>JAWNMY010000094.1:1607500-2907500 GCA_035043505.1 Drosophila setosimentum
ATAGTCGGATAATAAAGATATAATAGTTTTGACATTTTTTTAAAACAAAGAAAGAATGCGAACGCCAATTATTCTAAATATTTTCATGATGACGAATTTTCAAGTTTTAATGCAACCGTGAAGCAAGGCAAAATAATGTGAATTAACGCAAAATATCGAGATATTATGCGAATCACCGCGAAATATCGCAAAATAAAGCGAAATAACGCAAAATGGCGCAAAATAACGTAATAAACACGAAGTAACGTAAAACACTGTGAAGCAATGCAAAATAAAATAACGTGAATCAATGCAGAATAACGTGAAATAACGAAACACCGTAAAGTATCGCGGAACACCGAAAAACATCGCAAAATAATGCAAAATAATGTAAAATAACGTAAAATAACAAGAAAAAAAAATGCAAAATATCTGAAAATAATATAAAATAACACGAAGCAATTCGAAATAACCATGCCGACTAAAAGCGTAAACTTCAAAAGCGAATAGCGCTCGGGGGATTGAAAATCTATGGCAATGTGTTTTCCATTTTACCTCCTGCTGGGTTGTCTACAATTCTATTTCAACCTTTTTTGTTCTGCCGGGAAAATCCTTTGACGGTAGCAGAGCACAAAAAGAGCTTCAGCTTTTCTTCTATGTACAAAATGAAATTAGTGTCAAAATGTTTTTGCGTTGGCTGTGACTGAGTTTTCATGCTGTTTTACACCGGCACCACGCCCCAAAGCGTTTAGCGTGCCTCAAATACAAGAAAGAAAGTGAATGAACGAATGGGCGATAAAATGTGCAGAAACGATGTTGACTACAAAAACAAACAAAAAATTCTATCAACAACAACTACAACAACATTGAGCTTTTCATTCAATGTTATCTTGAGCTTTAAGCCAGAATAGAATCTGACACCCAGCAGAAAAGGGGCACGGGCTGATAATGTGCAATTTTTTTCACATACTTTAAATGCTTGTTCTTTAATGTCTCCGATGTCTAGCTGTGTGCAGATGCTCTCAAGTTTTTTTTTTTTTTTGTATCATGTTTCACACTTATACTCATATATTTACAGGCGGTGAAATAAACCGGAACCAAAGAGACCGCTTTTATTGGCTGTGTCACCAACTTTAAACAAGTAAAAGGCGTGGCTAGATGGCTAGCAAAATGATTAACTCATCTGCTCAATTAAAGCTCATGCAATTGAACGAAAAATTACCGCAACACAACAGTTTGAGCCCGATCGGCGAACACTCGACCCTAGTAAAAAGCTCATTTGCATTATGCAAATGCCGCTGGCAGCGTGGATAAGACAGCATTTTCATGCTACATAAATAAACATTACATGTTAACCGCAATATAAATATGCTATAGCATTTCTGCATTTCAACGTGCCATTGCACATTGCAGTCTGTGGAGTGCGACCACACGGCGTATGCGTATTAAGCTAAAATTGCATAATAAACCGATCACACAGAACTTTAAATCCATATTTATATTAGTATTACTACTTATATATGTGTATGCTTTTTCTACAATGCTAAATAGGTTGATAAAACTAAGCGTTGTCATAATATGTTATGTAAAACATAAAATGACAGCTTCAGATTTTTCTGGCAAAGCCATTCTAAGCTGCCTCAAGTATTGCACGTGACCTGCATTTACATTTTTTTATTTTTTTTTTTTATATTGTCTGTACTTTGATGACTGTGATTTGCTTTTTCAAAATTAATGCTGAAGTTTTTTTGGTAGTGTACAACTATTTAATACTAAAAAATTTTAAGTTAAAACTTTACTGGCGAAATTATTGTTGTCAATGCAAACTAATCAAGGGCATAAAAACGTTTTCAAATGATTTATTTTCATTTCATTCAATCGGTAAAGTAATTGCAAAATGATTTGTGTATAAAAATATTGTTTGTAAAAACGGTTTGGAAATAGGTTCTTTGATTTTTTAAGTTTCATCAATGTCCTTGTTCTCTGAGGCTGGTACCAAAGTCCATAAATAATATGCAAATCACGTTGGTATTTTTTTCATTGCAAAAAAGAACGAAAACCCAGAAAAAAAGTACAAACACTTTTCAACCAATCGATTTTATTTGTTTGTCGTACCAAAGCAATTCACGTGTTGTGCTTTATTTTTTCTTTTAGTGAAAGCTTCAACTGAAATGCCTTGCAAAATTCAACGCCCACGCCACCTGACTGTACTGGATGAGACATGCAACTGGTTGCAAGTACAATTCGCTTAAAAAAAAGTTTGCTATAGCCGTGCCACCGCCTGCCCTGCAGGAGGGTGCTGGTCTATCTTGACTGTACTCTAATATGTGTTGAGTGTGTGTGAGTGAGTGTGTGCTGTATTTTATTTGATGCTATGTTGCTTGATTTTTATTTTGGCGCTTTCTTCATTTGTTACGTAATATCAATAACTCACGCGCAGCTGACACATGTAATAATTCAATCGTGCGGACAACCATTAAACAAGATTGATGATCTCTTTAAAGCGTATAACACAGTGCACACAGAATATCATAGATCCGACCCATAGAGCCTCGAATAGCAGCAGACCCATTGACGCCAAAAGATGACGCCAGGCGCTTTTAAAGTTTGCACGCCGTGTGAAAAATGAATGCTGAAGAACAATTAAAAGGCCACAGGCAAACAAGGATTCAAGACAGCAGCAGATACAAGTGTCTTTGCTTATTTATAGGGCACTCACACACACACGCACATACACACTACCTCGCTTTACAGCGATAAGCATTTGTATGATTGATGAACTGGCAACGTTTGGTTGGCTGGCTGGCTCACTGTCTGTCATTCATTGTTCAAATATTTTGATAAACATGGGTAGCCACAATCTTCTCAGTGTGCTCACATTTTATGGCAACCGCAGATTAGTTGAGATTGCTGTGCTTTAACCGCCCAACCACCGCCCAACACCCCCGACCAGTTCTCATTCCAGATTAAGACAGGCTACAAATTCCGCAGCTGTTAAAAAGCTAACAACGTCACCTTTGGCTGTGGATTGTGACGCATAAATATTTACGGCTCAAATTCCAGCCGGGGCAACAGGCGTCGGCAGACGGCAGACAACTGACAACAGGCGGCAGACAAAACGTCAAAGTGGCAACTGTTTGAGCAGCTAAATTGAAATATCCTCGGTCCTGGCATTGTTGCGGCAGGCTTTGACTCTGGAAATTCATTATGAAAGGTGTAACAATGCCATGGCTAAGTAGCTAATAAAAGCTCGAGTCCCCAAACCTTCAACTTCGGCTGCCAAAGACAAGGGCCAACAGCGCAGTCGTCGGACGCTGCGGCCGCAAGGGGCGGCAGGTGGCAGAGGGACACGGGGGCACTGTACTGCTCCCTGGTTGACTTGTTTACTGTCATCATAATTATAAAAAGGGTTTTTACAGCCATCGCACAAAAGCAGCAAAAGGTATAAAAAGCAGGTGAGTTGTCGCTTGGGATTTAAGGCGTTTGGGTTTTTATTGTCACTCTGACACCGTCGCACCCATCGGCATTATCATCAACACGACCTTGGGTCGACAAAAGGATTAAAAGCGGATTATCTTAATATGTTGACAAGATTCTGATTAAAATTGTTTGTGTGTTCCCTTTTTGTCTGGTAGTCTAAAAATATAGCCCAAAAACCAACAAACCCCAACTAATACAGAATATCGCTAATCGATTGTAATTCGATATTATTATAAAAGACTTACACATTCGACAATGTTAATACTTTTTTGTAAGTGTAAATAAAATATGGTTGGAGCAATAACTTTAAGCAATCTTCATTGTCACTTTTCATTTATCTTCAAGCCATAAATCCCTTAGGTGCTTTCTATGGAAAGGAAAATGCAATGCGTATAAATTGAAAGCTTATCTAACATTACTCAACTGGATACAATGCAGGGATACAATCACAAAAAAAATCAAGATAATCACCATTTATTTATGTTATTCCAATTCAAAACTAACTAACAGAAATACTTCAAATTGTTTTTGGCAAATATTGGTTTTATTTAATTGGATCTTCCAAAATGGCTTTTAAATTCGGAGTATTACAATTCCACCTTAATTTCATCCCATTTTTGATGATTCAAATCTACTGACTAATATAAATGTTATAGTTCTCAAATATGAATGCTAACGAAATCGTGTCGAGTCGTGTGGGTTCGTGACAGGACACGCTTCCAACGCTAATGCAGACCCAAATCAGAACGAAACGCCATTCTATTTAATTGACTTTTATACGCAAAAGAAAATACCAAAATATAAAAAGAGAAGTTCATTAAAAACAAACAGCTGGAAGCAAAAATTTCATAATTCATTATAAATATTGAGGAAGCTGTAAAGCAGACGTTAAAGTTGTCCAATGTTGTTTTTTAATATTTCTGTTTGATTTTAAAAAAATGTTGGCGGGACAAACTGACAATCAAACAGACAGCACAAGTATACTTATAATATATTTAGTAAACATTTGATTCCGCCTGTAGCAGCGGGATTATACTTTATTTTTAACATTTTGCCTTCAAAAACAAGTGGTTAAACAATGCCTTAAATACACTGAGATAACTGATAAATATTATAGCAAGTGTGTAGACTATAACTAACTAACTATGCATGTGAATTGTATTAAATTTCGAGTACATTTTAACATTTTCATATAAATGACATCACTGCATGCAGTAAGACAAGTGATGCACATGATTGACAATCTAGCGAGACTGTCAGTAAATAAAAGTTATTGAGTCAGTAAGCGACATTTGAAATATGTAAAAAATTCCGAAAAATTAAGCAAATAGTTCTTACATATATACACATATATGCATAAGGCACAAGACGTCATGTCTGTCATTGAAAACTTAACATATATATATGTATCAGTATAAATATATTTATATATAAGCGGATGCATGAATTGATATAAATGTCGTAGATTGAATCGCATATAAATATAATATACATATACATATACTTATATAACATACATACATAAATATATGTACACATATATGTGTTAATGCAAGGTTGGCGCCGCGACTGCTGTCTGCACTCCGGGTAAATGTAAATCGCTTAATTTGGTCTACATTTTTGGGTCAAAATGTGTAAGATTTCCCCGCACAGTTGCCCTCGATAAATGTCTGTCAACGATGCATTTGAAAGCTACAGATTTTCAATTAAAACTACTTTGCCAATCAGTATGGGAAAGTATTTAGGTAGACCGACAATAGAGAGACAGAGACAAATATATAGCGAGAGATAGAGATAGAGGCAGAACATCTCATGGCACTCTTCAGCTTGCTTTAGTTTAGTTACTGCAAAATTGCAACTGTAATTATGAACTTTAATCGAAAAAGTTTTTACAACTCATTGCTCATTCCTTTGCACCACACACACACACACACACATGCATACACATTTGAGCACACACAAACACAGACAGCTGTCTATCTGAGCTCATGCAAAAAATCGCTTTGCGCGCTAACATATTCCAAAGTCCCTTCAGGACTTTATTTAAAGTAATTGGAAACATTAACTAAAAGGATAATGGAAAAATAGAAACGACTTTAAAATGTAATCTTTTAATCATGAAGAACGCCCCATAAGGTATATATATATTCTTGATCAACATCAACAGCCAAGCCATATCCGCTTGTCTACCTGTCTGTCTAAACATGGCTATCTCAGAGATTATTGAAGCTAGCGACTTTCAATTTATTATATAAGTTTTAATATGATTAAGCTTATTTTATTTTATCGATTACCGAATTTTCGACAAAAAGTATTTCTTAATCGAGCTCTCTCGACTAGGCTATGATTTAATTTATTAAAGCTTTCTAACAGCTTACAAAATATAAGTGCATATAAAATACAAAATATTTTTAGTTCGTTACATTTTAATCCGATTTGGAAAAGTCAAAAGTTAAACAAGTCAAGTTGGCTGAGCTTGTGAGAAATTTGTTTAAGTGAATTGTGCTCAACTAGTTCGTTGTTCAATTGTGGCTGCCTGCTTCAGCATTGCCTTCACTCGAAGTGTGGCAGTTATCAAATACAAGCAGTGAAATCCCTAAACAATATTGCCGCTTGCGGCCGTTAGTTGGTTGGTCGGCTGAACCAATATGTTGGCGCCTTTGGCTATTCAAGCCGCTGAATGAAACTGCAAAACAAATACATAAACTGCCGCTTTTAGAAAAAAATGCAAGCAAAATCGCATACAAAAACACACACTGGCAAAAGGAAACAAATGTTGTGTCCTGCCAGGGCAAAATTGCATCGAGAGTCACAGGCGCGGAACAAATTAAAACTCCCCCCTTTCCCATTCCTTTTTTTTATAGTGCTGTTTAACCTAGGTGTGGATTTGGTCATGGTATGTGTGTGTGTGTGTATGTGTGTGTGTGTGTATGTGTATGTAGTAGATGTTGACACGGGCTGCATGTCAATCAAGAGTTGCATAGGAAATTTAGCTGATCGCACACCTTCACTCTTAGCCTAACGAAGTTTGTGGCTGCTGCGGGCCAAACTTTGCTCATCTATCAAAACTTTCGACAGTGCCTGGAGGGTATGTCTTCTGGGTCCCGCAGCACTTATCTGCATTTTATTTGGTTAATAAATTGAGAGCTTGGGAGTTTCCGCAAAGTTTTGGTTGTCTGCGTTTACGATGAATTTGCTTAGTGTCCAGCCAGTTGCCAAGAGCAGCAACAAATTCGAATACTAATATTAATATGTATGTGTACCCTTATGTTCATATTGTTTGTGCCATGTCAACGAAAAAATTCTCAAATCGCCTGCCCCTAATAGACCACTTGTCAACGAACCAAAAAGATGTCAAGTGCTCTGAACTGCATTTAATGGATACTTTTTGGAATCGCTTAAAACATACATACTTCCATACATGTATATACACAAACAATTTGTATGTGTGTATGGTGTGGTTGGCTTTGAGAAATGCAAAAGTTTCCATCTGCGGTTTATCGCGACGAGAACTGAGTCTGCCAATGTTGTAGAACGTGCTACCTTTGCTTAATTACATTTTGTCGAGCAATTAAACGCTCAATAATTGTTTTGTTGCCCGCTTTAATAGCAGTTATTCAAAGGGCTCAGCCACAGCCGCAGGCACATCAACATCTCTTCCCCTAGCTTCAACCATGCATGCACCCTATTATTACTGCATCCAGGGGGCATATCCGGCGCAGATGACAATCTGTCTTGAGTAACTCAAATAGATTATTGTATACAATACTATTGTTATCACTGTCTGATACTATCTATATACTATTTTAAGTAAAGCTTTGAATATATTGAGTTCAGGGTATTTCATGTTTACGGGCTGGAGCCATTGAGTTACTCAAATAAATTATTGTGCACAATTCCAATTGTATACAATTCTACAGTTGTCACTGTCAAAAATAAGTATATACTATTTTAAGCAAAGCTTTGAATATATTGAGTGCAGGGTATTTCATGCTGGTGGCCCGAGGATGTTTATGCTTACGGAATGGAGCTTGAAAAAGGTGCGTCGTGTCTCTGCCGTGTCCGTTTGTCTGCATTATTTATGGCTATGTAATAATGATCAGGCATTTATCTTGCTGTTGCCCATCGTCTCACTGGCTGCTATTGTTCTGTATACTTTTTGTGTTTGTTTTTTTTTTTTTTTTGGTTTTTTGTGTTTTTTTTTTAGTAACCGTGGCATGCTTAACTTTCGAGGGTAAGCGGTTGAGTAATGCCTTAAAGTTCGCTTACACTTAATTAATGCATACACCTATCGGTCTCAGCGTGTAGTTGAAATTCCTTTGTGTAAAGTAATATTATTGTGCATTATTGTCGCTGTAGCATAATATATCGATTCTAACGGCATACAGCAGCAGGCGAGCTAAGTTCAGTTGAATTGTTATGTTGTGTGTACGTGGTTCGCTGGCTCGAATAAATTGATCACAATGCTTCTGTAAAGTTCTTATTTTATTTGCCATTCTCCTGTCTCTGATGTACTTTTTGTTGCCTGCTGTGTTGTTTGAAATCAATATGCCAAAGCCATAACAAACAGCTTAAAAGCTGATGATCCTGCAGCGCTTTACTTCCGCACATTAGTCCAAAGTCCTTGCTATGCATATTGTCAGACAAGCATAAGTTCACCTTAGAAACTGTAGAGTTAACGTGAATTAAAACAGAAAGCCAACAAAACTTTGAATGCACAAAGCAATATTTCTGAGTTTCTTTGACATTTCAAAGCTATGAAAATCAAATTAAAATTTATAACGCATAGAAAGAGACACCAGTTATGGTTCTGAGTATTGGCAAATGTGCTATATAAATTATAAAGATTATATATATTATAAATATTATAAATTAAAATGATTCAAAACAATCTGACATGATGCTAAAACTTAGTGATTTGGCAAGTCAGTTTTCTGTACATAAAAATAAACCCCAGCTTGCAATCCTTTAGAATATTGGATTTAAGCATTGCCGACATTTAGCATTGATTTGACAAATCCATGCTTTCTCTTCCGGGACTCCTTTCCTAGCTGCATGCTCATCAGCTTATCTGCTGCATGTATCTTAAAAGTTTTGCAATAGCATTTCACAAAATGCAGTGCCCTGAAGTTTTCTTAAAAGCATAAGATCTGCTCTGGCGCAACTCATGGACGGCGTCGTCTATGTGTCTGTCTGGTTTGGTAAGCTGGCTGCTGTCTGGCTGGCTGCTCTAGTCAACCGCATGCTACAACAATTTCCCATAAGAAATTTGCAAACATTCAAGGCAATTAAAACTGTCAGATAGAAATGGGCAAATGCTGCGAACGGAGTGCGGTCCACTGATAACTTTTGCCATGGCACATGCCCAGTCATCCGGGCATGCAGCCAAGCAACCAGGGCAGCAGCATCATCAACAGCAACAGCAGCAGTCGAACCAGTGGCATCAGCGGGCCATGGCCAACATTCTGACCACCGAAGCCGTCGCATTGTCCGTTGGTCCGTTGCCACTCAACAGTCAACAGAGTCAGCTGGTTCGTTTTATAGGCACGCAAAACTTTTCGGCCCACATTAGTTGGGATTTGTGTTTGAGCTGGAATATTGCGCGTTAGTGTCAGATTGGCGTTCTGTTTTTGTTTGTGTGGCCAAAAAAAAAAGGGAAGGATAAAAAAATAAAGAAAAAACACAAGACTAGCAACAACAAGAGAGGCAGCAACAAAGGCAAACAACAAGGATGGCACAAATTAAGTGCACACTTCCTTTGCATATTTAAATGCCCCTATATACTTCCGCTTTGAGTATGGCACGGCCAGACAGTGTTAGCTCATGTGTGCCATGTGTGCAATGAATGTGTGTGTGCGTGTGTGCGGCTTTGTGTGTGCCTGTATGTGTTTGTGTGTGCGTGTGGTGGTATGTATTTTTTGACCATTTGTTTGCATGTTGAACACGGCCACACCAACTGTAGTTGCGCAGCTTTCTAGGGGCGGCTGGAGTAAATGGTGGCTGCTAGCCCGATGCTCGCCATTGTTGTTTGATTTCTAATCCTAGTTTGTATTTGCTAAAGCGACTGACAATAATTTTAGCTTTAATTTTGCAGCCTTTAAATATGCACCTCACATTGAGAAAGAGCACCGATTTAATCACTTGTCTAGCAACAGAGCTTGCCCGAGATTCATAAATATGTATACATGTATTTATTATTCTGAGGTTGGCCGAGGTGACTGTTGTGAATACTTCGAAATATTCATACATTTTATAGTACACATACTGTATTCAGCTAGAAGAAGACAAGTAACAATTCGGCTAATACGGCTTAAGATTGAAAATTTAAATTGTACACTATTAAATTTAGCTGTTGTCGAGTCAAAATGGCAATGTCAGAGATATGTAGACGCGTAGACAAACTCAAATTCAAAATAGAGATATGTACTTCAGACTAACATTCCCCAAGTACGCATTGTCAATCCGATGACTTTGGCTTTTAATACCAGGCATTGAACTAAATGGACTATTCGAATTTTATTCTCAGTGAATAACCAGGCAACGTGCCAGCTGCAAGCCGCTTTATAGCTGAATATGTAGGTTTGTGTGTGTATTATGTGTGAAGAGTACTCATAAACTAGAAATGTGTGTGCTGTAACTAGATAATTTGAAGTTGGCAAAGGCCACTGATATGTCGAAATTGTTTCCAGCAGCATTCAATTGCTGGAAAATTGTAATCCATCAGTTACCAAACAGGCACTTAAGCACATTCGCATAGTACCTACTACCATATCACGTACAGGTTTGGTCTGTGAGGCTGCATGTGCATTCAGATTGCTTAATCAACTTTAGTTATCTGAATTTTGGCACCATCATTCCTGCCAACACATCAGTAAAACTAAAAAAAAAAAGAAGAAAATTACCGCATAGTTCTAAGCTACAATATAATATTATCTATTTACTTATTTAAATTTAAAAGGATATTTTGGGAAATTTGCCTCACAGATTAAATTATGTCTGAACACATCGAATAAAAGATATACTCATGCAAGCCACCATTCAAAATAATTCACAATCTCAATAAAAAAAGTCGATTGTAAAAATATACAACAAATTTACTTACTCATGTAAAAATTTAATAATTAAATGGAGTATGTCTACTAGCAAAAAGTTAGCTGTAACTATTTGTGGCAAATACTTCACCAATTTTGGCAGGCATTGACAAGTACTTTCGGCTCGGTGACTGTACTTGAGTTAATTAAGCGCAACAGTAGGCGCTTGACCACATAATTAGCATTGTAATTGGGAGGTTCAAGCGCTGAGTGCTACCAGAGCCGACAGGGAACGCGTGACTTGGCAACATTTTGAAGAGGCTGCGCCGTCAGGCGGCAAGTCTTTGAACTGATGTTTTCAACTGCTTTTAATTACAACGTTGACATATCTAAGCTGCTTTCGATACAAACAGAGCGCGGCTAATAGGATTATGCTCTGTCATTGCAGCTGCCAAGGAAGTGAAGCAGAAGGTTAGGCATCAAAATGGCATAAATCAAGTATATGCCGCGAGGTGGTGGCGAGATATATTGCATTGACTTTGGCATAAAGTGTTAAATGCCGCATAGTGTATTTAAAAATAATGTGCAGACGCGATTGGGAAATCTAAACACCCGCCACATGGCATGCATACTTATGCAGGCGACTGTATTTAATGGCCACTATGCGCTGCGTGCAGAGAAAAAGGCGTAAATTTTGCTAATGGCCTGAAAATTGGGCAATTTTATAGCCTCATGAATAAAAGATTTTCATTTTGCTTCAATTACAGTCAAACACACACACATACACATACACACAATCAGACAGCACATTTTGGGAGAGGCTAGTGCCAGAGCCAGTCATGGATGATGCCAAGATAGCAACCACACATACTCACACACACACATGCACGTACATACGAACACATTTAGTCACTTGCACATACTTGCGACAAGTTGGAGGCCACAATCTTGGATTTATACGGCTTTGAGTGGCATCGTTCTCAAGTCGTCGACTGCTTCTAGTTGGTGCTGGCAGCGCTGCCTATTTAAAAATTAAGAATATATTAAATTTTAATGCCGCCCTGGCATCCATAAAACCAGCAAGTTATTAGCCAGCTTGCCACGTACCACCTGGATGCCAGGCTTTCAACATACGGCAATTTGGGCAAAGTCTCTCAAGCCGCCAATCGACCGCCACGATGATTATAAAATTTCCGCTTGGGCGCATATTTTTGTGATTAATTTCGCTGTGCTATGATCCCACCAAAAATATGCATTGTATGAATAAACTCGTTAATATTTGATGTCACAACCAACCGTGGCAAGCGCAAAGTGGAGCTTTAATACACCCAGTTCGCACTACCCACAAAAAGTTCATGTAAAATAAAAAGCTGCAATTGGCAACCGCATACAAAGTGAATTTTATTTTATGTTTGTGGCCACAAACGTGTCAGTTCGGACACATGAATGATGAATTATGTTCGGTTGTCGTCACATCGCAGCAATTTCAAACAAATACATTTATAATTTTCAATATGAAAAGCACAAAGCCGCCACTAAATTGCTACCAATAAATAAATTTAAAACATTTCACTTAATTCGATAATTCAATACACTATCCAAAACGTATGACATAATATAACTATTTTATATACGAGTTACTAATGGTTATATACGTATAATCAATGCTGTTCCATATTTCAAAATAAATTGATTTACTTAAATTAACTTCAAAGTATTATTAATTTATAATAGTACAAAACCACGATTCAGAATATTATTTAAATTTTTAATTTAAGTATTAATGTAAAGTCAAACCATAACAAATATGTACAATTGTATAGATCACTTTCTACTTGTATTGTGTTCGTACTTTAATCTTATTTTTAGCAAATACTGAAGGATTGCCACACAAATGTAAATTGATGTCCACAAACTAAAAGCTGATATTATTAAAAAATATAAATAGAATAGAAAACTACCTGTAGATACCGAAATGTTACATAGCAAAACTTTATTATAGCCATTTATTAAATTTTTAAGTGAACGGTATTTTGGTCCTATGCCCGCATGCAATATTTTAAGATGGGTCGACTGTTTAATGCACTTTTGATTAATCACGAACTTTTGTTAGTTTCCACTAATATGGCAAATCTTTAAATTCCTCTATGAAATTCTAACATTTAACTAAAACAATTTTGTTTTTTTTTTTTAATCAATATATGGAAAGTAAGTAATAAAGCTTAAGCTGGTTTGTCTGCATCAAATGAATTGGTACAAGTGAGAGTACTATCAATACTAAAATAAGGTGTCATGCTTTTTGAAAAGCTTGCAATTGCCTAATGCGATTGCAACAGGAGCATAAAATCAATTTCAATGCCAAATTTGCAGGCTTACTTTGAGAATGAGAACGGTATGAACAGCCCCCGGCTTTTATTGCAACGTCTGACTATGCCTGACCAAGAGGCGGCCAAACCAACGGCGCTTAATTGAAAAACGTAATTAACTTGCATTTTCTGCTTTCGGCGTTTATTGCCGCTCATTTGCAAAGGGCGAGCCAAATGGTTAGTAACTGACCCCCCTGACGGAGTTGCAGCTGCGTATTTATTTGCGTTAAACGTCGAAAATGGTCAATGGGAATTCGGATGGGCATGGTAATGGAAAAGCTGTGGAGTTGGGATGAGTGTAGTGGATTATGGCTTTGGCTGATGGACGCTTGTTAATTTTGACCGCATTACGTGCGCCAGCCACTGCAATTGCTGCTACCAATGGACAAGCCCAAAGATAATGTATGTTGCCTTAATTCGCTTGCGGAATTTAATGAAAGTTATAATCAACAGACTGTTGTTTTGCAAAATATGTACAAAATTTCGAAAACATTTAATTTAGTAATTTGCAAAATTATATTAAGGCTAGTTTATAAATTGGATTTAAGGGAAATTAAATAAATTTTATTATATAATAAAAGCACATTGAGCATGAGTTTCTGCTTCGCCTGCACAATATTAGCCTTATTTAATTCATTAAAGCTTCGTATAATAATTATACTTATATGCAGCTTCTCCTAGCCTCGCGTTCTAAACTAAAAGGGTCCCCGTTCACCAAAAAGCGGTGCACGTTCGTTTAGCTCCAGAGCATTGCTGACGTCATTTCGACAAGGGGTTCTTTGAAACTGAATCCCCTTGGTAAGCCAGCCTCACACGTTTCCCCTAATGAAGTGCGTCAGCAAAACAAACGACAAAGGCCGCACTATACAACGGCGGAGAGAGTTCAGCACGTGGTCCTTATGGAAAACTCTTTGGCAACAATTCGCTCGTCATGGTGACAAAACCTGAGATAAAGTCCGATTATATCGATTGTCGGTCTAAACCAGACACTCGATGTGGTCCTGCAATGTCATATTTTTTTGTTGGTTTTATCAGTCTGCTGTTTTAAAAATTTATGCAATTTAAATTGTAAGTAAGTTAAAAGTATTAAGTCAAAAAAAACTTATTTGCTCTCGAAAATGCCAGCATTTGTTTCAGAACTAGGTTTCCCCGAGAACAGGGGTGATTAAATAATTCGGCACTATTCTGCTGACTTATTTATTTCACATCCACAGTTCAAAGATATTGGGTGTTCTGTGTGCATTTAACTAATGCTATACATTTTTGTAATGGTTTACCATAAGAAAGACTAAAATCAAATAAAAAGTAGGCAGTTACTAGTCACGACTTGTAGCCTAATAAAGATGACAACGGTTTTTTTTTTTCTGGACGCCGGCTAAATATAAGACCGAAAACGCACAGGTGCTCAGGAGAAAATAGAAATACTAACTGAAATTCCATTAATTAGTAATTTAAAATGCTGCACGTGCATGGAATGGCGAGCTACAAAGCTGTATTATATTGATTGAGCGCTTTAGCTCGCTTGTGTAAAGCAAACACGTTTAATTTAATTGTTGATATGGCGACGGTACAAATGAATCAGACACAGGGATAGAAAGATAGGCAGACAGACAGATGGACAGACAGAATGACAAACCGCCATTTGCCAAGAGAATCGACTAAGAAAATCCAAGTTGACTTTAGCCTGCTGCGCTACATTGCCACATGCTGTGTTCAAATAAGTAAACATGATGGCCGCAACCATACAACCAACAGTCGACCAAAGATGCTGACTTTACAGCAGAGACAGCAACAACACCAACAACACCAACAACCAACAATCAACAGTCACAACTACAACGATAACGACAACAACAACAAAGGCTGTAACAGCAACGATGGAAAATAATCAAGAGCAAGTAATCTGAGATAATTAACTAAATAAGATAGCGTCGCCAAATTTGCTGCGACAGAACATAAAAGCGGCATGTGATAGCTTACAATATTGTGGTGGGGCCGGAAAGGCGGTGGGTCATGCGTCATGTTGCGCACTTAGATGCACAATTCTGTGCGCAGGTCAGCGGTGCGTATGCTTAATGTTATTGATGTTAATGTAAACAGCAAAGCAAAGGCTTTGTAAACTTTAAAACTTATGATTTAGCGAGGCGCCACAAACATTGAAATATGCGTTAAAATGGTTTTAAATCCAATTTAGCATTGCAACAACTAAGAGCGCCTGGTCAATGAAAATAATATTAATCACACGCCTGACAGTCAAATGAGCCTAATGGCTTTCAATAGTTGAAACTAAATTAATTAGCTGCTCGTAATTATTGTTGAATATAAATGCGACACACAACGTTTAAATTTAATTCACTTATTCTGACGTGCAGGCACGCGCATAAGGCACTTAATAGAAAGAGAGAGAGAAAGAAAGGGAGGAGAGAGAAAGATATGGGGTGGAGAGTTAATTTGCACATTTTTCAAAATTTAATTAAGTTGCATAAAAATGCTATAAATGAGAGTAAAGTATGTAAATACAACAACAATAATAACATCAAACGCCTCGTGGCCCCGGCTTGATGGATGAACAGAAAAATCATAATAATAATAAACTACAAGCAAGCGACACATACGAATAAGGGATGGGCGAAAGGACCCAGTCTGGGTAGTCCCAGGGCAATAATGAAATTGGTCATTGATTGAAAATATTTGAGCCGTGCGCCGGCTAATAAGAGGAAAATTATTTGCTAATTTGTTTTTGGCATCCCTTTTGCGGATAGCTGGCAAATCAGCTTAAAAAGATTGTTTTAACAAGAACAAAAACAATGCGTAAGAGCGGAAAAAAAGCTGATAAGGCAAAAGAGAACAGAAAAAAACAGAAAGTGGGTAGATAATTTGGGTTAGTCAAGCAATATAATTGAATGCGCTACAAAATAAAATGCGCTGCTTACACGATTAATTATAATGTAAAGCTTATAAGATATTGTAAACTGATCGAGTGTCATTACATCAACTATAAACCTATTCAGAGTAAATGATGTCAATGCTCCACCCAAAATGTCCACCTTAATTAGAGAAATTTTGCTGTTATGATCCCTATCTAATGATTTCAATGTACAGCTCTGAAAGTCACTCAAGTCAAGTTGCTGTGGCATGAAGCCTCTACTTGGTATTTTATTTTTTTAATTTGGCGCTACTTTACTTTTACATTTTCTGTACTTTTTTTCAGTGCCGTATAGGAAGGAGTAGTCAGGCAATTTTCTGCTTAATAAAAATTAAAAAAGGTTCCGGGCACTGTGGAAAGTTTTTCATTAAGCTAGAAAACAGCAGCGAAGATGACGCTGGCGCTGAAGACGGCTATTCGGCTAAAAGCAACAACAAATATGCAGCTCAGCTCTGTTCAGTTACGAAGCAGGGTGGGGACAAAGACCAGTAGCCATGGCGAGAAAGTGGTAACTGAAGCGAACTGCCGCAAAACTGTATAATGAAGATAAATGTTTATCGCTTTTCAACGGGTTGAGGAGGCGTGCGTTAGTTGTAAGGCGTGGCAGGTTGCCAAAAGTTGGTAACGCAAATTTCTACGCTGATTATGCCAATAAAATCGATGATAAGCAGCCTTGGTCCAAGCAACAAGCAAATTTAATCTGCCCATCAGGTTTAATTTGAGTTGGGTAAAACCTCGTTGACTGCCAACAAAGTTTTTGATTGCGCTTAATGCTGATAAACAAATGAATTGACTAATGCATTGAGTAAAATTGATTGGACCAAGCGAAAATTTACAAATAGATACACACTGCAAAAGACGGAGAGGCACAGATGGAGAGGGAGAAGTGAGGCGGAAGGGAAATTGCTGTGGTCAATGGCCAAAATAAAAGCATGCCCAAGGTTTGGTGTCACGAGAGAAATTTATTTGCACTATTATTCGTAACTAATTAAATTTCATTTGGCATCCTGTGTATTGCGGTAAGCACTTTTCACATTTCGCATGCTTGCATTATATTAAATTTCAATAGTTTTGTGCAATATCATTAGCAAAAATTAATTTACAGTTCGATTCGTTGTCAATAAATTGCCATACATACAACTAAACCATAATAGGCATACAGTTTAAAGCATTTATTTCGCTTAAACGGTAAAGCGAATTTAAAATTAATTTTATAGCTATTTGAGAGTTTAAAAATGTAAGATAATAATTTAAAATAAGTTAGAGTGATATACTCGAGAGTGATCGCCTTACAGATAGTCCATTCTCAACTCGATAACAATGAAAATTAAAGAAATAGATAAATAACTTCTTGATTCCCTCCAGGGTCGGTGAAATAGTTATTATCTTCTCAACTTATCTACATAAGCCAACATGCTTTATAATTTAATTTAATTTTTTTCTTCAGATTAATGTAAATAAAATGTCTTAACAAATGTATCACATTAGTTTTGTATATAGAATTATAATACATATATTTATTTTAATCTATTTGATAGAAGTAAAGCATTTCACAAATTACATTTGCCACTTGCCCCACATCCGAGAGGGTATAACAACTATTTTACTCATTTTGGAATTGCTTATTCTCCGTTGAATCTTTCATGCTCCTATTATGCTATACAGTTCGTGTCAGTGGGTCGTCGGTCAATGCACTTGGACAGCAGTAGCCGTCTAAGACGCAGCGCCAAATGGCAGCCATAGAGAAAAGAAAACGGGGAAAACATATGGCGCCCGCAGCTAGTTACATGCGGCAGACAATGCTAAGGTATAGGCAAAGGGCGCATGAAAAGCAGTTAAAGAAGTAGAAGAAGGAAAAGCATCAACAGTATCAACAGCAGACGGCTGTACACCCCAGCGAGAGGGTGGCGAGGGGTTAAGGGGAAATGGGCATAGTGTAAGGGATGAGAGAAAGGACAGCTGGCAGAGACCAAAAACTTGTTCACGGAAGCAGATTGTCAATGGCAGCACATTTGATTCTTATTTCAAGTTGGATTCAGTGTCGCCAGATACACAGTGGCCACTGTGGCCATGGTAAACAGTCCTGGGGGACGACAGGTGCTTGATGAATGGATACGTGCTATGCGGAAGTTTGAGCCCTTTTTTCAATGAGCTGTTTGGCAGTAGTTTGAATACGTGTTGAAATTACTAAAAATCCTTGCCTTGTCTGCGATTTAATTTGTTCAATTTGCAGCATTTATTGCAACTCACATGTGTACAACTTTTTAATTATACTTGTTTTTTTAACAATAAATGCATACACTTACAACAATTTGATGCCGCCCTTTTGCCTGGGTAAGAGCGAAAAGTTGTGTACAGCGACGGTGCTGGCCCCATCAGAAGTTAAAGCAAAAGCAAAAGCACTTAAGCAATTTCATGTAAATTTGAATTTTTTCTTTTCATTCGCGCTCAGGTAAGCATTATGGCAACATAACTTTCGCAGCGACTACGGCTATAACAAAGGAATGCTGCAGGCCAGAAAATAAAAATATTAAAACTAGCTGGTTGTAGTAAAATAGTAAACAACTAATAGATACCCTACAGAAAGCTTTTTTCTTTATTTTCGAATATTAATTAAGTTCTAGTTTTATATATATTTTGATCAATTTTATATATGCAGAAGGCATACACCCGTGTATAAAGTATAAACTGTCAATAAATATTTTACATTACATGATTAGATAGTCTCTCAACCAATAATAAATATATTAGAGGTTTATTCTAATTATCCTTCATACTATTTGATTGAATTTATATCTAGTTGAAAACATGGTTCTTTGCTGATTCTATAGATAATAATACGTCAAAAAATATATTATTTAATTTTTGGTCTAAACTTTTCCCTGGTGTAACTTTGTTAAAGGTAAACCGATTTTCACAAATTATACCTTTATTAAATTAAACATAATCGAGATTTTGATACAAAAGTTGGAAACAAGAGTATTAAATGTAATTAATACCTCGATTTAGTGATAATTTCACCCATAGATATGAATATTACGATATCTTCGATGGAGCTCAATATTAAAATTAAGTCGATGTTTGTGACACAAATTCGCGCTTCAAAGAGGGCTTGAGCAATAAAAAAGAATATATTATTCTGACGAAATAATTTTAATACATTTATTCTCATTGTGACCACTTAGATGAGGTACAGTAAAATAGACAAGGGGGTGTCATTCTTTCAGATAAGTTTTTACTTTGCCAATTGTTTTTAAGGTGAGTTATTTGTGTGTAGAATACATTTCTGGTGCAACCAAAAATAATCGTTCGCTTAAAAAAACGAATTCGAGATGCTGATGACGTTAGATGGTTTGCGACAAGTGCAAAATGCAATTTGATTTTTGATAGCCAGCATAAAAAAAAATACACGTCATAAGGCAAATGCCCAATAAGCGCATAATGGAAAAAAAATAAAGTTGTTTGCCTGTAAAAATTACTTGGGACATAAACTTTTGCCACATAAATTAGAAGTGCGTGAAACGTTGGCATATAAATTTAATATGCCGACGGCAGCAACATCGCCAACAACAGCAGCAACAAACAACAACAACAAATCAAAAGGACTTTTAAATGCGCACGTCGCTGCAGTAAAAAAGTCAACACATTTTCCATATATATACCTACAAATTTATGTAATGTAGCTGTTTTATTTATTGAATGTTTAGCGGCAAGCTAAAGGCCCTCATCCGCGACCCAGCATATGGCAATCAGCGTATATTGTTGTATTTTCGTTATGGCTCTTATTGTTGTTGCATGCATACATACATATACACATGCCAAGATATGTGTGTAAATATACATAAATCACAATTTAAAGAATAAGTTCCTTTGGACAAATTGTGATTTCGCTAAAGAGAGTAAATCCCAAGTTCTTTCGCCACATGTCTGCAGATCAAGGGGGAAGTGAATAAAATTTACATTTTGCCAGAATGAAGTGATAAGTGAATGATGTGAAAAAAACACAATTGATAGTATGATCATTATTTATTTGTTCATTCCTGTTTTATTTGCAATGTGCCTGCTGCAGACATTTTCTCTAACATCATCATTTTTGCTGACGATCTTTCTATTGATGCTCTGCGTAGGGTAGACTAGATACAGATCAATCCTAGTTATCAACTAGACAACTTAAAAACCATTTTCATAAGTTGATATAAATGGTAGATGCAATAGTTGAAGCTTTTCTCGACTTAATGGGTTCAACTACAAGAAGTCTGAAGATGTAAGAAAGTTGTATCAGCATTTTGCGTTTCCACTTTGTTGCTTAAATTTTCTGCAATAACTATCACTTAACTGTGGGCAATGTCCATGTATTTTGCTGCTCACGACTGGAAAAGATGCAGAGCAGAGCAGAACCAAACTGTACAAAGCATTATTTGGCAGATAAGACAAATAGAGAAAGGAGCATGTTTGGCATTAAAACGAATGCAAAGCCGACAGCAGCTTTGAGTGCACTTTAAATTGTCGTTGTTGTTGTTCGTGTAGTTGTTGTCGTTACCGTGTTGCAAGTTGCATTTGCATGCCACTCACAACTCACATGCTCTGTATATTACAGGCATTTCGACTTTTGTGTTTACGCATTGTCTACTTTGTCTTCTCTCTCTTTTTCTCCCTCTCTCTCTCTCTCTCTCTCTCTTTTCTGTATCTCTATCTCTATTCAGCGCTATGCTGTGCAATTCTGCTCGGTTTTACTTTGCCCTTGTTTCAATCTAATTGAAAATATTTTTGTTTGCACTTCATTAAACTTAAATGGCACAAAGAAAAGAAATAGTTGCATTTAAGAAAAACTGCAAACAGCAATTGGAATATCTTAACAAAATGTATATGCATATATGCAAATACATATACATACATATTTATATGAGAAGCCAAAATTATTGTTTTTAATAAAGTCATTGCTTTTCTTGTTCTTGATGCTTTAATCCGAGACGTTATCATTGAAATTAATTTTATTGAAACTGCACTCGGTTATTGCATTTTTGCATACAAATTTGGTTGCTTTTGTGTGCAGCTGGAATAAACCCATCCTATCGACTTATTTTATATGCTTGCAACTATTGTGCTTTACTACACGCCGCACCGGGCTCGTCGTCATGGCCCGGTGTCTGTGAGCGAATTCAATGGCATTTTGCGCTTTTGGAACTTTCAGTTGATTCTTTATTGTCAATCGAACAATAACGAAATCATCGGGCAAGTTACGTCAAACGCCGCAGACGCAGCACGGCGAAAACTTTAAGGTAGGCAGCAAGTCAGACAAGTCGCTTGAGCGACACGCCCCAGCAGTGAGATTTATATGCCCTGGCGATGTGACTCAATCAATGGCATTTGTGTTGTGCGACAACGACAACGACATCAACGACAACAACGACAGCAACAACAACAATAACAACAATAACAAAAATAACAGCGGCAGCAGCAGAAGCAGTAGCAACAACAATGATAACGACAAGGCAAGGAGAACGTCAGAAGAGCTGAAGATGCAGCTGAACATCAGACAGCCGGACGGAATGAGGCATGCACAGCATTTTGTATAAAGAAATCAAAAATTTATACAAACTTTGCACAATGAATGAGTAACAACAAAGAGTGGGGACACCATACCACAAACATTCATGGGGAGTGCTGGGTAAAGTAGAGTCCTCGTTTCATAGCCATTGCCGAAAATTGTTGCAAATGACGTCCCTTGCTCGCTCTTTGACAGCAACAGCAGCAGCAGGAGCAGCATCAACAAAATGGACACAGGAACTGAGCTGCAACTTGCAGGCAGCCGGGCAAGCAACAATTGAACGAGCCTCAGTCGCCGGACATCTCAGGATGTGTACGAGCATGCCTGTACATAGATATATATATATATATATATATATATACTTGTATATATATATGTGTGGGCTTGTTTGTGTGTGTGTTTGTATTTGTGTTCGCATACACTGCATGTGCATGTGCAGGGGAATTAATTAAAAATTCCGAAAATATCCGGTTAACTCTTTATAACCATTTCTCATGCTGTGTGAACTTTTCATTTAGGCCAGAACAAATCTAACAGTATTTTATATGTACGGGTGTGCTTTAATGTACTTTGACTTTTAAACCGAACAGGCTTCTATTTTGGAACTATACCATGCAGCAGCATATACGGCAACCTCGTTTATTCAAAATACTTGCCTGGCCGCTTGCCCAACCAAATACATAAATTAAATTATTTTGGCATCTAGTGGCGCTTGGATAGTATGCATAATATGTGCTGTTGCTGCTTTAATTGAGCGATTAAGGATGCCAACTGACATGAATTGAAATTCGATTTTATTTAAGATAAATGCATGAGAAAATTGTTGGCCAAAGAATATATTCCGTAGTCATAACTAAATTAATCGATAAGGCAGCGAATATATTTTCTTGTACGTAAAGTAAAGTATATCTGATATAAGAATTTTGTTTGATAAAAATAAAAGGTTCCTTCGAAATTGTAGCCAATTTATGACCAACTTGCAGAGAGCTTTTTACCCGGAACTCAGTGCAAAGAAACAAAAATAAATCAGAATACAAATTAAAAGGGCAGCTATTGGCCGGAAGGGCTTTGACCGAGCATGACGAGGCAATTTTTCAATAAAAATGGACGGCACGCTCGTTAAAACCAAAACAATTGACCACATAAATTAGCGACATTAAAATTGCTAGGCAGGATGTCAGGATGTGCAAGCGATTGATTCAATTAATTGCCAAATTAAAATTGGAATTTTTTCAGCAAAAAGGCCCCAAATGAAAGAAGAAAAAGAAGACGACCAAATGATAGAGGACGATATTATGACAAAGTTACAAAAGCAAACAATAAACGATTTGTGAGCCGCTGCCCCAGAATTGGGCGAAATGAGTGCTTGGCCGGATCTGGGCCGATAGAATAGTGACAGCCACCCGGGGGGCCTCTGAGACACAATTGAATTTATTATGGCATTTCAACTCGACAAGCATCAATTGAATATAATTTTATCAACGCCCACCCACTCATACATAACTTGACCAAAGAGTAAGCGAGAGCCAAGATATTGTGAGGGCGGCTCAGTTGCAATAGCATCATTATTGAACTAAACCGATGCTATTGGCACTCAATAGGCCGCAACACGACACATTTGTACACAAGGCCCACACACACACAAACACACATACACACACACACACACACACATACAGACAAAGAGACACTCAGACAGTCAGAGAGTCAGTCAGTCGAATGCCCTCTGGGTGTATTTTTCGCCACTTTCGCTACATTCGCTGCTTACCAAAGTATTGTATTGACTGCGTTTGATTCGGTTTCTCGCAATTGTCATATCACATAGAACATAAGCACTTATGTATGTATGTTTGTATGTACATATGTATTCTTATATGTTTTCATAGAGTGCGAGATTTCCTGTGCAGTTCTCAACGGCCATTTCAGTCTTGTAGCATTTTTTTCGCAGGCAATTTGTGTGGCTTTGCAAATCAGTAAATATTTATTTACTATTTATTGAGTTAATACCAAGTTTACAACAATAAATAGCAGTTATGTTCATGTTGCCGAAGATTGAATACCCTGTCTTTAAGGGAGTGTCATATAGGTTAACCAAAATTATGTTTAATTTAATAAGTAGTAAATAAGCAATGGTACTTTTAAACTTATATCAGATTCAAACGTTGATCAACCAAACAGATTCAGTCTATGACTGGCAGCAAAGGGAATTAAATATCGAAGAGGTCCTCCCAACATATTCCGATTTTATACATAATCGCTGACTGCACGTGCAATAAACCGCAATGTTGCGCGGCAAAAACAACTATTACGACTACGTGCGTGTAATGCACAGGCGACAAACTGGACACACAGGACGATGGCCGGGCAACAAGCGCCAATAATGCATGAGGCATTAACAGGAATGGCGCAGATTTTGCGTATTGGCCGTGTAAAATGCCAATGGTTATTAACATGGCTTAATTAGCCAGTGGCTTACATAACATGCCGAGCTTAAAGTATTAATTTAAATAATATAACAAGTGCTTAAGGACAACATTTTAAAGCACACTCTGTACTTATCCATCTACCATAGCTAAAATAACAATATTGTCTATAAGCTCTAAAGCTGTTTTAAGTTAATATTCTAAAATAAAAAACATTTTTGACAATCTAGGAAAAATGAGCTAATTTTTGACCAGTTCATACACATTAAACACAACTTACCGACGGAATGTCTCCCTGATATCGATATGAATGCCACGTTGCGAGCGTATCATGGAGATCAGCAGCGAGTGTCCAATTGCTGACCAACTGCAACTGGTGTCATACCACATGCTGGAGTAGATGCACCAGGCGACCTTAGCACTCTCGGACTGGACGTATACACCCGACCAGGCAGTAGAGGTAAGCCTGGCCGAGTGTGGAAAATTGATGCGATGCCACAAGGAACTGCATTTTGATTTAATGCATAAGACATGTCCAAGCTTCTCTGGTAAATTAACATTGCGTTGGCCAGTTTCACCTGACTCTCCTCCAAAGTAGCGTCCATAAAATGCTTTACTTTATACTTGGCTATCTGGAACAATGTGCTCAAGTTTTGGGTCAGTGAACAACGCAGAACTCAAACGAGGCAGAAACATTCCACACACACAAACGATACAAAATAGTTGATAGCATATCGATTATCCCACGGATAGCTGCAATGGCTCGAGCAAGTCTAGAATCAATCAAACATTCGGTGAAACACAAACAAGCCAACTCACACACTCGGAAATGAAAGTTCCAACTGCACTGCACAGTGCCTGGACACAAAAGGGACGCCATCATGCGTAGAAAGGGACAACAGACAGGCCGATATGGCGGCTAGTGCCACTGTATAGCAGCTGTACAAAAGTTGGAAAAGTTGAGAATATACCTAAATTATATTTAGTTCTTATATTTAAGTTAATTACAGCCCTTGTATGGACAGGCAGGCGAACGGACTTTAAAAATGTCAAAAAACATTCAACTTTGAACTTTGAAGAAGCGTGAAAATACTGTTTTGTTTACTACTACTTTACATACCCTCGTCAAACATACCATAAAATTGCTCAATACTCCGATGGAAATTATTGTGCATACATAGGATCTGTCCAAGCTTATTTCATGTAAGGCACACAGAATGTGACAGTTAAGGGCAAATTTTGACCTATGACAAAATGTTGTAAATAGTTCTGTACGCATGCAGCCAGTTCCCTCTGGATGCAAATATATTAAATACCAACAGACGAAAGGAGACACTCTTCAATTCAAGAAACCTGTTCGTCAGCATGTTGCAGCTTGAATTGTGAGTGTTTCTGTCTAGGTGTCTTATATTTATAGACAGCGCACTTGACGGGATTTAGCAGCAATTATCAAGGTTTCTAATTGCAAAATAATTGGCACATACACAAGTTCAAGTACGTCAAATTGTGAGCTTATATACATTTTAAGACCGATTACCGCTCGATTATCAATATCAAGGCAGACGCAGTCCGCCCCAAGTTGATGCGATGATGCGTCATGATGAAATGACCAACACTAAGGATTTTATCCATAGAAATAACATACTTCGCATATTTTGGAAAATGTATGCCCTTAAATGGAAAATCGGCTTGTATTAGCCAAAGTTTAATTATAGTCTCAAACCATCAAAAATGTGTAAAAAAGAAAAAAGAAAGGTATAATGTAAAGTATATATATTCTCCATCATCTTCTATCCTTCTGTATAAACACGCAGATCTCAGAGACTATCAAAACTAGAGACTTCGAATTAGAATACCGCGTAGATCAAGTTTATTTCATTTCGATGCATACTTTTATTTGAGTGTAGATGTGTATTGATATTAATATGTCTAACCACAATTAAACTATGGATTCGGGCCCACTAATTATGCTTGTTTAAAGTGAGAACAGGATGTGTAAATAAACGAATATAGATACATATGTAAGCGTATGGCTTCATCGACATTCGCACGCACATTGCATAAAATGTCTAAATGCATATTACATAGACATGTTTGAATGGCTTACAGTGTGGTCGGAAGACCGACCAAAATGTTTTTAATACAAACATATCTGGTGATAACATGTTGATTTCATTAAAATGCAAATGCAGCTTGTTTTCGATGCTGCAAGTCTTTTGCATTTATAAGTCGAAGAACTGTAAACAACAGCAAGAAAATTTGCGCATTGTGAGCTGCTTATTGTTGTTTGCGCAATAAATTATACTTAATTAAAAACAATTAAAAGCAAATCCAATTCTATATTGCATAAGTCCCTGACCTCAAACCATCTTCCGGTATAATACTGAACTTTTGCCTACTGTTGTTGGCCGCATGTGAATTCCATAGCAAATATTTGACAACATTTTCTAGCAAAGACTAAACAAATCTTTGTTACATTTGAAATATGCAAACATGTGTATACAATCCATGTCCACGAAATTATCGTACGATGGCTCTGCCAGTGTGCCACTGATAATCTCAGCTTGTCTCTGGCATTACAGTTGATTTCGAAAATATTTCAATTATTCAATGCCCCAGACTAGCTAAGCACAAACATGCACACCATACAACTGAAAATTTGAAGCTCAACAGTTGGCCAAACAATTTGGCAAACATGCAATCAGTGGCCAACAAATTCATGCAATTACTCTGCAACTCATGCAAGTGGGCCACTTACGTCACTGGGCAGTGTGGCATAGCCTCGGTCACGAGGTGTGACCCACACACGCATTCTCACATATTCATATATGTGTCGTTCCATTAATTGAAATTCAAAGCGAGGTGGTCAAAGTGAGAAAATTTGACAAATATTGACAGCATAATTAATTTGTGACAGAGTGTTTGCCGTCGCAGATTTAATTATTAACAATAACAATTTAACTATGCAACTTTCGCATTTTACGGCTGTAATTAATTAAAATTTTGACAAGACGCCCTAGCATGCTCAATCCCATCTAATACACAGAGATCCCAGTGGAATTGGATACAAACTTTCGCCAGCTAGCCAGCGAGCCAAGGCACATAAAACAAACATTGACACACTGCCACGCCCACCCATCTAAAAGAGTTCACTTTATTCTGTATTTTGTATGCTGTATTCTGTATTCTGTATTATGTAGCAGAAAACTTGCACGAAACTCAGCTGGCGACTGCCAGTTGCTGGGCAGTGGGCAGCTTGTAAAACTCCCAAGAACTTTTCACTACGCGTGGTATTGTTATTGCTATGCTGATGCTACAATTGTTGTTGAGACCATACACTTGGTCCGTTCTGGGTATTATGGACAATTTGACAAGTTTAATGCTTGAAGCTCATTCGGAGAAACCAACAATGTATTTAGCTTTAATTCCTTTATTTGACAATACTTTATAAGCAAAAATAACATATTTTTATGTATTATATTTTTGTCTCTTAAAATGCATGTTTGTGAATTGACTTACAAGCTTTTTCCTCGAACAATGTATGAATTCTTCTTTATCCTTTTCTCAAGAGGATAAGTAAAGAGATGATAATATAAGAAAGAATAAGGATAATGCAGAAGGGCATCGAACCCATTGCTCTTTAGAAGGCATGCTGAAAGGTTTTATGTGATTGATGAAATGAAGTCACAATATTTTCTCTCAATGTGCAGTGTGCAGTGTGATTTGATTGTAAAGAATTAACTAGCTGTTAATCAAATGAAGTGCATAACTAATATAAATTTATATTATTATTATTGAATATTATATTATTAACATAATAAGTTTATATTTATTGCTAATATATAATATGTAAGTGTATCAGAAGCTGTGTTATTTCAACGGCTTTTAGTTAAATTTGCGATTTTGTAGCTGCTGCTGCTGCTGTTGATGTTGGCGGTGGCGATGCTGTGCTCGGACAGCAGTTGAATCCAAAATGAAATACTTGATTTCAGCCTCCATGGAATCTGTGGAGCAAATGCAGCGGCAAGAAGTTGACGCAGGAACCGAAGCTGGAGCTGCCAGAGGAGTGCCAGAAACTTTGCCGCTTTCACAGGAAGTCAACTTGGCATCCTTGTGCCTGCCGAAGTCGAAGTCGACACCAACAGCAACCAGGCTGTATACGGCAATGAACAAGATGAAGATGAAGCTGATGCTAAAGGCAAAGAGGCGGACGAGGACAAAGACTAAGACGAAGCGGTAGACGTTGACTATGGAGCAGTTTACTTAAAATGTTTAGTGGAAAGTGTTTTAAAATACATTAAAAAGTTCACGGCTGCCGTGGCACGCATAGAATTTATGCGAATTTGGTGAACTCGAGAGTGGAAACTTTTTACATTTGCGAACGCCCAATCAAGTTAAATATTTGTTTGGCTTAAGCAGCTGAGCCACTGAGCCTTTAAATAGCCAAAAAGCACAAACACATACACATAAGTGTGCATACATATATATATGTTTGTAAATGTTTTAACATGAATATATATATATATGTATCTATATATATATAAATATATATATATGGTATAATTAATGCCTGACCAAACAGCATGTGTGTTTTGGTGTGTGATAGCAAAGCGTAGGATACAAAATTCCAAGAAGTATATATACAAATATATATGGATAGAAATGTATATACTTGCATATAGCTTACGTTTGTTGATATAATGCGGTCTTGCCGAGAGCACCTCAAGCTATTTGTGCTAGTCATTTAATGAGCTACTTTTACCATCTCATATTTATGATATTCGGAGTGGGTGCAGGGGTGGCAAAATACAATATTCAGAATGGGCTGGCATCGAATTTGCTCACGTCTTTCCGCCCTGATTTGATAAGCATCCCCGAAAACTGTCGAATTTGCAAATGACGAAGTCGTATTTCATTTCTTTAACAACGCAAATACCGAATCGGATACAGCAGGAAGGGCAACAAAGAAACATGTTCACAAGTAAACAAACAAATAAGTAATTTGTCTATTTTTATTTGCTCGTTACTTATTTATGAAAAAGTATAGACAAGGTGCAGGTAAATAAATATATAAATTAATTAGTAAAATGTAACTAAATTGTAAAATGACATCGCAATTTATTACAAAAAATTATGCAATATGTGAGATGTAGATGGAGACAGGTGAAAGAGCTAATGGAAAATGTTTAGCCCTTATGTATGCATTCACTTACGCATCATCAGATATATTCCAGAGATGTGCAAATATGTAAAAATCATTTCGTAAACTTTTCGCAGCTGCAGTGTGAAAGTTGCGTCAAAAATATTTAAATGAATATATATATATTTATGTATGTATTTTATATATATAAAGATATATATATATGTATGCAATAGACATTGATATTGAACACAATAGTGGCTTTATGTATATAAAAACGTATTTAATTATTTGCCCCATTTAAATTTAAATGCAAAGCAATAAAAATAATACAAAGCCGAGCAGAATTCCTGTAAAGAATCTTCATATTGAATTAATTCAACTAATGAACATGGTTGGCAAAAAAAAATAAGGAAATTAATTTAATTTGCGTCAATTCGCAATTGCAAAAAACACATTATGCAGAATAATCGACATTTCAAATTGCATTATGCACAAGAATATATGTGTGAAATAACAATTTGCGAAGCTTTCGAAATGCCCTCAACTTTAAATGAGATAAAAACACACGCACAACAAAAAAAAATAAATAACTGAAATGAAAGCATACATTCAGAAATTGTATTTTTTCTACTTGACATTTTATGTAGCCCAGAACTTGGAGTTTATCCGTCCCTCTGCTGAATACTCTGCATAGGCCGGAGATGACGGAATTGGACCAAAATATCATTTACGTAGAAACAATCAGCCGAAAGATGAATTTAAGTATCATGGCATGTTATTCTGAACCCGCCCAATTTTTCATAGATTAAACCAGAGTGTATTTAAATCGGAATTCGAAATGTAAGGGTATAAAATCCTCGGCTTGCCTAAGAACCTTTTTTGTTCTATATAGTTTTTGATCTAAAATTTAAAATGAATATTAATTGTCGAGTATATATATATATAGTCGTTAGTTATATGTAGTTAAATGTGATTTATAATGACTATTCAACTAAATTCATTTTTGTATGCTTAAATACTTATATTCAGGTTCATTGAGCTCAACAGTGAAAACCTCTGCAATCAGAGACTCTGAAACTCAGATACTTGCGAAAGGTCAAATCCAATGACACTTAAACTACATTTGATCCGAGCTTTAACTTTCAGCTGACTAAAGGGCATCTGCCATGCCAAGACTTCATTATATCTTGCAATTTGTTTACTGTTGAACAGATTTGCATTGAAATCATAAAACTCATTGCCCCAAAAGTGAGACATGAATACCAACACGCAGTAAATAGTATCAAAGGCTAAGTTTTAATGCTGATATTTTGTAATTTTAATTAGCTATCATTTTACGACATCTTGCAAAACTACAAATATATGAGCCCAAAATACTGCCCGGGAGTTAATATAAATACAGCTTGTGTCTAAATATCAGCTCAAATGCAACTGGCCAAATTGCTCTAGTAAGCGATGTAGGCCATATTATAGGACTCGCAGTAGCAAATATTTTCAATGGCTTATGCCTGCCGCATCCCAGAAAAGCTGGCCAACAACTAAACTAAACTGGCTACCAAATCAGAACGGAACACAAACGGAAACGGAAACGAAACATATTGAGAGAGTTCGGCAAACAGACCGAGAGAGAGACAGAGAGAGAGAGAGAGAGAGAGAGAGAGATAGAGAGAGAGAGAGGAAAAAGTGTTTCATTGCCATATGGTTAATTTCCTGTTGCTCTTCGCTTAAGCTTAAGAGCAGATGCTCTTAAGCCAAGCGGTCATCAAGGTGCTCTATAGTTTTATACCACGCTCGCATTTTTGTCAACAATTGGCCCATCTTAAGCGTATTTACACGCTTCAAGTGTCAACAGACGACAACAATAAACAAGCGCGGGATGTTTCACACATTGCCCGGTGCCGGAGCACCAAATTGAATTAATTGCAACGTGTTGTATGAGTAGCACCCCACACTCAATCTTACTGTGGCACGTCGACAGCCCCCTGTGATGGGCATTAAAAACGATAAGGTGGGCAGGTGTGGCCGCAGCACAACATTTTGATGACCATAATGACAACAATTAAATATAAATCACCGACCAGCAACAAGCCAAGGTTATCCACCCCAACAGCATCTTTTGGACTTCTTCTGGCACTCGTACCCCTTATGCCCACGCTCACGCTCACGCCTACGCCCACTTCCACTGGCACACCCACTCGTGCCCCAGGTTTCGCGACGCAAGCATACAATTAGCTTTTATGGCCGCAGTGTAAAAGAAAATGTCGGTTCTGGCCATGGCCCGGACGCACTTGGCGTATGGTAATTTGAAAATATGGTAATTATGAAGCGGCATTAACAAAAAAAGAAAATAATATATATATATATAAAATCTGTATGTAAGTGAAGTTATTTATGTTTGTTTATGTATATAGAAAAGAAATACAAGTAGAATATGAAGGAGAAGGAGAAGAAGAAGTAGAAGAAGAAGCAGCAGCGCCACCTCTGACATCCTGGCTGTCTGTTCTAATTAGGCGCACATAAATTTTGTTACAAGAACAGCAATAAAAGCAAGAAATCCTAAATAACAATTAAAACAATTTGCAAGATTAAAAACACCTTACGGTCGATGCTTTAATATTTTAATTAAAAATTCTTTAGCCGCAATATGCTGGCGGCCAGGCACAGTCCGAGGTGTGGCATGCCACTCTCTTTTGTTGCTGTTACTGTTCCTGTTGCAAATGCCGCGTGTTAGCCATAGCCAGCGGTCGAGTGTTCTGAATGGTCTCCGGAGGCCTATGACTTTGAATTATTACAGACCCAGTCATAAATTAAGTGCGCGGCTCACTTGGGGGCTGAGTGGCGGAGTGGCGAGTGGCGAGTGGCCAAGGTGAGGGGTAGAGTGTTGTACCAGTGGCAAGGTGGCTGCTCAACCTTCTCGAGTGCCGTTTAGCGCGTGCTAATAATCTTAAATGGATGCAAGATGCGATCAACACGCTCCGCTCTAATCGAATTTAAAGCAAATGGATCTGCCCTCAAAGCCAGGTGAATCAAAATATTTCAAATGCCACTTTCAACTAAACATTCATAGAACATTATTATTATTCTTATTTAGTACATATGTATATTATATTATTATTTAGTTTATATGTATATTAATTATTTCTATTAGATTATTTTGGCAAAAGGTACAATAATACTTTATGACAACAACATATAATTCGTTACTTTATATACTTTGCTCTCTCTTTAAGTAATGTTCAGTGCTCAAGTTTGCTAAACGTATTATAAACTGAAAATTAATGGCTTATTAAATTTATTGCATTTTTCAATAACAGCGCCAGTTCGGCCAACATCGACCAATTCAAATTAATTATTCAGAAAGTAGAGATTTATTGTTTAACAAAATCTGTAATCTACAGGAGGTTTTTTCTTTTAGATTTAACATTTTTTATATTAAGATCTTACATATACAAATAAATGAACTGGTTAAAAATAAATCAAATAAAATTTCTGAATTTGATAAAGAATTTTTATTTATTTTAAACAGGGGTTTTATATTTATATTTTTTTTTGGATATATTTTCTATTATTATGAAAAATAATATAATATATAATTCTTGAAAACGGTGTTTCTAGCTTTAAGAATTTGTATGTCGTATATCTAAAAGTTATGTATAATATGAAGAAAAATGTTTTATTTATCAGGGTATTTTCAGCTGCCTCAACTAAAGAAGTCTAACTTTTTGACTATTAAATTGTCAGTTGTGTTTGCACATTAATATAAACACCTTTAAAATAAAGACATTTTAAAACTGCTAATTGCTGAATGATAAAACTGATGACTTGGACTATTTAAATAATAAAATAAACACTTTCTAGTTTGCACATTTAGAAACATTTTGCCGTTCTGTTAATGTCATTTTCCACAAGGACTTGTCTGATTTCTAGATTATTTTCTCATTATTTGGCACACTCTAGTTTGTGGCAGAAGCTTATTTGCATGCAATCAACACGTACAACAAAAGTAAACATGCTTCTGGATATCAGTACCCAAATGCGTTAGTATAAAGTCCAAAAGAGATAATAATAATAAATGTTAGTGGAGAGGCAAAAATTGTTGTCATTTGAGGGTTATTACCAGGCCCAACTCCCGTTGAGCAGTACGAATAAACAACTGATTGGGGGCAGCGCAAACTTGTTGCATAAACTCCGACACATCATGTACCATGCTGCTCCATGGCCCGCTTGCTCCTTTTGTAGGCAAAGCAATTTGAACACAATAAAGCCGAACCGTCTCTGTCTGAACCTGCATATTAAATTCACAGGCACTTGGCCAAGGCCTTAAACCGTCGTAAATAAATGCGAAGGCTGCAGAAGGACCAGAAGGAGTTAACCGTTGCGGCCGCGCAATCAAATTCAGATACTTGGTGACGCTCTTTTTGCCCCACAGTCTCCCCTCTCTCTCTCTCTCTCTCTCACTCTCTCTCTCTGCCTGTCTGTGTGTCTGTCTATCGGTCGTTGCTGTGGTACTTAAGTGTCGTAAAGTCCTTTTGCGTGCAGCGGCAACAACATCATCGGCAGGGACTTTTATGATTTATGCAACTATCGCCTGCAGCCGGAGTCAGAGTCAGTGCCACATCCCCAGCCCAAGCCGGCGTCAGGACACCAGAACAGCCTGGAGGACAGCCCATTGCCGAAAATCCTTGAGGCGCTCCCATTTTTTTCTCTTTTCTTTTTTTTCGTGGCTCTCCAAAATGTGCTGAACGGGTGGCCTGGATGGGAGGAGGGGGGTCGACATTCATGAATAAAAGATTTTCAAGTGTGCCACCACCGCCACCATCACCATCACCATCACCACCACCAACCCCTCCTCCATTCACTTTCCCCTACACCCACATTAAGATGTGCCCTTCTCGCACGCTGCTTTCTCTCAATTTATTGTGCTTCTGGCCTTGCCGAGTGCAAATAATAAGCAGCAAGTGCACAGCCACGCCCACAACGCCTACACACAAGCACCTCTCTCGCTTATTCTATCTCACTCTCTCGCACTTGGACGCCCACACAATTGCCGAGGACAGATGAAAATGGCGCCTTTGGAAAATTAGCAAAGCAAAGAGTTGCAGTTTACTTGCCATTTAAACGCCGCACTCGACAGTTGTGTTTGTCAGTGGCAGGAACAATAACAACCAACAACAACACAAGAACAACAAAGAGCAACAACAATCAGCAACAAAACAATGCTTGAGCTTAGGTTGAATTCGGTTTTGTTTGCCGTCACCATTTACTTTCTTTGTTTGTTGTCTCTGAAGATCGCTGGGCTGGGCCAAAAGCGGATGCCCAAAATAGCCACCTGGATGTCGGATGTTCACACGCCCCCAAAAAGCAGGCAACACTTTTGTCTTGTGCAAACTCTGCACCACAAATCCCTTAAAAGAGCTGTTGCCGCCCCAACATGCAGCTTGGGCAACATTTGTGCAATCTTAATGAAACTATCTATAAAGATGGATAGCTATATTTATATATATATATATATTTAAGAATGTATATATATTTTATATTTATTTCTATATAAACAGGTATTTCTGGATATATATAGACAAATATACCAACAAAGATTCAAAATCTTTTTAATTTGTACATCAAAGCTGTCCCAAGAAATGCATTAATAAAATATCATAAGAATTCAGTACAAAATATAATTTATGCTGGAACTAATAGCTATTCTTGAAGAAATATTTATTTATTTAATGCGCATTTTAATGCAGTCCACAAATTTTAATGAGATTTAAAAAATTAATACCTCAAATTAAAGTTGCAAAATTAAATTTTATGAAATGAAAAGAGAATAATGAAATAATATTACCACCCCAGCAAAAAATGTTATCAATGGTGTCTTTATTTCGTTTGTAAATTTAAGTAACTTACAAATATGCAGTGGACTCTTCAAAATCGTCAGAGAGAAAATATTTTTCTATTGTATACAATTTACAAGAAAAACAATTAATTGTAGAATTGAGAGTCAACTGTACAATTAATTATTTTTCTTGTAAATCTCTTCATCAAAGAATTTAATTTCATGTGTTATATATATATGTGCCACAAAAAGGGAAGTTTTTACTCAATTCTGCATTGGGAATTTTAACAGTTAATTTCAAATTAAAACGCGCGCCTAACTCAGTGGGTTTGAATCGCAGCCAACTTCATACATTCTTTTCAAAATGTAATTAACAGTCCCATTGTGAGCTGAACGTGCGAGTATGAGTTCATCGCCAACATATGTTAAGTAACAGTATGTTAACAGTTTGCTGATCGAATGCTGTTAGCCGCTTATTAAATGCGACCACACTCTTCGATAACAGCGTGTTATTATACTGCTATGTCATGTTGGTCACATGGAACAGTTGCCGAATTGTTTTTGTCGTGAGCGGTTGATGTGGACGGGCGGAGCGCTTCATATTTTATGTACGTTCATTTCTGTAAACGCCATTTATGTGTATGCGCGCGAGTGTGTATAGGTGTGTGTGTGCTTGCATGCTAGCCAGTCGCTGTTTTTTTGCGCCTTTGTACAGTAAAAATTCATATTTAGGTGCTAACGCGCTGCACTCGTAGCAAATGTGAGTGGCAAAATGAAGCGTGCGAAAAAAAGTGCAAATAGTCGAAGCCGCTTGCCTCGCATCCAGTTGCTGTTGTTGTTGTTGTAGCCTAAGACCAGCATTTTGTTGTTGCGCAGCGCGCATTGTGTGAGACAGTTGTGTTTGTGCATGTGTGTGACTCTCTCTCTGTGTGTGAGTGTGTGTGCGTTCCAAAACATACGCTTGCACAGTGGCACCAAAAGTGAGCTCACAATTATTCCCATGCCCGGCTTTGGGCATCTATGTGTGCGAGTGTATGTGTGTTTGGGTGTGTCGTTAGCAGTGTTTATTATAATTTTCCTCGTTTTTGTATATCGTTGAGTTTTTTCTTTTATTTCGACCCAAGTGGAGTTTTTGTATTATTTTATTTATTTTTCGTAACTTTGTATTGTTGCTTTTGCTTTTCGTCTACGCTTCGGGCCCTCTTTCACAATTCTCTCATTCTAAGCCTATTCGCACCAGGCAAGTGTCATTGTGAGCTGTTGTCGCTTCGTCTGCTTCTTCACATTTTTGTGTGCGTACGTGTGTGAGCGTATGTGTGTGGCAGAAGCAACAAATGTGGCCAACAATTATCAAAAGCTGCGATACGTGATAAAATGTGACCAGAGTCCAAGTCGAGCCAAGTGCCAATTAGAATTTATTATTATACATTATTATTATATTTTTCTTACTTCTCTTATGCTCTTTCGCTCGCACTTTTTGTGCCTTAATAAGTCGTTCTGCGCGCTCGCACACACTCTCATGTTCTACCTCACTCTCCGGAGTTACAACAACAATAGCAAGGAATTTTAACGTGTGCTTCTTCTTCTTGTTGCCTTTTGATACCTTTTACAAATACAAAGGCGGAAAGTGGGAAGTGAAAAGTAATAAAAGCTTAATTAATTGCAGCAAATTAGCGCAAAATGTGGCTAAAACGTGTGCGATAAAAGTACAACAAAAGTAAAACCAAAACCAAAAGAAGAAAAAGAAGCAAATCACACGTAAAAAGCAGATAACAAAAGAAAACCAAAACCAGCAACAAAAACTGCGCGTGCCTCTGCTGTATTTGTATTAGTGTGTGTTTTGTGTTTGTGTTTGTGTTTGCGTCCGTTTGCAACAGATGCTGCAAGCGTTACGCTCTGTGTGTGTGTTGTTGTTGTGCAAGGACAACAACAACAGCAACATCAACGACGCCTAAATCGATAAGCATCAAATACGTCATCAACTGTGCGACAAGCGACAACAACAAAAACCATGTTCAAGTGCATTCCAATATTCAAAGGCTGCAACAGGCAGGTGGAATTTGTGGACAAGCGCCACTGTTCCCTGCCACAAGTTCCCGAGGAAATTCTACGCTACTCGCGCACCCTCGAGGAACTCTTTCTGGATGCGAATCACATACGCGATTTGCCAAAGGTTAGTAAAAAGTATACATATTCTTTATAAATATATATATATATACTTTATGTATATATACATATACTTTGTATACATATACTCTATATATAATTGTACTTTACTTTAAGCGTAAAAAAAACCGAAGCTTTTTCATCTAGTTATTTGGTTCACTGAACTCTACTCAAAAGCTATTCAATTCTTTTCACTTGGCCTTTGCATCTGGCTTTGCCCTGCATGCGAAGATGTTTTGCATTGCTTCTATTTGCAGCTGTTATCCTTGCTGCCGGGGTTGCTGTCCATCGCAATTTGTATCGCTCCTCTCCTCTTGCACTTCCAGGCCAGTTTGTAGCGCAAAGTAGAAAAAGACAATGATTACTGTAAAATATACGTCCGCTCGAGTCAGTTGGGGCGGAAGTCTTAAATTAATAACGCTGGAGGGAGGCGCACTGGGGCGAGTTTGTTCTTCACTGCGACACAAGTGGCATGCACGTATAATTGAATATTCAATTATGCAACAGTCTGATGCTGATGCATATACAGAAATGCACACACACACACAGACACTTACATATCGTATGTAATTTATGCACATCAAAAGACAAAGCGGTCGCAATTCTAATTGGGGAGCAAGTGTCGGGTAAATGGAGGACAATAATTTGGTGATCGCTTTGGCAATCAGCAGCTATTAGCAACGATTAATGATTGCTAACAAACCATTGTGAATCATTTTGTAAATAAATTTGCTGCTGGCTTCCGTTTTATGTGCAGCTGAGAAACAAACAAACAAATCAAACAAACAACAACTGCAACAAGAACAACAAGTAGCTGGAGCTATAAACAAAAAACAATGCGTTGACATAGAAACAAGTGTGGGGTTGGGTTGGGGTGTGAGGAACAGTTAGTTGGTTGCTTGAGTTGTTCATGTATTTGCATATATATAAATTTACATATAGCATGTACACACAATTGCTTGCCTCCGCCACCCCCAACAACCCCTGCCATGCTTTGTGCTTTGACTTGTGCGATTAATTTGCGGTTACTCCAGTTTATTTTTCAAGCTCTTACAATAGGCAAGCAGAGTATGGAATTAAAAGTTAAGTCGATAATAAAATTGTTGATCAAACTGTCACATGTTCAGCGCGAAATTAATATATTCGCTTGACACACGAGAAACAATGCAACTAGAAATGGTATTAAATCACAGACTTTTCTTTCCATGGAAAAATGGTTCACATATGCAAATATGTATAAATATTTCCTACCAGTTCGAAACTACACTAAAAATAGACGTAACAATAAAATATTTACATAAAATGCGGTAAAATCAAAAAGTCAAATTTAAAGGGTATTGAAATCTCGACGTTTTCCTTTTATTATATTATTTTGATTGCCGCAGCAATTTCCACTCGAATGTAGTTTTCATGTCTTCAAATTGTGCATTTTCCCCTTTTTTGTAGAGCTTCCTTCGCGGTTAGCCGCACTCGCTAATGAACTTCTAATGCAAATTTTTGTTGCTCGTTTACATCAATAAAGCGCACAACAAGCGTACACAGAAGCAACAGCATTTACTGGAGCAATGGACCCACAAGTTGCTGTTGCTGCAGCAACAACATGTTGCTGACCGATAACAACAACACGAACGACGACAACAATGGACACCCATAATAATGATGATGTTCTCTTTTGCCGCAATCGAAGTTTGTATCTCGATGCCACAGCGACTCTGACAGCGTCGGATGTGTTGCTGCTGGTTATTCTTGTTGTTGTTTGCTGCTTGCTGTTGTTGTTATTGCCTCTTCTGCGAATTTTATAAGCTGTGATCGGCCGTCAACCCTTTAGATCTTTGAGAGCTGCAGACAATTTCCGCGTTGTCATAGCAACAATAAACATCAACGACATCAACACAAACGTGCCTCAACTCAATTGCTCTTAACTCGACTACAATCTGCCGCATTCACCCCTTGTTTGACAACAATGTCTATTGCAGCGCCCGCGCTGCTAGCACTGTTGAAAATCCAAAAGCCTCAATTATAAAAATCGTAATTATGTTGGATTATGGCTTCAGCTTTTTTTCAATAACGAGCTCAAAGCAAATCTGTATATATTTATAATATTTTAACCTAGTTTCGCTCGTAAACAAGAAATAATTTTGTTATATGCTATTTCAAATAAATCAATATATGCAATATTCTCATAATTGTTTCTCAACTGACAAATTCAGCTTGCTATCTGTGTAATAATAATAATAATCATCTTTTCTCAGCTTTAAGCTGAAAATTAAGAGATAAATACTTTTAATTTTGTCCCACACCGCATTTTACAAGCATTTACAAGTAAGAAGGCTCCAGTCGAGAGAGATCGACTAGAAGATACCCTGAACCCCGATGTTATATACATTAAATCGAATAAACTACAGATTTTAATATCGCTGTCTATTTCTATTGTGCTGTCTCTTTCTGACATATGCTTGCACAATTTTATGTATATGGAAAAAAATTAGACCGAAAGTTGTGTGATCTTAACAAATTTGTTACAGTTTGTCAATAGTACATCAAGGTATATTATATTAGAGTTTGTAAAAAATGTATCTTATGTGGTTGGAGATGTTTCCTTTTGCCTGTTAAAAAGTACATAAATAATATAAGTTAATTAACAAAACTTAATATTTTTCAGTTGAAGTTCGTTTTAATGTCAATTTTATATCCATAGACTAATCTTCACATGACACATTGCCATTTCTCGAATTAAATCACCATCCTATGGAGAAACTTATCCAAGGGAGACGTGGAAACAATATTTGATTTTTATTCTCTGCTGCTAATTATATTGTATCTATAATATTTCCACTCACGTTACTATCACTAAGCACCACTGTTGTATTCAAGTGGCAATTAGGTGGTATTTTGCATAATGCAGTCGCTGCTCACAGAACCTACCTCAAGAGAGTGTTGTGGAAATTTCACAAATTGTGTTTTTTTTTTTGTTTCACTTATGTATGATATTGTTTTGGGTGCTCGGAGCACTCATTCATTGCTCTGCTGTTTCTTTGCTGCCAATTAGTCACGCCCGCTGATAAGATATCGGGTAATCGCCTCTTATCGCCTGCCTTGAGGTCTGCGTTCAGCTAACACACACAGACACACACTGACATACACACAGCTCATGTTGTGTCTTGCCTTGCCTTCCCCATTTGGCGGACTGGCTTGTCTTTCGCAATTCGAACCGTGGCGTTCTTGTTATTGCAGGTGCGTTTCGTTCGAGAACTTAAACGGCTGTCTGGCTATTGGAACCCAATACCGAAGCGTCGGCAATGACATCATTAAGCAGCAGTAGCAGCTATGAAAACAAGAACAAAACAGCTTTTAAAATGGCGTCGTTCTCTTATAGTTTGGTTTTTTTTTTTTTATTTAGCTAAACCCGCAAGTAGCTATTAGCCCATAAGCTGGCCTAAATGATAGCAGTGTGCTTTGCAAATAGTTGTGCCCTCTGGTTGGACAAAATTCAGCATTGATTTCTGTAATTGGCTTTTCAATGGGTCACAGTTGGTTAACTAGCGTCGTCGCTTCTATAAATTCTATGGAGTCGTCGAGTCGAGTTGAGTCGCTCAAAACAGGTTCCCCTATATGTATATGTACTTGTGTATATATAATAAATGTTCTCGAGCTATTTCAATTAGTTTTTATACCTCATAATATAAACTTTTGGCGCAACGGGTATAATTAGCGATTTAGTTATTCTAAATTCGAATCTATCATGCAATATTGTCACATTCAAACAAATTTTCAAAAGATTTGTTGTTGCAGAAATCTTAATTTATATTGGAAAAAATCATCAATTGGAAAAGTAAAGAATATCTTTTCCATTTTGCAAGCAATGTTTACCTTTGATATAGGGCAACTTCTAGTCAGTCAATTGTGACTGTGTCAGTCTTAACAGATTTATTTTCTGCCCGCTTTAAAACAATTACACATTAGCTGACGTCAAGGAACCGTTTGAGAATGCCAACAATTGTGCACTCGAAATACACTTGCCAAAAAACTAATTGCATAAAAACGTTGTAGCGGAAGAGATTTATCGATAGTTTCTTTTGTTTTTGTCCAAACTTTGATAACAGACGAATGAATAACTGTTAGGACAATTAAGTGAAATATGATGCTGAGTGCTTAAATATTTTAACGGTCGCTTGCCATAGATGTGGTCCTGCAACTTGTGGCTGCGACTGCAACTGCAACAACAACAATAACAATTGCTGTATCTATGTGCCTTTCGCCTGTTTGCTGCGTCTTGTGTCTGTGTGCGACGCTAGAAAAATGAAGATGTACAGATTTAAGCAGGCGCACAGCTGCCACAAGCAGGCAACGGGTCTAGACCGTTGTTGCGGATGTCACAGCATGCCATCTACTACCAGCATATAAAAACTTGTGTGTGCGAGTGTGTGTGTTCAGCTGCATGTATCTCCATCTGCAAAATGTTGCAACCGCTGACGGTTTGCGGAACAAGCATGCATATGCACATATACATATGTGTATCTCTTCCAAGTGTGGCTCGTCGTTACTGTTGTTGCTTTTGTTATTGTTGTTGTTGTGTTCTAGCTCAGCTGGTTTTCGCATTTAGTAGATGCGCCCAGCGAGATATGCGAGTATTGTGTCTAGAACTCGTTTTTAGCCGTTGTGTTAAACTGCCTTGTTTTGCCATTTGCTGTTCGCCCAGTCATTTGCAACATGCACACCACCATGCATGGCTCTGTGTGTACGCATTTGTGTGTCTGCGTGTGTGTGTTGTGTACAACCAGATACATTTAGCTGATTACACTTGCAGATACATTATGAAATAACTGAAAATCAGCGAAGCGCACTGTATGTCTGTGTCTGTTTATGTTCTCTGTGTGTATTTCCATGCCTGTCATGGTTCGTTCAGCGCTGTAAACACCCACAGTTTTATAGCTTTCAAAAGTTATCTCGGCCTTGCATCTCTGCATCAGTATCTGTGTGCATGGCTATTCAATGTCGCAAAGTGATTTTCGGAAAATGTGCTTTTAACAAAGCTAATTGCATTGCCTGTATTTTTTTTGTTGTTCTGTTTTCCTACCCTTTACTACGAAATTGAATTATGTGGCTTGTGTTTTACCACTTGATGGAGCTTCCATCGCGCAACGACACATAAAACTCATGAGCGACGTTCTGCTGCTGTGATGCAACCCATGTAAACTGCCGCAACTTGTTGGCCTGGCCAACAACACACAATGCTCTGCAGTCAGCTAGTTGTTGTGAGTGTTGTCTGCCAACTGCTGCTTGCTGAGCGCCTGCTCCAACTAGATACAATAGTAAAAGTGTGCTGGCTGCAAGTGAGTGGGCGACAGTGTGTATGTTCGCATGTGTATACTGTGTGTGTGTATGTATGCTGTGTGTGTGTGTGTGTGTGTGTGAGAATGCTTGGGTAAAACTGGTGGTACTTGTGCATTGTACGTGGTACGAATGTTGTTGCAATGCCGGCCGGCCGGCCGGTCTCTAATTTATCGTCATGCAAAGAGAGAGAGAGACTCCTCGCATAGATACAACAAGCGACGCCATCGCGTGGGCTCTGACTTGTCTTGGGTGGTGTGGGTTGCATGGTGCTTGGAGGGAGGGCAGTACTTGGCTAAAAGTTTACAATTCGCATTTGTTTTTATTGTCATCACGTCTTGTCCTCCTTTAGTGCTTTTTGCTTTTATTATATTTTTGTTTTGTTTTTTGCATTGACGGCCATTGCACCGCTCAGCTGCCTCCTGGCCGCAGGGAGTGCATTCTCCGGTCTTTTTCATATGCAATTTGCATGACTGAATTTCGTCTGTGTATGTTTACGTGTTTCTTTACTTGCGGTGCTCATACCCTAAATCCGTTGAAAATTGGCGAACAGGGTATAATGAAATCATCAAAGGTATAAAGCAGGCCGTAGAAAGCATCTATGACTCCATAAGGTATTCCTGATCAGAATTAACGACGATCTAGCCATGTCCGTCTTTACGTTTGTATGAATAAACGAATCTCAGAGACTATTGGATTTGGAATATAAGATCTATCGTTAACTCTACCTTTTTCGCTAGTATCGATGCATATTCATTTTTGATAGTGGAATTATGCACCTTGGTATTACATTGCTCAATTGTACAAATTCCATTAAGATTGGATAAAAAACAAACGATATTGAATGTATTGCTCTTAGCAAGTGCAAGCATTTTGTGAATCGATTTAATGTATATTTAGGCTGTATTCAGGGTATTCCCAAGTCGAATTCTCTGGACTAGAGTATTCTTTGTTGATTTTTTTTGCTCGTTTCTCTTTGTCTTGCTGCATATTTTGCTCGTCGTTGGCTTTTGTCCCTGACAGTTACAACTCTCTGACGCATGATTTGTTGAAAGGCCTTTCGTTTTTTATAAATAGCAAAACTGAATCTGGGACATTGTAGGTGCTCGGAAGCAAAAAAACAGAAAAGCTGAAGAAAGCCATAAACATAAAGCGCACAAATGTGTACTACCACCATAAAGGGGAGCTTAAGTACTTTGCTTTTCAACGAAACTGACCAGTGAAAAAAAGTGAAAAAATTGTTCTTTCCTTTCTTTTGTGTGTCAGAGTAAATTTGTAATAACGTAAGCTTTTCATAAAGAGAAAAGTTAACCGGTTAAGCGAATGTATGGTAGATATTAATAGAGCGAGTTGTGCAAAAGCAAATATATTTTGTCCAGAGCATCATTTGTATTCATTCTCCATGAGTAAACTATTCATTAAATTTTTTGCATTAATCAGCTTTACTAACGACCAATTTGCGTTGTATCATTTGCACATTTTAGCATTTTAATACACAATTTTCAAATTGATAATTTTTGCAATAAGCAGATGTCTTTTCGGTTTAAAACGTCTAACTTCAAGCAGTTTGAAACCTTGAAACCTTTATCAAGCCGTTCTTACCGTCTAGCAGTTTTTATGTCTACAAATTGGTATTTTGATCACTTTCCAAAAATGTCGATTCTGATTATAAGTATGTACACAGTGCTTGAGCAGGGTTCCTTTGGTCTTGTGTAGTTCTGTCGTATGTATCTGGGTCATCAACTTTATCGAGTCACGGCCCCAGCGGCAGTCGCTGAGAACTTCTCACTTTTACAGTCATTTAAGACAAGCGAACAAAATTTAATAATCTTTATGACTACAACTACGAATTATTTTCATTATTATCAATATGGTCGAGACTACTGCTGTTTTGTGTAAGTGTGTGTGTGTGTTAGTTTACGTGTGTGTGGTATGCTTTTTGGAGGCAGAAGTAAGAGGAGTGACCTAACAATGGCCGATAAAAATCGCTGGCACAATGAAAGCAGCGACGCTGACGATGCCGCCCGGTGCGGCTGTTAACCTTGAGGTCTATGACTCAGTGAATCAGCCACTAGGGGGGCTGCTTTCTTTTCAAAGTGCCAAAAGATGAGTGAGTGTTTGAGTGTGAGTGTGAGTGCTCCACATTGCAGGAAGGTCAGCCCCAAATGCCTGTCGCAGTGTGATCGGTCGCGACCCTTCACTTTGGAAAGTACGAGGAGCGCCAAAATAATTTATTGTAAATCGAACGTCAAATTGATGGGCCTAGCTGGGAAAATCGTGATGCTCATAAATGAATTGTTGGCGACATGTCTGATGAAAACCCCCCACAAAAAAAAAAAAATAAATAAAAAAATAGCAAGAAAACGGCTTTTAACGCTTGGGTTTGGGTTGCCTGGACTGAACGGGTCACGGCGCTGTACAAATGACAAACTCTGTTGAAATTTATGACCACGAAAATGAACTCGAAGATGAACACAGACACGTCCTAACGATTGTGTCTTTTGTTTACTGGCGAGACTAGAGAAAGGCTTTCTTCTTGTGCATTGTTTGTCGTCGTGCCTTAGACTAATCCAAGCTATTTTCTTTTCCTTCCGCTTGCAGAATTTCTTCAGATTGCATCGCCTGAGAAAACTGGGCCTGAGTGACAACGAAATTGGACGCTTGCCGCCGGACATTCAAAACTTTGAAAATCTCGTGGAGCTCGATGTTTCACGTAACGGTAAGTGGAGCACACAATGCATGCAACAAGTGCCCGATAATTAATATTGACATTGATGGGTTGCTGTGAGAGCGCCAGGAGGATGCGTAAAATTTCTCTTCACTCATTCTCTATCTCACTCAGGCAAGAGCCTGTCCATCTAATTGAGCGACAGACAGCATCAGGATGCTGTTATACAAATTGAGTCTCTTAATGCCCTGACATAAAACAATTGCACATCACGTCTAATTGTATCAGCGAATCGGTAGTATTTGTGCCTTGTGGGCAAAAATGAGTAAGCACCACCTTTTGTGGTAGAGCTTTCTGCCATTGTTATAGAGCAAAACCGCAATGAGTCTCGGTAATATGGTATATTTTATTTTTTCGTCTTGCAATGTTTTTTTTGCTGAGATTCTATACTGCGATTCAAACGTTTCCTATTTATAACAACTGTCCAACAAACTGCAAACTGCATGAGCAACAGATTGGTGTCGCCAGAAAAAAGCTTAGTTTTATGTTCGCACAACTTTTCAATGCAATATTGCACGCACAAGCAGCCAGCGAGCTAGCCAACCAGACACTCAGCAAGTTGAGAGTCGGTGTCAGAGTCGGAGTCGTATACCCGTACTTATTTATTTTCTGCTTAGGCAAGCACAAATCCGTAAACACTAATCAGTAATTGGAGTCAAGTGCAGTGCGCAGAGAATCACTGTATTAAAAATACAACAAATTTACATTTATGTATATGTGGGGATAGAAAAGCGGGGGTTGCTATAGCAAATACCAAGTGGCTGAATTTACTGTTCCACACATATGTCAATCATTAAAAATCAAGCGCATATATTATAAAGAATAATGCATTTTAGTTGGGGTCTCAATATGTGTTATACAACTAGATTAACTAGCTAAATTCAACTTTACTCGGTTAAATATTACTATTTTTGGCTATTTGCGTATGTGTGGATAAAAAGCGAGTGTAGCTCTAGCATTTACCCGAGCTGAATTAAATGTATTCATTTAATGATCAATCATTTAAAATGTAGCATGTATATATTATAGAGAAATAAGTATTTTAAGTCAGTTAACGATATGTTTTAAAATTTCATTTTGAGTTAAAATTTGCATTTTTAAATATTGAGTTTTTTTTGCTTTTCATCATGGCTGGCTACAGGGTATGAATAAAAAATAAAACAGGTTCACATTAAGTGACTGAATTCATTCATGCAATGCATGCAGTCAAGGCCGTAACATTTAATTGATTTACTTAATGGGCTGAAAATGTAAAATAAGCACAACATTTTAAAATTTAAAAATAATTTATCAGTTGGTCCAGAAATGAATTTACTTACGTCTTACAAGGCTCCGTTTTTTTGAGATAGACATTTGAACTTAATGTAAAGCCCTGATCTTGAGCTCACACCTTTAATAGCCTAGTCCGCTACTGCATTTTGACTGGATCGAGTGAATAAATTTATGATGACGCTGTTGTCGTCGTTGTTGTTCTTATTTGTATTGGTGTTGTGACAACTTAATGTGGCTTCCTATTTCCGTTTTTGGTTCAGACCCAAAAATACGTAAGCTAAGCAAAAGTATTGCATTACCAGTTCGCCAAGTTGATTGCACCCATTACTCGAATTGGCCTGCATTGCAGTGTTGCTGAGCCAGCAGTTTTTGGCTGTGGCTTGTCGCTTATGCATATGACCCACAAACGATCTGCAAACACACCCAAAGCAAAATAAGTGAACGGGCCTTTAAAGCTCACCAATCGTCGCCTTGTGCTGGAAATCTGAGCTGCTGCGGGTCTAGGTGAAAGGCCGGCTCAAGCTAGAGATGCCTGTAATGGTGATTTTTCACTCGACGTGATCGCAGATATTTTACCCTTCAGATTGTGCTTAAAATCATTGTGTGCGCTCAGTTTGTTCAGTCACTCAGTCTGCCGGTCTGTCATTATTTGTTACTTTTTTTTTTGAATGGGCGGCAGCGGGAAAAGCCTTTCACATTCAATTACCATTGCTGCATTTCAGTTATTATTATTGGCACGGCGATGTCGCCTAATGGCTTTGAACTCGAACTGGAAATAGTAAAACCTGCAATTGGCAGGTGCAAACACACCTTATTTACTTATTTCAAAATTATATTATATGGCATTTTAATACGTTTAAATTGGCCGCATCGATAATAAATATTTCAATACCCAACTGTGGCGTATTCTGTGAAAACGAGTGTGCGGCGCTTGTATTAGTTCTGTAGCCACAACAATGGCAGTGGCAGAAGAAACAACAATAGCGGTTGTGCAATTGCAGTCAACAACACAACAAACACAGCGAAACGGCGAGCTGCCAAGCGCAGTACGCAAAAGTATTATAAATATATATATATACATATATATATTAGTATATTACGTATACGCCCGCTTGCACTTGACAATAGAATTGGAATTGGCAACAATAACGACAACGTGCATAGCATTTGTATGTGATCCGCACAGTGGGTTAATCACCTCTAAAATCACACAAATATATTGTGGAGAGGCGCGCCTATCTTTTTAATTGATATTGCAATTATTTTTAATAACATCGATACGAAATTGGATAAATCGTCTCAAGAAACTCGAAATATTTGGGGCGATACAGAATGCTGTCGCTTATGGGAAATGTGCAAGCAAGCAATTTAGATTCTGAAGACATTCGAGAATGTAAGAAATTTTAACAGTGGATTAAGGCTGTACCATACAAATTGACCACAAGATGGACAATATCGATTTTTTATTCCAAAAATTTCCACGGTGCAGCGCTTTGCTACACTAACAATTCTAATAAAAACATTAATTTGAATAGCTGTGTGTTGTGTGTGTGTTGTGTTGTGTGTGTGCGATTGTATGCGAGTGTTTGCAATAATGCAGGTGTTGTGGACGCTGCCATCGTTGTCGTTAGCAGCCGTGAGTTTTTTTTTTATTTATTTATTTTTTTTTTTTGCGTAAATCATTATGACAAGTTGACCTGCTTGTGAAACGTTCGCTAGAGGGCGATGCAGCACTCAGTTCATTTGTTTGTTCTATTTATTGCAGTTCAGTTTTCTCAGTACCGCTAATTGTTTGTTTATTTACGCGTTGTATTTTCTATTACTTAAATTTCGCAAATTTGTTTTCGCTGCGGCTTGCAAATTGTCTGAAACAGATTCGTGGCCTGTTTATTAACATAATACATTTGGAAAGAAATGTATATGCAGACGACTAGCGCATCACAGAGCTGCTGTCAAAGCAACTACCGGTTGATAAGCTCAGTTTGTTTGTCTTGTTAGACAGCAAGTAAATAAGACGCCAGTGAATATGATCAGAGTGAATCTGTGTATATTGAGAATATGCGGAAAACACACAAAAATACAAGAAGCAAAAATCAAAAATATGATAGTAAGACGACTGTGGGAATACTGTGTTGGTAAATTCCATCAGCTATTTCTGCGCCATGGGAACAACTTCACAACCGATTTCAGTTTGACAACAACAACAACAATAAGAAGAAAATGCATCTTCTAACAAAAAGCCCAATTAAATGGCATTTGAAAGTCATGCAACAATATCCTCCACGATGTTGCACGAAAAGCCAAGCAACGGAATCTATGTCATCTTTTCTTCTTTGCTGTTGCAATTGAGGCGTCAACTGGGTCAAAGTTAAGCTCTGAGCCGAGTGCAACCAAAGTTGCCAACAACGATGACTCATTCAAGTGGCTTTTGCCCAGATTCTTATTTTGTTGTTCATTTTCGCTGACAGTAGACACAATTATTGTTAAAGACGGTGCTGTTGCTCGGATCTGGGGGCAAACAACAGGCACTAAGCTGCCGAAGACTAGACCCTCGACAAAGATCAAAAGAAGAGAGCTCTAATGAAGTACAATGCAAAAATCAGGGTTAAGTTGTGGCTACCCCATATTATTATTGGCCATGACTTTGTGAAATGCTCTCGCATACAATTCGCTCTAGTCCAGGTATTAATTCCTATGATGTCTGAAATATGACATACAAACACATGGTGTGTGAAAAGCAATGATTGTTTAATTAACGGGGTTAAACAAAAACTATATCAAAAGCTTACAAAACTGAAAAATCATTGCTTCTCACATTGTACTTAACCATAATAAATATGTGCATACATATTTTAAATTCCTGCTCGCAATTGACGTCACTGGGCAGCGGAATTAGAAACTAATCGACAGACGAATAATATTACTGTGTGCGGGAAACAAATCAAAAATTAAATACGACTGGAAATTGCCTAGAAGCAAAGCAACATGTTGTGAAAATGGCAAAAATGTGTCGGAAAAATAAATATGCCTCTCTGCAATACCAACTTACTTTGATAAGTGCAAATTCGACTCATAAAATACCCTCTTAGTTTATATATTTTCAGCATAGCGAATAAAAATTTGACACTTTGTTTTTGTGTTTTTGTTTTCGCTAATTTTTCTCGTTATTTTTTAAGCTTAAGAAGTTTATATATTTATAAATACACAAATTGTTTTTTTAATTGAGTATATATATTTAAGTAGAGTATATATTTATATTTACTGACTCGAGTAGTCGCAAGAATTTGGTTGCACCGAATTTGGTTGCGCCCGAATAGAGCATCAGCATACCCTGCAAGCCAGACGAAAAAAATAATTGGAAATAGTGTTGCGGTTGGAAGGGTGAGAATGAAATGGGGTTTGCGAAAATTAAGTGAGTTGTGGCCTGTCTTGAGTTCACAAAGCCAACGCCAGATGGCGCAGGTGTGCTGCACGAGTTTTGCGGACATTTTTTTTAATTGAAATACAGTTTAATTGATTGACAGCCGCGCAAGCCGAAGTACATTAATGTGTCAAAAAATATATCTTGATAAATGTGTTTTTTTATACTACTGGACTTCTATCGAAACAACAATAAGATCTTAAGCTGTAATTGTATTACGAGCGTAATAAAAATAATGTAAATGAAATTTTAAGCGGAATGTGTGAATAATTTGTATGGCGTTCTAAATTTGCCACTTAGACAGTAAGCGTATAACGTTGCTTTACTCGTTTTTCTGCGTCAAGATATTCACCTACCATTATCTTATAAAACTTGAATGCGTATCGCAAACGAATACCAAGTTCAATTTAGATTTGCTTGTAATTCAATTCTAGATATCGCATGACACAACCCACTTGGGCTCTTCGTTCACGTAGTTCAACATAATGTGCTGCAAATGTCAGCAAAAGGACGAAGTCTCATGTCATTCTGAAATATACTGCAATATTATTAAACAATTATCAGGTTAGCTCCACATGGCTCACAAACAACTCCTTTGAAGATTCACTTTAACGAATTTATAATATGAATTTGCAACAGTTTAAAGAAATATAATATTAGATAAGCATATGTTGTTATGAAAATTGTCTGTCAATGTAACTAAATAATTTTCCTTTCCCATTACAAAGAGTGTCTGAACTTTGTGTTGATAAACTTTTTACTACATCTTGTTAAACATTTGAATTACGTTTAATTGCACCTGTTGCACGTCGTTGATGGCGTTGCCTGTCGGATCTTAGCATTGTAGTCGACAATTAAAGGCCATTTATTAAGCGCACTCCCAGCACGACTTAGCCCGACTTAAAGTTGGCTAAGTGCAGTCAGCCAGTCTCAGTCCCAGTTGCTGCTGCTGTGTCTGTTATGAGCCGGGCCATAAACCTTCCAGAGGCGACGGAAAGCCATTTCTATTTGCTCTCTGTCGTTTAGGGATTTGCTGGCAATGGATGCAAATGTGGCAGCGGATGGTAATGTGGATGTGCTTGTGAATGTAGATGCAGATGATGAGTTTTTCAACAAAACTAGAAGGTGAATTGCATACGGAGCAAAATGAATACGACATCATGCCATTCATTCACTAAAGTAAATGACAACGTGCCATAAAAGTCGTCATAGATGGTGAGTGTTGCCTGAGCATAGATTAGTACAACTTAAAATGACTGACTGTAAAATTGAAAAGCCTGACGAAGGTTTTCATCATCTCGCAGCAGAGCTCGACATCATCTTCATTAAGTGCAATATGTGCAAGTCATATTGAAAAGTCTGACCTCGATATGTAGGCCTGCCTGCCTGTCCTGTATTCTGTTTGCCTTGATATCTGACAAATCACTTCATTTTCCATTGATATGACTAGTGGCAAAAACAACAACAACAACAAAAAGAACAACACCAACAAACAACAATGATGAGCACTACGCCGACAACATGCTCTTAAAATATTTGCTCGTTCAATGACATTGAAAAGAATTTTCATTTATGTGTGTGAAAGTGTGTGTGCTTGTGTGTGTGTCTTTGCTTTTCATTCACATTGTTGACGTCGTCACTGACGTTTCGCCTGGGCGAATTTTGGCAGCGCCCAACATTCTATTCGATCTTTTGTCTCATTCCCATCCCAGTTCAACGAAATGTATATGCTTTATAAATTCATGGGCTTGCCAGCTTGTTCCTGGTTCGTGTTTTGCTATTTTAAGCAACGCTTCCTCTACATATCAAAATGATAAAATATTTAATATTTTTGGCTCGGCCCAGTAGTCATATATGTATGCATGTAAGTTGTTGGCATCATTGTCATTGCATAATTGCACGAAATTGATTAAAATTTGGGCTGCTAACTGTGCGCAGACCGTCCAAGCATTTCCTCTCATTTCCGTCGCCACTCAATGAGTTTCCAAATTGCCGACCCTATCCGCAACATCTCTCTGCCTCACTCGTCTCCTGGCCTTGCAGCGGAAAAGGTCAATGTATTGTGTGACGCTGCTGCTGCTGGGCGACTGTCGCCCATCTAATTACCGCCAACTGTGAAGCACTGTTGAACAATTTGGCTGCCGTCTTGCAGCGTAATATTAAACGAGAACATACACTCAAATAACTAGAGCATCCCAGGCCACATATTGGTAGTGGAGGGGGCTCCATATGCTGTCAATTGGTAGTGTGTTTAAATGATTATACAAATGTAGGTGTGTGTGAGTGTGTATTTATGTTTCTATGTTTATAGGAAGCATCTTGCTGTGTCCATTTGTCTGCGGCTGTTGGGATCGGTTTGAGTGTTTTGTTTGGTGTTTGTTTGTGTGGGTCTATTGTTTGTTGCCCTCTTGTTGATGGATCGACTGCTGTTTGATGCTGTTCGCGTCTTCGATTGATCTTGATTGTTTGCTGCTAGCAGCCACTAGCTGTTGCCATGCAGCAGCTTACGTCAAATCAATATATATATATATATTTAAATATTTAAATATATATATACAGCCAGACAAAGACCACAAACAAAATGTTTTGGCATCACAAAGTTACATTCGGGAAATGATACTGAAGGAATAGAATTATACATTGGCAAACAAATGTTCTACTGAATTTTAGTTCATATAAAATAATGTAATTACTTCATTCATTTAAAACACATTTTTTAATTATTCACACTAACGAAGCCATTTTGTCAGCATTTGATATGTAAATTTAATTTAGCCATAAGAGCTGACGTTATTATCTTCAACTAACAGTTGAGTACGATTTCAACTATTGAATTTTCATATATTATGACATTTTTAATGTGCTTTGCTCGTTTCTTTTTTTTTATAAGTTTAGAACAAAACATATTCAACTTTCGTACAAAATAATGATTGATTGGTTGATGATGATAAACTGACATAATCATTTTGGTTCATAACAGAAATCTTTTCAACTCTCTATGAGTAAATTGGGTGCTTTTGCTCTCCGGTCACAACTTTCTAAGCATCGTACAGGGTATTTAATGGCACAAACAACCGGACAATGTTTATTTCACATGCTAAATTAACAAAATTGTTCCACAATGAGCTTAAATGGATACAGTCGAGTGCTTGTGCAAATGTGAAATGCATGTATGCTTATATATACATTTTTAATTAAATTCACTATGAACGTGTTCAGACGGAAAGAGAGTTATCTGCAGCATGCCACAAATGAATTCTGCAAGCACTTTGCCGCAATGCACACTTGCACCAATCTGTGTATGTGTGTGGATTGTGTATGTTCGACTCCGTCACTGTTCATTTCCGCTGCCAGTGCCACTCAATGTGGCAAGTTCACAACAATGTCCATTGTTTGTTGCACTGCAACTCGAACATGTCCTGCTCAACAGTGCGCTGTCGCCATTGTGTGCTGTGGTGTTGAAGTTGTCGCCCAGCAAGTCCCACGTGTCGTATTAGTTACATCAAGTTATTATCCCACGTCTGAAATGTGTATATGTATTTGTACATATGTGCGTATGTATGTGTGCATATTTATTGTGTGTGTGTGTGTGTGTTTGTGTTGTAACTAGGTCACTTTAGGCGTCGCGTTGTGTTTCTTATAGCTGGAAAGGATTGCGCGCCCACCTGCCAGTTTCCACTGTGTTGACCTTTTGTGTGGGGCTGCTGTGGCCCTTTGTGGGTGTGCTTTCGCATACATAAACAACCACATGAGCGAGCACGGGCGATGCGCCCACACATACACAATACACACAAACACACACACACATACGCAAACTTGCCATTTGTATGTGTTACATGCCTTTGTCGATGAGAACTTTAGCTTTTGCGAGCACATTTCCGCTTTGGCTGTTCAAAATTTATTCGATCAACAAGTTTCGTTCGTTTTGTCATTTTACGCTTCGACTCGCTCTATCAAGCTGGCGTGGCAACAATAACAATACGTGCCCCCATTGGGATTATTGCGTATGGAGAGTAAACCGAATATATTTAATGAATTTCCTAACCTTTAGTTAAATTATAGTTGGGTTAAGCTATATCCATCATATTGATTGCAATTGCAAAAGAAACTTATTAATTTTCTTAAATACTTATTATCTCCACAGTATTTTTTGCACAGTATGAGTGGATTTCATATTATATTTATAGCTGATTTATAAATAATTAGATAAGATATGAGGGATGTCCTCTTAGCGCAATTCATGCGTAAACAATACGGCCAAAGCGCACACCACAAAGAAGCTCGATAATCGATGAATAAACAATAGCAACAACAACAAGTGTTAATGCATTGTGTTAATAATATGTGTATTGCTTTGTTACAGATATACCCGACATTCCTGATGACATTAAACACCTGCAGAGCTTGCAGGTGGCCGACTTCAGCTCGAATCCGATACCGAAACTGCCATCGGGTTTCTCACAACTTAAGAATTTGACAGTGCTGGGGTTGAATGATATGTCTCTCACCTCATTGCCCGCCGATTTTGGTAGTTTGACACAACTCGAATCGCTGGAGTTGCGCGAGAATCTGCTCAAGCATCTGCCCGAAACGATAAGTCAGCTCACAAAGCTGAAGCGCCTGGATCTGGGCGATAACGAAATCGAGGACTTACCCCCATATCTGGGCTACTTGCCGGGCCTCCATGAGCTCTGGCTGGATCACAATCAGCTGCAGCGTTTACCGCCAGAGTTGGGACTTTTGACCAAACTGACGTATCTGGATGTCTCGGAGAATCGACTGGAGGAACTGCCCAACGAGATGGGCGGCCTTGTTAGCCTCACCGATCTGGATCTGGCACAGAATCTGCTCGAGACTCTGCCCGATGGCATTGCCAAACTGAGCCGACTGACCATACTGAAGTTGGACCAGAATCGCTTGCAGCGCTTAAACGATACGCTCGGAAAGTAAGTACAGCAATCAATGGGTATTAGGGAATTTAAATAGCAATTTTGATATCATTTTGCAGCTGCGATAACATGCAGGAGCTGATATTGACGGAAAATTTCCTTTCTGAGCTCCCCGCCTCGATAGGTCGCATGACCAAGCTAAGCAATCTAAATGTAGATCGCAATGCGCTGGAGTATTTGCCGCTGGAAATAGGCCAGTGCAGCAATCTGGGTGTGTTGAGTCTGCGCGATAACAAGCTCAAGAAGCTGCCGCCGGAGCTGGGCAATTGCACGGTGTTGCATGTCCTCGATGTGAGCGGCAATCAGTTGCTCTATTTGCCCTACTCGCTGGTCAATCTCCAGCTGAAGGCGGTCTGGCTGTCAGAGAATCAATCGCAACCATTGCTTACCTTCCAGCCGGACATGGATGCCGAGACGGGGGAACAGGTGCTCTCCTGCTACCTGCTGCCCCAGCAGGAGTACCAGCCTATAACTCCAGGTAAGTTGTCCCATATAACTGCCAAATGGCAACTGATAACTGGTAACTGGTGACTGGTGCTTGAGATCGTGAGTTGGCTGCTTGGCAGTTTGTTCATTGTGTTCTGTTCCTGGTTAAAACGCAAACTTAGTCAAAAGTAAACAATCAAAATTGGCCAATAAATAAGGGGGGCGCTTATCTGGCGTGCATTCCGTTGAGTATGACCGTATCATGGTACTATATCTGCAATCTATGCTCGCGATAAGATAAGACGCCCCAGCACTTGTTGAAATGCCACCAACAGCAGTGAGCAAGCGAGCAACCAACTCTAGATATCCAGTGGCATTGTGCTTTTTCCAAGTTTCAAAATCTTATCAATTAATTTATTGTGTTCTGTCACTAAAATTTAAAACGCTATTTGGCTTTAAAAAACTTGATTGAAGCACCAAGCACTTTTTTTTGTACATAAATAAATTTTTACAATCTTTGTGTACGTTGCTTATACATCTTGTTCTTTTTCGCATTGACACGCATTGACATCTGCTGTTTTTAAACATAATGCACCTCTTCACTCGCATTCTTAAAAAACACCCCAACAAAAATATAAAAAATAAAACAACAAAACAAAAAGATTATCCACCCCAGGCGCTTTATAGATCGAGCGAAAAGTTCGATTCGATGGATTTCTTCGGTTATCAACAGAAAGGTTTGCGTTTTCTGTTAATTATGCAATAACAAACGCTAAACAAAAATATAAAATGATATACATTTAGTTGCTATTTAACAATATATATTTAGCAGAGTTGTGTTCCTCATATGTTTAACTTTTCAAAAGCAGCAATTGTAATTGTTAAAAGTGTTGTTTTATAAGAGTTAAATAAGATTTTTTGCCTGTTGAAATTGTTATACACTTGAAATAAAAGTAGTAATTCAAATTTAACATTCTTATTTTGATACCATATTCTTACCACATATATCAATTTGCATACAAAATTTCGACATTAAATTAAAAGCACTCAAACTTATGACGATTATAAGAACCCGTTTGTATATCGAACACAACTTTACTAAATAGAATGCTTCCTAAAGCGCATATTTTAGTCATCATATTCATAGGCTTATGCATGCTCTTACCTTATGCCTGAAAGCTGTTTGTCTTAGCTGTGAGAACACATCTTGCTAAGACATCTTACTAGAGAACGAACCAAGACCAAGACCAAGACTTTGATCATTGTTGTGTTTGTTCGTCTCTTTGTTTCTTTATTTTTTTTTATTTTTTTTTTTTTTTTGTTTTCCTCAAAATATCTGTTTGCCTAAGGAAAACCAGTTTTGTAGCCATAAAATGACGTCATATAAATCAGATAACAACAAGTTGTGTGTGGAAGTGGGTCCGGGCGTTGTCTACTTCGAAACTTGGAGCTACACCAGATTGTTGTTGGTGGTGTTCAGAGTACACACCCAATAGCACACACTCATAACAGAGCACTCTGGCTGGCAGTGTGTGTGTGTGTGTGCGTGTGTTTGATTTGCTGTTTGATTTGATAATGCTATTATTTGCTGTTTATATTCCATTCATTTGACAGCCGGCATGGAAAATATTTGCCTTGTGCGTGTTTCACATCAGAAATCCCAACGCATCGCATCGCATCTCATCGCTCATCACTTGAAGCATGGGAATGGAACGTTGGGTGCCTGGTTAGTGCTATTGCTACTGATTCCCATCTGATACACATTCTGTGATTGAACAGCGTTGCCTGTCAGTGGCAGCAAGCCGCAGATCAAAGCGTGTTCCCCACAGCACAAGCGTTTTCTTTGTTTCGATACTCGGCCTCTTCGTCATCCGATTTGGGTGGGTTCTCGAAGTGATGTCAACACTTATGACGTCATGTTTGGGCGAATGTAGAGCAAGATCGTCCTATTCTATATAGACGAGTAATTGTATGTATATCGCCGCTGCTTAACAATATTAATCGTCTTCCAATCACTCGCACGACTTTTGACGTTGTGTACTCCACCAAAAACCGTACATTGATTAATGGCCTGTCAGACAGCTTGGCGAATGGAACAGTAAAGCCTGGTCTGTGACGAACGCCACTAATAACTCAAATCCTATAGGGTAGTCAGATATATTTCAAATCACTGCCATTTACAAATATACATATTTTGTAAACTGATAACGGAAGAATTAAAGCTGGCTGTCTTCTTAACAGGGCTTCACTGTAGCATTCACTGTTAACTGGTATTATTCAACTTGTTGTTTATTGTGGTTTCTGTTTCTGTTTTTTTTTTCTCGTTTTAGTTATCCACTCGTTAGTTTGACATTCAATAGTAATATTTTGTAACTGTTTTCGATCGAAAACTTGTTTTGAAGCAAACGCAAATAGCTGCTAAAAATACATTGATAATATCATCATCAGTTCTTGTGTCGCTCTTGAGCATGTTGAATTAAATGATTTACGTGAGTGCATTAAGCATATTTTCAGCAATTAACACATTTGTTCAAGACCAGACAAGTCGGCCGCTCAATTGAATGCCCATATGTGGGTTAAGCTTCTGCCTCTATATATATATATGTGTGTATGTGTATGTGTGTGTGTATGTGTATGTGTTCGTGGTGCAAGTGGTGGTTGCCACAGCCAGCTTCACTTAAACTCTCGTCGTGGAAATTATCCAATTAAAGCTGCGGCTGTTACGGTCAAGACAGACACGCAGCCATAAAAAGCAGCGAATGGGAGATAATGTCGGCACCCGTCCATCTTATTATTGTCATTATTACAACTAGATTGGGTTATTTACATAAATCTTAATGATGAGCATTGCCGAATTTACAATGACAACAACTAGAGCAACAATAACAACAAGAAATAGAGACACTTCCCGCTGGGCGTTGCTCATATGTGAAAATTTGTTGCTGTTAATATTGTTGTACGTAAAAATTGTAAGTTACGAGATGGCATTGGATGCAGCTACTTAAGCCAAAGCTTCCAAGACCAAACAAGAAACTACTTCCGTCATAAATAACGATTTAAATCTGTTTATTGGTGTGAAACGCACCTTCTCAGGCACCAGCTCCTGGCGGCCACCGACCGCTCCCCGTGAGGTTGCCTATCTTGTATATTTCTGAGTTGCCCACATGTTGCAATTTTAAAATTGTTTACGCTGAATAAAAATTTATGGCGGACAAGCACTCATAAGTGCCTGATGGATTGTAGAGTGCCTGCCTGAGTGCCAATGTTTATGCGAAGGCCTCCAACGAAAATAAAAATTAAAATAATAATAAGTATATAAATAGTAGTTGTGCTTATTGTTTTAGTTGCTTTCGTTTTGCTTTTGTTATTTTTGCAATTGATGTATTTATTGATTTTACATAGCCGCCGACAGCCATAGCCACACGTCGTTAAGCGAACCGAGTGTAAACATTTATTATAAACCAAACCGACAGCTTCAACTAACTGTTAAAATGCATGCGCATGCCGTTTGTTGCTAATCTTTTAATTAGTTCAACATAACATAAACCAAATACCTCATGGAAAAATTGTATACTTTTTGCCAAACCACAGCACGCGATTTGGAATCGGACTCGGAGCCGTATGAAGAGCGCGAACCTTCACGCACCATTGTCAAGTTTTCCGAGGAGGTCAGCCAGGAGAAGGATACGCCATTTGTGCGTCAGAACACGCCGCATCCCAAGGATCTGAAGGCCAAGGCGCAGAAGCTCAAAGTGGAGCGCAGTCGACATGAGGAGAATGCCAATTTGGTGGCACTGCCAGAGGAGGTAAATGATACACAAAGATCAACTGAACGGGTTCAAAGTTCAGGTTTATGTGTCTATTTCAAGTGCCCATAATTGTTTTTGAACAAAATACACCCGATTTGGGTACAAGAGAGTCAGGTCTTGAATTCAGTAAATGATCCCGCGACCTCTGCTTAATCAAGTGTATTTTATTGGCATTATATTATTATATGCATTTATTTGTATGGTTACGTTTATATTCAACAATTTTCTATTCTATGATCTAATAATTCTCGTTCATTATGGCTATATAAACAATTATATTCAAGTATTATTCGTATTTTTAATTTTGAATTATTTAAAAAAGTCAATGATTTTTGTAGCTTAAGTCAAAGATATTATAGTATTATTTAATCCTATAACAAAATATTATTTTTCTTAATATAGTTAAATAACTAACTATTTTAAGTTTAACAATAATTATAAGTTTATAATTTTATCATATCCAAATTTAAAAAAAGAACATTAAATCATGGGAATATATATACTTTTTTGATTTCTTTGAATTATTATTTAGACATTAAATATTAATTTACATAATGCTTTGATCTTCTTGCAATTTAGATTATTATTTAGTTTGATCTACAATTATATTTGGCTAATATCTGAAGTATTATAGGCATAAGTATACAAATCTCACATTTATATATTCTTAATTTTCTTATTGTTTTTTCTTTCGAAGCCCTTTAAATCTGTACACAATTCTTTACATTTTACTTTACACTTTCCTTAAATCTGTAACTATTTATTTTGAACAGAACGGCACAAAATCAGCGGTGGCAGACACCCCCACTGAGACACGAACCTTGGCTAATAATCACCAACAGATAGTAGTGACAGCTACCAATCACACAACAACTGCACAGCCAGCACACAAACCTTCAGCGGTGGTGAATTCCAAGCCTGTCACAGTGAATGCTGTTACACCAACGGCAACAGTCGTTGTTGCAGCAGCGCCACAAACCGCACAGGGTGATTCTGTGCCAGCCACGACCAAAACCAACAGCAGCAGCGAAAACCCAACAGCAACAGTTGCTGAGGTTACAATTGCTGACGAACAGGAAGACGAATATGTACGTAAATGCATAATTATTATATAAATATTGATTAAGGTTTTAACTGCTTTCCCAGGAGACCGATCGTCGCGTGGGCTTTCAGGTGGAGGGCGTAGACGATGATTTTTATAAGAGGCCACCCAAGCTGCATAGACGGTAAGATTGGATAAATAATGATGAAATCGTGTGGCTAAGAATTTTTTGGTTTCCCTATACAGTGATACACCGCATCATTTGAAGAACAAACGTGTGCAGCATTTGACCGATAAGCAGGCCAATGAAATATTGGCAAATGCGTTGGCCTCGCAAGAAAACAATTCGCCAACGCCGCAGCATTCGTTGAACAAGGTGCAGTCCCCCATCGAGGAGGATTCCGATGAGGAGCAATTCGAACAGCAGGAGCAACAACCACAGCAACAACAGCAACTGCAACCATTTGATGCTTCGCTCTCCCCAATACCAGCTATTACGGCTGAAACGGCTGTTGCCCCATCAGGTAAGTTATTGCGAACAACTCTTCAAACTGAGAACTATTTAAGGGGCTCTCTTAGCTGCTCGCAATGCAAGTGCAGGCAAGTTTGTGTGTATGTCTATGTGTATTGCTGAATCAATAACCAATCGATACAAGTTTCTCCATGGCTTGCAATATTTTAACCCAGGGCATATTAAATGAGTATTTATTGAAATGTATTGTGAATACATTAATCATTCCCTTTACTGAATCATTAAGATTTATTTGTCAGTCAAAAACTCCAATCAAATAGATTAAATCAACTTAAGAGCCCTTAAATTGAAGATATTTAGATTAAAATGTAGAATGACTGGGAAAACGTATAATTTTTATTAATACAAAAAATGTTTGTAGACTCGATTGCCCTTTAAAAAGGATTATTATTAGTACTGAACCATTGCCGATTCTCAATAATTATAAAAGATGGAGTCAGCAGAATCTGGGGAATGTTGGGAGAAAGTTTATAATACACTTTAGATGATAAACCTGCTTTTCTAAAAGAGGAACCTTACACAAATTTTATGAGAATGCATCGTATGCATTTTTTGTACATTAAAAAAAAAAATAAATTAACATATTTGTAGTTTTGGTCACGTTGGGTTCGGTGACAAAAACAAAATTTTTTTTTTACCAAAATGTCAAGACTTCCACCGGTCTTACAACGTCTTAGGTCAGTTCTAGATAATTCCAATATTAAAGCATGCTGATATAATCGATTAGAGACTTGCTGAAGTAGCAATTCGACTTAATTACAGCAACAGCAAATTAAAGTTTATCGCGCTCCTATTAAAAGCGCGTTACGTACAAAAACAGAATTGGGCGTACAGACAAAAAATAAAAATTAAAAAAAACCAAAACACGCAGCAGGTAAAAAAGCGTTGAAAATTTGGCCCACAACAACACACACAAGTACAACTGCAATAATTACGATCAGTACCTAGTCAGTCTGTATATAGGGCTTTTGATTATCAGATAGCGCTATCTATTTGCTGGCTTGCCAAAGCCGATAAAACAAGCTGCCAACATGCATGTGTATATTATATATATATATAAATAGGGGGAGTAGATAACTAAAGCAGAAACTCAGTCCGAATACTCAAAAGCAAAAAATTGTATACATATGTATATATAAAGAGGCAAATGAGCAATGCCTTAAAAGAGCAGCAGCAATAAAGAGCGCAACAAGTTGAGAAAGTGTAAAAAAGAAAAGAAAAAAAAAACATTAAATCAAATTGAAAACTGAAATGAGCCGCCTCATTATGGCAAACTGGCGAGTAGCTACCTGAGCGGATGTGTGTGTGTGTCTCTTCGAGTACTGTAGACAGAGAGAGAGTGAGAGAGATAGAGAGAGAGAGAGAGAGAGAGAGTGAGTGAGTGAGTAAGCGACCGACCGACCGACCGAGTGAGTGTGCAATTGGCAGACTGTCTCTGGGCTTGTGTTTGGGTCTGGGTCTCGACACTTTGCCCATTTGCCGTTGACTTTAGTCATTTTTTAGTAACGCTTGCGTTTTGTCAACATCGCGAGAGCGCGCGCTAAAAATATTAAGTCGCGTTTGTCTTCACCATTTTACAATTATTTGTTTATTATTATTATCGCCTGCTGACTAGACACACACACACACTCACACCCACACAAGCACGCACACTTGCAACGTAAACAATAGTCATAATAACATTGAATTACAAAAAAAAAAAAAAACTTCACATACCTTGACTTAGTCAGAGGCTCGAAAAGTAACAAAAAAAAAAAATAATATATAAAAAGTAACAGTTGTTTGCTGAATTTTGTTTATTTTTAACCAGAGAGTACGAATTGGTTTAGCTGTTTATCGATTTTGTTTGAGGCTTCCTGTCGCGCCACTGATTAGCAAGTTGCCCGCCTGTTTGGCTGTGCAGTGACAGTGGTCTCATATTGCACATACGCAACGTATTCCTCTTTATGGCCACAAATTGAATTTCAAGTGTACATGAACCAGCTGCAGTGGCAGCTGCAGCTCTTCTTGCAAGGTCGCCAAAATACTGCTCAAGGTTGTGCTGTGGCACAACGGCTGTGCAGCAACGTCGTCGTTGCCCTGGGGGCCTTCAGCTGCTTCCGCTATTTGCATTTTGGTTGCAACTCACACGCAAAGTAAAAAGGATGGAAATAAAAAGTGCTGCTTGAAAGGGAAATGTTGTATGTTGTTTATATAGCTCCACTCTCCCCCTCTATTTTAGATACGCTTATATATATTTGCACATGACAAATATGCCAAGTTTATCTGTGTGTGTGCATATCCGGTTTAGTTGCAGCTCTTTGCCTTGCTCGCTTCCTTCCTTCCTTATTTTCTTTTTGGTTGGCTGTTCTACAAGCACAATCAACATTTGCACAATGCCTTTTTGCATTGCTTTGGCAAACAATACGCTGCATTTGCTGCTGCTGATTTCTTGCAGCGAGTGGAGAGTTACCCTTAACCAACCCATCTCAACTATATGTTATATATACGTATATATATGTACATATGTGTACATATGTACAACGAGCTGTGTATGTTGGCCAATAAATAAATCGTTGATAAGCTCAAGGCAATGCAATTGATTTTATGTATTGTGTTGCTGATTGCACGCTGTGCACCCTTATTGAATTTCTACTCCTGTTTGTTTGTTTTGTTTGCTTGTGTTAGTTGCTTTGTAACTGAGTACAGTTGTTGGATTATTGCCGCTTTGCAGCTGCAGGCGGCATTTCGACAACATTTTGATGGATTTTGCATTACGCAAATAAACATATATATTTCACTTGAGTTCTGCTTTTGTCATAAGCGACTTTTCACACTTTAACAGTTGCAGTTGTGAATTTGATCGGTTTGGTTTTGAATTTCCCCCCCTCCCCTGCCAACGGATTTGATAAGAGGCACAACAAAATGCAATAAGTGCCAGATAAAGAATGGGAATAGAATGTGTGGCAAATGTGCGAAATACTTGCTTATTGTGACGTGTCAAGGGGGGTTGTTGGAATGCGTAGAACTTGGGCTTGACGCCTGAGTAGGCAACATGTCAACGATCAAATTGTGTGTGTGTGTGTGTGCTGAGTGTGTGGGAAGTTTGCGTCGAAAGCTGTTTTAATATGCCAAATTTGTTGATTTGTGGCTTAATTATGCCTAAATGTAATGCAAAGTTAATTATTGCAAAGCCAATAAAACTTTACAGTCTTAGTTCAATGAACACGGTTTGAGTACAAAATTGGTGAACGTGATAAAACTTTTTAATGAAAATGAAGTTTACGGAAACACGTTTCTGTATCAAGTTTAAATCGCTTAAAGCAACTAAATCTTACTTATCACGTTTATTTCGAGAGATTACGTCCATTGTTCTACACACCATTCCCATTTCCGTTCATATCTCAGCTATATTTAATGAAACACATCAAACAGCCAGTTAACACAAATAAAAATGTTAAAAGTTGCTTTTTATGGCTCTCATCTTGCATCATCTGGATAATGTTATTATTATTATTGTAATTCTTGTTGATACTTTATAGTGTTTCGTCGATGCTTATGCTTCATTCACAAACAGTTGTGATGTGGCCAGTGAATTAGGCGTCTATGATGTCATACCTTTTCTTATCAATCCCACACACTCACACACACACACACACACTCAATGTAATTTCTTCATACTTCTATATCAAGTTCTGTTGTCCATTGCTTCGTTGATAAGGCCTCTTGGCGTACGGTCGGCTGGTTACTCGCAATTACGCATACGACAGGTGGACCAAGGTCATTAACTAACGCTTGACTTTGGCGATCATGTAATTTCATTTTATTTGTATTTTTTATTTTTGTTGCCGTCAGCTGCCCAAAATGTGTCGCAATGATTCAGTTTTCCAATCTATGTCGCCTTATCGCCACAGTTCTCAATTTATATTACGGCAAACTTCAGCAGCAGCAGCGTTTGTTTTCTGTTTTTGTTTTGGTGTTGCTCTTGCTGTTGCTGTTGCTGTTGCTGTCACTGGTGTTGTTCCTTATCAAATTGGCTTTAGGCATTCCAAAGTTGGTGTAGTCATACCTGATTAGATATGCCCGCGCACCCCCTTTCGGGTACCCCATTGCGAAACGTGTGGAGTTTGGTGGCACCTTCTACTGAAGAGAAACGTGTTTATTGTTCTCTTTTTCTGTAGTTTGGTGTGAAACAATAATTCAGGGAATTTATTTTTTTGTTGCCACAAAAATGTGATTCATTAATTTTTGTCACCACATTTAAAAGCGGCGCTTGGCTGGTTTGGTGTGCGTGGACTTGGATAGCTTTACACTGGCAATTTGTCAAGAGCCCTCGCTCAACATGACAGGCAATTTATTACAGCGGCCAGCCGCCTGTTGAGCTGCCGCCCAATTCAATGTGCCATGCCCCGTTTTGGGCACAGGGCAGAAAATCCGCTCACGTGTACATTGATTGCTCTTTAAATGCAATTAGGCACTTGATCTTTTGCTATCGGATGGCGAAAACAAAATACAAATGTAATTAAAGGCGATTACGTTTGCGGTCGTTGCCACAGCTCCATAACGACAGACTCCGGGAGAGAGAGAGAGAGAGAGAGAGCGAAAGAAAGAAAGAAAGATGAAGACAGAGGAAGAGTCGGAGAGTCTGCAGAATCAATTGTCGGTAGTCAGAATGGAAATGAAAAAACAATATGAGACAGAGGCAAATAAAAATAGTGCCTAGCATAAAGTGTTTGACATGCGTCCATTAAATTTGCATAAGGAAAATGTTTTCCCAAGTTCAACTTGTGTCATAAAGAGAATATGTCAATTCTCCACCCGACAGCAGCAGCAGCAGCAGGAAAGGCAAAAGCATCAACAACGGCACCGGCAATAAAGCGAACAATTCAACAAGGCAACCCGAGAGGCGTACAATGAAACACTAAATCCTAGCCTCCTGTTCGGGCTTTGGTCAAGAGCAAGTCGAAGCCGGAGAAGCTTGTCATGCTGTCATTCGCTGGCCACAGGACATGCATGGACATGTCTGGACACAAAACAGTATGCGAAATATGAGTAGTCTTGTCCATGGACTAGGTCGGGCCCTGTTGTCATGTTGTCTACACACATCTACATTGGTGTAGTCATTCTGAGACTGAGACTATACCCCCGGTCATTTACATATAAATAACCAATGTATTCGATTTGGAATTGATTTTGCATTTGCCAGCTGTATTTCACATGGACAGACCCAACAAATTTGACAAAATTCAAATACGTTCAGGGAACGCATTAATTTTGTTTTGCTGTGTTGCGTTGCGTGAGTTTTCCCAGCAGGTCTTTTAATGAGTTTTCCCGCACATTTAATGCGTTGCCTCATTTCTGGAGTATTTAAATTTAATATGTTTATTCACAGCCCCGTATTTCTTTTACCCTCTTCATTGAGTCGCGACACATCTGTAAAATACTTATTCTTGAATGCATACTTAAGTATGTTGTTAAATTTCAAATTGCGTTTTGAGTGCGTGGAAATGAGAACATCCACCCAGATAATGCGAAGCATAGCCTGATGAGTTGATATGTTGAGTATGCTTCGATTGAGACCTTTAGAATCGTGTTGCTTTTTGTAGTTAAAGACCTCATGTGGGAACCCCTTGTTTTCTATAATTGGCAATATCTCTGAACGAGTTAATACATTAGATTATTTATTAAACTGCTACACTTTAACCCTCTCTCGAAAATGTATATAAATATGAATATTTCACATGAAATATTAAATGCCAACTTGCTTATTCCATGCATTTTAGCCCAGTCCTAAATACCAACGTCTGTCACTGCTGTTGGCACCTCTTGCATGCGTTGCCAATACACTGGCGTGTGTTGCAGCTTACACAACACACACACACACACACACATATGCACATGAGGGGCAACACGTGCCGTCGCATTTCTGAGTCCCTTTCGACGAAAAAAGAATCGTATTTTGTTTTATGTCTTTTGTTGTCGGCTCTGTAAACAGAAATGCAAACGATTTCTTCATGGCTCTTCTTGCGGGCGCCAATTTGTGCGAATATTTGTGTGTGTGTGCGTGTGTGTGTCAAAAATCCATAAAATGCTTTTGTTGGCGCACCATCAGTGAAATTGTGGAGCATTTTACACATTTGCCCAGTACAAAAAGATGAAATCAGAATCTCTTCCTTTTTATTGCCATATTATTTATCTGCAGCTGCTTTATTATGGCTCAAATGAGAAGCCCTTTCTGATAATTCAAGCGTATGGCCAACATACATAATTGCCATTTTATGATACAAATAAACAGAGAATAAAACCTAATTCATATTAAATGTGCAACTTAATAATTTATAATATTCGGCTTTTTCGAGTTACTTTTTTGTTCTGTCCCTGTCTGAATTAAACATTCATTGAAAATGCTGGCTTCAATTAAAATGCGAGCAACTGGAGCAATTCCAAATTCGCAGTGGCTCAGTTCGGTTTGCCTTTTGTCATTAGCCTTGACAGTCATTAAAACAGAAATAAATTTACGAAAGTGCTGGCGGATTTATTGACTGCAAATAAGCGAAATAACAGCCGTAAAAATAGAATTCCAAGCTAACAGCAGGGGGATATTTTGTGGATATAGACACATCTTAAGTAGGCAAGGAGCATAGGGAACTCACCTGTTTAGGATAAGTTTGGCTAGAGTCTGTGCTTATTTATTTAATTATTATTCGAAAAGTTGCTCGATGGCCGCGTTGGCGTTGCAAGGTTGTTTTTGCTGCCAAGGTCGTTCGCATTATGGTCCACTTTATTCCCGTTTATTGCCCCTGTCTAGGGACTTCAGCTGCGGATCTCCCATGCTTAAAGCGATATTCACTTAGGCATTCAATTTGCGCAGACATTTTCGTATCATTAATGCGAAACTTATGCAAATTATTATTTCAAATGAATTTTAATGTCAAAAATAAAATTCAAATATTTGAATTATACATATAATTTAATTGAATCAATATGCTGAAATTCGATTTAAGAGATGTTTTCCAATCGGATGCACTCGCTTGTCTGTGGCATACAGGGTGCATGCGTTCTTGCAAAGTGCAGTCAAATATGAAATGGCTTCTACTCCATACAGGGTGCTCCTCCAACAGACTATCAATATGCCAAGCGGCACATATTAAAAGTACATTCAAGTGGAAACTCAATAAGTGTTGTGCATCATGTTCAATGTTAAAATCAAAGTCAAGGAGGGCAACAACACGCTGCCCCGTAGCGGCCAGCGCAGCAATGCCAATTCCTATCTAGCTGCCACAGGCGGCGGCAACAGTGGTCGCAGCAGTCCAGCAACCGGCAGCCTGCGCAGCTCGTTGGCCTCCTCGAATGGTGGCTCGCTGCGCCGCAAGGGCAAACACGTGCGAATCGTGACCAGCTACGATCCCGTGGAGCGGGACTACGATCGACTACTCAGACAGCAGCAGTTTGGTAAAACACTTGCGTTGCAGTTAAAGTTAAAGCACTTGTTTTAATCAGGCAATCTCAAGCAACTCGTCAACTAATCAATTTGATCTTCTTCATACCCCATAGATAACGTTGATGGTGTGACGGAGCTGCGTGTGGAGCAGTATGAGATACATATTGAGCGCACCTCTGCGGGATTGGGTCTTAGTATAGCCGGTGGCAAGGGATCGACACCGTTTAAGGGCGATGATGATGGCATTTTCATATCACGCGTCACAGAAGCTGGACCCGCTGATCTGGCTGGCCTTAAGGTGGGCGATAAAGTGCTCAAAGTGAATGGCATTGTTGTCGTCGACGCGGATCATTACCAGGCCGTGCAGGTGCTAAAGGCATGCGGTGCTGTCTTGGTGCTTGTGGTGCAGCGCGAAGTGACGCGCCTCATTGGCCATCCAGTGTTCAGTGAGGATGGCAGCGTTTCGCATCTTTCTGTCGAGACGCGTCCACTTATTGCAGAGCAGCCAGTTGCTACACAGGAGCGTTACATTCCGCCGCCCATTCAAATAGTTCAAGAACAGCAGCATCCTGTGCAGCAGCTAGTGCAGCAGACAATGCAGCAGCCGCAGCAGCAGCAACAACTGGCGCCTGCCCATAGCTTTTCAGGCAATGTCTTTGCATCCCAGACGCCAGTTGCAAATGGATTGATGCTGGAGAATGGCAAGGTAAACATAGAATTGCACTTGCTGCATAATTGAGTGATTGATCTTTATAACAATTTGTTGGCAGGATTTGTTGCCGCTAAGCTTCATACAATTGCACACGACACTCATACGCGATCAGATTGGCCAGGGATTGGGCTTCAGTATTGCCGGCGGCAAGGGTTCACCACCATTCAAGGATGACTGCGATGGCATTTTCATATCGCGCATCACCGATGGCGGCCTGGCGCATCGCGACGGCAAAATCATGGTCGGTGACCGTGTCATGGCGGTGAGTGAGATTACGACACAATACAGTTGTGCATGCGGCAATTAATTGGCAGACGCTAAGAGCATTTCATTGTTTACAAATGCATCCACCCCCCTTTCGCACAGATTAACGGCAACGACATGACGCAGGCTCATCACGACGCCGCTGTTGCCTGCCTCACAGAGCCGCAGCGATTTGTGCGGCTTGTGCTCCAGCGCGAGTATCGTGGTCCCCTGGAGCCGCCAACGAGTCCGCGCAGTCCCGCCGTGCTCAACTCGTTGAGCCCCTCCGGGTATCTGGCCAATCGACCAGGTTAGCAAACTCGCCTTATGCTCCAATGCGTCGCGCTCTTAACTTAAGGCTTCTCTCTCTCTCTCTCTCTCTCTCCCTCTCACTCTTTCTCTTGCAGCAAACTTTGGCCGCTCTGTTGGCGAAGAGCAGCCCTACAAGTACAACACACTGGCCACCACGCCCACGGCGACTGCAGCGACCACCACCAACAACAACATTTCTAATACGCTGCCAAGCAACAAGACAAACGGATTTGTTGCAGCTGCAAGTGCTGCTGCTCCAGCTGCAACTGTAGCTGCCGCTCTCGCTCCAGCCCCCCATGCGGCTAACGCACACATTGACAAGAGCACAGGTCAACCAGTGCCAGCGCCACGTCGAACCAACTCAGTGCCCCTGGGCGATGGTGAGGGTACTTTAAATGGCGCCGCTTCCACCAGCAGTGGTGACTCTGGCGAGGCTCAGGTAAGGAGCAGTTCATTCGATTACTTTGCAGTAGCTCTGCTATCTCTTAGTTAACTGTTTAGTTGTCTGCACGTCATTTTAATGTTGCTCATAAGCTCGTTCGTGTTTGCGTTAATCATACACAGGCTAGTCTTAAGTAACCTTCAGGCCAACACTAAAAACAAACAAAAATTAAACAAAAGAACCCAACAACTTGCGCGACAGTTGGCCAAATAAGCAGCAGCCGCAGCAACAACAGGTAAGTTTTTCATCATCTTGGCCAACTGATGCGCAAGCTTGGGCCCTGAGATTCACGCAAATTGTTGTTGATACACACATAAACACTCTTTCTATATAAATATATATATATATATATATATTCGAATCCAATACCTAATTGTGCTAATATATACTCGTATCTGCCAGATTATCAACTTATAACCCTAGCTCTTAGCCAACACATACATATTACTACATATATACAATAGTACATACATATACTATATCAAATTTGTTTGTGTTTGTTTTGCATGTGCCCAGTGCGCGTCCCAATTCGTATATCAATATACCATATATGTATATCTTGTTGCTTTTACAAGTCTTGTTAAATTTTTTTCTCATATGCCCAATCACCTCCCAAAAAAAACCAAGAACAATCAACATCGATAAGTACATACATATATATGCACAAGTAATTTGTGTTTTGTTATCTGTCCTTGGCTTAACTGTACCTATGCACCCAGAATGCAGGACAAAACAAGAACTGTATATACATACATATATCTTTATATATATATATATAATGCTACCACGTACATACATACTATCTATAGGCAGTTTAGCTTAGAACTTAGACCCAAAACCAAACGAAATGTGTAACGAAATTTACAAAATCCAACATATTTTTGTTTCTTTTTCTATACAACCAAATGTTGCTTTAAAACTGATCTTTCCACCAAAAACAAAATACCAAAATCCAAACCAAAAAAAACTTGTCCAAATCAAAATACAAAAAAAAAAAACAAAAAAAAAACACCACGACAAATCAACCCGACTCCAATCAACCAATGACCACGACAAAAACAACAACGAGCAGCCTCCATCACTACGGCCATTGACAAGCGATGATTTTCAGGCGATGATTCCGGCACATTTTCTTAGCGGCGGCAGTCAACATCAGGTGCATGTGGCGAGGCCAAATGAGGTGGGCGTCAGCGCTGTAACTGTGAATGTGAACAAACCGCAACCAGATTTGCCCATGTTCCCAGCAGCTCCCACCGAAATGGGGCGCGTAACCGAGACCATCACCAAGTCAACCTTTACGGAAACGGTGATGACGCGCATCACCGACAATCAGCTGGCGGAGCCATTGATCAGTGAGGTGACTATCACAACATCACGCATACACTAAACGCAAAAAATACCAAAAAAAAAAAAAAAACACTAGAAAATTATACCAAAGCTACATATACTAAGCACTGTGTGTGTTAAGTGGCTCCGCGGTCCCTCACTCTCTGTTGAGTGGTGCGACAAATTTGAGACATGTTCCCGTTAACTGAGGCTGCCCCATGGGGCATCATTTCGCTGCTCACTGCTCCAGCAATCAACAACGTGGATGAATGCTTCTTTTTCCACATACCAATGCACAGCCACAACATACACACCCCCACACTCAAACACATACACACATACATACACAAAAAAAAAAAAATCTAAAAAAGAAGAAAAAAAAACACCTTAAATTTTGTATACAAATGTAATTGGCAAATTTTATTGTTGGCCCTCATTTTACTTGTATATCTGCTAAGCACCTACATATATAAACTTATTTGGACTTATTGTAAATAAAATTTTGTGCGTTTTTGCAGACGATTCGATTAAACCAATTGATTCTCCTTGCTTCTGGCACGTTTAACGCTCCAGCATTGGTCCGTAACGGATTCCTACACTTATCATGTTGAAGCGTTGAACTATGCGATGCACATTATTAAATGATAACTATTGAAATGTTAAGCATTATGCAAAACACGCACATCGAACTAATTGAAATCCCGTATTTATCAACAGCTGTAGTTGTAGTTGTAGTTGGTTTATGGTCTTTAAACTGTTTAAATTGAATACGATTAAGAGTATTTTGCATTTGGTAAATAGTGCATGCAAAAATTCTTTTTATATCCGTTCGTTTATATTTTCTGAATTATAATTAATTAGTATTAATTGAAAACTAAATGATTTGGTTAACTAACAATTTAACAAAGACCATTAACTCTTAGACTTATTTAATCGTAAATATTATTTATAATGGCATATAGAAATTTATTAATAACCGCGAACACAATAAAAAATTTACATCATAATTTCAGTATTTTTTTACATTCAATATACGAGGCCATTAAGCTGGGCCAATAGAGCCACATTCATTTGTCAGTCTGTATGTGTATATTTATGTCTGTTTTGAAGTTAACAAATATATTATAATTTTAAATGTGCATTCTTTTGTTGGTGAAACTTGCTGGCCACAGCTGAAGAGAGATACAAAATATGTTAAAAGCAACTTAAATGAAATCGAATAACTGAAAACTTTAGAATCTATTGGATGAGAATCTTTTTTAAATACATTTGTTTTAACTTGATTTAAATTGCGACTGTATTATTGGAATTGGAACGATTATTTCAAAAAATGATTTCATTTTCTGGTGATCAATGTATTACTTCTGATTATTTGACGTTAAACACACTTTAATATTTGACATTTCGTTTTAGTCTAGATAAGATAGCAATATCTTACATAACACGAACGCAATGGTATTCAATCTTTAGCACGTTAAAGATTACAGTCCCCACTATAAGTTGTAATACCAAATCAGCAACGAAATAAAATGATTTTCGTTAAATTTTAGATGCTCTTTCTTTAGAGCTTACAGAAACAAGGACTTTGGCTTAGAGCTGTTCTATGTGATTTAACTACAATCGAGTTGTGACTAAAGCCAGCTTTGTGCACACTCAGCAGAGCATAAGCCACTCCGAGTGTCATCGTTTAAGTCCCAGCTGAAAATCTACGTATCACTGCAGCTCTTGTGGTCGGTTTTCAGCCGCTCTCCACATGAATAAGTAAATCAACAAACTGCTCGTACATTCACATGAGTACAAAATCCATTAAATAATGCACGATGTAGGCAAAGCACATGACATACACACAAAAAAAAAAAACCTTTATTACAAAGTAAATGTCAGGCGGAAACGACCACAATAAATTTGTCGTGTTAGCCGAAGTCCTTGCTGAAACTTGTGAAGCTTATCTTTTACACATTTGTGAACTGCTCAAGTGTCAAGACTCCGACATATAGAAAAACTTGCATTTTGAACTTCAAATTAAATATTTAATTGCTTTAATTTCGCTTTGTTTTTATTTGTCATATTCTTTTGAAATGTCTGTTCAAATATCTGGCAGGCATTTGGCCAACGTCGTCGATTGCATCATTGCCATAAGAACTCAATTTGTTTAAGTGAACTTGCCAAAGTTTTGCCCAGTCAAAGAAACCAAAGATACAATTATATATCGTCAGTTGTTGTAAAGTTCTGTAAGCGAGAGATTGTCGTCTGCTGATGAATTTATAACAAATTGTATTTTGACATTTGTATACATGACAGTGTATGTTGAGTTGTGAATCTAAATTGGGTTAAACCTCAGACAGATCAAAGTATCATTTTAGTATATATTCCTTATATTCTTGTTTATTTTGCTCGTGTAGGTTGTGATACACGCACACTGTTAGCGTAATGTCAGTTTGCCAAATAGTTATTTGACCTTTTGCATGTTGTTTAAATCACTTTTAAGTTATAAGCAAAAACTCATAATATAAGTATTGTGTTTTTGGGTTTGTAATTCTTCGGTGTTTTGTGGTATGTTTTCGTTTTTGCAATATTTGGTATTAATTGGATGGCTTTTGTTCTGTTTTGTCTTTCTCTCTATATATCCTATCGCTAACTACTTTTATTTAAACCTGAAATTCAAAATTTTGTTCATGTAAATATCACCAACAATTTTGCACACACTCACACTCATTATGAGACCACCCACATAAGGCACCCCTCATTCCGTGCTCTTCAGTTCTCACCGTGAACACAGCAATATTCAATATGACTATTTTTGTTTGTCTTAAACCTTTCCATTCAACATTGTAACACTTACTAATGCCACATTCCAATGTGTCTCTATAGGAAGTGGTGCTGCCCAAAAATCAAGGTTCACTCGGATTCAGCATCATCGGCGGCACGGATCACTCTTGTGTGCCATTCGGTACACGCGAACCGGGCATTTTCATTTCACATGTAAGTTGAACCACCAGCCAGTTTCGAAAAAGAGACAAGGGTGCCGATGTATGTGGTATGTACCACTGCGTTTACCACTGCGAGGCGAAAACTAGTAACAAACTTTGCAAATTAAAGCAATTGAGCTGCCGCAACTTGTGGTTGCAAATGAGCTGCACAATTAGCTCGAAATGAAGTCAGCTGCTTTAAGGGCAATTAAAAAAGCCTCGCAGTCTGGCGAACTGAGAACTTTTGACATATGATTGCTGTACATACTTATGTACAAGCAAATTTACACTCTACAAAATTTAATTAACGATAAAAAAAATGGCGTTGAATTAAAAACAAATTAAATCTTCAACATTAGCAGTAAAATGTTTCATGAAAGTCAATTAAATGCAAGGTTGTAAGATAAAGAACATTTTATATCAGTGCAATAGCAAATGCTCTCATTGAATGCAGCCAGGAGTGCTAAACTCGAATGTATTCTGATAAATATTATAATTAACAATTGCTGCGATTCAAGTATAATGTAAATAATGAATAATAATGCCACAGTCCTTGAAACTGAATTTTAGAGTGCCCAGCACCAAAATCAAATTCTGTGGATACATTTACAGAGAAATGTCTGAATAAGCCCCAAATCTGAGGCCCAAAATTATATTTCGATCACAAGTCGTCTGGAGTCTTGAGCAACTATTAATATTGCGTTTGCTAGTCGTTATCGCAAATTATATTCATTTTTAACGCAGTGTATTTAATTAATTTCACTGAGTTTGTGTCTTACTTTGTTATTTTTACTAACGTTATTTTTAATCTTATCCCCTACAAAGATTGTGCCCGGTGGCATTGCCTCGAAATGTGGCAAACTCCGCATGGGTGATCGCATATTGAAAGTGAATGAAGCGGACGTCTCGAAGGCCACACATCAGGATGCCGTGATGGAGCTGTTGAAGCCAGGCGATGAGATTAAACTGACCATACAGCATGATCCACTGCCACCTGGTTTTCAGGTAAGCCAAACGTCGGGTGGCTTTAGTATTATTTTATGCTCTTTCGGTCTTTAGTTTGCTTTTGTGCCACTTATTAGTTATGCTGTATATAGTACTTGTATTATTGTCACAATGAATATCTAATTGCTTTGAGTCAAACACCAAAATCCTATTTATACTTCTCTTTCCTTTATGCTCTATGAATGCTTATAAAAACATTTACGATGCAAAGCACATAGAAGTAGTTTATATTAAATCCGAGGTAAGATTTTTTATATTCTACATTGACAACACTGTTGGAAACGCTTAATAAACTTATCATAAAATATAAGGTTATAATTTGATTTTTCACATGATTCTTAATTTAACATCTTAACGAACCCTTTGTGCAGAAATTTTTGTAATATTCGTTATGATTGAACATATGATTAGTAGGGCATATACAGCTATCTTAACACCCGATCAAACTAAACTAAATGGAAATTAAATAAAACGCTTTAGGAAAGTCAACTGTACATACTTACTTAATACACTTTCTTTTTACGCCCTAGTTAACTGATATGACCAATTTGCAAAAGACTGCCAAGCGGTTGAATTCTTTTTATAGCCTTCATCGCTTATTGTACTGTATAAGCTATTTCGTGACTAACTTCCCACTGCTTTGTTTAGCATAATTATCATCTGAATTGTTTTGGCTTAGTATATACTCTTAAATATAATTGTTGTGCTCTTAAGCAAGCAAGCCAAGGCTAATTTTAATGCTATTGTTATTGTTGTTGTTGATGAAAATCGTAGGAAATTCTGCTAGCCAAGGCAGAGGGCGAACGTCTGGGCATGCACATCAAGGGCGGCTTGAATGGACAGCGCGGTAATCCTGCGGATCCCTCCGACGAGGGTGTCTTCGTGTCCAAAATTAACTCGGTCGGAGCGGCGCGACGCGACGGAAGACTTAAGGTAACGTAGTGCGGGTCCGATTTTTTTGGTTTCATGACAATTGGGAGCAAGGGGGTTTGTCTGGCCAACTGTCTGAGGCAGTCAAATTGACTTGGCTTGAACTAAGCTCAAGTTTTGTGTATCCCCAGGTGGGCATGCGTCTGCTGGAGGTCAATGGTCATTCGCTCCTTGGCGCCTCGCATCAAGATGCGGTCAACGTGCTGCGCACTGCCGGCAATGAGATTCAATTGGTCGTGTGCAAGGGCTACGATAAGTCTAATTTAATGCATTCCATTGGACAAGCGGGTGGCATGAGCACCGGCTTTAACTCGTCGGCATCCTGCAGCGGTGGCAGTCGTCAAGGTGATTAAATAAAAAATATTTAATGTTCTCGAAATAAATAATAAATTTGAGCTTTTTGTAAATTTTACCTTGCAGGCTCTCGTGCATCAGAAACGGGTTCGGAGCTTAGTCACAGCCAGAGCGTGTCCAGCTTGGACCACGATGAGGAGGAGCGTCTGCGACAGGTGAGTTCAAGTAAGCCTGACCACTGGGAGAAACCTTTTAAGTCTCTGCCGTCTGCAGGACTTCGACGTATTTGCGGCACAGCAGCCCGACATTGTGGCCATGCCAGAGCCCACAAGCCAAACGGGCTTAGCAGCCGCGGCTGCCATGGTGCATGGCCCGCCCTCGCCCTCTCCCAAACCAACCACACCGATTCCGTCCGCTGGGTACGCGATGCCCGCTGACTTGCCGCTATCTGACACAGCAGCCGCGCAGACTGTGGCGCTGATTCACGCCGAACAATCGCACCAGCAACAACTACAGCCGCAGACGCAAGTGGCAACAATTGGGCAGGAGAAGAGCACACAGGAGAAGGTTAGTCAACGACCTTAACCTTTAGCTGGTTATCTGGTCAGTTGCTTAATGAGTGCGTCTTCTTTTCTTTCCCGCTTTCGTGTTTAAATCAAATAAGGTGCTGGAAATTGTGCGCGCTGCGGATGCCTTTACCACCGTGCCACCGAAATCACCATCAGAGCATCATGAACAGGATAAAATACAAAAGACAACGACGGTTGTTATATCGAAGCATACGCTCGACACGAATCCTACCACACCCACAACACCAGCACCACTGCCTCTTTTGCCAGCGGAGTCAGCGACCGTTGTTACTGCTGCTGCTGCACCAGTTGTTGCACAGACACAGACACAAACCCCAAATCCCAACCAGCCACCAAATCAACAGCAACAACAACAACAGGTATGTATTTGAAAGCACGTCTTTGCCTAACTTTCCTGTAACTGTCTGTGTGTCTCAATTTTGTGTCTGTGTGTGTGTGTGTGTGTGTGTTTGTGTACATTACTGTTTCTTTAACCTCTTCAAGCGTGTGTCAGTCCTTTTTGATTTTACTGTGTTACACTTAACATAAATCAGTGCAAAAGCGACTGTCGCGCAAATCCAAAAACCACTCCACAAAAAACCCCATTCACTTGCATTATTTATTTATGTATTTATTTTTGCTTGCTATCTTCAATAACTTTACTAATGTCTGGCCTTTAAAAAAAAAACGTGTCTTTTCGTGTGTGTATGTATGTGTGTTTGTCGGTATTGTGTATGTCTGTGCCTGTTTGTATTTCACATTTTATAAAAATTTGTACATTTGATTCAAATTCATATGCCACAACATTTGCATCATCTCATAAAGTTGCAACATGAATATAACACTTCATCCACTTAAAATTCACATCACATAATGCTCGTTCCACTTTGCCCCACAAAAATGCTGGCAATTGGTATCAGACTTTTGCAGTCGTGAAAAGACAAGTTTGTAAAAGTATGTGCTATTTTCGTTTTTACTTGATGTTACTTAAAAAATGTTAAATTCAAATGAAATAATGAAACAATTTTCATATACAAAACATACCCGTCCGAGGGTACACAGACATTCATCAAAATTACAACTCCAACGAACTGAGTGCAATCAATCAATCACACATTTTCTCATGAGTATTCATTATAAATCGTGTTGTATGTATTTATGTTGTTTGCTGCATTCTGATTTAATAGTATATAGTACAACATATAATCATACTTAGCAATGCCTCGGGGATTAGACAATTGAGTGGGGACGTTTGTGGCATTTAAGTACGAGTTATAGTATAGTAGAGTACTATGTGCATGCTGGGGGTGCTTTTTCAATATAGCTACAGCTGTTGGCTCCCTCGATATAGTCGGGATCCAGAATTGGAAGCTTGTACTGGGACCACATGTCCCACATTCAAAAAAATGGCAACAGACGATTTATTATTTATTAGCATATTCGTATGGGGTGGGGTGAAGAGCGAGGGTGGGCCGATCACCTTTTCTTCTTACGTATTGCCTGCTCGATATTGTTTTTGTTGTTGTCGTCTTATTTATGCTACTTAAATATTATATCAATTTCTGTTTGTGCCTTTATTGCTGTCTTTTGGATGGCTGCTGCTGCTCGGGCGGCATTATTATTGTGTATGATTGTTGTGCCTGTTGCCGTTGTTGTTATTGTTATTTTTATTGTTGTTGTTATTGGTGGATGCTGACTTACCTTAAATCCAGCGGCATTTGAATTGACATTGGCAGTAGCAGGAAAAGAGAAAACAAAAACCTAATATGCATAGATGGCACGTATAATAAATGTGTATTTTTTGTTGTTGCTGTATATATACAGAGATATAAAAAATATTTGTATATTTATATATAAATATATATATATATATATTTATTATATATGTATATATATATATTATACATATATATATATATATATATATATATTTATAAGTAATTCAAAAACTGCTGAAAGGAATTCCCATTAAAATGTTTCTCTTATCTTCTTCTCGTTCTTCCTTTTTATTGCTCTCAATGACGTGCGCGCCGTTCGCTGCTTTTCAACATATTGTTTCCCTCATTTTGATATTCATCTTCCTTTTTATTATAATTTCCTTTTTCCGTTTTGCATTCGTATTGCTTCGGAATTGTCATTTTCCGTGGCGTTTTGCGTAGATTTCAATGCAGCGTATTTCTTAACAAGCGGATGTTTCCCACTATAAGACTGAGTATTTAGTTTAAAATACAGGAAAATAAAATTGAAACAAATGCTAAAGAACAATAACATGAATATACAGGCAGCAGCCGCCCAAATTCTCGTTGTTCAAGATCTTATTTACATATTATGCCTTGTCGTGTTCAACGGGCAAAGAATTACTAGTTACTTGTTCACTAAACGCAATAGACAGAGGCTATACATTCATAAATATATTCTTATAAAGGACAATATGTGCTCTGAAAGACCCTCTTGAAAATACTGAACACACTTGTCTCAGTATATGGTTTCAATGTCCCTCACCGATTAGCTCTCTAAACTATTCAAAAATAATGTATCTATAGAACAGAAACTTAAAAAAAAACAAAATACAAAAACCGATAATTTTTTATCTTCGGAGTATCGAATTTGTTAGCTTGCAGACAAATGAACTAATTTCTTGTAGAAAGTGTTATAATATTTTACGAAAGTGAAATAAGTGAATTATTTGATTTTGAAAAAATTTGCTGATGATTAAATAATTATATTTGAAATACTGGCAATAAAAAAATAACAATATTCTATTTGATGAGTTTCGTTCAAAATATCTTTAATAACAATAGAAGTCTTTAATTAAGTTTTGACTAACAGACCTGCCAACAAATAAATAAAAACAATAATAGTTTCTGAAAGGGAATACAATCGGCTCCAATAACCACATTCAAAGTCCCTTCCATTATTTATAAATACCAAACTAAATGCAAACTATATAAATATACTTAAAATTCCTATGCCGCCTTTTTGCGGCCTTCAGTATTCGCATACAGTATAAGTATTGTTGTCTTTCGATGTTTATAATGTCATATACATATATGTACATATGTGACAGATGGTCTATAATTGTATATTATTGTTATATGTGTAACACTGTGCAACAGGCACACGAAACGGTCCAAATACGCAACCAAATAGTACTCATAGACAAATATCCTACTATATTAAAAAATAAACTAAAATGTCAGTGTTATACGAATCAAAGTGTATGTACGGATAGGAAGAATTCATTTGTTATTAGTTAAAGTGAACATGTGAGATATTTATTAATTTAAAATGAACTCGCTTTTTCATTTTCCAAATTGGGTTTCTTTTCTGTTGTTCGTTACTGTTTGCCAATATTAAATAGCGGAGTGTGCACATTTGATGTCAATAAATTAAATCTAAATGTTATTATCGTAACTACGAAGGAAACTGCAACTTGTTTTATTTCTGGGGTATTCCACAAAATAGTTATAAAATGAGATGACATCTTTAAGTAAATACGATTATGGCTTTGATAAGTATACATTGTTTTCAGTCCTCTAGTAGGTTCAAAACGATTAGAAAGATTAGTTCATCATGTTTTGTGCAATTTCACTGTAAGTTTTCCCATTGTTCATTTATGTATGTGTTTTTTATTTTTTATTTTATTTTGTTTTATTTTTTTGTGTTACTTGTCTTTGTCTTTGTTTCGGCCTCGCTGTACACACTCGTTTACATAGTCGCGACTGTTGTGCAGCTCATTCCACATTCATCAAGCAAATTGGCCAGAGCAAAGCAAATGCACCACCACCCATCATCAGGCAGCGACATTGCTAATTGGCTAACAAAAGTGCTGGCGGCCCCGTAACGCGTGTACGTAAACGTTAAGAAAAGAATCGTTGCCGTTGCAGCACCGAATATGTATCATCATAATGAGCACCAAAACATCAACACAGCATATCAACCGAACACACCAACAGTCACAGAAACTCACTCAAAACGCACTCAATTAACGCCGCACATTGCAATTTGTGTTCCATGCTTGTGTGTGTGGCAGCAGTTGCTGAAACGCACGCACCACCAACAAGAAACAAATTCGTAAACTAAATGAAAACCCCAAACAATCCAAAATCCAATAGCAGCGCGGAACTCAAACACCGGAGCGACTGGCGCCTGGATCACGTTACTCCTATCAGCAAATGCTGGAGGCTAAGGATTTAGAGCAGAGCAGCCGAACGAAAGACCCAACAGACACGACGCCCAAGAAGGCCGAACCGGTTTATATCATAGACGACGACGACGACGACGATGATGATGAGGACGATGTCCAAGACGAGATTGATGTCATTGCCGAAGAGGAGGAGGAGGAGGAATCCTCACCTCCTACTGACATTCAGTCGCCGCCTTCATACATCGACACCGACTCAGATTACAATGAGCGTCCGCGCGGACGCTACACCAGCGACTCGGAGAGCGATTGTCGCCCCTACAAGCCGACGCGTTCCGGTCGCAGTACACCGGAATATGGAGGCGGACATCGCAAGTCCGTCAGTTTCGATCTGAGCGGCGATGAGCGCTCCAAGTCGGACTATGAAGGTTCACGTTCCCGCACACCGGATCGCTTCGGACGCGCCTACGACTCAGAGCAGGATACGCGCACGAAGTCCGCCAGTCGCATGCCACGCAAGGGCATCCTTCGCGCCACCAGTCCCTGTTCCTCGACCAGCTCCACGCTGGAGCGACAGCCCGAAAGGTCGGCGCCTATTGTGCCAACAGTGGCGCGCATTCGTGAGGTGGAATCGCCCCAGGTGCAGCGCGTCTCACGCGCCACATCGCCCGACCGTCCCGGCGAATTGCAACGGGAGAATCCCTTCCGCAACGCCCAGTCTGTCGAAGATGATGAATACACTCAGATTGCCAAGGCTATCAGTATGTCGCCGCGTTCTCCGCGCGATCAAATCTTTTTTGGTGCCTCGCGTTCCAATGAAGATCTGCTCGAGCAGTCGCACTCCAGCGGACGCAGCACACCCAGCACCGTCATCTCCAAGTCGACGGAGAATTTGACGGGCACGAGACCCAATGTGCCGCCACCAACGCTGCCCAAGCCGCAGCTCAAGAAGGCCGATCTGGTGCGCAATGTGGCCTTGGAGACGTTCCAGGCCACCGATGTGGGACAGGGTGACTTTGCGGTGTTCGAGCACGATGCCAGCACCAATACCATACACCAGCTGCCCAAGCTGCCGGTGCGCATGGCAAGCAAGGCGCCACCACGACCACGCGAGAGTCCGCCTCCGCCGCCCGTCAACTACTCCACGTTGCCTCACTCGCCACGACCCAAGTTCGAGGAATCTGTGTATATGGAGGCACTGCCTCCAGCACAACGGCGACCACACGATTTCCTGCACGAGAACTCTCCGGACAACATACTGGTTACGACGGAACAACATCGAGAATTTCTACTGCGCGAGAATGAGATGAGGAATCAGCTGCGGGCACCCTATGAACCAGCACCGCCCATCCCACTCAACAGTAGCAGCAGCAGCAGCAACAACAACAATAACTTTGCGGTAAACAACCCTTTTCTAGATTGTTGTGACACAGACATTGACAGCCTGCCACTGCCCCCACCGCCCCCAATACAATCATCACCCCCAGAAACACCACCTACAACGCCCGCCCAGCACTCACGTCATTTGCATGAGCCGCCATTAACCGCTGTCGCCACTAACGCATCAACATCTTATTCTCCCATTGCCAATGCTAACAACAACAACAACTATACGATGGATGCCGCAACACAGCAGCTACTTATGGCGCCAGCGTCGTCTGCACAAATCTTTCCCACGGCCCAAATACTGCCCGTTCAATATGCCAGCCTACCACAGCCGCAGCAGCCCAACAAACTCACATTGGGTGGTGGTGGTGCGGCACAGGTGCAGTCACAGCCCATTTTCAATCTGCTGCTGCTGCCCGGTGATCAGCAGCTTTATCTGCAAGCGTCCACGACTTCATCGTCGCCGGCAGCAGCACCACAGTTATTACCGGTGAGTGAAACGCGTGTTGCTGCCTCATCGACGCAGTCGCCGCAAACGAAGCGTCCGAAACCGTTGCCATCGCCCTCGTATACCACAATGAAATTCCCAACGTTCTCGGAAATTGTGGTCAGTCCCGACATCAATAGCAATTATCAAAACATGACTACAGCTCGCGTTGATATATCGAATTCGTCGCTGGGCACCGGCAGTAGCTCCTTCTCCATTAGCTCGTCCAGTTCGGGGACGATGCTGACGAAGACACCCACCGCGACCACACCATCTTCCGCTGTGGTTCAGCCCTATAGCAGCTACTATGAGACAGCCGAGGAAATCTATGCGACCATCGAAGAGGAGGCCATTTACAGTAATACCGCATTCTTTGACTCGCGTCGCAGCAGCGACACCTCCCTTAGCTGTCGTGCCTCCAAATCACCTACGCCGCCGCCCTTGCCCCCCAAGCGACCATTAAAGCCAAACAAGTTGCGCAGAGCGCCAGCACCCCCTGTGGCCCAGAAGCCGCACGGTCTACGTGGCCTGGGCATGGGCAACTTAAAGCTGCGCTCCCAATCGCAGCCACAGCTGCTAACAATGGCATCCCAAGCGTCCCGCAGCATGCCCCAAACACCCACAACGCCAACTGGCAAGGAGACTACCGTGTAACTGAAATGCTTGTCCACTTGAGTTCAACTTCGACTGTTGCCTGTTGCTTTATAGGTCAAATTGCCAACGAAGCGTTAGCCAGGCTAACTATGCACCCCCCGCCCCCCTCCACCCACTCCTAAACCTATATGGCTCCCTTGCATTTCGCCCATTTTAATTAAAATCCAACACCCTTTTAACCATCAATTAAATGTGCAATAGCAAATTAAGCAACGGCCACTGCGCAGGTCCTTAGTAGCTTTTGATATTTCTATTTAATTGATTGAAAACTCCTACCTGCCACCCGACACCTGCAACCTGCAACTTACAACCTACCACGTCAGTGTTACTAATTAGATGCGACTTTTTGTTGACTTTCTCGCCAACCAGCCAACCAGGCAGTCACTGCAATCCGTATTCAGAGCAACCACACACAAATTGGCGCTGCTGACATAGATCAGGCAAACCAGTGAAAAGTACAAGAGTAATTTGCATCCAAAGCAATCCGTCTCCCATCTCTCTCTCTCTCCCTCTCTCTCGCTCTCTCTTTCTTTGCCTTCCTTCTCTTTCATCTGTTTATCTCACACTTTTTGCTCGGTCGACTTTAATTTGACGTTGATTGAAACAGTTCGCTGCTTGAAGCACTGCAGCTGCCACGCCTCGTTTTGCTTTCTTTGCACTCCTTTGCGAACACGAATAAAAAGCCAATGAGAGAATTGAAATAATCTTACACACATACACAGAGACACCTCCGCCCCACCACCCACACAGAGTAGACATACAAATTACAAAGCAAATAAAAAATACAATGGCAATTTTTTTCCAATTTTACCATTTATATAGCTAATTTTTGCCGTAGAGCTCTTAAGTTGATGTTATTGCTAATTTATTTGACTAACAAAACGATGAAACAAGTTGAATATAATTTTTAAACGCGTAACCTAAATAAACGATTCTGTAATTCGATATGTCTTATATATCTTTCATTTTGTGTTGTCCCCCGGTTCGTTGAAAACATTTCTAAAAGATATGTCACTCCTGAACTAGTTCTGTACTTTTCTGGAACTGCACATCACTGGATCGCAGTTCGTTCAATTGAACCAGTGTCAGGCTGAACGCATCACGCTTCTTGCCGAACTCTTTGGCGCCTGGCACAGCACTGATTTCTAACATTTTGCTAAGCGACGCATTTTGCTGTTCGCTGAGCGAACTTGCCATCTTATCTTATCAGTTGACACTATTAATTACGACATGCGATAAGCGTTGCCAATCTCAGTGTGTATACTGTGTGCGTGTGTGTGGGTGTGTGTGTGTATGTCTGTGTGTGTATGTCTGTGTGTGTGTGTGTGTAACCCACTAACAAAATGATAAAAAAATAAAAGTTAGGGGGGGGCAATGCGTCAGCAAGTTGCCTGAATTATTCAACAGCTTATTGGCTTTTAATGCGCTGGCCAAAACGACTTGACTCGGCTGCAAGCAGACTGGATGGTCAGTGGCCACATTCTCAACACATCCAATGCTCAATAAATTTCCATTAGCCAACCCTATCGTCCTGTTCTGCTACAAGTAGCAAAGTAAAGGATGTAAGGGAAGCTGGTCGCTGCTGTTATCTCAACCTAAGTACGAGTATTGAGCTTAATTGAAAATCGAAAAATCCGATACGAAATTAATTTCTTTGGTAAAAATACAACTCAGCTCCATGCTCGCATCCTGTATCCTTGAGTACTGACTCTAAGCTTCTGGCCTGATGCCTGATGGCTTTTGTATAGCCATGTGCTTGACGAATCTGTCTCGGGTGGAGGGTTGTAGAGAGTGAATTGGTTTGCTAATATCGCCATGCACTACATGCACTTGTCGTTAGTTGGTCGCTTGGTCGGTTGGTCGCCTCCTTTATTTATGAGACTGGCCTTGGGTGTTATTGGCCATTGTTGTTGTTGCTCTCGTTTATGTATGTGCGTCTGTGTTTGTGTGGCATGCAACCAAAAGGTTGCTCTTTCTGTTGCCGTTTAATGACTTTGTCGTCGTCCCACAAAGTGTAGTTGTCGCCCCCTCTTCACTCCTTTGGCATTGGCCTTCTCATATTGCCTAAACCAAAGAAGTTGCATGAAAGCATAAAACGGACAGTACATGACTTTCGATGATAAATGGCCTTAGCCAAGTCCTGTACACTCTGCTGTCCTGTTCTGTTTGGTCCTGTGCTACCCAACCCCTGGCCACAGCCGCAGCTGTAATTTGCAACCCCGCGACCGTAAATTATATGGCTTGCGGCAAAAACAAAGCTCTGATCTCATCTCGCCTCTGGCTCTACCAACACTGTTGGCCACTTTATGATTGAAAAGCTGGCTGTTGCTCCCCTTCAACTGATACTCCTCTTCCTGCTCATGCTGCTTCTCCTGTTGGCATCGGACAAACAAATGCTTTTTCATCGAGCCATGTGCTTTGAAATAAACTTGTGCAGTGCCATCAATTTTGTGTATAGTCGTTTTGGATTTCTTTGACTTTCACTTTGAAAATTGTCGTTTTCCAGTCGTTTAATTGAAAATTGCTGAGCAGCAACAGCTGGCCGAATTTCGTACATTTCCTGTTTTATGAATGATGTTATAACTTTGTATAATTTATTTTTTTTATTTTGCTCACTTTCTAACTCGAGTCTTTGTATTTTTTCAGTCACCTGCTGGCGAGAATGCGCCGGTATTGGCAACGCCCAAAAAAACACCTAAATCGGTGTCCGATAAAAAACGATTCTTTGAGTCTGCAATGGAGGACCAACACAAGCCCACACAAAAAACAGGTGAGTCAACTGTGGATGATCACAAAAACGTATTAAAAAGAAAAAGCTTACCAAAAGAGATGCGATTTAATTTCAACATTTTTTAATTTAAAAAAAAAAAACAGTCTCTTATGTATATATTAAATCACATTATCTCCAAATAATGATACATCCATAATTAAGATATGAAACTAAAACCACAGCCATTGCTTACTAATATACACAATAATTTAGGAATGAAGCCATTTGTTAGTAGTTTCCCGGCTGCGTATTATACAAGCAATCCTTATCAGGTTTTTGCTCAGTGACTTGTGTAATTAGAATACGAGGCGTGCGAGTTTTTGTGGGCGCCACCACCAACGGCATTTGCATGACAAAGAGAAACGCCACGAGATCTGTAAGGCTGTTTGCTGTTGAAGTGCACGATTGCAGTTAGGATTTAAGGCCAGCAAGTCAGCCAGCCATCCATGAAGACGGTGTATAGGCAGCAACAGCTACGCTATTTTTTTTAATTCCCTCATTTAATTTAATGGGTTTATAGTGCGGGTGTGGAGGGGGTAGTTGCATTTGCCCGTTGCCTAGCAATCAAACGATTCTGCTTGGGCCTTAAGAAAGCAGCTGCACTCCTGTTGGCATCTATAGATGATTCAAATTAATGTTTTTTTTAAATTGCAGAGAAAGTATTTTCATTCCTGTCAAAGGATGAAGTCGAAAAGTTGCGCCAGGAAGAGGAGAAAAAAATTGCAACATTGCGTCGTGATAAGAAATCCAGATTATTAGATGCCGCCAATGACAACATTGACAAAGACGATGACAGACATGCTGATGATAAGCAGCAGGACAACAACGCTGACAACAGCAACAGCAGTTCGAACAACAGCGACAACGAGGACGACGATGACCACAACGATGGTTACGACGAGCAGGAGACGACCAGCCGGACCCTTCGTATGGATGTCGTTGACAACGCCTTGCTGGTTCAACTCGATGATGCGGAGGACATTAGGTGAGTGCCTGATGGCAAAGTCTTATTGGATTATTGGTGCTTGCGTTCTTTTTGCATTTTATGTTACATTCGATTTCAATGCACAAACACGTCCACAATTGGTAATTCCACAACACAATTATGATAATGAAACACATACACAAACTCACGCACATACACACACATATAATATACACTATTAATACTATATAGTTAAAGTTAACGGTGTTTGTGCAGTTCTTTTATCTATTTGCTTCATCTTAACTTTTAAGGTTTCATTGGTAAAGTTTCTACAGCTGCTTTTGCTTTGGTGCGGGTGCCGGTGCAATGAAAAAAAAAAATACCGCTTTGATTTATGTTGCTCTTATATTAAATTTTTTTACATGCAAGTGTAACACAATCACACTTACATGCTCAAACATATGTTTACATAAGTAGTTCATATTTTTCACTCTTCATACCACACGCCAGCCAACTGACGGACTTGATCATCATCATCGAAATGTAGAGTGTGTTATTAAATAAGCATATAGTATACTAGTTACCTAAGTGGCCCTAATATATACTACCACGTAGTAAGTACTCGCATACTTGCGTATATGAATGATATACAGTTTACACCCTAAGCGGTTTAAGTTTTAAGTAGCACTTAAGTATTGTCTGGACTCGTAAATCGCAGGGTGCTTCTAAGACATTTTGCCACTTAAGAACACGTTATGCTTCTTGCTTACTTTATGTTTTTTTTTCGCCTATCTGACGCGCAAAGAGAGTGAATGAGACAGACAGTTAATTTTTAATAATTCCATAGAGTGGCTCATAGCTCTGCATCATGTATAGAAGTAGGAGCTTTGCTGCCGGTAGCAAAAAAAAAAAAAAAACAAATAAATAAAATTATGTTCGCATTAGAGCGTTTTGTGTGCTCACTTTGCCACGCATGGCGTATACGCACCATTTTGCCTGCCACACCATGGCCCGCGAGCTGCTCATCTATCCGTTCGTGCTTTGCGTTTGTGTACTGGCATAAACTGGATTCCCTTAGGCACAATGCCAGCTGTTTTTGCAATTGGTTAACTTCATTTTCCAGCCAGCCACAAATTGTGTTCGGTGCGCTTCCCAAGTGGCCAACTGTAAAGGTTGGAGACTATTACGCATAATTTAGTTGGGGCGTTGATTTTAAATGTATTCCAGATAATCAGGTGGGCCTAGGTTGCACCCACAAATCTTTCAGTTGCCACTAAATATTATTTGTATTTTTCTAAAGTGAAACCTATTCATTGCTCAGCCTTTGTCTATAAATAAATGATGATTACTTTCCGTTTTCGCACTTGAATTCGGGAGTCAGCGCTGATGTCATTCTCATATCCGCTGGCTGCTGGCACCTTCCAAGCACTTGTTTCTAATTCATTTTATTTTTTTGCTCGACTGTCTGTCTATGTAGCTGGTATTCCTTACATGCTTATCGGCGGCAACGTATGTCTAGCCATCGCACACAGTACGCTTCTGGTTGTTGACTCTCGCATTATGTAATGAGCAACAACAATGTAATTTAATACAATTTTATCCACTCCTCACAATGTTGGAAGAGAGTGAAACGAAAACAAAAACACACCAACTTTGAGGTGAAAAGTTGTCAATACCCTGTCAAAATTTAAAAATTGGTGGCATGTTATAAATATAATATTGATATAATTCATAATATTATTGTGACCAGTTAGAATTCAGAAAAATCGATTATTTGAGTTACCTAGGGTCTTAAGACTTAGCTCAGTACATGAAACTTGTTGATCTACATTGATATATAAATTGTACAACCCCAGATCCCAAAATAAAGCAAACGGTTTGAATAGATTAGATGATGAACCAAAAATAAACATATAATTTGAAATTTAAATTAAATTTGCATGCCTTAAGCCAGCCAAGTCGTAAAATGTACTGTGACAACCATTTATTGTGAGATTCTTTAACATTCGATGCGTGTGTGTGGCAACAGTCTAAAAAGTTGCATTGCCAACCTAAGTGGCAAACAAAGTCGGGGCATGTACTTGAAAGGCTGGCAACACGAGATATCATTTAGCGGCACTTTACAACAGGTCACAAGACATCGGAGGCAGGCAACTGGCTCAGTCTCTCGAAGTCCGACGCTTGTTTGCGAATTAAACGTATGTATGATAAGTCTCCGGGGAAGGGAGGGCTATGAAAATATTACATAAACAACGAAAGAACACAGAACCATTTTGTCTGAAATGCTTATGTACATTTCATTACGCAAGCGTCTGCAACGGGACATGCATGACCTTCAAGGAATAAACACAGACTGTAAAGTAACATTAATTCTTGCCCATTAATCTATATAGGGGAACATTTTCTTAACTTTTGGCGCGAACTGTTTATATTGCCATCAATTCTGTACATGATCCCTCATGAATTTATACACTCGAATTACCGGCCGAAAAATATCGAAATAAAAAAAAATAGACTTTACACCTTATTTATACATATTACATGGCAACGTTAGTAGTCAACAAATCAGTTACAACCTTGATGCCAAATTTGCGGAGCTTCATAAATTGAACGAACCGACTGTCCAAATGGCTTAAAGCCCAAATATTTACATAAATTTCAATCTGTTATTATGCTGGCGTCGTTCGGCCTTGGAATTCATAACGAAGAAAAGAAGATAAACATGTTAATAACCTATTTAAAATTTCCCAGCAAGAATTTCTACCAGTTGGTTTTTTTCACGCATAAATTTACGTCTCGGTCCGACAAAAGAATTGCGTCCGAGAATGAGAAATAAAAAAAAATCATATACTCATGTATATAGCCACTAAAGCCATATCAAATTAGCCGGCAACGCAATGTTCTCAATGCGATTTGTATTTATATTCAAATTAAACTCGTTTAAATCTATAAAAATTGGTGTAGCACAAAGGCTCGACCAGATCCGTGTTTATGAATTCTTTTTGAGCTTCCGCTAATGTCGTCGTCGATGGCGGCAAAACGCAATCGAATTACTATTTGTGCATTAATCGGCTAATTTATAGTTTGATAATTTATGAACTATTTCTAGTTGGTCTGCCGACGTCGCCAGATACCTAAACGCTTTGGCTAACAGCTCGTGAGCGGCCAGCGACACTCGACTCCCTCACTCTTGCTTTCAATTGGCTTTGGCGGGCTGTCTGGCAGGCAGTTAGTTTGGCGGTTTGGCGCAGTGGTTGCCCTTGAATTGATCGCGGTGACAAGACAATTGGTCAGCTTTAGTTTTTGTTTTGTTTTCTTTGTCTCTTTTTTTTTTCTTGTTGTTGCTGTTCATTTTTTTTTTTTTTATATTTGTTAGATATTATTTTGTGTTTGGTATTTACATTTACGTACGGAGGTTTGTGGCCGAGCGCAGCTTCTTGGGCCGCTTTTGTGATTTTATGCAGATGAAAATATTTATGTTTTGTTGATTGCGCATAAATTAATTTATATTTTATGGCGTTGGCGCTACGTTCGGTCCACAAATGGACCGCAGCGCACCGCATATGCAAATCGTCTTTGAGTTTGTGTGAGTGTATTTCTGATATAAAAGCATAATTTGACCTTAAGCTAAAATGAGGGCGTTAATGATGCTTTTTATATGTGTGTCAGTGTGCGTATGTATGTATGTATGTGTGCTTGTACCTATTTCTTTTTCGAATACAATTTTTGTTTTTCAGTTTATTTTTCTTGTCTGTGGCATCTTTTCAAGTGTATTTTTTTCCAACATATTGTTTGTTGTTTTTTGGCGCATAAATATTAATTAAAGATGGAAAAACCACAACAAGCAGCGACACCACCACCAAAACCAAATGCAGCTCAACATTTCTTTGCCCGCACAATCAATTTTATGAATTTTTTGTTTATTGTTTTTCCTGTTTGCAAACAAAAATATGCACTTTAATTGTACATCACAAAAACTTTCTGTTTCTGCTTCTCACCAACTTTTTCAGGAATCAACTTGACGAAATTGAAGCAGTTTTTAGAAGCTAAAATTAAACTAAGTTCCACTCAAAACAATACATACACAGTAATGAGAATGTGACACGATATCTAACTAACTAGATAATACCTAGCATACGTATAAACAATTAATAAGCGAGAGAATTTGACTATAAGTTACCAATACATAAAACAAAAACCTAACTGGACTCAATAATATATAATTATAAACACACATTTTTATACGCAACACCTTTTTATAAAGACTACATAAATCAACTACATACCATAATATACTGCAGCAACTGCAGCTCGCACGGCAACTTAATAATCATAGTGTTTATTTTGACGTTTTTCATTTATTATTTATTTATAATATTTTTATTTTATATATTAATTCTCTTTCCATTGGTACAAACAAAAAATTCACCTTTGTGTTGTACATTTTAACAGCACTTGAAATTATTTTAAACACATTTTCCACCCTCACACGCCTGCAGCGTTTTTGAAATACTCACACACATATACACTTGAATTTAGTGCCTGGGGCATGTTATTAGCATATATGTATTACTACTATTAATAGAAATAAAAACGAGGAGAAAATAAAAATAATGATTTTTGGAGCAGGACAAGGAGACTAATTATAATTCTCCATGCACGTTTAGCTATTGGGGACAATAGAAAATCAGAGAGAAATGTAGGTATAAAGTATAATATAGTGCCTAGTTGTATGCGTAACTCCAACTATAAAGTTAAATTTTCAATTCCATTGTTCAGCTGTGTTATCAGCCAATTATCTTCATTTTTTTTCCATATTTAAATTATCGTTAGTTTGCAAGTGGAAAGGTTATATTAAGCTAATGAAATTGTCTAATGGGCTACAAAACTTGAGGGGTTAAACCAAGTTCAAAGCTTGAACTTGAAATTCAAGAAATATCCACAATTCCATTGACTTCTCTATTAAATATATTCCTCCTAAACGCATTCACGTTAAGTTTATGATATTAATAAATACGTTGTTGTTGCCAGCGATATATATTTTTATATATTTTATAGATATTTGTATGAAAGTATATGTATTAATAAAAAAATTAGTATGTATTATTATAAATACACACCTACATAGCGTATTAAGTATATGATAGATATAAAATATACGTAACACATGCATCATCATCTGCATCAACACGAACTAAACATAAGCAACTATTTATGCTCACAAATTCGCTAAAACCATTTTCTGAATAACATGTGCCATATTCTATGTATTTTTTGTTACCACCTACTAAATGGAAATATGTCTATAAATAAATAAAATAAAATAAATTCATCTCAATTTACTGCAGTTTGTAATACAATTCATACTTGGTTACAGTGACGATCCTAACTTACCAACATAACATAATTATGTCTCGGTTATGGTTATTTGTAATTTTATACTACGTTAATTTCATAAAAAAAATTATATAACACACACAATAAGCTGAAGTGAAAAGTTCGCGAAGGGCACAAATCTATCAATTGCAAAAGTTGAATGCATTTAAATACTATACAGTCGAGTCACTAAGGCGCATTGTGCAAGGTTCATTTAAAAGTCGAAAGGACAAGCGAATGAATAAAACAACCAGAGCAAATCCGAGAGCTAAAATGAAAGGAAAGTGGGAATAAAGAAAGTGCAGTTTGGCCAGGTCAAGCCCGGCCGCACTTGGCCAGGTCAAGCCCGGCCGCACTTAGCCAATGCTGTAGTTGGATTACGATGCGCTTCTTAGCCGTGACAGCTGCTTACTTGTAGGTTGGCCGGGTGCTTAGACGCCGTCGCCGATGGCTCCGTGTAAATTGGTATACATAAATCACTCAAGTAGAAGTTTTTGCCGCTGTCTCACCAATTCAGCCGCAATAATTTCGAATTAAACTTGAACCGAAAGTATATAGCAATTTGTTTAAGACAAAAACCACTTGCAGTTCACTCGCTAGCACTATGCTCAAAATCAGGAAACAAAGTTCGTCAGCGGCAGACGCTGAGAATACTGTAGAAAAGTGCTTAGGGCAAAGAAAAAACCCTGCCAGATGAAATAGTTTAAGTGCACTCTGTTTTAAAATTAATTTTGCATACATGAGTTTATACATCCGATTTACATATACATATACTTTAGTCTGTGTTTGTCTGTAGAACGCAAGTTCCACCACTTTGCCGACTTGCAACTGCTTTGTATTATCCGCCTGGCCATGGCTCGTCTCGAGCACTGTCTCCAACTCTGACTCTGACTCTGACTCTGACTCTGACACTGACACTGACTCTGACTCTGACTCTGACTCAGACACAGACTCCGACGTTGTCCTCCGTTGCTGGATGAGCTTCCGTACTTGTGTTGTCTGCCTTAACACGCTAATCTCCAGATGCCATGTTATTGCACTTGTTGGCAAAGTTGTTCAAAAAGTGATTTTTGTCAGTGATGGGGATTTGGAAGAGGGCAAAAGTTTGCAATGTGTTTCTTAGTTTTTAATTACAACAAATTTGACTGGCTACGGCAAAGTTTGTTGTATGGAGACGCTGGCACGTACACATGTGACTAAAATGAGTTATCGTCATTGTTTTTGTTTGCTCTGTAACCTCTCATATCACGTGCTAACCGCATTTAACATTCACACATGTTTGTTTGGCCAATCGGCGTTCTGGTTTCTTTTATATATACATGTACAATACAATATATCTGTATATTCATATGTGTTTTACTTTGCACAATTGAAACACCCAAAAAATTACGAATCCACAAAAACAAAATATATGCCAGAACCGCACCAAGTCCGGCTCAAACAACGCACGCGCCCAGCAAAATACCCACGCAGCTCAAGCAGCCGCAGCAGCTTCCGCAGGAGCAGTATGTCAAGGCCACGCCCACGACAGTGCCTGTTAGCGATACGCCGAAGCCCTCGTTGCTGCCGAAGCCAAAGGTCAAAGTTGTGATGCCGCCCGCGCTGCAGCAACGCCTTTGGCAGCGCCAACAACCGCAGTACCAGCACCAATCTCAGCCCGAGGAGCCAACCATACCCGAAGAGGAGCAGCCTGGTACAACGCCCACCAGCTCCGGCAGTCGCATACCTGTGCGCACATTGAAGGCTGAGCGCCGCGCCCTAGCAGCAGCTGCACGCCAGGCAGGCGTCAGCCTGGAGGAGTACCTCCAACAGCTGGAGGAGGAGCAGCAGCTGGAGCGAAATCACGACACCTCACCAACTACGCCCACGTCGCCTGCGGGCAAAAGCCGCGTCATGTTGAAGTAAGTCTATGCGTGGCGGTCAACGAGTTGACCGGCGTGAAAGCCGAAATCAATGCAAAGGTCACAGGTCAAATGTCCTAGGAAATCAACAGCTCGTAGGCGTAGCCATTTAGTTTAAGTATCCGTTTGCCATTTAGGTTTGACAGCAAACACATTGTGCACCAAACCACAGGCACACCCACACACACGCACAGAAACAGACACAGACACAAACATTACAAATGAGCACACACACAATCACAACTGTAAGGCAACTATCCGTTTCAGTGCTATTTTTCAACCTAAATCTATGTATATCAATATATTATTTATTTTCGATTCGATTCGAGGCAAATACTTTCAATTTTCTATAATCATTACTTTAATATTGTTTTAGTTTTGTGCGGTGTCTGCTTTAGTCACTTTCTGTATATAAATAAATAATGTGGTCTATCCTATAGATACATTCTTTTTCTTGTAATTTGCAATTTGCTCTAAAGCACAAGATTAGTTCTTCACTGTTACAGCTCTCTTAGAAAACCAATCCCGTTCTGCCAACTGCTGTCTAATAATTTCTAATTTTTAACCACTCGCAGTGCTGAGAAACGTGCCTCTTGGCGTGCCGCACGTTTGCGCTCCTTGGAACAGGGCGCCGTCGAGGCGCAGGATGTGATCAAGAATATGCGTAAAATGACCGACGATTTGATCACGCATGAGGCTAAGGCCAGCGAGGTAAGTCTCTAGCAATTGTGCCACCCGTATTTCTTCACACTAACCAACATACCAACAAAACTTCTCAAAAAAGCAAAAAAAATAAATAAACAGAAAAGTTAACATGCGTGTTATGCCTGAGGAACTTGGCTGAGCATCTCCTAACCAGCTAATGAATCCAAACCCATATAGCTACATGGTTCGCTTTACTAACCGCAACATAACACTAAAATTAACCAAAATGATTCGGTTTCATGCTCAAGTGTAACTAAGAGTTATTAGTTATAGCAAAATATAGCTAGCAAATATGTGTTAAATTAGAAATTAGAAAATTACTCAGTGAGGAAACGAAAGCTCAACAAAATAAATTATACAAATTTTAAATCGCTTTAGCTAAAAACCAAAAATCCATCTTTTCCAAAATGTTTTCTTTTTGAAATGCAGCCGAAAATAGTATTTCCAAAAATTGCCATAAAATCAAGCGATGGTCCGGTCATCGTGCGCGAACGTGAGAAAATACTCGATGAGAAAATCGTGCGACGCACTGAGGAGGTACCATGCCCCATAACGGGGCAACCTCAATTGCGCACAGTCGAGTACATTGAGAAAATCATCGAGACGGAGGTTAGCTGAACAAACTGAAAATAATTGTATTATACAACATATATCCATACACATCGTATTTTAATCTAATTGGCACCAAACTGAGTTTCGTTTGCAATGCAAAGCGTTTTTTATACACACACACACACACACACATACACATTTATGTATGTATGTGTTTTTGGTTGAAAGCCGCTTCTTTTGTGTTCTTGTACGCGTAAGCGTTGGCTTTTTGTGCTCTCGTTTCGCTGTCGATTTTTGTAGTATATTCACGTATTTTGCACATCCTAAAAACACACTTAATGCACTGCACACTGAGAGCACTCTCAAATGACACTCATACTCTCGGACCCTTTGTCATTGTAAATAGCAAACATTTCATCCCAATTCACAACAGACACACAGACCTAATTATTTTATAGAGCTCATGATTTTTACTGACTGCAGACGGCGGCAAAACTTGCTGCCCCTCAAAAAGTATCTTCACATCTTGTAAGTGCCGCACCACAAATGTTTACCAACCAAATTTTAACATCTACACAGTTTTCAGTTGCAAAGTTTTTCTTTTAATTTTTTTTTTTTTTTTTTACATTGCCAGACCCGCTTAAATCTGAAGCAGAATCTGAAGACGTGGCGTGGGCTGAAGTGCAACGCATAAAAAGCACAATAAGCTACCTACGTGAAAAGGTACTTCATACTTGAGCTTCGTTATTGTTGTCCTTTAAGTGTCGCGGTTTTTAAGACCACACGCCCCATCGCCCCACGCCCCGTTTGGGTTGTATCTGTTTTTAGAGCATAACCTTCAAAGAGTTTCATTGTGTTTTTTTAGGGTTTGTTGTTGTCACGTGTCCATAAAGCGACGGCGACCGACACTTTTACGTATTTGGGGTCTGATTCTTGATTCATTTTAAGTATGCAAACGCATTATAATGACGCTCTGCCTTTTATGGCCAACTCCATTAAAATTAAAGCCAAAGTTTTGTTTCGTTTTGCCGCGGTGTCATTTTAATGATTCCAAACGAAATAAAATCCAACACCGCACAACATTTTTATGGCCGCTTCTATTTTTATTCACAAATCTAAATTTTAAAGACAGCTTCTGTCGCTCTTGGTCTACTCGACTTTTCAATTTGTAAAACGGAAGGAAGCGCTACAAACGAAAACCGGCTGGAATGTCAACGCCATACAAGTTTCTGCCTCCCTTCGTCTTCGCTCTAGCATTACGAAATATATAACTTTGCCATCTCAAAGCTGACCTGAATGCACTGCGGGACGAGTGCATTCGTTTCTATAGTTGGCTCAGCGCAGTGCCTGTCAGCGACAATCCTCGGCTCGCCTTATAGTATTTCTATAATGCAAGCCTTTTACATTGTCATCGAAGAAACGCACACGCTGGCAATTTTCACAGCAGTCATCCTCGTAGTCATAAGTTTGTCAGCAGCTGCTGCTTAAGATTCATGCCTAATACTTTCTGTGGACCACTTTTTGCAATTTCTATATTTTCATTGCATTGCATAATTTTAATCAATTCTTTTTTCCTGAAATATGTTCAGGAACTTTTTAGTTTTAGATTTTTAGCAATTTGCGTTGAGAAAATTGTCTTAAACTTTTTGATTTATTATACATCGAATAAACTATCAGTCAGCGTGTGGAGTTGTCCTTTTAATACTTTTCAAACTAATAGGCGTAATAAGAAAATAAAGCTGAATTAAAAAATAAACAAATAATTATTGTTTGGATTTTCTCCTGAGCACTTTTATTCCGTCCTGAATTTCTTTGCCCTCAAGTTGTCACTTTAATGGTCTACCACTAAGCAGACAATACATACTACTCACAATTTAAGCCGCACACCACAAATTCAACATATCAATTCAATCTTTGTTTTGCACCCACTTTACAAATATTAATTTACGTATATATGGATGACTGGCATGCTTTTGGTTTTGGTCTCTGCTCTTGGTGTTGTTTATTGTTGCTCTGTTTAGTTAGTAGTTAGTTTGTGTCATCAAATCAAATGCACAACATATCGCATTCCAATTAACCTAGGTTGAGACCTGCAAGGAGCGCATCATATCGTTAGAGCTGCAAGTGCCTGAGGCAGACGAAGGAACACTTGATGATACACAACCACCGTTGGAGTTGCAGGCAGATGATGATTTCGACAACGATGACTACGATGACGACGACGACGACGAAAATGACGATGATGATGATGATGAGGAGGACACTGCCTCCATTGTAACGGTGCAGGCAAATAGCGACAAACTGTTTCTGCGCCAAGATGTGGATGCCTATGGCCCATCGTCCATTGAGAGCATCGCATCGGGCAAGGTGCGCATTAAACCGACGCCACTTACAATGCACCAGACGCTGGCCAAGGAGACGACCATTGTCGAGGTGCTAAATCCCGTCATTGGTGGCGATGGAAATGCGCGCACAATACAAGTGAGTGGCACGCCCTTCGACATGGATGCACTGGAGGAGGGCGCGACCTCGCTGCTGCGCAGCGAAACCTTTGTGCTGCTCACTGGGGGCGATGGCGGAGGCGCTGGCAAGTCGGAGCTGTCATTAAATGCAAAAATGAAGAATGTGCTTGAGGAGCTGCTGGAGAACAAACGCGTTAAATTGAATTTGCAAAAGAGCCTCGAGGAGAACAGTGACAAGGATGGGGAAGACGACGACGACGACGACGACGAGGCTGATAATGTATATGTAGACGCACGCGATGACGATGAGAGCGCTTATGTCGATGCCATGGAGGATGTTGTTGACTTTGGCCTTACAGCGGTACCTACAGGTAAAACTAAAGAGCAGGACGATGCCAAGAATGGCAATCAGAGGCTGCTGGAGGTGCTCATAAGAGACAGGAATCGCAATACCATTATGGGTAAACTAGCCAGCCAATTGGCCGCGAACGATGACGACGATGAGGAGGAGGAGGATGACGAGGAGGAGGAGGAGGAAGACGACAGTAGCGATTCTTCAGACGATGATAGCGATGACTCCGATGAGGAGGACAATGCCGAAGAGCAATTAAATATTGCCTACGTGCAGGGCGCGCAGGTAATTGAGAATCTCAACACTGGGCCGACAGGCAGCAAGCTGCAAAAGTCACAGACATACAACACCATGAGGCAGGTAGAACAGGCACAGGATCCGGATGAGGATGTGCAGGAAGAGGAAGAGATGGAGGATAAAGCAAGTGGCAAGGCACAAAGTACATCACCCTGTGGCGACACACTTGCCCAGCTACAGGCCGAGCAGCGTGCTCTGGCAGAGATCTCAAAACAGCTGCGCAAGTCTGTCGAGGATTTGCTCAGCGCCGATGCCACCGATGGTTCAGTGGTGGAAACGCAACGCACCTACACTCTGCCAGCGTCCAGTGACAGTGCCGCCGTTGTCACCGTCACCGAGGTGGTAAAGAAACAAAAGAAAATTGGACGCCCGTCAAGCTCAGGTGAATCTGGCGAGGCTATATTTAATCGTCTGCTCAGCGCCGGCGAATCGCAGCGTCAGATATTCGATCAGCAGCAGGGCGAAACTATCACAACCACCACCACAACCACTGAAGCATCGCCGGCAACTTCAGCATTGGCAGCTGCTGGCGAGCCCAGCACCAGTGTGGTGACCACAACGCGCACTGTCTCTAATATTGTCACCAGTGGCATACCGAGGCTCGAGACAAGCAAGCAACAAACCAGTCGCAACAACAACAACAACGCCAACAACAACAACAACCGCAGCAAAAACAAGCGCAAAGGCAAGAAGAAATAGGCGATTGAGTGTAACAAATTGCACATGCCACACACGGTCTGTATGGAAACCAACTACAAATATGCATTCAAATATTCTCACGAGCCCCCCTCACCAACAAACCCGTCCCCCAACTCACATAGATATATTCACATATCAGCGCATAAAGGAGCATTTAACAATGTGCCGTTATACATAATGTATGTACGTTTTATATATGCCTACATATTACGAATGTACGGTATATATAACACATATATGTATATAATTTTAATTAATTGTGCAAACAACGTGTCGTTGCATTTAAAAACACATTTGTTACTAATCAAAAAAACGTGTGCAGAACAAACGCAAGAACAACAACACAAATTACAAATTAAAATATAAAAACCAAAACCTTGCGAGCTTTTAACAACATTTAATCCATCAACAACAGCAACAACAAATGTCAATTAAAACTTCCCATGGCCCAAGGAACTAAATAATATAATTGCGATAAACAAAACTCTTATTTAATTTATTTAAATAATTTCATTTTGTTTTGCATTTAAACCTCATTTACATCTCCTTATTTTATATTGGCATACAAAATGGATATTTGGTTCTTTAATAAATTTAATTTTGCGTTTTTTGTTTTAGCGTAATAATCAAATAAAAAAATAAAAACGGCCAAAGCCGGTCAAAAGTATTTTCGATGATCCCTACTCTTACAAAAGTATGAGCTCCGAGCATTCCGGCCGCCCACCTTGAATTGGGCCTAATCTTATGCCTATTTCTAAGCGACACACAACACTAAAAACCAACAACAAAAACTTGCGAAAGTTTAATTATAATGTTCGATATATGTATTTATGGTGTTGTATAATTATAATTGCTGCTAACTTGTAGTTATTGTATACAAAGCACAACAACAATATACAAGGTAGTCATCCTCAAAATGCATAAATTAAATTATAATTGTAAAAAACCCAATACAAGCAACAACAAAAATATTAAAAGATGTAATACTTACCTTTAAAATTATGATATGTATGTAGCGTATAAGTAAGAAAACCAACTTTTTATAAACTGAAAAATAGCAGCATTGTTGCAATGTAATAAACAATTCAATTCATTTTTTATTTTGAAATCGATATTTTTACTATGACACCCACATTCCTGGCTGATATATGGAACACATTATTTCCATTTAAATAATTGATTTTTGCTCTCTCACATAATGCTACTGGAATTATGTCAAATGGCCTAAAAGCTGTTCTATTTATAACATTGTGGGATAAACAAAGCGACATGGTATTTTTAAACAGGTTTTAAAGTTGTGGATTTTGGGCTAACATCAAAAGTACAACACGTGCCACCAGGATTATACATGGCTAGTTAGCTGATGAGTGCCCAACACCGCAATGTGACACCTTTCGGTCTAAAGAGTTAATGGAAATTTATAGATCTTGAGCATTTTAGATTGGCGATTATATATAAGTTTTTCATACAAGCATTCAATATCTGGTATGGTCGTGTGTGTTTATCTTGAAGAATAACTCAATGCTTATTAAGTATTACATATACACATATAGAAATAGTAAAGCTAACAGTAACAGCAAAGCTGGGTATGGTTCACAAAAGCCCTTAGCAAAGGGAATTATTTAAACGTTTCATGTGGTCTTAGGCTAGTTACAAGTTATATTATGCTTTCCGAGGGCGCAAGGGAAATTAAAGGCAGGCATTAAACAGAAGCAACCAATTGAATATGTAGCACTTGTGTTGTCGCTACAGGCAGAACGAGGACGGCATCAAGTTAAATGCTATAACGGAAGATGTTCCCATTTTAGCGAGGGCGCAACAAAACAGCGTCGGAAATGTCGCGTCTTCTGTTGACGTAGTCAAAAAGATAGACGGTTGACAGGCACATGGGTGTGGCAGGAGTAGCTGCTAATGTAAAAATCGTTAGAATTTGTTGTACGCAACGCAGCACAACATTCACATCAACACTGGCAGCCAGCAAGCAGCAAGTTTCAAGCGGAAGCTCTCGACACCGGTATCGTTGAGCGCTTCGAGGCTTACGCTGCGTAAGTGCAATGTGCATAATTCGATTTAAAGTGCGCACAAACTGAGAGGATACGTTATGCACATGTACTTTTAGGTATTTTCAGCAGATACCTGCGTCAGCATTTGAAATATTTAATGCCAACCAATTGAATTACACTGCTACAAAAATAATCCTCGGCTGCCTCTAGTGGTTGCAGTTGTTGCTGCTGACGCAAGTCCTGCTGCACGTGCAGGCGACGTTGCCAAGTGCAAACAGTTCTGCTCTAGGCAGGTCCAGTGCCTGCTGTGAGCTGAGCAAGACAAATGAATGCGTTAGTCCCGCCTCGTGCCTCGTTCATGCCCCATGCATTTACATTTGTGCAACACTTCAACTGCAGGCGCCTCGCATGAGAAATGCTGCGGGCATTTTGGCAATGTCGTATCTAATGCTACCAAATATCAAATGTGCTACGCATTAATCTGAATCTCATTTTTGTGAATGTCCCCCACTGTTGTTATGGTTATTGTATTGGTTGCTGATTATGCATCTTACAGTCGGTTGACAACAACAGCAGTTTGTCATATTCTAATACACTTCACCGATCTGACAAAGTAGTCAACGTCATTGCGGGTCAGGGGGGGCGGAGTACTCATTACATGGTCTGTCTGCGACAAAAACTCCAAACAATTGTCGTCCCCTGTCAAATTTAATAGTATTATGCTTGGTTAAACACAAAATGTCCTTGCACACGCACACACATAAGCTACCCTACACAGCCATACACATATAACAAACAAGTAAGACTGCTGTATTCAAGTGAACTCGACTACGATATACCCTGAACCCAGTTATGAAATATATTCTATTATTATTGGCAAATTTCCCTTTAAAAAGATTTGCACTAAAATGTGAGCAGGTCTGGAAGCGCCCTCTGCCGACAAACACGTGAAACATGCAGAATACACAAAAAAACATATTGAGGCTCGCGTCGATTATCATGCCATCTCTTTCTCGCACATGCGCTCGCATATTTATGCATACAGAAAATCCTTGCGGGTGTTGATAGAAATGAGATCAATATGAGAATGTATTTCCGACTATAACTTGGGTGTTTCTTATCCGATCTTGACGAAATTTAAGCAGTTGATCAATAGTATGCATATGCATATTATGTATTAATTATAAGATTCTGCTTTTAAAATTGTGGCATTTATTGCTATCGGAAATTTAATATATCTATATTCGATAAACGGAGGCAGTTATCGATAAAAATAACGCAAATCTGCGTAGACCTGGTATACATATATACGAGAAGCTATCTGTCTCTAGCTCTTACAGTCTCTGAGATCTGCGTGTTCATACAGACGGACGGACGGACAGACGGGCATGGCTATATCGACTCGACTATTGAGCCTGATCAAGAATATATATACTTTGTGGGATCGGAGATGCTTCCTTCTGACTGTTACATACATTTGCACAAAACCATTATACCCTTTTTACCCATTTTTAATGGGTTCAGGGTATAAAAATTGTTATGTTGAGCAGGGGATGTATGTTTGTCATACGAAATACAGCATTTGCTGTTTGAAAATGTTCACATTACACACATAAATTCTGCTGTTCTTCGTCGGTGCTAGAAAAATGAAAAATGTCCAGTTTGCACTGCGAGTCATCACCCACACACACACACACAAACTTACCCACACACCCATATATACAGATGCGTACACGCAGGTGTCCCGTGCCGGTTTCGTCCTTGGGCGCGCTCGTCGTACTGTTTGCCAGAGCCAGTTTCTGAGTTATCTAGTAAATAATGGAACGTGCTGCGCAGCTGATGCGTTTTCATAAATTTAAAATAAGCGCAGCAGCTGACACATTACTCTAAAGCAGCAGAACAGCATCAGAGACACCCACAACCTTAACAAGATCCCATACGTCTGTGCGACTGCATAATTCGCCATATAGTGGTACAGTTTAACTTAGCTCAAAATAATGAACTGGTCAGCAATAAGTTTGATTCTGCATTAATTGAGTGTCTTATCGGATGTATTCAAAAGAAAAAACTTACAACTGGAAACCTGCACAACAACCAAGTAAGTTCAATTCATGTATTTTTTCAAAAGTTATTACTAAGAACAGCATTATAATGACACTTATGACTAATCGTTAAGCTTATCACACACACAAATAAACACATCTCCATTTCATGCATTGATAAGTACATGTTAGATTTATAGTCAAATACTTATGTCCATCACATTTTTTTATTGGGAAATTATTATTATTATTACTAGAAAGACATACATTAATTATTATCATTAATAATCACATAAGTTAAGGCGAGCGATATTACAATACCGATTAGCCGTGTTACATATACTATTTATATAAATATGTATATATATATATATATAAATGTTCTTTTTTTTTTGCTTATATACATAAATATTTCGCTCAGATGGAGATATTCATCCGCAAATTGCACTTGCATAATAATATATGGACAGAGTGCTCCATAAAAATGGGTTACTTGGGTACAAGGACAATGCGAAAGCAGTTTGACAGGACTGGCAGCGCATAAAAATGCAATGCTCGTCCTGCAATTTAGATTGCGCCTCCTCGCTCCAGTGAAAGCCGCTCTGTGATATGCCTATTGTTATTGTTGCTGTTGTTGCTTCAGCCTGTTGCTGTGTAAGGCAACTGAAGCGCGCATGCGTTGGAAATCTACGGAAACTGTTGCAGTTGGTAGAACAAAACACATTGCCCCTAAAAAGGCCAGTTTTATCCGTTTGGCTTATCCAAAAACGGAGCTGCCTTTATTAGCTGCCGCCTCCTTGTGTATGGCTCAAGTCCCCAGGGCAGTACTTGTCGTTGACGTTGTCCTCGTCCTCGTCGTTATTTTACTCATCCCCTTTTGTTGCTTTTAGTATGCTAACCTGGAAGCCCACGCAAGGCTTTCGTTTTCTTTTTTGTTTCAATGCCTGGAATGCTTCGCTTCTGCTGCTTTAAAGCTTCTTTTTTTGACATTCGACTTTGGCGTGCTTGGCTCTGCTGCGTAACTTGGCATGACTTCACGGAGCAACCGCTGCCACCGATTTCCAATTGCAATTTTCAAGGATAAGGATATGCTCGATACAGATTTATATGGAGGGCTCAGTACGTGCTGAATTTATTAATGCTGTGGCAGCTATGGGTTCGACGAATTTCGCTACAATTGTTAGCCAACATCGGAGTACGCGAGCCCATAACAATGTGTCCCAGTCGGGTTATATAAGATGTGCTCTCTTTCTTATTGAAGTTCGCACATCAACAATGAGCTGGGAGTTGAAGCTGTCGGCCTATTTGCCTGGCATTTAAATAACATGATTTGAAATGGAATATACAACTCGGCATAACTAAATATATTTGTTGTTTTAGTTCTGTGACTCAATGGGGTCGATGAAACGAACGGAAGTCCGAGCAGGTGCTGCCCTCCTTAGTGTGTGTGATTCTGAACAACACTCACGTATTCGCATTAACAAACTTCGGTGCTTTAAGTGCAGTCGAAAAGAAAATACAAACATAACCAAAAAGATCCAAGTTGAAATCTTGAGACGTGGTGCAGCATTTGGCCAAAGGCAGGCGGTAGCTCCACAGCGCTCAACTTTATCTATGTTTATGCAGTTGTTTAACATAGTTTTTGAACTCTTCTGTGCGTAAGGTCAGAATTTAGGATGACGTGTGGATTGTGGTTGCGAAGCATTTAATAACATCGTGCTAAGAAACAAAGTCAAATTCTTACTTAAGATAATTATTTGTTATGCTTACATTAAGAGTAATATATAATTTTGCTTAAGCCCTTCATGACTGTTTACTAAGCTTTTTCGAAAGCATAATCTGAATATAAAAATACCTTTGAGTATCTTATTAAATGGAACACGAAAAATGTACGTATCATGAAAGCAAACCTGGCTTCCATAACAATATAATAAACAACTCTGCGAATAAAATCAAGTAAGAACACTGTACTCGAGTGAGCTCGACTACGATATATTCTGAACTCAGTTGTTAATTATGTTCTAGTATTATTCGCAAATTTCTCTGTTAAAAGTTTTGCACCCGAATGTGAGCGCAGGTCTCCAAGTGCACTTTTTTCTTATGGCAGGCCCAGGGACTACAGGGTAAAATAACGAAGGCAGAACATACGTTTAATCACAAGCCCGAACTGACTCGAACTGGCTGGCTACAAACACGTGCATATACACATACATGCATACTCTGAAGAATTCACAACCATGGACAAACATGCCATCTCTTTCTCACATATGCGCTCGCGTATGCTGGTAGAAATTTGATCAATATGATCTTCATGAACTTTGGGCAGTAAATAACTAATATGCATATGTATTAATAGGAAGACTCAGCCTTTAAAATGGTGGCATTTATTGCTATCGGAAATCGAAATGTATCGAAAAACAAAGGCAGTCATCGATCAAATAAAGCAAACTTGAACGGCACCGAGCTTACAAAGAGCTATATTCCAAATTTATAGTCTCTAGCTCTTGTTGTCTCTGAGATCCGCGTGTTCATACAGACAGATGGACGGACATGGCTATATCGACTCGGCTGTTGATCCTGATACAGAATATACATACATTATGGGGTCATAGATGCTTCCTCATATACAACACCATTATGCCTTTTTGCCCATTTTTACTATATTCAGGGTATAGAAACGAATGGATGATAGATTAATTAATTACATCGAAGATTATTTATTACTCCATGATAACTTCTTCAAATCGCATTTTGTATATAAATTGGTTTCAAGTTACCGAGAATAATAAATATCTGTCAATTAAGCCATATTAAATTCATTCAATTGTATTCCAGTCAAGCTGAACTTCAGTTAATTAATTTGCAAGCCAGCACACAGTGAAATTACATATATGTACAGATGAATAAACCCTTACAAAGCTTACATACAAGCACTTCATCACAAAATAAAAAAGAAAATAATAAAAATCTGATTAAATTGGTTGGGAATCGCGAGAGACCAAAAGCGTTGCGGGTGCAATTTGCATATATTTGGTTTGTGATTATCGTTGACCACAGATTTAAATGAGGATGTGATGCTGCGCCAAAGAGAACTGAGCAGAACAGAGTTCAGTGATGTTCTGCCAGTGCCACTTGCTGCTACGCATCGTTTGTGCCTTGCCGCATGTGCCAGATTGAGTGACGCGCGCTCATTAAATTGCACAACGTTCCGGCTACAACGACGGCAACATCAACAACATCATATCAACAACAGAAAATCGGCAACAGCATTTCGCTGACGTGGCTAAGGCCAATGGCTGTTGACGAACATGTGGTTATTTTGCTGGCAGTGTGTGCTCTCTGCTCTTTTACCGATTAATATGCATTATTTATGGGGGCGTGTGAGTTCTGGCTCTGGATCTTAACTCATTTTAAGCGTAATGTGATACTTTCGTTTTGTAAAATAATTATTTTCAATTTTTAAATTCAGTCCAAGAGTGTGTAAACATATTATAAATTAATTTAAGCTGTCATTCGAAACAACATATTATGATTTTAACATTTCAAAAATTACGTGGTGTTAATTACATTTCCATTGAATATACTGACATTTCATTTAAAAGGTAAAATAATTTTTTGGAACTAAACTTGATAGTCTCTCTCAGCGCCAAAGACAATTTACAGAATGCAGACTCCACAAATAGATTTGTCAAGAATCTGTGTACTTGCTTTGGAAGTTTTCAATTGTCTTCTTTGCATTAGCCCTGACTCATCAACTAGGAATCCATCTATGCAGCTTGGGATTCATAACGTATACGTAATGTGCTATTCAAACAATACAAATGAACTGAACAAATATTTTTGTCGTGGCAATGAAAAGCTGAGCTGCCGCTATTGACTTTCATCTCGCCATCTGAGCTCCAGCAACGACATAACTGCAAGAAGCATTATTTTGTTATCAACGCTCGATTACTGAAGAAAATTGAAAAATATAGACGCTGTGCTTGTCTTAAAGTGGATCGAGCTCAGTGAATGAATGCATCTGGTGACGTCGTGCTACATGCTGTCGTCTCCTTTCCATCTGAATCCGCCCGCGCCTTCCCGCAGTTCGTTGTTTGTAATGATGGATTGTGCTCAGTGCGTCTTAGCTCACAGGGACGCTATAGCAAAGATGGAATAAGTTTGCAACTGGCGCCTACGCAACCCAAAGACAATCCTTTTGCTGTGCAAGAAGTAGCCGCCACTTCCATTATTCAACATCTAAACTTTTTGTTTGATTTTACATGGCCCCAGTTGCAACTTCAGAGCCCACTTGCCCCTTAAAGTTCTCGTATATGGGTCACAGTAAGTTGTGAGGGGTGCCTGCAGATAAACGCAGACGTTCCACCAGCAACTGCACTTTTTTTCGTCAAAATAAATCATTTTGATTGAGTGAGCGCTGTCCTCTAAAATATTAAAGAAAGTGAAACAAACGAGAGATTAAACAAAACAAGTGCATCAGCTTTAGTTTGGAAAGCTTCCAAACTAAGTTACTAAACTATATTTCTGAATAGCAGAATAATTCAATTTATATATTTATATATGTATGTATGGTATTTATAGTGGAAAGAAACTGTTATATGAAAAGCTAAACTCATAGCCGACTTAAAATATTTATTTAGTTAAATCAAATATAAACTTAATTTAATCCAAAATATCTCAAACACACAAATAATATTTGCATAAGCTCATCGCTTAAGTAATCACATTTCGGAAAAGTGGATTAAAATTTATTAGTGCTTGAGGGTCAATTGAAATATGGGAAGAGAACAACCAACTCATAACTTGTTGCACCTTCTCGGAAACATAATTCATTTGTCAACGAGCCATGGCCGTTCGAGGCGGCTCCTCCGCAATCGCGCTAATATGGTCAATGCCAACTGTTGCCAGTGAGACAGCGGAGGGCATTCAATTGCAGGATACCGGCTGCATGACTCTATAAATGTATCCGACTTGCTCCCGTTCCTTGTCGCGTCCCTTCCATTAAAGTCAAGTGCAAGTTGCGCTGGCAGTGTTCCAAACGGTTGCGCATCGGCAGCGGAAACGGAAACGCGCAAAAAATTGCAATGGCGAGGGTGACACTGCCACACTAAAGCCCGAATCCCTTACACCCTACAACAATCAAGTGGCAAAACATGAACAAAAACTTTGCTCGTTGTGCGGCCGACAAGTTGAAACTAATGACAATTTTGTTGTAATTAGTTGCGGCTTTTATTGCGGTGCTCTGCGACGCGAGAGGCAGCAAGTAAGTTGTCAGAGGACTTAAGTTAAGCAATTTTCATAGTTTTCGTCGCTAGCATTTGCGGCCAGCAAAAAGATTGCTTTAGTACAAATTCGCCGGAAATGAAATTCATTTGTTATTCTTGCCCAGAATTGTTAGGGCTGTGGTTGAGAGAACGAGGGCGCTGGCGTGGGCATGGTCACGGGAGTGGGCGTGGGCGTGGTCGTTATTCGGTTACATTCTGCATGTGCAGTCGACTCGATGCCATGCTTGCTGCATTTTGGCATGCCCATGAGATATTTCATAGCTCTGTCCAGTATCTGGCTTTTAATTATTTTTAATTACATGCAGCTGCTCTTGACGTGCTTCAAAACGCATTTACCAATTCTAACTGCCGGCAAAAACAAAACGATCAGTTTATAAATTCTTTTTTCCTTAAAACGTGACTAAAAAGTGTACCAATTGCTTAAATTTACATAAATAATGTGAGTTATCATAAGATGAAAATAATTTTAGCACGTTGAAAGCTTTCAAAATCAATAGTTAATGTGATTCGTTTAAGAAGCTATTTGCCTGGGTTTGTTATAATTAAGTGAGTTGATAAATTTGTTGCGGAAAGAATCCGAAAATCAATTCTATCGATTTAATAACTTAGCACTGCCTTGCAGAACCTCACAAATAATGCATCAACTCATTTCCTTATCGATAAATTCCATAATGATAATAGTGTTTTATTCAGCTCGGCGAACTGAAGGATGACTTCTCATTTGCAACACTAATTACAGCGATGATGAAAACCTCAGTTTACATAATCTACATATTTAGCCGTGCCTTCCCATGCTCCAAACCTTTTGACCGATTTTACGCGCATTGATGTACATTTAAGAGCTACATTGTTCGGTTTTATTTGATTGTGTCTTATCGTGGGTTTTTGTGAGTGGTTGTGAAGACCATTTTAAAGGGCCCTCTCACACATCGAAACACATCTGCAGCACACACTTATTTTATGTGCGCAAATGATTCTTTATTTTACGCGCAATATTTTTCTTTCTCTTTTTTAGCCAGAACCCATACATACATATGCACACAGCACATCCACGCACAACTCTTGGAGAATGTGCGCCATCTTTGATTGAGGAGGAACCAAAGCCCAATCTGTTGGTTGTAATGCGGCACTGAGATAAAAAACTGTTCTTACAAATTGACGAACAGAATTCGGTGTTCAAGATGAGACAGTCGCCTTGACATTCTGGGAAATTCACAGTGTTGCCCAACTGCAATTCCAACAGACTTTAATTGTTTTTTTTTTTTTGGTAGAGTCTTCACTTTTATACGCAAGCGAGCACATTGGGAAACAGCAGTTGTTGAAATATTAATAGTAATTTGCATATGCACGCGGAACAGGAAAACAGTCTGCGCATTCCGTGCACAAAAATATTAGCATATCATAAAAATTCATTTTGTTGCAAAATTTGTTTGAATTTTTTAAATTGAGCATCCGCAATGTTTTGTATTGCATTATAAATAGAAAGTTGCTCCATCTACTATAGAGTGCTATTTGAGAAGTGCTTGTACAGTTTGTCTGTCAATCTGCTGTCCATGTCTGCATTTAAATTATGCCCTATTGTACTTGCAATTTCTCTCCACGTTCCAGTTTGTCATACAGCTCCCTAGACGCATTCTTGGTCCCTGTCCGGTCCGGCACGCACATAAAATACATCAATGTGACTGTAACTAGAGTCCCGACAAGTGGAGTTTGTGGCGAGACGAGACACAAAGCAAGTCCCAAGTAATGGCTTGCTTGCAGTTCTGATTTACTGGTACTTATGACAACTATAATTTCACACAGTTACTGCTATAGTTTTTCCTGTGCCTTAACTTAAAATCAACCGTTTGTTTGATGCAGTTTTAAGCCGTTGCAAAACTTAATGACGCTCTTAATGATTGTATTCCCTTGCTGATTTCCCTTTAATGGCGCAACAATAAAGTCACAGTCACGTATAATATACATACATATAGAAGATACTTACGACTACAGAGGCGGACAATTTGGTGTCATTGTACGACCATTAGCTTTATTTTTATGTGGCAGAACGCATCTTGAAATATTATTGTTTCGTTACTCAATTAACACTAATTGCTTGGATCAATAAATTTGTATTTACCTTACGCTTAAGGGCAAAACCAAAGTGGCAAAGTCCGCTTGCCAAACGGCTACCAAGTTGAGTTGAATCGAATCGAATCAAATTGCTTAGACAGCAATTTCGTTGCAAAGTAAGTAAGTCGCAATGAGCTTCAGATGCCATTAATAAAGTCATTACCGTCTGCCAATCTGCCGCTTTCACTTATCAAATACTTGGAGCTACATCAAATTTAAATGACACAAATACGAGCACAATCGCAGCTGCAATATTCACAACCAGCCATAAATTTGGTGGCTTTATCTTTCGTTTGACAAGCGGATGTTTCATTACGAGCAGAGCGTTTGGGCGCCCATAAGCAGGCAACGCATTTTAAAACTGCTTATTAAACTTACCAGTGTCACGTACAGCCAGAAAAATATATGTATATATATATATGTATAAAGAAAGAGCGAGAGAGAGAGACAGAGAGTGGTAGGGAGAGAGAGGCAGAAAGAGTAAGCTAAGAAAGATTGCTGCAGCGCTTTAAGTTTAAGTGGCTACTTTACAAAATAGCGCCGCATAAAATAAATTTCTTTTATGTACTTGCAAATTGCCAGCCAAAGTTTCCATATAAATAAATAGAAAAGCGCTTCAGCGACCAAAGAAAACACAGAATATACAATAGAAAAACAACAGCAACAATATCAAAAAAGAAACAAATCTAAAAACAAAATACAAAATGCTATTGCGGCTACTCGTAACAAGTGTCAATACTGGTGCGCCCACTATAAACATAAAAATGTTCTTGCCATGAAAAGAAAATTTCTTTAAAAAACTTCTGCCAGGCGTGGCAAACGCGTTAGGCATGCTTATTGTTACCATTGCTGCTGTTGTTTTTGTTGTATTTTTTGTGTATGTTAGGGGAGGTTTAACGGCAATTGAATGCCACGTTAAGTGGCGATGTGTGCGAAGGCGTTTTGCTTTTGCAATTTGCAATAACCAAAGCAAGGCCATAAAAATATAGTTGCTTGCCTCTCAGACTGGAATGGCAATATACGGAGAATGGGAAAGGGATTGGTAAAAACTGATAAAAGGAAAGAGAGAGATAGAGAGAGTGAGATTGAGAAGCAGAGACACAATGAGTTTTTGATTACTTTGGAAATTCTTATTTGCCTTTCAGGCAGCAGTCTTCCAAAAAATCGCGCCCTGAAACTGTGCAAATATTGATAAGCGCTCGTCTGACAGTCTGACACACACCCACCTATAAACGCACACTCACAGACATACATATACAAGCAGAAGGATGTGCTCTGTCCTTTATTTGTCATACAATCAGACAATAGGAGAGCACGTGCTTGCTCATAAGATGTTTTGCATTTGGTTACATTAGTCCAAAATTTCAAGTATGCAGAAAATGTAGCCTTATGAGAACTTAAGAAGCGATCAGATTCATTTAAAGAGCGAAATAATATAGTTTCAAAAATACTACTAGTCCGTTCTAGAAACCGAACCCGGATCCTTATCTTTCCACTTGATTCCGACCATTAAGACAATAAACAATATTTCGCCTCTACAAAATCTTTATTAAAATTTGAATATTAAAATTTAAAAATTTATAGCATTGAAAATATAGTTGTTGTCTCAATTGAAGAGTCATAATTCTGAGGAACTTTTACGTTTTTTTCCTCACCTTGCATCTCTGTGCGATCTTGGCCTCCACTTAAATTGAAATGTGCTGTCAGCATGTGGTGCTTCGGTTAATGCTAGCGCTGTCGCGGTGAGGTGTTTACGACTATAGACAAGAAAGGCGCGCTAAATTGAAGAATATTTTGCGTAATAAATTTGAAACGTGACGCACGCTAAAATACATTGATGCCAACTGTGACCCTATGTGAAGCTTATTGATTGAGCAAAAAGTATCAAAACCTTACTCAGCGCCAGCTCCGGCAATATACTTTAGCTGCATAGATAACTGTCATTGAGGTGGGCTGTAAGTGAAGACAGCGGCAGCAGCTGACAGCTCTGTCACCTGCTCACGTACGCACAAAACAAGAAACAAACAAGCAAAAATGTAGGAGAAAAAACGAGAATCGAAGAAGCATTTGGCATTTGCTGCTTACACGGCCTAGGTCATCAAAATATGATAGCCTCTGCAAACAATTTATGAATTTTCCAATAGTAAGCCCTGGCTTAGCCACGATTTCCATTTATTTGCCTCGGACCAGGCTCATAAATTACCAAGGCTTAGTAGGGAATGTGGTTATTGTGGGACCGTCCTGGTCAGAGACAAGCACGTGCAACGCTTTGCTGATTGATTAAACCGCGTGAAGATCAACAGTGCAGCATCAACTGCAAAAGCGTTTGGAACGTTTCACGAATTGTTATTACATTGTTTGCTAGTTTTTCCATTTTGGCACACCTAGAATCGTCTGCTCATCAAATGGCTGGCTCGGGATGCTCGCTGATGCCATGAGTGGACAGGCCGACGGGCTGACAGTTGGACTGAGGGACGACACACGTGCCAAAGTCACTTTTGATATAACTACATGATGGCAGCACTTAATATGCCCCTCAGTTGTTTTGGGGTCTGGGCCTGCGTGCATGTCCGTCTACCCGCTCGCAGCTCCCAGACGTGACGAAGAAGGACAATACGCGCTATATTCCGTCTGAGCATGATGCTTGAACTCATTGTCATGTACGGCGCATAAACAGCAACTGGGCGGGCCAAATAGTGAGTAGCAGCGGGGGCGGGGAATACTCAATACGACCATTTGAGTAGCAGGCATGCCTGCAACAAGAATACGCAGCGTATACCGTATGCTTTCACTTGAAGCATAACAAGCTGCAAAGTTATCTACCAAAAACATTAAACAAAGCAGTTGCCAAGCTGTCGGTGTGAGGACTCTTAAAATCCATATTACAGTCAGCAGACAAACAATGAAAACTCGCAGCTGGTGGCCCCTCCACCGTAATTGGGCTGACACAGCGTGAGTTCGTTACGTAACTAGCATAACTGCTGTCAAGTAAATAAAATGCGACAATAATATCTTACACCAGGGTAGAGACTCACACTAAACAATGCAATCAGATTACCTGAACTTCGTTGAAAATTATGTTATTAATTAGTTTAGCAGAATTTTTATTACATTCTATAAAATGGGAACAATGGGAGAATTAACAAAAATAGACGCATGTTTAAATATATGTATGTATATACATACGACGCATCATAAATATTTATTTGGTGTTTATGGCAAGCAAACAGATTTCTTAAAACAAATCCTTGCTCAGGAAAACATTAATTCAACATTTTATTAGATACAAACGAGTGCCGCCTTTACATTTACAAACTTTTAATTAACTCCCTGAATTTTATAGTTTATATCTAGGAGCAGTTTGTCATCCTCTCTCTCTCTCTCTCTCTCTTTCTCTCTCTCTCTCTCTGTATGTCTCTCTGTGTGTGTCTCTCTCTCTCTTTTTCAGAGACAAAGAGTGTGTTGACCATTGGATTGCAATTGAGTTAACATATTAAATTCATTAGAAATGCAAATCAACTGGCGAAGTCTTCAAGTTCAATATGGCCATAAAATTCATAGCGGGTGTGCGCAGCATGGCCAAAGGCCAGCATACCAGGTGATAGTCGAGTCAAATGTTGTTTAGTTTGTTAACCCGTTTTAAGCCTGAGGCCAACATCCAAATGCAGCAACCTTTAGCGACGCGTCGCTCAACTACCAGATACGTTGGGCCTTCTTGTTTTATTTTGTATTTTTACTGTGCCCACTCTATATGGGTTTTCACGACGTATACGCACTGTGCGCTAAATTTATGACATCCAGCGAACTTTCATATATATTTATACATATATATGTTTTTAACATACCGACATGGTTATGGGAGTGTGCGTGAGTGGCTGCTTTATTTTCTAATTACAGCACATACACAAGAGTGTGTGTGTGTGTGTGTGTATGTGTGTAATTAGTGTTTTGTATGTTTATATTAAAAGCCGTCGCGTTCACTGCTTAATAAATTAAACGACAATTTGCACATGCAGAAGTCGCTAGCTGGCTGTCAATGTTGTTGTTCTCATTAGACAGTTGTTGCTGGTGCTGGTGCTGGTGCTGGTGCTGGTGCTGGTGCTGGTGCTGGTGCTGTTGCTGCTGTCAGTGCTCGTAAAGTGCTGTTTAGCCGCTGTCCTTACTAGCAAACAAGTTTGAAAAAGCCGCCGCGTTGGCAGAAGACGACGAGGACATTAAGCATAGGCATTATGTGTAGGCATGTTTGCAATTAAAATAAAAAGCGGGGCACAAGTGTCAGCTGCAGCTGTGCCACTCTATGCCTGTATGTTTGTGTATATGTATATGTATTTGTATGTTGTTAGCCCTGTACTATACATGCATAGATATCCATATCTACGACTAAGCCTAAGACTCGTCCTTATTTAGACCACAAAAATAAGTTATTGCCTACTTGTGGGTGCTGAAACGCTCGCAATAAGCTGCGTATTTATGTGCGCACTTTTTGTCCGCCGTGTGCTTTGTTTTGTGGGCAATAGGGTATATCACTTTAGTCACATAGATTGGCTGCTCTACGAACAGGGTATATTATAGTTGTGGATATTTACATTTGCCTTGTGCTGTATCTTTGCAATTTGTTGTGGTAATTTTGCGTATGAATTGTTGACAAAAAATGCATCTATTATGAATTTTTTAAATATATATTAAATAAATAATTGTATGCCAATTTATCAATTATCAATTTATCAGCAATATCGAGTCATCCATACTTGATTGTTCACACAAAACGTTTTGACCGTTAAGGTAAACTAATAAACAAATTGGCCCGAGATAAACAAAATTGGCAATAATTTGATTTTATATTATGTTTTTTGCACAGGTGTCGAGTTATTAAAACGTTGTATTTTATGAGCTTTAGTTTACGTTTTAGTTTGCTTTTGATATTATTATTTTATTTAGTTTGAACTTCCAACAATTGCCATAATTTATTTGCATGGCAAATACGATAAATTTGAATTTTATTTCTTATGTCTACGCTAATTTTAATTAATATTTTGTTCTGCGATATGCCGAAATATTTGCTAAAAAAGTCCTTAACTGGCGGCGGCACAAACATTTATGTAAATTCAAAGAAAGAACTAAACAAACTCGTTAAACTGGCGCCACTGAGGGGAACACATTTGCAATTTTTTCAGATAAACTTGATAATTGAGAGAGTTAATAATGCTTCTATTTATGGTAAAGCGGTTGTCAAACTTTTTGGCATCCAGCCACATAAACGGCTCCGTCCATGTTGGCGTTGACAGATGATTGCATATATTAAAAGGACACAATACGCTTCTTATAAATATTACTCTTAAAGTGTTTGTGTTTATGGCCAGCTCCTACGCGCTCTCCGTCGAAGATTATACAACTGATTTTTATAAATAAATCGGTTGACCTGTGGGACATTAACATAAAACGCTGCTCTCAGCTGGATCCAGGGTCTGTCCGCGTTTTATTTATTTATAGATGCGTTAACGTTGTCCAACGACTTTTATCAATTGTTGGTGTGGATGCGGCGCCCTCTGCTATTTTGTGAACGCTGCTATATTTTAATGTGTCTTTTTTTTTTGTTTTTATGTTGCTGCTGCGTGCATCTTTTATGAGCGTATGGCGTCCGAGACCTTGAAATTGTAGCTGGTTTATTTTAATATGTTTACATTTATTTAGTTTGCATATGACATTGCCTCCAGCGATAGGCAGCCAAACAACCGAACACCACAAATTCCGAGCATCCCATCAGCGCCACAGCAGCATAGCTAGCTACATGGTTTAGTGGTCTGGGCGGAGCCATAAACAATAAGAAGACAAATCAGTTTTGGTTTGAGGCTCGGTCTTTGGCACTGAATCTTGATTGACAACTTCTGAAGCCAAACTTTGCTTGGGTGAACAAACACTATCAGCAAAATCATGAATGGAAAGGGAAATGGACAAGTTTCGAAAATAATTTGTAGAATCAATTAATAGCAGGTAAATCTGTCAAGACTTCACAATGATTCCGTTAATATATGGAAAGGAATTCAAATTTTTGTTACTCATAGCTAATCTTGTACATGATATGCATCAGTTTGGCGCCATTGATTTGCAAGTCTATTCAGTTATCGATGTTATGGATCTTTCGAATTTTAATGCTGAAATCAAATGAATTATGCAAATGAATTCAATATCAACTATGTTGTTGGCATTTATTTATCTAAAACAGGGCTCCAAAAGTCAAAAACAATAATTTTATGATATCAATAAAGCATGATGAAAACGTGATAATCGCTGATCAGATTAAATGGTTGTCGCCTGGCGCCAGCTGATTATCGTCGCATAGCTTCAGGTGAAAAACACTTAAAACTTCAAGGCCGCAACGCTTGTTAAGTTTATGGCTTCTATTTTGGCAAGTCAATTGCCTAATAGGCCAACGGGCCAACAAGATCGCTCTTTGAGGGCTAAATGATGCGCAAAAAATGACAAAAGATTTGAAAATTGATTTCTGTTGGCGGCTACGGGTATTTTATTGGTATTGAGGCCATTGTTTTGTTTAACACGCTTATTCCTTCCAAAGTAAGCTGATAAACTTTAGGGGTCCCTCACCAAATAATAAAGCGAAGTTGGACATTAATGCCAAACAACACACTATAGGCGATTGGGAATTCCCAAACTAGAAATCTTTGACCACAGTAAAGCGATTGGGAATTTTAAATATATCACCACGAACTTGTTTTGATGCGCCGCCAAATCAAAATCGATACCAGCTCCGATTGGCACCTACTCAACAACTTTTTGCCTACAAATATGCATGAAGAAAATAATTTCTATTATTAAAATTATCATCGTATCGCAAAATATCGTCAACTTGTTTTGCTACTACTGCTGAGCCTGGCCCCTGTGTCGCCCTTAGTTGGTTCGCCAATGCGATTTGCTCTTGAGCAAGGGCTGCGACCCATTTGCATAACGCCGGCAGCGATATTTGAAAGAATAGGCCGACAAATCGGAGGTGCGCGTTCGATGCGATGCGATGTTGACATTGCTGGCATTGTCTTAAGCGCATTGGCTCGTCTTTCAGGGCTTCATATCCACTCAATAGACAAAAGCAGCAAAAGAAGTTACTGCTAAATGCTTCGAGTTTTGAGAGTGACAGCAGCAGAAGCAGCAGCCGTAGCAGCAACAACAAAACGCAACAGCAGCAGCTACAGCGACCACCGCGGCTTGGCCTGTGCTTGAACCTCAGCTCGGTCGAGTGACACAGTTTTTTTGGTTTTCGTATAAATAGTGAACCTTCAGTGCTTCAAGAGTCAGATACAACCGAACAGTCAAAGTTAAAGAACTTGAATTGAATTAAAAATGCGTGCATTTATTGTAAGTAGCAAGAAGCTTGCGGAAATTATAATTTAGGATTACCTCATACCCTGTTTTGTCCTTTTTGTCTACAGGTTATGTGCCTGGTGGCAGCCGCCTGCGCTGATAAACTTGGATACAACTACCAGCCCGTCGGACACTCCGGCTCAGGATTGTCGTTCGCTCCTGGTAGCGGAAGTGGAAGCGTTGGAGGTCTGAGCGGTGGTGGTCTAAGCGGTGGATCTCTGGGTGGACTTGGCGGAGGCTCACTTGGCGGTCTTGGCGGCGGCTCTCTTGGCGGACTTGGCGGCGGCTCACTTGGCGGTCTTGGCGGCGGCTCTCTTGGCGGTCTTGGCGGCGGCTCTCTTGGCGGTCTTGGAGGTGGCGCTGGATTGATTTCGGATGGCGGCAGCATTGGCGGTGGCAGCATTGGCGGTGGCAGCATCGGTGGCGGTTCCGGTCACGGCAACCTCGGTGGTCTGTCAGGTGGAGCTGTGGATGCCCCCGTCTCTTACAACGCCCCTGCCCCAGCTGCTGAATTGGAGAAGGAATTCTTTACCTACACTGCCAACGAACAAGATTTTGATGAGCCCCAAGCTTTGGAGAAGGTTTCCAGCTCTCTGAACAAGGGTCTTCGTGTTATTTTCATCAAGGGACCCGAGAACCGTGGTCTGGAGAACGCTGCTCTGGCTTTGGCCAAGCAGGCTGCCCAACAGGAGACCGCCATCTATGTCCTGAACAAACAGGCCGATATCAGTGATCTTGCCAACAAACTGAATGCCGTCCGCAGCAACAACAACAATAAGCCCGAGGTGCACTTCGTCAAGTATCGCACTCCTGAGGATGCTGCCAATGCTCAGCGTGCCATTCAAGGACAGTACGATCAGTTGGGTGGTTCCACCCAATCTCATAACGGTGGCGTTGCCCCAGTGCTCAACTTCGCCTCCCAGGGTCCGGTGCGTCAGGCCAGCGCCAAGTCTCCCGATAACTCCTACCTGCCCACCTCGATCTTCCGCCGCGTCTAAATTTCTGCGAGATTGAGATCAACAGATTAATAATGCCAGCGATCTTTGACTGATTTTTAAACCTAGTTATTGTTGAATAATGATTAAAAAAATTCCTTTTCCTACATACTTAAACAAATGGTTTATCTTTCATCAGAAAGCAAAATGATATATTAGCGAAAGTCTCATCCAATGACTAATACAAATATTTTTTGTTCTGCACTAAAAAAGTCAATATTTCTGAGTCACAGTTCCATAACTCATAGTTGAAAAGTCGCATATTCGCAGAATTCAGTCTTCAGGTCACCAAAACTTTCAACGGTTGTTAAATAGGCAATATTGCGCGCCTTGAATTGATCCTTAAGTAGATTTTTATTTTTTATCGGTAATTTCATATATTAATTTTGCTAAATGTGTTCGTTAAGATCAACTCTTTCAAGTATACAAAATTATTAGCTGTGACTCAAACATTTTTGCCTGTGCACTCATACTTTGGTTGAAACTCTATTTGCCACAGTTTAGTAGGTATTGAAACTAAAGACATATGGACTATATATTTTGTATTGTATTAAATAAGCAGAGTGACTCTATAGACATAAAAGGGACGGATAGACTCATTATTAATTCTTTAATTTATCAAAATATCTTTAGTCGTATATTTTATATTTCTTATTTAAATAATTAGTCTCGAGTTCTCTGATTATTTTTTTTATTCACTCTAGATAATATATCAATCTAGATAATAAAGTCTGTGTAACAATTCATGAGTAAACAAGTAAGAGGCTGTAGTCGAGTGAACTCGACTACGATATACCCTGAACCCAGTTATCAAATATATTCTATTATTATTGGCAAATTTCCCTTTAAAAAGATTTGCAGTAAAATGCGAACAGCTCGGGAAGCGCCCTTTGCCGACAAACACGTGAAACATGCAGAATACACAAAAAAACATATTGACGCTCCCGTCGATTATCATGCCATCTCTTTCTCACACATGCGCTCGCATATTTATGCATACAGAAAATCCTTGCGGGTGCTGAAGAAATGAGATCAATATGAGAATATATTTCCGACTATAACTTGGGTGTTTCTTATCCGAACTTGACGAATTTTGGCATTTATTGCTATCGGAAATGTAATATGTCAATATTTGATAAACGGAGGCAGTTATCAATAAAATAATGCAAACTTGATCTGCGCCTGGTATACGAGAACCTATATTCCAAGCTCTTACAGTCTCTAAGATCTCCGTGTTTATACAGACGGACAGACGGACATGGCTATATCGACTAGACTGTTGATCCTGATCAAGAATATATATACTTTGTGGGGTCGGAGATGCTTCCTTTTGCCTGTTACATACATTTGCACAAAACTGTTATACCCTTTTTACCCATTTTTAATGGGTTCAGGGTATAAAAATACATCTTAACTGTGTTTTTTTTTAAATTCTTTTAAATTTATTGTACAAAACGATCAACATGTTAAATTAGCTAATTACTTTCCAAGTCGAAACTAAGCAACAACTAATGACGTAGTCGTCGCAGGATTGATGAAGGCAGATAATTGCTATCGGGTTCCTGAACATGTCCAGAGCTCACGGGCGCTGGGGAGCGGGAGGCGAAATTTAGGGCTTTGGCAACACCACCATTAATGGACTGGCTAGTGCCACCCAGCGAATCATATTGGCTCTGGATAGCCTTCTGGGCGTTGGCAGCATCCTCAGGAGTGCGGTACTTGACGAAGTGCACCTCGGGCTTATTGTTTGCATTTTGGCGCACAGCGTTAAATTTGTTTGCCAATTCGTTGAGGTCGGGTTGTCTGTGGAGCAGATAGATTGCTGTTTGCTGCTCAGCAGCCTTCTTGGCCAGGGCCAGAACGGCATTCTCATAGCCGCGGTTCTCTGGCGCCTTGATAAAGATCACGCGGACGCTTTTCTTGACGGCAGCAGCAATTTTGTTTGCGGCATCGGGATCCTCAAAGTCGGCCTCGTTTGCATGAAAAGAGAAGAATTCCTTATGGATGCCGGCTTGTGGGGCAGCTTTGTAACTAACTGGGCCGCCCAGACTTGATCCGATGCCACTGCTAGAGCTGTCAAAGCCATTGGTAGCGACTGCCGTGCTGCCGGGTCTGTAGTTATAGCCTAAGCGACCGGCACTAACTGCTGCCACAAAACACAAAGCAATCAGAGCGCGCATCTTGCCGTCCCCTACTGTTCTGTTAGAATGCTCGTTAAGTCTATATTAACTTAGCTTTTATACCGCCAACGCTAACAGTCGCTATAATTAGACTAGTTGATCTAGCTAAAATGAAGTCGTCGCGCTCTCTTGAGCCATTTCTTGAGGCGTCCGCTCGCCGATTGCCAGCGGAAGACCTGGTTCGCGACTGTGACCACAACTGGCGATTTGTGATTGGTGATTGGCCAGCTGGTTTTTGGAATGCTGTTAATCTGTTAACATAATTTCGCTCTTAACACATTTAACACATTGTTTTGAGCAGCTTCAATCGCGCCGCCGATGCGATCGTGTCTATTTCCGATTGGCGATTGGCTGATCGTGATTCACCTATAATTGGCTTATAATTTATGCATAAGACTCTGCGAACGCAGCCCCAAATAGCAGACTTTTTCGTTATATAATGTGTATACAGAATCGCTATTTGTTAATGATTTCAACAAAAAAGTGATCGTCAGCACAATAAAATTAATGATTATTTTTGTTTCTTCTTGTGTTTTTTTTTTATATATAGTAAATCAGGTTTTTATCAAACATAAATCTTCTTAGCCTCACATATTTGTGTTTGTCCTACTGTGTGAGACGCACTTGAAATTCCTTTCTAATTGTACATGGCATACATCAAGGTGACAGTAAAAATCAGGTCAACTAACAGTTTCTGATTACCAATCAGCCTTCAGTTGTATTAGCGGCTTCATTTATTATGACACAGACCGGAATAAGGAAATTCAATATGTAGAGAAAAATTTCTGCATTGCAAATTTAATGAATCACGACACCTCACACTTTTGCTTAATTCATTTAATATATAAGATAATGACTTATGATCGAAGACCTAATTAATTTAATGAATTAATTTTTAAGAAAGCATCAAAACAACATCATAGTGTGTAAGGTTTCAGAGCGAATGCATATTTGTTATTATCAACTGCTACAGAATTCCAACTATTTGTATCAAGTGAATTGTTCGCACTTTGGAAAGTTTACTCTATAAACTCGATATTTTCAAAGGATTATTTTCATTATTGAAATTCGAGTGGAAAATCTATCCAAAATTCGCTATTTAACTCTCTTTAAATAACCCACTCCCCTCGACACCCTTGAAAAGACATATTTTATGTTTTCGTAGTAAAAATATTATTTCAAATTCTGTTTAAAAATTAGGCAATAGTCAACAATTGGTAACAATAAAGTTCACTTCTTCTGGCAGAGTTCAGATAAGAATTTAGCGACGCAGACGACGGAAGATCGAGGTGGGAAGGTAGGAGTTGTCGGGAGATTGGGCTTTCACTTGACGCACTGGACCCTGGGAAGCGAAGTTCAAGGCGGGGGCAACACCACCATTAAGAGACTTAGAAGAACCACCCAGCTGATCGTACTGTCCTTGAATGGCACGCTGGGCGTTGACAGCATCCTCAGGAGTGCGATACTTGACGAAGTGCACCTCGGGCTTGTTGTTGTTGTTGCTGCGGATGGCATTCAGTTTGTTGGCCAGATCACCGATATCGGACTGTTTGTTCAGGACATAGATGGCGGTCTCCTGTTGGGCAGCCTGCTTGGCCAAAGCCAGAGCAGCGTTCTCCAGACCACGGTTCTCGGGTCCCTTGATGAAAACAACGCGCAGAGCCTTGTTCAGGGCGCTGGAAACCTTCTCCAAAGCTTGGGGCTCATCAAAATCTTGTTCGTTGGCAGTGTAGGTAAAGAATTCCTTCTCCAATTCAGCAGCTGGGGCAGGGGCGTTGTAAGAGACGGGGGCATCCACAGCTCCACCTGACAGACCACCGAGGTTTCCGAGACCGGAACCGCCACCGATACTGCCGCCGCCAATGCTGCCGCCATCCGAAATCAATCCAGCGCCGCCTCCAAGACCGCCAAGAGAGCCGCCTCCCAGACCGCCAAGAGAGCCGCCGCCAAGACCGCCAAGAGAGCCGCCTCCAAGACCGCCAAGAGATCCGCCGCCAAGTCCGCCTAGAGAGCCTCCGCCAAGTCCACCCAGAGATCCACCGCTTAGACCACCACCGCTCAGACCTCCAACGCTTCCACTTCCGCTACCAGGAGCGAACGACAATCCTGAGCCGGAGTGTCCGACGGGCTGGTAGTTGTAGCCAAGTTTATCGGCGCAGGCAACTGCAACCAGGCACATAACCTTCAGGGGAAAAGAAGAGACAGGAAATGGTTAATCCTTTTGTGCCTGGAAGGCTGCAGATCATTTGCACTTACAATAAACGCACGCATTTTGGTATCAACTGTTTATTTCTGGTTATTCTACTTCGAGTTTCGAATTGCTTCTGTCTTCTGTTTGGAGCGATCTTTATTATTTATACAAATCCATCTTCGAGGCTGGTAAAACCAAAACTGCCACCTTGCCGTCGCTTGCATGGAAATTGCTTTGATGCCACTGTGTTTTGCCGCCTACAAAGCTTTTGGCTATACAGTTTTATGGTCGATTTGGAATTTTTGTTGCGTTTGAATGGGCAACGGCAACGTCTTCGACTGAGGCTGTGACTGCGGCTGATTGTTTTAGGTTATTCAAATTTTCGAATTTTTTTATTCAACAATATTTACAAGAATTAATATAAACTTATAAAATCAATATGTGACGAGCACATTGAATTAAGTTTATATGCATACCGATGCTATAAAGATGGGTCATAATTATCAATAATGGGCATAAAATAAATATGTTCCAAAAATTCTTCAGCAAGGCTACAAGCTTGTTTTATGTAGGACATCAGCAGTTGGGTTTTTTTCTATATTGTTCAATAATCGGTCATCGGTATGTCCCACCAAATTTATATATATGTCGTTTGACTAAAATTGATGTTTTTGATTTATTGGCATGACATCAAGACAATAATTTGGGGGTGCACTTAATGAGGTGTTTGAAATGCCGCCTTTTCGATCCACTTGAATATAGACGATTACGTAATATTCATATTTAAACGCTTATGCTTGTATTCCAATGTTTAACAATATTTATTAACTTAGACTATTAGCAATGATTTTTTATTATTAGTACATAATAGCCACAATAACTTTAAACATATCATTTGATTGTCCTGAACACCATTTGTAACTTTGATAGCGATTTTGTCAGCTTTCGTTAAGATCTAAATACTATTTAATTACTTAAAACAAAAAAAATGGTGGGTTATTCTCTCCGCCCAAGATATTCTTACTTAACTAAATGAAGTTTGTATTAGTAATTTTTTAATAACTCAATAACTAACTCGGACTGTCTATTAATCTGACAGTCAACTCTGAATCCATACACAAAACTTTGGTTAGAATTCAAAATTATACCTTCTGAATACGATTATTACGCTCTTCATACATAAATAACAACAAATTAGTCAATATTTACATAATTTAATTTGTGGCTTGTTACGTTTATTATATTTTGATAAGTCATAATCAGTTTTTAGTTCGCTTTTTTCATTGGAGAATTAGTATGTAATTGTTTTTTCTAAGTGATGCAGAGATGCAGCTGCAAATGTCATATTTCATGAGAAGCATCTAAAGTATACGTTATTTTTTCCGCACTGATTTACAATTCTTTCTCTAATTTACAAATGGGACAGCAATAATTTGATCAATTTTTGCATAAGGGAGAAAATAATTTGATTGGTATATTAAAAATAAAACATAAAAATACAACATACATTTTTTTAAATTTGAAAAATAATTTTATTCATTTATATATTAGCAACAGGTAATAGAATTACTCAACAAGCAGATACTAGATATTACATATGTCTAGTTGGATGGTAGGAACTCTTTACAGACGACGGAAGATCGAGGTGGGAAGGTAGGAGTTGTCGGGAGATTGGGCATTCACTTGACGCACTGGACCCTGGGAAGCGAAGTTCAAGGCGGGGGCAACACCACCATCATGAGCCTTAGAGGAACCGCCCAGCTGATCGTACTGTCCTTGAATGGCACGCTGTGCGTTGGCAGCATCCTCAGGAGTGCGATACTTGACGAAGTGCACCTCGGGCTTGTTGTTGTTGTTGCTGCGGATGGCATTCAGTTTGTTGGCCAGATCACCGATATCGGACTGTTTGTTCAGGACATAGATGGCGGTCTCCTGTTGGGCAGCCTGCTTGGCCAAAGCCAGAGCAGCGTTCTCCAGACCACGGTTCTCGGGTCCCTTGATGAAAACAACGCGCAGAGCCTTGTTCAGGGCGCTGGACACCTTGTCCAAAGCTTGGGGCTCATCAAAGTCCTGTTCGTTGGCGGTGTAGGTAAAGAATTCCTTCTCCAATTCACCAGCTGGGGCAGGGGCGTTGTAAGAGACGGGAGCATCCAAAGATCCGCCCTGAGGGCCATCGCCAAGTCCGCCTAGAGATCCACCGCCAAGTCCGCCCAGGGATCCACCGCCAAGTCCGCCCAGGGAGCCACCGCCAAGTCCGCCCAGAGAGCCACCGCCTAGGGAGCCACCACCCAAGGAGCCACCGCCAAGTCCGCCCAGGGAGCCACCGCCAAGTCCGCCCAGAGAGCCACCGCCCAGGGAGCCACCGCCAAGTCCGCCTAGAGAGCCACCGCCCAGGGAGCCACCGCCCAGAGAGCCACCGCCAAGTCCGCCCAGAGAGCCACCGCTCAGACTACCTCCTGCCCCACTGCCAGGAGCGAACGACAATCCTGAGCCGGAGTGTCCGACGGGCTGGTAGTTGTAGCCCAATTTATCGGCGCAGGCAACTGCGACTAGGCACATAACCTGATTTGATGAGCGCGGAAGAAGTAGTCCATTAGTATATCCTTTGGCTTTACTGGTTGACAACTTACGATAAATGCACGCATCTTGAATACTGCTGCTGAGGTTCTGTTGGTTTGAAGTTTGTTTGGTTTCTGTCTAACTCTTCAACGACGAGTATTATTTATACAAATCAGTCTTCGAGGCTGTCAGCGCAGTTTCACATTAAACTTAAAGCGGCGGCGTCGCTAAACATCTTTTCCGCCTAAAAATATCTGAATTCTTCTTTTGTCTCGTCGTCTGATTCGACAATTCAGCTTTGCATAAATGTTATTATAAGGAAAGTGATAAAAATCTAAATCGTGAGCATAAATATGCAATATTTTCGCACAAAACGGCATGAAATACGTTTAGCAAAAGCAATAACAAAATTACTGTAATTTTTGGGTTTACTTTATTTGGTCCGTTTTATTGTTTCTTCGTAAATAAAATGCTGGAATAAAAATTGTAATCGTTCCAGCTTCATTGGCAAAATTAGCATACAACATAGTTCTCCTAGCGCAAACGCAGGCGGCGCAAAATGTTGGCTGGCAGGTATGAGGCACTAGGAGCACTTTGAGCCGCAAAGCCACCCCGTCCTCCGTTCGAGTGGCCGATTGGCGCACGAGAGGCAAAGTTAATGGCTGGGGCAACTCCACCGTTGATGTGCTGGCTTGAGCCGCCCTGGGAGTCGTATTGGCTCTGGATCGCCTTCTGTGCGTTGGCAGCATCCTCAGGAGTGCGGTACTTGACGAAGTGCACCTCAGGCCTGGCATTAGAGTTCTGGCGCGCAGCATTAAACTTGTTGGCCAGATCACCGATGTCTGTTTGCTTGTTCAGGACATAGATGGCGGTCTGTTGCTGGGCAGCCTGTTTGGCTAGAGCCAGAGCTGCGTCCTCCAGGCCACGGTTCTCGGGTCCCTTGATGAAGATAACGCGCAGACCTTTGTCGACGCTGTTGGCAAGTCTTTCGCTGGCAGCTGGATCGTTGAAATCATCCTCATTGGCCTCGAATGTGTAGAATTCCTTGTTGAGTCCACCCGATGGAGCATAGGATGCGCCGGGGCTGGTCTCAGCACCACTGTAGCTGGGCTCGTTGTATGCAGCGCTAGGGACGCCGTTGCTTGCGGATGCACTGTCAAATCCTTGTCCATAGTTATACTGGGCACATGCCGCACCAAACAGGCAGATAACGACGAGGAAACGCATGGTATACTAGAGAGATGTATGTGTGTACTGAATGGCCAATGGCTAAGACTGAATCCTGATACTGCGCGACCTGCCTTTTATACAACTCACCTTGAGTGGGATCGAATGTAGAACAATGGAGATGGGTTCTTTATGGGCACATAATTAAACTAGTAGCTTATGCAAAGTAGTGCGTTTATGAAATGATTATGCAAAACTATCTAACTGGATAGGCTAGTAAACTTTCTGCGCTAGTAAATATGGAATCGTGGGACCGGTTTCGTCTGTTAGTTCTAGACTATAATACATTGGAATTTAGGTTCTACAGAGAAATTACTTAATAACTATCGAACTTGTTCTTCAAATTAGCACCGTATCCAATCAAGGCATGCTTATCGCAAATGCCAAATTTCATGCTATCAGTTCTAGCATCCGCATTGAAACCAATATATAAATGCATATTTATATATTTGGAAAAGGTAGAACATTGATGACAGCTATTGAATAAATTGCTTAGAATAAAATATGCATGACGAAACATTTATTTATTTGTATACCTGCAAATTTGCCGGAAGAAATGAATGAGGCAAATTTGCTTGGCTTTTACGCAGCGGTTATTGCCCTGACTTAATATGTGTTTTTAAATCGACGACAGTTCAAATCAGGTATCTTGAAAATACTTTAGGCGATAGTGCTCCTTATATCGACATTACTTTGTATGCAATTTAAATGCTAATAATCTTTACGCATAGCTGAATTTTTGATTTGATCAATATACTTTTATCAAGTAAGAAAGCTATAGTCGAAAATTGTGTGTGGAATCGATCTCATTATGGCTAGTGCGCAGGCACTTAAGACAGAAAAAAGTAAGGCAGCGCTGGTTTTTTTTTTCACAAGCCCAAACATAAACATATTTACGCTCGCGTCTTTTATCATTTGATCTTAATTAAAATTGCCCATTATGTGTTAATTAGATATATGCATATTATGTATTAATTAGAAGCCGCTGCTTTTAAAATTGTTCATTTTATTTCTATTAGAAATCGAAATGTATGTATATTTGTGAAACAGATGCAGCTATCGATAAAATGGAGCTAACTTGATCCGCGCATGGGGTATACTTGGTACAATAGCTTAAAAACATTATTAAGTGGAAAAGGTTATTCTGCATCCATTTGTATGCTCTCGTTGTTTATGCATCGCAGTTTCTCTAAACCACAAAATAATTTAAGCCGACTGTATTTTCAGATTTTTGAAAGTTTTTCTTTAGTTTCTTAATATTTATTTCTGGTTGTACCAGAGAAAATTAAATATTAGAATTAAAATATATATTGTTAAGAACCTGACTATTCTCAGAGGTGTATAAATCTCTTCAGTATTGATGGCAATGCGTCATATAAAATAATGTTTTTAAGTAACAGAAAGATATAACAGTTTTTATTATTAAAATAATTTTAAAACAAAAAGTCGCTTTAGATTAATTTAAATGCGAATGCGGCGAAAAATGTTTGCAGGCAGGTAACTGTTTCCGGGAGCGGCAGTTGCCCTGTTGTTTTCGTGAACGGCTGGTGCTGGTGCTGGTGCTTGTGAGGCAAAGTTAAGAACTGGTGCAGCACCACCATCGTGATTAGCTGATGAACCACCCAGCTGATCATATTGTCCCTGAATAGCACGCTGAGCATTGGCAGCATCCTCAGGAGTGCGATACTTGACGAAGTGCACCTCGGGCTTGTTGTTGTTATTGCTGCGGACGGCATTCAGTTTGTTGGCCAAATCACCGATATCGGACTGTTTGTTCAGGACATAGATGGCGGTCTCCTGTTGGGCTGCCTGCTTGGCCAAACCTAGAGCAGCATTTTCCAGACCACGGTTCTCGGGTCCCTTGATAAATATAACACGCAGAGCCTTGTTCAGGGAGCCGGAAACCTTCTCCAAAGCTGCAGGCTCATCAAAGTCCTGATCGTTGGCAGTGAAGGTGAAGAATTCCTTCTCCAATTCCGCAGATGGGGCAGGGGCGTTTTGGGCCACGGGAGCATCCAGAGAATGGCCAGATGGGCCAGCGGAATTACTACCGGGAGTGAATGACAATCCTGATCCGGAGTGCTCGACAGGCTGATAGTTATAGCCCAGCTTGTCGGCGTAGGCAATGGCCACAAGGCACAAGACGATAAAAGCACGCATCTTATTTGAGATTGGGTTGAGTTTGTATGGAGCAATGTTGTGTTTCTGACTCAGAGAATCGTGGTCTTTTCTTTTATAGCTAACTTGCACGTTGCTTTTCGAATTGATAAGATATTGTAAACTGGTTAAAAGGATTAAGTACATTTGGCAAATTAATATGACTGTTCACACAGTGCAGTATTCGCATTTGGTTAATAAATGCATAAATAATAATATTTGTGCATAGAGACTGAGAGGGTCTATTTGAATGCTGAGATGCAAATGAGGGAAGAGGGCAGCGTATTGCTTTTGATTGCCAAATAAGCGGCGCCAAGTAATTTATTAAATGTCCAATTATCAAATTATCTTATTTGGTGCTGACACCGCTCTGTAGCCCAAGCGGCTAATTAGCTAATCAATCGCCAAAAAAAATGCTGTTTATTTTTAGCGATGAAGTCGCCGGTACTTCCGGCGCCATTCAACATCCACATCCACTGCCGGCTGCGGAAGGTCGCCTCCACCCGCAACATTAGCATAAATCAGATCACAAAAGCCGCAAAGCTGCAAAGACTTGACAAAGCCTCTCGAACAGGTAATAATAATTTTGCGAATCGTTAAATTATGTTTTCAATAATCCGATTGGGCAGACCTCATTTGCATCTTTTGTTTAGCTATCGAGCGCTTTTGGGTAACACTCCGAGTCACGTGTTTATTGCACAAAGTATGAGAAGAAGGCAAGTGTATCGCACCGATTTCAATTTACAACCCATTGACCAACAGTGCATCAATATCTATGCATTATGACCAGATTTATTCTGATTGTTCAGTGGAGATAAGCAGATTCAATTCATCAAGGTTTTTTTGAAAAAAAAAAAAAACAAAAGGCAGAGATGAATAATTAGTACTATTATCAAATTTACCATATTAAATTTAATATGAATCTCATGGCACTGGTGACTGCATCGCCACCACGATCTGCCTCTCTACGAAAAGTTATCCACTCCGTTCTACTGCATAATTAATTAAGAATTAAGAATTATTGCATACTATAACCATTTTAATCAAGCAATTTGCATAACGATAAATGCTCCACATAGACGATAGCATAAAAACCATAGAGTCATCTGGTTAAGGCATCATATTCTGCAAACATCTCAAACTGACTAATCATGAGACATTTCTCCGCTATTCTCTGCTGCTGTCTTGTGGCTTTGGTCAGCGGTGACAAGCTTGGCTATAATTACCAGCCAGTGGCACACTCGGGCTCTGGCCTTTCGTTTACGCCTGGTTTCGCAGCCAGCAATTCGGCACCTTCGTATGCATCTGAACCTGGCTCCGCCGTGGATTCCGGTAACGGAGGCATCGCCCAGCCGTCAAGTGTGGAGCCCAGCTATCAATCCACTGGCTCCAATGCTCAGCCAACGTCTGATGCTCCGAACTATGCCGCAGCGCAGCCCGAACTGGAAAAAGAATTCTTCACATACACTGCCAACGAGGAGGACTTCAACGATCCCGCTGCTTCGGAGAAGGTGTCCAACTCTCTGAACAAAGCTCTGCGAGTTGTGTTCATCAAGGGTCCCGACAACAATGGCCTGGCGAACGCGGCTCTAGCTCTGGCTAAGCAGGCCAGCCAACAGGAAACTGCCGTCTATGTCCTGAACAAGCAGTCCGATATCGGAGATCTTGCCAACAAACTGAATGCCGTCCGCAGCAACAACAACAACAAGCCCGAGGTGCACTTTGTCAAATACCGCACTCCTGAGGATGCTGAGCATGCGCAGCAGGCTATTAAGGGACAGTACGATCAGTTGGGAGGAAGTTCCTCCCACCAGGATGGCGGAGTTGCCCCCTCCCTCAACTTTGCGTCTAGTGCGCCAGCACCAGTTGCGGCTTCCGCACCTGTCCAACACATAGCCCAGCCCGAAGCCACCCAGCCCATTTCCTCATATGTTCCACCAGTAACGCCAGGCAGCTCATATTTGCCAACGAATATTTTACGCCGCCTGCGTTTCTAAGATGAAATACTTAAGGCTGTTATAATTTTTGTTATTGTTTACCTATTGTTTCGAAAATAAAAATTGTTGACTTATTTAAATTCTTTAATACTTTTAGATGTTTGGTTGTTTCACTTTATGTTCATAAAAATGGTCTCAGAAAAACGAGTTTAATGAAGTTGTGCAACAGTATATTACAGACAGCATCAGACCAGCACTTTCTGGGAAATATATAATCGAATTTCAAACAAGTTAAGAAAAGAGTAAGTTAAGGAAACTAAAACCGATTTGTTGGATTCTTAATCTTAATAAGTTATTCAATAAAATATAAAGATGGTTTGATCTTGAATGTATACATATTTTTTTTATATGTTTTTATATCTAAGTTTGTATGCATTCATAATTTTGGACAACAAAATTTAATTTAAATGCTTGTATTTATATGCACATGTTTATTACGTAATTAAATATATATGTATATATGACTTTAAGACATGGCTAAAAGGTATCTTCTAGTCGACCGAAATTAAATGTTATATTTTTAATGAGAATATGCCGTGTGTATTTATTAAGTTATTGGTTTATTTTTAGATTGAATATTTTTATACTTAGGAATTTGGCTTTGTGAAAATGATTTGAATTTTAATTTGGAATCGGATTTGGGTTTTTTCTTTCATATACGAAACAAGTTCAACGGGTTAAATTAGGAAAAGTTTGTCTTTTATGAAAATTTGCAAATTCAAAATACAGTATGTTCTTTGATAGTTTATATCTCATACATATTTTTGAATGGCAACACCTATGTATGTTGCTTTTTTATATCAATATAGATTTGTTTGTGTCCCACGCAGTTTTTATACCCTGAACCCATTAAAAATGGGTAAAAAGGGTATAATGGTTTTGTGTAAATGTATGTAACAGGCAAAAGCAAGCATCTCCAACCCCATAAAGTATATATATTCTTGATCAGGGTCAACAGTCGAGTCGATATAGCCATGTCCATTTGTCCGTCCGTCTGCATGAACACGGAGATCTCAGAGACTATAAGAGCTAGAGTCTTCAAATTTGGAATATAGATTCGCGAATACCAGGTGCTTTATCGAATATCGATATATTTAAATTTCCGATAGCAAGAAATGCTACAATTTAATATGCAGAATCTAATCTAATTAATACATAATATGCATTTGCATACTATTGATCAACTGCCTAAACTTCATCATGATCGGATAAGAAACACCCAAGTTATTGTCGGCAATATATATTCATATTGATCTCATTTCCATCAGCAGCCGCCAGCATTTTCTGTACGCATAAATATGCGAGCGGATGAGTGAGAGAGAGGTGGAATGATAATGGACGCGAACGTCAATATGTTTTTGCGTGTTTCACGTGTTTGTCGGCAGAGGGCGCTTGCAGAGCTGCTCGCATTTTTGTGCCAATCTTTTAAAGGGGGATTTTGCAATACTAGCAGAATATATTTAATAACTGGGTTCAGGGTATGTCGTAGTCGAGTTCACTCAAATACAGCACTCTTGTTTAAATTGATTTCGTATAAATTGTCTGACAAATTGCATGTAGCTCTAACAAACAATATCCAAAACTGTAGCGCCGAGCAATTTAATATTATTAAGCTCACATACTGTCCCAAAAATAAAAATATTTGTGGCCATTAGGCAGAGTTTCACTTTCAATCGTTGCGAGTTCGATTTGCATAACAAAATGAGCGAACAAAAGAATTTGGCTACCGAACAGCCAAACAATTTGGAGCTGCTGCTGCCGCAGTTCTGTCGCAGTCGACTGCTCTGTTAGCTTTAAGATGCGTTGGCTTATTTGCATAACAATTTTCTTTGTAAGCGGAATTTCATCAAATTTTAATCAACGCCACCGCCGTAGCAGCAGCAAATAATCAAAGACGCCTAAATAATAATAAATAAAAAAATAAAACATGTTCGACCACATACTGGGACGAACCTTATCTTGATCTTCAGCATGTTTGTTTAACGCTTGTTCTCAGAGTGACATTCATCATGGTATAAAAATGGCACCTCGCCTCTTCACCACATCATTCTGTGCTGATAGCTCCGACTAGAACTAGAACCACAAATATGCGTGCCTTTATCGTCTTGTGCCTTGTGGCCGTTGCCTGTGCCGATAAACTGGGCTATAACTATAAGCCGGTAGAACACACTAGCTCAGGACTATCGTTCACTCCTGGCAGTGGTAGCGGTAGCTCCCTTGGAGGACTCAGCGGTGGCTCCCTAGGAGGACTCGGCGGTGGCTCCCTAGGAGGACTCGGCGGTGGCTCACTTGGAGGACTCGGCGGTGGCTCTCTTGGAGGACTCAGCGGTGGCTCACTTGGAGGACTCGGCGGTGGCTCTCTTGGAAGTCTCGGTGGAGGCTCTTTTGGCGGTGACTCTCTAGGCAGTGGCTCCCTCGGTGGTGGTTCCCTCAGTGGCGGACTCGGTGGAGGACTACTAGGATCGGGTGTTGGGAGCTCTGGATTGGATGGACCCGTCAACTACAATGCTGCTCCATCATCTGAGCTAAACAAGGAGTTCTTCACTTTCAGTGCCAACGAAGATGACTTCGATGAGCCCCAAGCTTTGGAGCGCGTTGCCAATTCCGTCAATAAGGGTCTGCGCGTTGTCTTCATCAAGGGACCCGAGAACCGTGGCTTGGAGAACGCTGCTCTGGCTCTGGCTAAGCAGGCTGCCCAACAGGAGACCGCCATTTATGTCCTGAACAAACAGTCCGATATCGGCGATCTGGCCAACAAACTGAATGCCATCCGCAGCAACAGCAACAACAAGCCCGAGGTGCACTTCGTCAAGTACCGCACTCCCGAGGATGCTGCCAACGCACAGCGTGCCATCCAGTCACAGTACGACTCTCTGGGCGGCTCAAGCCAGTCCCACAATGGAGGTGTGGCCAAGGCTCTGAACTTTGCTTCGGCACCACAGTACCGTCAGCCAAACGCTCAGATCCCAGAGAACTCCTACCTCCCATCGTCTGTGTTGCGTCGTCTGCGTTTCCGTTATTAATTCCATTCTTAGCATTTTATTGTTGAATCTGTTGAGTCTGTTATCTATTGGTTTGTCAAATGTTTCAAATACACTTCTTATTTAAATGTATTTATCAAATGTTTTTTTTTAACTACCCATATATGCATGTCATCCAAGCGATAGAGTCGTCTCTTTTCAAACGATCGTTGGAGGGGGTTGAATATTATTTCCATGTTTCACTGCCACTAAATTGCAGCATTTAATGCTTGCTGGGGGCCATAAAAATTCCAGCATTGTGACGATATCTTCGAAGTCAAATGGAATCCAATAAAATTAACATATTGTCATATTGTGTGTGCTCCCATTGTACAAAAGGCGCAAGACGAAATTTTTGGATAATAATTAAAATGTTAATTTACGTGAAGTAAAAGGTTAGACAAACTATTCGCACCTAAATTTATGGCCACTGCAAGACGGAACTATCTTGACTAGGCCAGTCAAAGCCAGTTCAATACATTATGTATGAATAATAACAGAGCGGCCGAATGAATGGCCAATAACAAGCCAAGACAATAGTAGCTATATTCAAGAGCACCCACTATCTTCCATTTGCATAAAAAATAAAAAAAAGCCACAATAGCTTATTCGAAATATCATTAAATAAATTGACTGGCAAATTGTGAGCAAGCCGCAAGAAGTTTATCAACTCTGTCAACAAAACATATAATATCCGTACTTAATTCTTGGGTAAATTGTATTCCGATTAATTTAATACTGTAGGATTCGATTATGGAAATGATGAGGCTTTACAACATACTTCAATAATTATATTTCTTATATTACTTTTAGGTAACTTTCCGCAGCTCATATACATATTTTAATATTAAGATTTTGCGAAATTTCAGTTGCGAGTTGCCAATCCATAACTTTAGTTATATTATAAATTGTTATTTTGTATGTGCATTTTTTGTTGTTGTATATTTACATTTTGTTGATAGTTGTATTAATATAATTAAAACAAAATAATATAATTAACATACTATAGGCAAAAACGCAAATAAAATTTTGTTTACCAAGCAGCTCAGTTTCAAAAATTATAGATTTATGTTAATCACAATTTTATGCGATTTATTGGTAACAACTATTTTTTTAAATTTTATTATTTATCCTGATAACATTGAAACAAGTATCTAAAACTGTGTTCTCAAGAATTTTTAGTTGGTTTTAAATAAAATTAATTTGATTGTAAATGTATTTTTAGGATTCTCATGATTATAATTAATATTTCACTACTGGTGCCTACTTCCTCCACCGTATTAAATATTTGGTATTTTAAATATATAATTTTATTATTCAGTGCTTTATCAATTGAAATTAAATGGCTCCAAGTTTTTATAGCCTGTTACTCCTAAAATGAGTAAAAAGTGTATGTTGAAGATGTGCGAAAGTATTTATATAATGATATGCTTGATCAGGATCAGCAACCGGATCTATCTTACCTTAGTTTTTATTTTATTGTTGCCTTTATTACATGTATTGCCTGTAAGAAATGCGAGCACTTGCACATCATCAATTAAGTCCGCAAAATTTCTCAATAGGACTATAATAATATATTTAATATCTGGGCTCAGGGTATCTCGTAGTCTCTCGAAGCTACAGCATTCAGACATGTTTTACATGGGATTCCATGGCCAATTCGCCCTTGAATGCAAAATCAAAGGTCAACTGAAATTGGCAAATGTGGAGCAGTAAATGCGAAAAGAAACAAACAAATGGGGGCATCTAGTAAGATACGGCCATAATTTACGAAAAAGCAACCTAAACATGTGTGCAGCGGATTAAAATTGACCAATAGTGCTTCAGTGATGCACAACCCAATGATGACAAATAAAAAAGAAATTGCAAAATGATAGTACGAAATCGAAGCATTGGCAAAACGGTTTGATATCGTATTTAAGCCGTGGGTGTTAATGATATCGGCAGAGTCAGTTTCGATACGACTTATAGTTCAGAAGTATTATCTCAACATTGTACAAAATGCGCGTCCTGATTGTGAGTATCAAAGTATCTTCAAAGTAACCAAGCTTTATAATCAATTGAAATCTTGCTCCAACAGACGCTGTGCCTTGTGACCGTAGCTTATGCCGGCAATCTGGGATACAACTACCCACCCGTGCAGCAATATTACCAAACTCCGAGTGTGGGTGGCCGCGATCAATCTGCTTACCTATCACCTGTACAAAGTGCACCCATCAGCCACGAGCCCGCACCCGTTGAACAGGCAAATCAAGCTCCGCCTGAACCTCAGAAGGAGTTCTTCACCTATACCGCTAACGACCACGATTTCCAAGAACCCATCTCTACCGATCAGCTTTCGAACAATCTGCGTAGGAGCCTGCGTGTCATTTTCATTAAGGGACCCGAGAACAGCGGTGTGCAAGATGCTGCTCTGGCTCTGTCCAAACAGGCAGCCGAGCAAAATACAGCCATTTATGTGCTGAACAAGCAGGCTGATATCAATGATCTTGGTAACAAGCTAAATAGCCTTCGCTCCAACAACAACCAGAAACCAGAGGTTCACTTTGTTAATTATCGCACACCTGAGGATGCTCTCAATGCCCAGCGCGTCATCCAAGGTCAGTACGATGAGCTGGGAGGTAGCTCATCTTATCAAAACGGCGGCGTTGCACCAGTGCTGAACTTTGCCTCCCACGCATCCCCTCAGTCAGCGGCAGAGGTCCACCAGCCGTTGAACTCATATCTGCCTTCATCTGTGTTTCGCAGTCGCGTCTAGGAGCAATGAACAGGATCAACAAACTGATTGTCATTGTTAACCATTTTTATTTAGTTAGTTATGCAGTTTTACTAATATAATACAAATAATAAGAATATGTTGTTAAAATTTTATTATTTGCTAAGCAAATGCTATTTGTGCACTATAATAAGGTTATGAGCCATTTACCTTTTACGACGGGACTATTTCCTCGATTTTCCCTATTTGGCAATACAGTTCGCTGAAAGAATTCAAACTGGGCTTAACAAATATATTTTGGCTGGGAAATCGAAAAAATCGATAAAATCGCACAACTTTAAGGCTATAGTCATCAGGTTCTTTCACAATTTGAATGCTAGAGTCCCCAAATTTGAAAGGTATATTGCTAGTAACACGCTTCAAAATTGTAGAAAATTTTATGTCACCGCCCACTCCTGCCCCAAAATACGATAAGACCTATATCTTCCGCAATTTAGGTTATATAGTTCGCAAACTTGGATGGACGATTACTATGAATCTTCTCTTATAATTATTTCAGCCAAGCCCACACTACAGCCTCTGATAATTCCCAATAGCCCCAATTTAAAAGGCAAATTCGGAGAGTAGATTACTTAAAATCTTCTCCAAAGCTCGTCAATTCTTGGCCTCACCCACCGTGTTCTGTGGCATCTGTTATGGTGTTACTTATCAGAGTTTCGGTTACACCATATTGCAACATTCTCATTTGTTTATTTACTTTTTTTTTTAGAAATATATTACGATTTTTAAGAATTTTAAATGAAGTTAATTTCCAGAAAGTTCCATTGTATGATTCTTATGATTTTCATGAAGAGTTGACAAATGGTTAGGTCAATATGCCGACATTATTTAGCTTATTGCCTTATTCTGCAACTTTATTTAATTTGTGAAAGAATGTGTATGTGTCCCCAGTGTAGATATTCATAATCAGGATGAACAGCCAAGTCGATCTTACCTTTTCTTACCCCTCAACGCATGTGTCGCTTGTAAGAAATGAGAGCACTTATACATACATCACTTGAGACTGCAAAATTGATCAAAAGGACTATAATAATATATTGAACATTTGGGCTCAGGGTATCCCGTAGTCTCTCGAAGCTACAGCATTCAGACTTGATTTACACGGGATTCCATGACCAGCTTGCCCTTGATTGAAAACGCAAAGGTCAACTGAAATTGGCAAATGTGGGGCAGTAAATGTCAAAAAATAAAACTAATGGGGGCAATTAGTAAGATATGGCGAAAAATATGATGAAAAAAAAACAAGCGAATCAGTTAAAAAGACAACATTTGAGATTAGTGCAGTTCGGCGTAACCGACTGAGGAATACCCTGGAGCCAAGAAATTAAAATTTTTTTTATTCTACACTCAAAATGTTGTAACTTTAGTTTAAAAATTACAGATTATTAAGGCATTTGCCGTGTCAAGGGGCGGGAGCGGACGTCGTCCAAATTTTTAGTTTCACCTTTTGAAGGGTATACCTATCAAACTGTTGAGTGTCTGGCTTTTAAATTGTGTGGATATATAGTTATCGGATTAGGGAGCCGGAGTGGGAGTGGCCATTAAATTTCTTCTATCGGTCATTAAAAGGACTTACCAGGAGCAAATTGGTGAGTCAAATTAAAAATTTTGAAATTTCAGGAAATATGCGGTTCAATCAAATTACACTCTCAGAAAATTCACATCTGGCGATTACGGGCAAGTATGGACGTGGCCAACATTTTTTCTTTGATATTTAAAGACAGTCATCGGTAATACACCATCAAAGCTTTAATCTCTGCGGAAGATATATTCATTCCCGATGTTGACCAACCTAATTTGATGACTGTTGCTTTAAAAAATATTATCCAAGTGTTAAGGCTAAGGCATTAAGGGAACGGAAAAATTTGCCTTCAAACGGACGGACGGACGGACTGACGGACAAACAGCATGACGAACATTGCAGAACACAAATATACTCTTGTTTTTTTGGTATCAGAGTATAAAAGTGTGCAGCAGATTAAATTTAATTAATTAATTAGTGCTTAAGTGGTGCACAAATCAAAGATGACAAATTGCAAATTGATAGTACGAAAACGAAACATTTGCCAAATGGATTGATATCGTATTTAAGCCGTGGGTGTTAATGATATCGGCAGAGTCAGTTTCGATACGACTTATAGTTCAGAAGTATTATCTCAACATTGTACAAAATGCGCGTCCTGATTGTGAGTATCAAAGTATCTTGAAAGTAACCAAGCTTTATAATCAATTGAAATCTTGCTCCAACAGACGCTGTGCCTTGTGACCGTAGCTTATGCCGGCAATCTGGGATACAACTACCCACCCGTGCAGCAATATTACCAAACTCCGAGTGTGGGTGGCCGCGATCAATCTGCTTACCTATCACCTGTACAAAGTGCACCCATCAGCCACGAGCCCGCACCCGTTGAACAGGCAAATCAAGCTCCGCCTGAACTTACGAAGGAGTTCTTCACCTATACCGCTAACGACCACGATTTCCAAGAACCCATCTCTACCGATCAGCTTTCGAACAATCTGCGTAGGAGCCTGCGTGTCATTTTCATTAAGGGACCCGAGAACAGCGGTGTGCAAGATGCTGCTCTGGCTCTGTCCAAACAGGCAGCCGAGCAAAATACAGCCATTTATGTGCTGAACAAGCAGGCTGATATCAATGATCTTGGAAACAAGCTAAATAGCCTTCGCTCCAACAACAACCAGAAACCAGAGGTTCACTTTGTTAATTATCGCACACCCGAGGATGCTCTCAATGCCCAGCGCGCCATCCAAGGTCAGTATGATGAGCTGGGAGGTAGCTCATCTCATCAAAATGGCGGCGTTGCACCAGTGCTGAACTTTGCCTCCCATGCACCCGCTCAGTCAGCGGCAGAGGTCCACCAGCCGTTGAACTCATACCTGCCTTCATCGGTGCTCCGCAGTCGTCTCTAAGAGCAATGAACGGGGCCAACAAACTGACTTCGGCCGATTCCCACGCATTTGTTAGACCATTGTTAACAGTTTTTTATTTAGTTAGTTAGTTTCGCAATTTTACAAATATAATACCAATAATAATAATATGTTAATGAAATCTTAATATTTGGTAAGCATTTAGCAATGCTATATATGCAATATTTCATTAGGTGATGAGCTATTTACCTTATACAGCGGGACTATTCCACAATTATTCCCTATTTGGCATTACAGATCGCTGGCAAAGATTATAAAATGCTTTGGGGCTTGGGGATTGCTTGACAAACGATCGCTGGTCTTTGCTGATATTACAGCATGCGAAAAATTGTGGTAAGACTGTCTTCGAAATGAAGGACTTGGAATTGGGTGTAACAAATATATTTTGTAGTTTCTTAGCTTCCTAGCTATATGCTCTGCTGAGCTGGGCTATCAGTATCAGCCAAATAGTGGCTACGGAACTGACCAAGCATTGGCAAACAGCTATAGTAGCCAGGCAACCGATGACCACTACAATGAGCATGCAGATTTCCACAAGCATTTTTATGCATTTGCGGCACCATACGACTCTGGCGATGAGGCTAACCTGGTTGAAGACAAAATTTTGGCGCTCTCAAAGAAAAATTTGCAGGTTGTCTTCATAAAGGCGCCAGAGAACACGGCGGTTGAGGGGGCTCTCCACGCACTGGCCAAGCAAACCAGCGAGGATAAAACTGCGATCTATGTGCTGAACAAGCAATCGGACTCCAACGAATTGGCAAGCAAATTGAGTGCCTTGCAGGCGCAACACAAACAGAAGCCCATAGTTCATTTTGTTAAATACAGAACGGAAGAGGAGGCTGCGCTGGCACAGCAGCAGATTCAGGCGCTATACGGCGGTGCAACTGGTCAATCATTAGCTCCCTTGCCGCAGCCATCGTTGGGTTATTCACAGCCAGCAGCGCGGCCGTCACAGGATTTCCATCCCCAAGAGCTCCCACCTCCATCACCACAGCTAAATTATCTGCCACCATTACCAAGCTATGGCAATATACCACATCCATATGATGCTGGTGCATATCGGGGTAACATTGATTTGCCTCCACTACCCTTACCTGAGCAGCAATTGGATCCAAGCCCCTACGACTTGGATGTCCGAGCTGCTAGATCACGACGCATTGATTTTCGGGTGAACGAAAGACACCGTTCAGACAGTCGTATGGTGTTTCCCACTGAGACGCCAACAAAAAGATATCTACCAACTATTTCATATAGTTATCTGCCACCTCAGAAGCGCAAAAGACGAGCCCACTTCTAAACATAAGACTCTGTGTTTGATCAAGACATTCAAATAGTTTCATAAGACTGTCATCATGTAAATTTGCATCTAGTTTTTAACACAATAAAAATCACAATAGCTTTGGAGCTCTATCGCTGTTTCTTCTACGAATCTCCAGAGGCGGATCGAAGACGAGTTGTTAATTGCAATAAGCGGCTTATCAGTTAAAATCTGGAGCGAGGCTCGTTAGCTTATTAAAGATGATGTGTAAATTAACACAGCCAGCGGTCATAAAACTCAGTCATAAAAACAGATTCAAGTGAAAGTTTAACCCACTAATAGGTTGTTGTGGTGTCGTGTGGAGGAGGAATGTAGTCAAAACAAATCGCTCCGCCTATGACAGTGGACAACAGTCGCATATGAACAAATTTGATAACTAATTCAAATTGGGAGCTCATTTGTAAATTTTATGCGAATTAATTCAAGTTCAAAGCGAGCTCATGAATCTTTGGCCTGGCTTTGTTTCTTGCAAGCCAACAAAATTTGCATTTCTAAATTGAACGATATTAACATGGATAATCGGATCAGGCAAACACAAAAACCAGAGCAAAAACGTTTGCAAAAATCTTTTTAAAATCCGTAAACAAAAAAACACACATACGCGCAAAAAAGCAAAGAAAAATGCAAACAAAGCGAAGTCAGTTTTGTTGTTTGTGTCGTATATAAGGATGGTTTTGTTGCTGTGACTGGATTATAAACGAGCTGAGCTTCGAGCGCTAAAAATCAGCCGGTGCTGGCCGCTTAGCAAATTAAATTATAACGTGGAACATCCAAGCTCCATAAAAAATGCGCGCTTTAATGGTAAGAAAACTGAACTGGACTCAGACCTGCAGTATATAAAATGTCCAGCTATAGCAAAGCAATTTCCACCTTTCATTTGCCACAGAGCCTTTGGCTGTTCTTCTGCACTTGCCATGCCTTTGACCCGAACAACGCCTACCTGCCAGACAGCAATGATTATGCAGAACGCAATCCCATTGCCACGGAGTATTTCAGCTACAGCGCACCACCGGAGGAGGATCAGAACTTACCCCCGCAAACAGCTCGGCAGCTTTCCAAAGCTTTTTCGCCGCCTCATCAAGTTGTCTTCATACGCACTCCAGAGAACAATCTCTTTACACAGACAGCCAAGCACGTGGCGCAGCGTAATTCTCTAGATATATATGTGCTCCAGCAACAAATGGATATTGGCACTTTGGCTCAACAGAATTCGGCCATACAGCAGCAGGCGAGTCCCAAGCCCACTGTTCATTTTGTGAAGTACCGCACGCCCGCGGATGTAAGCCGGGCCTTGAGTACTCTAAAAGGCAACTACGATCAGCTGCCAGGCAGAAGCTATAGCCATGCCGTGCAAACCGCCAAGGTACTTCAACTTGACCAGCCACAGCGCATAGGACAGCATGAACCGGTGGTCTTCAAGATCTCCCCAAAGAACTCTGCCAATTATGAGACCCATGAGCCGGTGACTGAGCTGGAGACCGCCAAGCTGCAGGCGCTTTTTCAGCCATATTTGCCACCTGCCCATCGGCTTTAGGCTTACTAAAAATGGACTAGTGCCAAAGACTGCTAACTTAAAACACTTAGATGAATAAATAGAAATAAAACAAATGAATAAAATGCAATGTTCTTGTTCTTTTAACTATGTAATATTTACATATATATGTACAAACCTTTACCAAACGTAATTCCGCTTAAATAATTTTAATGGAATTGTTGATGTCAACTTGCATAGCCTGAAAAAGTTCCAAAATCCAATTGCAGATTTTCAACCATGTTTAATTAGTTTTGGGCAGCGTCACAACAAGTTGAATTTTCAGTGATGATTCTTGTTTTCTTAATTAAAATGTTGGTCTTTACAATTTCAATATCAAACTTTTCCTAAATATTGCATGCTTGAATTGCCTATTCCAAGAATCTCATCATTGGCAATAAGTTGGGCAACCTTTACCGTTTGAGCATAGTTCCGAATGTGCAAATTTAATACCCTTTTAGACATATTTATAATATTTCCATCATTTATATTAAAAACATCTGTATATGTATACGCAAAATGTTTACATTTTAAACCATCCATTTTAATCTTAGCTACATTAATCACATCTTAATCCGTTGCGACCAGCTTAAAAGTAAATAAATGAAAAATCGTGTCAATATCGAAGGGCGGCTCACCGTTACCAAATTATTACACTCTCGGTTAGGGTATATAAATATTTAGATATAGAGATGACAGCAGTGGCGCCGACTTGGCCACAGCTATCTATAGCCTGGTATTATGAATAATTAATGACTTGGTTGACAAGTCGAAACATTTCACTTTTGCGCCCGCGCCAGAGTGCGGACGGCAACTCTTGCGGATTATCTTTAAGATGTCTCTTAGATAATCATGAAGGTGCTGTAAATACAACATTTCTTGTATCTATGCTAACGTTTTCTTAAGCAATGTGTCTGCTGGCATCAACGTTGTCGCTAAAAAACTTTTTAATGAGCTACGCACGGAGTTGGGGCTCGAGCTGAGACTGAGGCTGCCCAGCTGCTGTGTTGGGCGATGCGATGTCATCCATCCGTTAAGTTGAACGAAAAGCGCAGCTTTAAGAATGTTTCGACTAAATAATGGCAGCCGCTGGTGGCAGTGATGACGACACTGGGGCTGACATCATGTTGTTTTGCAAATTGTTTTAGTGTCAGAGGTCAAACACACAACGCTGCGTCGCCACATCGCCATGTGGCACACTGAAGTGCCGCTGTAAAAAAGGTAGTCTGGATGCCACTGCAAATCTGTTCAGCAAGTTTTAGTTTGAGCATTTTAGAGCAGCACGAGAAGAGGCACAAAAAAGAACGAAGCTCGTTAGCGGCGCCTGTGAAAAGTTTGCCAGTCACGTCAAAGCTGCCAGGTTTTCTCCGTACTTGGGGGAATGCTCTAAGTACACGGCTGCTTTAGTTTTGGTTGGCGACTCATGGCTTCAAAATTCACAGGTGTTTCCAAGGTTTAACGGTAGCGACTGCCAGCATCTCGAAATCCAACTGCAGATGCCAAGTCTTTTTGCTCTTTGTTTGGTGTGCTACTGCCACATTAGGCGCATTTCAAAGTTTAACTCCCCTTGAAGGTAGTTTTGTCTCCCAGTACTAAGTTATGTAATTATGTTCCACACAATGAAAAAAATCTTCCTTAATTTGATTCAATAATTTTGTCATTACACCGTTTGACAAACCCGAGCAGACCTTATTGCTCTTATGTCGAACAATTGTTAAAGTATTTACATATAGGTGAATGGATGTCCATGAAATCATGTATTGAAATACATATTAGGACTTAGCAGGATATACATGTAAGTAAAAATACGAATCAAGTGGTTAATCACCCGAAATTTGGAGAGACTATGGAATTTATTTTTAGCAGCTTAGTGTTGACCCAGTGCTGTCCAGCGTCATACATATTATCAGCTAAAATCGGTAGCTGTTTTTATTGTATAAAATGAAATATGTGACTTTGGTGTGTTGCATATTTTGGGCATTTGGCTCTTATTTTTTTCAGCTTGTAGCCAAAACATTTTGATTGGGGAATGAGGCAGAATGAGACAAAGCGGTCCCATGCATATTTATATATGTCGTAAAGTGCATTTAAATCAAGATGCGATGGCGTTGAAGTCAAGACAAATGGCCGCAGATACAGATTGGGCCTACTAGACGCTAACTTTGTTGTATTTAAATGCGTGCGGTTATTTAATGACTTTGGCGTGGCATAAATAACAAATTAATATCGCATTCGCTATCAAGGTCACAAATGCCAGCTACCAATCGCTTAAATTGATATTTGGTGGGGTGGGGTGTAGGCTCTTAATCCAACTGCAGCCCACTGCCTATAAAAGCTGCTGCTTTTCCAATTCCCATCATTAGTTTGACTTCTCAGCTTCAATCAAGCAGTGGCATAAAAATCAATAGCAACTTACAATGCGTGGATTTATTGTAAGTTTCTAAGTGATCCATTAGAGCAATGGCTATCCAGTGTAACCTAATCACTTTCTGTTCCATAGCTGATTTGCCTTTGGGTAGCCGTTTGCAACGCCCAAAATCAGGGCTACAACTATCAGCCTGTGGCTCAAGCGGATGAAGGTCTCTCGTTTGCGCCCAACAGCGGATTAGCTACAATTGAACAGAGAGGCGAAGCTCAGCTCTCGCAGCCCATTGAGGCGCCAGCTGCTGCTCCGGTTCCGAGCGCCGTTATACCGCAGGCGGTTCCACTTGTCGAAGAGTTCCAAAAGGAGTTCTATACTTATGGCGCACCCGAGGACCAGTTCGACGAGGGCGTCAATAATCAGCAAGTTGCAGACTCGTTAAAGAAAAATCTCCGCATTGTGTTTATTCGCACGCCTGAGAACCGTGGCTTCGAGCAGGCCGCTCTGCAATTGGCCAGACAATCTGCCCAGCAGGAGACAGCCATCTATGTGCTCAGTAAGCAAGCGGATATTGGCAATCTGGCCAAACAGCTCAACGCACTAAAGTCGACCTCAAGCAACAAGCCAGAGGTGCACTTTGTGAAATATCGCACACCACAGGATGCCGCCAATGCCCAACTGGCCATTCAGAATCAGTACAATCAACTACCAGGCGTCTCACGCATATCTAACGAAGGCCGTGCTCCAGTCTTGAACTTCGCCTCGCAGGCACCTGTCGCGCCAGTTAGCGCACCTCGCACACCAAACTCAGAGTACTTGCCGGCCAATGTTGATGCTGGACAGGATTATCTTCCGCCCGCTCTTCGCCGCTTCCGCGTGAAGTAAGCTCTGACAGCGCAATCCCGATGGTTACGATTCCTACGATCACATACACACTTGTATACACCCGTCCTCACCCTTGCCATCAACTCAATTATCTAGTTTTTAATAATCAATACACGAATAAAACTTGTTAGCTCGCACATTTCAGCTGGTTCTGTCTGCCCATTGCCGCCTAATTGGGCAACCCATGGCTCACTCTTTCTCTCTCTCCCTCTCTCTTTCTCTCTCTCTCTATGTGCTCCATTTCCATTTGGAAGGTTGGTTTGTTTTATGTGTGATTTGTTTTCCAAAGCAAATCCTAGCCAACGGCTATGACCATGGCTTCTGTTGGCAGCTGCGCGGCATCTAGCTGTGTATTCGTGCGTTGCCCTTTCATGGATAATCCTTGAAATAATAGCCTGGATAAAACGGCAGGTATGTCATAAAGCCCAGCAACAAGTTGAGCCACCAACCAGCTAAACCCTAACAAAGCAAACTAGTACACACGCTTGCACACACACCAGCTAGACAGACAGCTTATTTATGCACAACGGCTTTAACCGGTCGCCATTTGTAATTGGAGTTATTAGAATCGAAACGAAGTTGCTCGACCATGACCGGAACCCAGTCTCATTGCCAGCTGTGGTCGGAATAAGTGGCAACGTCCTGTAGCACCTGCGAATGTGCATGACTTCAATCTGTTGATCTGGACTCTGTGTGAGTGTCCTCTGCTGCCAACTAGAGCACAACGCTTGCCTCTTGCACATGTGTGAGCGAGTGTATTATTATACTTGTGTGTGTGTGGGTGTGTGTGTGTGGGTATATGTATGTGGGTGTGTGTTTGTGTGTGTGTTTGACTCGATGGCTTCCTGCTTCCGTAATAGGCAAACGCGTCATGTGAAAAGCCTCACCAAAATGACCATCTACCGAACCAACCCATCCGAAGTACATGAACTATGCAATGAATTTAGAACGTCGTTGAGAGGAGTCCTTAAATTTCACTTAGATGTAACATAAAACTGGCATAAGCGCAACTCAACGGCGCATGTATTCATGGCCATGACGACATCTGCTATGGGTGTGTGGCTTACCTATCCTATATGTGTGTGTGTGTGTGTGTGTGTGTATGTGTGTGCAGAAATCACACGCTTATCAGCAGTCAAGTGCAAGCTGAATCCGTTTGCTAGCGCTGTGCAAAGCAAGTACAGTGCCAAATCGCTAAAGCGTAACAGCAACGACAATGTGTCACGTACATCGGGGCAACGGAGCAACAGGGCAGCAGCAACATCAGGAGCAGCACCAGGAGCAGCGTCATCATGAGGCGTGGCAATGACAGCCCAAGCATAAAAGCCGTTTGCCTGCCTTCCATTTGCCGTCTGACTGCATTCAGACTGTTGCCTGTAATTAAGGTAATATGTGGCAGGCAACCAACCGATGTTGCCTCGATGTTGCCTCGATGTTGCTGATGACGATGACAAGGCTGAAGCTGCCAAGTGCGTGCTCTGTGCGTGTCTTATGCCCGCCGGATGTCGGGTTGCCTACTAAATATTACTAAGTGTGTGTGATTCGTGTGTGTGTGTGTGTTAATGAGGAGCCTTCTGTGCACAGCAAATAAATTATTAATTCGACAATCGACTCGCTCTCAAGTATCGAACCTTAGTAGATTTTTTTTGCGCAGTATTCTGGCACTCCATCCTTAATTTCTTTGCAAAAATATATATTATATTTGCTTAATCAGAAAACATAATAGATACATAATTAATCATGAGTTATTTTAAAATACGGATATTGATTACACTTGTCGACTGACAATAACAAGCATCTTAATATATTAAATATCATCCTGAAATACTAGTGATGTTATTCGATGTAGTTGTATGATTTTGTGGACATTTTGTAAACATGTTTAAGGTAATACAATGTCGGGGAAAAGCATTATTAAACATACCTCAGTTTACGAATATTCACTCCACCTAAAGTTGTATAGTATAACCTGCCGATATATATATGTATATATAAAATGAATGTAGCCAGGCGAAATATTCATAATACGTGGAGTTTGATATATGTAAGACATCCAATTGATTTATCTAAAAGACCAATAACCGCTAAATTGCGCATACGATTTGTTTTGGACTGGTCTGTTGCTGTATTATCAAAAATCGTAGTATACTTTTAGGCAGCTCAGTCATAAGAAATCTTTTAAAATGTATAAGCTACTTTATTTGACTAAACTCTGTCTCTTAGAATGCGATTCGCACTGAGCACTAATATCATCTGAATATAAACTGGATTCTATGACAAATCACTGGAATAACAAAAATTCCATGAAAATCGAGGCAACCGAGGCAACAATAAGTAAAATCTGAAATTGTTGCTTTATTTGCTTCTATTTCTGTTTAGATTTTGTTGTACTTGTTTGTTTTTAACTGGTAACCAATATTTCTTTTCGATTTTGCAGTGATTCGATCTCTTCCCAAAAATGTTGTTAGAAATCTAAATATTTTCACATCTGTTCCCATGCGGGCAACAGCTTTGTTGAGTGTGGGTCTGTAGCGCACAAATTGAAATGTGCTTGAAACATTTCATATCTGTTATTGTTTTACCCGTGTGTCAGTTAGTTTCTTTACCTTTCAGCTGCAGCAAAGTTGTATCCACTCTTTGTGGTTAATTCAGTAAGCACTTCCGGCCCTGCACCTCCCTCATTGTCAGCGGCAGAACCACCAACATATGCAGCTTGCAACAGGACGAAACCAGGTCGCAACCAATGCAGTTGGCAGTTGTACGCAATTTTGTCGCTGTCAAAAAGTTTAACTGTACGTGTCGTTGCTTCTGCTACTGTTGCAACAGTTGTTGCTGCTGGGGCTGCTGCTGCTGCGGGCACAGTTTTGAATTTGTTGAAAAAGTGTTTATTGGTTTGCAATTCCCAAGAGCCACTCTCTGAAAATTGAGTTTTTCGTTTGGCTCTCGATCAGCCCTTGGCACACAAGATAGCTTGCATGGAAAGCAACCGCTTGACTGCCTGTCGAAACTTGCCGCATATGCTTCCAGTTTTGGCTCATTAACTTTGCCACACTCCGAGCCTTTGACCCTCTGTCCCTTTTGCTTTCTGCTGCATATCAATTAGTTGACTTTTAGGTGCTGCCATCTATAATTAAACAAGTTTGAGAGTTAAAGCCTGGTTGTTGCTGTGTGGCCCAACTTATCGCTGGGCAAACCACATCCTGTTTGCCTCTTTCACTTACAATCATGGCTCATTAGCAGCTAATGCTGTGGATTTGACTACGATGGCCTTGGCTAATTTAATATTTATACCTTAATCAAGACATCAGGCAGCGCTTTTGATGGCTTCCTCAGTATGCCGTGGCGTTAATTGACCAATTCCATTCAAACCTGCCATCTGCCTGCCACAGTTGTCTGTCACACAAAATTTTCAATCGATAGAGGACATCTGTGACCAGTAATATACACACAAACGCATTCACACACGTACTGCCTGATACATGTGTATATTTGTACAGCCAATGGCTTTGATTCCGTAATGAGGCAAGCAGACTCGTTGCACCTTTGTAACGCCCCGGGCATACGAAGCAGGAAATGGACGACATCAGACGGACCGTGAGACATACGTGAAGGCTGTACAAAAAGAAAATGGCTTTAGCTTGTTCGTGTCCCTGGCCGGATGTGTTTTATGGCCGAGATACCCTTGATTCACCATTTATTTCGTAGTTTATCCTTTTGTTGATTATTGCACAACATTTGCTCGCTCTCTGCTGCTGGTACCCCCGTTGTAATTTTGTCAGACTTTTGACCCTATGCGCCCTTACTTTGTTTGCTTTTGTTTACGTATTTCATTGTTGAGTAGCTCCATGCACACTTAAAGGTATTAAAAGGATATTCGTCAAAAACCAAGTTACACACAAACACAAAATTCCCCAACTCCCAACAGATTTATGTGTGTTTCTGTCTATATATTGTGCTTTTGAGGTTAACACACCTTTATCTTACAGTGGGGCTAAACTTAGCTTACTTAAAGAGCATCGCTGGCACTTTCAAATATCTGATATAAAAAATGTACACTTTTCAGTTTTCAACATTTATTTTATAATGTTTAGTTCATTCTTTTTCCACAAATATTTGTATTCATATTTTATATTTTATATATCAATTTATGTGTATTAAATTGACTAGCCAAGCAGGAGGCGTCATATTGAGAGCTGAGTTTTATTTTAATTGTTTTATTTTCAATATACTTGAATCTTAAATGTTTTTTCTTATTGTTTTTATTTGAATTTTTGCATTCGCCTTAGTAAATCTGACTGCTCAACACCGAATTTTACACATTTACTCATATATACTACGTACTTAATGATTAATAATAAGTACACAGTTACGTTTTCATTATCATAATATATGAACTATTCATACATGTAATTTGCATAGGTTGCAATTTTTACAAGTGTTTCTTTGATGCGCCGTTTGGTATGCCTGTATTTATAAATAAATAAATATTTACGTAGTTGTTAATGCTTACTTTGTGGAACAATAATTTCATCATTGTATTTCGTATATATTAGCCGCTGTGGTTTTTTAGTAGCTCTTATTTATACTATTTACCTATATCTTAAGATTTATAGTACAATATTTATTACAATATATTATTAACAAAAGGGAACTGAATGAAATTATAAATAAATATTAAATAAATTACATTTTTGACATGTGTATAAGCATGCATTTATGTATATTTAATATCTATAAATCGAATAAATTATATATGTTTTTTTGTTGATATTTTATGTAAGCGTGTAAAACGAACTCTGAGTTAATTGTTTTTGCTAATTTCATTATATTTTGTATAGCTTTCACACTTGTGATATATATTTTAAATATATTTTGTATAAATGTTGGATTAATACGCAATGATATGTGTAATTGGAAGAATCGTGTATATGTGTACATGTATATATGTATTTGTGAAATGATGTTGGTACCAGCTGTTTCGATTACAAAAATACTTTTAACTCGAATGCTCTTAAATATGCATTAGTGTTGTGGATGCCCAAAAGGTGACAGACGTACTCTTTGTCGAGCAAATATATGATTACACTTGTATGAAAAAATTAACTTTCAAGAGAAATGACTGTGTACAATGTCATATCGTTTGTGTATGTTATTGCACACAATTTTAAGATGAACCAAATCTGCGATATTTATTTTTCTGTTCAATGAAGCCTCATTTAACAAATAAATTTGAATTAAAATATTCAAAGTGAATTACCCCCGCTACCCTCATCGATGTTTAACTGTTAATTGTCACAATTGCCACAATTGTCTTCGTTGGGTGCTGCTGTTTGTGGTTTTTCAGATTCAGTTTCAGAATAGCTTTAATTTTGTACCACTCACTTGCCGTTGCTCATTGTAAATCCCACAATAATGGTATTTATTTTGATCTACATCAGAAAATCATCAAATTATACGAAATATTAGTTTTCTTATAATTTGAAGGCAAATACGCTTACCAAGGTACGAAAAGTTCGTCGGGCCGAAACTTATATGCATATATGTTTTTCCTTTATGTTTATGTCCACATTAACACAGAATATAGTACAACATTTATGATATGTTTTGCGAATTGCTGTGACATTCAATTAATATATATATATTTTTTATTTGAATGTTCATTGAACTTCTTGATTTTTAAGTTTTCGGGTTTTCCATCCCGTAAACACACATACACTTATGCAAGTACATATTTACACAATAAATATATATTTTATCTGCTTACATTTCTTTACATTTATAAGCAATATGCATGTGATATTATTAGATTTTAGTTCAATGCACGGACTTATTTCTGAAGAATGAAAGCATTTATACACGAATGACAGACAACAGAACTGGAGACACAACACGCAGACTTACATATGTATTTATGTATGTATGGTATGGAAAGTGTGTATTGTATATTGAGACATTCAGAGAGAATCGTTAGATGATATGATTAATTTGAATGTGTGATATCAATAGAAAGAAGTGGGAGTCTTGCACAGATTGGTGGGAAACATTAGACTGTAATCTTGAACATAATGACGCTCATGGTAAATATATTCGATTCCTATTAAATAATTATGTGAAAGACCAAATGGAAATAATAATAAAAATGTGATATATATATATGTATAATTTCTCAATTTATGTAAAATAAAAAACATTTCATAGAAAGTAACATATTTTGTATGAACTGACATAATTCTGTTAAACGTATTGAAAAAGCAATAGTCCATAGATTCTCACTTAAAATAAATCTTTTATAGTTAAAGCTTATATTTTTGCTTAAAAAATCCGAGTGTTATTTATCTGGACTTCAACACCAAATTAACACAAGGTTATAATGGATTTAGGTAATGTTATCAATTTAACACACAATATATGTATGTATGCATACATTAGAATATACCTATGATCTAGTTTTTATTAATGTATATTTTATAAACTTTTTCAATTGTTTTACTTGTTCAGTTAATAATAGACAGCGTAGCATAGGAAGACGTCAATACCTGCATAAGACATTTTAGCCATATCTTTAATATATAATATGTACTTTGTTATATCATTTTGTAACTATATGTTTTGCTTTTTATAAAAAATGTTGTATGTAGTTCGTTAAAGCATTAAGTATACACTACGTTAATGCAATTTCTCAGCGTTTTTCAAATTGATCTGAAAGTAAGAGTACTTACTGCATATTTGTAAACTAATGCTTTGAACAACCATTAGAAAATATTTCAACTATTTATTCCCAAAATTTGTTTATGCGGACTTATTGGAGTTATTTCTTTAGCTACTATTTCAAACTGTAGGAAAATTTTCGCAGGCATTATAAATATTTTAAATTTCATTTCTGTTTTCTTTTTTTTTTTTGCATTTTCTTCAATTTGGAGTTATAAATATCTGCCTATCAGCTTTGTGGTTACACACTCACGTAGACGCATATTTATAGATAGGTGTATATTGTTTTCTCTATATAAACTATAGGTTGCTACTTGCTTTACATATATTTACTTTGCGCTGTGCGAACTGTGTTTTTATCGTTTTCATTTATGTTGTTTGTCTTAGATACTATACATACATATTTCAATAGAATGTATGCTACGCGTTAAGAGGTTTCCATTTAGCAATAGACATTTAAAGCGCGTTTAAAAAATATCCTATTAAATATATACTTTTACACATTCATATACCGTAGCTCACCGAGAAACAAAGAGTGAACATCAAATTAAATTATTTTCCTAACTACTCGTACATATTAGTCGATTCATTTCAACAATTACCATTTACAGAGGGCAATTAAGGGCTAAATGAATACAAATAAATAAGCTGTGTAAGTGCAAACTGAGTGTCTCCCGACACTCGGCAAAAGGAGCCACTTTCGTATCATCGGGAGGTCACCCATTTAAGCTGACCCTTTTTAAATTTGCCACGTGCCGCAGATTGCGCCCATTTCGACGCCTTTTCTTCGTTTGCCATTTCATTTGTTGTGTTTTGTTTTGTTTTTGTTAATTTTTTCCTCGAAATGTTTTCAACACTGATTGTATTTGTAAGCTTCTTGGTTTAACTGTCTAATTATTTTACATTTAAACAATTAATTTTTGTTTTTTTTTTTTTTTGAGGGGAGGGTGGAGTAATTATTTTTTGTTTTTGTTTTTGTTGCTAGGGCCTTATTCAACTTTGTCTTAAACTTAGCGTTAGATTTGCCATCTTGCTGATTAGCCAAAGCATTACAACACCATAAAAAATATCATTTGCTCGCATAACTTTTTCTGTTTGCCTTTTAGGTACATGGGCCCAAGAAGTCTAACGACTGCTTAAGTTTGCAGAAAACTTTTTCCATAGGTAATTTGTTTGTTTTATAATTTTTTTTCTGTCGGAACATTTGCACAAATATTTGGCAAGATCCAGAAACATGGAGCCCACATCCAATATAACTGGATCTGTTTGTCTGACCTTTAAATACAAAACTAACCCCATGTCCAATTGTCAGATTGTTTTCTCGCTGCGATTTCAGAGCTCTTTAGGAGGACATGGGTTTTTTTTTCGGTATGTTCAATTGTAAGCGGTACAAAAACTTCGGTAGGCTACAAAAATTGTCTGCTGCTGAGAATGAAACTTCTTTGCTAACATTTGACTGCAACCGAATTACAAATATTTATTTTTGTGGAATTCCAGCCCTGGCAATTGTTTACAAATATACTCATTACTTTAGTTTGCCAGAACAAGACAAATAGTTTATTGTTTATGCACTCGCTCGAAATTGTTCGCATGCTTTTCCTATATTTTTGCGTCATACAATGAATTAACTTTCCAGCTTAATTACACTGAAATAAATAAAAATTTGTGTACAATATGTGTGTAAAATCCAACTAGCCTGTATGGCTTGTTGGTATTGTTCTTGCTTCTGCTACTGCTGGTACAGTGGGTGTCCTTGGTTTTTATTTATTTATTTTTGTTTTGTTTACTGTACCTTTTTCTATGTCGGTGGTTTCTCTCCTACAGATTGAAAGCAACTATCGCTGCAGATTCTCCCTAGTAGCGCAGTGGTGGGAGCAAGAATATCAGCAGTGGCGCCAGAGACCACAGATGCGTTAGAATAGCTCCACGCGCCCTCCATCCAGCTGACGTCTCGTTTCCGTGGCCATTACCATTGCCTAACGCTGCCATGCCAATGCTGGGTGGTGCTGTTGACGTAGACGACGCCTGGCTTCCCTCTACCTCGACTGGAATGGTCGGAACGGAGAAGAACATTAAAAATAAATCTTTAGAAAGTCAGAAACAATGGTCAATCAGGTGGAAAAGATACTTTGGATACTAGCAGCGGTCAAGGTTACCTAACAAAATTAATTAGAACAGCTAAAAGTCATCTGCAGAAATACAGTGGGATTTTAAAGCAGAATAAAAAAGACACATCAAGCTGATAAGGGACCAGTATAAATAATGAATGTGGAAAAAGCTTTATGTAAACAAACAGAAAAAATTAACTAGAAGTGAAAAGTAACGAACAGAGAGAAATCTGAACAGGGCACAAGGTTAGTGAAAGAATAGCTAATTGAAAATAATGATTATATAGTTTCTGCCCGATATCAATAGAGTTACATGCTCAACTAAAATGTGTGGCAGCAAAATGATAGCCGGCCCTTAAGGCTGCATAAGAAACAATTAAGTGTCGGAGCTCACTTGGCTGTGAAGTGGCCAAAAACAAATGACGCACTTCACGCAACATAAATAACACGCATACGCCCCTTAGTTCAAAGGACAGTATGTAGCCGAGCATGCCGTAAGCAGCCGCCAGCGATGGCAACGGCCAACGACCGTCTTGAGTCATGGGCCTGGTAATGTGTAAATTATTTCATACAATTTGAGACAATTTACAACACTGGTTGCGTCAACGGCTTTGCTGGCTGCAACAGCAAACAAAGCCTGGTAAATATATGAATTAACTTTTGTTATCCCTCCTAGCGTTACGGGAGTGCGGGAGCCATTAAGCGTAAGTTAAACGTAGACAAACAAAATAGGTGACAGACGCCCAAACAGTGCGAAATGGTAGTGAAGGTGGGCTTAGGAATCAGGTGACTATTTGACTGTTAAGCGACAATGACAGAAATATAAATTACGGCCACATTTCAAAACTTGACTTTTGTTTTTCAATTCAATGTGAAATGGCTTCTGTGCCTTTTGTGGTGTTTGCTGGTTTTCGTTTTGTTGTCTACATGAGAGTCATCATGATGAAGGCAAACATAACAATAACAATGGGTGCGCATTTAACAAGTCTAACCCAGCAGCCGTACAATGCTAATTTATTTTGTATAAATTCGGCAGAGATTCCTTCCGACATTTCATAATCCATAGTCACTTTGGGCCCTCCCGCCTTTATGCAAAACAAGCTACATTTTTGATGAGCTCATTGCTGGAGCAATTTTTCGAAGCGAAGCCCAAAACAAATATTTTGCTTGCATAATATTACACGCAGTGTACAATAAATATATATTGTACATATAAAGTTGTATATCATTTACATACTTATTTCCATATATACATGGTAATACTTATATACTTATATGCATATCACGCATACGCTGTGCGTTGTGGCACTCACCTTTCACCGAATACGTTTTGTAATCAGCATACTGCTCTCCCTGCCCAATAGTCGCTGGTATCGTTGAGAGGCATGTGATCTCCATGCGCCCATTGTTGCCAACATGCTGGTCTGTTATGTCCAGATTAAGCTGACTAATGCTGAACATGCCCTTCTCCTGCTGCGCCGCTGTGACTGCAGCTGCTGCCGCAGCCACACTACTGCCGCCGCCAGGATGAGACAGCGGACGCTGATAGCCAGCCGCCAGCTGGTTCATGGGACCTGAATTCGATGGAATGCCCAATTCCTTGTTCAAGTTAGGTGCCTGTGGCCCAAATCCTCCGCTGTTCAAAGTGCTGCGTATAATGCCCAGCGCGTTTTCGGTAATATGACGACGAAATTTGCGGTTTGAATTTCTGAAAAAAAAAGGGAATGGAAAGTGAGCGGGATAGGTGAAAAATTTCGCTGAAGGTGAGAAACATTCGCAATGACCATCACTAGCACTCTGCCTGAGCTTAATGTGCCGAACACCAGCAATTTGCGCACAAATAAAATCGTAAATATTTGCATTTTATGATTGATGTGCGAGAACACGATAATCCAAACATGAGCAAGTTTCCACATGCCGGTCACGTACTAAAACGAATTAAAATACAATCTACTTTTATAAACTTATTTGTAGTTGACCACACAATCTGCTGCTCACTACAATGTGGCTAGCAAAATTATCTCTTGAGCGATGTTAAAGTCATGGTGTGAATATCTCTGCTTAACTGCGGGTATGTGAAAATATTTGATATAATGAACAATTTTCCTTGCAAAATATTCTTGAAAAGAGATTAATTAAATATTATATAAACCTGAAATTCGTTTGATTAATTGATAGCAGATTTAGCTAATTTATTTTTTTTATAAAGAATATAATTGAATGGTAAATAATAATACTATCTAAATGATTCACAATATATTGACTGGAGAGCTCACCATCGCAACTATGCACTTACAATTAGTTACATCCCTACAGCAAATTCAATTTTACTGATTAAATGAAGTACATCAAACACTATAAGCTAAAACACACATTTTAAAGTGGAATTACGAAACTTTTGCGACAATTTCTAAGGGATTTTATCGTGTGGGCATGCATCATTCACACATTGAAAGTCCAATTATCCTTTACGACTTTGTTTCATATTTAATAAGAAGCATGCGCGGCATATAAATGAATTCGAGTTGCACGGCGAGATTTCGATGGCTGCGGCAGCTTCGTAATTACCTCGTCCGTGCGTGAGAGCGTCGACGTCTGTGCCGACGTGTTGCTTTATTACAAATGCAAAATGACTGCGAAATTACCTGCTTACCCACTGTACGATATACACCACATACACACCATGTACACACATCCACAAATTCATATACGCTCAGTGCGTGAGCCGACACTTGAGGGAAAATAATGTGGGGACCATAAAGTTTCATGCATCCAATGTGCTGGCAAACCAATTGTCAGCTGTGTTAGTTTAAAGCCCCAGTGTCAGTGGGCCTTAATACGAAATTGGCACAAACAAACAACAAACTGAGAGGTTTTTAAAAATTTTCAGTGATTGCATTTCAAGCGGAAACAATAAGCTTATTTCCGTCTAATTTAAGCAATAAAATCATTTACATTGATGCGGCTGCAAAAGCGTATTCAAATTTGTAAGCAAATGCTCCACAGTTTCTGAAAATAATATTTAAATATTATGTGGCTTGGAGTGCAAAGCAAACATCCTTGACGGAGCCAAAGGATGGGAAGTACAGTTTTCAGTACCCACAAAAGATATCATGTACATGTACAAACACTGTGATTGTGTGTGCTACTCTTGAGATGCTTCCGCCCGTTGTTCGCAAACTGACGAATATAAGCAGGAGGAATGCAACGATATCATAAGACTATTTGCGGTTGTTAGTTGCAAGAAAGTAAATACCTATCTTAAGAAAATGTAATATTTAAGCGAACTGCCTTTAATAACAGAAATATGAATTTTAAACCTCTCCCATTTTCTAAAAGTTAAGCAGCTTCGTGGCATCATGGTAACTGTGTGCACCTCACGCTCAAGAAACAAACAATTGCAACACATTGCCACCGGGGAAGAACTTAAGAAATAGCAGCAAAAGTAGTACAATAAGAAGAAAAGCCAGCTGCTGGCAGACAGCATCAGCATCAACAGTAAGCTAGTTTAACTAAGAGCACAAACAAATGCCGGGCAAAATTCAAAATAAATGCACAATATCCGCATAAGCCTTTGACAGCGATGCGTTGACGAGCTTGGCAGTTGCAGCAGCAGGAGCAGTGGAAGAAGTCGGAGCAGCATTGAAGGAAGCAACAGCTGCAACTGAAACATCATCAATGTGACTGCATGTTATTGGTGTTGTTGTCGTTCTGTGGCATTACTGTTGCCATACTTGTTGTCTTAATCAAATTCCTTATGCAGCGCACTTTTCACTGGGAATACTACAACCGACCGGCGAGAACATCACCAGCCAGGATGCGAAAGTTCAAAACATAACAAACTTGCAAAGCAATACAACTCAAGAGGATATGCGGGTTCCAGCGAACACTTCTTAAATATTTGTAGCAGACAAGTTATGAAAATACTATGACACTTTAAACTTTCTACCTTTAACTGTTTGGCAACATATGTTAACTTGGTGCTGACATGCAAAGCCATTTTCTTGGCCTGGTCTTAACGTAGCCATGCCCAGGGCGATAATTTGGAAAATACACCTAATTAATTGGAATATCATGTTGTCTGTTGCTGCTGCTGTTATTGGCTTATGTGTCTGCTACACCAACGGCAAGAGTTTCAGACTAATATTGCTTACAAACGCAACCAAATGAGTTAAGGGCACAGAGGCAGCGCATTACACAACAAAACCTTTTAGAAATTTATGGCAGAGTTACCCCAGTCCTCAACACACCCATAAGTATGCACAGTAACTCGATATGCTGGCCAGTTCATTTCGGAAACAAGGACTCTCATGAGAAGCAAGGAAAGTAACTTAAGTGGAAACAAAGCAACGGCTACGTGCCAAATCCCATGAATTTCTTATATTAAAAGTCCTTTGTAATCGAAAACCGGAAGCTGAACTAACCGCAAGTTAGCAACAGCATTAAGAGCGTGCAGGGCAAACACCACCAGATTAGTAGCTTAACTTTTAGCAAACTTTCGAAATCTCCAACGAACAACGAAACGAAACGCAAATCTTTGGCCTCGACTGAAAATGCTTTTTCGATGCTGACGTTCTGGCGCAACGTATCCAAATTTTCTTGTCAAATCACTTATGAGGAAGCTCCACCTCGAACCGAATTAAGTACTCCAAAAAAATGTTTTGTGATTGACAGTGACTTAAATTCAAATTTGACAAGACCTAATGGATGATTGTCAATTCCGACTGCATTATACACTTCTTACAACCAAAAATATATTTTTAGCAATATCATCAGATTGAAAAGGCCGTTAAAAACATTTAAAATCAATAAATTTTGTTTGCCTTTGCAGAAGAGTATAAAAGGACACGCGAATAAGAGCCGGTTATAAGTTCAATCGGTCTACAATTGGGTCAACTGAGGTCGTGGAGAACAAAAACGGTTACTGTCATGGGCATGAAATTATAACTGACACTGACAGCAAAAGATTTTATGTCTCGTCGCGACATTCCAGTATCCTGAATAACTTATGCACGCAAAGTGCCTTGCCATGCAGGGTGAAGTAAATGGTGTAGAGGTAGAGAGTATTGGAGCTCATCGGTTTTGTATATATTTCACGGGATAAAATGGTTGGATTAATGTTGCTAAGCAAATAGAGTCGAAGAAGATTCAGGATGAAATGATTGGCATTATGAGTATGAAAACATATCAGCAATTCTCAAGGTAAGCCTAGGGACAGAGTATCTGGTAGTTGGGAATTCGGCTTTCCTTACACTTACAGCACGTAAATATAGATAATGTGTTTAATTTAATAATTTAATATATGAGCACAACATACAAAAGGCATCGCTTTCCATTGGAACAATCCATTTGTTATTGAAAGTATTAGCACAATTATGCACCTTAAAATTGACTGACAAAATATACATAAGTACGACAATTGTCGATCCATCCCGATTGACAATGTCTCTCACTTTGCTGACAGTTGCCCTTGGGATATAGTTATGCACTTTGCAATTGTTTTTGCCTCCTTCTGCTACTTTTAAATTGACTGCATTTGGCCTTCAAAGGACTAATTTGCTTAATTGCGCATTTATCGTTAATATAATGAATACACACATACATACACGAGTGTCTACATAAGTAAACACGTATTCCACTTTTGAAGCTAACATTCCCGTAATTAACTTAATTGCATTTCTATTGATTTTGCTTGCAGCTTGTAAACAAATTCGTCAAGGATGACGTGTTCAATGCTGACTCCATTTGTAACCGTAAGCATAAGTTTTTTTTTTTTTAATTTTATAATTTTGCTCTCTTTAATTATGCACAGCTACATTTCGTAGCAATAGGATGACAATATCATAAACATAAGTAGCAATCGATCGTTATCAAATGCTTTGCTTTAGATTGAATTTGTACATCAACTCCTTGTAGGCACTGTCGGATAGCAAAATCAGTAAGCCTAAAACAATGCCATGGTATTTCGAATCCAAAATCAACCAAAACGAATACATGGAAAAGTATATCACATTTTTCACAAAATAAAAATACTGAATTTTGTTGCGCGTGCGATTGACAGCGAAACGTGAAGTATTGAATTTATTAAATTATATACATTTTAATAGCTAGTCTCAAAAGAAAAATGTTAAGTCCAATAATATGCGACAAAAAAATGCATAATAAAGTAATAAAAATAAATCTTAAATTTTGATTTTAGACACATTTAAATGAAAACAAGAACTGTGAAAATCCAATTAATGAAAATGCATGCGTTCCGTGGCCAATCCGTTTTAAGCACATACAAACAAAAGTAAACAAAGTGTGTATTATATGCTTATGTGATGGCACTAATTGTATGCACAAACAAAATAAAAGAAAAATAAAACGCTGTATTGATGCTTAACTATTAAACGCTGCCTCAAGCGGCGCTTGTTAATTTACATAAATACATTCGTGGTTTGGGTATTTTTTTGTTGTAATTTTACGAAATGGCATTGCTATCTGTTTGGGACAAACAACAGATATAGTTACAGTGGGCTAAAGCTAACAAAACGACTTATTGTTGCATTGATTTGTGGTTTGTGGCAATCAGTTCCCACCGTTTTTGTGATGCTAATCGATTGCTATCATTATAAAATATTAAGCGTGCATATATTAGGTATCAGCTCAATTTCCGAATCATTGCCCATGTAACAGTGTTGACATTTGCTGATTTTGTTGTTGTTATATTGCAATATTATTTTGCATATGCGATGATGCCTAAAATTAATTAATTATGATTCCACAAAGTGGCAAAGAATGCAAATTTCGTGCTAACCACGCGAATACCGATTGTCATTGCCTCATATTGGTTACCTATGGGTTTGGCGGGAATGTCAAATCTCTCAAACTGGTGTTTCATTTGCTTTTCTATATCGCACGAGTTCGGTTCGGTTCGATTGATTCAGCGAAATTTGCAAGAGGTTTTAGATTTATGCAAACTAATTCGCTAGCGGATATGGCTGGCCACCTTAGCACTTTACGTCATTTACAAAACTCAGCCATAAGGTGGATGAGCGTCCAAAATAACAATAACCACACACAACGGCCACCGACTGCGCAATCTGCACAAATCTGCAGATCCAATGGGCGGTTATAAAAACGCCCATCGATCGCTTGGCCACCATCACACGCTTTTCACATCTCGAGGCGTAATCACGCTAGGTGATAAGCGTTGACACTGCATCTCAAATTGGACTTTGAAGCGCCACAGACAAATGCGTGGATTTATCGTAAGCTTAGCAAAGATTTTCCACTTTTTGAGCTTGAACAGTTTAATTTATTGAAATTCTTTGGCAGGTTTTAGCTCTGCTGGCGACGGCCAATGCAGATGGGAGTGGGTATAACTACGGAGCGAAACATAGTGGAGGCTCTCTGACTGGTGGCTCGCCTACAGACAATGCGCCCAACAGCCAGTCAGACTACATCAATACGGAGTTCAATAAAGAATTCTTCACCTACACAGCACCCGAAGCTGATTTCGAGGATAATAGAAGCGTCGGCGACCTAGCTGCATCGCTGAAGCGCAATCTACGCGTGCTCTTCATTCGTGCACCTGAAAATAAAGGACTGGAGAACGCTGCATTGCAACTGGCCAAGCAGTCGGCAGAGCAACAGACTGCCATATATGTGCTGACCAAGCAGGGCGATCTCACCAGTCTTGCCAACAGGCTGGAGAACCTCAACCACATGAATGCCAAGAAGCCCGAGGTGCACTTTGTCAAGTATCGCACTCCCGAGGATGCGATAAATGCACAGCGCACCATTCAGCAGGAATACGATCGCTTGGGTGGCTCCTCCATAGCTCACAATCCTGGCGTTGCGCCCGTGCTAGACTTTGCCACCAAGCCGGTTGTGCAACAAAGTCAACAGTCACAGCAGCTGGATGAACGCAGAGGAGACATTAGTGTTGATGCCATTGGTGGCAATGGTAGCGTGGGCTCTATTGTTGCCGAACTGGAAGCACCCGCTGAATATTTATCGCCAGCAGCTGCGTCACCCAGTGCCAATTATTTGCCTGTGAAAAACGCCAAGTAGGCGGGGCCACTCTTCCAAATCAGCCAAATTGTAATACTAAGTTTTCTTCTTAATGTACGTTATAAAATACAAATTTAATTTTATGTATTATCGCTGCAGTTATTGGTCGTGTTAAAGTGGTTGTTGTTGCTACTACCCCATTCTGATTAATAGCGTACACAACTTAAGCGTCTAATGCTGGTTGGTATCAGCAAGCACTTACCCCTACCCTCCGTTGGCAACGGCGCCAGCAATTAAAACTAAAAGCGCACTGGCATTGGCCTGGCTTAAAACTGGCCAGAAATTTAAGCGATTGCCAACTGTGCCAGACATTTCTCCAAGCTGCTTCTAGTATCCCCTTGCCCAGTTTACTGAATCCCTCGTACACAATTAGTGGCTCGGTTTATGACACGTTCGCGTCGGCTACTGCTGACCCGCCCAAAAGGATTACTGCCACACACGCGATCAGCGGCAGAGACCAGCTAATTATGGCCACAGTGCCCCACTGCCCAACTTCCACAATGCCACACAGGCAATTTCTTGCGCCTCAAGTCTCCGAGTCGCGACATTTAATGGCCGCCCTTCTGAGGGTCAACTCAGTGGCATTTTCAGCACACGAAAAAACAAATGAAAGACGAAAACCACACTGAAAATTAAATGAAAATTACAAGCTGCATTTAAGGGCGCGCCCTTTGCGAAGTAGAGCAACGAAAATCTGACACACAGTAACAATAAGAAAACAAAGTACACTTGGTATGTCATTTAGGTAGCCAAAAGTAGGGATACTCCCCTACAAACTATATTAAAGTATTTTTACGATCGTCGCTAATATTAATATTAAGAGAAGTTGGAGTTGAAGAATACATATATCATGTTATATATATATATATCTGTATGAATGATATGTTTTTTTTTTGTTTATTGATTATTGCAATTCTCTTTATTAGCAGTAAAGCACATTGTTAGTCAACGTCTAGTCATTAAGCACTATTATGGGTTAGTTGTAAAACAAGTCTTACAACTTTAGAACTTGTTGTTATGTTCGCAATTGAAAGAAATAAAGGAGATGGCACAAAAGGTAGGCATTTAGGTTGCATGTTCAACAACCTAAATAGACATGCACATTTACACTTTGGTACATATAGAATATCCTGTACATACATATGTATGCATTTATCTCAGCTAGCTTGTGTTTGGCACAATGGACTTACGTGTTGCACAAACATAAATTGTGCAACAGCGTGTAAACTACTTTTTGACTGTATAAAATGCCCCATTCATATGCCCTTGCCTCGCTGAGTTTCCTGTGCAAGAGCCATCTTTCTCTGACGTCCGTCCCTCTTCCCGTCCTGCCACACACGAGTGCACATTCACCGCTACGTTTTATGCCCTTTATGGGCGTGCCACTGTTGCTGTTGCTACTTCTGCTGCTGCTGTTGTTCTTGTGTTTTTATTGTTACAAAGTTTTTGCTTTCATGCTGCATTCTTAAAGGGTATTCAAGTCAAGCAGTTGAACAAAACTTGCAACCAAATGGCTGCAATTCACTCACCTGTTTAATGAGGCAATGTGCAACTCAATGCGGAGGGCATCGCAGCGTTTTAATGCCTGTGATTGAAATTGCGCCAATTCTTTCATCACATTAGGCGGTTAATTATGCTGTATGACCAATGGCACACATGGCGCATACTCGATATTCTCTCATGAGTGCTGCAAGGTCGCTGCTCTGGTACCTCTTGCATTCCATTTGCATAAAATAACATACATAACGCACACATACAAACTCGCCCACATTCTCATACATATAAGAGTGTGTGTGTGTGTGTGTGTGTGTGTGTGTATGTATGTGTATGTATTTGTTGTGGAGTATATTAAGTATAAGCTTAATAAACATCGCAGTAAACATCACGACGCATACACACACACACATACACATACACAAATACACTCTGCAATTTATGCACACTGTTGCATAATCGTGACTATTTTTTGCTACCTTTTGCTTTTGTTGCTTGCTGTTGGTGCTTGCGCATTTTATAGTTTTTTACTTCGTGTTCGAGTGTTGCATAAATATTCGCAAAGTTTAACTAGTGGTGGTGCCAGCAATTACGCCCCCCGTAGTACACACATTCGTAAATATTGTGCAGCCTGTGAAAAAAAACGATGAATAAAATCCACACAGGGTGTTTTCCAGCCAGTGTGTTAAATAATGACTGTATCAGACCCCCATTTGGATGGATGTGCAAACATCATTTTAATTAATAGTCATCCAAATTTGGACGAAATGCCATTAAAACAATGCAAAGTCATTATTCAACAGTGCTTCTTAACCTTAAAATTTTCGCAGTTAAACAATTTTGTAGTTTTTCATTTTTAATGGCACCCTGTATACATTGGTAATTTCAAGGCCTTAACGGGCACTACGCAGGTGCCTCGCAGCCGTAGCCATCTGGCTAGCTTATGCTCTGCTCTTGTGAGCGAGATCGTGCACTTTGTATATAAATTATTGCTTATTAACGTTAAGTATTCAGCAAAATTAGTTTCTCACACACAAGCAGCACACACATGCGCTGCATTTTGAATTGTGGCAAATTATACATAAAATGTTTTTACTTTGCTTTTGATTTCACGTTTGCACACGGAAAATGCAATTAGTGTGATCCGATTGCCTGGCAAGGAAATGGTGCCACAGTTAATCAAGGTTCACTTAAGAATAAATTAACCAAGTGGCTTTTACGCGTATAAAACACACACAGCACCCACAATTCGAAAATTGAAATTCGTATGTATGTGTGTGTGTGTGTATGCAGCCCTGTTGTGTTTATTTGCAATTTCGCTGAAAGCATTTCTGGCATCCTGGCATAGTTATATAATGCTGTTTCGAACAGTTTGTGGTTACGATTTGATATGTGAAATAGCTGTAAAATTGTCATACAGCAAGCGACCATATCTTGATGCAAGAATAACTGGAAAATTGTCATCTAAAATGCCGAATGTCTAAATGAGAGCATTGAATTGACTTTAGGATGACAGCATAAGCTGAATTTGAATAATTGTCTCTCAGATATCTTGGCATGCTCTACTGCGCTACTGTTGCGATATGGCAGTTTATGTTATGGCCATTTCACCGCTGGACACTACGATAGTTATATATGCATGTTGCGTATTTGTATGCGTACTTCAGTTTGGCGCTTGAATATTTACACAACTTCAAAGACCAACAGCAGACAGGCAAACTCTGGTTTTGCCTGTCATTACACTAGCAGCACACACAATTCAGCACCATCATACTTCAACTTACATACACACACTTGAGCACACACTTGTATATGTATACGCATGCTCATGGCTTTGAAACTTGAGCTGAAAAAGTTAGTATATTGGAAAAGTTTTTCTTCTTGATTTTTAATATCACAGGTGAGCGTAAATAATTTATTACATTCATTTACGTTTCACTTCCAATAGCGCAACGTTAACATTTTGAAAAGGCAACGTGGTAGATGGCTGAGAGGAAGGCGAAATGCTCCCTGCCAAAACATGTATTTATACGTTCCACAATAAAGGCACTAAGGTACCGGGCATGTGGAATGCGCAACGGCAGCCAGTCAGACAGACGGTTTTAACAATGTGCCAACATCGCGGCACATGCATAAGCCAAATCCTTTTAGACCATAGATAAGAAAACTTTAATAAACACGCCACACACGCAACCTGGGGAAATTGATAAGAATATGAAAAGTTTGTACTGGGCACTGAGCAGCTGGTTCGGTAACCAAGGGTAACCCGGTGAAGGGTCCTGGGTATGGGGAAGGTGTAAGGTGTTTAAGTGGTAGGGGATAATGGGTAGAAAACTTTTGCATACTTTTAGGAGAAGCTCGTCGTATGCTTGGTGGACGGCGGAAAGTTGCTGCGTTTTAATTTGTAAGCCCCATAAATAAAATTCAGTTTATACCAAGCATCCACCAGGGACGGGCTGGCTTAATTAATGGCACGGGTCGAGACTAACCTGTGCTTCTTCATCTCCATCTGTTGCTTCTTTAACTCCATATGCTTCTTGGTCATGTCATAGTTGCGCTGATGTATTTCGTGTATCTCGCCAATGTCGTGATAATTGGCCAGAGAGCCATACGGATTGTTATAAAAGCTACTACCGCCACCGCCATGATGTCCATGTCCGTCGTGACCATGATGCGGCGCATACTGCGAGAATTCATCTGCAATGTCAAGAGTCAAGAGTAACAATCACAATCGGGCCAATTAAACTAAACGTTGCAGCAAACTGCAAACGAGCAATGCTGCTGGCTCTGCACTAAATTACGAACTCGAAACAGTTACATATGTGCACATATTTACACATTCATTGAGACGCTCTACAACTATGATATACTCTTCCTATCTTAAGAACTTTATAAATACTTTTTTACATATTTTAAATGCGAAAGGTAATAAATCCACCCAATAGATTACATTGCCATATTGAATACACATATTTGCAAACTTTAATTGTCTTTAGTGGCCTTTCAATAATAAAATATAAACCTTAGTCTACCACAATTAAAAATGCTATGCTAATCTATTACACATTTCTAAAACATATGATCTAATGTTCAAGTACTGAACAATTATTGTTAAGTTCTCTCATTTGGAGTGCTTACTTAAAGGGCATATGGACAAATGATTACAATTTTGCTAATGAGGGAAGTTGTGGCATACTCACCGCCTGGACGGGCGCCCCCGAAGCGGAGGCTCTTGTCATATCGATCGATATAGTGGGGTCCATGATAAGTGGGTAGATACTGGTTGTAGTAATGCTGCTGATAGTAGTGTTGCAGTTGCTGCTGACTCAGTTGCGTCTGCTGCTGCTGCTGCGTGCGACGCTGGTGCTTGCCATTGAAGGAGTACACATGATGGGTGCGCACGAACTTATCCTCAATCTGTCAACAGTTCAAAATGACGGGTGGCATATTAATAATGTTAGCTTGCAATATTAAATAAAGTGAGAATAAAAGTCATTTCAATGTCAAACTACATATGGCTGCAAATTAAAAATGGATCATAAAATAGCGGTCAAATCCCTCATCATTCACAACATTCCCTTTCTCCCAACCCACTGCTGCCCCCATTCGCAGTTACATCCTTGAAAGCCCCACAGTTACGATGCCCGGGCAGTGCCGCCGGGCCCGGGTTGCTCGCTTATGAATAAATTTAATTTTAGAGTTTACCATATTCTGTGCGCCAGCGGTAGATATAATAAATTTATTTATATTTCATTTCCAAATCTCTCGTCTCTTGTTGTTGTCGGTTGTGGTTGTTGTTATTATTTTTGCTGAGGAGCAGCTGCCTCTGCTGACCCACACTGACTAAGAGTCTCGGACGGGGTCAGAGTCTGTGTAATTAAAATAAAAGCTCCGCGAGCCGCACATGTAGGCTATAATTATAAAATGGCTTAAACTGATGTTAATCTTAATGCACCAGCACTGGCATTGTGACGTCCCCTGGCAGTCATTTTATATCTCTATATATATATATATATATATATATATGCGTATATTCTTATAATATCCGCTCTGGCAAAACAACACATAGTAATTGTGAATACTTATCCACTCTTCTGATTGCACAACTAATGAAATTCAGGTGCAAACAATTTAACTGCCATTGTGACAATGCAACCAGGTAGATTAACAGATGTTACATATACTCACCTTTTTGCCATTGATAAGCCATGTAACGTGGGGGGCGGGTCGTCCGCGGGTGGTGTTGCATAGGGCGAAGAGCTTCTCGCCAATGGCAAACGGTGTACGCTTGCGGAACTTTATGGTGGGTGGCCCTGTCTGGGGCACTGTAAAAGGCAAAAGGAACAGAAATTAGGGTCGTCCAGTTGAAATTGTCTCGACAATTGTTACGCACAGAAAACGCTCATTAGCTCATCAGCACTGGCCTTGGTGAAGATGGGAGTGTCCGTTGAAACCTCGCAGAAAAACTGGCCCGACAAATCGAATTGCACATCCTTGAGGGTTACTTGCGTTTCGTTCGAGTGCTCCCACTGTGGTAAGAGAGGAGTTACAATTTAATGACATACTTTAATAAGAGCATCATTAGCCAATAACTCTAGTTATCGACCTGCTATAGTATTATACATAAGGGCATGATAATTAATTGCAATTTTGCTAAATGGCTATCGACAGCTGTTACAGTCAGCGCAGATTTCGCAATGTAATGGTTAAGGCCAGAAATATGCTCAAGTCTAAATTATTTATTTATTGACGCCTTAATTGGTTTTCTAAGAATGCGGACAGATTGGCTCGTTATGCATTAATCTTATATTAATGACTTCTTTTCGACCGGGCTATAATTGTATAATAACAATCGTTATCATTTTGACAAGATAATTATGCGCTCAAATAGAAGCACAAAATAATATATTAAATCCTTTTTGTGGAGTATATGTACGATAAATATGAAAGTTATCTGATCAAATGGATTCTAAGTTCAAGGCATTTTCAATCACTGGCATTTCACTTATACTTATACTTATACTTATACTTATACACTTATACTTTGGCTAATTGTATTACCCCTTATTGCTTGGTTAATCGTAAGAAAGCTTAGGCAAAAATATTATATTTGTTCGACTAGCATGATTGTTAATCAATGAGAACAGAGTTATTATGTCTAACTCATAGTATTATTTATTTAACAGTGGTATTTAATCTTTGGCTGCTTGAAATTAACTGCCCTCGTGCGCCTTTCCCAGGCAATTTGTTGGTACTTACATCGATTTCAGCTCCCTCAATGGTTGAGTTCCGAAACGGTGGATTGCGTCCACTTATAAACTCGAAGAATTTACCCTTGTCAACCTTTAGCCAGGTCACCTGCAATAAAACGATAGCATATTAAAATAATATTGTATAACTATTTTATTATTGCCAGGCAGCTGTGTCTGACATTGATTGAGTAACTGCTTCAATTTGAATGCTGGCAGACGCGTCAGTTCGTGTCTGCAGCTGTTAATAATCCTGTGTGAGTAATTTGATTGCATACATGCCCGCACAATTGGACAAACGATGGGGAAAAAACCACAAATGAAAATAAAAGGAATAGTGCAAAACAAATGCAATGCAATTTAACTTTGCAACAAGTTTCTTTAACTTTTTGCAGCGACAATTAAAATGCGCGTTAAGCTGTAGAACTGTAAATAATAGAATTTTTTGAAATGGCACCAGCTAACGTCACTAACAGGCAGCTCAGAGGGGGGCGTGCCATGGGCAGACTGGGACAAGTGCCGGTGGGGCGTGATGGTTGCGTAATTAAAAACTGGATCTGTGGAGCAACATAAATGGACAACTGTATAACGGAAAAAGTTACCTGCACTGAAATAGTGGTATAGGGACTTGGCCGGGCTAGAAGCGACTTTAGCAAATATGAGCACATAATTAAAGCGACAAATATATTTGCAAACGCAACTTACAAATGCGCAGAAGTTTTGCAGTTTGGGGTGAGCGGCAGAGCGCGAGACAACCCTTGGGGACCGGAAGTAAAGCAGAAAAACGGAGCGGATTTAAAAAAAATAAAACTGCGCTTTCAGTAACGCACAATAGTTAGTTACTGCACTTTAAATTAGACTTTGATTTGACGCACTTGGTCAGTTAAATGGAAACGTATTCTTATATTTATGCATTGAGAGACAAACTACTTAATTTACATGCTGCATACACTTTACATTGATGGCGTACGTGCTAGTTAATAATACTAATGTCCTTATTGAATATGCCCGCGTATGGCATGGCATATGCGCAATTTTGGCCGCAAATGTCGTCATTACTCACGCATGTGTTCTTTGTAAGAGGAATCGATAAAGCACACGCTTTTGGTATATGGTACTGTTGTGGGGACAAAGCAAACATCAACTTGCAACCACTGAACCATTCGGTCGAACATAACCATGTTCAAGGGCCTCCTTCAAATGCCCATCATATTTTATCAGCCACTTGTGGAAAATTTTTAAAGCAATTCCTCTTCATATGACATAAACTTTTCGGAGCCACCGCCACACTCATAATAATAACCAGTGTGCGTATAGCAAAGTAATCAAACAGCACTCCCGACTGCGACAGTATCTGGTGGTTGTAACACCGTCTCCCATTCCACCATGGCATCTCCGCAGGGATTGCTGTGCTCCTGACATTATTGTTACCGCTGTTGTTAGTGTTGGTGTTTGGCCAGGCATGCATTTGGCATGTGTTGGCTTTGGCGTGTTCGCTGTGGCATGGTCTGACTTTGTGTATATTTTGTTTGTGTTTATTAGCCCGCTTATTTTTGTACTCAGTCGGCAAATCAAAAGCTCACTTATGTGCTCGGCATGTGAAGCATCAGCCCCGCCTGCCATTCACAGTATAATTAGTTTATTTAATTTATATTTTTTTGCGTTGCTTTTGTACCCCCAAAAGTATGCTCCAACATGTGTAAGCCGGACGACGGGGCCAACTTCAATTCCATGGGTAACCGTGTTCGCATTTGCGTTTTAATTGCCTTTTTAGTGCCACTTCCATACAATTTGACACGCTTCGTGCAACAATTCGAATCAAAACCGGATAACGGTATGGGGCCCGAGTGGCTGGCACACTCGCTTATATACACAATTATACTAATTAGCCCTTGCTAGGCGGTAGAAGCCACCAAACGGACAATTGGCCAAATAATATAATGTCTGCATGTAAACATGGCAAATACTGCGTTTATTTTACTGCCCAACTAATTGTGCAAATATACCATTACAGGTACACATGTTTATACAGTTGTTAGAGCACAGAAATTCAAAATAGACTTGTCAGCTAATAGCCGGCTACCACAAAAATGCCGCAAACGGATTCCATCCAATTAATTTTACATAAAAAATATATATAATTAAGAATAATATTATTAAAATTTAAAACTCCAGTTAGTTGCTTTTAAAACAAGGAGCTTGAAATATGTTTACTGCATAATTTGTAATGCAACAAAGATATTTCTATATCCTCGGTAAAATAGTTAACTGATTAAATATAAAAATATTGTTCATATTTGTTGATTGTTTTTCTTTAATATAGATAAGGGCACACTTAACCGAAATGATACAATAAACAATCAACGTACAACTATTTAATATACTATGCTTTCATTTCCACGTATCGATGATGTATATAAATAAACTTAATTATGATTATAGCTTTATGAATTCACAAATTAATATTGGTCATTTTTCGATTGATATCAATACGAAAATGAATAATTATTTGTATATTAATCAGCGGAATATTCTATTCATTCCAAATTTCATTTGCTATTCTCACTACAATAAACATTTTCACCAGTTTCATAAACTAACACCAAAAATATTTAACCATATGTCACTTTAAGCACAATCTCTACACATTTTAGAAGCATATAAGAATGCAGAGCTCCAGTAAGCTTCATGTAACCAAATTCGAAAAATTCGAGTTATCGATAAGGTGATCAACGTTTATCAACGCGTATTCGAGAACCTATATTTCAAACATTCTGTAGCTCTTATAGTCCCTGAGATACGCGTGCCCATACAGACGGACGGACGAATAGGTGGACCATCCTGATCAAAGATATATATACTTTTTGGGGTCCGAAATGCTTCCATCCTGCTACATACAGTTACTCGCAATCTTCATTTATTTCCTATATACCCATTTTGAATTAAAGTGCCAAAAAAAAAAACTTTTGTAACAATCACTACATAATAAACTATACAGAAACATTAGTCTACACTTTCGCTGAAAATATCTTTATTTACTTGAACAAAGTTATGAGTACTTAGCTAGAAGAATATCAAAGCAACTGCTGTCGAAAATAAAAAAAATCAATATTTTGTACGCTTCTAAAACACTTAACATCGTGGCATTTTTGCCCCATAAAAGTTGTACGCTTTTATGGTACTTAGAATGAACAAAACGACAACCTCAAGCACAACCTCCATCTCCACATCAAGTTCCACCTTAACATTCAGGCGCTTTTGTTGCTTGTGGTTGGGCTTGAGCCTGGGCTTGTGCTTGGCCTTGAATTTGTATGCCTCAATTTGTAGTGGTCCCACAAAGTTCGAAACTAAAATGAAAGTATGTAGGCTGACTTAGTCGGGCAGTCGACTACCGCCTGGTTAACTGTGGCAGGAAAACTAAGCAGCTCATTTGCCATAAATTCAAAGACGTTTCCTTCGGAGCCGTATGCCTGTGCGTGTTGCCTGATGTTTCGTGACAGTAATAAGAGACTTGTGAAGTGAAATTAATTGTCGCAACTGTAATTGTAAAAAAAAACAAATAAAACCAAAACTGTGGCGGAAATGACAAACTCGGGGGGTGCGATGCGCCGCTCATTGATTGCAACATTTTCATACCAGTTTCTGTTGGAATGGTTAATATCTGGCATTCAACCGGTACCACATCTGATGAGGTTAGCCTTTATCAATGTCTTATACGTGCAACACAAAGTCGTACAAGGCTAAAGAAGTTGCAATGTCGTGGCTGTCGTTTCAATTTAAATTTAAAGTTTTAAATGTGCTTGCAACATGCATCATTAGGACCGTAGAATTTGAAAAACAACTGTGAAAGTTAGCAGGTATTTATTTATTAACGTTCGACTCACCTTGAAAAGAATTTCCGGTATCACGTTGTGAAGACACTTGAATGTAGCACTGGATCCTCGCTCCACATACCTCGGCACCACCAACTGCACTTCCACATCAGATTGTCCATCTATAAAAATTTAGCAAATAAATTCACATTTAAAATAGCTGCAAAGGAGTTGTTGGGGTAAAACCGCAAAACAGAATTCGAACCCACTGAGCAGCAACCGCAATGACGCTCAATTGCGGCTTAATTGAAATGCCATTAAAATGCACACGCAAAAGGAAAGCATTTATTTTTAAAGCACAATAACAACAACAGCAAGAGTCTGCCCCTTTAAATTGTCGGTTCAAGGGGGTGTGGGACCTCACCCGATCTACGACCTGAACGATAAATCTTACTTTGTTCGGTAAAGTGCACATGAGTCTTTTTTTGAATGCACTTCAAAAAGGTTTCTGTGCATGTGTGTTGAGTCTGTGAATGTGTATGTGCTGCCGCAGAGTGTCAAATATGTACGAAGGGCATGTATCGGCAGCTGCCGCTTTTACCCGTTCACAGTGACTCGTGAAGCCCTTTGAGGCAATTTACCAATAATTTCATTCTACTGAATTGGCTGGGCAACAACTGTTTCAGCACTCTTTTCAGAGTGCGGCCAATTTTCAGATAAAAAAATACATATTTATTTTGTTTACCAACAAAAAAGGACTTTAAAGGTAGATCATACAAATGACCAAGTTTACATTCTCCACTTGGTACAATCAATGTGGGTAATTTACGCCAGCTCAAATTTATGTGTATACTTGTTAAACAAATTAATTCTTATATTGTCTTAGTTATAAGCTGGCTACTTTAATTTCAATTTAGTTCAATATGAGCACAAATCAATATTATGATTATCAGATTGTGAATACTTGTGAACATACTAGAAAAACTAGTTAAGTTTATTAAAAGCAAACTTAAAATATCTCAACTCATAACTCATGATAACTGTATAGAGCATGATAACTGTATAACTGTAGGAGCAGCACAGTTTGCAAAATTATGGGTAGTCGACGCTAAGTGCACTTTAATAAAAAAAATATAGAGTTGTGTAGGCATGTGATATTGGTTAGTGGCCATAATTTGCAAATTGGACGCTAGCAAATCGATAAATTAATTTGCAATGTGGCAGTAGCGGCATCGTCAATTCCAATCATAATTAAGACACCAAATGGCAAACACATTGCCGTATTTACTTGGGTGCGGAGGGTGGTAGGTGGTAGGTGGTAGGTGGTAGGTGGTAGGGACAACAAAGTGGAGCCAATTTCATTTTCATTTATTCACACCACGCGGCTGTCGTCAGTCACGCAAAATGTCAACGACTGGGTAAGTAAAAAACGTGTCAGTCCGCGCGAAAAATATGGAAAAGCGGAAAACAAGAAAACCAAATGAAATGAAGCACGTCAAGTGCATGACAGGCAAAAGGCAGAAGGTAGAAGGGAAGGCGTGCTAGTAGGCAAGCCGTCAAGCATGCCTTTCTGGTTGGCAACTTGTTGCAATATCCAACAAACATGCCACGCTTTCATTGGTTTTGTGGCATTGCCTACAGCATGACGTCTGTCGTGCGTGCGATTGTATGTGTGTGTGTGTGTGTGTGTGTGTGTGTGTGAGTGCTCATGCGAGAGTGAGTGTGTGTGCGTATGTGTAGACGTGCTCGTGCTGCACGCTAACGAGCCGTAATTCACGAAATTCAATCGAACACAGCTGGCCAAGACGCGATAAAGAAGCCGCAGCAAGTCAGCTGCCAGCAGCTAGCAGCTAGCAGTCTTACAAGTTCACACTCATCTCCTGATGCTGCAGGGTCAAAGAGCAGACAGCAGTGGCACGAACTCAAATCCGAATTGACTGACTTTTTGCCAGTTCGTGCCTTGATAATAATGTCAAATATTTGGTATTAGCGTCGCTACGCTCATCATCCATTTTCTTTGACCAGCACTGGCAGATGTCCGATACTTATTTCAGAAATAAAATAAAATGAAATAAAAAAATTAAAGGAGAAAATATAACAAACTTTTCAGCTCGTTCGCTGACAAAGATGTTGACCAACCACAATTATTGCTTTGCTGCCTGCCAGTCACAAAAATATTCATTACTTCACCTACCGAACCTTAAAGTTAAACTCTTAGCCTGACTTGGCAGCCTGGCTGCCTGTGTTGCTGACTGCTTGTCTGGCTGACTGTAGTTCTTGCTAGTTGCTTGTTGCTTACTGGCTGGGCTGGGTTGGGCTGGGCTGCGGAAAAAGTAACACAAAAAATGAGCTCACTTTGACAACGACAGCGGCAGCATTTGGTTGTACGTGGTGTACGTGTTTTACAAGCGGAAATTGATGATTTTCCTCGACTTGGGCGACAATAAAGCGTGCGGCATGTCAGCAAAACGCAAATAATCAATCAATCAGCATTAATCAAGGCGGGAGTGGGCGTACTATGCCAACAACGGTTGCAACTGTTGCCAATCGCGGAGTTTGCCTTCGCATCAACATGAATATCTAAATCAGCATTTTTAATATGCTGAAAAATCAATTTTAAAAGCACCAAATTATATGAATTCATATATGTACATGTGTACAACCTAGAAAGCAGTTCTTTGCTTTCAATAGAACTTCAAAATTTCCAAAACAAACATAAATCGAATTCAATCTCGAAGTAGAGCCAGCTTTGCAATCCAATTATAACGTTTGCTGTTATGATTGGCATCTGATCCATGCAATGAACATAACTGGCATTATATTGCCTCAGATGGGTTGGTGGTGTTCAGTGTGGTGCCCCGGGCGTATGCATTAAATGTGACCACTTCCAATTTTTAATGCGATGCAAAAATTCCTCCTGAAGGTGTTAAGTTCAAATATGATCGCAGAGTGTTTCCGTAGCTGCTGGTAACCTTAATTTCCTGCATGCTTACAAGATGGTAATGAGCAGTGATTGTCATTGGTGATTCTATCAAATGTAATGTCTTTCCATAGAGCTGAGCAAATCGTTGCTTACTTTTTCCACTCCCAGTCAGGATGATGCAAATTTTTACTTCACTTTTTCAGCGACAATAAGAGAATTCAAACTAATCCATTGCAGATAAGTTTTCCATTTCGCAACTGCTTATACAAAATGACACTAGGATATTTTGTACACCTGGCGAAATTCTTTCGCCACTTGAGTAAATACGATTTTTTCAATCCGTTTTACTTTGGGCTTAAGCTACTGCCGCTGCTGTCTATCTGATTTTTATACTGAATAAATTCATGTTGAACATGGTACTTAGGCAGCTTGGTTAACTAACAAGTCAGCATGACTATGGGTTAAACTGCTGTCTCAATTTACGACATTCAGCATTGTAGAAAAATGTTTGTTTTGTTTATAAAGTATTTGGTAAAACAATAAGAACTATATATATTTTATAGGATGAAATTCATCTTAGAGCAGTTTTCTAAATATTTTTTGAGAGTGTATTAATATCTTTAATCAGCTGCAAGACAATTCGATATGCGCTGTAATTAAAAATCCATAAGACAGTGATTGATGGCGTCGGATATAGAGATAATAAGAATAATATTAGTTTTGGGTCAGTTGGTGGCAAGCAAACTGTTTACCTGTTGGTTGGTTAGGCATTAATTGAGATAACATAAATAAATTAGTGCAACAAAAATAAACAGAAAGAACAACAATGACCGAGAAATGAGCGCGCACCGAAAGCCATAAACAGAATTTGTTGTTTTATTGTATTCATATATTCAATTGATTGCTAAATCAATATTTAAACTTGCCAGCTTGTCTTTGCTCGCAATTTGCCTCAAGACACTTACAGAAACACCGAAAAGCAACGAAAACATGAAAAACTAGGGCGGATAACCACCCAAACTTGTGGCCCATTGGTTAGTTGATCGTGGGGATTGTGGCACGCCTGTTGCAGTGACAACGCCGAACGCAATTATAGCACTCAACTTGGAGTGGTGGTGGCGCACTGCTCTGGCGTTTGCCTGTTAGTCTGTCCAGCTGCTATATGTTTTGGCTGGCTGTTGACCAAACTCGTTTCTGCTTATCAATATAATGTTCAATCATTACGGTTGATTGACAGACTAAGCACAATGCATACTACCTCAACACAGACACACACGCACATACACACACACAAAAGCACTTGCTCACATTCTACAGAAGTTCAATGGCGGACAAACTTGCCAATCTAATTCTGCTTCCAGTTGATTTACTGGCATTGCATCAAAATGCGTTTTTTTTTTTATTAATTTTTTAGCCATATGCTTGATTGATAATTGCGAGTTTGTTAAAACAAAGACGATGCGGCTGATGTGGCTCGTATTGGACAACACAGCATTAAGCAGGAAATGCAAATATTTATATCAGAATATCTCACAAATAGACAAGCAAACAAATCCACACACCCTCACACCTACACTTCAAACCTACACAAACAACAAATAGGATGAAGAAAAAAAACTTTATATAGCTTTGCTTAACAAAGGAATGGATAAAGGATAAAAGTCGTCATGTTGCAGAGGCATTCGTTCAACCAATTTAGGATCCTATTGCTCTTGTTATATACAAAGAACAAGAATATTGCTGGAAATGGGATAGAAAGGAAGCGGGTGCGGTGAGACGGCCAAAGTAAGGTCTGCAGGCAACGCGTCGGTGGCATAAAGTAATTTTATAGAACAAATCACAGGCATTAGTAGATATAAATCCCGTTTATCCTTGCCTGTGTATGCGCGCGTGAAATTTAAATATGTAGCGGACATAGTAGGCAGACAGAGATAGAGCAAGATAAAGAAAGAGAGAGATGGAGAAAGAGGGATAAGCAAACGATTTCAACAATACAGGACACAAGAAAAATGACCGAATTTGGGTAGGAAGTGGCCTGCACGCTCCTTGAACAATGAACGGTTGCGAAATTCATTGCAAAAAGGGTATTAGATATATAAGTATTTAAGCTATTGTTTTTATGAGAGCTAAAACGCCTGCGAATATTCTAGCATGTTAGTTATTATATATGATTTCGAATTTCAAGCCATTGCCTCAATTTGCCAATGCGCACTGTAAAGCTAACCAACCCAGAAGTGAACTATTTTCATATTATATTCTTATTCTGCCAACTTTTCAAATGTAGATTTCTAAGAATTTCATTTAAGTCATATATTTAGAAAACTTTTATGAAAAATTCCCTGGATTTCTATAACATACATTGTGTGCCTTTACTTTCCCGGACTTCTTTTGGGCACATTTCCAATTTAATATTTGAATCACATTTGTAAAATGAAATCAGATTTATAAAATAGAAAATATTAAAGAAAATAACCGCGTGAATATCTATGACGCACACACACACACATTTAAACACAGTCAACCGACAAATTTAGCCAATGTAATGGTCAAAACAAGCAAGTGCAAGTGCGCTACGGGAAGCAATCTTCTCGTTCTGAACATTTTATCTGAACATCCGGCAGCTCTGGCTGCGACTACGACCAACTAACACAACAGCAGGCACAAATAGCAACAAAACGAAAAAGAAAATAGGGAAGAAAAAAAGAATGAATTCGTTTATAAGTAAGTACATAAGAAAATGGCTTCAAGGGCACGTTCTGGCGGCTGCACACAACCACTAGCACCACCACCAGCAGCAGCAGCAGCAGCAGCACCACCACCACCACCAACTACAAACACAGCCGTAGACCACCAAGGCACCCAGAACGTAAGGCACAAACAGCACGCCCAGTGCCCATTTACAAGGCCGTGGAGCAAACACATGTAGGCCATGAATCTCATAACGACGGTTAGTCATGCGCCACAAGGCCCCCAGTAACTGTCTCTGTGTGGGTGTATCTGTGTGGGTGTATCTGTGTGTGTGTATATGTGTGCACCCTCAGTTACCGGACCAGTGAGCGCGACCTGGACTTGTGTCTGTACCTGGCTCGTAAAGATGCAAACCATTATAGAAATGAAAAGCAAACAAAAAACGACGACGATGACGACGACGACAATGTTGGCAAACACATAAAAAAAATTTAAATTACTTTCAAGCGAAATTATGTTTTATAAATGCGTTGACCAACACCGACAACAGAAACGCCATTGCCAAAAAACCAGACTGGATAACTCTGCAAATTAATAATACGAATATTTCCCTTTTTGGTTTCAAACCCACTTCCTGTTTTGGAGCTTGGTCGGCACTGTGAATGCGTAATTTTATTTCTAATTGCATTGTGTATTGAAATGTGTGTGGCTTTGTGTGTGTCCACAAAATGTAATTTTAGTACCAGATTCTAACATTTTTGAAGTGGTTGCGAATCATTTGTCACAGCAGCTGCGCGCACAGATTTATTTGTTTTACTCCGATAAATTGCTTAAAATGTATGTGATAAAGTTGTGTAAATGTTTGTATTAAAGGAAAGGGTGTTGGAAAGGATGACTTAGTATCTACGTTCTCGACCAGCACCAAAAGGACAGTTGATAAAGCCATAACAGTCCTGCCTAAACAACATTTACAAACAAGTAAGAGTGCTGTAGTCGAGTGAGCTCGACTACGGTATACCCTGAACTCAGTTATTAAATATATTCTATTATTATTGGCAAATTTCCCTTTAAAAAGATTTGCACTAAAATGCGAGCAGCTCTGAAACGAAATTTGAGCAGTTCATCAATAGTATTCATATGCATATTATGTATTAATTAGAAGATTCTGCCTTTAAAATGGTGGCATTTATTGCTATCGGAAATTCAATATATCGATATTCGATAAACGGAGGCAGTTATCGAGAAAAATTACGCAAACTTGATCTGCGCCTGGTATACGAGAATCTATATTCCAAATATTTTACAGTTTTTGAGATCTGCGTGTTCATACAGACGGACGGACGGACGGACGGACAGATGGACATGGCTAAAAACCCATTTTTAATGGGTTCAGGGTATAAAAAAATGAATGGGTATACATATTGTTAAGAAAAATACTAGCCATACGCTACAGGATACCTGCTAGTCAAGCAATTTAATCTTTTCATTATACTATTTTCACAAACCATTTTCAGGAAAACTGGCTTAAATCATTAATGACACGAGACTAAATCGGAGATAAAACTATGCTTCAAATTGAGTTTTCGAAATATCTTTTGCTCTATAAATGGGGATTTACGTATACGGAATCTGTGAAAAACACAAATAGCTGCAAGGCTATGTACAAACAATTGAGAAATATTTATTATTTTCCAGGACACGCACAGCTGCTATTTTCTGTTCTAAATTGAAAACTTTTAGCTCACCGCTGTGCGGCTAAAAAGGCGTGGCATTGTCGCCCACCTGAACAATTAATTAAAAGCCAGCTGCAGAGTGGACGGGAACCCAGTGATAGACAGTTGCTGACCGATATCAAATACAGCCCCACCATACCACAACCCCAGCGGCATTGTTTTGAGTTACGTATACGTAATTTGCTTAACAAAATTCTTTGCACACTGTCCAAATGCCAGTATTTGATGTTACTCTTATCTCTAATCTACCCAGGCATTAGGGATGCGACACAAACATGGGCCAAGTGACGGCCGGCATAATGTGGAAGCCACAACAGAGCCTGTGGCATTTCCAGAGCTCTCTGATGATATTGACATTTATGCTCGACACATAGCCTATAGCCTAACAGCCCACAGACCCACCTCAGAACTCAGTCCGAAAGTTGTGTCGTTGTTTTCTACTTCTTTTTTTTTGGTAGCTTCATCTTTTTTAACCAAAATGTTGGGCACTGTTTTTGTTGACACTTGACAGCACCTGCTGCCTGCCTGCCTGCCTGCCTGCCCACGCCCTCTTGTCTTGTTTTGCGAAAAAGCCTGCGGGTGGCCAGAAATTTGCTATTGTGAGTATGAATGATTTCAAGTTACATTGCGAGCACGATAAATGCGCATTAGAATCCGAGTTGAACGTGAAACGGCGCAGTTTGTTGTTTCGAGCACGAACAATAACAAGGCCATATTTGTTTAGTGCTAATAAAGAGCTGACCAACCCCACAACTTGTTGAAACAAAAGGCGTAGCGCAGCAAGAGCACCATGGTCCTTGCCCCAATCAATGCCAACTGGATATTGTTTGCACTCCAATTCCAACTGCTGTTTATGTTGATGCTGCCGCAGGACGCGGACGACATTTAAAAATCAACGCAAAGTGCCTTTATTATGCGACTCGTGACCGTCCCATGCAAAGGGCTAGCATATTTTTATACTCCCTAAACCTAGAAGACTCTGACAAAAGCCGTAACAATCGGCCCGTAGCATAAAAAAAAAACAAAGAAAATGGAATTTATATATATATGTGGATATACAAGTAGTCTGGTTAGGTTAGCCAAGCACGCTGCTAGCCATCTGTTTGCTGGTGATTCTAATCAATAATTTACGCATTTTCATTTCCTACAGCCCAAAGGTGGCATTAGCATTGGGGGTCGCAATTACCAGCACAGACATGCCAGCCATTCAAGTGTGTCCTTCTTGAGTTTCTGTATGTGTTAGTGTTGTTGTGTGTGACTATCTTTGTTTTGGGCTCTTTTGCTGAAGGCATATTCCCCGACCTGGCACCATTTGCTGTCCGGTCGTATTCCCTGACGCCCATTTTCCCAACTCGACGCTGCATAAATTGTTGGCTTTGTTCTTAGTTTACAATGCAAAAGTTTTGAGAGCTCTTAAAGTTTTCTGTTTGTGTTAATTTGCACATTTTTTTTAATATTCTATTATTTATGATTAATTTTAGACTGTGCGTGCATTTACTTTTGGCATTAGTTTCACAAACCCAATTATAGCTAAGCAGCCACGATTTGGACTCCTTCTGCTGTGGTTTTTTTTATTTTTTATTTGTTGTTATGCTATTACGCTTCTGGTAATTCTTTCAGGATTGTGTTTACTTGAGTGCCCATGTGGCTGCCAATTGACGCATATTTGACTTTGTGCTTAAGCGAGAGGCTTTCCTTTTTTTATTTTCTTATTTTTTTGTTGCAGTGGTGTGCGCCCAAAATAATACTACACAATTATTGAGCGGCGCCGAGATTCGGCTGTGGTCTGTCAGCGCTGATTGCCATCTCTTGAGCTCTGTCAATTGTGGCGTGAAGCACAAAAACGGCAACACAGTCAAAGCATCAAGAATACTAAGCAGCTTAGCAAGCACTTGGTATTGGGTTTGGCTCTGAATTTTAAATGCTCGCCCGGATAAGACACATTCCTAGCCAAGCTGAGCAAATGAAGTGCGTGCTTTGGATATGGCTCAACTGGCGTTAATTAAAGCCAAGCTAATGCTTAAACTGCATAAGTGTGGCAATTAATAAAGCTTCAAAGCAAACTCAAGCTTAGGCTCAGACCCATGCCCCAATGCTCACCCGCAATCACATACGCGTACACATTACGCATACGCCGCGTGCGCAGGCAGCAAGTCAAGTGTCTTTGGAAGCAAGGCGCATATTCATACGCATTCCACATTAATATTATAAATTGAATTTGACGCATGAAATATTTTATTTATACTCAACCCTTAGGCTCGCACCTAGGCTATGTGTGTCTGTGTATGTGTGTGTGTGTGGGTGTGTGTGTGTGTGGAATGTATGCGTCCTTGTAGGGTAGATATGCTGCTAACGCATAGACTTATGGGCTCATTAACAGCTCTAGAGAGTGACGGTGAGGCAGTTGCTGTTTCTCTCATTGCGCCGAGTCACATGCCGCATATTAACTGCAGGCATTAAACATTGTTAAGAGCCGCAAAATCATCGCAGTTACGGACGACACCTTACAAACGCCACATCCTGGCTATTGTACAGTTGGTTAGATGAATGACTGGTTTTCCATACACACTCGCGTACACTCTCAAGCAAACATAAGCCGCTTCATTAAGAGCTAACTATAAGAGCAGCAGAATCGGAGCATTTAACAAGAAGAGTCAGACAAATTAATTAGACAGCTGTCAGACTAGTCCCCGACTCAGTTTTGTTCTGCCTGTTCTATGCCAAGCGTATGAGGTCCTTATACCAAAATGTTGAGTATGTGAATCGAATATTTAGTTGATTATATGCCAAAATTTATAGCTTAATTGCTCTGTAAATTTATCAATATTAAAATACCTTTTATAAACTGTTTTTAACATTAACAAACATCTTTAGTCCTCGAACTCGTCTTTTATGTCTAATTACGCTGAAGAATTTGTATAGTCCATATTAAAATGTACATATGTGTGGGATTGGTGTATCAGTACAGATACATATATATATACAGTGGCTCAGAGCTTATTTCAAGCAGTGGCAAGCAAAATTTTTAATTGACTGTCATAAATTAATTATACATTATTTTTCAAAAATTCCAAAAACCTATGCCAGGTAAATATTTTTACCACCAAAATCAATAAGTGACCCTAATAAAATGGGGTTTCCCCACCAGCTAGGTCGGGTTATGTAAAAAAGTACCTGATTTTTAGGTCAAAGCTTATTTCAAGCAGTTACATAATGGACACCTGGGTGCCAAAAAACCCGGATTTTTTACGTCAGGTTGATTATTTTTGGAATAAATAGACCAATACTTCGTAGTTAGTTTAATTATATCCGGCATCTCGGGTGCAACCAGCCAACAAGGAGTATGGACAAGCGGACTGCTATTGATCTACGGAATCTCATCCTGGAACACCTCCAAATGGGATATTCACATCGCCAAATAGCTAGAATGATTTATCTAAGCAAGTCAACTGTATACAACATCATTCGGAGCTTCGTGGACGCAAATCGGACAGAGGACAAGGGCAGAATGGCACCAAACAAGATTTTCACCGAACAGGAGGAGCGGAGGATCATCAGAAAAGTAAGGGGAAATCGCAAGCTATCTCGGCAGCCGGCGTCGGGAATTTGGTGTTCATTAAAACCATAATGGACAAGAATGTGTACTTCAATACATTAAAGGAAAATTTACTCCAAAAAGCCGAGATGCTAGGAATCCGACTTACTTTCAGGTTCTACCACGTCAATGACCCCAAGCATAAGTCCGGATTAGTACAGTCCTGGCTTATCTGGAACTGCCCCCACATGATAATTCCACCGGCCCCTTCTCCAGATTTAAATGTTATTGAAAATTTGTGGGCTCTGCTAAAAAATATCATCCGGAATCACAGCATATCCAGCAAACAGGATCTCAAAAATGGACTGTTGCAACTACCCGGAAGCGGGTATCTTCCATGAATAATAGGTAAGGGGAAGTTGTTAAGGCTAAAGGGAATCATACTAAGTATTAACATCCATATTTAAGTTTTTATACTCCAAATATGTTACTTTTTTAAGACTGCTTGAAATAAGCTTTGACATGTTTTTTGGATATGTGTTCAGTTTTTGACTTATTTTAATTAATTAATTAATATTTAAATACAAACTTAAGTTTTTTTCTCAAACGTGATATAACATTAAGCAAATTGGCATTTAAACATCTTGAGTTTGTTTGTTTGATCAAACTTTATAGCACTTTGAATTTTTTGCTTGACACTGCTTGAAATAAGCTCTTAGAACTCAGTTTTCTGCTTGTATGTATCTGTGTAAATTTGAAATTTACTTACATATGTATATATATATGGATATGTATATGAACAACCACAGCGAACATTGTTCTGAATATTTTATTTATGGCTTATGGATGATAAACGATTAACTTCCTACTTTTGGATAGCAAAGTGAATTGCATTTAACATCATCTGAAATAAGCACTGTACTGTAAAGCATAATTATACTATCGGAAAAATGATTATTGTCTGAATAATTAATAGTATATATGGGCCTGGCTAGATACGACAGCCGCACAACATAATTGCCTATAGAAATCTTTTTGTGTGCTGGCAGTTTTGTTGACCACAGGCACGTTGTCAAATTTTCCTTTTGCAACTTAAAACTATGAACGAACAAATAGACATCGCTTTCGAGCATTTCGCGCACAGCGTGGCTTGTTCTATTGTTTGTCACCACAATTCATGCGGCTCAGTCAATTTTCAGAAATAACACTCTATTTGGCCCATATTTGTTGTTCATCAAATACAGTAGCGCCTATCGGAAATGGCCCAATAACACAGCTGCTTATGCTATTGTGTGTGTCATGGGTTTGTGGGCGTGCCTAGATTTCTGCAGCTTTAGCTAGTGTTTTATTGCCTACTTTAGTGCGCCAGCACACACACGCACACACACACAGACACAGATCGCTGCTTGGCAGCTCTTTATGCGAACCTTTAACAATACATACTTTCAAGTGAGCGCACACACACAAGCACAGTAATAGAAAGTTGCACAAACACACAAACACACACACAAAAACACATTGACAAGCACGGTAGTAGCAACCGAGTGGAAAAAACAAAAACATTTGCCTTTCATTTGCGTCCCCTTTGCATAATAAAAATGTGTAGTTTACTCTTTTTTGCAGCAGCTCGCACCAAACTCTGCCGCAGTCTCTGTCTCAGCCACAGATGCGTTGATGTTGGCGTCGTCGCCGGCGTCAGCCAACATTGCTAGCCCTTTGTTTCCACATTTGCTGTCGTTATTGTTTGTTTGTTTGCCAACTTGTTATATCCTTATGTGTGTGTGTGTGGGTGCGTTGTGGGTGTGTGGACGAATGCTTGTGTATGCGTGGGCGAGTGGGTGCGGCTTGTATGTGTGACATTTCCGCCTATGTTTAACTTTTCACTCAGAATGCGCTACTCTAACATTAGATAGAGCATTTCGTTTCATTTCTTTTTTTTTTTCATTTTATGTGTTATTTTTTTGCTTCACTGCTGAGACTTAATAAAGTTTTTAGTGCCTAGACATGTTTTTGTTTTAATTCCCACCACTCACACACACACACAATCACACACAATCACACACACATTTACACATACGGACACAACGTTTTTAATTAATTTCGCCTACTGCTGGCAAATGGTTGCGGCTGTATGTGTGTGTGTGAGTGTGTGTAATGGCAATAAAATAAAATACATATGCGCACTGGTCTCGAAATCGTCTCGCTTCGGCAGTGATTAAATTGTTATTGCTGCTCACATTGCTGCCTGATAAGAGCACTTTAAAGCCCGAAAGTTGACTACGGATTCGACTGAATCCACTTTATTACCACATTTGTTATTTATAAGTCACGCCTCGGGCCATTTCACATAAGTTAAACGCGTTGAAATATTTATGACTGCATTTTATTTTGTGCTAATAATTCATCTTCACACCACATATGCACAAGAAACTAATTTCACTTTTGCAAATGCAATTAGATATTTATTTTTGAGTTGCATAACAAATGTTGTTAGTAAACATAAGTTTGAAATTTATTTGAGATGCTGATGCTATTAGCAAAGCAGAGATTTAGAGTTCACTCTAAAAAACAACGCACATACTCAGTCGGACATGCCTTTCCCAATCCATTCTTAAGCTCTTAATGACTGGCGCACTTTGGCAAGATTCAACTTAGAAGAACGCTGTACCGGAATAACAATGCTCTGGGCTATTTGGGCGTTTTGTTGTGTTTTGTCTTGTTTGGCTTGACCACACGCCACAATTGTGGGCACAGTATTTTCAAATTTTTTGGGCACAAATTTATGCGCAATCAATTTAGCCTTTGATTCTGGCCTGCCCGCTCAGGCTCTGAATAGGTTGACAAAGGCCTTTTTGGGCGTCCGGGCAAATCCCATAAGTCCCTCAACTTACTGTCATTGCTAACCAGCATGTCTCATTCATTTTGCATGAATTGCCAGCAGCGCTTGACTTTAAAATGCTTTCGACCTTTGCTAAAACTTTTGTCAGCCAATGCTAAAATGTTGAGCCAAAAATCAAACTGTGGGTAGTAATGAATGCCTCGCAAAATTTTTCAACCCAGCCGAAACACAGATCTCATCGTTTTCCAATTTCTGCTCTGCGGTACTCTTCTATATATGCCTGAATAATTAACGGTTCGCTAAGCAGCATTGAATCCCAGCTTTGAGCACATTCCATGCCTGTTTGTCATTGCTGAGAGTCAATTTACATTTGGCCGGCCGAACTCGATTTAACATTGTTGTTGTCAGTGTTTGCGTGCCTATTGGCAATTTATGGCTTTTTGAAATTTATTAGAGGTCTGCCAATAACAAATATCTGCCGACAGTGCCAACGCATTTTCTTGATTTGGGTTGAATTAGCTGGGATTTATGTTGCAGTTGCTGCCCAGAACTTGCCTACGCTTCCTGCCGCTTGCTGCCTTATTAAGGCTCATTAAAGCAGCCGCATAAGAAGAACTTCAAAGCATTCCACTTTTATTTAATGCCTTAGGCAGCAGCAATCAAATAAAAATCTTAAAGTATTTTTTTTCGCTCTTCCCCAAATTTTTATTTATGAAGAAAAAGGGCGCGTTTCCCTGTCAACATAAGGCAGCAAGAACCATAACTGTGGTTCTTAATAAACCGATAAATTGAGTGAAAAATGGTAAGTCGATTTCTTTTCTGGCGTTTATTGTTATTACAAAACTGTCAGACCAAAAGCAGCAACTAAAAGAAATGATTGCTGGAAAAAAAGCAACAGAGATAAAAAGAGAGACCATGGCACAACCTTTGCAAATGCAGGCAACTTCTTTAGCCAACAGCTACGTAAATCCTTTTTGATAAAGTGCTTTCAGTCTTTTGGCACTCATTCTCTTTCCATACTAACTCACAAAATAGCATTGGTTGACTGGCAACTTTTGCGCTATTTGGCCCAAGTGTCGCATTATAACCATTTTCATTGGCAACGCCTCGTTGGCTTCGCAGCTTCCCACTTTTCTTTTGTTGAGTTCGCTTTAGTGGGGGATTTGGCAATAAGACGCTATCAGATTTATGCAGCTCCTGCGAAGCGTAATTATTTGCTGACATTTTAATAGTTTCCAATTTAGTGCTTCTTCTTTATCTTGGAAGCTACGCTTCAATAAATACTTGACAAATGAAGTAATATAAAGCGATTTCTTTAAAAAAAAAATACATATTTTAATAATGTCACAGACATTCCAAAATTTGAAACGTTTACAAATTGTTGTCAGCTTCATGAATATTTGAAGTGCGGCACTTAGGCATAATTATTTTGCAAGAGTTTGCTTTCGTATTTTATTTTGTTTAATTTTTGTTTTTATTTTGGGTACCGCCTTTAGGCAGCTGTCATTTGTCCACACACACATATACATATACACATATATATGTGAAAACATTTTTAATGGCCGCCGTTTAACGACATTTCCCAAAACATCATAAATAATATAAATAATAGCTAGGGCCGAAATATAAAATTCGTTCTTCATGTTGCCGTTACCAACGCAGTGACAATTTGTCGTATGAGCAACTTTTTGATAGGCTCAGTTGTTGCTGCTTTGCTTTGCCCGTCGATAAACTTCTATATTGCATACACTCATACATCTCTCCCCTCCATCTTACCAATTTAGTAAGCTGCACAGACCCACCTCGTTCTGTGAAGGCGCCGCCACCCTAGGGTGACGCTCGTTTATAGACTTTGCACACTTTGCATTTACTTTACGGTACCGCTGATGCGGCTGATAATAACACCAAGTGGCGTATGCGCAATGCCAGGCAGGTACAACAAGCCAAAGCCGACAAGTAAGCAGAGAAAAAGTAAGAAAAAACTTTACCAAAGTTTTTACAACTCGATACACACACGGCAGCCCAAATGCTCCAAGTCGCCGCATAAGACCGTATCCCAGTTTTAGCCGTATAGTACAGAGACGTCATTTAGGCATTGCCGGTGATTTGGCATCTGGGCTTTACGGAATTCCGACCGCAACAGCTCTCGGCTGCTTGGTAGCTAGGTGCTCTCCATTGTTTTCCTTTTGCCAAAGCTGGTTTTATAACTTTTTGATTGTCTTTGTGCCAAATTTGTGTAAAATTGTTTAAGTCGTTTGCCAAATGCTTTCTACCTGCTGCTTTGGCCAAATTGTATGTCGCACATTAGGGCTAGGAACGGCAGTCGGTTGACGTGTGCTATATTTACTTTAATCTGATTTTAGCCGCTCAAGTTAACTTCGACGGTAAGCTGGCAAAACTTTGCCCTTGACGCTCATATTCGGCAACAATTTAAAGACAATTCCACAATACTCATGTATTGGGCTTACTCAATTTAAGTGGCTGTCGACCAAGAGCCAAAAAAAGTTTCATTAGATATGCCAAAAACGTCTTTGCACAAGTCAAAATTACGGCAAGGGTCGCTGCAGGGCGAGGGATTGTTGTGAATTGTCAAAACCGACAAAGTGTCGCCCGCCAGGCAGCCATACAGACAGAAAAGCAGAAAGACAGACTGACAAGAAGGCTATTGTGTGGCAGAGCCAGTCGCACAGTCACATAGTCTGCCAGCCAGTTAGTCAGTCAGCTGCAGGCAAAATCTTCTCTCAGCCTGTCCACCACTCTGTGTGTATGTGTGTGGTTGTGTGTGTATGTGTGTGCACATCTTGTATGCCTCTGGCTAGCCCTGTCATTGAGGTTGCACAGAGTACACACTTGCCTTGTTGCTGCTGCTGCTGGCTCTTATAACTATTACATTTATATGGGTATGCTCACATTAAGCATACGCAATGAAGGCCAGCGTTGCGATGATGTCACTATTGTGGCTGCCAGAAGTTGGCATAATATTTGCTTGTATATACACTTCAAGAATGCAGCCAGCCATCTTTCTCTCTCTATCTCTACATTTCTCTTTCTCTATCTATCACTTTCTCTGTCTCTCTCTCGCTCTCCGCCTCCCTGCTTATGCAGCTAATCTAATTTTTATTTTGTTGAAATTTCTATATTAAATTTAACATTAACAGCTAAGCATTAAAACAATGATGATAATGTTATTATTAGGCACGTCACGTATGACCTTTCTCAGTGGCTCAAGTAAGTAAATAGTGGGGAACTTTTGCAATGTGAACGCCAACACAACACAATTAGACTCTGGTCTGCGAACTACGATACAGGTTAAGGGTAATAGCCGACAGCCCATATGAATAATTTAATCGGTGCAATTTTAGCTACAACCAAAAATCAATAATAATCGCATCAGTTACTTATGTTACCTTTGAATTACATTTACTTCAGATGGAGACGTGTATTTTTTTTAAATTTTCGAAGCCATCCAGCGATCAGAGCTGCTAATGGTCTCTATGTGTTAGAAGTGCAAGTGTGGATGTGTGTGTGTGTGTGTGTGAGTGTGTGAAACTTTCACTTGCTCTAGAAAGCTGCCAGAGACAGACACAGACAGCTCCCTATAAGGTTCATTTCGCTTAACGACTCGAAATTGATTTTACTGTGGCATCGTCACATTTTATATGCTGCTTCCCCGTATCTCAGCTACTGGCGGTGTAATATTGCTCAAACGTGCTTTACGACACAGTCACCAATCCTTGTTGCTTCATCATTGCTGTTGCTGCTGTTGCTGTTTCTGTTGCTGCCACTGCCACAGCTCCTTGGTGAATTAATTTTTCAGCGATTACGTTGCCTCAGCAACGTGTAATAGATACGAACGGCGAGAGGTTGATTCTAAGTAAGAGGAGTGTTAGGGGGCGCTGCTCATTGAGTTTTTGATTAACTTTCGCCCCCAAATGAAACAGTAATTAAATTTAATTTTGTGGCATGCTTTGCAGCAGTCGTAATTAACGTAAACCGCCGAGTCACTTATTGGTTCAGTAATTATACCAATTCAATCTATATATATATAAATATTGTGAAATTGCCAATTGGTATTTTCAATTAAATTTTTATTGCAGTCAGATAAATACTGGAATGTAAGGTAAAAGTTATAGGTACAAGTATTTGCCATGACACAACTATTTATTAAAATTAAAATCTTGTACAAGCCATAAAATGTCAAGATGCATACCAACACGTTCTATATACAGTTGTATGTATAGATGTTTATAACCGACACAGTCCAGGCATGGTCTTAGTAGAAAGTTATGAAGTAAATAATCGAAGCGTGCGCTCTGAATTATTCATGAGACTTAAAATAAAATACACAGAGCAGACGCAGCAGGAGCAGGATCAAAAGCAGCAGTATCAACAGGAAGCAGCTGTGTGCCAAGGTATTGAAGCAGCAACTGACCGAACGCGGAAATTCCATTGGGCAAAGTCGGTCTCGTTCCAAGAAAGTCAATACGTCTCCGTAACGGTACTGAGGGGATGCTTGTGCCCATTGCTCAACGCCATTTACAATTAGCCAGCTAGTTTTCTGCCTTTTATTATTTGCATATCCATATTTCAATTAAAATGAAAAATTCTATAAATATATGGCTATATGGTAATTTGAGCATAAGGATAACTGAAAGCCTCCAGTTGTGAAATTCGCCTTTAATATTCAAATTGTTTGTTGGTTAGTTTAAGTGTATCTGCACTTTTGCGCTCAAGAATGGTAACTGTCCAGCTGTCCGACTAAACAACATGGTCATTCCTCATGAGAACCATGTTCGCTCCCTGGGTTTGTACCTGGACAGGAAACTTACATGGCGCAAACACATTCAGATCACGGCGGCAGTATGTAGATCCAAAAGGGCAAAACTCAACTGGTTGCTGAAGCCATCTAGCAAACTCAGCATGAGCAGCAAGCTGCTCGTGTATAGGAGCATCATTGTGCCCACATGGACATATGGAATTCCATTTTGGGGCACAGCTGCAAAATCTTGGATTAAGCAAATTCAAGTTTTGCAAAACAAGATGCTCAGAGACATCTCTGGGGCTCCACCTTATGTCAGAAATAGGACGCTGCATAATGACTTCGGCCTTCCAACCATTATGGAAGAAATCAATCGGCATACGAGTCGTTACAATGACCGGTTGCATAACCACGTCAACCCCTTGGCTTGCACACTTGGGTCAAATACAACACGCAGAAGGTTGAAGCGCCTCCAAGCGTTAAATTAATGAGCTATAAATGTTATATTTAATTTTATGTATTATCTGCTAAAACCAGTTCTATGATTACGTTATAGATTTTAAATTCACTGCTATTATTCGTTCCTTTACAAATCATTGTTTTATAGCCTTCGAGTAGGTTGATTAATGTTTAAAATATAAAAAACATATAAAAAAAAAAAAAAATTTAAGTGTATAACTTATTTATTTATTTTCTCAAATAATTACAACTTAATGGTTTATTTTAAGCCTATCAAACCATAAATTGCTGTTTTCCCTTAAAAAATATGTCATTTATAAATTAAATAATATTTATTTTGCATTTCAGTACTTAAAACGATTTATGTGACTCCCGAGCTTTAGAAATTAATTATTTGAAAGATTGTGAAACAAAAAACGACTAATCAAATAGTAAATGTTCTGATGTCAAATAGTTTATAATTCATTGTTTGTTAAAGTTTACAACTTTCAAACTTTGCTGAAAATTAAAAATTAGTCTGCGCTTTTTGTTTGTTGACATAATTGCCATTTACCAGTCGTGAAATTAATTGTTCCCTTTTTGCTTTTTGTATTTATGTTGTCGACAATAATATTTAAGTGCAATAATCAATTTTTCCTGTTGAGTTTTGTTTATTGTTTGTGATAAATTGGCTTACAAACAACTGTGCTTACACATAATAGGCTTTTATGTGTATCAATATAAATATCAATACACATATATATCAATATAATTCTATATATCAACATAATTCCCAGTTGTCACCAGCCTACTTCTCTTCAGTTGCAATTAAATTACGCAAGTGGGAATCATAAAATAATCTTCAAAATATTCAATGAATTCGAGCAAAAAAAAATACACATTTTTGCATTCATGCGAAAAACAAACAGATGCTTTTATGGTCAATTACTGGTATGCCCTTAATCGAAACTCAAATTGTCATTTTCCATTCGTTTGACAATGTCCTGTAACTTACTTATTGGCTGCGTTCCTAGTAATCCTAGGCATAAAATGATTATCCAAAAGTTAAACATATTTCCGATGTTTGTTGGTGGTTTTTCGAATTCGGATTCGTAGGTTATAAATTTTGAGCTGTAACCAATTATGCAATTCAGCGTTATGCACAACTATTAAAAATTTACAATTTAATTCTCCTTTTTTTTCACACAAAAAGTTCAGCTTTTTTTGATTTACCAAATCGGTGGTACGAATTAGTACGAATTAGCTTTGGCACCAAATAAAAACACTACACAAATCGCCTTTGTACGGCACACAAAATGAATTTCACACGATTGCCTTCATCCAAAAGTGGAGTAGTTACATTTTCGGTGTGTTGCATTAAAAACGGGCACAGCCCCGTTGATCAAAAGCAGCGAAAGGATCTGTGGAGCGCTTTAATTTCCAAGAGTTTCGTGTAGACTCTTTAAAGACACTTAAACACATACACATACACATACACATACACACACAAATGCTGTGTTTTGCTTTGCACTTTCGCTTTCACAGCACACACTACACAACACAGCACGTTTGCAGTGCAGTCGCTCTGCTGCTCTGATTGGCTTTACAAGTGAAGGAAGGGCTCTGACTTATCCTGGTCTGTTCGCACGCGCGCACTTGTTGTGCCCGTCGCAAGCGTTTATCCTAGACTGAAATGACAGAGCCGAAACTCGACGAGGCTGGAATATCAACGGCAACAGGATATACACCTACACGGCGCACGAGCGCAATGTGGGAGTAACACTTCCAATTAAGTGCAGGCCACACGAAGTTCCCAACGAGAGCTAAAGCTTTCCAGCTGCCGCGAGAGCAGAGCTTTTACGCTCTTTTATCCGGCCAGTTGTTGCGTTACCGCAACAGGCTTTTCAATGTCCATAACCCAACTGGAACCGGCTTGCGGCGAAAACGGAAGCAACAGGCTGTTGAAATTACTGTGGCCATTTGCTTGGCAATCGTTGCTCCGTGTATGCATCCAAAGTGGCCGTTTTAAATGCATTAAATGTGACAGAAAACAACAACGATGCCACATCGTTTTTGATTGCTCTTTGAGCTGCCAAAGCTTCAAGCATAATATTATTTACGCAGACAATTTACTTATTTAAAAAGAAACAATTGTTAAAAAAAAAGTAACTTAAGTACGTACTATCAAATGTGCACATTTCTAATTAAATATTATTGCACTAGACTATCAAAATTAAAAGAGGCACTAACAGCAATCAGAATTTGTAGCACTTAATTAAATGAGAATTAACAATCATGTGTATTATATATTACCTGCAACATTGTGTGAATATATGTAAACTGTTGCGATTAAGTTGGCGGCTTACCACAAATTTTTGGTTTGCTACAGTTTTCATAATGCAGTGCACGTGCGTTGAATTTGTTGTATAAATCTTAATTTAATTAGATCATCAAGGAACTACGCAGGAGACACATTATTATCATCAATAAAGCTTCTTATAGTTATAAAGTATGACTATACTTTGGAAGATGATTATTTTTTACATTTATTAGCTCTCAAGAAAAGTGATAAATCACTTAAATGAATTTAAGTTGAACTTATATTTGTCAATAACACGAGCCGCATGATCTGTACAGGATAGCCCAGATACCCCAATCAGGGATAGTTCCTGCTGAACTGTTTGTCGCTGTCTAATCGTAATGGTCTGACATTTGGATCTTAAATCAAGTAGAGTACAAGTGTGATATGATATCTCTATATGAAACCTATGCAAATACAATTAAATTTATCTGTTACTGTATCATACTGTACCTTAGTTACAGTTGTTAACATATTACGCTCTTGTATTATTTATGTATCATCAAAAAGATCTATATTTTGACATATATGAATTTATGGCTAGCTATTAGTTTTTTGTTTATCTTTGATTGCATACATGTAGCTAATTAATATATATGGCATTGCAGCTGCTTTCTGACAGCAATTAAACCTATAATTGTTTGCAAGATAACTGATAATAGTAGGTATTCAGGATGTACATTTATAAAAATAGAATACACAATATATGCAGAACTAGCACTACACTTTGGTGATATCAGTAGCTATGCCTGAACCACTATAAGCTGAATACTGCTACTTTAAGTTGGCTTGTCTAAAGAAATTAGATATGTCGTCTATTTTGAGTTTTCATTATACCAAAAATAAATATATTTCCAATAAAATTTATTTGGCAATTTTATTCATGATAATTTTATTGAGATAACTAACCAAATATGGTAAATACTTAAGCCGACTTTAATTATACTACCAACGTATACAATTTTCTATCTCTTTCCACTATTTTCATTTGTTCTCACTTTTACCGCTAATACACTTGATGACAGGCGACTATCTGTTTGGTTTAATTTGAGGCAAGCTTTAAGTGTCTTTTGTCCCTCAAGTCTAACAGGAGCCGTCCCTAGACTTTAGCTTTTGACGCTACGGCGTATCAATTAGTCATTAGGTACAACGCAAATAAGCTGCCTTGGAAAGTTTTGTAAGACAACCCGGATATAATTTGGCCGCACTGCTTGCGTTATCCTTGGGTTGCCAACGGCGCCCTGACACGTTGCGCAGTCCTTGCCTGCATTGCGCGTTTAATGTTATTACATTCTACTTTTAAATTAAGAACAGGAACAGAGCACGTGGCCATAAAGTTTTATGCACAACACACAGAGAGAGAGAGAGAGGGCGAAGGAAAGAGATGAAGAGAGAGGACGGTAGGACGGTGTGCTGGGCTGTATGTATCCTATGGATACTCATTTAACTTTTGCCATGTCCACTTTTAATTACAAACAATCAAATCAGCTTGTTTTTGCCGCTCCACGCGCCGCCAACTAAAGTCAGCTCACGCTGTGGCACCGTCCAAAAGTAGGGGTGTTAGGGTACAAATGGGTAGGGTGACCATGAGAATGTGTCATTGTGACATGTTGGAGCCACGGACTGTTTGTGCATTTTTCAGTCGACAGTGGCTACAAAAGTAGACAGATATCCGCACCACACACACATTTTCCGCAGGGACACTGCCGCGTTTTTGTTTTTCTGCTCTTGTTCGTCTGTGTGTGTTTGTTTATGTTTTAGATGGGCGACTGTCATCATTAGTGACCACAACAAAAGTTGACCGAGCGCGTAATGAGAACCTGCTATCTCTACTCGCACCTGTGTGTGTTTGCTAGCTGACACACATATTTTTTGTACAAGTCAGCTCATGCTATTAAGTCATAAAAGGCGTGGCTCGTGGGTTACCTGCCCGCGTTAATTTGCCCAAGTTGCCGCCCACAACAATTTCCTCTTAAATACCTCCTTACACATCTACTCATCCAACTCCGCAGCTGTCATGAAGCCATGCAGTCAATCGATAAACTGTGCCAACTTAATGTATGATAAATGTCAAAATCATAAATCTCAGTCAGGCCTAGTACGAATCCTAAACATAACATTTTTCTCTTATTCTTCCGGTTGTATTCTGTATGCATGCATCAAAATTGAAAATATAAATACTAACTACTATGCATAGATAAATATTTGTTATGTTGCGTATTTGTATATGCAAATGCAAAACTGGAATTTGTGATTGTATTGGTCGCAAATATTTTGCAATTGGCAATTACTTTGAAGCCTATATGAATTTTCATATTAAACTTGAATTTGTAAAAACAAAAATACTTTAAATTGGAAAATGAAAATACTGTTTGATTTATTCTTTAAACAAAACAAATAAGCCTAAATACATTAGATTTCAGCTTTATCTTAGCAGTATATTATATATATATATATATATATATATGTTTACTTTAGACTGTAGTATGATGGGCAGAGATTTTACTTTACAATTCCACACAGGGGCTTACATGGTCTAATCGTATTGTCAGAAATTTAATTTCTCAAGAATATACTCGCAGGCAGGTTATTGACTGCGTGCTTCTTCCAGGAATGCCCCAGCCGGCAGCCGGAGCCCACTCGACGACGAAACGTAGCCCTGGGCAACATATTCAATGTGTGCAGGCAGAAAATGTTTCTGAGCTCGAGTTGGGTAATATGTAAGTTAAGCCTACAAGAAACAAAAGCTCGACCGAGGCAACAAAAAAGTCAACGACAAGAGCAACAAGACGAACAATAGCAACAACAGCCGCAAACAGGGCTCATTTACACGGGAAATAGCCTAAATGCAAAAACCATTTAAATGCAAATTAAGCAGCAAGTGAAAACATGTGAACAAGGCTGCCCATACTCCAACACACACACACACACACACACACACACACACCCATACACGTCGATTGCATGGTGCTGCCTCGTGTTGGGGGGGGGGGGGGGCATGCCAATGCTTTTGGTATCAAGCTTGCTGCTGCATGTGGCTTTGGCTTTGGCTTTGGCTTTGGCATTTGGTTTTGCCACTGCCTGCTCTAAATGCAAAATAGTTTAGCGTTGTCAGGGCCACAACAAACTGCCTGTTGATGTATTTTGGGGGGCGGGTGTGTGCGGCTGCTGCCCATGTCCTTATTTGAATAAATTCATATGCATAAATGGCCACAGTTTACAGTGATTATCCCATAGGGGCATAGCAGTCAATTGCAGCCGACACGCACGAGCACGCGCACACACACTCTGCTGCTTGGGCAGTTTCTAATTGAGTCAAAGCTTGGGATTTACACATTGCCTACCTGTGGCAAGTAGCAAGTTGAAATGTCTCACATCCTGACCTATTGCTGCCCCAGTCAATGAACCAATGCAGCAAGTGCTGTTGGCATATTTCCATGCATTGGATGTTGGCTTAATGAAGCAACCTGGCAGTGCTGCAGGTGTTGGCTTGTCAGACTTTACCGCTTCAATCGTCTCGACTGCCAATGTGTCACTCAGTCATTCAGGCATTCAGTTGTTCAGCCGAGGCGCAAACGTGTGTACATCCGGGCGCCAATAACCGACAATTGCACTCACCAGTTGAGTGAGCTCAGATAGCGCCAATGAGCTAACGGCCACCGACCAGGCAAAAGCCTTTAGACAACGGCAACAACAGCAGCAGGGGGGAGGGGGCAGAATATATTGCTGCCCAACTGAGCAGATTGTATTCCAAAGTTGTAGTTCGCTATGCGATAGCCTTTGATTACTTTACACCATCCAACCTGTGCGTGTGTGTGTGTTGTGGAATTGTAGTGCACCTGTGTGTGTGTTTGTGTTTAATAGAGAATGTTTACTTTAATTCTGCGCACAAAACAAACTGTAGAGAACACGACCACTTCAATACTCAATTATTTCTGCTCTGCAAGTAAAACAATACTGTTCACTGTAAAGACTGTTTTTTTACTATTCAGTTACGTGTTTAAATTTTTCAGCATCACAATTAGCTGTATATTGGCTGTAGTCCTTTGGAGTTTACTTTCTAAGAAAGTGTACTTAGTTTCTGGCTGATTACTAGAGTTAAGTTTAATCTGTTTTACAATTTTACAATCGTTATTAAATCGTGCTGCTTAACATATTATGTGTTAAATAGAAAACATATTAATTTTAATTTTTTAACCTTAAAAACGAAAACCTCTTAAAAATATTCATAATATCTAAAAAAAAAAAAATAAATACAAAGTGTGAGTGAAATTTAAAGTGTAAAATCAAGAAGTATATTAAAAATAAAGATAGTTAGTGAATAAAATTTGATTATAACTTCCGTATCAAATAGATTAAGCGTAAAATGTTGTCATCTGTGTGTGGCAGAGATGTCACATGCCAATAAAAGTTTTGATATTCTCATTTTGCTGTCAGAAGACCACATTGAGCTCACAGTTCATTTGATATTAATATGGACACTCGTTTGGGCTACTGTTTCTCCTGCTCCTGCTGCTGCTCCTGGTCCTGGTCCTGGACCCACTCCTGTTACTGCTGTTGCTGTTGTCGATGCTGTGGGTGCTGTTTTCCCTGCTACATATGTTTTCATTTGTTTGACGCTGATGATGACAACCCTCATCAAAAGTTGGTCCGATGACCGCTCGATTGTTCGGACGACTGGTCAACGGCTGTCGACAGGCCACTTTGACATCATGTGGTGTGAGTGAATGCCTGTCTATGTGTGTATGCTTGTAGTAGACAGATAGACAGTGATATATATATAATTAAAAGTAAGGCGAACGTGAAAGGCTAGGCAAAGTTTTAATGGCTCACACGCACAATTTAACTTAATGACAGACTACAAAAGATTGCGATTTGCGACATAAAAGCAAACAAGTCGCTTTGAGGTAATTCATTAATCCGCCATCCAACATACCCATCACTAATTCAATTTCAATGGAGCAACTCTCCGGCACATTTGTCGCCAGCAATGAAGCAATTGAAATAAAAAAAATATAAGAAAAATCTGTAAAAAGGTGAAAAGTCAATGAAAGACAAGTCATCGATAAGGAAAAGAAAGGGGAAAAATCATATACAAAGCAGAGTATGACGACTGGTGTGCAAAAGAGCAACGCAAAGGCACACATCACATTCAGCAACCCACACAAATGTCATTTGTAGTAATTGAAATGCTGTCAAACAAATAGAGCAAGAGAATTGGAAGTGAGAGAGACCGACATACAGAGAGAGAGAGAGAAAGAGAAGAACAACTATAGAAAGTGCCTTGGGATACGACACTGTAAGTACACAAATATGGCGATGGTGGGCAAAAATCTCTTGTTGGTGGTCTTGGTTGGTGCGTCAGAATGATTCACGACTATGCAAACTGAAGTCCGCTGCGGCTGCTAGGTGCAACAGCAACAGAGCGCGGCAGCACCAACGCGCAACAACAGCACTTGCACATGGGTAAGCTCCATTCACAGACGACATGTCGAGCATGTGTTGAGCACGTGTTTACACTTACGGCGACGACGCCATCACTTGTGCTTCTACTTGTCCTTATACATATATTGTGTGCCATTCGTGCAAGCAGCGTCAGAGCCAAAATCAACAGAAACCCCCACAACCCCCGGGGCGCCTCAGATGCAGCGTATTGTGTGGAGTATAGTAGAGCTTCGGGCTGGAGCTGGAGGGTAAATGCATTTAGCCCCGCTGGCTGAGATGCGCGTTTTGAATGACGTTAATGCAGCTTAGCTGGCATCTGCACGCATTGCACACACGTGCCTAGCAGCCCAACCTCCACCCCAACACCAATCAATGCAAATAGACTGTGCCTAGCAACCAAATGTTTCTATGGCTTTTATTGCACTTGCATATATATACATTCATACATGCATAGATTTGCAGGTGATGGCTTATGAAAGGCTTTGATGCCGATGGCAATAAAATATACACATACGTAGCAGCGTTTTGTGTGTGGAGCAACACTTCGTATTGGCAACTTTGGCTAATTGCTGTATTTATGCGATTGCCATTGCATGTGTGCCACCATTAATGGCAGCTGACGGTGCCTGCAAAGATAAATGCATTTTTTTTTTACAGTCACGTAATCAAGTGGCATGCAATCAAATGTGCAGTTGGTTTTTCATGAGATACACTTTCGTGAATAATTTCAATAAAATAAATAGACAACATTTGTTGGATTTAACATGAAAAAAGCATATGTGAATTGAATTAAATGATTTTTTAATAAACTTTAAGGAACAAAACATATATGCTTTTAATTGACCTGCAAACAACTTCTTTACTGGAGCTTAAAGAGTTGATTGTATTTGATTAAGTAGGGAATACCATCAAAATCTTATATACACTCAAATAAGTCCCCTCACATTTTAGAAAGTAGCCATACCTTTGGGAGCAAGGTTCAGTTCACTTTAATTGTCCCAAAGTATATTTATAAAGCTGAAGTTTTTGTCCATCGTAAAGAAAGTGATTTTCTTGACTTAATTCCAAAATGTATTGTTCTAAAATTTAAAAAATAAATATCTTTCGATGGTTTTTTTTTTTATATGCATTTAAAGTTAATTTCAAATAAAGAAAATAAAAAATATTAAAAAGTTTTTCTAGTTTTCAGTACCATTTTAATTTTTATATATAAACTCAAGATAAAAGGCGATATTTTTTTAAGCAAATGCGCTCTTAAATTGTCAGTAGAAGCATTTTAAGCATTTAATAGCAGACAATAGGTGAAGCTGCTGAATTCGTATTGCTGTTGTTCTCACTGCACTTGCAATTGTACAAGTTTAACCAAAATAACGAACGCGCCTTTGGCAACTGACCAGCAGATTCTTTCTGGCTATGGGTTTAGTTTCATGCGATTCGATATCGGTGGCTCCATCGTTTTCCTTTTGTATGACATCTGTGTTTGCGTAACAGTAACAAATGATGGAGCTACGGTACTTCAGTGTTTGCACTCAGAGAAACACAATCACACGTTTGTGTGTCAGTGTCTGTGCTGTTGCGTGTTGTCTTTATTTAAAGGTAATTAAGTAGATGGGAACTAAAAAAGTTAGCTCTGTTAACAAACCGGTAGAAATAGCACACAAAACAGAACAAATAAAACTAGCAGACGCTTAAGCGATGCTCTTCACTAAATCCAAACATTATTAAACTTATTGTCACACTGAACGATTTATGCAAGATACATTTTGTGCAAACTTACAAATACTTAGTAGTAATTGTGTAAAAAAAAGAACTTAAATAAAAGCATTTATCTTATTCATTTTTTTATAAACTAAATTTACCAAATTGAATAATTAATTAAGGCCCCATATCTGCCTCGCCAGCCGGTATCAGCTGGTATTACATTGGAAACAGAGTATTCCGAAATTGCCTAGTATTTATATATGATTGTTATGCAAATTGGCTGTTAATATGATTATGCGCTACCAATTATTTAATTTTGTTTTAATTTTTAAAAATGTAAAATCATAACGTCGACTACCAAACTATTACTTATATTTTCAATATGCACAACAAGAAGGCACTTTAGTGCGAATATAAAACAGTATGATAAATATTTAAAAAGCTTTTGCAAAACAATCAAGGCATGCTTCTTGTCTGGAAAGCTCGACTAGGAAATACCGTGAACCAACACCTTAACATATTATAAATCAAACGAATTTGTGTTCACAAGAAAATTTAATTTTTTACATTTTTTTATAAAAATTAACTATAAAGAATTATATGAAATTTCTAGAATGATAATTAGTGTATTAGATTATTGGTCCTGCTCCAACTTAAGAAAACGCGAAAGCTTAACGTTTTACGTCGAACAGATAAACGGACATGACTAAGTCAAAACTTTTGTTGCTGATAATCAAGTATATATTTACTTTATGTTGGCAGAGATGCTTACTGCTGCTGGTCACATACCTGTTTAGAGATTCATTATGCCCTTTTTTCAAATTTCAATGGCAACAGGATAAAATACCCACAAATGACATTAAAACCTCGATTGAAATAAAATAAAAGCACTTTCTTGTAACAGTTGACTGCTCTGCTAAATTTGAAATGAACTAATCAACATACAGTCATGGTCGGTGCTTTAAATAGAATTTTATAAATGCTCAGGTTTACAGACATTCAATCCGCAAATCAGTTGCCAGGTCACAGATGCAAAAGAATGTCAGTTAAAAATGTTCAATGCACTCAACTACTAATGCTACTCGGACGAATCTCAATAGTGCAGCTGCCGGACTGCTAAAAGGGGAAATGGGAAGCTGTCTAGTTGGCTTTCAATGGGCCAACAATCTGATGCTGCTGCCGTCTACGGCTATTGCTATAGCTACAGCTACGGTGAGATAGACAATTGATGCCGTGCATGGCTTGCAATTCATGTTAAACGGTGGGAACTTGGCAACGTGACTCTTCTTTTAGCCATGCATCTCGAGGTCGGTATGGCCGTCAGTGTTATATGTGTGTGTGTGTGATGATAAGTGCACACATTCAATTCCATATTCAAATTATTTGAAATCGCATTTGTCTGAGCGTGCAGGTAGTCAGCACGTGCACTTTCTACACTTAAAGCCAATGTTGATTTGCATGAGTTATTTGACGCTTAAGTAAATTTACCAAAAGCTATATGCTCTATGCTCCACATGGGGATGTAAGCATTCGAATTCGACTTGACTCGACTCGACTCTACTCGGCTCGCTACTGTCACACACAGAATACCATTTGGGTTTTCAATTAAATTTATGGCTGGCAAATGCCATGAATGCCCCACCACAGCCCTCTCTTTAAGACCAAACAACTTGTGACCGGCAACTGGTAACTGGTAACGGCAAAGTTCATTTCGGCGTAAAGGGCGAAAATCGATTAGATTGAAATCTTTTAATAAGTTTCATTTCCGTTTTGTGTTGGCTTTCGTTCATGCGCTGTCTATGCCTGAGTGGGGCAAAATGCCGACCCTTTGATTGCCCCAACCTCGTGCCCGTGGCAACCACACCTATTTGCCTTGTGGCTTTAAGTTTTTGGTACAGTTTATTAGCCGTATTAGGTCGCGCTACGGAAAATATGGTTAGAATTATAGCCATAAGTGCAGAGAGCTGCTTGGCTATTGTTGACACTCAAGTGGCTGCAAACCAAATTAGGTCAACATAATAATATGCCTACAATGCCACATATACATATTTACTAACCTAATAACTGCCTGTGATTGAGGATTGACGATTGACTGGAGTACAAACTGAGTATCGATTTGTTCAACTGCCAATGCGATAATGATTATGTTGCCCTAATACTAATGGTTGTGTGTGTGGCTGTGTGTATGTGTGTCGCGACAAAAGCAACAGCAACAGATGAACAGAAGCCGCCAACTTCCCTCATGTATACTACGAACACTCTCAGCCAAATCATTCATATTTAATAAGCCCGTCAGACACTAAAAGCCACATGCGGCGATTTTGATTTGATGCTTTGCCACAAGTTGTAATTGCACGCCAGGCAGGGCATGTGATCGGTCAATCTAAGTACAAATATACGTTTATGTATACATGCTTATGGTATGTATGTCTTATGTCCTCAGTATTGATGGCGGACAACAATTAGCTTGACAGATAAGAACGAGAAATCAGCTTTCAAAATCAATTTGCGCTCCAAAAACAAAAGGATAATGATAGACACACAGAATTGTGCTTTACAAAACCCTGTCAGGCCATTAGAACACAAGCACAAATACACACACACACACACACACACTCACTCACATACACGCAAACACATTGCTACTGTGTATTGTTTGCACGTCCCAGACAGACGTCGAATCTGGGCAGCGCTTTCAACGGCTTCTGGCTTGTCTTTTTGGTCGTCTTACGGCCGTGGCCCTTCTTTCATGTCAGGTGGCTTAATTGGCTGTGAGATGACAAAACCGCACATACACCCTCACGCACGCACACACGCATTCACACACACACATATGTGCAGGGACACACCTTTGTAAGAATTGAAGTTAGCTTGACTTTAAAATCATTCACCTTGGCTATTATATATATATATATATATATACAATACATAAGTTAAGTTTTATTTATATGTAAATATAATTATATAAATCATTTGAATATCATTTTAAATATATAGGTCATTTAAACTAAACGTTACTTAATATCATAAATTAAATTTAAGGTCAAATTTAATGTGAACCTAAAATACATTCAATTTGTATTTAAAATTCTCATATATTAGCTTATCATCAATAATGAATGATGTGGACGTACGTCAAGTCTAGACTTGAGGTATATTCTGAATTCTTTGTTGTGTTTACTATATTTCGCACTTGGCGTTTGCTGCGGTGAAAGCTTTTGCCACATTAACGACGATACGAGTAGTGACAGTTGGTGGAGACAGGACTCGGGCAGGCTTCACACGCAAGGATATTAAATGTGTTTTAACACACGGCGTTGGCTCTATTTGGCCTCACTTTTATCTTGCTTCTCAAAGATAGATATATAGATAGTTTTCATCAGATAATCGTAAAGCACGCATCTGTCACGCATTCAAGTAAATAAATATATATATTTATATATATTTACTATGTATTGCGTGAGTTTAATAACAATTAAAAATAATCGATATGGTTGTCAGGCAGCAATGAGCGTCAATGTAACCTCAATCCTAGACAATTAAATTTAGAGCACAAGTCCCCGGTCCAAGTACCTAAAACAATAACAATTATTTACATCGGATTAGAGCTGTTGCCAACACGTCGACACTTGGCCAACATTTTTGTTGCTGCGCCAGCAATTTACAATTCCCATTGGCCAATTGCTTTTGTTTTTGTTGTTGATGACCCCAACCGCAACCCCAACTGTTTGTTTAATTAAATTGTAAAAGGCGAACAGAACAATTTTCTTGCCATGGTCTCTCTACTTCGATGCGGTGAATAATTGTGCAAATCATGAAAACTCTTTTGATCCACGTCAAATGCCTCTCATTTGTATTAATATTGCTTAAGCCCGATTGAGACTATATATCGACGATATTGTGCTTGCTCCTTGGCCTAATCGCTACCATTTTGTCGGCACTTTATTTTATTTTTACTTGCACGCCTTTCACCAGAGTTTAATTTTCTTATCATTTACTCTTCATTTGGTTTTTTTTTAAATTACGAGGCAAAACCGACTTCCTGGCTACCTTATGGTACTAACATAATTGCCATGCGCCCGCCTCACCTTTCCCCTTCTACTGTTCCCGCAGACTCCTATTATTACGGAGGGCAAACAATTGAAATTTACTTCGTTTTAATTGACAATTAACGCTTTAAGTGTGTACAACTATCTAGAATATAAATTGTGTGTTTGAAAATGTATGCTTTTAAGCTGCTGGCTTAATTACAATCAAATAATTAAAATATCTTCTAACAATCCATCTTGATTTTCAAATATTCTTGGTACTCGTGATGAATACAATTATCTTATAAATAACATGAGTTGCTCTCAATGTAAAATACATACTAAGCCTGTGCTGAGAAATAAATCATTATTTTGCTGTTAGTTTACGAATAACATAATAAGAATTTACTTCACTTAGCTTATGGAGAAAACAGGAAATTAAATATTTTGTGAAATAATACACTTCCACTACTTCTTAGGTACTTAACTTTTTAGCTGAAATTGCAAAATAAACATTTTATTGCACTGAATTAATAATGCAAAGCTTTAGCTCCAAAGGCAAAAAGTACAGATTTGTAAGAAAACTACAAAAATTACAATGTGTCCTACGCAGTCAGTTGCAATGTTAGTTGACTTAAGGCAGACACGCTCTATTCTTTATGTAAATATATATATATATAATCCTTAGGCAGATGAAACATACTCAAACCAGTGCAAATGTTAAATATAGAGTCGATTGTGAAATACTCCACCTTAATTATTAATAGTTAAATTTTATTATAATAATTAACTATGCATAAGGAATTATATGAAAATTCTTGTATGATAATTAGTGTATTAGATTATCGGGCCTGCTCCTAAATGCGAAACGAGAAAGCCTTATGTTCACAGCGGAATGCGTAATTAGACCACCCAAAATCGGAAACTGGAGTTTTTGCAATATAAGATACATATATATATATATATATATATGTATACATATATATTTCGTTAATCCTTAAAAAGGTAAAATAGAAAAAATAATTGAAGTTAGAGCTGTAAGCTAGGACGTACATACATAGATTAGAATTAATAATATACAATGTAATGAATTCAATCAGATAATTTTTTTTTATTCTTCGTATGTACTGCATTTTTGCGATATTGTGTCGTCAGTAAGGTAACTACTTCCTTTGTGATCGAATCATTAATCGCATACAAAAACTTTCTTGTTCCAACTTCAAGTTTCTAATAGTGAACATAAAAAAGAGCATAGATATGGAAACATTTGTACATGTGATAGTTATATGGTCTGGGGATTCAGATTCAGTCCTGAATATGTTGTGTTTTGCAAAGGCCATAGTGAGACTTCAACTTATACTTACTTAATTATCAGAAAAGAACATAGATGTAAAAACATATCTATTGTTGGTATTTATATGGTATGGGAGTTCGGGTTGAGGTATTTACGCATACGCTTATCTGAAACACCTGCACTAGGAAGGACGCCACTAGCAACCTGTAAAATAAGTTACGCATATAAAAACTGCCAACTTCAAAGGGAAATTTAAATGGAATTCTGTCTTAGAAGTGCGCATCACTTGAAAGCGGAATATTATCTTAATAAAATAAAACAGGGGAAGCTACAACTACTATGTTAACTGACTAAAGTAACCTAGGTATATTCACAAGCCAATCTGCTACGTCGCTGGCAAGTATTTGGAACCTGATACCGCCTGAGCCGGAGCGTCTTCCTCCTGCTCGGACCCTGCTAGTGACGAGCTAAAGTCTAGGACTGGTGCCACACCCTCATCGGAGCTATGCGAGCTGCCGCCCAGCGCATCGAATTGCTGCTGGATCAGTTGTTGGGCACGTACAGCATCCTCGGGTGTGCGATATTTGACAAAGTGCACCTCTGGCTTGTGGCCAAGTGTCTGCTTCTCCGATTGCAGTCGCTCCGCCAGCTGGGCAACATCCGCCTGCTTGGTCAGCACATAGATGGCGGTGCGTTGTTCGCTGGACTGCTTGGCCAGCTGCAGGGCGGCATTGGTAAGGCCCTGTTGCTCTGGTGATTTGATGAAGAGCACGCGAAGATTACGCTTCAGCATGTTGGCTATGTGTTCGGTGGCCTCGCGGTCAGCAAAGTCCTCCTCGGGTGCTGAATACGTGTAAAACTCCTTGTTGAATTCATCCGCAGCCGGCAACAGTTGCTGTTGTTGTTGCGGCTGAAGTTGTTGCTGCTGCTGCTGCTGCTGCTGCTCCTGTTGCTGTTTCTGTTGCTGTTGTGCATGCGTTGCACTAAATCCCGTGGCCTCCTCATCGATGAGGCCAGCAAAGCGCCTGTCCCCGATAGCTGCCCGGTTGTAATTGTAACCCAATTTCAATGCGCTTGCAGAAGCAACTAGCCAAATTAGCTGCAAAATACATGGATGGCCCTTAGTTATTCGAGTGTGGTCCATTGTGATGACCTGGGCACTTATAATTTCAATTTGGCGAAACACTTACCAGAAATGCACGCATCATAAACTTCTGTTTTGTTAATGTGGCTGTTGTTGTTTTTTGTCGCACACGGATCTGTTGCGTGCTACGAAAAGTTGCAAACTGACGTCCAGAGATGAGGGCTAGCTGATTTTTATACGCGCATTTAATTTCAAATGGCTTAACAGAGTGAAAATTCCGAATTGTAACTAAAATGATAAATGATGCGAACGCTTGCAATACGCGTGAGAGTGATTTGGCCAAAGTTTCAGTTTCAGTTTTCGGGTTCAGTTTCCATTTTGATTTTGTGCTCAATTCAGCTGTTGCAATCGCGCCACGAGCAACCAACTATAACAACAAGCAACAATCGGCAACCAAAAACAGTTAATCAAAGATAAATGGCCATTTAAGCGTTAACACTGCGCCCCGGGTCTGCACCCAATGGGGCGTTGGTTGCTCTTCGTTACATAAACACCATGCTTGGCAAACTACAGGTGTTTTGCTAGGGCGGCCAAACATCAAAGCGACTGTGTGCCATATGCGGAAATATGCATAATTAATTAATTAGTCAACAGACAGCAGATGGTAAAATCATTTTGATTTTGATTTTTGATTATAATTTAGCATTTCTTGTGTGTGTGTGTGAGTGAATCTATCTACAACAACACTTGTAACTACCTTATTTAAGGTATTTATTAAATATTTAAACGGTCAGGCCAAACAATGTGCCTTGCTCTGGATACAGAAGCGCAAGAGCTAAGCAATCTGACTAAGAACAACAAATCTGCACATTGTCTTACTTACAAACTCGCTTAAATTAGACATAAGTGACACCCTGGAGACACACTGCACTGCATAAACACTACTGCATAAATTATATTTAACTACAAACATATACACTAAAACACACACAGACAGCAACTATTGTCTCTCGCTGCTATAATATAGTATCCAGACTTGTTAGGTAATTGTCTTGATAGCTGCACATAAATCTGATTACGTGTATGTAGTGTATGGTGTGTATGTATGTGTGTGCTTATGTGGTCTGTACTTGTGTGTATCTGTGTGCCGTTACCATAGAGGATGAGCTCTGATTGATAATGGTTGAGGTTAAGGGCAGCCAAATGACCATTTAGCTGTCAATTTAAATTCATCATAATTGAGCCTAAGGCGAAAGATGCTCCTACTTAGATTTATCGGCCCAAATAAGCAAACAATTCCATCATTGTGCTTATTGGAAGCAGCGCAACAGGCTCTAGACTCTATTTGACCAAGTCCACTTAACAATGCCCATTTCTGCACATAACGAGACGACATACATACTTCAGCACAGGAGGAAAATGTTCATTTCGGTGCCAGTAGTGGACAGAGTTTTAACCACTGGGGCATTTAGTTTATCTATGCATGTATTTGGTAAGTGTGTACAATTTGTTAAAATCAAATTATAAAAAAGCCTCCAGGCTCAGCGATACTTTATTTAATCACTTTTGCAGAGCAACCAAAAAAAAAACAAAAAGTTAACTTCATTCGAGCATTTGTGACTTAAATACCCGGTCAGATACTACCAAAATGAGGGCCAGAAAAGTTTTCGGAACAGTTGCTGGGGCAGCTATTTTGCCATTGATATGAACACCCGCCAAAAAGCTGCGTATCCAAAGTTAAACAATATGGCCTAGGGTCAGGTTGCCAGGTGTTTGTTTTTCTTGTACGGGACCATTCCATGCCCACTGCTTGTTTATATTTAGACCAAATACAAACGCAGAAGAAAACGAAACTAAGCTATAACAATAACAAATAGCAACAACAGTCAAAAGTTGCCACAAAACAAGCGAAACGACAAAGTAAATTATAAGATTTTCTTCAGCTCGTTCAATTCATTGGCCGTTGGCTAATTTTTGGTGGCCATCGATTGGTCCTGAAGTGGACTGGGTAATTGATATCGGCGTATGCGCAGTTAATTAAAATTTTTCAAAGCCAGCACGTGCCTTATTTATCTTATTTAGCCTATAAATCATGACATCAACTGCCAAAATAGATACATATACAGACATCCATGCGTACATACATACACACACATACATTCATACATACATACATATGCACATACATATGTATTTATACAAACAACTAATTATGGCAATTACTGGGTAAAAACAGACAAACTATTATGGGTATTAGGCATAACCTTTGCAGGCAAAAGTTCAGCAGACTAATACAATTGCGCCATTATCACGGGTACACATTAGTAAGTGGCCATAAGCACTGTCAAGAGGCCAAAACGGTCTTAATTGAACAAAATGTCCACAATTATTTGCGTGCTCTTGACCAAACATGGCTCTTATCACGGACCTATTAAAATGCTATTATCAACAAAATGAAACAACAACAAGAGCATTGACATTTTTTTGTCTGTCCGACATAGGTTAAAGTGCGCTAGCCCAATTTCGTCCATGGTAAAAACCGGCTAAAAGCTAGGCATTAATATTAATGAACTGCTCGAGACTGCGATGCGATCCAACGCGACTGCGAAACACGCGACCCCGGGCAGTTCATTAAAGTGTCAAATACACTGGCTCACAGTTGCGGGGTACCCGCTGCCCCAATCATCTCCTAAAAAGAAAACACAAATTTATTTAAAAGCAACAGCACACAACGAACAGCAGCGCATAACAAACATGACAACAAACCTGTTGCTGCTGCCAACTAACAACTGCTGCTTGATGTTAACGCCCAGCTTAACTGTCATTATGAACATGTCATAAATCACTTGTTGCCAAATTATTTACATGTGAGCGACGACAACTAACTGCAAATCAAATAACTATTTCAAACTACATTTTTGCTAGTAAAGCTGGTAAAGCATATTCATTACGCATACGCAGTGGGTTTCCAGTGTGTTCCACATGATTGATGACGTTGCAGCGTCAAAATTGCTAAGCACAAACATCAATTTAGGTCTTTAACTTTTCAATAACAACATAGACATGAAATTCTTTACGTTGTTAGGTAGTGTAAAATGATATGCAAAATTTGACAGGTCAAGTAAATGAGTAGCAAAATCATTTCGTTTTCCAATTTGGAATTTTAAGGCTAGAGCCTGAAATTGTGGCAGCCTCAGGCTGCATTGGCAGTCCAGCGTTAACGTCATCGTCATCGCCAACGTCAGGACATATAGACGTGGTCCCAACACCCCCAACCAAACTCCAAGGCGCTGCTCTCTGTCTGTCTTGAAGGTTAAAAACAATTAGTATGACAATTTATCAAATGCCCGCAGGCAAATGATTTATTAACGCACAGGCTGCCGAAAAAAAGGAGAAAAAAAACAATAACAGCAGCAACAAACCAACTCACCCATTTTTGTGGGCCACAACGCGCTTTTGCGTAGGCCGCATTTTTATTTGTTTTTGCGGGTGCGTCCGATGTTTGCTCATTTCCTTCCTACTTCGGGGCCTGTTATGCTGTGCAATTTATAGTTAATAAACATTTCCGACATCAAATATAGAATATAGCTTAAGTCTGCCATTCCCATTTAGTTGTGGTTCAGTTTCAAAATGCGAATATTTAACAAGAAAGTTATTTCATCCCTTTTCTTAAAATTTTACCTCAATCTTCATTTGGGTTCTCTTATTATGGGGCATAAATTAAAAAGAGATTGAAAGGCATTATTAACTTTCGCTTCCTTTTCTCGCGAGTCTGTCAAAGTTAAGAACTAATTAAACACGAGTTCATGAATCGTCTAAATTTCACAAACTCAACAAATTCCACTAATACTGGATGGCAAAGGGACAAAAAAAGGCCCAAACAAATGTAAAAGGTATACATTAAAATTACGCTTAGACCTGATTTTGTGGTCAAACCCACACATCACTCTTCACATTTCCAAAAAAAATTTCCAATGTTGCCTTTGCACACGTGCATAATTGACTTTGGATGTCACTATGTACTTACATATTTATATTTTATTTACCAAAATTGTGATTGCCACCATGTTATATGCTTGTTGTGGCATATTAATTGTCTTTAATTAATTATTTTTGGGCTGCATGTCCTGAACGCTGAAATAGTTCTGCATAATTAATTGAGTTTTGCCATCATAAGCAAACACTTGCTTAGAGCATACATACACACAGAGTGACTCAATATGAGAGTTTGAAAGCTGAAGCTATCGTACTAGGTTAAGTGTTGGAAAAGGTCGATTGAGCGCGGTGCAGAGCTTTCGTGTGGAGTGTAAAGCTTTTGACATGCATTCATATACAGTTTTTACAGGTCGCGACGGTTCAAAGCCAAGCTAATATTTAAAGCTTTTGAGAAGCTGGCCAATATACACATATTTATACTTACGTACGTATATACATATGTGTTAGCGCTGATAAGAAATCAAACTTTCGATTAGGCCGTTTTCCAACTTTTATTTACAAAATTAAATTGATTTATTTTTCATGTCCATTACAGGAGAATCGAAATAGCCAAACGATTATTTAATAATAAGTAACAAAAACGATTTCAATGGCAAATAATAAATAATGCGCAAAAATAAATCTGTTCAATGTGTTTAACATAAATACTACACATTACTTAATTTGCAACATCATTTAAGTGTATTTGTGTATTTTGTATCTACAACATCAAAGATAACTTTACATCAATATAAGTTATTTATTCTGATGATATATATATATATAGATGTATATGTGTGTTTGTATATATATATATATATATATACATATTATACATTTCAATAGATGTATATAAATATGTACTATACTTAGCCACTTTCTTGAATGTATTTGTATATTTATGTATAATATTTATGTCACGGCTCATTTTTGATCAACATCAACATCGCTTTCGGTTAATAATTACACATGTTATCATGTATATATATATATATATATATATATATTTATATATATATTATGTATATATGTATATATTATATACATGTATTATATATGCATATATCATTCATTTGCACTTTAACCAATGAACTTTAACAATGTCCTTTAATGTATTTAGTATACTAAACAAATCTATCTCTGTTGTTCTTGTACTCTTTATTTATCATTTATCATGTTTCATGCTTCCACTTCCATCAATAACACACTCCATTTATTTGTTTATATTTTTATAAAGTTTATAATATAAACCATTTGTATGCTCGCTATTATTATTATTTCTTTTTTTTTTGTTTGGCCCCCGAAAGAAACTGAAAACTGCGTATTTAAATGCAATTTACATGCACGAACACGAAAACAAAACACAACAACATATATAATAAATAGAACACACTTATAGAGAGATTTTTGGAAGCGGTGCGCATCTTGGACTTAATCCAAATTTTTAAGTTTAACATTTCATGTTTATATTGTATAGGGAAATTAAAATAGCTTTTAAAATATGTCAGCTATAGAAATATTTTAAGGTATGTATGTATTTATGTATATATATATGTGTATATATATGTATATATATGTATATATATGTATATAGTTAGATATAGTACATTTACAAGACATTTTAATTGTATAAGAGAGATAAGATTTGTGTACCCTCGCTCTGTCGCTCAAATACTACTACAGTAATACACGTATGCTATACCTGTTTTCAAGTGATTCTTGCTGCTTATTTTTGATAGTTTCTACGGGTTTTTGTTTTATTTTCTTTACTACGCTTCAACACTATTTTTCGAACGTTTTTTTTCGTGTATGAACAAAATTTGCAGTCGATTTAAGAGTAATGTGCGCTTGAGAAATTCCACAAATTGTTGTCGGCAACTTAAGGAAAACATTCGGCGTATTCTGGTCTGGTAAAAGCTCATCGAATTAATGAACTAAGAAAAATGTTTGAATTCAATGCAATTGAAGACCATTTGAGCTTTGAGCTCCATTAATTTTCAATTGTAAAAACGCTTAAGAAACGTAGACATCAAATGAAGAACTCAATTCTATAAAATATATATAAATATTCAATCAATCCCATTTAAAACAAAACACAGCCAGCACATTTCTTGCAATTCATACTACTAAACTCAATGATATAAGCCAAGATGACTAATGGACGTCGTCGCTCACGGACACATTTTACTTCATCTTCTTGTCCTCGTGTGCCTTCTTAACGATGGCCAGCTTTGAGTGCGGCGAAGATGGCGATAGGGTGCGATAAGGTGCCTCCTTGGTGCCATGCAGAACCAATGACCATTCCACCAAATGCCCGAGTCGCGTTTGAGCCGAATTAAAGCGTGCCTGTCACATAACGAGATATTTTAAATCACAAACTATTGACTGTTCCATAAATGGGACCATACCTCCAATTTCCATGTGCCCTGCGGATACTCGCCCCACGAGTGTGTGGTCATAAAGGGCCATTTGGTGAAACCGTCGCGATGATCATCATCATTTGCACGACGCGACAAAATCATAGATCTAGATGCGAAGGAATAATGAGAAATATGGTTTATTTCATGTGAAGCACAATCTCCACTCACTTGGTGCCCATGGGAGAAGTGAGAAACAGCTCCAAGTCGCCACGTCTCGAAGCATTTGCCGTGATGACCGCCTGTACGTGTTCCAAATAATTGACTTCCGTGTCGCTGCCCTTACAAGCATCCGTTTTGATTTCCCAAAACAGGGAGCGACCCGTTATAATTGGCCTACACGACGCAAAGCAGCAAGGGTTTAGCCTTAACGCAAACTATGTTAAGCCATATCGTGCACTTACTGAGCCCTGTTAATCTCGCCGGCCTCACAGTGATAGCGTGCTGGCACCGAGTGCCACTGCTTGGCCAGGGTCACCATGGCACCCGCATCGAGCACACCAAACCCAAAGAGGTGATTGAACTCCAGCCCAACGCCATTCATGGTCCAATAGAAACGACTCTTGGCATCGAACAGCGAATTACGCTTCGATGTCAGCACAGTGAGATGCTGAATGTCTCGCCAAGTCAGCTGCGGACTGTTGTTGCCAAGTATTCAAGTTGCATTAGCATAATTTATATAAGGGTTTAGAAAAAATAGATATATTCCACACACTAGACTTTATATCCCCATTCAGTTCCACATCGAAGTTTAGTTAAAAATTTAAAAATCTAAAATATTAAAAAAAAAACACTAGAATCATCACACTCTCTCACAACATAATTTTTCAAAACGTATAAAATGTATTTGTTAACTCGCACTATTTCAAACATTTTGGTTTGCCTATATTTTTCACTTTTTTATTTATTTTTGTTTTATCTGCATAATATGAAAATATGTTTTGATTTAAACTAAATCAACGTTTCTTATCCATGATCTGATAAACTAATGTACATATAGACGAACGGATGGACGGACAGACGGTTCCTATATACCTACTTCGATGCATGAATATAGAAATAATAACAACACCAACAACTCCATACTTACTTCGCCTCCAAGGCCAGCGCAAAGACGCCAGCTGCTTCCGGCGCTGCGGCACTGGTGCCCGAATGGGTTGTCGTACACTTGCCATAGAGGTCGGTGGTGGCAACACCAGTGTTGGGATCTTTGGCACCGTTGCTGAAGGTGGATGCTAGCGTTGAGCTGCAGCTTTCATCATAGTGAGCGTTCTGGCCATCGTTGATGGCGCTGTTTATCGAAATAGTCCACATGGAGGCTGCATAGCCATCGCAGTTGCAGTCATCCTCCTCGCCGCCATCGCCAGAGGCCCACACATAGATGTTGCCCAAACCATTGCGTCCCTGTGGGTGGCCAGAAATTAAAAACAATTATGACTCCATCACCAAGCCAAAGCTAAGTGGATTCTCGCACCTCATTGACACCCTGTACGATGGCGCGCATGGTGGCATTGCGCGGTCCATCCACTGTTTTGCCATCATCGGTGGGACCCCAGGAGGCACTGTATATATGTATTTTATGGGGCTCATGACCCATTGAGTTGGCTTCGATTAGGTCGGTCATATAGGGCTGATCCAGCATGCGTATGCCTGTGGAGCATCGATAAGAATGCATTAATCATAATGCTCCAAATTATAAATCAATATTTATAGTCGTCTACATACATATGTGTATGTATATATGAAAACCACCAACAAACTGTTGTTAGTCGCTATTGCTTTTATGCGCCTGATGCTTAATAGCAATCGTAAAATAAAAACACGCAACGTGCACGTTTATCAAATATTTCCGATTTTTCATACGATTTTTCCCACTCGTGCTATAAAAATGACAGATAAGATTCGTATGATTTATGTGTAGCATAGTCCCAGTAGAGGTTCACTTGATTTCGGATATACTGTATATATACATTTATTTTTGTCAACTAAGTGGATTACTGCAATATTTGTCATATGTATTAACTCCCTGTTGGACATTGCGTATACGTGATGTAATACTTTTAGTGAAAATTTTGAAGACGCACAATTAATTCAGGCGCCGACGATTCCCACGTTATGTCTGTGCCCCACTGCCAAATCCACTCACCTGCGATTTTGCTGTCATAAGCAACGCCCACGCCGCAAATTCCATTATCTCTGGCAGCAGCCACTTCGCCAGCGCACCGAGTTCCATGACTGTCAATGAAGAGTGAGAGTAGAGAGAATGGTAAAAGGAAGAACAGTGAAAAGGGCTTGGTGACCTTGTCATCCATTGTGGTAAGGAGTGTTTAGCAGAAAGAGGCTTTCCAGCCACTATGCAATAAACCTCATAAGCACAAAGCAGCAACCGCAAACAGGAGCTTCAACGAAATACCCTTGAGGGCCAACTTTGAAATAACAAACGCAAAAAAGCGAAACAAGGCAAACAATTAACAAAAGCTTTACTTATTAGATTCAAAGCTGTAGCTAAAAGAAAATATATAAAACCAGATGAAGAAACACTTTTCAATTTGTTTGACAAAAAAAAACACCGAAAACCCTTTTTGTTCACAGCTGCTCTCTTTTTCTTATACACAATTAAATTTATAAATGTCATTCAGGCAGGTGGGAAATTATTAAGTTCTAGCAACATTCTTGCGAGTTTCATGATACTGTCCCTCTCCCTTATGAATAGAAGCCCAACAATCGCTGTGGTCTTGCCACAACTTACCTGTTGAACCAATCATCCGTGTAGCGTGGATAAGGGAATGCATCATTGCTGCTAAAGTCATAGCTGGCCTCAGCGTTCTGGAAAGGAGAGACAAAGAGAGAGTAGGATTGAAAGGGGTGACCGTGAATTCTATATTAATCTCCAGAGTCGCACACGATATAACAAGCTAAATGGTGTGAGTTTTAAGTGCGTTTTGCTGTTTCATCGGTAATAGGCTCAGAATAAAGCTGCCCTTTCTAATTTGCTGTTACGTTCACTACGCACTGCAATTGTGCACGTGTCAAACGAGGGAAATGTAAATATACACTCAGAAAAAAGAATCGCACTGAAATTTTGAGTGCTATAAAATTGTTATATGTTATGTTATATATACACGCAAAATCAAACGAAAAATACACAACTTTCCCTTTTTGCAGCATACTTTCTGCATAATAATTTTTGGGTCGATTTTTTCTGAGTGTACATATCTATAATGTGTAAAGTACAGCACAAGTCAAAAGTGCTCGACGAAAATCGAAAATGCTCAAAAGCACATTCCGATTGCAGAATATTTGTGAAATGGAACGAAGAAAATGTTTCCATATGTAATTTCATTACTTTTGACACGTATTCTATTTCTGTCTGTTAAAAGGTCATAAGTAGTCTTTACGAATGCTCTTTTACAAGAATTGCTTTCATTCACCTGTTTTTCTGTGAGAATTATTTTTCAATGCCTATCTTGGTAATGCTTACATATACATATATGAAATAATGTGGAGAGTCTCACGTTTTCTAGCCAACATAATCTAAATTTATCGCTTTCACTTTATTATTATTATATGCTGATCGCAAAGGAAAATGACAAATTTTTCTAGGAATTCGTTTTGAATGCTTCTTACGCACTTTTTGATAACAGACAGCTTAAATGTGCAAATATGTACATCTCTTCTTCTATCTAAAATTATCAGACCTATTATTGATTATGAATTATTATATCTGTTCTTAAGAAATTTGAGGTCTACTGGTTCTAGTTATCTAACGCAAATTATAGGAATATCGTGAAAACTGACAAAATTCACAAAAACTCAATTTTTTTGCCTCTTTATCAAATACCTTCTTAGTTTATCTCAGCTCTTTACAATGAATTCTGAATTCAATTTTAATCTACATTCTCACTTTAAGCTGCACACGCATATGCTTAATCAGTTTTCCATTTTAAATAAAATTGTCATATTGATTTAACCAGCAATATAGAAAAGATACCGAGTTTCTCATGGATCCCGGCCAAATTAAATAAAATGGAGCAGTTACTGTAGCTATGCACAAACCACATTGAAATTGGTTTATTTGACCATAGCATTCAGCAAATACATATATTTTGCAATGCTATCAACGCACGCACAGATACACACAGACACACAGACACACTGAATACGCAATTACTCACATAATTGAATTTCAAGTCCGGATGCATGTAGTCCACGCCTGCATAAAGCAAAAAAAAAATATGGAATGGTTTAAAATCTGTCATCAGGTTGTGACCCGCATGCTACTTGCCGTCATCCATGATGGCTGTGGTCACGTTCTTGCCAGTAATACCCTGCGCCCAGGCAGCCTGTACGTTGAGATCGAGGCGCACCTTGCCACCATTCTGTCCGGTGTTCTTCAAATACCATTGCATTGGAAAGTACGGATCCGTTGGCTCCACATCAATGGCATTCGATTCGCTCAGTGTGGCCGCATAATGCAGGCCGTGAATGGCGGGTATTGCGGGTCGCAGTCCACGCTTGACACGCTTAAAACCCGGCTGTTGCACGGCCGTGTGCACCTGTAAAGGAATTATTGAGAAATGTATCAATGTATCAATGTATTGCGTTAGGCTGACAGCTGTCAACGGCCGTCACAAGCCAAACCGACCTCATTTATGGATCAACATTATGCGTCAGTCTAAAATGCAAATCTCGTTGTGAAACTCGTTGCTGACAGGCCAACAAGCAAACAAAGCAAAACAACGAATCTGCATAATTTGCATTTGCATAGCCATTGTTTGACTTCAGTCCCACTGCCTGTTGCATTTTGAATAGAAATTATCAATAGTTGTACTCTGGCACGTAACGGACAGACAAACAGACAGACTGACAGCAGGATGAACGGACCGGATCTTTGGCTTTTCTAGTAAAACTCCCACTCAACGAATTTTGCAATGAACCCAGGTTATAATTTTCACTTTAGATCCAACAGCTTATGGGGAACAGCTTTACTCACCGAGGGATGGCTCTTCAGGGCGCGCGTGTGCGTCAGGCTGCGACGGGAACGGGCGTGTGGCAAGGTCCTGTGCTTGAAATGGAACTCATGTCCATCGGCTCCTACCAGCTGCAAGTATAAAAGTAGCATATTCATTAAATGCACAGCATACTCGCTCTAATTGAGCTTAACACATTAATTTGCCTCTTTCAAGTATTGCTGCGTCAGCCATAATTGAGCCATAATTGACTTTAGCTGGCTATTTCCTTAATGCCTCCCATATAAGTATCTATATATACATATGTATATATGTATGTTTAAGTTTGTGCGTGATTGTGCCGATAATTGCGTTTTAAATTGCAAGTCATGGGCATCATCTTCACAGCATCATTATCATCATTCCAAGAATTAGCCCTCGTCCTTGACTGGGCTTTGGTAAATTGAGAGTTTACAGCTTTGCTGGCCTACTCTATTCCCACAATTTATTTTTCATTCCCTTAATTCCAAAACGACGTATATCGAGTTACGCATGATACTCGCATGTGCCCCAGGTCCTGTACCCGGAATCCACTGAGACTCGGCAGCAACGCAAACTTTTAATTTGCCCCTCAAGCCACGCCCCAACATATTTTATGGGTGCACAGTAATAAGAACATACAATTTATTGGTACAAAATTGAGTTCAGCCTAACTTTCAGATATCAGGCAATCGCATAAGGCTGTTCATAACAAAGAACTATGTTGAAAAAAAAAATGATTTTAAAACTGAGCCTAACTATAAATTAACCATCAAATAAGAATTGGATCATCGGGCTTAAAAAGAAAATGTTTAGTTAATGAGATATTCAACTTTTTATTATAGTTTCAAACTATACTGGAAAAGACTATTAATCCGACAGAATGCGAAATGCATCGTAGTAAAAGAAATAAACAAAATAAAAGCATATCTATATATACCTTAAAAATGATATAAATATATATTTACCCATTTTATAACTATCAAAAATCTGGTTCTTTAAATTTCAGATTAAGGTCTAAAATCTTAAGGCAAACAACACCCATATCTTATATAGGCATATATGTACCGCTCAAATGTAATTATATGTATATGGCATAAGCGATTCCAGGTAAACTTTTTGTTTGAGCATGGACCTTATTATTTTCTTGCTGACTCTTATTGGAAAGTTGTGGACAGAGGAATAGTTATTCTGGGCAACGCATAGTCTAAATACCCACAGATGGTGAATAATTAACCGATATCTGGGGGATGCTTCTTAGGAATTAATAAATATATTAACTTTTGCAGCTACCAACGCAACTATTGCGTGGGCGTATCATTTGCCGCTGATAAGAACAGCTGCTGAGCTGCTGAGCTGCCTACGCTTTTTTGTTGTTTAACTGTTCGCAATCAGAATGCGTGGCTTCAGCTAAGTTATGGCTGGAATTTATGTAAAAGCCAAAATCAGCTTTTTGTTGTATGTATTTTTGGCGATGGCTTGTTTGCAATCTGAGTAGCTACCCGAATTTAAGCAATATGGGTTTAGGGCAGAGAGATGGCCATAACCTATCCATCTGCTCGTTATGTATTTAAATTGCAAGGGGATTTTTGCTGATGAAGGACTTTTTCAATTCCGACTCATCAGAAACCTAAAAAATTCGATATATACTTATACATTTGTCTGCTTTAATATAAGTCGCCCAACAGAAAATTTGATGTTACAAAGTGAATAATGTGAATCGACTGATGCCAACGACTGATGTATGTAAAATAAAGCAATTATTATGCATTATTTTCGACGCAGACACAAAAATAAACGAAATTGCAAATTCTATTAAATTCTCATTTCTATTATATTTTGTTATTGTGTTGTCCTTTTTTTGCTGAACAGCCTCTGCAGCAAATTTGCTGGCTTTTATGAAATGAAAGCGAATGTCGATGCCAACAAATTTAAAGAGCAGATGTTTCACTTATTATTCATGAAATTTTTGGGGCATGCCACATCAACAGCATTGCTGCTGTCCATGGCCCAAGTGGGACACCCAACTGGCAGGCAGCTTTTAGATTACTCAGTCCAAATAAGGAGGACATTGTGCCCAACCGAGGGTCATCAATCCATTGAGGTTTGTCAATCATACACCACTGACGCAGTGTCAATAATCTAGAGCAACCCCAAGAGGGTCTGTTGAAGGATGAGGGTTTATTTAGTCTATTTTTATGCGCTGTTAATTTGTGCGTTAAGTACACTGGTAACTGTAACAGCTGGCCGGCTTTTAGCTTTTAGCCATTGCCTATTGCCATTTAAGCGAACTGGTGGCCAACTTCCAACGGCCAACAGATAATAAAAACATTGCGCATACGCACATTGCAAATGAATAAGACAAGCCAACTCATCATTAGACCCCAAAAGCCAGAAGCGAATAAAATGTGGACATATTTTTGTAGAAAGTCTGTATAATTTTTGCATTATTAACAATTAATTAAACATATGGTTGCGAAAAAAGAGTCGAAGAAAAATGTAAATAAATAAACATAATGCCTGAGCTTCGAGTGGATTGAGCTGAACAAAAATAGCCACAGTAACATAAAAGGGCAACAACTCCACTCAACTTAATTATTGTTTTAGTTGTTGTGCGTGTGGTGTATTATAAATATAATGTGTCACAGTGGGTGATAACGCGGACAGCAATAGCAAAGTTAGGCCAGGCAAGCAGACACTTCATGTGGCATTCCCTCAGCCCCTGAGCAGCACCGTCTGCCCCAAAGCCGCAGCGAACGTGTGAGATACTTAAGCCAAACAACACCCACGCTCATTTAGTAACATTTGACATGCTTACATGTGTGTGTATACATGTGCCGAAATGGCGTCTGTAATAAGTTTTTTTTTTGCTCGCAGATTACAGTTTATAACTAAATTTGAACTCAGTTAAACAGATGGATGAGGTGGTGCCACCGTCCTTGTCCACGTAACTTGTTGCATGAAGCGGTAACTAAATTTACATATGCATATTGTATCCGATCAAAGGCGGTGTAAGTACATCCAAGCAACACATTCACATTCAGCGTGTGGGCGATTTTGAGCCTTCGCCTCTCTACGTGTGGCATACGACATGTCATCTCTCAACCGCTGTCGGCAGTATATATGTATGGATTTTCGCTCGGTCCACCAAGTGAAATGCACTGGTGGCAAAAGCAACAACAGGACAATGTGCCACGAGTAAATAAAAGCAATAGCCTCCGCTGTATTCATGTCGTTTATTTATGTGTTTTTGATATCCTTGTTGGCAGCTGGTTGCATGGTAGCTGGCAGCGTGGCAGGTGATGCTGCCAGCCAAGCAAGCCAACAACAAAAGCTTAAAGTCGACCAAAATCATGCAGTAAAACTTTAATTGATTCATACTCATTGAACTCTAGAATATAAACCGCAATTCGCATAATTCCAATACTGCATGTATATATAAGTAAAGATATTATTAGCAAACAGGTCAAAGTTACAAAGTTAAATTGAGTCAAAAACGTTTTCATTAGTTTACTTATAGCACTTAAGTTCATCAGGAAAGTAGGCAACGCTTTTGTAAGCAAGTTCAGACAACTATTTCTATTAAGTGCCAAACTTAACCCATATCGAAAACTATTTAAATGTAAAAGACAACTGAAATAAAGTTTATTTGTCAAATCTGCCATACAAGAATCCATTTCACTGTCAATGCCAGGCAGCGCCCTATCTGTGCATAACATTTTATCGGTAGCCATCTATTAATTCTGGTAGCAATCGAGCTATCGACTACTGCCATGCACATGGCATGTATTATGTACATTAGCACTTACGCATATACACTACATAAATATAGATATAGATATTAAACACATGCGACACATATATTAAATAAATATGAATAGATACGAGCCACATGCAATCTGATAGTGGGCACTGCAATTCAGAACGAGCAGTGGTATATCTGGTAAACTATTTAAAGTAATATTATATTGGTGAATAAGACACTCCTTTGGGTCTCAAACGGAACAAGTATTAAAATAAGTCAAAATTATAATCCACAGCTTCACTGTTTGTTAATCCGTCAAGTTGGAAAATTGAGAAAAGTTTTGATTAAGGGAGTTATAATGGTTTTGTGCAGAAGAATGTAAAAGGCAGAATGAAATATATTTGACCCCATCGCTCTGTCTCTCTATTTGGCTGCCTGTCTGTCGAACGTATCTCAAAAATTTCAGATTTCGAATATAATTTCTCGAAGTAATGCGCATATCAATATAATCTTATTTTATCGATAAATTACACCTGTTTCGCGTGTATTGATTCGTTATGAACATTGAAAGTTATGAAATTGGTTCAAAGGTAAGGCTTTCCAATTGATAGATGATATGATATATCACTTATAAACTAAATAAAAAATCTATCATCGGATAAGAACACCAAAGTAATAGTCCAAAACGTATTCTTATAATAATAATACAAATAATACATATTCGAATCTATATTTTATTTGATATGATGCACTTAACAGTTGATTCAGTATATCTCCTAGTCGAGCTCTCTCGATTAGAGCATTCTTTCTTGTTTTTCGAACCTGACTGAGATTCACTGTTGTGATTCTAATATTATATAAATACAAGAACTTAAGTCTATACTAGTTAAAAAACATGTACAATTTAAGTGGACTTAAAACTATTATTGAATTCGGACCAGTATTAGAAGCACTGATTTTGTTACAACGCAAAATGTTTGATGATAATTAATCATTGATAAGAAAAATTAGTAAAATCTAGAAACTGTTTTTATATCAGGGCACAGAGTATTTGAATTACTTACATATCTGAATTGCAGTAATCATACATACTTACACAATTTACATGCCCTATCGGCGCAGGTAGCAAAGTTCAAATCATGCAGGGGCTTAACATCAGCTGCTGTGGATGTTCGATATTTCTGAAATTTAATTTAAGACCCGCCAGCATATGCGACCAGCCTATTCTGTTTTGGCAAATAATGCAAACGGAAACAATATTGATTGCCAGCTACGTAAGACAGCAAAAAGCAGCATGTAAATTTCACAGAGCTAAAAGACGCATAAGTAAATATCTTTATATATATATACATTTATATATACATAAATTTCTGTATATAAAAGAAGGCAGCGCTGAGGCGGCAAATGAATGAAATGCAAATGAATACCACGAACTTCTGAATAATTCAGCAGGAAACGGCGCGAAAGCGAAGACAAACAGCCGTCATGGCTAACAGGCTTTGATTGAGGCTTTTGGCATGTGCCAGTCATTGTCCTGTAGACCGCGGCTGATACAGCATTGATTTGTTGGCGAATGAGCTGCTAACTAGTTGGACAAGTACGAAGCATTGCAAAAGTTTGCAACGCAAAGTATTTTAGCGACAAACTAACATGAAAATGAGTACAAACAGTCAATTGAGTGAATTTAATCGGCGTTGCAGTCGCAGTCGCAGTCGTAATTGCAACAACTACTAAACATGGCATTCAATTAGTAGTAAGCGGCACAACAAGTGGTTGTCACGACAGTTGGCAGAGCTTGGGGCAAACGGGGCAAATCTTAATTAAAAGTGCAGTCTTGAAAGTGTAAGTAGGTGTACAGCTGGTTGACATGGCAACAGAAACTCATTTCGCAAGTGGGTCACATTATGCTTACAAGCCAAACTTAAGGCCATGCCACCAGCACAAAATCGATGAATACACTGAAAGTAGTTAGTTGTTTGGTTGGCACGGCCCATCATAATCGCATAAGTCCGTTTGCTATTTGGAGCAAAGACAACATTCCCTAGCTATGGCAAGCACAATAACTATACAGCGCACTGTTGACATTGACATGCTGTTTGGCGCATGCTGCGTATGCGTGATTTTCTATACATCGTCAGCACATACACACGCAATTAAGGGGGCACTGCTGCTGCCTGCTGGCTAATCACATTTAATTACTTTATCTAATGTACCAAACAATTCCATTGAAATGTTATTTACCGCATTGGAAACCAAAAAAGGAAAACTTTGTTGTCTGCACTCAGACATTTGGAAAGCGGGTTTCGTTGAGTGAAATGTTTAAAAATACTTCAAAGTACATTTGAAAAAAAAAAACATTTTTTTAAGAATAAAATTAGAGCCCGTCTCCTCAATTTGAGCAGACTTAAAACGGTTTTTTATGATACCTTTCTGTTACCAAAATGTTAGGATTTTATTATACGTCATCAAATGACGCAGCTGAAAACTGTAGCTTTAATAGTAGCTAATTAAAAGCAATTATTAAATTGAACAAGAGGTATGAAAAATAGTTTGCCCCTTTTTGCTAGCAATTAGCAGATAGTGAACCCAAAAACTTTTTAATAAGCATTAGTGCTAAATTAGGGCCCCGACATAAGCATTAAATTTGCATTAGGAAGCACATTCACATATACCAACTCAAAAATGATACGGGTATAACAAGTGTGTGGCGGGGTGGGTAAAATAATATGTAAAATAATACCCCTCATTCTAAGCGAGAAACTTGTAAATATTTGACAAAAGTTGCCTTTTCCATTTGAGTTTACCAACTGTTGGTCATAAAGAGCAACATCGCGGAATAGTAAGAGGATTGTGTGTGTGGCACACAGATAAGTGGTACTTACGCACAGCTCGTATATTTAATTCTGTCTTCAAAATTGCTTAACTTATTTCAAAATGATTGAAAACTCTCTCTTAATATGCGACGGAACCGAAATCGAGTTAATATTAATGGCAAACTATTTATCACCAAGACTCTAATATATATAGATAATACCCAGAGCCAGGCATGCATTGCTAAAGCTTAGTCAGATACCAATTTATACAAAGCATTGGGCATCGCTCGTGTCCGGCAAGGGCTCGATTCTAAAAATAAATATATATATATATATACTGGCATCGACTTGGCCCACAACACTGCGTATATGTGTTATTATTTTCTTGCCTGCTGTTCAGCGATGTCTGTGAGTGTGCGTGTGTATGTGTGTGTGTGCACAAGAGTTGGCGTTTGTCTGTGTATGTCTGGTGTTTGTGTGCCTGCGGTTCTTATATTTTCAGATTTCTAGCCCAGCCTTATTTCTGCACATGCCTGGCCGACGTGCAAGTCCTTTGTTTGTCTTTTATTTGCCAACATATGTTCGCCTTGAGTTACAAATTGCTGGCAAATGTCCGTCCCGTTAATTCGCAGGCGGGCTGAGAAAGCCCGCAAAATTTGTAAACTCGTTATTTATTTTGCATAATAAATGAAACGAAAATAAACCGAACAACAGAAACTGAGACTGATGCATTCACTTTAAAAGCCAAATAAATTTGCCATCGTGATGTCTCTGCGTCATTTGGACATTTTTCATGCTGACTACCGTCTGCTTCCCACCTTAAAGTCAACAAAATATATGTATTTGTATCTTGACTATGCTGGGCAGTTATCTTATGGACGCTGCATATTTTATAAAATGAAAAATATAGACAGAAATTGCAGCTATGCATAATTACCGAGCGCTGACATTCCACAAACTTGATGTGGACAAAGTTAAAAGAACTATGCTAAAAAAAAGTGCCCTCATTCAAGTTAGTTGCATTCCCACAACTACATCGACTAATTTAAACGACACTGGAGTAAAAATTGCTTTAAAAATAAAAGTACGCATAGTTCAGCAGATACTTATGCTTATAGACAGTATTTATGTTAGGTTTTAGTTTAATATTTTATTAATATATATGGATATTTGTCATTCCACGAAATAGTTAATTTAAGCGAAAACGTAGCGAAATCATACTTATATAAAAGTTATAGAAATTAATCATGGTTTATTCATTTTATTTTTCTTGTTATATAAATAATGATGAGAGGTGTGTGTTAGCTGAAGGCAATGGTATCGAATGAAATTTTATAACAAAAATGTTGTAAAATGAATGTCAATTTATTCTAATAATGCAACTCACCAGAATATAGTACAGAAAAAAGTAATCCTACACAACTTAAAAGTATAACCACCATAAGCGGGAGTTTATATCCTTATTAGATATTTATTTAAGGCTCTAATCTGCCGTTATCGTATTGTGCGAGTCGGAGTTAAATACGTGTACTGAAGGTGTGGAGCAAACAACAAGTTGTTGCTGCTGTTGTCAAGCTGTTGCTTAGTATGTCTTGGCAAACAGCAACTTAACGCTTTATGCAAGGATTTGTGGCACAGTGACTGCTGACGAGCGACAGCCCACCGCAAACATGGGGATAGGTGGCAGGTGGATTTGTTAGCTTTTTAAGTTATTACACACACCAAGGAAAAAAAGTACACAAAGCGCACATTGCAGCGAATGTGTTTGCCCAACGGCTCGGCCCAGCTATCAGGTAAGTAGTATATACAACTTCTAAGTACCACAAAGATGAGCGGTAATACAAAAAACATATATGCGCTTTGCAGCATTAGCCAGCCAGCAACAACAGCAGCACTTTGTGAATTCATTGTTGGCCGTTAAAGAGCAGAAATCACCTACCATAAAACCATACTGATTGCGTAGGCAATTCTGATTGCTTGGGTGCTGACTGTCCCAGCTGTCTGACTTAAATCAGAAACATATGTATTTACCAAAGCACGAAATTTACTTGTACTCAACACAAATGTATATTAAAATTGAAGGCGAAATCTGCAAATTTACTGCAATATTTATCGAAATTTACACATGTAAGAGTGAAGCTGATTGTCAAAAACTAACAGTTTATTGCTGATAGGAAAACAACAACGAACGTAATAAAGCCTCAATACAGTCAGCGCCAGTCCGATAGATAAAATCCAGCGCCACTTGTACACGCAATATCGATTTGAGCAGCCAACTGAGCATAAGCCTGTTTCCCATTCCCCGGCCCTAAAATGCCGTGTATCGTCGTTATGCTTTTTACCCTTTTCCCTTTTCCCATTTTTTTTTTTTTTTTTGTTTTTTTGTTCCTTGCGTATTGTGTGATTTTTGCCAGCAGATAACGTTTGACGTAAGAGCAACAGATTTTTTCGGTTACATGTACGGCAATTTTATAACTGTACTCCCCAAAAAAGCGAACTGATGGCATTTTGATATTTATCTGTCCGGAAGTCCAGTCAACACCAATTTCAAACTAAATTACCGTCCATATTTAAGCCGAGTATGCAGTTCTAACATAAAGTGATAAGCTTTGAACATTGCTTAAACAGCGCTCTTGGGGCAATACCAAATAAAATGCTGATGTTTGCGATTAAAAAAGATTTATAAAATAATATAATTATTTACATGAATTATGAAGGCCCACAGACTTTGAAACTTTTCAAGTTATTGCATAATCCGTTCGTAGAAAACTTTGTCCATTTATTTACATTTCAAGATGTCAAAATAAAATAACAATGTAAAGAGATTTAAAATGTTAAAAATAAATGCATTTTCCAATGGGTAAGTCTAAAAGTAACTTTTCGCTTACAATAGAACATAAAAATAAAATTTAACTTTTTCCCATTTCATCGAATTAATATGAAAACGGATGATTCTGCCTTAGAAAAATCGAAGTATTCGTATACCGCCGTCTATGAATCCCACCACAATAATTATAATAAGAATACAAATAGTATTAATATTAATAAGAAGAATAAAATTAATAATATTTTACTTACATTTTACTTACACCGATGCATATGTGATTGTATGTATTTAATTATAATATGCATAAGTAGTATTTATTATGTGTTAAACAAATTGAAACTATTGGCCAACGAGAAACTAAATAACATTTATAGTATTGAGTATACTTTTTAATCTTAGTTAAATCTCAGGAAACTCAAGCCAACTTTCCAAAGGCATTTCATTAAATATTATGTGTTATATGTAGTTTCAATGCGAGTATCTTGTTTTTAATGTGTGGGCGCTTGTGGCTCACATAAACAAGGATAGCCAGCAGCCCATTCAACGGGAAAAGAAAAACATTATTTTTGCTCCTTGAACTAAGTTGCGCAATTGAATGTTGTTATCACAGCTGCTACTGCAGCTGATGCTGCTGCAGTGCCTGCTATCTGCTTGCATTGCGCATTTGCCCTGTTGTAAAAATGTCCGTGGGGCAAAGAAGGTTATTTGTAGCGAATAAGGCAGGCAATATCAACTTACAAATAAATCAGTCATTTATATAATGTAGAGTGTATAAGCTAATTGGATTTGGCGCCTGCTTCATATTTCTTTATTGACGTCGTCTAATTAATTTGACGTAAAATATGTAGATTGTTGTTTTTCTATTTCTAGTGAATCTAAATTATTAGCGGGTATAATATATATGCAACAAGTTGGTCGGGGCACAATAGCCGTCAGTGACAGGCGTGTGGCAAAATATTAACAAACGGCTGTGAGACAGTGCCGTTAATGGCCATGTCAAGTGGATGGCTGTCAACGGCAGGTAAATGTGTAATGTATGCATTATATATGTGTATTATACAAGTATGTTGTTGATATTGATGTTGTTGATATTGTGTTCATCTGCAGTTTTTGACCTTGTGCTGAATTCGTGCGAGCAACTCACGAAATGTTCAAATTTGCGCCTCAACGATATGCAATGAAAATGTTTTGCGCGGCTGCCGGAAGTTGGGCAAAGCCAAAGTTTTCATTTTAATGCTGTGTATGCCAGGCACGTGCCTTGCCACACTCAAACACACACACACACACTCACACAAACACACAAGAGTACATGCTCGCCCACTTAAGCATTCACAATTAGCCAAGCAGCCCCATTTAATGGTTTTTTTTTTGTTGTTCTTGTCGTTGTTGCCTCATTCTGTCTGTTTAAGTTTGGAAAACATGCACAAGCCGTCGGCACATGAAATCATTGATTTTTCACAGCAACAAAAAAAAGCTGACTGACTAACTGGTGTTTTGTGTGTTTTGTGTGTGCGCGTATGTGAGTGTGTGTGTGTGTGTTTGTGTCGACTCGCTCAGATTACTTACCGGTCCCAGATTGTCGAAGCCATACTTATCGGCCACCTTGTGGGCGAAATCATTGTCAACGCCCCGACGGAAGCGCACCAGGAAGGAGCTAGTAAAGACGGCCTGATTGCCCAGACCGCCACTGCCTTTGCCGCTGGCTGCGTCCACTTCGGCGAACTGCAACAGCGGCAGCAGCGTTAACAGCGCCAGCAAACCTATGCACAGCAGTCGCCATGAAGCAGCAAAGATCCATGCAGCTGCCTCAATGAACATTGCACGCGTTTCGCTTGTGTTTCTTGTTTTTTTCTCTCTTATTATTTACTTCTGTTTCCTTAGTACTTGTTTGCGCTTTAATTCACAATTTGCAACGATGGGGCAACGCTGGCGTCACAAATTCGTGAACACTCTTCTGTTGGTTCGGGTAGTAGCAGCTTTGATGGGGGAGCAGGATGGAGTGCCAAAAATAAAGGCCGCGCTTCACTGGACCCACACACACACACATACACACGCAGAGGCACAAATGCGTTCGTTAATTCGTTCGTTCTGTTTGTAAATAATGAATCCTTCAGAGGCGGCCGGCAAAACACTTGAAACGTGTATCCTGCAGGACTGATTTGGCAATCGAAATTAATTTCTTGTCTTTGTTGTTATTTTCTATATTTTTCCTTTTTTTTCTTGATAGAATTTTTGTTTGTGTGTGCGCTGTGTGGCTGCTCTTTGCGTTAATTGTTGTGCGCTGCCACGAACTTCACTTCGCCGTTGCGCGCTGAAAACTGTTTGCCAGTGTCGGCAGTGGACGCCATTATGAATATATGTACGCCATGCGCCGCACCATTCAAAAGCATTGTCGAAAAGCTCGCACAGAAAGCTTCTCGCATGCGCCCACACACAGTGCATTTCATTTGTCGCTAGTGCTGTGCTGCTCGCACGCCCAGCTGCTGCTCCTTCGGTCTATGGAGGCTTAAGCCCTGCTCCTTTTAGCTCTCTTGTTGTTGTTATTTTTGCAGCTTGCTTAGCTTTCTTTGTAGACGTCACCAATTTGGTTGACCTGCTGTTGTCGCCTCTTTTGCTTTCCTTTTTTTTTATCCCTTGTACGAATAATAATCCTCGCCCCTCCCCACTTGTCCCGAGCATTATTGTTCTTGCGTGTAGTGTTTTGTTGGTGTTGATATTTTCGATTGCTCGGCTTGTTGCTCGGCTGCGATTGGTTTATGCTTCACATTGTCAACATATGGCAGCATACTTTATGTTCTAAATTCATTGCATTTCATCAAAGACACACGCACACACTCTCACACACACTCACACACACACACGTACACTTCCACAGATATATATGCATATGAATGTTAGGTATGTGTGTGTGCTTGAATTGCCCTATACGAGAATAATAGCTGAAAAGAGATTCAACTTTGACCTTAGCCCGAATGAAATGAGCTGCTGTCAAAGCGTGCATTAAGCTTTTTAAATGTGCGCAATTGGGAGCCAAAGTTAATGGCCATAAGCTGCAGCTTGTGGACATTTTAAGGGCTACATATTTAATTACATATTGCAGTAATCCTTTTGAAACCATAATGCCATAAATGGCTGGAGCATAGTTATAATAGTGCTCTCTTGGTTAATTTATTTAGAACTCTATATACTTTTTAATTTACTTTATTTGAGCACATAGTCGCACATTCGACAAACCCTATTTAAAATTAGTATACTACATTAGTATTCTACATAGGAAAAAATTTCTTTTAGAAATTTATTGATATTGTCTCTACAAAACTCTACTAAGAACCAGGGAAACTCTTATTTTTTATCAGAGCATTATCTTAATTTTTATTCCTATCTCACAATATGATTAAAACACTAATTCCAAATCTATTATATAAAGTTATAAAATATATTACCTTAATTTAATTCTAAAAAATTAAGATTAAGTTTATTCATAATAAGCATAAATTTAACAATGATGTAATACTTTACTTACAACTAGCAGCTATCCAAGTACTAAATATAAATCGTATCCACGAACTTAAGCTGATTATATTGAATTAGTTATTAGCTCCATGGGACTCTCAATAGTCCTAGCCCTTCCGCATTGAGGCCAACTCTTTAAATCGTTAATCGAAAGCATATGGTCGATAGCTGGAGCGGGCCACAATGTAAGCAATTTGCTGTAGTTTAAATTACAATTAAGTTTTAATCAAGCTTACACTTAATTTTACAAAATAGCTTAGGAGTATGCATTTAATTAAGGTATACGCAGTCTGTGAAGCAATGGAAAATAGCAAAAAGGCCAACGAAACTTAAAGAGTGCCAACTTTTTGCGCATCACAATCTGTTGCTGGTTAATGGGAAGCCGTTGGAACATTTTATTGTTGACGTCACGGCTTCATTTCTGCCTGCCGCCAAAAAGATTGCCTCGCGCTAAAAATAGTCCACATTGATAACTATAACTATATACATACAATTTATATATATGAAATTGTCACTTACCAGTTGAGGTGGCTGGCGACAAGGCATTGGAACTGGCGTGTCGCTTCATGCGCGGTGTATCTGACATGCCAGCAACGCCAGCAGCGGCGGAGGAAGTGGAACAATAAGCGGAAATTGGGGCAACGCCACAGCTAGCAACATTATGGCCGACGGTGACATCAGCGGCTGTCTTACTCGGCATCGAGTTGTAACGCTGCAGCGAGGTGCGCGGTTTCTTGGGCTGAGTAGCCTCCAGCATGGCCTCGTCGAGGGCGGTCAACCAATCCTCACTTTCACTCTCATCCTCTAGAAACTTCATATAGAATGAGGACTGCTTCTTCTTCTGGCTCTTCAGATGACTGGTGGGTGTTGTGGCGGCGACAGATGACGTCCGCTTTGGCGACAGCTTTGACTCCAGCTGCTGTGTCGCCTCAAGCAAAAAGCAATCCGTATCCGAATCGTTAAGAAAGTCGGACAAAGCGGCATCAGTGGCAACTGCCTCGCCTGTCTTTGGAGCTGGTGGCGTCACAGCCTCTATGTCCTGCTGATCCAGCTGCCTGTGCAGCTGGTCGCAACGTTCCCTGAGCAGCTCATGATTGCGTATCTGCTGTGCCCGCCAGAGTCGATTGTCCAGCTGTTTGCGGCGCAGCTCACTGTCTGCATCCGCGCGCACCTGTTTTCGCCGCTCCCGCTGCTTGTTGGCATTTGGGCCAAACTCCTCTGAATCAAAGCCGCTGTCTGAGGTCGTGTTGACCTTGTCGCCGTGTCGCGAATTATTATCGCAGTTCCAGCGCCAGCTGACCTCCGGGCTACCCGTGACGAGCGTCTGCGAGAACAGGCAGCTGGGGGACAGGCTTGTGCGTGGCGAGAAATCAATGCTCTCGTCAAGTGTGTGCATTCTTCTGTGCGGCGGCGTGCTCTCCACACTATCACCAACAGTCACCGATGGCGAACCAGGCGAACCAGGCGAACCCTCCGCTTCCCTCTCCGTTTCCCGTGTTGCGCTGGCGCGAACGAGTCTTTGCGGCGAGGCTGCATATAAAAAATGAATCAAATTATTATTTTTACGTTGCTCGATACCAAAGAAAGTAATTTCCTAGCCTACCACTGTGTCGTTTGTGCAGCAATCTGCTGCTCAGCGTTAGTGAACGCCTTTTGTTTACAGTTGACGCGTTTTCCATTTGCGAACTTCAATTTAATTAATTTAAAACATTTAGCCAATGCGTCGCAAAATGCGCTCAATTCAATACCTTTGGTATTTTTTGGTGTCTTTTGATGTTAATAAAGTATCGACATATCGATAGATTTTTGCTGAACAATATTTGAACGGTTTCTTTAGCGCAATTATAGATTAAAGACGGTACTTCAACTAAAAAGTAACGAAAATATCAGGCTTGCTTTTGCAGCTAGGTAAGCTGGTTCCTTTTAACTTTAAAAAACTAGCTTTTAAATAAATAAATCGGAAATAGAATAGAATAGAATCTTATATTATGCTTCTGAATCCAATTTTTATATATTTTTTTTTATTGAAATCATTTAGTATTTTTATTGTCAATCCGAAGTTGCTGTCAGAAAGCTGACTGCTGCGACACGATAGTGCTTCACAGCTTCAAAATGTTACTAGACTTTCAAATGTAAAGTATAAAGCTGACTGCTGCAATACGTTAGGGCTGCACAGAACTAAAAGATTTCCCATCCAAAATGCTGCTGGTTTTTCAAATAAAAATCGATCACTTAAAATACATTTATTTTATTAACAACATTTGCATAGCTAATAAATTGATACACAACTATAGCCACATGCTACTGCTGCTGAGTAATTGTTGCGTATAGACCACAATATTTAGCTAAAGTGATTGTATTACATTTGAAATTCATTTAATATTTCATTGAAAAACACACTGATTTTAAACGCTTCAAAATAAATGTTAAATGCATAATAAGTAAATAAATAACATCATTAGATACAATTATTGTCCAGCCAAAAAATATCTCGGTTCACTTCTGCTCGAACTCACACGAACGCACGTTGAACAATTACAAACCCTTGTTGTACCAAACGGTTCCTAAGTCCGGGTGTTTCTTTTTTATGGAATCGCGCACTTCGGTCTCCAGACTTTCCACTTTGACGGCAGCACGCTGACTGAAGAATGCACAGCCCAAGGGCGTGGCAAAGAGTAGAATAAGACCGCAGAAGAGGGTTTGAATGGGAGCATTGGAACGAGGATATCGCTTGAGGAAACCGTTCGTCTCCAGCTTATTCATCAGCATAGGTGTTAATGCTGTTAAGAAGCAAACACACATTATAGTAGAGAACATGCAAATGCAATTTTTATGCGATAATTTGAACAACTTACTCATTCCGGGCAACGCCATTGCAATGCGACTAACGACAACAGCTGAAATGCCCAGAAAAGCGGCTTTCTGGGAAATGCCAACTTCGGCGTTCTTCTCATCCAACAGGACGACTCCATTGCGGAGCTCCCTATATATCAAATGATAAGTCTTTAGTCATATCTGATAAGGTGTAGATTTGAAGATTGATGAAGAAATACTCACTGCATTCGCATGCAAGGAATGTTGATGCAATTGGCAGCCGCAACGGCAACAAGCGGCACCAGCCGACCGATCAATGGATTCATATTCTTCACAGCCCGGTTCAGGGTGAGCGCTGTGCCCAGCGCACCAGTCGTGGCCAGGCAGTATGAGGTAATCAGTTGTCTGTGGAACAATTGAGGAGTACATCGTTTTAATGTTGGGCCCAGCTTTTCTAGCAATGGAAGCACCTACGATTGACTAATTGGTGATGTGCCCGACCGATTTGTATAGTTGACAATGGCATTGAACGTTTGATTGAACCACTGCCAGAAGACAACGGCCGGCGTTGTTTTGTAGAAGGTCATCATGCCTAAATAAAAAAATAAAAAACACAACATAAATAACAACAACAAGAGCATTATTACTTGTTTATTAATCAAAGCGCGGAAGCGAATAGTTGAAATTTCCAAATGAAAGCATATTTGAGATCAGCATACACTTGGAAAAAAATAGCATTTTTCTTAAGGAAATAAAATGTTTGATAAGGACAGATAACATTTTAGCTATTTCCATATATGGCTCAATTCGAAAACTTGAATTTAAAGTAAGATATTTAATTTACAATCATATTTCTTTAGTGAACTCTTAATAATTAATTAATTTACATTTTATGTATTCAAATCAAAAATTTAAGTTTTTAAATTAACAAAAAAGCAATTACACAATTATTTCATTAAGAGTGTTTGCAATTAAACCATTATTTTTAGATCATATCTTTATTCATTTCTCTGAGTGTATGCTCTCGATCTATAGTATAGGGATGTTGTTCATTAGCAACTAGATTGGGGTAAATAGTACTTACATCCAGTGATAAGCATGTTCATTGGCATCTGTGCTGACATGCGGCCAATGATGATCTGTTTCTCTCCCGTCTCCGGATGAAAGGCCGAATCGTACAGATATTTGGCCTTCCATATATCCTCCATAGATTTCGCTTCGGGCACATCTTTGCCAGCTCGATACTTCCCGACTATTTGGCGAGCTGCCTCCAGTTGCGTGTTGGTTGCGAAGACGTTGAGGGGATTGGTGACCAGAATGAAATGCTTCGCACGGCCCAAATACGTGCTCTGATCAAATTTTGGCTTATCAATATCCACACGGGGTAAAAGTGCCATTATGTCGTTGTTGTTTTTTTTATTTTTGTGTCTGTTACTGCTGCTGAATTATTGAATTAAAATGCAGATTAGATAGATCCGTCATAATGAAAAAAAATCGATAACAGAATTAATATAGACTATATCCGATCTGTCAATAACTATACAAATAAATAAGATTCTTAAATCGAATGAAAAAAAAAAACAAAGAAAGAGAGAGATAGAGAGAGGGCAGTTTATGCGCTGAAAGCTTCTTATCAATGGCAGCAATGACCCAACAGCTTCATGCTAATCACCAGCAAACAAGTTTGAGACTCTACCGCAGTAAATATGCTCATATAAAAATATACAACAATTTGTACGTCTGTACATTTCTTATACATTCACAAAGATTGTTGACTTAACATGAACCTTTTCGATTATGCATTCAAAAGAAAAACATTTCCATCTCGATTATATAATGCAACTAGGGCTTTCACAATGTTAATGTGTTTATAATATTGAAAAATCCATTAATCCTATAGGTGTTCGCCGGGTGCACAGCTGACTTCGGCATTTAAACAAAAAATTTCTTGCACAACTCGACCGAACAATTGGAGAGAACAGGTTGCGACACTGACACACGCAAGTGTGTTTGTATGGGTGTCTGGCAGTGTTTGGAAATTGGTACTTGAAAATTTCCACGCGGGCGCCACCTACACACCCACAGATACATTTACTCACGCACTTCCAAGCGACACACTTCCTAGCACATTGGCAGTGAACTTACGACTGAATCGAGTGCTAAGAGTTCCAACGCCACTGCCGCAGCTGGCCACAATCAGCTGCAGCTCCAGAGAGCTTTTTATGCCCTTCAATAGAATATCATAACTGTGTCACATTGTTTGTGCGGTGTCACCAATTGCATAAGTTTGACACCAGACACCACAAAGAAATATTTAAGAGAATCATTTTAGCTGTATATATTCTAGTAGGAAGATTAAGTACACAATATAATTACATTTTTAATTTATTTCTAAATCAATTTTACTTTGGATATTTTTTTGAACAGATTGTAAAGCGTATACACTAGTCAGCATGCTGAAGTTACTTTCTTTTAATTCTTTTGCTTTCGTGTTTACCTTACGTTTGTTTCAATTTTGTTGGGCTGTGCTGTAGCAAATACCAATGACGACATGGAAAAGAGCGAGGTAGAGAGAAAGTAGGAGCTTTTCTCTTTGTGCTCTGCGCAGCTCATTACCAGTTCGGCTTATGCGTTGCCATAGCTTTTAAAGCAGCCTGTTGTACCCTGCCAAAAATTTTAATTAAATGGTTTTTGACTTACACATCACCTTCAGGAATATACATATTTATTTATATATATATATATATATGTATCTACCGAAATTTGATTTATACTTAAAATACCCAAAACAAAAATATTAACCCAACTTGGTGTTGGATTGCACCGAACATGAGCTGCAATTCCAATGGAAATATTATGGATACATACAAATCAAAGAAATTCTTAGCAATTTTTTATTTGTAGGTTTTTGTTGATTAAAATCCTACAAAATTAATTGAAATATTGGCACGTTAATGAAAGAAAGATTTTTAATATTGCGTGTGTATATTCATTTATTTTTGAAATCCATTAATAGACTAAACATAACATCAACAGTTGTGTATATTAGCAATAGTTATTAGGTTTCTTTCTTTACAAATAAATGTATTTATTTATTTGTTTTTATTTATTTGTTATTATTATTCAATATTTGTTATATAAATAAATTTTATGCATATTGAAGTATTTCTTAAATGTTTGCAAACAATTATAGTCATAGATAACACAAATGATAGATGTAAATGCAAATATGTATATAATAATAGCATAGATGACATTTATTGTACATTCTTGTAGGTAGTATGTATGTTAATTGCTTCACGCATATATACTCTATAATTATATATATGTTTAAAGCACGTGTATTTATGTGTGTGTGTCTTTGTTTGATTATTTTTCCACCTCTGTATAATTATGTATAACTAGTTATATGCATACATCACTTATACACTTAGGTAATTAAGTAGTTACAATATTTGCATAAGATACTTGTACAGTTAAAGTAACACGAAATATATATTTAATATCATTTGATTTAGTTGAAGTTTAGATTAAATTAAATCGAATAGAACATTTTGAACATTAGTATGTGTTTAATTTTGGACGTTCATAACGTGTCAACTGTTTGTTAAATTTGAATTGAACTGCTAATTGAAATATTTAATTGAAACACTTAATTCTCTGTCAACAATTTAAGGTTACTTCTTGGATTGTATATGAGTGTTTTTACTTTTGATGTATGATATAATAGTCATGTGTGTATAAGTATATGTATATGTTGCATATGCCCCTCAAAACGACCAACATTTTGTTTAACTCTGACAACACGCACTCGGTATATAGTATATGTATGTATATGTTTATAACTATGTATAAATGTATGCATTTGTATGAAGCTGGCATATTTCATTGAGTGGGGAAGAACATTGTACTTGAGAGTTGCCATTTAGAAGCATTATATAAGAATATAGGGATATATTAATGGGATTGGTAATTTAACTGGCTTAGTGGGAGTTTTCAATAGGCGATTGTTCGTACATTTATTGTTTTGGATTTTTAATTTTTAGTTTCTATACGTTTTTAATTAGTTGCAAGGAATTCAAACCGAGGAAATCAGTTTATTGGTTATCATATCGGCGCCTTCGACATATGTTTAGCCAACTAAGCGTTTCCCGTGTAAATGTATATCAATAAGTGCATACACTATATATATGGCATTTGTGTGTATGTATGTTCATGTTTGTATATAGGTATATTTTTTCCTATGTGTATATGTATGTAGTGCCATGCTCACTATGTAAGTTTGTTTTGTATCTTTATGCTAAATAAATAGTATGTTTATATATTGTTTATTATGTATTTACGAGTATCGTTTTCTTACTCTTTGCTTGCAGCTAAATTATACTGATTCAGTGTCGTGACTACAGGGGTCTAATAAGACTGCCACACTTCTTGTGGATGCTACCAATACTACCAGAGCATTAAACTATCTGTTTAAAGAATATCGGAATGTATTTTAGCCTTGGAAAGCAATTCCTTTTTGATAGTTTGTTTGATCTAAATCTTAAGATTGGTTAAGTTAAAATAAAGTTCTTCAATTGACATTAAGATGTTTATTCTTAAGTGCACCGCCATTAAACAGCTTACAAGTCACAATGTTATTTATTACAAAGTGTGGGGAGGAAGAAATCCCCTGAAAATCCAACCATTTCGTTGTTCAAATAAATTTCAATAAAAGCTGACCTATTTTGCTATTAACGAGATAATCAGACGGATCGGATCAATATTTAATGTAATTGACAAACGAACTCATAATTCAGATTTAGATGTAACAAATTAATATATTATGATTGTAATGAAATTGATTTCAAACATTTCGATCGATTGGATCTATTACGTTCCCTTCTGAGCTCTTTCATCGACATTGATTCTGGCACAATTTCCACTAATTTTGTCGGAAAGAAGATTTCTATGTATTCCTTATAATATTTCATCTTTTTCTGGATTGCTCAAAAACCGGCAGATTCCGATACTTAGCTTAAACAAGTTAATTACTATATCATAGAAATAATAGTCTAAATTTAAGTTCTTGGAAAAATAATTTAATTAAGCATAGACTAGATGTAATGTGTAATCTTAGTCGGACGGGTATTCAATATTCGGAAATCCGAAGATACCTATTCCATTTCATAAGCTGCTTAACGACAGTATTAAGGTAAAAATAATATTTATAGGTAAGACTCGAATTTAATGAGGAATTTAAGACTTTATACAGATTAGTCTAAAATATATTAGCTCTTTATTGAGTGCGTTGTTTATTGAACTTTTATTATAAATACTCGATCTTTTTGTATTTAAACTTTTATATGACTTTTTTGGTTAGTTATTAAACCAATAAAACATCTAAAATCATAAGATTTACTATGTTATTCAAAAATTGCACAAATGTGTATAAATATGCGTGTGTATGCATGTATGTATGTAATTTGCACCAAAAATTGACTATAAATGTACATTATTAGAATTATAAATGTTGTATACATATAGAATTTATATATTTACAGTAAAAAATTGACGCCATTAATTGCCATAAAGTTCAAGGTTTTTTATAAATTGTTAAATACATATTTTGTGTGATTACTGTTCAATAATTTTGTGTTTTTTTTTTTTTGTTGAAATTTTTAAATAATATTCGTGTATTGAAACGCAGGACTTTTATCGCCTTTTAAAAATATGTGTTCGTTGAATTTATGCATTAACAAATATATACATACATTACTTTAAGTTTCCTCTTGACTGATTAAATATTAATGCAATAAGTACATATGCATGAAAATTTGTGTATAATAACAACAAAAAAAATAGTAATAAATCCGCAAGTCGAGATTGCTCGACTCTAAAGTACCCTGTACACTTATTGGTACGTCATTACTTAATTTCATTGTATATGCATTTTATTTATTTGGAGCAGCTTATGATATATGGCAGCTTTTAATGTTTCTGAGATAGACGAACGGACCACTTAAAAGACGAACATGTCCTTTGTATATTTGAAGGGCTCAGTACAGGGTATACAGCTAATGCAATTGGTAATAAACTAAACACAAAATTCGTTGATCTTATTCATTGACTTGGCAAACTTCAGTTTGCTTACCTGATTGTATGCCTACTTCATTGATTTGCAAGCTCTCCCAAACCGTGTCCTCGATATCAGCAGCGGTAACAGACTTTCAGAAGACGAAAATATTTCAAATAGTTTGCAAAGTTAAAAATTGAGAAAGACCACTTACAAACCAAATAACATTCTATAATTTGCTTTGGTTATGCACAACTTAAAACTCAATGCCTAATTTATAACATTGTCAACATGTTAATGAATAGTTATGTTTCTATAAGGATTATTTTTTTCTATCTGAAATGTTGCGTTGTTCCTTTGCTATTACTTAGTGTTGTTCCATAAAACCGTGGCAAAAAATTTCATTGATTTGCTGTTGTTGTTTATATACTTGTACTAAATATAAAACAATTCTCCCTATCTACAATGCTATGTATATGCTTATATTTGTTGTATATATGGAGTTTGGTTTCTCTCTTTTGCCTAAATACATTTATGTATGTTGATACATATAAACATATATATAAATATATATATATATATATATATATATCATTCGTATTCGTTTAATTGGTGCATGTAAAAATTCACGTAAAACGCGCATTGAGTAACATTTATATAAATATAAATATATATACATATATATATATATATATATATATATATATATATAGTTATGTTCGTTATGGTACTCTTTGCTCTTTGCTGCGGCTATGTACTGCATGTATGTATGTATGTAGGTATGTATATATGTATGTACTTATATATATGTATATGGTACTCGTAATTGGTGCTGGTGATGCGAATCTAAGTGCGTCTGTTATTTAATATGGTAGTCAGTTGTTTAGAACGTGCCTGCAAAAGTCGAAAGTTAAATATTGAAATTGGCAACAGAAGCTATGTGATACTCACTGGCACACTCTGGTGGGTTCATGTAACCAAATACGTTCATCTCGTAGAGCGCAGCGAGCGTTATGAAGAACAAATACCAGATCATCAGTATGATGCCCAAACGTTTGTCCAACTTCCAGCCATTCAAATGCGTCGATAGTAACAAGAAGACAACGGTGGAGAAGAGCGAGAGTGTGGAATAGGCCAGACCTATTGAGAAGGGTAAGAACTCTAACGATTAATATGGTTTGGCTTAAGTGCAATGCTACACCAGCTACAACAATCAAGACACATGCCAGGCATACCACAATATACAATATAGAATTTGAATAGGATTACGACGACGATAACAAGCACTATTTTTGTTAGAAGATATCATACATAGAAGATATCATACATACCCTTGGATATGACATTGACGTGCGAGCCGGGTTTAATAATGGCCGTTTGTATGAACCATGGAAGTCCTAAGCACACTAGTATATCAAAGACATTTGAGCCGATTGCATTCGATACGGCCATGTCGCCGAAGCCCTCTTTGATAACGGCTATTGAGCTTAGGGCATCCGGCACAGAAACGCCAGCAGCTACGAACGTCAGGCCCATCACAGTATCGGGTATGGCCAGTGTCGAGCCAATCACCGTTATCATCCAGACCATAAAATATGAGTAGAACGAGATCCAAACCATCGACATGAGAAACGTGAATGGATACCAGTTGCGATACTGATCCTGCCGACAATCCGGCATTGTCTTCTTGCACAAATAGTGTATCGGATAGACCACATACCAGGCAACCAGTGCCGGCAGACCGCCCTCAGTGGGTCGCAGCAATGGATCGGGTCGTGGCTCCCGTTGCTTATCCGTCGACTTGTAGTAGTCAACACCACCGGCAACGGGAGCTGCAGCAACAACTTGAGTTTTAGCCGCTGCAGCGGCAGATTCGCCTGTTACCACAGAGTCCGGCTGATCCGAATGGTAGGCCATATTCTCTTGGCCCTGGCCTTGGTTAAACTGATTCATGCCCCAATCGTCTTCCGGCGGCGGTTGATTGGCTCTTGTCGCACTTGTTGCCGCCAATGGCTGTGGCTGATTTTCCTGGCCCCAAGCCGCATTTGGATCCCAACTGGCATTGGGGTCATTGTAGCTCTGATAGTCACCCTGTCCCGATGGCTGTTGTTGTTGTTGCTGCTGCTGTGGACTCGTTTCCGATTCCTTCTGCTGTGTTCCTGCGGTGCCCTGTGTGTAAGAACTTTCGGGCACATTCTTATAGGTGACCAACGCAGATTGCTCCTCCTTGCTGGGCAGCTTGAATGGCAGATTCAAACCCATTGCCCACCGCTCCAGTTCCGTATTGAAATGCAAGGCAACGCAGTATCCCACATAACACAGCAGCATCACCACAGATTCAGCCTATAATTGGAAACAATGACACTAAAGAATAAATCTTAATTTCAAGTAAATTGGTTCGTCCAACTTTGAATGTTGAATGGACTCATTACCCAAACTAACTATGACAGCTATGTGATATGGTACTTCGGGCGATTTAAATAATAATAATTTACGCCAGAATGACTAGCTTACATAAAAACAAACAGACAGACAGACGAGCAGACGAACATGGCTATACCCTCAACAACTCCTTCAAGTCCTGATACTCGAATCATCGTTGCTTTCAAGATTCGCAGATTTCAAGAACATTTATCAATTTATCAACTGTTTAAACTTACGCAAGAGATGACATCATTAAATATAACTATTAGCATGACCAATATGGCCACGCAGTAGAAGAAGCAATCACGAACGAGTGGCCACCAGTTCAGTTGGCAAACTGTGCCGGAGCACAGGGCACAGACGGAAATGACAAACATAATGTTGAATACGGCGGAACCGATGACACCACTGATGCCAATATCGTCCTTAGCAAAGAACACACCAATCACCACAGTGGCCAGCTCAGGCGCAGAGCTGCCGGCGGCCATGAATGTGGCACCTGCCACATCCGGCGACAGCTTCAGCTCTGCAAATAGTTTTATTGATTAATAGATGGGATTGATGGGCTAAGGCCGAGCTCACCCTCGCACAGCCTGTCCAGACTGGCCACAAAGTACTCATCGCACACAATGGCCAGTCCAAAGAAAGTGAATATGGCCACCAGAATGTGTATAATGAGTCCACCATGTTGTCGCGCCCATTTATTCATCAAGGGCTGTGGAAACTGCTCGATAGCCGGCGGTGTGCAATTCTCTCGCTTTGGCCGCCAAGTGGGCACAGCGCCATGCAAATGCGTCGCCATTGTCGTCTCCGCATCCATTTTCTATGGCAACGAAATTAGGAAAGTGAGATCAGTTGGAATGATATACAACAGCAACTACTTACCTCAGTGGAGAGAAATGGATTGGGTGAGGTATTCGCGGCTTCATCCGGAATATTAGCTTCAGTCAGAACATCAGCTTCAGCTGCTTCCGGCAGCATACCCACATCCAAGGGAACCTCCGCCTTCTCATCACCCTTGGCCGAGTAGATGCTCACACAGTAGTAGATCAGAAAGAGCAGGCCCATGTTCCACATGCGTGCGCGGCGGGAGCGATGGCGAACGATCTGAATATAAATATATATATGTAGATATAGAAAGTGTTAGTCAATTGCATTTTATTCTCATTCACTTGTTGTTGTCGACTGCTGGAGGCGTATTAAGCGCCTTCTTAAGCACACGAAGCGTGCCAAAGACAAAGCGGCACAGACTATGCGGCTTATGTTCTCCACATAGACGCAACAGCGCAACGCCTGAAGGCATCGTCTGTGATAAGGTCTCATGTAGGCACTCATTCTCATACACACACACACACACACACACACACACACACACACACACGTCTCCACATACACACACACATACATATGTATAAGCGGTACTTATGCATATGTACTAAATTCTAGGTAAACAAGCACTCAGATTACTGCGCCTCCAAGTGTTCGGCTAACAGATACCCCATACTCAAAATATGCATTAATACAAAACAAATAAATTTTTAAAATAATAATAATGGAATCATGGAATTAGGACTATTACCACTAAAATGATCAATTTAAAAGCATCGCTCCCAAAAGAGTGCAACAAGAAAGTGTAGCATTTAATGCCAAAACTATTAAATTTAAAGAGTTCAGTCGAGTCGAAACAAGATTAATTTTGTTTCACACTTATTATTAATATTTATTAATTATTATTTAAGGTAGACAGGTATCCCTAATTTTAATTCTTTTACATTTAATCACTTATTATACTAGAATTTTATATCGATACCACTTAATAAATTACGAATTACCCTCAAAATTACTGAAAAGAAACAGATCTCGACAATTGTGATACTATCTGGTAGGTTAAGAGCTTCGTATAACTTGTCCTATTCCATTAACTTTAATATTTAGAGCAAGTAAGTATTAATTTGAATGAGTTTCTAAGCAAAGCATTCTAGAACTTAATAGGTTTCAAAATAATATAACTATCAGAGCACCTGCAAATTATGTATTTCACTTACTGAATATGCCCATTATTATTACAACATTGTTTGCTGGGTGTCTTTGCAGGGGCTTATGTGTTATATATATGTAAAAAAAAAAAAAAATGTTAACTTCTGTGCTATGCTCGTGGCAAGCTTATTAAGTTTATTGCCACTGCGTCTGCCTCAAGTTGGTTGCCTTGTTAGCAGCCAAAGGAAGCTGACTGACTTGAAACTGGATACCAGACCAGACCATAGGTGGCCCTCATGCCGGGTTCCAAGTAAATGAGAAGCAATAATAAGTGCAACGACCGCAAGTCACTGAATTGCTAGCTTTTGTGGCTAGCATATGTAATACTGGCCAGTTCTGGCTGCCGTCTCGAGGTCTAACAATAAAACCTCATTGCAATGGCTTATATCTTAGCTGGTTTAGCTGGCATGAAATCTAATATGATGTGTCGAGAAAGTTTCCCAATAAGTACCAACATCAACAACAATTGCCACTGGCTTGGCTAAGACAAGCCCCATTGATTATTGGCCATATGTGAAGACTGTGGCTAAAGTATTCGAAGCCAGGTCAGCTGTTACTGGGTAATATGAGAACTGATTGCTAGGAACTTACTTCGACTTTGATTTGTTTACCAGGCAATTTAACGAGCAAATATGTATTTACTCATTTTTCTGAAACTGTGGCACATTGCAAACTGATAAGCGGCGAGTAAACAAAACCAAAAGCTGACGCTGCCAACAAATGGAGCATTGCGAAAGCAGTTTGATCCGCCAACAACTGCTGCATACTTTTCAAGACACACACACACACATATATATATATAGAGGGACACATATAGGGCAATATGACATCATGTGCTCTCCTTCAACTCAATTGACAAAATGCGCAAATCGTGACACAAACTACATAAACGACAACAACAATAAATGTCTTTGAATAAATTTGTGTAGCATTAGAGCCATTTGTTAGCTATTGACAGTCCCTCTTGTTGTTGTTGTTGCTATTACTGTTGTTGTTATTGTTGCTATTATTGTTGTTGTCGTTGTTATTGCTGTTGCTTGTTTGCTGTTGCTGGTTTGATAACAGCACGAATTTGACGCAAATGGCACAGAGTGCAAGAAAGAGCAAACGAAAGTTTTCACCACAAAAGACGAGTTCCAAATCAACCGCCGGGTTGAGAGAAAAAGAAAGAGAGAGAGAGAGAGAGAGTAGGGAGAGAGAGAGAGAGAGAGAGCGATAGAGAGAGAGTATCAAAAAGGAGCAACAACGACGACGTCCACGACAGCTGTGGCGTCTGGCTGGCTGCCTGGCTAACAAAGCCACCACAGTACGATTGCGACGAGAAGGGAAGGAGGGGCTGGGATGGTTGGGTTGGCGCGGCCAGCAGTTCTACAGGCAAAACACGCAGCACCTTGTGGGCCACTCGGTCATGCCGCACAATATCGATTTGCAGACCCCAACCTCCATCACACGCAAGCTTTTACTCACACGCGCTGTTGGCTAAGGTTGAAAATAATGTGTGTGTGCGAGTATGTGCAAGTGTGTGTGTGTGTATGTGTGTGTGTGTTCGAGTGAGGGGGCTTGTTAGTTACAGTTACAGTTATAGCTGGCGTGGATGCTGCAGCAACATCTTATAAAAATAAATGGCTCTGCTAACTAAATACTCATGTATGTTATGGAACCGTCAGCATTGCCGCTGCTGCTGTTGTAACTGTAGTTGTTGTTGTTTTTGTTGTTTTTGTTGTTCGTCTGAGGCTGTGAGCTCGGGCTTACATCATATTTTTCTTAACGGCTCAAAACAAAAGATAGCGTCCTTCCTCCCCCAAAAAGAAAAGCAAAAGTAATCGTGGGCTTTCATTGTGAATGGGGCTAAAAAGCTGTGCAGGAGGAAACAGATAAAGCAGAATCACAGACAATTGAAGGCTGTGACAAATATGCAATTGACTTGGACTTGATATTGTAAACAGTTTGCACAAGCCATTTGTCGTTGGGTTTACTTTCACACACACACACATACACTCACACACATACACAATGACGCTCACCCACACATTCATATACACACATGCAAGGCAATTTCATAATCACTTTTCGTATAGTTACCATTTTTTCAGTAGTTTTAACGTTTCGATGAGCGTTTTTAATTGTAAAAGTGGATTTATATAAAAATGTAAGTTTTTTGCGTAATTTGTTCGAGTTTAGTTAGTTTGTTAGTAGCTTGCAACGTGTTTGTTGCGGAAAACAGATACAGAAGAAAAACGCTGCATGGGAAAACATGCGACGATATTGGCTAAGATTTCGTTTTTTTTTTCACAGAGTGCCAGAATTCCCGTTACTTGCGTCTCATATTTATTTACAGTATTAGATTAACCCGATTATTTGATGAAATAGCATTTGAATTTAGTTTGTTCGTGCACCATACACAAGTACGACGTGTGTGTGTCTGTGTGTGTGTGTGTGGCTTGTATGTCACGGAGTGTGTTCTGTGTGTGTGTATGAGTGGGTGGTGTATGTGGTTCGAAACGCGCACGAGCAAGCACAGCTTTGCTTTCGTCTGTGTAGACGGTTCAGCGCAAACTAACGACGGCGCCAACGTCACAAAGTCTGCAGCAAAACTTTGTGGTCTAGCTACACTGAGAGAAATATAGGCAAAAACGAAACTCAAAATCAACTAAAAGAATAAACACAAGTTTCTAACGAAGCATAATAATTGTGCTTTAAGGGAAACAACCCTTCTCTCCCTTTTATGGGTTGAATATATTTTCGAGTTTCAAAACATTATCTTGTAATTCATGTATAATTTAATCACAGGCTATTTTTTTTAAACAATTAAAAATCCGAGACAATATTAATGTAAGAGATTAACATAAAGAACAACCAAATTAAGTACTTTATATTTTTGCAGTGTGTAAAAGTGGCAAAACTTCGGCGCCATACTCACCACAGCCGAGAGGCGAGACACGACTCACGATTCACGAGTGCCAGCAGGAAATGTGCAAGTGTGGCGCTTAGGAAGTGCTTGAGTGTGCGTACGGCTGTCTGGCGGATGCAGCGCCATCTATGCGCAGCTTACAGAGCCAATGGCAAAAAAGCTGATTGAAATTGATTAAAACTCGCACATTTCCAAACAATTGAGATCCTATTGCGCTTACTTTGAGGCCATCTTGTTGAGAAATTACATTAGGTACAAACAATGGCCTGGTGCGGCATTTATATTTGTTTGATTATTATTTATATGCGCCCTCCCCCCGTCCGCCAAGTCAAGTGTTGCCTGTGCAAACAACAAACAAACGTTCTGAGTTGATGTCTCAGTCGGCGTCGCAGCATTTGAAGTGGCGGCAAAGGACATCAATTGTCAGGATTTTGCCACATTATCCTTTAGATTGTGGCAGACCCGACAGCCGGCATCTCTGATGTGCAACGTGACATTGCTACATGCGGCATTCTCAGATCTAGCCGCCTAGAGGCGGCTTGCAAAAACAAAGCAGGACACTCGGCGTATATATAAAATCGCCAACACAATGACGAATTTACCTGTTGACACCTTCCGAAATAGACAATTCTGCCAATTAATAATGTCTCCAGCTGCAATCGGAGTTACTTACAACGCTTGCTTGACATTCAATTGTAACAGGTTATAGTTATATATGGCTCAATCACAGGTCGGCCACAGTACCACAAAGACTGGTAGCAAGGACTCTAGACGGTGCAAAATTTCAAGAAATTCCTGAGAATTGCAGCGGGCAAACCTCTTTGAATTGTCAGTTTCAGTAAACCGGAATTATGACTTTGATTCACGAATCAAGTGTGTAAGCGATCGGCTTAGTTTGCCATTGTGTTGTGAACTCATTGCTGGCCATGGGAAAATTGATACTATTAATAAATTTTCAGAGCTAAAGCTATTTAAAGCCTGTATAGGCCGTAAATGTTTATATATTTTATTAGTGTATAGTTTCAAATCGTAAAGAGTAAAGTACTTTTGACTAAAAATTTTATAAGTATTCTTTCGTCTCCCAGAGCATGTCTTCTCCAAATAAGTAAGAGTTAACCATAGGGATATAGATTGATTAAAAAAATAGTTGACCTTTCTATTAAAATAAAGAAAAGCAACATAATACAAAAAAAAAAAAAATAAATAAATAAAATATATACAAATTTTAAATACAATGAATTTGACCTGAACTCCAAGTTAGCATTGCAGCAACGGCCACAAGTAACAGTTCAAATACCACAACTGTCAACATTTCTTAACTAAATAAGACCAAACAACATTAGTGGTAAGCATTTCTAAATGGTGTAGAGTCGTGGGCATCCTAGCAAGCCTAACTGAACCCTAGAAATATTCTGAATGAGTTCCCTCCAGCGCTGTAGGTGGGCATCACACATGCTTCACGCACGCCACCTTGTTAATGGGCAACCGAATTTCAAATTAGTTTATAAACTAAATACAAATATTGTAACTAAAATGCGTTAGCTAATCAATTTCATACGCTCAATTTGTGCGGCGACTGAACGTCTGAGCAGGGGCAAGGACCAGCCAGCCACCTTGGCGACCGCATTTAAGGACATGTCGTTCAGATTGCCAGGGACACGTTGCCCGGTTGTCTGCGGCATACAAAAGACGGCCCGGGGCAAAACAATAGACTCACTCTTGACGCAACTGCCCAAAATTGGCTCGCTCATCATTATTTATATGCCACTTTCTATTGAATTGAATAGATGGCAGGACAAACACAACAACCAAAAAGGGAAGGTGTCAAGGCAAAGGTGTCGGGACTGCCCCGCTACAGATGCGGTTGCCTGGCGCAATTCAAGGCGAAGACGTGGCACAGTTTTCCCTGTCTTCTCCAGCTATTGTTGTATCATTGTTGTTCATCGCTGCTTAGCTGGGTCGAGTAGCTCAGCCGTGGTTTATAGCGGTGGCGGTGACGACGATGTAATCCTTTGTCTATGGCGACTCAATACAGAACTTATTGTGGACAAATTTCGACATTTTTCAAGCGCTGCTCTCGATTTGTCTCTGTATGAAAGTGTCTCAGGTTGTGCGTGTGTGTGTACAGTTCCTTTTCTAGCTTCAAAGGACATGCTTGACTTTTAACAGGAATCAATTTATTTTATGCGAAATAATCGTGTTGATGGCTGCGTGCTCGCCCCTTTTTCAGCCGCTTGACGTTTGCATTTTGGGCCTTTGGCTTTTTGGGTTTTTCACTCACCAACCCCAGAGGGCCAACCCTCTGCAAAAAAAAAAAAGAAACTAAACAAAACCAATGCCGAATCGAGGGCTGTGACTGGGTTTGGTCTGGTGGAGCGCCTATGTGAAGAAGGGTGGAAGTAATTTTAATTTATGATGTCAATTTATAGTAGTTTTTGTGGTTTCGCGACATTTTATATAAGCCCAGTGATGCGCCAGACGTAGATGCGATCGAGAGATTTTTAACCACACACACATACATATAAATATATATGTATAAATAAATATATATGTATATATAAATATATATATATATATACATAAATACATACATATATGTAGACTAACTGCGAATCAAGTTTTTATTGAAGCACCAACGTATAGTGCTCATCAATCAAACAATTGTCATGCACTCATTATTATTACAACGTTTTCTTTTTTAATCAAAAAAATATAGTATTTTTTGTGGAATTTTCTTCTTTTTTTTCGCCGATCAATCAAATCGAATGCAATTTCCCCCCGCAATATTTGGCAATTGCAACAATTACATTGCCCTCAATGCACGTGGGCAGCAGAATAGCAACGTTGGGTAAGTTCGAAGCATCTATGTCAAACACCTACTATATAAGCCAGTAGAGGTCGAGGAGGACACTTCAGATCCTGTTCATCATTCATGCCAAGTTGTGCAATTCATGCATTCACGCATTTAGTCATTCATTCATTCATCACACGCACACGCACAAACAGACACTTGACAGCTGACCAGAACCTTGGGCTGTTAGGTAAACATGAATTTATCGGTTATTATTAGCACCTTTCCATCATAATTGCACCATAGGAGTCACAGTCTCTGCTTTAGTTCAGTTCAGTTACAATCTCCTACCGTTGCCTTTCACCGATCTTTGCATCCGGCCATTCAATGGCCAACAAAGTCCTGCAGTACACCATTGATAAGTGTGAAAAGGCTTTTGCCAACCCGACAATAGCAATCCTCGGTAACGTTTTGTGTCTAGGCATTCTACAGAATTCTGGGCAGCCTTTGTCCCATTTTCGTACATTTCAATTTGCATTTGACTTTGCTGTTGGCCACGGGCGAGCCAAGCCACTTATGTTTGCCTCAGTTTGCCGCGACAGGAAACCAGGAAGACAGTATCACCGCCTGTGCTAGGCGGATCAGGACTCGGTGCCCGATCAATGGGTAGGCTTTTGGGCCAAGGGAGCGTGCCGCAACCGGCAATTGTTACCGATTTACACGTATTATTTGCGCTCGCTTGCACAAATCTGAAAATCCTAAGACGATTTCGTCTTGTAAATCTGTCATAAGCCGTAAAGCGTGTCACATGGCAAATTGAAGAAAGCGATTAAGTTGCTCCACCAGGAAAGTAAATTTCAATAAGCTAGTAGCCCCCATTGACAAACAAATCAATCTCCCGAATATAAAAAATGTTTTCAACTTAATTCTAATCGTTATGGAATCGATAAGCTCAAAATATATTAAACATTGCAGACTACACATACTGTAAATATGTGTATGTAGTCTGCTATTTTCATAAATTCATGAGATCAACATAAGCATACGTTTTGTACTTTGACTTGGGTGTTTCATATCCGATCTTGATGAAACTTTAACAGATCAATAACTTAAAAATAATATATAAGAACCTATTTCTTTTAGTCTCTGAGATTCGCGAATTTATGTAGACAGATAGATGAACTGTATTCACTTGGCTGTTGATCAAAAATATATATACACCATATGAGATCGGATATGACCACTTCCGCCTGATACATGTTTTTTCAAGAAACCGGTATATTCATTTTACTCATTAATAGGCTTACAAATTAATACATAAATGTTAATCATAAAATAACTTAGTTAAGTTGCGTAAATATATTTAATAATTATGTAAAGCACTCCCATGTTAAAAGACAATGCAGTCAGTTTTGACAGTATTAGAACAGAGAAAATTATTTTTATAATTTTCAACAAAGTATGGCAAAATACTGCAATGACAGAATTTATGCAGTTGGTCATTGCTCACACATCAGTTGGAATCAAAAAAAATCAAGGAAGATAAACTATTTTATTTATATCGATAAAAATATATTTATCTTTATTCATTTTACATTTACAATTTAACGCCAACATATTCTACATTCTATATATGTTCATAATATTATCATTGACTTACCATGCAGTACACATATACGAAGCGGAACCGCACGTTTTGCACATGAGCCCTGAAAAGTGTTGTAAGCCCAGAAGAAAATCCAACTAATCCGGGGCAGGTAAATCAAATCTAGTCAGTAGCCAATGGTTCGATGTGCCACTGTGACATTGTTTGAAGGCAAATGTCCATTAATAATACAACGATTACCCGCCGAGGTCAATACTTTACACACACACACACAAATGGTGCTGCCCGCATAGGTATTCAAATTGAAAGCACCGCAGGGTATGAACACAAGGATGTGATCACTGGACACAGGATACGAACGGTAGTCAGAGAGTATTTGAATGAACTGCATTACAAGCGGATTATTGGATTTGAGGTTAAGTGCATTTTCAACGATTGCAACTGGAACGAAATTGAAAATTATCGACGATATTCACAACTGTTTTGACTTTGAAAATGTTTGCGCCCTAAGCTGACGCAGGACGACAAAAAACGCGCACAAAACGCGCTCAGTAGGCGGGGCGAACACAAACGCCATTGCTGACAAGGCAGCTGCTAATACACACGCACACAAACACACACACGCATAGAGCGCATGTATGAGCGAGCGAGAGAGTGAGCACATCTGCCTGCTGCCTGTGGCATGCCCCAAAGGGAGAGCGGAGCGTGCGCTAAGGATATCGAGCCGGACGCTCGTTTTAGTGAGAAAACTAAGCAGCATTGATCATGCCTGAAGTGGATGCGATTTAAACGCGCGTGTTGACTGTCGCTTGCCATTGTCCAGGGGCGCAGGAGCAATCCTTGTCGGGGTTGGTTGTTCCTTTTGTGTGCCTTTTAATGGACCAACGGCCGCCGCGGTTTTTGTGGCGTTGTGTCACGGGATAAATATTAATCGATATCTGTGTATAGTGTGTGTATGTGTGAGTGTGTCTTGGGATGTAGTGTATCCCTTTGTTCCCCAGCAGCATGGCCATTGTGTGTGTGTGTGTGTGTGTATGTGTGTCTACTAAAATGAGCAACATCCTCGCTGTTGTACTTTGGCGCGTTCACCGCTCGAATTAGTCGAGTGCATTCGCTTGAAAAACTAATTTGATTTATGTCTTCGCGTTAAAGTGCGGTTTTCCGTTGAAGGACGTCGCATCTCTCCTCAGCCGCCATTCACACCCATAACACGGCCAGCTCATCCAAGCATCCAGCTGCTTTTGCAACGCCCCGCCAAATGCCTTCTGATGCCTCAATGGCCAATGCCAAATGGGGGCTTCGTATAATTTGTATAATTAATTTTCGTGCTTAGCTTTCAAAACTGTGGTGGCGAAATGGTAAAATTCTGAAGATGCATGATGAGACTATAATTGGAATCAACAGAGCTTCTAACTAATTAAATTTAGGTAAATAAAACAATATATTTAAGAATGTATTAAAATACTTTAGAGTGACATATGTACAAAATAAACAATCACGATGTGTTCCTTTGAATTAGATTCAAAATTTCGATTCTATTTTGTTTATTTTTTTAAAAGTTAACTTTAGTTAAAGATATAGCTTGGTTCTATAATTTGTTTCTTGGAGATCTGTTTTCAAATCACAGTTAAGAATTTTGAAAGATTCTCGCATTCGTTCGAGAACTGGGGTTGATGGAGGAGGTATAGGCTCAGAGGGGGCACAATACATCGAGTAGTTCGCGAGGCAGTCCCCCAATAACAACAATAATAAACCCATCCATACCTTTTATATTTCAACCGCTTAATATTTTTTCATTTTTCTTTATATCATTTTTAACATGAATTTATTGTATTAAAATGTAAATACATACGAGGTAACAGGTATTATCAAATTTTGATCGATCTATTCACGCGGAACGATTTTAAGCCAGAAACCATTTTTGGGCATCAGCTGAAAACCACCTGCATCAAGCACTATGGGTAGTTTGGATTTCGAAGATTCCTCAATGCGGAACGCTCGGATCATATAGAAGATGACAGCCTTGGCCTCGAGTAGTGCGAAGCGTGAACCTATATAGAGAATATATAGGAATATCATCCATAATAATGCGATTTACTTTCACTCACCTATGCAATTGCGCTGGCCCATGCCAAATGGAAAGTATGTGAATGGCTGAATTTTGTCCTTGTTCTCCTCGCTGAAGCGCTCCGGATCAAACTTTTCGGGGTTCTCAAAGTATTTGGGATCACGATGTAAGGCGCAGGTGGGCAACCAAACGGCTTCACCTTTCTTGATCTCAACGTTTTTGCCATCGAGCACATAGGTAATATCCTTGTTGCACTCACGGTCAACGGCAATAGCCGCCGGCCACTTGCGCAGAACCTCGGATACGACCTGATCCATATACTTCATGCCCACTAGCGCATCGTACGTCAGCTGGCCGCCTTCGAGATCACTGTCGACCTGCATCACCTCCTCGTACAGTTTCTCCTGCACATCCTCGTTCGCCATTAGCTCTATGGCTGTGAAGCCCATGAGCACAGCCGACGTCTCAAAGCCCGCAAAGAAAAAGACAAAACATTGGGCGACTATGTCGCGATTGCTCCAATCACGAACTGGGCCCGACTTGTGCTTATCTGACTGGATCATGCCACTTGCCTCCATTAGCATGTTGATCATATCTGGGCGCACGATATTGTTCTCCTTACGATACTTCATAGCATCCAGTACTATACGCACAAAGTAGTCTGTGCTCTTCTTATCAAACAGTGATAATTTCAATAACTACAAACGGAAGACTGAATAATTTAGTCTGAATATTTAGTTAGCAATTTGTTGGACGCACCTTAAATAGCCAACTTGCGTTCAAGAAAAGGATAAATTTTATGTTCATCAGTCCCGTAAACTTAGTCAACTTCTTGCCCATCAAATAGAATGTATTATCACGATCTTTGAACGAGTTCACCTGCATGCCAAAAGCCGTTGAGGCGATGACATCATTGGTGAAACGAGTGCAATAATCTTTCATGTCCAGCTCAATTCCATCTTTTGGCATTTCATTGGGTTTCAAACACTCCACCGCCTCTTTGGCAACAATGTCCATCAGTTGAAACATTTGACGCATTTTGCTGCCAGTAAAGACAGGACTCAGCGTGCTGCGCATATCCTTCCAACGCGCATCACGCATAGAGAATAAGGAGCTACCGAATAGATTGTCCATATCATGGGGATTATCTGTAGTGTCAGTGCCAAAAACATTGCGATGATTGATAAAGTGATCGAAATCCTTAATTGTTATCTGCTTTATCAGTTCCGGATCACGTATCATCAGCAACGGATTGCGTTGCTCAAAGATGCCAAAAACCCTAGAAATATAAACAAAATGTTGACCGATAAGCGAGCTTTAAATAGCCCCTCAATTTGCAAAGCCACAGCTCTTATCTTCCACATAAAGCAAATTGCACTTGAAATATCTTTAAATAATAAAAATAAACATGTAATTTGTCATAAATATTATCATATAATACCTACACATATACAACCTATACACACATACAAGGTTATTATATTCATATCAAGACATTTTTCAGATATGGCCTTAACGATAATAGCTGTAATACGCAATAAATCGATTAGATTTCCGATGTCTGGTATTGAATGTCTTATCAAAATAATTGTAAAACTTCTACTGCAAGTGATTTCAAAACATTTTTTTATACGAAATTAAGATACTCGCCCAAAAGATGCTGGCAGTCATAATAATTGATCATCACAATCAATGTTAAAATGCTTAACCTCAACATTTAATAACAAAAAATACTATATAAAAAAAACAATATTAAATATGAGCCCACACACATTCTAAATTTAAATTAAATTAGATATGTGCACTATTCCGAATTGCGTATTCAATTCAATAACTTGACCTTCAGAGAATTATACTGTTGCAACCGGTTTGTTATCTAGTCAATATGCAATATGAGGTACTCACTTGCCGTCGCCTTTGTTATACAAATCAATGATTAGATCAAACATTGATCGTTGGCGCAAAACCATTTTCCACATGCTACCCAAAAGGGGAATCGGCTTATCGTGTTGGATTCCTCGCTCCTCAAAGAATTTATATTTGGCTGTGCCCCAGCGATAGACCAGCAGCAGGACTACCGCAAATAAGGCCAACAATTCGACAATCATCTTGATAGTTTAGCGACAATCCAAGTGATCCCACCTTTCTAACATCAACATCAACTGGTAACTAAACACAACGGCGATCGCATCGTCCACAAGTCGACTAATTGAGTCCCATACGAATGTGAATGTGAGTCATGTGTTTGATTCGCTTAAGTGGAAGCGAGCTTTTGTTTTGAGCTTTCTGTTGTTGTTCGGCAAATGATGAAATTGCGTTGCTCTTGGCATTCGTACAAAGTAAAGTAACTGCAAAAACATTTGTATGTATGTATTTAAGTGCGCAGTGTGTGGCATACGGTTTTACATTTTAAACACACAAAAATAAACACAATAAACAACAGCAGAACGCAAAAGCTAAAGCATCTATTAATAATAACAGTATCAGTACAGTAACTCTGAACTTGACTGTCATTTAAACAACAGTTCACTCAGTGGGCGTTGACAACTGAGCGGACAAAAAGTACTGATGATGAAATTAACAGTGCTTAACTAATAAATTAAATGCAATCATTTCGAATGTACCGTAACCTATTACATATGACATATTAATAAACAAATAAATTTTAACTTGATCGAATAATTTTATATTTTTGTAGTGCGGAAATTAAAAACTGTACACATCAATTATAATAGTGCATGAACTACATATGTGCGCGGAATAAATTTATTACACAGTGGTTACAATAACTATTCTAAATGTTATTTAACTAAATGGCGGATATAGTATTTTGAATTCATTATCTTCTCTGATAATCCTTTTGTATTTTATTACTTTTTTTTATTATCAATGCCTTTAATTCCACCCATGGAATGTCATTTATTCCTACCATTATACATTATACATTTGTAAACATTAAGCTCTCTTTTAAAAGTCGAGAACGGGTCACATCCAGTACATTTTATTTAAATTATGAATTAAATGACCATTTACCTTTGGTTCAGTTATTAAGTTTAAAATTGTCTAACCCCTATTTTGCCGATTCTAGAGAACTACCAGATCATGAAATAGTAATAAACCCAGCTTTTATCTTGAAATATAGTTCTATCTATGCTGGATTAGCCTAGACTTTGGATTGACAAAATCCAAACCCCCCGCTAATCTATCATACGCTCATATTGATCGCATTTTAATCACCAGGTTAACCCGATTATATATGATCTATTAAGATCACACCTAGTCCATTACTTGAAATTATTAATTCAAACTTGTTATACGTACTTAACCCAACAGAGCCGGATGTATCTTGATCTGTGCGCGGATTGTGATTACCAAACTAATCTTGACCCAAAACGATCCATCGGGGCCAGAGCCGGAGACAGAGCTGTACTTGGCTTATCTGTCCTCCGCGGGATGGGACGGCACTAGACGATAAGCATGTTACCATAAGTTGCAGTTGCACATAGTTTGGTTAGGATGTGTTTTCCCCTGGCCACATATCGTTGCCAACTAATGAGGCGCCTAGAGTCTCTCTAAACATATGATTACTATATTGTTGCAACGTAGCTGAGCTCACGTGAGCTCGTGAAATTTCCTCATTAATCAAAGTATGAATATGACGCCATATCCTTATTGTGTGTGCTCTAAATATAAGTAGGTATATAAAGCAAAGCATCGCAAACATTCCATGAATGAAAACTGTATTGCCATTGTCTAGAAATATGCAATATTTAATTATTTTACAACATCTACTCTCACAATTTATGATCATTGCATTGTTATAGGTAGGTGCTACTTTATGACGCCAATGACAATGACGACGGCGTCGCCGAAGCTGAATTTGAATCCGTTCCGAATGCGTGGAAAATCCTGCGCTCGTTATTTGACAAACATGCAGGGAAAGTCCAAAGCGTGTTACTCAACCCAAGGCGGCTGCTGGCCTAAGTGACAGCCTACACAAATAAGCTTGTACATTTTTTATTGCTTCGCCGCGCCCGACAGCCCACCTCCAACTACCTGACCGATCTCGACCAGCTCAGTTTCCTGGCAAAGCGCATTTATGAATGAGTCTGTTCGCTATCTACTGTGGTAACGCGACTCGTGAATGAATCTCACATGGCGCATTGTATTTTTATGACAGGTACTAAAACCACCTTCGGGCTCAACCCTAAACACTTACTCCTACCTAACTCAACGTAACCCAGTGCACTCCCGAGCAGAGATGCACCCGTTGCATCCATTAGCGTTGCGAGAACAAAGCAGTTGAACTTAATCCTAATGATTTCCCTTTTGTTTCTAATGACGGAGCGGTAGGCTTATGTGGGACAAGTAGCACCATCACTTAATATGAAGCCACAGTTCACGAGAAGCGCGGATAAATCAGCCAAACTATCGATTAATGACACCAACACATTATAATAATTAAAAAAATCGTTTTCAACCTAAATGTAAAAAATCAAAAGAACAAACTAAATACAAAAATGATTTAAAGCAATACCAGCTATATTCTATGATATCTATTCTATTCTAGTTATCTCCATTCGGCGTGGGGCAAACGCCTACTAGGGCCCATAAAGTGCCCAACAATATATCCATGTCAACCCCCAGAGCATCCCAACGATAAACCTTAAGCAACTGTACCATTTTACATGCTCAAACCTTAACTCAAACCACAACGAGTGTGCTGTGAATATTGAAGCCACAATTTGCCTCGTTTACGAATCTCGGCATATAATAGTATACATAGCGCTTGATACACATTTTGCATATTTAAAGCACAAAAGTTGCCACAACGCGCAAAGATGGGAACAACCCCCAGTAAGAAGCACTTAATTCAATAATAAATTGCCACCGCAGAAGGGCAGCAGCCAAAGCAAGCCCCTTGATTTTTCTGGCAAGCCCGAAACAACCCACAGATAACCAAGTTATGCAGCAGAGTCATCGGAACGGTGCGGTTGGGGGAAGGGGGAGTCAAAACCCAGCGCAGCCCAGCCCAGCCCAGCCCAGTTTGCGCCTCAGAAGAGACAACAACTTTTATCAAATTGCGTATAAGGGGGTTTGTCGGTAGGTAAGCGTAAAATTCATAATCATGAACGCTTCGCTTAAACTTCCACCCCGCAGGGAGTTACAAAAATATTAAAAAAAAAAAAAATTAGATACTTCCTTTAATATATGTGTGTATGTATGTATGTACGTATATACTTAATAAATAGTAGCGTAGTGCTGCGAATATACACATTAAAAGCGAAAGTCAAAGAAGCTGCCATTTCGAGAGCCGATTAGATTTGCTGGCATGAAAACTACGCGAAGCGACTTCCATACATGAGTACATTATATACTGCCCTGACAGCCTGACTGCCTGTATATGTGTGTGTGTGTGTTTGAGAGTATATGTGTGTATTTGAGTCTGCGTGAGCGGCCATTGTTGTGCGGTGCGAAAAACAACCCTGAAGCGTGCCTCTCGCTCACACAGACAGATAGGCCACAAACAAATCGATGAATGAAGCAGGCGACGGATGCCCTCAATGTATCTGTGTATGCGTGCGTGCGCGTGTGTATGTGTGTGTGTGTGTGTGTGTGTGTGTGTGTGTGTGTGTGTATGCGTGTACGTAGGTAGACCGGTAGGTAGGCCTACTGGCAAGGACCTTAGCGTTCAATGAACAGAAAATCTCTTTAAATTGTGCGTCGCTTGGCCGGGAGAGTTCAGTTCGAGTTGAGATCTTGTAACGCACACGCACAGCTCCGGCACCCGCAATTGCGCCAATCAAGTGTTCCGCACAAGTAAAAAAAATATTTATATATATAAAACACGGTCATTTCATAACTACATCAATTTACGATAATAACGAAGCGAAAATGTCGACAATTAACATACATCCCCCGCAAACGTATTCGCGCCTGTTCCGTCCCTGGGATACGCAACGCCAAACACCTGCTCCGCCCGCCAGGACAGTGAAATGTGAACATCAGCAAGAAACAGTGACCATTAAAACGGAGCTGCCCAGCAACAGTAGCTATGGCCAGGATAGCGACCGAGAATCCTCCTCCTCCTCCTCGAGCAGCAGCAGTAGCAGCAGCAGCAGCCACAGCAGCAAATCCAGCTATGAGGATGGACTTAACAGCAGCTACACTCGCACATCGACTCCACTGCTGGATGCCACGCCGCAACCAACGTTAGCAGCATCCACAGCAGTGGCGCCACAGCAGCTGTCGCCGCAACCAGCTCCTTATCTGCCCGCCAGTGAACTGTATTATGCTGCAGCAGCAGCTGCTGCCGCCGCCGCTAATACACCGGCCGCTGCTGCCTTTGGCATGGATCCGTTCACGCTCGGCCTGATGGAGCAGGAGTACGCACGTGTCATGGCCGAAGATGCGCAGCTGAAGGCGCTGAATGCTCGCAAGCAGCGACCAAAGAAATTCAAGTGCCCCCACTGCGATGTGGCCTTCTCGAATAATGGCCAACTTAAAGGACACATTCGCATTCACACCGGTAAGTTAAGCACACCCCACAACATATACTCGACTCGCCTTACTAACTAGTATTTCGTTCATTATTTTTTCTTACAGGCGAGCGCCCCTTTAAGTGCGATGTAGAAACCTGTGGCAAGACCTTCACACGCAATGAGGAGCTGACGCGGCACAAGCGTATCCATTCGGGTCTCCGTCCATATCCGTGCAGTGCCTGTGGCAAGAAGTTCGGCCGTCGCGATCATCTCAAGAAGCACATGAAGACGCATATGCCACAAGAGCGCCAGCTGGGACCGGCCATCTTTATGCCCATGTATCCATATCTCTATGGCTACTAAACAATTAACACCTTCAGCTCCAGCTACGATCTGTGAAGCGCTTGCACGCTTTAAAAACGCTACAAGCACAACTACAATCTACCCATCGTACCAACAACAACAAGAAGCAACTCAATGCCGGCCAATACTCTATCCTAGATCATCTACCTCATGCGTACCTGGCGCAAACTCGCGCAAACACAGAACAACAACAACAACAGCAGAAACTACCTCAGCTAACCGCTAACAATCTTTAAGACGACGATAGATATCCATGACGATATACATACTCAAATATATATGCAAATATTGAGCTATTTATTTTTTAATGAATATTTACACTTCCAGTACGTGACGAGGTAGAAGCATCGAAAAAAAACCCACACATGTGTAAATAAATCCTTAAGTGATCCTTTCTCATATGCTAAGCGATTAAGAGTTTTAAGAGACCATACAACCTAGACATAAAAATATTTTTCACATTTTTATATATATGCTGAATGCGGTTAATAGCAATATACGATTTACATTTAAATATATAGTTAAATATTCAGAGCTGTATTATACGATTTATGTTTACACAAAAAAAAAACCAACTCTACTACATAAAAGATTCGAAACAAAATTATACGGTTGAAATTTGTTCATTCTTGCGGGTTCTACAGATAAATCAAAGAAACGGGTGGAAATCTGCATGAAAAGAATCATACTTCATACTTTTCTAATCAATCGAAGTCCATCATAATTAAGACATATATTTATGGTTATATACAATTTGACGGCCATTTTGCAAACGTATTAATGACTGTTACTTCCCACTCAAATCATTTGCCAAATTCGACATATCATGCCGGCTTAAGTCAAAGCAAAATCTGCAGTTTGCATTTGTCGGCACATTTGGCGCATCCCCATCAAAGGGTTGAAACTCACAAGTCATTTTGCAAAAATTTGTGAAAAATTCATTCACAAAAACGACCAAATAACCATTAATTTTAGACAAGTCAAACGCCCAGCTTATAATCATTAGTGAACAGATCTTAAATTATTGGGCAGAACCAATTGAATATTAAAACCGACTGACTGATTTGGGACCAAACGACTTGGCTAGTCTTTCACACAGTTTTCTCACAGTCCCTGTCGCTCTCGCCCCCTACCAAAACCTATTGCAATTGTTCACGTATCCTTGCCATTACTCACACGACAGCTTGCGTCATTCATGAGGACAATGAGTGGCCCACCTGAGCAACTAACTGAAACAAATACAATTTCTGCTCTGCTCTGACAAAATGTTGGAATTTATTATGCGAACAAGCGATCGATTTCCCCCGGTCCATAATAATATCAATGTGACTTCTACGTGTGCACAATGGCTGCAATTTTTGAAACCGTAGCAGACCGGTGGGCACTGACTCTCAACCTTTTTACCAGACAACCAGACAATGGCAATACGGCCGCCTGATAGAGGCGTGCAGGTCTGCCATCTACATCTATCTACCTGTTGGTTGTCCCCTGGTCGGCCAGTCATGAGAAGATTTTTCCTGGCAGACACTGCGTCGTCTTCCACAAGTGGTACAATGATCGAACTAATAATATGATGTCCCATTGATTTCTTTAATTCTGTTTGCAGCAGACACAGCGGCTGCACTTTGAGCACTTGGCCAAAATAAAAAAATATAAGTAAATAAATAAAAACGAACAAATAGCATCCAGTTCAAACACACATTTCTCAAGATGATATGCTTTTCGTCAGCATTTGGAATTGATGTCGTCTGGATCGACACTTGATGTTTGCTAAGTATTGTCCAGTAATTGCTGGCAATTAATTAGTGTTGCGAGATTTAATAAAATCTTCTATATTCCTTTATATTCTGAAGTGTGGGAATGTACTTTATTTGTGACGATCACATTGACATGAGAAGTGTTGAGTTATGGGCAACAGATTGGACTCTATGTACATAAGCAGAGAATAGGAAAAATTTGTATATATTTATTTTTATATAATGTATATAGTAGTGTTATTTTTCTTGCTGTATCAAACCTGGCTAAATACGCCGGGTGCACCGGGCTTAGCTTATATTGTACTATATCTATAAATAATTATTTTTTGTCAGCAACGATTAATTAACAAACCTTTTTTTTATTAACTTATTTTTTCTTTCTTTATCTTGTAGGATTTGAAAAATAAGAAATCAGCATATGGAAAAAAAAAATAGTACAGTTTATCTATATAAACATTTTGGTTACCCTTAAGAAGAAAAAAAACTTTAAGCATCCTAAATAAAGTTAGGCCGTGCATGTATTATTTTATAAATCGACTATAAGGTAAATTAATTACATTACATAGTAATTCATATATATATATATATTTAAAACACAATTCAATCTAAAGAACCTTTCTAAAGTATGCCTGTATACTAAATTATTTTATTAATAAATTTAAAATATATTTTGTATCATTGATAAGCCAACAATAAATATGTAAGAATCACATGAAGATGTGTAACAAACTACGCAATTTTCAACATTTCTCGTGAATTTGAATTGAAGAGAGAAATATAATTGATCTACTATAAAAGTAAACAAGACTGCATTGTTACCAAACAATATCAAACGAAGTCGCTTCCTAACAAGAAAGTAGTTTGGCTATCCATAACCATCTGACGTCTTGGGACAATTGCCACGTAGGAGGCACTAGCCTATCTGCCATTCATGACCACAAAAAGGCCAAACAAAAGTCGTCGGGTGGTCCACAAATTTTTGCAACCAGATAATTAACAACTACTAGAATCAGGACCAGGAATAGGAGGACGTCTTCCACTTTCTAGCCGGGCCACACAACGCGCTAGGCTGAGAAATTGAAATGTCTTTTGTGCACTAATAGAGAAATATACGGGCCATAATTTCGCAAGCCAACAATTCTAAAGGAATTGAATGAGTGCTGCTGCTGCAAAAAAAAAAAATACAAGAAAAAGAGCAGTGCATAGAAAAAAAATGGCGTCCGTGCCTCGTTGTGTAAAACAGCGTAGAAACGCGGTTGCTACCTTTCACAGCGCCAGTTCTCTCGGCCAAGCAAAGTGCGTGGACGAGTTTCAACCCCTCAAGGAACAACCCTCATCCCCTATGCTCGCACAGTGAAACACACACCCATGGGCTGGCAGGAGTGGTAGCCGTTGCCTGTGCGCTGACATTTCATACAAAGTGTCAGAGGATCCATTTAATTGGGAAATTTATTGGCCAGCAGCCAAGCAGCGAGCAATACAAATACGAAAAGGAATAGGAGACAGCCTGTCTGGCCCTCTTGTTGGCTTTCTTCGGGTCGTATGCTTGCGGTTACTGGAAATGCTTTCACAATTTCAAAACGAGACTAAACCCATAAAAAAAATGAGACTAGAGACAAATTCGTGTAAAGAAATAGTTTTGTATCGAACGCACGAGTAAAGTGCCACAATAACCCGCAATCGACTCGCATCTCAACGTGTGTGGCTGGTATTTTGGTATTTCTATTTTCTATTCTGATGCTGTAAGTAGCATGCATACAAATATTTATATATATTGTACTCGATCCGACTATGAGACTTTCCCGCTAATTATGTTTGTACAGGCCATGCTTCAGAGCGTAGACATTGCTCAACATTTCCAGCTACTTATCAACAGGACCATTTGCCTTGGCGATTTTTGTATTCGAATTTTCCAAGAGTCTCAGCTAATCTTAGGCGGAAAAGTGGGTATGTCCCGACACACGCTAAACGATGTGTTTATCTGCATAAACACTCTTAATAAGTCGATTGTCTGCACTCTAATCTTTCAACCGCACCTAATGACCGTATCTCTCCATTATCTCTCCCAGCAAATGTATGCAATTTAAAAAGTAATCCTAACGCCAGGACTTACACAACTATACGTAACGCATCTGAAAAGATAGCTGAACACAAACATGCATATACACATGGGTCTCATATGGTTATTCCACACATGTGGCATAAGGTGAGTCTTAATCTGTTTGGCCAGATAAACCGCAGATAGATAGTAGGGACAGATGCATATGATAGTCAGCAGTTTATTTCCATATAAGAAACGCATTCAATGTGTTGAACTTTGGCCCCGATTTACCCTCAATTAAAAATGCGTTCATCAATATTATGCAATTGCATTCAAATCAGACCAAAAATCGACCAAAACAGCTGGACTACAAACCCAAAAGGTAAACAGTAGGTGGTGCCGGAAGTGCCACAAAATTCAAAACAAACGCCTTTGTTGAGAGTCCGTTCTAATAGGTATATTCGTGCAGTTTCCCATCGCAATGAGCCAACAAACTAATCAAAACTAATGATGACATAATTGGCTCGATCGACAAGCCAAAGGAAGCAGGACAGTGTGTCCTGTTCTGTGTGTGTTATAAGCATGACATCGGATAGAAATAGGAAGTGGTTGCCGCAGTGCTGAACAAAGCCACACGCCGAATATTGTCCTTGCAAGGAAACAGCCATCAGTCAGGGGTCCTCAGCCAGACGGAAAGAACAGTAAAAAAAGAGGAAAAAAAGATAATTGATTTGTTTGCAAAATGCAATGCGATGACACCTTTGAATTTGGTGGCCACGGTGTGGTCCTTTTTTGCAATTAGCTGGAACGTTATAATTACAATGAGAAATTTGTTGTGACATTTGGTAAGAGTCAAAAATATTAAGCAATTCATCAATATAAACTGCCACACAGACTGCTTTCCAATTTCAAATTACTTTTTCTTCGAGATTTTTTTGTTTTCTTATTTTTTTTTAAGTTTTGGGTTTTTGCGGATGTTGCCCCGTGGCGTAGCGTGTGCTACTGTACATTTCGCACTACCATTAAGTTGGAGAACAATTATAGGATAAGACTCTTTAATAATTATTTTCTTAACAATGACTGTTTGTTTTATTTGTATGCTCATCAAAATGTATATAAAACGAGTATATAAAGTTCATTCGAGTATAAAAATGCATAGAGTAAATAGTATAATTTGTATCGTGCATTGGTTTCATCAAGTTTCTTTGTGCAATCGAAATGCGTATCAGACTTGACCAGCATGATAAGGATATGTATATGTATATGTATACGTATGCTGACTTATGAACTACCAGAAGGATAAAGGTAATAATAACTTGTAGATACAGATTTGTATTCGACCATTATTATGTGGCAGGCAGGGGCATCTTTAAAATAAGGCACAAACCATTGGGCCGCTGAGATTACGTAGTGTCCGCATCGCTTGATCGAACAGTTTAACTTGAGGTTACATTAGGGTTATACTTCTTTCCTCTTCGCCTAGTAGAGCATGATTGCCGCCGTATTCTTATCTTTGCTTAGGGGCTCCAAACGATGGCGATCCCGATGCTCACGTCGCTTAGCATATAGCAGAATTGTTATGTTGATAAAAACCACAATTGTGGAAATAACAACCAGGTAGAAACTGTAGCCAAGATATGCGAGGCCGTTGCTGTACCAATGCTGTTGATGCTCGGCTATGAGCACATTGTGGATGAGATACTGATAGAACTGCACCAGCCAGGCCAAAAATGCCACCACCTGAGCGCCCGCAGCAGAGACGTTGGCCGCCAACAAAAGCACCATGGTGCCGTTTTTCTTAGCAGCCGATGCCGACTTGAGCACAGCAGCTATGGCAGCAACGGCACACGCCAACAATCCGAATCCAGTGCCAAGCGTGGTGAGCAGCCATAGCCAGAAGCTGGTGTCACCGTGCTCAGTGCGAATGAAAGAGTATACTGCAGAAGTGCAGTGCCAGTTAATCAAAACATACTTCAAATTCATTGCATAACTCACCATCAATCGGATATGTGCGCACCCCAAAGCCTGGATTTAAGTTCTGATTTCCATAGAACAATCCAAAGTTAACATCACCCTTCGCTTCCGTCGAGTTGCCGCGTCGTGGATAGGCGCGCACCCAGTGATTCGTCGTCATGCTGGCCAGCAGTAGTCCGATGGCCAGGCAACTGCCAAAAAATGTGGAGAAGACCAGGGCACGAGTGCGAATGCTCATTTTGATGGATCTGCTGTGGGTAATCAAAATGAAAATCTATATTATCAAAAGACTCAGGCTGCAAACTGAAATTGTTGCCGATAATAATATGTAATATAATACATGTTTACAAATAAACACAATAAGCTACTTTGAATTGACATCGACTCAGGCAACAAAGAAAGTGCAACAAAAGCATTAGCCACAAACCTTGCAAAGGGGCCTGCGCGGCAAGGTACGCAATCGTTGCCGTTATCGTTGTTTTCGCGGTCGTCTTCCTCAACGTATCTTTGTATCATTGGCTGCGGGTTTTTGTAATTATGCATATTCTTAGAAACATAGGCACATTCTTAATTTCGCAATTTCGTTTCCTTTTTTTGTCACTCAAATTGCGATTTTCTAGCGTTTTTGGACAATTGTTGTGTTTTCCCTGTGACTTGATAGTGTTGGCTAATACTAAGTGCTATATAAAGAGCGAATATTTTATTAAATCTGGCAGCACTACAAAAGATTAAAACACAAATATCATATGGGCAACGCTGCGCACGAAAATAGCGCGTAATTTGTGCGTGACGAAAAAAAAGACATAATTTTTATAATGAATATGAGCAGCCGCAAGCAAAAAGTTCCCGAAAACATAGAGAATCGGTGTCCAGTAGCCAGGTAAATATGTGTTTGTTTTTAAATTACGTTGCGATCGACTTGCGCAGACCGATTGCCGGGTCAGCAAAAGGCGCGAATTACTTCAGTGACGTCACACGTTGCTGCCAAATAAAATAAAATTGTGCAAATGCAACTGAAGAAAGGTGCTTGACCCCTGCTGACCAAGCAACTGGGTCACTTATTGCGACCTGAGCACTTTTTAATTAATAACCCCCTCCGCACCTCGTCATCTTCCCGCTTGTTACAGAAAACGCTCGACAAGTAAGAACGGCGGCACCGCTGCAACGAAAGCGTCGATCTACGAGCATACCTCGTCCCCCTCCGCGCTGACGTTAGAGACACTCGAGGAAATGGGCTTCGGCATGTTGGACTCGGAGGAGAGCAGCTCGTCCGCTCTGTCGGCGATTGCACTTGCGGTGAGCAACACCAGCGATGAAAACTCCAACGAGACGACGCCCAGCACAACAAGTGTGCCTCGCATGGCGCATCAACAGAGTCGCCTAAGTCTTAACTCGACCTCATCCACGCTAGACAATAGCACCGTTAGCAACAACACTCTAATCGATGTTTACACCGAAGATACGCAGGAACGTTTGCTGTTACAGTCGGCGGAGAAGCTGCACGCCTTGGCGCAGGCAAAGCGCACAGCTCTGAGCAATATTGGAGAGGGTGGCAGCAACTCCAATTCGCCTAGCAAGCGCACCAGAAATCCTCTGGCCACCGTCACATGCAATAATCAAAATGAGGCATCCATGTTACTACCGCCACCGGCGCAAATGCAACTGCAACTGCAGCAACAATCGACACTCAGTTTACTGCCCTCGACCAGTAAACAGGCGCTGTTGTTGGGTCAAAAGAAAGTTAACGCGCCACCGCCATCACTGCGACTGCTGCATTCGGTGACAACGCGTTTGGCGCCCAGTGATAACTTCTTTGTGTATCGCACGCCAGCAATGATCGCCCACATTAACAGCGGAATCAACTATTTTGATAAGCTCTCCGATGAGATTCTGTTGGGCATCTTTAAGTGGCTGCCGAAGAAGACCCTGCTGCGCATAGCGACCGTTTGTCGTCGTTTCCATTACTGTGCCCGCGATGAGACGCTGTGGACGCGTCTGGATCTCGGTCTGCGCACACTTCGTCCCCATGCCCTGGAGCAGGTGGTGCGTCGTGGTGTGCCTGTCTTGCGCCTCGCCCAAACAGACGTAAGTTTAGGTGAACAATTTCCAAACCATTTGCGCTTCTCTAATCGTTTCCACTCCCACACAGATACAAGATCCAGCCTTTACGTGCGAACCGTCGTCCATCGATTTTCAGTCGCGTCTGCAATATTTGGACTTGAGTCTTGCCTCAATTTCACTCAGCTCTTTGCACACATTGCTCGCGCATTGCCGCCAACTGAAGAAACTTAGTCTGGAGCACGCAGATGTCAACGATGAGATATGCTTTGAAATCTCAAAGAACCAATCGCTGGAGACACTCAATTTGTCTATGGTCGGCGGATTGCAGGCCGGCAGCGTTCGTCAAATGATGGAATCGCTAAAGAAACTCATCAGCCTGAATATATCGTGGACTGATTTAAGCGCTGACGCGGTCACCGCTCTAGTTACTCACATCCCGCGCAATGTAATCCGATTGAACGTCGCCGGCTGCAGACGAGTCCTCTTCGATGCACGTAAGCTGCCAGCCAGCGAAGACAAAAAATACCAATCGCATTTTACAATTCAACTTTGCTTTCGTTCTAGATGTTGTCACGCTGCAGAAACGCTGTCCACAGCTGCTTGAGCTAGATCTTTCCGACTGCAACAGCCTGACGCCGACAGCACTGGCGGCAATCATGAAATTCAACAGTCTTGAGTATTTGTCCGCGTCGCGTTGCTATCAAATTCCCGCCAGGAAATTTATGTAAGTTGTGCACACAATTCTTACAACTTCACTAATTAAACACAATTTTAGGGATCTTAAAAATATGACATCTCTCACATATCTGGACATTTTTGGCATGCTCTCGGATGACGCAATGGAGGTGCTGGAGAAGCAAATGCCGAAAATTAGCATCAACAAATTTATACACAGCTCGGTGGGGCGGCCAACTGTTGGCACGCGTCGCACCTCCATTTGGGGCATGCGCACACGCGACTAACACTCCCATAGAATCCCAATCAGACTTAGCATACATATTTAATTCTGATTATTTTTGTTCCGTTAATAAGCCGCCTAGCGCAGATTTAATATTTAAATCAATGACAATAATTAAATGTCACATTTGGCTTTTCCAATTATACACATTTGGGTGTTGGTGTAGTTTACTCAATTTCCACCTCGCTTGGTGGTGCTATTGGCGTCTCCCAAGACCACTCATTCCAGGGGACACATTCTTTAACGCTTTCGAGGAATCCCGTTTCCATCGGGCAACGCAACTTGGTAGCGGGTTCATTGAGCACTTCGCATTTCCAGAACGCAGTAGGATCCCAGGTATCGCGATAGATGGCCACATTCAATTCCTCCTGCGAATTGCAGGCCGGCTGGCCATCGCCGTCATAAGCATTGGCCAAATTGGCGGCTGCCAAGAGAACCAAACAAATTGCTAGCAGAAATTTCATTTTATCTCAACTGATGCCTAACTATTGGACCACTGCCGGTTTTTATAGTTGCCCCTGGTGCAGTGATAAGCCTAGTCAAGTACAATCAATACCAGCAAATGCTTTCAGTAATTGACGATGGCTGTGCAAACAATTGACGCCAATAACGGCACAAAATGTTTTCTCTTTACAATGTATTTGTATCCACGAACGACAATAGCAATGCGATTCCCACTCAAAAGTAATAATATTTTTAAACATAATTCCTGCTTCCATATTAATTTAAGTCCCAATACTTAGCATATTGGATATATAATCCATAATAGTGAGTGAATCATAAACATTTCCTATTAAAATTAATAATTTGATAACAAATTATTGCAATTTCCGGATTGAAGTGAGTACATTATATATTAAGCATATGTAATGTATAATTAACTAAAACATTTCATTGTAATGAACTGCACACATAACTTATTGTGAATATACAAATCAAAAGTTGTTTCTTTTGTAGAACTGCACTTCGTATAGCAGGTGTATTGGGTAAATTTCCCACAGGCATTTTCAAAAGTACGTCATACTTTTAGGGGCAAGCAGGCGAGATGAAATACTCCAATTCCATATAAGTATAGATTTGGTGCATGGTGCATTAGAATCGCAATGATATATTATATCGAACTGTATTCAACGAGTTGGGAGTTGTTGAAAAACTCAAGCGTAAAATTTTCACTCGTACAGCATCTATACTAATTCAAAATGAGAAATTCTTTGTTCAGCTATTTGAAGAACTTTGGTCACAGTTACAGTCGATTTTTATATTTTTCACATTCTATGAGAAATTAAAAAAGAGTAAAGCCAAAAACGGTAGCCGTCTTTTTAAGTATCAATAAAAAATATTTAGGAAAAAGCCTTTTATTATATTTCATCTGATATTAAAATCAAAAAAGCGGTCAATGCTATTTATTAAATCAAAGTATAACCGTGCTTTAATATCGTATAAGAGTGACTCGTTCTTATACAAAGCAGTGCTGTCACATCCACATACAATAAATATTAAAAAAAAAGGCCTAAAAATGACAGCAGCGCACAACAGAATTTTATTCTAGTGCTGAGCAGCTGTTGGTTCCGTGTAGGCTTTGTAATTTGCTTTCTTAAAACTTTTACGTTTACATAACATTTCGAAACAAGTTTCGTTTAAAATTTTTGGTTTAATTTGTTAAGCGACTAAAGAAAATACAGCGCATACAACCAAGAGCAGCATAAGTGCGACATTGAAAAAACAACCTGTAAGACCTTGAGATTTCTAAATGTGGAACAAAACATATGCATGCATTCAAGGAGGACGCCAATCTCAAGTGTATTGTTTATTTATTTGCAGCTATCCGCATAGAACAACAACAACAGCAAGCAGAATGTCTATCCGCCGCACAATGTCCACGAGCACCCAGGAGTGGCGCAATTATTTTATGAGCACCCACTTCTGGGGACCCGTTGCCAATTGGGGTATTCCAGTAGCTGCGATTGCCGACACGTCCAAGCATCCAAAATTCATCTCTGGCAGAATGACACTTGGTAAGGTTTTGGGCTGATATAACCAGTTTGCCAGCAGCTGCTAAAAATTACCATAAAAGCTTTCGTAACCGAAAACCACTTTTATAAAGATACGTTTTATAATTCTGGGCTGCTAATCAGAGAGCACTGATAAGCCAGATTCAGATAGTCGGAACAGTCTGGCTGATAGTTAAGCGCCAGATTTTTTTTTTTTTTTTATTAATCATATTTGTGTTCTTCTTCCTCCGTTTAGCATTGACGCTCTATTCGTGCATCTTCATGCGCTTCGCCTACAAAGTTCAGCCCCGTAATTGGTTGTTATTTGCTTGCCACGCCACAAATGCTACGGCACAGAGTTTCCAAGGAATACGCTACCTTAAATATGTAAACTCCCAAGAGGCATCCGCGTAAATTAACGCATCCAATCTGAAAAAAGCGCGCGATGTTCCAATACAAATATTTAAAAACAAGCGGAGCGCAACAATCGCAGCATTGTCCAAAATGACACCAACATCAGTTTACTACAGTCACGCAAACCCTTCCATCATGCGCAATTGCAGTTAAATTTGCTACATTTTTGGCGTGCTCCCAACACGGATTGTTTTTTTCAACGCGCGCTGAACACGAAACAAATCGAGGCTATGCAAACAAGTCAACGGTGCTGTTTTTGGACTTAAAGTTCATACGGTTTTGCTGTTTAAAATCATTTTACAAATTTAACTAACGATATGATTAAAAATTATTGTGCAATAGTCTAATTAACATTACCTGAATCAAAACCTAGAATCTTGAATAAACAGTTTAATTAATTGCCTCATATTTTTGTTTAGGGGTTACATTGGTAAGTGAAATCTGTATTAAGTTTCACGAAATTTATTTATTGAAATTTAAGCAATCAACATAAATAATTGCCATAATGCACGTATTGAATATATGTAATTGATTTGTCCAAATGTGCGGAAGCCCTCGTAGTCCTTGCCAAATCTCAATGAATGCGATGTCTTAATTGTCAAAATTGCAACCTAAAAAATTAGCCCAAATTCCAAAAGAATTGGTAAAATTCCACTTTTATTTTATACGATGGGTAAACCTAGAAACAAAGTAGGAAAAATTAAAGAGGATATGTTGATTTCGACATGTCCTTAAGAACATGCGCTTTATTCAAGCGATTAATTTTTTATAATAAATCTAAAATATACGTGGAATACATTTATGCATTTGCTTGAACAGTATTAAACTTTTTTTTTTGTTTGTAACAATTTTTCTGTTTTTGTGATAAAAGAATATTTTTATATATAATTGTAATTAATCGCTACCTCATTTGTTTTTCTTTTAATGAGTTTGAAGATACGTTTTGATGTTGATTACAATTAGTATATATGTAAAACATAAGTATAAAACATGTAATTAAAATTTGACAATTACAAACATAATAGAAATACGAATAAAAAATTTAAAAATCGTGCGCTTTATATGTGGCGCTTTCAAAGCATGCATACGCACTTAGATGCTATAAAATCATTATATTAATCAATTTTTTGATTTTGTTTTTTTTTTTTTTTGTGTTTTTTTTTTGTGGCTCCTTGAATGTGGGCCACACATTACAGCGACTTGTTCAACGACTACCTTAACATTGGATAAACACTAATCTTACAACTAGCTCTCTCCGTCGCAATATGGGATCGGCGAGGCACAGGATTTATTGACTATGGCATGGCTACGAGAATCTCAATGCTCCGGCTCGGGCTTGACGTATGTGCTTCGCTTATGATGATTCTGATTCAGGAAATCTACTATCTTCTGTGAGCGATGCTTCAGACGTTGTAGCTTTTTGCGCAGTTTTTTATTCTTCGCCACAAGGGCTTCCTCGTCCCTAACTTCGTTCTCCTCACGCTTCTTGGTCTTCTTGCGCGAGACACGGCTAGCCTCATTGTTTTTAAGACGATCCAGGTACAATTTCACTGCTTCTTCTGTCATTGTCGACATCAGCTCCAGATCGGGGCCATCAGCGTGCTGCTTGGCTGGACGTCCACGCTTGCGCTTGGACTTATCGGTCGCGGATGTTGTGACGCTGAATTGAGATGTGCTGGCATTGGAGAAGGCTGGTGAAACAGGGGCAGTGATGTAGCCGCCAAATCCAACCTGGCACGTTGGCTCAGGCGATCGGGAGACGCTGACTGAATATGTGCTGTTGGGCGTATTTGGCGCTGTGCAATAATCTGGTATAATGGTGTTTATATCCTCAGTACTGAGCAGATCTTCATAGATTTTATTCTGGGTGGAAATTTTGTTGCCGAAATTGAGCTGTAAATTAAAAAGAAAAAGAGTTAGTTACAATGTTCCGACCTCTATCGATCTAGCGAGTTAATCTAATTTCGGAATGCATTACTCACTTCATCAAAGTTGAGCACCTGCTCGATGATGGTGGGCGTGTTGATGGCATCTGAATGACTGATTTGTGATTTGTTGATGTTAAGTCCGAGTTTGATGCGTTTTTGTGGCATTGACTCGGCTACGGAGGTGTGCACAGTAGCAGTGCGCTTGACACCCAGAGTAGACATGGCGTCGGGCATAGCGACCGAATGGCAAACATCTTCATTGACTCCATCCACCTGGCAGAGGACGGAGCCAAACAAAGGCTGACTGGAGCCGTATGAGCTGTTCTCCATGCTATTTTCATCGGCCAGCATGGGCAGCTCTGTGAAGCATTTGGTGGTCTGGCTATTTGAGTAGATGGGTCCCTGTGAAAAGTTGCCAATAAATGGATTTTGCGAACTCATCAGTATGTTGTCCAGGCCAACTTCCTCACAGTTATTGCTATTGATGTCGATGCCATTGCACATTGAGCCCATATCAAGTGCCAACTCCTCGCCCTCCCCTAATAGTTGAAAGTTTAGTGTATTCATATCAGTTAAGTTGCAGTTAATGTTGTCGCTGTAAATGCTATCCATGTCCAAATTGCACTGATCCATTTTCTTGCAATCAATGAGATCCTCGGCAATCAAGTTTATATCAAAGTCAAAGTCAAATTTATCCGTCTCGGTTAAAATCTCCGTTCCAATCTCCTCGCTTTTGTTGTTGCTGCTCGTTGACAAACTTGCTTCTATATTTTGCAGGTATTCTACGAAAGACACAAAATATTATTAATACCAATGCCAATACAAAACAATTTACAAATGCATGTGCATGATTTGTTTTTTGATTGATTGATTCGAGTAGCTCTTCATATTCATATTTAATGAGTGGGTTTGATCTGTAATGACCACTTATTGCAATTGTTTCACATTCATTTTCAGGATCAATATAGTATCCAATAATCTTATAAGCAAAACCAGTTTCATATTTGTTTTCAAATTGGGTCTAATGTTTGCTGCATACTTTTAGGTCAGATACAAAATGAGAAAAAGACAGCTAGCTATACATTTCAGTTGACACACGCTATCTCGTTCGCCTCAACTATGTTGTGAAATTCAACAAACGAAAACGAAAAATGGCAGCAAAACAAAAAGAGTGCAAATTCAATAAATTGGTGAAAATTATTGCGCGAGATACATTAGAATATAATGGAAAACATATTGATATCACATGCCCAATTGAATTTGAAACAAATGTTTGTAAATTGAAAATATATTACTAATATAACTTGAAAAACCCAGTCGGTACAGAGAGGAAAGAGACACCAAGAGAGAATAAGAGAATTTCGCACATGACGGTTACGCTCAAACGGACATGATCATTCATGTTTGCTGCTGTCTACTCATCTTTTCTTGTTGATGTTGTCGTATTGGTTGTTAAAAGGGTTGAAATAAATCAAAGCTATTTGAACTGTCTTTTTGGTGTATTTGTAAATAAAAATGCACAATTCCTTACTTGTCTTCTTAAAATTGCACCTCAACATTTTTAAGCTAGTGCAACAATTAATTGCTTTGTAAGATAAAAAAAAGAAAGAAATTTTTGATATTTAAATTTGCCATAGTAACGCAAAAACATAATAAGATGGAACGACTTTGTGCAGTTGGTGAACCGGCCATAATGTAGATTAGGTTAGATGTCTAAAACTAGCTCTTGTAATGTTAATATATGTATTTTGATAGCCAGGCGGCAGTCACATCTGATCATGATATCGTCAAACACAACGTCAGTACAACAAGCTGACGCAAATCTATACACGAGATGGCAAATCAGCATGTTATTAGCCATAATGTATATAATAATTAATTTTTCTGTCCAAAATTAAACTGAATCTCATTGAACATTGTGTTTTTTTGTTATAATTTTCTAGAAATTAATTTAAATTGGACCAAATATTAATTTTCATGTTTACCTTTTCTTCAGATTTGGAAACGTATTTCCGAGTGCGCTTCAGCTGCTGCTGTGAAATACGTTCTTCTCCTCCTAAGTACAAACGAAGACTAACTTCATGCGTCAAGCGCACGCTTTAAATGCGACTATGTCGGATGTGTGATCGGAAGAACGAGAGAGCACACGAATACACCTACACGAATACACACCGGCAAGTGTCTTTTGACAGTATCGCTGTCACACTCTTTCGCATGTATCTCAAACTGGGATTTGTTCTCGAACAATTACAAATGTGATAGCAGTAGGCCATGTTAGCAAGTTATCATACATACAAATAATTGTGTGTAGTTTGGTCTCTTGATGCACCAATACACTTGAAAATGGAATTTCATCAGAGCAGCGAGTTCAAAATATATATGTTGCATATATATATATATATATACATAAATGTAAATGTCATTTATGCGTAGTGGTTAATTATCATTGGTTTTATTTAGACTAAATTATTGTAACTTATATAATTAAATTATTGTTGTTGTTTACCAATAGTGGATACCAATGATTAGACAAAGCACAACAACCTATGTATAAATGAACATTTGAGTCGGAACACATCGCGTATACGCGATAAATAAAGTTGTGCATATATCAATGTATATGTTGGTGTGCGTTTGTATCTGAGAGAGTCAAACAACCGCCCGGCACAAGTCAGCTGTCCCAGTCTTATGGAGCGAAAGAGAGCGCTATGTGTTGATCGCCAACAACACAGAGAGCGCACACATACTCCTACAAGTGGTGGCAGGGTTGCAACGATTCGCTTTCAGAGCGAAAGCGTCGCTCTCATATTTTGCAAATCATGCTAATCGAATTTCACAACAATTATGGTAAGTAGTTTCTTCAGTCAAAGGGCTGAAGAAGTGCATTAAAAATTTTGTTGATGTACACCTAGTATGAAGGCATAGATTTATTTAAGTATAATGCACAATCGATTATAACCCCAATATATTAAATAAGGAGTTGCATTTACGTAATGAATCATCAGTTGCCATTGCACTTGAATTAACGTATGATTTTTATTTAATACCAATAACGCAAGGTGAACTCATACAAATGTACGTAAAACAAGTAAGAGTGCTGTAGTCGAGTGAACTCGACTACGATATACCCTGAACCCAGTTATTAAATATATTCTATTATTATTGGCAAATTCGCCTTTAAAAAGATTTACACTAACACGTGAAACACGCAATCGTAGGTAGCGGGGCTCATGCCATCCCTTTCTCACACATGCGTTCGCATATTTATGCATACAGAAAAGCTTGCGGCTGCTGATAGAAATGAGATCAATATGAGACTACATTTTCGACAATAACTTGAGTGTTTCTTATCCGATCTTGACGAAATTTGGGCAGTTGATCAACAGTATGCATATGCATATCATGTACTAATTATAAGATTCTGCCTTTGTGGGGTCGGAGATGCTTCCTTCTGCCTGTTACATATATTTGCACAAAACCATTATACCCTTTTTACCCATTTTTAATGGGTTCAGGGTATAAAAAGAGAGGCCTCAACTATATGCCTAATTATGCAGGCAAAGCTCGCTATCTATGGGATGGGATGCCTTTCTGCTCTAAGGTGACCAAAGTGGTGTAATGTTATTAACTTTTTTTAAGTTAAGCGAGCACAGGGTAATTGTTTTATGTTTATGTATACATATATAAAATACATATGCAAAATACTTTGGTTATTGAATACATATCTAATTATTATAGAAGGCAAAGTTCACATGGCAAAGCTGAAAGACATTTGTCTAGCACAAAGTAAATGAGGCTGAAAACTTTATATTTTAATATATATATGTATATTGTTATGTTGCAAAAGAGTTTTATAAACACGTGTGCATTTATTACAAAATGCGCAGTAAAAATAACTGTTGTTGTAGTTGCACAAAAAAGACTACTGACGAGCAAATCGCATGAATCATAGTCGTTAAAAATAAAGAAAACAAGAGAGAACGTTAAAGTCGGGAGTAACCGACTGCGAAATACTTCGATACCATAAGTTATTCCAGCGGATAAGGATGGGTGTAGCCAAGAAGTACTGTCCAAGTTGCCTTTCAAATTACGGTAGATATAAGCTAGTAATGTTTCTTAGAACATTAATTAATTTACGAAAGATATGGGCCTTTGGAAATTTTCGGGACGGGAGTGGGTGTGGACGGAAAAATTGTTAGAGAAGTTCTTAGTAATTTTCCTTATAAGTTTGGTAATTGTAACTATTAAGCTATTAATTTCGGGAGACATAGGCTCCTGGGAATTCTGGATGCGGGATTAAACGTGGGCGAAAAAAATTTTGGAGTACGATCTTAGTAATCTACCTTCCAAGTTTGGTAACTACAGCTCTTAAATTGCGGGAAATTTTTTTTCCCCCGAATTTTTCAGCTGGTATTAAACTGGCAACAGAGTACTCAGTAGTCGGTAAACGCTCGAGCGCAACGTTCTCACTTGTTTTATTATGCAATAAAATTGTCTACTAAGAATTATAATTCTAGTGAAAATTTGTTTTTATTGTTTTATTGCTAAACGCACTATGGACTTTCAATGGATGATATTTTTGAAAACACTACATATTAAAAACGAATTAATACATCGAAGTTTTCGAATAACTTTTCGCAATTAAAGATAGCTATGCCAAGGTATATTAAGAAAGCCTTGAAGGTAAACTAATCTGCACAGAAACAGAATAATACTGATCAAGAATTGGTTTTATTTATAGTGTCGAATAGTGTCCCCTTCAATTGATTTAAATATTTGATGTTTTGAGCGATTTGAAATTCACTGTACCCTAAACTTAATAACTGAATTTATTAAAAATATTTGTCAGCCTTAAATGTATGTGCTGCCATATGGCTCCTTGCATAACCGATCTGGCATTAAGCAAAGGAAGGTTTACTCTGTCGACTGCTGTGTGGTCGCAATGGGTCATTGCACTGTGATCTTCCACTTCGTTAACTCGTGGTAATGTACCTCGATGTCATCGGCAGAATGGAGCACCGAACTAACCCCCTTTCGGGGAGGGCAGCCGGTCACCGTTCGATGCCTGCTATCTGACTCTTTCTCTAACTGATTGTTTGGCCATGCGTTTGAGTATTGGCTACTTGATTTCGATTTGATTTTCGAACAGTAATGAGAGAGTGCTGGTACAAATTACACACACACAAAAACACAGTACTCACCATCAATGAACACCGGAACATCAATTTCTTCAACTGTAGCAGTAGGCATTGCTCCACTCATATCCTGGTGGGACTGCATGTCTGCACCTGTCAGCTGTATACCAGCCATCGACGCCAAAGTCAGGGGCGTGCTCGAAACCTGAACCGTTTGGGTCACCGTTGTCGATGTCGATGTTGTTGGCGGGTCGTTCGGGTCGACTCGGTTTAATTGAGAGTTGGAGCTGTTCGAGCACTGTTCTTGTGGGTATATTGTCCCAGTCGATTTGATGGCTTCTTTCACGATACGGGATGCTGTCGCCGAGGTTGTAAAGTTTACTGAAGAGTTCGCCGTAGGCAAAGCACGTTTCACTGAAGCCGTGGCTGGTACCGACCCTGGTAAAAAGGGTATTCTGATAAGACGAGTTCGAGGCGCGCTCGGCTCTGTCCTGTCGCTCTTGCTGTTTGTGGTGTTGCTGTTGTGCGTGGGCACCTTGATCAATATAATTCTTGGATTGGGTAGCGTGTTTATTACGATCGGTATGGTTGTCGTTTTCGTCGTTGACGTCAACATAGGCGAATCCGTCGTAGGCACTGTTTGCTTGGTTCTCTTCTGCGAGCAGTTGCAGTTGGACGAGTAGTTTCTCTCGCCAGTAATTGCCACGTTGCTCTGCTGTGCCTCGTATGTTGTTGCCTGTACTCGTGCTGGCTCCTGGATCATCAATATTATATCTCTGGGATTTTCGGCACTTCGTCTGGTTGCTGCTTGAGTTGATTTCGTTAATATAATCGGTGTTGCTGTGCTGACCGTTGCTGATGCTCTTGATTTGCTCGGTGTTGTGGATGTTGTGATGGTTGCTGTTGTCTGATTCGCTCTTGGCCCTATTTTGGCTGGCTGGAACTTCGACAGTGAATGCCATTTTGAACGTGGCTATTCGACGCAAATTTCCAATTATTTTTTCAAATTCGTCGTTAATATTTTAATTATTATTTGGTTTTGGTGAACGGTTTATTGGTTTCGGTTCGACAGGATATCAAAATATATACATTTTTCATAATTTGTATTATATTTGATTGATTTTTCAGGATTTTTCGATGAGTGGAGCAAGCGCATTATAGAGTTTTGGTTTGATATTTTTTGTTTTTATGTGAAAGAAAGTAGACAAAAGAAAAAGATTTTGTTATTACACAGATCGACGATCCTTTGTTAGGGCTATCGCCACCAAATGTTGCGGAATGTGCGAAATGGTGTATATTGGGTTGTATGTACGCGCAGATCGTAAGTATTTCTTCAATAGGTTAGAGACATCAATAAACTGACAAAAAGCAGAGATGACATGATATCTCCGACCATTGAGTTTTAATCAGGGCGAATTTTATTTTAGCAGGATTCGTACAGCAAATGGATGAGTATTGTGAGTGTTTGGTGTTGTTTTTTTTTTTTTTTGAGGCGTTGATTTTTTTTTTGTGATTATGTTTTCCTTTTTTGTCATGCCTTTTTATATATTTTCCTTTTTATGTACACGTAATTTTAATATTAAATATACATTTTTTTTTTGGAATTACTCCTTTTTTAATTTTTTTTTTTTTTTTGGAATTGCTCCTTTTTTTAGTTATGGAATTACTCCTTTTTTATAATGGAATTACTCCTTTTTTTTTGGATATAATCCTTTTTTCAAATTGGAATTACTCCTTTTTTGTGGAATTAATCCTTTTTTTAATATGCATTTACATATGTACATAAATGTATTCATTTTTTCAAACAACATGCTTACAAACTAATCAGTGGTAGTAGGTATTTAACCAAGCAGGTAAATGATTCTTACAACTAAGTGTAAAAAGAAATGTGTATACTCACTTTTAATTGACCGTTGGAGAGGAACAATGAAATTGTTAGGGGAACTTTAAACAAGTTCTAAAAGAGTCGTCGACACAACTTCTCTTTAGACTGAAAAGAAAAAAGGAAAAAAAAAACAAATTACTTATAGTTTTGATATGTATGTGTATACGTGCAATATAAATGTGCGCACTTGTTAGGTTCACTTCAATATGTATTATCTTCACACCATAAATTCGGCTTATATGAAGTATTTCCTTATTCGAAACACCCTACAAATTTATAATGGTCGACAACCATTCCCCCTTGTCCAACGCTTTATGCGAAGCGAGCGCAATAGATCGATAGAGATAGAAAGCAAAAGCTTCAAATTGAATTTCACAACAATACCATTAACAAAATGGACGCCAAAGTCACAGTGTAAAAAAAAAACCAGTCCAGGCCTAATCAGTAGTTGGATACTCCCGATCGAGGCACTGCCGATGCTAGCGGCAATAATTATCTACCCTGGTGCCATTTAGATAATTGCACACGGACACATACACATATCGCAATCTTGTTGACATATCAAATCGTGCACCAGAGCAACAGCAAAAAGCAATTATTAATAGCTAGGGAAAAAACCGCAGTACCGTCATGCAAACTTATGTACATATTATTAGCCTACACTTAAGCCACACACACATTTACATACACATACACACAAGGTACAATTAAATATGTATTCAATTAGCAGCACACAAAAAATAGTCGGCATAAAAAACCACCTACAAGTTTGCTTGTGATTTTGCGTGAGTGTGTGTGTATTTGTGAGTGTATGAGTGTGTGTGTGTGTGTCCGACCGACTCTCGTCATCTGCTGACATCGTTGCCAAAGAAAATACGTATGTATTTTTATTTGTACATATATATGCGCATTTGTACATGTGTATGTACATATGCCTGTCATTGTTTTTGTTGTTGCGCACTTAGTACAAAATGGCGGCCGCAATAATTAAGAGTTTTCGGCATATAGTATATGTATTTAACTGGTTCACCAACAACACTGTTCGCTAGAACTCTATATATTCTTTATTCCAGTATTTACTTACATTAATTTATCACTTGTGTCTCCAAGCGCTGTTGGCCGGCTGTCGAAACCTGACCAAAAAATGCACTTATTTTATTAAGCGACGCAATTTATTGGGTGGTCTATCAAACCACCACTTGAATGTATGAACGCGAGTTGCCGTTTCTTACAAAATTTGCTTTGTCAAATACGCAGTTGTTGCTCCACGTAGAACAACAACAGTAATACGAAACTTGTACAAATTTTTATTCTTTACTAGGAGTTTGCCTTCTTGATATTTATGGACTTTATATTCCACTCTTCACATTCAATATTGCAGTGATGAGTCACAATCAACTGCTTGCTTGTAGTATTCACTTGGAATTGAATCGACGAACGGCGAACGCAAAGAAATAAGCACCAGGCGACTCAGAAATGTGCACAACACTGATATTCTCATGAATTTAGATTCGTTGTGAAATTCAAAAAGCACAGCGCAAACCAGTTTTCCATAGTCAGATAACTTTCTGAGCGTGTATGTGTGACAGAGATACTCGTATTCACATAAGCGAAAGCTGCATGTGGAGCGAGCTTTTCGACACGATAGCAGCACCAGGGTTCTTCACAGCAACGGGCAAGTTTGTGACGATTGTTACGTCACTGTGTTTAGTTAATATTGTTTCTCCCAATATGCCTCAATTATTTTGTATATTAAAGTGTCAGAATATACAAATGTTTTATATAAAAATTAAAATAATCAAAATTAGACCGCAAATAATAACTTAACATAACACTTAGCATTACAAATTTGCATAGAATTTGCCGTGCATTGCATTATCTTTATCGTCCTGACACTGACCCATATGTACGAGTATATCTTTAGGCCGGCCGGCAATTGCTATTATTCAGTATGAATATTTAATGTTTTAGGAAACATTACTATTTATTACTAACTAACTAAATATAAATGTATATAGGCATACATATAACTTACTATTTATACATGTACAAACCAAAACCTTAGTATAATCGACTATGAGTCATCTCTTGGAGGTATCGTCCACATTATTTTTTACAAATGGACACTCATGCACATATATCATACATAAATATTAAATACGAGCAAGAGGTGCCATAATCGAACAAATGCTTGTAAATCTACACAAGTATATTTTGTATATGTACATATACACATTTATTAAATATTTATACATATAGCCAGTTTTTCAATTGCAGTGTGACCTTAAGTTTTGAAGAAACGTTAAGTATTTAAATGTGGGCTTTACAAATTTTGAGGGTTTCTTTTAAAAAGTACTCCGGCAATAAAGCTTCCATTTGTGAATCAGCGGCTGTTTCGCTGTGTGTGCACTTGTCGGTGTAAAGATAAAAGCTCCGCAAAAGATTTCTCCGCACTGGAGAGCTTTCAGCTCACAAGCACAATGGCCATGTACATATACGGAAGAGTGTGGGTCTGTATATATAACAGATTACACTGGTATTTAGACAAAACTCATGAGTCATGCTGCCAATGCAGAAACAAAAAGCTATTCTGGCATGTGACATGTGTTTTATTTATAGAGGGATAGGTTAGTAAGAGGTATGGTGTTTGCCGCACACAAGCTTTTGAAAACAAATACAATTTAATTATCAGTTATGCCAAAGAGGTAAACCGAATTCGTGGAAATTTCAAGTTGCGATATTTTTTACGTTCACATGCATGTGTGTACATGTGGATGTGTATACATTGGGGTTTTTTTTGGCACCGAATACAGACAAGCACTGAGTGGCACGAGATGTGTAAGCGAAAACAAAAAAAATAAAAAAAATTAAAAAGCCGCCTGTTGGCGTTTGGCCAGCAAAAATGTAACAATGCAAAAACTTGTTGCTGAAAACCGTCTCGGACTTTTGCAAGCCATAATGACTGAGCGATTTTCTGTGCCAAGGGCCACGTCAATGAAAATCACTTTCACGTAACGCTTTTGTGAACTTTGAATTCTCGCTTAAGTAATAGTTTTGGTTGCTCCCAGTAAATATATGATGAACCCAGTTATGTACATGCAGACGTACATTCTTGTTTCTATTATTGACATACATTCCATTTTATTTATTTTATATTTATTTATTTGTATATATTTATTTTCGAATTAAATTGATGGTGATTATCTAATGACTAAATCAAGTCGACGGAGATAGACAATGAATCTGACGATCGAATAGACATGATTTTGAAGATTTAAATAATTGATTTGATATTAAGTTATTCATGATATGCTCTTTTGCTTAATCACAAACTTTCTACTCATCACTTATTGAAAAATGATATAAAGTTCTGATTGCGTCTTATTGCTTCAAAATACTTTGAGTTATAAAATGCCCAAGTTCTCATACGCTACAACTGTAGGGTATATGCGTTTTATGTTTGAAGGGCCTCAACATTGTAAATGTTGCCGCCTTACTGTGGAGCCAAGTGTGCTGATTACATATAAACAAAAAATACCGTATGTATGTAGCTAACAGCTTTTTACAGGCAAGTTTAGTTTTAGTTGTTTTACCATGTCTGTTTAAATGTAATGTGAATGGGTTTTGTTGCCAGTGTCAATGTGACACGTTTTATGAACTTACCACTCATTCTGATGCCGCCGCGTGTGGCAAGCAAGTCCCGCTTAAACAAATTTCCTTTTTATGCGAATTGATATTTATGTGTGTCTGGTGTGTTGCCTCAAAAACGAAAACCACTACAATAAAAATTGCCGCGAATATTTAAGCCGTGCTTCTTTCGCAAGTTCTTGGAGCGCTTTACCAGAGTCTTGGTGGACAAAGTGCCCTTAATCGATTGTAGACAATTGTTGTAATTATAATTATAATGCCAGCCACGCATACGCATACACATGAAATTGTTAAGCATGGGAACCTGCTGCTGCGAATTTTGCACACACATGAAGACAACGACAGACGAGTGTTGCATGACGTTGATCCTGCGCTTGTTGTTATTGTATCTCTCGTAAGCGACACGCGCTCTACTTGTTGTTGTTATTGTTGTTCTTGGTTCAGCAATAGAAGAGACGACGAACATAATATTGGGGCAGTTAACCGATAAAATTAGTAGTTCACTTAATTGAATATTCACTGTATTGGTTTTAGTTGATTTGTTTATTGTATCTAGATACAACTGCTATCTCAGATACTATTTGATTTGATAATGTAGTTTTTAAATTAATTGCGTCTCTCGCAAATAATTCTTTGTTTTTCCTTGACACTTGTCACTTCAACAGGGTTTTTAAGAACTTACTGTTCTATAAATAAAAAATCTTTGTACGGAAGTATAGCTTGTGATGCCATTAAGAATATATCTTTAATTAAAATAAATGGGCTTTTCTATGCACAGTGTACTTAAACACTCAACACAATTTTAAACAATTTCACAAATTTCGGTAAATTTTCACAATTTTTTAGTTTGATTATTTTGTTGTTGCTGCTGCTTGGGGTAAAGCTCTCTGAAATGACTCTCTGATTTGAGCTGCGATACGATATTAAAAATTGCTCTGTTCACGGCGGCCAAAGTTTTGTTACTAACCAATGTGAATTCGCTCAAGCAGCCACTGAACTACAGAGAGCGTTGTGACGGAAGCAACTTTTGCTGCAGGTAAATATTTGCTGCTGACTTCAACAGACCCCCTTTCCCAGACATACGTTCTCTGATTTTGTCCTAGCTCTCAGCTGTTGACGCTTTTACCGTGCCCCCAAAACCGAATTCTATTTATGATATAAAAAGATGCTATGTTCATCCCAGCATTTGTTATCTACATATTAAGTTACAACGACTGCTTCAGCTCCTAACCATGTGTGGATGATCTATTGTTTACCCTTCCTTAATAATATTTAACTTATTAAGAATTTATATTTGAACACACTTTTAAGTGTATTTATAATTAATATAAAGCTAAAGTATTATGGAAACCTGTATCAAATATTGTAGTGAAAACTGTAACAAACATTTTAAATATTTTCTCAATTTATAGACAAAGTTCAGATATAAAGATTATTAGTTGCCACAAATTCGAAAGTTATTTTTTTGTTAGAGAAAAATAAAAAAAACAGAAATAAATAATGGCATTCAAAAAACTATTAAAAGTCATATTATCTTTGAATTTTGTTAAATTAATCGGTTGATGGAGCGAAAAAGCGTTGCTCGTAAAATGCCTACAGTCGCCTATGTCGGATATTAAAAGTGTAGTGTGCACATAGAAATTACAGCTAACAACATTTGGCATGCACCATGCAAGAGAGAATCGATAGAGAGAGAGAGAGCGTAGATAGAGAATATTGCCGGCTTGGCTGATGCAACAATTGGTACGCATTACAACAGCAGCTGAAAAGCACAGCTGATGTCTGCCACTAAAGCATGTTGCCAGCGTTAAAAGTCAGCGCAACATGTTGCTAAAGATTTGTTGGCATACTTTGTTGTTGCGTGTCTAAGCTACAAATAAACATTTGGCTTTAACTCATGAATTAATAAATGTATATAGGTATTATCGCGTACCCTCTGGCAAATTGGTTAAAGCGCTACTTGCTAAAAATATCTATCCGATTTGATACACATACATTGATGCATGTATATTAAATGTATTTTAAATGACTGTGATTCTCGTGACATCCAAAACTATATGTTTGTGTGTTTGTATAATTATTTAACAAACACAACCAGCAATTGGGAGAAATTGCGCATTAATTTGTGTGCTCAAATCTGAAAATACGCAGATTGGTCAACGTCACATTTTAATACCCTGAACCCATTAAAAATGGGTAAAAAGGGTATATTGGTTTTGTGCAAATGTATGTAACAGGCAGAAGGAACATCTCCGATCACACAAAGTATATATATTCTTGATCAGGATCAATAGTCGAGTCAATATAGCCATGTCCGTCTGTCCGTCCGTCTGTATGAACACGCAGATCTCAGAGACTGTAAAAGCTAGAGACTTCAAATTTGGAATATAGGTTCTCGTATATTAAATTTCCGATAGCAATAATTTAAAGGCAGAATTTCATTTCGTTAAGATCGGATAATAAACACCCAAGTTATAGTCGAAAATATATTCTCATATTGATCTCATTTCTATCAGCAGCCGCAAGCATTTTCTGTATGCATAACTATGCCAGCGCATGTGTGAGAAAGAGATGGCACGATAATTGACGCGAGCCTCAATATGTTTTTGTGTGTATTGCGTGTTTCACGTATTTGTCGGCAGAGGGCGCTTACAGACCACCTCGCATTTTAGCGCAAATCTTTTTAAAGGGAATTTGCCAATAATAATAGAATATATTTGATAACTGCGTTCAGGGTATTTCGTAGCGAGTTCACTCGACTACAGCCCTCTTACTTGTTTTTAAATAATTAAATCATTTGCAAACTATTAACGCATTTTTGTATTTATTTATTTTATATACTCTTATTTATGTAGACAAAAGATTTGTATTAATATATGTGTAATCTATGTAAACTCCACAGACGCCTGCGAATTGGCACGCATAAAACTGGTTTCAGGTTAATAACCTCAAAATTGCCTTATCTTGGCGCACTGTTATAAACAAAATAAGAAACCGATGCTACACTTGACTAGCGTAACCATTTGGTATATTTATATATATATATATTCTTACCCTGTTCAAAGTCATAATTGCATAAATGTTTAAGCCCCGAAGATCTTAAATAGAAAACTTTTTAAGAAATTAAAAAAACTATTTAGGAATTAAGAAATTAAATAGGCATTCTGCATTGGCGGTTTAAATCGGTTATAATTTGAATACTGCCGATATCCCCAGTCAAGTTTTCAACATTTTTCAAATGAAGATTTTTTTATTTCTTTATCAACATCCCACGAACATATTGTAAATTTATTTCATAAAACTAAATGCAAGAAGATTATTTCATTAATACACTCTGTATTTTTTATTCGCTAACCCATTTTGTATAATTTGTGTATATTTAAATAGCGTATGAAATGAGATGAGTTTCAAGCATAGTAGTCGATTAGACGGTGGATTAAACTGCTTTCAAAGAAAGCCGGTAAAAGTGAATGTACAAGTCCACAAATACGTAAGTATGTATATATATATATATGTATAAATATGTATGTATATGTATATATGTATTTGTATATAAATTGTGTGCATATTCGGGTACCTAGTTTTTGCTTTTGTGCAAGAGAGAGCAGCAGTGAGCTCGTGCTGGGAAAGAGATTGAAACTGGAACTGGAATTGGAATTCAATGCGAGCTGAGTGCGCCTGGAGCCAGATGAGAGCTGACAAACTGCTGACAATGAATTTATTTCCATAAACTGAAATGTTTTGTTGATCAGTTGGACTCAAGCACAGTGTGTCGATAGATTGACTTAACTTGCCGCTACTGATAATTTAACCGCAATGCGATTGTACCTTTTATTTGGATCACTGCTGTTGTTTTTGGGAAGCGGCTGCTGCTCGCAGAAGCCACAGAATGTGCTGCTGCTGCTTGCCGATGATGCTGGCTTCGAGATGGGCGCCTATCTCAACAAATACTGCCAGACGCCCAATTTAGATGCGTTGGCACGCAACGGGCTGCTGTTCAACAACGCCTTCACCTCAGTGAGCAGCTGCAGTCCGAGTCGGGCTCAGCTGCTGACTGGCCAGGCCAGCCATGCCAGTGGAATGTACGGTCTGCACCAGGGTGTGAATAACTTCAATGTACTGCCCGAGGTGAGTTCGCTGCCTAACGTGCTGCGGAAACAGAGCAACGGTCGCATCTTCAGCGGTATAATTGGTAAGAAGCATGTTGGGGGCACCTCAAATTTTCGTTTTGACTTTGAGGAGACGGAGGAGCAGCATTCGATCAATCAGATTGGTCGCAACATAACTAGAATCAAGGATTACGCACGCGATTTTCTGGCACAAGCCAAGCGAGAGGCGAGACCCTTTTTTTTGATGGTGGGCTTCCACGATCCGCATCGTTGTGGACACATTACACCGCAGTATGGTCAGTTCTGCGAGCGCTGGGGCAGCGGAGAGGAGGGCATGGGCACAATACCGGACTGGAGACCCATCTACTATGACTGGCGCAATCTGGACGTGCCCGCCTGGCTGCCAGACACCGATGTGGTTAGGCAAGAGCTGGCCGCCCAATATATGACCATCTCGCGAATGGATCAGGGTGTAGGCTTAATATTGCGCGAATTGCAGGCAGCAGGTCTAGCCGAGGATACGCTTATTATGTACACATCGGACAATGGGCCGCCCTTCCCCGGCGGACGCACAAATCTTTACGAGCACGGCATTCGTTCTCCGCTGATCGTCAGCTCGCCACAGCCGGAGGCCCGTCGACATGAGACGAGTGCTGCTATGGCCAGTTTGCTGGACATTTATCCCAGCGTGCTGGATGCATTCCAGCTGCATGCGCCGAATGGAACTCGCTTCAGCGGCCAATCCTTGCTCCCCATTCTGCAAAAGGAGCCAGAGCCACATGAGAGCGACGCAGTATTCGGCAGTCAGAGCTATCATGAGGTGACAATGGCCTATCCGATGCGTATGGTGCGCAATAGACGCTATAAACTCATCCACAATCTGAACTATTGGGCAGATTTCCCCATAGATCAGGATTTCTACATATCGCCTACTTTCCAGCAACTACTCAATGCTACCATCAATAGGCAGCCATTCCCCTGGTATCGCACCCTCAAACAGTATTACGAGCGGCCGGAGTGGGAGCTGTATGACATCAAGGCGGATGCACTGGAACGGTTCAATCTGGTTGACAAGCCAAAGTATGGCGCCACATTGAAACAGTTGCGACAGAAGCTCTTCAAGTGGCAGGTGGATACCGAGGATCCCTGGCGTTGTGCCCCGCACGCTGTCCTTCAGGCCCAGGGTGTTTTCAAGAAGGATCCCGTCTGCCTGACCCTGGGACACGAGGCGCTGCAAAGGTCGAAACGTAGGGTGTTCACCCAGTACGAACAGTATGTGCTTGTCTAACTATCTTCAATGGATTTGGATTGCCACCTTATCTTGATGCCTTATCGATAAAATCAAGTATTTTCCAAGTGTTGCAAGTACACACATAAATTATTGTGTTCTGTCTAATCACAATAATTATAAAAATAAACTCTAGGTGTTGATAAGGCGGCGCCACAATCTTATAATATCTTTTGTTTTATTTAAAATTAGTCATCGGGCTAGTCCGTATGCTAAACTGATAAGATGCACATGTGAACATTCACATATTAAAATCGAATTCCTAATGATAGATTGCAAAATACATTTTAAGACAAGATAAGATAAGAAATTACAAAAATTAAATCAAATCAACAAAAATTCACATTTTATTATGAAAGCAAATAAAATATGTTGAGTTCTATGTAAAGTAATATATACATTTTTTTGGGTACAAAGAATTATAGATATCACAAACATATATCTTTTATATACATTAAACAAATTGCTAAACTTAATATTTTGACAAGGAAATATGTGCTGTCGACGCTATTAAAAATGTATTCGATTATTTTATATAATATTTTTTTATATGATATTGTAAGCAATTTCACAATTGCTCTATAAATTACCCTATCTTCATTCAATATATAAGGTCCACCCATTTTGGGATGCTACAGCATTGGTGGCATGACCTCAACAAATGATGAGATGAGCGGAGCGGGGTGTGTTGCGTCATCTTCCAATGTCATGCCAACTATCATGACCTTTTCTTTTTTAGGGAGGTTAGGATTTGGGTTCCACTGTCTTTTCATTCTGCTCGTAGAAAATCGAAAATTTCAATGCACCATGTGCTTTATTGGTGGCGCCGTCGACGTCACTGTGTCGAGTCGAGACCCAACCCCGTGCAGCAGCATCCAAGTCAATGTTACGCAACATGCACGAAAACCTTGTGCTCTTGCCAAGGCTGGCGGGGGTGGAAAGTCTGCTTTAAGGTCAACATGCAAATAAAACAAAACGCAAAATTTGGTTTTCTTTTTGTTTTTTTTTTATGATTTTGAACGAAAGACACATTGAAAATTAAATGTAGTCAATTTTGGTTTTTGCATAAATTAGGGTATCAATTATTAGCGTAATTCTTATATAATTTGTGGTATTACTTGTATGTGTATGTAGGTATGTATATATTACGTTTATTTTCCACCACACAAAATGCATAATTACAATTATTATTGTTTTACACTTGCCATCTTCAATTAATACGTCAATAAAACATTCGCCTTTGCCGTTTAGGCCAAATCTTTTTTGAAGGGGATGGATGGCCGCCTAGAAATGTTTGGCAAATGTCGCGAGTTTTATTTTCGCGCCTCGTAAATTTAAATTTTGTTTGCTCATTAACTAATTTATTATCAGTAAATATATAATTGTGTATACTTTTGCTCATTTATACATTCGTATGTATATTTCGCATGGTATGCACCACTCTATATGCCAACGTGGGACTTGACTCTTCTGCTTTTTGGATACAGATACATATAAAGTGTATATTCTTCTAGGCATTTATTGTTAGTAAACTTTTTGTTTTTGGTTAGTAATTTTCTTTCATTTTTTTATGTTTGCTATGCTTCGACTGACTTGACTGGTTTTTTTGTTGTTGTGTTATCGCTTATGTTAACAGTTATTATCAACGTTTTAATATCAATAATTATATTCAAATTTTAACTAGTTATATGCTGGTTTTGCGTAGGAGGATTCTGTTACGTTGTTCATTACTTTTCCGTTATTATTATTATTATTATTATTTTTTGTATTAACGCTGCTGTTCAGTATATGTTATAATAAATACATAATAATAAATATACATGTAGATAATATGCTTAATAAATATATCTATTTTTATATATACATATATATATGTATATATATTATTTTTTTTATTTATATTATAGTTATGTATATAAATAACAAAAATCAACACACATAAAATGGAGCAAAAATGTAGGATAGAAATTGATTTGGTTTCATCCTTGAATTGAATTTTAATAATTGTTTAAATTTTACAACGAACATTAAGAAAGATTTTAGTTTTGTTTTATGATTTTTGGGATAGAGTGTGGGGAGTATTGTTTTTGCACAAATATCAGTAGAGGATATATAATAAATAGTAGGTATAGTAGGTATTTGATGTTTGTAGGTAGCATTAGGTATACCATATAGAATTTGCATAGAGAGCGCAATAGAAATTAGAGTTTAGAAAGTACAACGATCAATGTGTGAGAAAGCAGAAAAATCGCAACATATTTATGCATGTATCTATCTGATATGAATATCTAGCTAATTAATATTTGGGAGTTGACCAAGTTGACAAGCTATGTATGTATGAATGTATACTGTAATACATTTTCCATATGTATAATGTTGTATATGATGTTGTTTTGATTTAAGCATATAAAATAGAATAGAAAGTTGAACAATTTGAAGACAACATTCTTGAATTGGAAACACATGGAAATTTCTATTAATTTGTAACGTTTTGTAAATTTAGTTAGTATTACACACAAAATATTACATACTTTAATTTAATTGTAATTAATAATTTGTAGTTATTGTGTTGCCAACTGGTAAAATTTTGTTTTGCTATCGCATGTAACATTTGCGGTTTAAATTGATGTTCTTGTATTGTATTCATGGCCACGTGAATTTACTGTGCTAGCTAAGCCGTAACCGTAACTCTAACCATATTAATCCATCTACATATTGTATGTATGTTTGTTTGCTTGTATGTTTTTTTGTGTGTTTGTTTGTTTGTTTGCATATTATATGTGCCAAGCTGCGCGGCGCCGATGACGACGAAACCAACATTCAGTTAAATTATACTGCACAATACATGATGCAATCTAGTTGCCATTGGGCAGAGGAACCTGCACCTGCACATATGATTGTGGGAAGTAGCCAGTTCGGCCATTGACGGCACCTTCGTACCAATTGTCATCGACACGATTCAGTAGGGTGATAATGTCGTTCTCCTTGAAGCCCAGCTCGCCTGGGTTCTCGGGATCAAAGTCGTAGAGTGCCTGGCAGCAGGGTTGCTGCTGGCGATGCGGTGTGACAGCCATGGACTTAGCGGGCGAGCGCATCGGCGAGGGCAACGGCGAGGCGCTCGAGCTAATGTGGGACGGCGTGCCGTCATCAATGAGGCCGCCGCCACCGCCGTCCAAGTTCAGATCGAGCAGCGTCTTGGGCACAAACTCATTGCGTGGCCGGCTCTCTGCCTCGGCGCGCTTCTCCTGTAGCGTCTCCTGCAGGCCACGCAGCACATCAGCGCATTGAGAGTGAAAATCGTATAGTGCTTCAGCAAAGGTGACGAGCTGTGAAACATGTTCAGTGTCGTTCTCCAACAGATTGAACATGCCCACTTGGGCCAATTGCAATGACTCGGCAAACTTGTCCTCAGCACCACGAATTTCATCATCTTTGGCCTGCCGACGACGCTTGCAGTCAAAGTCGAGACGCCGGCCCTGCAGCTTCTTTCGATGGTGCATTACCTCCTTGAGGTCTTTGGTTTGCATATGATGCAGTGGCTCCAAAAAGTTCTGCTTGATGTTGTCGTCCAGCGAATACTTGACGTCGGCCATTTGTTTCAGCGCTTCGCCGAATTCGACGAGCGCCTGCGCAAACACGCTGTTGTCCTCGCCGAGCTTCTTACCATAAGTCAACATGCACTCGGCCAGCAGACCCTCGGGCTGTGGATACGTATTGGATTTCGCCTGTCCCGACAGCTTCGAAATGCCCTTGACGGCAGCCATTTTGGCCCGTGCCGTTGGATTTGGCTGCAGAAACTCTTTGGTCTTCAGCTGCAGCTCCTCGACCAGTTCCACAGTGACATCCGTCTTGCGCTCCATATCTACAAAATCCAAATCAAGCTTGGTGCCCTCCGCACCACCCATTTTCTCCGTCACATACTGATTCGCTTTGTTGATCTGCTTCTTCAGTCCGGCGAAAGCCATCACGTTGCCTTTGATATTAATGTTGTTGGAGTTGTTGTTGCCACTGGTGCTCGATGCTGTGGATCGATGTCAACGACGCGGTTGCTGTGAACGGGTTTATTTGAGTTAGTTGCCTTGCCAATTGATGTTTCTCTTTAATTAATTGACCACTGACCACTGACTGAAATAAGTAAATATACATATAATTTGGAATTTTTTTTATGTTTTTGAATTTGTTTTCGATTTTTTTTTATAATTTCTCTGCCTTTAGATATATACGCTATTTGTTTTTCTTTACTTTTCTATTTTTAACGTGTGGACGACTTACGCGGCGTGCACTTTTCTGTTGGGGGTGGATACGCTGACTGCTGGGGCTGACTCGGATTGAGGCTGTGTGTGTGTTTGTGTAGGTGACTGGAAGAAATTTTGGTAAACGGCAATCGCATAGATTTATGTATGTTTTAAATTTGCACTTTCACTCGTTTGGTTTGCGCTGCACGTTCTGAGATATATCTCTTCTTTCCATGCAGCGTTGACACTTCTTAATTATTCTATTGGTCAAACCTTGATGTTTTTGCTTGACGTTTGGCTGCGTAATGTTTGAAGGACTGTCGTTACTACTACTATTCTCCCTCTGCCTTGGGGCTGGTGTGTTGGACGCGGGGGTCGTTTTTCCTCGACGAACTCAATCGATTTTTTGCTGTGTACAAAAATTTTAGTGATGTAAAAAACATCGATGCCGATACATGCGCCAGTTGCTCACATTGCGTTAACATACCGCTAAAAGTTATCTAACAGTATCACCATTACAGACACCAAGCTAACAGAAGATGTTCAACTACATTTACGGTCAGTATGCAGATCAAAAAAACCGCGCGAAATTTTGTACAGCGGAATTCCTGCGGTAGTCTGTACGTTGACAAAAAACTGAAATCCATGCAAAAGTCAGGTTGTATGGCTAGAAATAAATTGCTTATTTAATTATAATAAGAGAGTATATCGAAAAGTGAGTTGAAGTGCTTAAGCGGGGAAGATTGAACTCGAGGTCTTAAAATTTGTTTCTTGTATCTCAGCTCAATATTTTGTCTTAAGATTTCACAAAGTAAATAACATTTTCGTTCTCCAAAATCGATTTTTTATCTGAGAATGAATATGATAGATTTGTTGAATTTTTTCACGAACTAATTTATTCAATTTAATAAGTGTTATATTTAAATACATGTATGTGCTTTTTTAATCTTATGCAGAGGACATTTTAATTTGGTCACACTTTGATGAACATATTTATTTATGTACGTATATATTTTCATGATCAAGACAACATTTCTATGCATAGCAGTCTGATTTTTGAAGCTATTATGAAACATTTTTATTGTTTGTGTGTAGCAAGCAGGACATTTCTCGGAATCGGCTGGATCAGTTCCCTATATGATTTATGTATGCAGCTATCAAAGGAACGATCAGTCGAAAACTAAGTTTTTGTTCTTAGGAAAAACTACTGGTTTTTACATATATAAATACATATCTCAAATATATAAATCATTGCACTTTAACATATTCCATTTTTTGTATAAAAGCAAAACTAGTTCTTAATAAATTATTCTAGACTTATATATGACCAAAGAACGTTCACGACTCCTGGAAGATATTAGATTAATATGTCTGCAAGAGTATTTAAATAACTGCTCTCTTTTGTTATTAAGTATATCTCTTAGTTTGTAGAATTTCTATTTAAAAACGTTTGCTCATGTCGCATATATGTTAGTATTATAACCTCCTGTATTGGCTGTTTTTGTATTTGTTTTTTTTTTTTAATTTGTAGTACTTAAAACTATAAAATGTAGTTTGCTTATAATTAAGAAAAAGTTTCCATTATAGTCACTACGCAGTTTTATTTTGGTTTATATTATTATAAATGCATAATCCATAAATGCAACTGTAATGCCCTGGAATAATATTTTCCTCACTGATCTTGAAAGATTTGGCTTTGAGTTAGAGAGAAACAAGAAAGAGCTTTGAAAACATAGATTATTAACGGCTCTTTGAGTATATAGACGCTGTTTGAATGGCTTACAATACAAGAATCTTAATAGCTATATAGACTCAATAAAATTGGATAGTGATAAGTTTGTATATATATTTTTGTATACATACGTATATATGTGTATATGCTTGTTGTTGTTTTCTAAAGCTAAACTTGCAAAAGGAACAAATTTGGCCAATAAGGAAACTAAATGCATTGAACTTTAGTTTTGCTGTACTCGCATTACAAAGCTACAGATTTGTGTCATTAATTTTTTTTTTGTCTTTTGTTTTTTTCTGTTTCTAATTACGTTTATCACACATATGGTCGAAAATCGAAACCGTCACAAATAGTTCGATATGATGTGGCTGCAGTGCTTTCAGGGATTATGAGTGGACTATATTAAAATAATAAATAAAGTTAAGTTAACCGATAAATTCAAATTGATGTATGACAGCTGCAGTCAACACTTTTTCACGGTTTCGACGGTTAGCGCAGCTCTTATTATTTTTTTTTTATTATTTCATCTTTTTTTTTATTACATGGACAGCTCCTGTCTGGGCTTATTGATGTGCAAGCGCTGCGGATCTTGTGGGGCGACGCAAATATCAGTGAGTATAACCACCTCATAGGGACTGCAGTCGGGCATGTGTAGAAAGCCACACAACCACCCGTAAAAGCCCTTTTCTATATCGGTTACGTCATTGATCCAGCTACTATATTGCAGACTCAGTTGGCGAAAGCCCGAATACAAACCCAGGCCAACAGTGCAGAGAAATATGGCTAGCGGATAGGCCAAAAATAGTATAGGCGTTACGAAAATCTTATGCAAATACGATTTCTCCTCACAGTAGTAGTTAAACATATTGTACCAGGTCAGGGTGCCAATGTAGAAAGAGTAGATAGCCGAGATAACCGTCACAAAGGGTAAACAGATCAGCGAGATTAGAAAAATGTGTAGTCCAACACCGCAGCTGCAAGTGCAGCACAGATTGTGCCCCTTATGCGACTCATTAGCCATGGCATGGGCATTCAGCTGTTCCAGTTCCTCGCGGCTTATGTTTATCTGTAGATCAATCGATTGTCCCTTCTTGCGGCCCCGTTTGATGGTGCCTGTAGAATATATAACAATTATATACAATCCATGGATTAGAAACTGAAACAAAGTAGTATCTTTATGTTGCTGCTGTTACACACCTGTCATGGTTAAATAGTTGTTGCCATCGATTGCCTTCCGAGCCTGATAACGCTCCAGACTGTGATCGTATGTGTTCAATACACTAGTTTCACCTGACTCGAGATCCTCGTAGTTGGTAATGTCAGGCGAGGCACGCTGGCTACGCACATGGGGCAAGTCGGAGGTGCGTATGTTGACGCGCTTCTTTGAGGACGATCGATTGCTTAGGCTGAGGCAATCCTGGGACTTGCTCATTTTGGCATCTAGGCTGCTCTCTGAGTAGCAGCAGCTGCTGGGCGTTACTGTGCTACTTTCATGCCGCTGCGACGTGGACTTGGTGCCCTGTGAAACGGACTCAAAGTTCTGCAGTTCATTCAAGTTATTGGTCGACCGAGTTGACTTATTGCTATGCTGCGTGGAGCTGGCCGAATTGGTGCTCGCAATGGTGTCCTGGGCACAACCCAGTTCTCCAGGCAGCTGTGGCAGCGGCTGTTTGTTTTTAATGATCAGCTTTGATTTGAGCAGCTCCTCCTCAAGACCCGGGTTGGACGGCGAGAGCTTGGCGCGATTTGGCTGCGTAAAAAAAAAAATAAAAAAAGTTTTTTAATTTAGAGCCACAATCATTTGTTATACTCATTTAAAACTCACTTGCACATTGACTATGTGATCCACATAGTTTTGCTTTTTGGCCTCGGCTTTGTTTTGTTGACGTTTACGTGGCGGTATGAAAACGGGGCGTTCCTTTGTTGTCACTTCCGCGCCCATGGCGCTTTTGCCTACCATTTTGTGCTCCCTATATATATTTCACTAACTCTAAAATCCACATTTTTTTGAAGTCAATTAACTAAAGAATTTGGTTTTTAGTGAGCTGCACCTATTTAAACTGGCAAAAAATGCACTTCCGGCTGCCTGTCTCGGTAGCTATGTAATTATTGATTTTTCATAGAATTTCGATGTCCTTGTGCTGATTTTGCGTTCATTGACAATGCCGCCTTTTGGGTTGGGCGCATTATGTTTACAGTAATTTAACGCCTGCGCAGCACTTTGTTTGACAAATGCAATCAAACAGCTGTTGATTATAAGAAAGAAAAAAAACATTGCAACCGATTGCTTTCCGGACTAATCAGCAGTTCAACTCAAAAGTAAACGGTTATATTCCATTCGCAAAATTTCAATTCAAACAGTGACTGTATTATTGCATTTGGTATATACTTATTCACCGCGCCAAAGTCCAATGGTGCCACATGTTTAGATACTAAAAATAAAACAAATAATTTAAGCCGCTGTTAATAAAACATATCTAATTATTTGGATTGGCATATTTTAGTCACAAAAACTACAATATATTTGGCAGTATTTATTGTATATTTAAGTTCGCCGCTTTCTAATTTCGATATCAAAAGTTGCCACCCGCTAAACAATCGAATGAAAATTTACCAACAGCATTTGTAAAGATCACGCAGAGTGTGGTCCACTCGAAATAAGTTCACAATGGGCGCCAAAAAGAAAGAGAGCAGCCGGCTACGCTCATCTCTATCAATCGCACTTCTGCGTTTGTGAAATAAAGCCACAGTGTTTTTCCATTAAAAAATAGATAGTACAAGATGTCGGCTACAAAAGGAAAAGTGAGTATATATAAAAGGTTAATTAAAGCAAAACGAGTAAGTGTGTGTCACTTAGGTAATCACCTGCAAAGCAGCTGTCGCTTGGGAGGCGGAGAAACCACTTGTAATAGAAGACATCGAAGTTGCGCCCCCAAAGGCACATGAAGTAAGTCAAAGTCTACTTTTTCCAGTTATGCAAACTAATTAGTTGAACGTGTTGTCAAGGTGCGCATTAAAATAGTGGCAACCGGTGTTTGCCATACCGATGCATTTACTTTGAGTGGTGCCGATCCCGAAGGTCTGTTCCCCTCCGTGCTGGGGCACGAGGGCGCCGGCATTGTGGAGAGCGTTGGCGAGGGTGTTACCAATTTCAAGGCCGGCGATCATGTCATTGCTCTGTACATTCCCCAATGCAATGAGTGCAAGTTTTGTTTGAGCGGCAAAACCAATCTCTGCCAAAAGATTCGCGTCACCCAGGGTGCTGGTGTAATGCCCGAGGGCACCTCACGTCTCAGTTGCAAGGGCAAGCAGTTGTTTCACTTCATGGGTACCTCCACATTCTCGGAGTACACGGTTGTCGCTGACATTTCGCTGACCAAAGTCAACGAGACTGCGCCTTTGGACAAGGTGTGTCTCCTTGGTTGTGGCATTTCTACGGGCTATGGCGCTGCACTGAACACTGCAAATGTAAGGTAGCATGTAATTAATAACTCAAAACATGATCTAAAGTTATTTACTCATAGGTGCAGCCCGGCAGCACATGTGCGGTTTGGGGTCTTGGCGCCGTTGGCTTAGCTGTTGGGCTTGGCTGTAAGAAGGCAGGCGCTGGCAAAGTGTACGGCATCGACATCAATCCCTCAAAATTCGAGTTGGCCAGGAAATTTGGCTTCACTGACTTTGTGAATCCGAAAGACGTCGCTGATAAGGGCGCCATTCAAAACTATCTGATTGATTTGACCGATGGCGGCTTCGATTATACGTTTGAATGCATTGGCAACGTGAACACAATGCGCGCTGCTCTGGAAGCCACACACAAGGGATGGGGTACATCGGTTGTGATTGGCGTGGCTGGTGCCGGCCAGGAGATTTCAACCCGACCATTCCAATTGGTTGTGGGTCGCGTGTGGAAGGGATCCGCTTTTGGTGGCTGGCGTTCGGTCTCCGATGTACCCAGGCTTGTAGAGGACTACTTGAAGAAGGATCTCCTTGTGGACGAGTTCATTACGCATGAGATGCAATTGGACAAAATAAACGAAGCTTTCGATCTGATGCACAAGGGGGAAAGCATTCGTAGCATTATTAAGTACTAAGAAATTACAATAATGCTTTCACTTTTTTTATACTGTAAAGGTGTCCAACATTTAAATGAATAAATCAAGTTGTTCCTGTGCACGCACGCATATAAAGTACTTGGAATAGTTTCACTCATACAATCAAAAATCTGTTGAATTCCTCACGGATCACGGATAGACTGACCGGCTTATCGCCTTATTTCAAATAAATTTCAATCGATATGCCTATATTGATAAATTGGCAAAATTATTATTTGAATTTCCTGTAGGCATATTTTATGAAGACTGATAAACTGATTGCATAATTTCGTTTATTCATTAAATAAAAAAAGAGCTCAATGGCGCCTCAATCAAATCACTTGGATAGTCTTTGAAGAATCCACTTGATAGACTAAGAAACCAACTATACTTTTCCGAAGAATACTATTATTAGAACAGAGTAAAGGCTTTTCATTTTATTGACATTTGTATTCAAAATGACAAAGGCATATATATAAATATATATATATATATATACATACATATTTATTCAATATTTTGAGATTAATATAATTTTGTGTGATGTACTACAATAGGTTTAAGTAATAAATATTACTAATAATTGTGTTAATTTTACAATAAACACATACAGTTTGGTATTGTTTAACATTTGAAATAAAATGCCAATCTTAAATGCATACACTTGTCTTAACACCTATGTACATTATGTCTTTTTTTTTAATATGATGTGAAGAACACAAAGGTATTGCATATAAATACATAAAAAAGTTTTATTTGCTTAGAATTTTGTCTATGCTTGATAAGCCATTTAAATACTTAGATATAAACGTGCATAAAATGGGTCAATGCATCTCATAAAGTGGCATTTATAAATACAGTAATTTCTATAGCTATATGGGGATACACATGTATAATATATATAAGTGCTAGTATTCAGAGAGTATAATTTTGAGAAACACACAGAAATGCACATTGAAAGGCAAGAGAATTCGAGATACAAACAATTCTCGAGTGAGCAACAACTGTAGATTTATAATAGTAGCTTACGAATAATAATTGTAGATAAAATTGTGGAAAAAATATTTGAGCACTGCACGGACCAGATTAACAAAGACGCAGATGTAGTTGGCGACGGCGACACGAGACGGCCTGGCCGGGAAGCTTTACCATCGCTTGCTTACATTTGTGTGTCGTAGTAGTAGGAGAAATCATCGAAAGGATATCCGTAAAAGACCGGATGCTATGGCACTCACGACCAGCGCGACTTCTGCGTTTCGATCTGTCCCTCGAGAGTCTTTGCCAAGTAAATAACAAACAGCTGCACAAAAGCAACGCCCAATGCAACGCCAGCAATCACATACAGATTACGCTCGGCCCAGACCCTAACAATTTCGATGCAACCACTAGTCCAAATGCGTTTGCTGGCCGCCGGCACCGTGTGCGCCTGCACACCGTAGCCGCACATAATATTGACTAGGCCCGAGCTAATATCGGTGGCATTGATGCAACAGCTGTAGGGAACACCACATCGCTCCACTGAAGGTGACGAGCAGTTGAAGTACTCGTTCTTGCCTGCAAAGCATTAAGGAATGTCAATTAAAAACATGTAAGAGTGCTCTAGTCGGGAGTACCCGATAACCAATTAACTTTCTTCTTATCATGCAAAACTGGAAAGAACATTTATTTCCGAAAAGTACTGTGTACAATTTATCTATATTTAAGCAGCTGACATATAGGCATAATCTCACAAAAACAGACAGACTACAGATAGACGAACATTTTATGATCTACTAAGTTCGTCGTAAGATAAGGAATATAGATATACAAATTGCTTCTGAGAAAATCTGCTTTCCGCCTGTTACGTGCACATCCAATTATAGCCAATCTATTATTCTTTATTTGCACTTACTCCAATCCAGATAGCCAACATTGCTGAGACCGCAGCACTTGAACTCCTGTTGTGCAAAATCTATAAAGTTCTGCAAGTCGGTATCGTCACGATAAGAGTGAATGATCTTGTCAGTAAACTGGTACTCCAGGAACGAGTTCATGTTCTGCGGAAACACGAAGCAAATGATTGCTGTAAGACATGAATAAAAAATAATTAATTAAAATGTCAACTGGAGTTAAGGTCACTACCCACCAATGGCCATTTCCAAGAGGAAGAAGACCAGCAAGCACATGGAGTAGAACTTCAAAAGGCAGGTATTTTCGCGAAGGGCACCCAAGCAGCCAGCAAAGCTGACCACAAATACGACAATGCCAGCAATGATCATGACTAACGATATGTTAAACATAACATCGTAAACAGTTTCCAGTCGCACCCAGCCATTGCCGTCCTTCAGCTTATCCATGAAAGCGTATACGCCGATAGCTAAGAGCAGCCCACCAAATAGCCAGAACAGAAAGTTTAGCAGAAAGATAAGGTATTTTACACAGCTGGAAACGTATGTGAACGTGTGATGGGGATACGACATGCGCGGATGCATGTATCCGCCGCCGCCGCCGTGATGATATCTGTGATTACTCATGGCTCCGAGTTCACTATTCAGTAACACTGATGAGTAAAACAAAAAAATTTGTATGGCGTTGAGTTGTTTCTTTTTAGTTTCTTCTTCTTCACACTGTTTCGCCCTTTGTTGACGCCCTCTTCCAATGTGGTGATCTGCTAGTAGCTTTTTAAGATGCAATTTTCACATTGCATTTTTTTGTATTTACGGAAGACTTGTCACATTTACTTAAACACACATTCTGCCTTCCTTATATTACAAAATGAACAAATTACAGGCAATTAAAGCACTGGGCAGCCAACAAAACAACAAATTTTGCAATGTTGCCAGATTGATAAATTCGAAATTACCATCGTTGGCAACGCTATTCAACAGCTGCTAATGTTTGACGCGTTGTCTGGCAATGTTGTATATTTCCACAGGCAGCTGTTTACTAGTTTTTAGTTTTTAATTTTCCTTCGCTGGGGAAACATTGTATGTTGTTGGTGTCCGTAGATTGAGCGCTGCTTCCATCAGCTACAAAATTATAAACAAAAAGCCAAAAATAGCGCGTAAAACAAGCAACAACTACGAATTACATACATATTTGCAGGTGAGCGTTTTTCTAGCGTAGCGCCCCATTCAAGGACACTCGTTGTTAATAAGTGTGTGTGTGTTTGCATGTTTCAGTTTGCCTTGCGTCTGTCGTTTTAGAATTTTTTTTATTGGAAAAGTAATTTGAACGAGGCTCTCTTCATGAAAAATTCTTCTCAGTAGGAAATTGAGTGTATGCTTATTATATTTTTTTTAAGCAACCGTGTACAATTGGGTAAACTGCAACTATTGGCTTTGGCTTTCTCTCTTATGCGCTTTCCCTTCGTGTCTGTGTGCACACACGCAAACAAGCTGTGAATACGTAGAAATAGAATGCCAAAAACACGGAAGTAAGCGAAATTGCATAAATGTTAGTTTAGTTCTACTTTATGTGTGTGTGAGTGTGTGGGCGTAAGAAAAACACACATGAGCAAAACATTGAATTTGTACCGTTCCACCAGTGATTAAATAACCTATTAGTGCCAAGTGCAATCTGCAGTCGCATTTGTTACCGTTGCCGATTTACTTTTTCGTTGTCAATTTTCGAGGTGCTTGAAAAATGTTTTCACTTTCTCGCCACGCACTGTGGGCACGAAATTTCGCACTTATTGCTAACAAGCAAAGGTGCAACGTGAATCAATTGAAAGCAGGAGCAATCGCTGTCTCTGCACTTCCATACGTGCGTGCCTTTGCAGGTGAGTTTAACAGTGGTTTGAGGGGGGTTCGATGGAAGTGGGGGTGAGGATGGGAGTGGGAATGGGTGTGCCTCTGTCCGTGGACTTAGTATTTGTTTTCCACTTGAAAGCAGATCGCAATAATATATTTCGATTTATTGTTAAACTTAACACAATTCAATTGATTTTTCTTAAACACATGCCTGCCCAGTGATTGGCGAATGTCCAATTACGGTTCAATTTTCTAGTTCAAATAGTTGGCATTAATACGTTGCGCACTTTATAGCTGTCAATTCAGTGGCTATTTTTAGCCAGACAGTGATTCAGTGATTCGCATTTGTTGCTTTTTTTTTATTTGAAAAAATTTAATTTTTAATTGTGCGCGACACACTTCGGTGGTTTGAATTTTTTTTAATTGTACAAAAAACACCGGCCCCAATCCCCCCACCCATTTCGTGCACCTCTGCTAGTTTTGCTGTTTCTGTTTACATTGGGCGCCACTTCAATTGCTTATATATTCTTCAAAGCAGCATATATTTATTTATAACCTATGCGTTTCTTCATTCAATTTGTAGGCGTGCAGCGTCCATAACAAATATGTTTACACCTTTTCGAATTTTCAATTTTATTTTTTTTAATGGCTTAAAGTCACAAGCATTTTGTTAATACATTGTACATATGTGCATACTAATTGCGTGGTTTCAAAGATTTTCTGCTTTTTAAATTTCTTTGACTTGTTTTTATTGTTGATATTCCCCGATTACTTAATGCAAATAATTATTGATAACAAGACGATTCGCCATCTTATCGCTTGTAGGTCAACTTGCACTTTTTTTTTGTTGAATTTATGAACACTTAAGTGCTAGAAGGCCAGTGAAAACTGATAAGTTACTTGTGGCAAAGATTTCAATTGTGTGCTAGATTTCAATACAAGGTTTGTTAATACCCAAATAATATAGCTACTTACTACACTCAAAAATCGCATTGAAATTTAGAAAATCGGGAAATCAAAGGCAGTTTACCTTACTATTTAAAGAGTATTTGAGTTGAGAGTCCATGTTGTGTCTTTATAAAAATAAGTGTTTATTATTTAAGAAAAAATATTTACTCTTGCTGTTAGCAGTATTTTCCGAAAGTAAAACTTGAGAAAGCATGGAAGAATCAAATTTTGCACATCACTATCGCAAAAACTTTTTATATTATTACTTAAATTCTATAACACTTAATTGAATTTCTAAAAATCGCAGATGAGAGCGCTATTTAATAAGGAAAAAGAAAGGTTAAGACGGGAAAAGACGGACGAGATCATGAGAATGGCATCGACAGCTGTGTTTCTTCAGCTAACGAATTCAATTTGTACTTGCAGTTATAGGAACTATTTTTACGAATAGCTAAACGATTTCTAGTGAGACTTATGAAGACACATCGTCTACTTAAATACGCATGCTTAATGCATACCATATGAATTTTCTGTTGTAACTTTATAGCAATTGCTCAATTGTTGTGAACAAAAGTCAACTACTCAATTGTAAACCACAAGCTTAAGTATACAAAATCGTTTTAAATTGCAGAATCACGTCAAGGCGACAACAGTAACAGATCCAGCAAAAGCAACACGAACAACACCAACGCGACAAATTCCAGCATGGAGAATAAAAGCGAAAAGATTACGGTAAACAAAGAGGAACTGCGCAAACGTCTAACGCCGCTGCAGTATCAGGTTACACAAGAAGCGGGCACTGAGCGCCCCTTTACAGGTGCGCTTTATTACATTATTATGTTGGGACAACCAAATATTAACGATCTTACTTTTCGCCATTTTTCAGGATGTTACAACAAGAACTACGAGAAGGGAGTGTATCAGTGTATTGTCTGTCATCAGGACTTGTTTAGCTCGGATACCAAATACGATTCAGGCTGCGGCTGGCCAGCGTTCAACGATGTGCTTGATAAGGGCAAAGTCACCTTGCATCGTGATGCCAGTATACCAGGTATGTGTCCCATATCTATATATAGTGCTATTAAATGTTAGATACGTTCAGCACTTTTAGATGTTTGCAAAAGTTTTGCATTTGAGATTTTAATTTTGTACAGTTCTTTATTTTATATAAATATTTCATTTGTTGGCGTTTTGCAATAACAGCTTTGATTATAAATCAAATTTGAATTGATTTTGAGCACCCTGTATAAATATACAAATGTTCTTATAGATTATAGATGAAATTGTTCAGTTGCAGAGACGCTTAAAGTTACATGCATAAAGATTAATTCAAAGAATCGAAAAATTCATTTAAGCTCCGCTTAAGCCATATGTACATCTAACTACAGTATTGAATTGAAATGGAGTTGTTTTTATCCGGCATTATAGTATTGTAAATTGTCCATTGTGTTTGTTGATGTTATTGTTACATATATATATATATATATATATATATATATATATATAGAAGATCTGTAGTCTGGTACAAAATGCGTACATATAGATACGTTTGCGTGATAACCATTTTAAAGCCATGTGTGTGTTCACTGTAGTTGTTGAGCCGCTTAAGCGCTAACTGTTTGTGTCGTTTATTGTGAGTTTCTCCTGTTTGATGAATGTGAAACTAATTGAATTCTGAACCGAAAACAACAACTAAAAACTTACCTAATTGAGTATTATTCTTTTATCCACATCTTTTTTGCTAACCAAAAAAAACTGAATACCAAAAAAAAAACCACTTCTCAAATTTTCCAAAATAAAAAATTACAAATTTTGACATTTTGTTATCTGCTGCAACACTATACAAAAAACAACAACAAAAAAACAAATATGCCAAATATATGATTAAAACAACAGTAGTCATTTCAAAAACGTTAGGGATGGTTCGCACCGAGGTGCGCTGCTCCAAGTGCTCGGCTCACATGGGTCATGTGTTCGATGATGGACCGCCACCGAAGCATCGACGCTTCTGTATCAACTCGGCATCGATTGATTTTGTGAAAAGTCAAACACCAGCAGCAACGACAACATCGTCCAAGAAATAATGATATTGAGAGATATATGCAAGCAAAATGCAAAAAAGAAAAACCAAAAAAAGACAACAAATTGTATGTTAAGTTGAAGTACATCTAGTACATGCATATATTACCAATATTATAGGACTTTATTTACATATGCTAAAAAAAATACTCATTATATATATTGTTGATATGTTTATAGCGCTGATTTGTGATTTGAGGCTTGACATAAAGTATTAAGACCCCATTTAACAAAAATTTCATTTATGTTGTAGGAAAAGGTGCATAAGCCAGAATTTATTTTAATTTTTCTTATTATTCAATCACTTTTTAATTACGGTTTCGAAACATTTCACTCGATCTTTCCAAGTTTCATAAACAATTCTAATCATAAGGCACACATAACTTGATCAAATACTTTAATTTATTGCAAACAATTCATCTGCGGGATCTAGTAGCCATTTACTACATTGTATATACATATATATTTATAATCTTTGTATTTATGTACCAAAGCTAAATAGCTGGTCGCATTGCTTTTTTTCGCTTTTTATTTAATTTTAACACATTTGTTGATATTTTTTAGTATGCCTTACGATGGTTTTATATTTATTTTTGTTTGCTATTTATTCATATTTATAATTGATGTATTACATTGCAAGACGTTTTGTAGCCGATCCATATATTGTCCAACAAACTGAATAATGTATACTTTTCATATATTTTTCTATTTCTCTTTTTTTAACTCGCTTCGAAAAAAAAAAAAAAAAACACAACCAATACTTTATGTACCGCCTGAAAACGTTCTTTGGGGGTTTGTTTTGCTAACAAAACACTTAACACACACACTCATCAAAACACACTCAAAATCATTGTTAAAACTCTAAACTGTAATGTAAAACACCCAATGCATAAAATGGCTTATTAACTACAAATATATAAACACTATTTTTACAATTTCAATATAAAATGTACCTCACAACTAAATCGTTCGCAAAAAAAAAACATCTTTAATTTGATTTCTTCATTTATCGACCTACGCCGACTACTGTTATTTTTTCGCTTTCTCTCGCTATCGCCATTTGTGTCTATTCTCGATGCAATCGCAACTTTACATTCCCATCTGGCAACATTTTTCTCGCCGTCTCTTGCACAATTACATTTTCGCCGCTACTTGGATCAACTATAAACTCACTCTCTTATGTGTTACGTGTACTCCTTTGCATTTTATCCTCTCTCACGCAATCTCGCTCTCTGTCTGCTTATCATTTCATCTTTTTTTGAAATATAATTTTCAATACTATCTTAATCTGAACAAACTCAATGAAATGCAAATATCAATGATTGTAAATTCCAATAAACCACAATGAAAACGTAATCTGCTCTATGCAACATAAACAACAAAATTAAAAAAAAAAAAAAATGAACGAACATACGTACCCAATTAATCTCACATTTGCAAAAATACAAATAAAAAAGGGGGCAATATTTTACTACTAATTGCACATCCAGAACGTATACGCACCGAGGTACGGTGCGCCCGCTGCAACGCCCACATGGGACACGTCTTCGAGGACGGACCGAAACCGAATCGGAAGCGCTACTGCATCAACTCAGCATCGATTGATTTCGTTCAATCGGAGCCGTCGGCGTTGACAACGACGTCAGCACAAGCTTTAAGTCCACAGGGCACGCCAATTGCACAGCAGTAATGGAGATAGAACGCTAAGAATGGAACAATCATCAACGAATACACGAAACATGTGCGAAAGAGTCTAACCTCAATGTTGCTATTAAGAGTTTTTACACGTATTTTCTAACTTTCCGTAAATGTGGCCAATAATTCTAGGCATAGTATATTGAAATCTTTTGACAAATGGGCAGCTGTTCATACAAATTGTTCACATGAAAACTAAAATATTATATTAATACTCCGTCTGTTTGTGTAAATAGCTAAATGTTTTTTTCTTTTTCCTTGTTATACATATGCATACATACATAATTAATTTGTAACACACACTCACACACATACAAACATAATTTTAAAACGTGAGCGCTAATAAACGTGTATTTTTTACAATATACAAAAATCAATTTGCAACCGGTATTGAGATTGTGGTTTTTCATTTTTCGAATTTGGTTTGGGCGCGAATTACAGATGAAGTGCGAACAGCTGTTTAGCATCGCGTTGCCAACCAAACATACAGCGCATGAACACTGCAAACATCTGTTGTATTGTGATATAAGAGCCGGCAATAGCATGAAATACAAAAACATTTTGTGCTGATAGACAATAAATTAATTGAACTGAAGTCAATTGCGGTTTTATTGATATTGTTCTTATAGGTTTCACTGTCGTGGCATATAATCAAATGAATAAAATATGCCACTGATAACATGCACATTATAGGCGAACGTCACGTTTTAGTCGCATTTTAAGTGGTATAGGGTATCCGCTAAATCAGTTTAACCAACTGTTTGTGCACTTGTCTTTGACGTTTGAAATTTTATATGCCGTGTATCAGCAAGCCGGCAAATTGGTCTCCGAACGCCAAACCCAACACAACGTGCGCGTCGCCTTGCAACTTGAAAGTTTTCCATTATCTAACAACCATATAAAGAGCAATCAGAGTAGCGCATCGAAATTAGATGATGACATCCAAGCAGCCACATAAATCCACTCAACGATAAGATTAACCGACATGTTGTATCAGCTTGATGGATTCCAAGAAGCGCCATTCGCCTGTCTATATTTTAAATCCAACTAAAAGGTGTGCAAAGTTCTGCTTTTCACATAATATCCACCAGAACAAACAGCTGACGCAGGTAAAATAGACTGCAGCATATAGTGTTATTAGGTTAGCTTTCATTACATTAAGCTACAATACGTTACGTGAAACGTTAACAAAATGAAGGAATGGTTCAAAATCTCCTGCATGTTGTGCGTCTTTGGCTTTGTGCGCGAAATACGTCCCTCAGAGCCCTACGTCACGGAATTTCTTTTGGGTCCATGGCGCAACATAACAGAGCAACAGGTGAGTTTTAATTTTGTTTCTTTCCATCCAGCAAGTTCTTAACTGTGACTTTTTGTATCCAATTGTAAAATAAAGCTAGTACAAGATGTGTATCCGGTGGGCACCTACTCAAATCTGGTTCAATTGGTATTCGTTTTTCTCATAACCGATTTTCTGCGGTAAGTTTATTATAAAATTACTAAAATATTATAACACATTTTATGTTAAAGTATTATAATATTATGTTGTTAGCATTCAATTCATGACAGATAAACAAAATTGTTTAATCTTAGGACTATGATTGCTATTCGAACTGGAAGTTCAAGTATAAGTAATTTTTAATGTAATAAAGAGTTTGATCCAGAAGGTATTAAAGTTCTTACAAAAAGAATTTTCTACTGAAGGCTACTATCACTAATCAGTTTTAAACTGGTTGTTCGAAAGTAAGATACAGTTTTGGATAGGACCGACTTCGACAAATTGATCAATTTAATTTAAAATAGAAACAGAAATCCTGCCCTGCCTAAATGCACTCGGATGCTGATGTATACGCAATATATGATAAGATTATAATACCCTCCATATGAGTATAAAAATAATACAGTTTTAATTATTTCAATAGAGAATATGTTTGTTTAATTGATGAGGATTAAATCTTTGTTCCTTAAGTAAATAAACTTGTTGGTCAAAGCAGACAATATAGATCTTGGAGTCTCACAACTTATAAGAGTAAAGCTCAATTTGTATACTAAATTACTCTGCCTCATTTCATTGCAGCTATAAGCCACTAATAATAACAATTGGTGCTGCTGGTGTGATCATATGGAGCATGCTCATTTGGACGACCAGTTTGCTGTCATTGCAGATCTTGGAATTCTTCTATGGTACTTATATGGCCGCCGAAGTGGCCTACTATACGTATATCTATGCAAAGGTGGACAAAAAGTATTATCCACTAGTTACATCCCACACTCGGGCTGCCATGTTTGGTGGTAAGCTAATCTCAGGCATAATATCGCAGCTTATGATCAATCTGGAGCTGATGGACTACAAGCAGCTCAACTATATAACGCTGACTAGTGAGTTAATAAATTATAAGACATCAAAATGAATTGGCTTAAACTAAATACTTTTCAATAGCACAAATCATAGCAATGCTATGGGCCTTTTGTCTGCCCAAGGTGAACAAGAGCTTGTATTTTCATCGTGAAGCAAATGCAATTGAGTTCACGCCCGAAGCACACAGGACATCACAGCTGCAACAACAGCTGGAAACACAGGTAGAATCAGTTGACTCAGATTTGGCCAGCCAGCAGACAATTAGCCCAGTGAAATACAGCGCTATGAGCCTGCTCTGGCAGCACTTTTCCAGTGCCTACACAAATCCGCGAGTGGTGCAGTGGAGCTTGTGGTATGCCATGGGCTTTGCTGGCTATCTGCAGGTCACCTACTACATGCAGGTACTTTGGAAGACTATCGAGCCAAATCCACAGATTGCGTGGAACGGCGCTGTGGATGCCGTACTGACCGCTCTAGCGGCACTGACTGCTCTGGCCGCCGGATATCTGCATAATGATCGTGTGAGACCACGAGCCAGTTTGTTGGTGCTATCGGTGCTATCTGCTTTGGAAGGTGGCAGCATATTAATCTGCTGCTGGACTTATAATATCTACTGGTCCTATGTGGGTTTTGTGATCTTTGGCGCACTCTATGGCTTTACTATAACTGTGGCCAGGTACGTTTTATATTATAAAAGTTATGATTTACTTAAATTGTTCACTTTTAGCGCTGAGGTGGCACGTAATCTGCAGGAGGAAAGCTTTGGCCTCGTCTTTGGCATTAATACACTGCTCGCTTTGGTTTTTCAATCGCTGCTTACCTTCATTGTTGTCTCGGAAACTGGTTTTGAGCTCGCTCCTGTGGGACAGTACACGGTTTATGCTTTTTATTTCATTGCTGTGGCCATCATATATTTAATATCGGTCTTCATAGAGCATCTGTGGTATCGCGGATCTGAGAACGTCCAGCTAAAACCTAGTAATTTAGAATAAATCTAAGCAGTTCCATGCACAAGGACTGCGAAAGTAGCTTAATCAATCTATTTCTTATTACTAAGAGATGAAATGATAATCGACGCGAGCCTCAATATGTTTTTATATGTATTCTGCCTGAGTTTGTCGGCAGAGAGCGTTTCCAGATGTGCTCGCATTTTAGTGCAAATCTTTTTGAAGGCGATTTTGCCAATAATAATATAATGTATTTAATAACTGGGTTCAGGGTATATCGTAGTCGAGTTCACTCGACTACAGCACTCTTACTTGTTTTCCATAGTCTGCACTCTATGTTTTAATCAAACATTTGACTACTTCTCCTAATTAACGTAAAAACGTAACATATATAATTTTTAACGTCTGCAAGGGATATTAAAGAGATTTTATGCGTTGTGAAGAAACCCACATACGTCTACAAATGTTGTTCAATTGGTCTTTTGTGTATTATCTTATATTTTGAATATCTTAATAGTAAATTGTTAGAAATTAATAATGTTTGTTAAAAGTTCAGTTTTTGCAATTCCCGCGTTAACCATTGAAATCGAGCTGTTGTACTTAATAGCTCTAGTTTGTAAGCGGTAACAATAAGATATATAGAATATTATTCGCATAAAATGAATAAATAGCATTGCTATATTAAAAATGATACTTTAGTCATGCAGTTCGATGCTTCAATCATAACAATATGTGAAGTTTTATTATTATTATTATTTTTGTTCGGATATGTGCACTGCGACCTACTAGACCTATTTAAGCCTAGCTTCTTTGTTGGTTGTTTTCTGATTAAGGCAACACGCTCTGCTAGGATGTACCTTAAGCATCCTTCATCACTTTCACAAAACCTGCATAGTTCGCTACTGTAAATAACTTGGTAAAGTCTTGGTCTGCAAACACCTGTCAATATGCCAGTCAGTATCCTAAGTCTATTCTGATGACTTACTTAAATCGTTAATGATTATCGCACCCAAACGACATTTGGCTTGTTGGAGACCTGGCGCCTCTGCCTAGCTCCGTTGTCGCCGCTGCCTTTCTTCATTTCTAAGTTGCAGGCGTATTGTGTGTCTTCCTTGGGGTGCTTGCTGTACTCATTCTGCCTTGCTCATCTTACGTAAAGCTTAATGTGTGTCCCGATTCTTGATGTTAATTTCGTGCCCCCCTATTAGTATTTATTGCTGATTGACTATCGGATAGGATGACTATATCTGATTTCCGATAGTTACGTTTTAGGTTAAAGTCCGCAGATTACCCTATGAAATAAGCTGGTGTGCGGATATCCGAGGGCCTACCGCTCCAAGACCTATGCCCTGATTGGTGAGTGATCCAACGATGGACCATTTTATTGTGTGCGATTTCATAGGGTGGACTTCATCTAAAGTCGTCCAATCCCTTTTCCTACTCATATGTATTCTGCTGGCATTTCATCCCAAGATTGCATCAGTAGGGGTACTTCATCTAAAGGATTTGGGCATGTCTATGTCTTAGGATATGATTGCCCACATCGCTTCTGCTGATATTCTCTGGAGTGGTGTGAGCTGCATAAACTCTTCCAAGGCTTCCGGGAGCAGTCCCATCTCACAAGTTCTTAGACCAGGTAGTTTTACTAAGCATCAGTCATGTATTTAAATGGATTAATTGCATATTTAATTTATTTATGCATATATCACAATCATACTCACAATTACATCTTGGGACGAGGTGCGCACAAAACTAATCGGTGTAATTACGCATTTGTTGGATTCGCTATGGCAAGTGAAGTCAAAAATCTGAAAATACCTTATCAGAATTTGTATTTTTTTATTTTTTTTTTTAGCTTTTTTCGGATCAAGATCACTAGATACTACATCATATAGGATCGGATATGTCTACTTGTGTTTGTCTTTTTTAATTACTCCTCTATAAATAATTATACGATTTGTTTAATTAGTATACAAAGGTAATTAACATTCTAGTCAAGGAGTCAATAATGTATTAAACAAGTACAAAAACATGTACATTATTTGATTTACTTAATTGAAACAAGTAAGAGGGCTGTAGTCGAGTGAACTCGACTACCACATGCCCAGTTATTAAATATATTCTATTATTATTGGCAAATTCCCCTTTAAAAAGATTTGCACTAAAATGCAAGCAGATCTGGAAACGCCCTCTGCCGACAAACACACGCAGAATAAACACAAAAACATATTGACGCTCGCGTCGATTATCATTTCATCTCTTTCTCACACATGCGCTGGCATAATTATGCATACAGAAAATGCTTGCGGCTGCTGATAGAATTGAGATCAATATGAGAATACATTTTCGGCTATAACTTGGGTGTTTCTTATCCGATCTTGACAAAATCAGCAGTTGATCAATGGTATGCATATGCATATTATGTATTAATTAGAAGAGCCCGCTTTTAAAATTATGGCATTTATTATCGGATATTTATATATATTGATATTCGATAAACAGAGGCAGTTATCGATAAAATAACGCAAACGTGGTCTGCGCCCGGTATACGGGAACCTATATTCAAAATTTGAAGAGTCTAGCTCTTACAGTCTCTGAGATCTGCGTGTTCATACAGACGGACGGACATACATGGCTATATCGACTCGACTATTGATCCTGATCAAGAATATATAGACTTTGTGGGGTCGGAGATGCATCCTTCTGCCTGTTACATACATTTGCACAAAACCATTATACCCTTTTTACCCATTTTTAATGGGTTCAGGGGATAAAAATGAACTAAACTGCATAAACGGCGAATTTAAACACGCTAGTTTTTTGCATAGCAAACACGTTTAATTCGTGAATTTTTTATTATTATAATTAGTGTAATGTGAAAAGGCGTGGAATTTACACATGATTAGTGAGACTTAGGCATCTTAGGCATCAGCCCAGGGCCACCGATTAGATAGTGTTGGGCAGTCGTTGGGGTTAGTGATGGAATTGTCTTGGCTAGCAATTTCCGGCGTGCTATGCGTGTTTGGATTTTTACGTGAGATGCGTCCATCGGATTCTTACCATGCCGAGATCTTGCTGGGTGAGTGGTATAATGTGACGCAGGATCAGGTGAATCGCTCCGTCTATCCCATTAGCACCTACTCTTATCTCGGCCTGCTGATTGTTGTATTTCTTGTCACTGATTTTCTAAGGTAAGCCCAATGCACCCAAATAAATATATGTGTCTACTTAATAGTTACATATATTTTGTAGATATAAACCGATGATTGTTGCCAGTGCTATAATTGGCATTGTTATTGGAGTTTTGCTGATATGGACGACAACTTTATTGGGTTTGCAAATTGCTGAGGTATTTTTTGGCTTTTATCAGGCCGCCGAGGTGGCTTACTATTCCTACATTTATGCCAAGGTCGACAAAAAGTATTATCCCCGAGTCACCTCCCACACCCGAGCGTCCACGCTCGTGGGCAAGCTAGTGGCCGGATTATTGGCACAACTTATAATAGGTATGGATTGGATGAATTATCAGCAGCTTTTGTACATTTCCGCTGGATGTAAGTATGCAATTAAGTTAAATTGATCTAAATGTAAACTGGTTTTGTCTGTATGTCTGCCTGTTATTACCCATAATTATTCATAAGCTTTCAAGTTGTATAATGAATTAAGGCATCGTAAATTTTATTCTGCACAGCGCAAGTCTTGGCTCTTCTTTGGGCTATCGGACTGCCAAAAGTGGAGAAGAGCGTGTATTTTGAGCACAAAACCAATGACAATGGCAGTGATAAATCACCCACTGATAATATTGAGCACATAACTGATATACCACAGCCGCCTATCGCCAAGGAGGATCGTATTCAACCATTTAAACTGCTATGGTCGCATTTCTACAGCGCATATACGAATCCATTGGTACAGCAATGGAGCTTGTGGTATGCAATCAGTCTTGCAGGCCAGCTACAAGTTACCACCTATATGCAAGTGGTCTGGAAATCGTTTGACAACGAACCAACAGTGAGTATTACTCTATGCCTTAATTGCTCGTCTAATCAATTAATTACACCCAGGTTGTGTGGAATGGCGGCGTGAATGCCGCTTTGACTGCATTGGCTGCTCTCTTCTCTCTACTGGCGGGTTATTTTCATGCAGGTCGTTTGAAAACGCGAAACAGTTTTTTATCGCTGGCAGTACTGTCGGTTCTTGAAGGTGGCTGCATATTATTGGCATCGTGGACAACAAATATATATTTTTCATATCTGGGCTATGTGTTATTTGGAGCACTCTTAGGGTTTACTATCACGGTGGCCAGGTTAGTTTGAAATTCGATTGTTATCTATCTTATTTTCTTATCCGTTTTGATATTTTTGCAGCGCCGAGCTGGCCGGAAGTCTGCTAGAGGATAGTTTTGCCCTGATCTTTGGCATTAACACACTTATTGCACTCATATTACAAACATTGCTCACTCTGGTGGTCGTCTCTGATAGTGGTGGCCTTAATTTGACCATATCAGAACAATTTACCGTCTATGCATTTTATTATATTGTAATTGGCATTGTGTATTTCGTTGTTATTATCATTCAATATTTATTTAAAATCTCAAAGTGCTCAAAATCTAATGCCATATATGAAATGGAATAATTCAAATATTGAAATATTGATATTGCATTGAGATTGTCTAAACCAAATTCTATCTCAAGCATTTTAAATAATAACATTTTTCGGTGTTCAAAATTTATACTTCTTAGACTTAAATAGATTAAGTAACTAATAATGCATTATCGACACAAATGGAATCAATTGATATTAGCATAAATACATATATATAGCATAATAATAGTACATTTCTCGAATAAATAATTACTTTGGTTTTAATAAATAAAATATTTGAATTTAAGCTAAGCAAGTTGCATTTTCCTATATGAACTTAAGTTATGTTCTTAATTTTCCGTTACTACAATGCAAAGTGCTGCCAGATCAAAAAAACAATATATTTCTGCCAAAACTTAATGGGTAAATAGTAATCTAAAGCCAATAATAAAATAATCAAATCACATTCAGTTGCCTAAGTTAAAAAACATCTATTGCAATAAATTCAATTTGGCGATGCTTTCAGGGAAAATAGCAGAATACGAATATTGATTAATACCAAACCAGTAATACGGCCTCACTGTTAAGTGTAGCTAATTGCAACAGCTGATTTTTAACGCGGGGCAGTTTAGCAAAATGCTTGTAAAAACCGCACAATTATAATAAATTAGCAATAAAAACCGCGATTTACATTAGCTTCTTGTGTGTCAATAACTCACTTCACTTCACTTAATTTAGATATGGAATGCATCGATCCATATATTTATGGGATTTTTTCAAACTAAAGGCTAGGTGCAGTTTAAAAATGCGGGTTATTCGGCGGAATGTACAAAAGCTGATTCTAATAGGAAGTGTAGCCTCGATGTTCTTATTATTGTATGTGTTGAAAAGTGAGCAGGAAGATGTAGATAAGAGCCTAAAAATGTAAGTTATCTTCTGCTTATACTTGCATATAAATACACACACAGCCCTGATATGTATATAATTATACTATATATATAAAATATATATTCATGTATATATATATATATATATATATATATGAATATATATTTTATGTTGTTTATTTGTTTTAGAGCGAAATTATTGACAGATCGATAAGGTCTATGATGAATCAGGAATTTTAAACGGTTGTAGATTTACACTCATTCACACATAGAATAATTCAAAAAGCAATATTAATAAAAAAAAAAAAATGAATAAAAGAAAACCAGCACGGTTAACAACTTTATATTATACAATTCTGTAGTTAATGCACTTTTGTTAACTAAAGTGCTTTGAATTATTAAATTAAATATTTCTTTCAATACTTTTATAGAAATCGATATGTTTTGTGAAGCCAGAAATAACCGCAATCCATGGCGATATAACATGTTCCTATACGGATATTATACGCAAGTCCGACTACACAGTACGCTTTGGACGCACAGTGAGAATAAAGGAGCCATATGTGCTGCAGAACAGCGATTTTGTTCGAGTTGCATGCCATGCGACCAGCGGGGAGAGATGGTTTGGCATGGCTTCTGGAATACGGGACACGGTGCAACGTCCACCGACACCCAATGTGGCACCCAATCTGGCTGTGCTGCCACCCGAGGTGGTTGCTCAGGCCCAGCAACAGCTACAGGATCTGCCGACGAGTCCCTTTTACAATGTCTTGATGTTCGGCTTCGATTCGCTGAGTAGGAATGCCTTCATGCGTAAGTTACCGCGAAGCTATGCCTATTTGACACAACAACCGGGCGCCATTGTGCTGCAGGGATACAATATTGTGGGTGATGGCACTCCACAGGCACTGGTGCCGCTGCTCACTGCTGACCAGTGAGTTAATAAATTATAAGACATCAAAATGAATTGGCTTAAACTAAATACTTTTCAATAGCACAAATCATAGCAATGCTATGGGCCTTTTGTCTGCCCAAGGTGAACAAGAGCTTGTATTTTCATCGTGAAGCAAATGCAATTGAGTTCACGCCCGAAGCACACAGGACATCACAGCTGCAACAACAGCTGGAAACACAGGTAGAATCAGTTGACTCAGATTTGGCCAGCCAGCAGACAATTAGCCCAGTGAAATACAGCGCTACGAGCCTGCTCTGGCAGCACTTTTCCAGTGCCTACACAAATCCGCGAGTGGTGCAGTGGAGCTTGTGGTATGCCATGGGCTTTGCTGGCTATCTGCAGGTCACCTACTACATGCAGGTACTTTGGAAGACTATCGAGCCAAATCCACAGATTGCGTGGAACGGCGCTGTGGATGCCGTACTGACCGCTCTAGCGGCACTGACTGCTCTGGCCGCCGGATATCTGCATAATGATCGTGTGAGACCACGAGCCAGTTTGTTGGTGCTATCGGTGCTATCTGCTTTGGAAGGTGGCAGCATATTAATCTGCTGCTGGACTTATAATATCTACTGGTCCTATGTGGGTTTTGTGATCTTTGGCGCACTCTATGGCTTTACTATAACTGTGGCCAGGTACGTTTTATATTATAAAAGTTATGATTTACTTAAATTGTTCACTTTTAGCGCTGAGGTGGCACGTAATCTGCAGGAGGAAAGCTTTGGCCTCGTCTTTGGCATTAATACACTGCTCGCTTTGGTTTTTCAATCGCTGCTTACCTTCATTGTTGTCTCGGAAACTGGTTTTGAGCTCGCTCCTGTGGGACAGTACACGGTCTATGCTTTTTATTTCATTGCTGTGGCCATCATATATTTAATATCGGTCTTCATAGAGCATCTGTGGTATTGCGGATCTGAGAAAATCCAGCTTAAAATTAATAATTTAGAATACATCTAAGCAGTGGCATACGCAAGGACTGCGAAAGTAGTTTAATCAATCTATTTCTTATTACCATTTTTTTCATAGTCTTCACTCTATGTTTTAATCTAACATTTGACTGCTTCTCCTAATTAATGTAAAAACATAAAATATATAATTTATAACGTCTGCAAGGGATATTAAAGAGATTTTATGCTTTGTAAAGAAACCCACATACGTCTACAAATGTTCAATTGGTCTTTTGTGCATATCTTATTGGTAAATTGTTAGAAATTAATAATGTTTGTTAAAAGTTCAGTTTTTGCAATTCCCGCGTTAACCATTGAAATCGAGCTGTTGTACTTAATAGCTCTAGTTTGTAAGCGGTAACAATAAGATATATAGAATATTATTCGCATAAAATGAATAAATAGCATTGCTATATTAAAAATGATACTTTAGTCATGCAGTTCGATGCTTCAATCATAACAATATGTGAAGTTTTATTATTATTATTATTTTTGTTCGGATATTTGCACTGCGACCTACTAGACCTATTTAAGCCTAGCTTCTTTGTTGGTTGTTTTCTGATTAAGGCAACACGCTCTGCTAGGATGTACCTTAAGCATCCTTAAATAACTTGGTAAAGTCTTGGTCTGCAAACACCTGTCAATATGCCAGTCAGTATCCTAAGTCTATTCTGATGACTTACTTAAATCGTTTATGATTATCGCACCCAAAAGACATTTGGCTTGTTGAAGCGCCTCTGCCTAGCTCCGTTGTCGCCGCTGCCTTTCTTCATTTCTAAGTTGCAGGCGTATTGTGTGTCTTCCTTGGGATGCTTGCTGTACTCATTCTGCCTTGCTCATCTTACGTAAAGCTTAATGTGTGTCCCGATTCTTGATGTTAATTTCGTGCCCCCCTATTAGTATTTATTGCTGATTGACTATCGGATAGGATGACTATATCTGTTTTCCGATAGTTACGTTTTAGGTTAAAGTCCGCAGATTACCCTATGAAATAAGCTGGTGTGCGGATATCCGAGGGCCTACCGCTCCAAGACCTATGCCCTGATTGGTGAGTGATCCAACGATGGACCATTTTATTGTGTGCGATTTCATAGGGTGGACTTCATCTAAAATCGTCCATTCCTTTTTCCTACTCATATGTATTCTGCTGTCATTTCATCCCAAGATTGCATCAGTAGGGGTACTTCATCTGAAAGGATTTGGGCATCTCTATGTCTTAGGATATGATTGCCCACATCCCTTCTGCCGATATCCTTAGTAGCATAGCTTTCGGTAGGAGCGTTATGGTGTGGTGGAGTGGTGTGAGCTTCATTAACGCTTCTAAGGCTTCCGGGGGAGGCCGTTCGCTACTCGCAACCCGCGACACGTCTGGTGGCCTCAGATCCATCCCACAAGTTCTTAGACCAGGTAGTTTTACTAAGCATCAGTCATGTATTTAAATGGATTAATTGCATACTTAATTTATTTATGCATATATCACAATCATACTCACAATTACATCTTGGGACGAGGTGCGCACAAAACTAATCGGTGTAATTACGCATTTGTTGGATTCGCTATGGCAAGTGAAGTCAAAAATCTGAAAATACCTTATCAGAATTTGTATTTTTGTTTTATTCGGATATTTGTGTTTGTCTTTTTTAATTACCCCTCTATAATTATACGATTTGATTAATTAGTATACAAAGGTATTTAACGTTCTAGTCAAGACATGTGAATGTATTATAACAAGTACAAAAACATGTAATACTTACTTGATTTTATTTACTTAATTGAAAAATGCACTAAACTGCATACACGATGTTTAAATCGTGAAATTTTTATTATAATAATTAGTGTAATGTGAAAAAGTTTGGAATTTCCACATGATTAAAGAGAGAACTTCGTTGTGTCCCGCTGTGAGACTGTGAGACGGCAAGACTTAATCTGTAGACTGTAGTGCGCTGATTATAATAAGTGTATACTTATTGTTCAGCTTATAACCCTATAAAAGTTATGCAATTACTTTATTTATTTAGACGATATAGCACATACGGTGTCTCAGAGCTTATTTGGACCATTGTCTAGCAAAAAATTTAAAGTGCTATAAAGTTTAAACAAAGAAACAAACGTTTAGAAACAAATATTTAAATGGCAATTTGTTTAATGTTATAACCCCTTTTAGAAAAAAAACTTTAGTTTTTATTAAAATATTAGTTAAAAACATATGCAAAATACATGTCAAAGGTTATTTGGACCAGTCTAAAAAAAGTAACATATTTGACGTATAAAAACTTAAATAAATATGCTATGATTCCGGATGTTATTTTCAAGCAGATCCTCCAAATTTGCAATAACATATAAATCTGGAGTCTGGGCCGGTGGAATTATCATGTGGGGGCAGTTCCAGATAAGTCAGGACTGTAATAATCCTGACTTATGCTTAAGGTCATTGTCGTGGTAGAACCGGAAAGTACGTTTTCCATTTTGCCCTTGTCCTCTGTCCGATTTGCGTCCACGAAGCTCCGAATGATGTTGTATACAGTTGACTTGCTTAGATTGACCACTTCAGCTGTTTGGCGATGTGAATATCCCATTTGGAAGTGTTCCAGGACGAGATTCCGTTGATCAATGGTAGTCCGTTTGCCCATAGCCCCTGCTGGCTGGTTGCACCCGAGATACCGGATATAAATAAACTAACTACCAAGTATTGGTCTATTTATGACTTAAAAAATCCGGGTTTTATGGCATCCAGGTGACCATAATGTAACTGGTCCAAATAGGCTTTGACCATAAATTAAGGTACTCTTTTACATAACCCGACCTAGCAGGTGGGGAAACCCCATCTTATTAAATTCATATATTCATTTTGGTGGTTAATATATGTACCTGCCATAGGTCATTGGAATTTTTGAAAAATAACGTATCATTACTTTATGGAAGGCAATTAAAAATTTTGCTAGGCATAGGTCCAAATAAGCCCTGAGCCACTGTACATGAGTAGTAAGTTGCTGCCGGCATCTTAGCCTTTTAGCCCCGGGGCTCCGATTATATAGTGTTGGGCAGGCGTTGGGGTTAGTGATGGAATTGTCTTGGTTAACAATTTCTGGCGTGCTATGCGTATTTGGATTTTTACGTGAGCTGCGTCCCTCGGAACCTTACCATGCCGAAATCTTGCTGGGTGAGTGGTATAATGTGACGCAGGATCAGGTGAATCGCTCGGTCTATCCCATTGGCACCTACTCTTATCTCGGCCTGCTGATTGTTGTATTTCTAGTCACTGATTTTCTAAGGTAAGCCCAATGCACCCAAATAAATATATGTGTCTACTTAATAGTTACAAATATTTTGTAGATATAAGCCGATGATTGTTGCCAGTGCTTTAACTGGCATTGTTACTTGGAGTGTGCTGATATGGACGACAACTTTATTGGGTTTGCAAATTGCTGAGGTATTTTTTGGCTTTTATCAGGCCGCCGAGGTGGCTTACTATTCCTACATTTATGCCAAGGTCGACAAAAAGTATTATCCCCGAGTCACCTCCCACACCCGAGCGTCCATGCTCGTGGGCAAGCTAGTGGCCGGATTATCGGCACAACTTTTAATAGGTATGGATTGGATGAATTATCAGCAGCTTTTGTACATTTCCGCTGGATGTAAGTATGCAATTAAGTTAAATTGATCTAAATGTAAACTGGTTTTGTCTGTATGTCTGCCTGTTATTACCCATAATTATTCATAAGCTTTCAAGTTCTATAATGAATTAAGGCATCGTAAATTTTATTTGCTAACAATCACTTTACTAACATCTCTATCTTTCTGCACAGCGCAAGTCTTGGCACTTCTTTGGGCTATCGGACTGCCAAAAGTGGAGAAGAGCTTGTATTTCGATCACAAAACCAATGGCAATGGCAGTGAAAAATCACCCACTGACAATATTGAGCACATAACTGATATACCACAGCCGCCTATCGCCAAGGAGGATCGTATTCAACCATTTAAACTGCTATGGTCGCATTTCTACAGCGCATATACGAATCCATTGGTACAGCAATGGAGCTTGTGGTATGCAATCAGTCTTGCAGGCCAGCTACAAGTTACCACCTATATGCAAGTGTTCTGGAAATCGTTTGACAACGAGCCAACAGTGAGTATTACTCTATGCCTTAATTGCTCGTCTAATCAGCTTAATTGCACACAGATTGTGTGGAATGGCGGCGTGGATGCCGCTTTGACTGCATTGGCTGCTCTCTTCTCTCTACTGGCGGGTTATTTTCATGCAGGTCGTTTGAAAACGCGAAACAGTTTTTTATCGCTGGCAGTACTGTCGGTTCTTGAAGGTGGCTGCATATTATTGGCATCGTGGACAACAAATATATATTTTTCATATCTGGGCTATGTGTTATTTGGAGCACTCTTAGGGTTTACTATCACGGTGGCCAGGTTAGTTTGAAATTCGATTGATATCTATCTTTTTTTCTTATCCATTTTGATTTTTTTGCAGCGCCGAGCTGGCCAGAAGTCTGCTAGAGGATAGTTTTGCCCTGATCTTTGGCATTAACACACTTATTGCACTCATATTACAAACATTGCTCACTCTGGTGGTCGTCTCTGATAGTGGTGGCCTTAATTTGACCATATCTGAACAATTTACCGTCTATGCATTTTATTATATTGTAATTGGCATTGTGTATTTCGTTGTTATTATCATTCAATATTTATTTAAAATCTCAAAGTGCTCAAAATCTAATGCCATATATGAAATGGAATAATTCAAATATTGAAATATTGATATACTTTGGTTTTAATAAATAAAATATTTGAATTTAAGCTAAGCAAGTTGCGTTTTCCTATATGAACTTTAGTTATGTTTTTAATTTTCCGTTACTACAATGCAAAGTGCTGCCAGATCAAAAAAACAATATATTTCTGCCAAAACTTAATGGGTAAATAGTAATCTAAAGCCAATAATAAATAATCAAATCACATTCAGTTGCCTAAGTTAAAAAACATCTATTGCAATAAATTCAATTTGGCGATGCTTTCAGGGAAAACAGCAGAATACGAATATTGATTAATACCAAACCAGTAATACGGCCTCACTGTTAAGTGTAGCTAATTGCAACAGCTGATTTTTAACGCGGGGCAGTTTAGCAAAATGCTTGTAAAAACCGCACAATTATAATAAATTAGCAATAAAAACCGCGATTTACATTAGCTTCTTGTGTGTCAATAACTTTGTGTGTTCCAAAGGGCAAAGCGTGAGTGTGTCAATATTCACTTAATTTAGATATGGAATGCATCGATCCATATATTTATGGGATTTTTTCAAACTAAAGGCTAGGTGCAGTTTAAAAATGCGGGTTATTCGGCGGAATGTACAAAAGCTGATACTAATAGGAAGTGTAGCCTCGATGTTCTTATTATTGTATGTGTTGAACAGTGAGCAGGAAGATGTAGATAAGAGCCTAAAAATGTAAGTTATCTTCTGCTTATACTTGCATATAAATACACACACATATATATTTTATGTTGGCTATTTGTTTTACAGCGAAATTATTGAGAGATCGATAAGGTCTATGATGAATCAGGGCGAGTGCCGACAACCGCACTTACCCTTGGACAATCCTGAAATTATGAAATTCTACAAGCCGGTTGATAAAATAAATTGCGGGTCCAAGCCAGATTGGGTCATGTGTGAGGTAAAATAATGAAAAAATGTTAAACTCATTCACACATAGAATAATTCAAAAAGCAATAATAATAATAAAAAAAAATTAATAAAAGAAAACCAGCACGGTTAACAACTTTATATTATACAATTCTGTAGTTAATGCACTTTTGTTAACTAAAGTGCTTTGAATTATTAAATTAAATATTTCTTTCAATACTTTTATAGAAATCGATATGTTTTGTGAAGCCAGAAATAACCGCAATCCATGGCGATATAACATGTTCCTATACGGATATTATACGCAAGTCCGACTACACAGTACGCTTTGGACGCACAGTGAGAATAAAGGAGCCATATGTGCTGCAGAACAGCGATTTTGTTCGAGTTGCATGCCATGCGACCAGCGGGGAGAGATGGTTTGGTATGGCTTCTGGAATACGGGACACGGTGCAACGTCCACCGACACCCAATGTGGCACCCAATCTGGCTGTGCTGCCACCCGAGGTGGTTGCTCAGGCCCAGCAACAGCTACAGGATCTGCCGACGAGTCCCTTTTACAATGTCTTGATGTTCGGCTTCGATTCGCTGAGTAGGAATGCCTTCATGCGTAAGTTACCGCGAAGCTATGCCTATTTGACACAACAACTGGGCGCCATTGTGCTGCAGGGATACAATATTGTGGGTGATGGCACTCCACAGGCACTGGTGCCGCTGCTCACTGGCCACACAGAACTGGAGCTGCCGGAGACAAGAAAGCGCGTATCTGGTTCGGGTAGCGTCGATGCGTACCCTATGATTTGGCAGAACTTTGCACGCCTTGGCTATTTGACATCGTTTAATGAGGATTTACCATATGTGGGCACGTTCACATACCGCATGAATGGATTCGATTCCCAGCCCGTTGATCATTATTTGAGAACATTCTACATGCAGGCTTCGAACATGCTGAGCGGCAGTGCACCCAACTGCGTTGGCAACCAGCCAGATCATCTGGTCATGCTGGATTACACCAAGAATGTGAGTAACTTAAGATGTTGCTTGCAAATTAGAATAGCGTGATTTCAGATGTTTATTATAATTTTTTTTTTTGTTGATATATTAACCAAATAAAATAAGAAGGATAGTTTAGAATCAGAATACGAATAATTAAATTTTAAAAAATCATTGAATTGAGATTATATTTTCCGAACGAACACTTACTTTCAATTTAATGCACTTTATTAATTTTGGTTTGTTGCAGTTCATGTTGAAGTATCGAGACTCCCCACGGTTTGTGTTTAGCTTTCATGGCGGTCTTTCACATGATTCTATTAATCTTGTGGGCGCTGCCGATGACGATGTGCACGATTGGCTGGTGTCACTTAAGGAGAAGTCGCTACTCGACGATACCATACTAATTTTCATGGCTGATCATGGCAATCGCTTTGCCGAGGTGCGCGCCACGTTACAGGGCAAACAGGAGGAGCGCTTGCCCTTTTTCAGTTTTGCATTTCCCGAATCCTTTAAGAAACGCTTTCCCCAGGAGTACAACAACTTTTTGGCCAACGAACATCACCTCAGCACGCCCTTTGATGTGCATGCCACGCTTAAGCATCTGATCCGTAAGTTTTCATCAAAAATAAGTATTTACATGTAAACTAATAGTAAAAATTAAGACAAAGGTAACTATTTCGTTTAATCGCATTTCACAATTTGTGATGTTCGGAAAATTATTCTCCAATCATCCCATCAACCGTTTAATCATTTAACTTATCTAACTGGACTGTTAACTATTTGTTTTTTAAGAACAACATTTGATTCTATCTATATACACTTATAGTTCTCATTATTTATCTGCAACTTACCTTTTAAAGATTTGCAAACTTCTGGCCTTTATGAGCTGACACCTGACAACAACTACGACAGCCTTACCAACGATATCAAAACGGAACCAGTTCAGCCAAGGGACATACACATCTCGGAGCAGGCACGGGGACGAGCCCTATCGTTATTTGAGCGCATACCCAGCAATCGATCCTGCTCCGATGCGTACATTGAACCGCACTGGTGCGCTTGCCTCAATTGGTTGCCGTTGACGTTGAATGACACTCGCTACGCGGGTATCATACTCAAAGCGGCCAGCAGCATTGTGGAGACCATAAATGCAGCAACGGTAGAGCGTCGTCAGTTATGTGCGCCACTTCAACTGGTACAGGTTAACTGGGCGCTGCGTTTACACCCGCACAAAGAGCTGCTGGAGTTCAAGACCAATAGCGATAGGGATGGCTTTTTGGCGGACCTGAGTGGTCATACAGTGGTGCACGAGGAGTTCTATCAACTACAGTTGGTCACACAGCCAGGTCAGGCGCTTTATGAGGCGAGTGTCGCCTACAACTTGCACACATTCAATGTGACAACAAAACTGACAGATATCTCGCGTGTCAACCAATACGGCACGCAGGCTAAATGCATTTACGAGCGCGATCCGGAATTGCGCAAATTTTGCTACTGTCGCGATTAAAACTAAGCCAAAGTCATACAATGCACAAACAGAATTAATATTAACATACACTGGAATATTTCCTATAAGACTTATTTCTTATATTGTTAGCTTTTAATATATTCTTCTTCTTTGAAAATTAATAAATTATAACGATTTGCAATTTTTTTTATCATTTTTTTTAGAGATTTCATAAGTAATTTATTTATTTGTAAGTTGTGTGTAGTTTTATATTGAATATTCGCATTAACTATGCTCAAACTTTCTACATTAATTAAAGATAAATTAATGTAATTAATCTCTGTAGTATAACTGCCTGCATAAATTCGTAACCGCAAAGAATTGCTATAAACATACATTGGTGTAGTAATATTACCAAATATGAAAAACATTTTCTCAAAAACCACCTGCATAGCCAAATTATGTTTTGTTTTGTAATTGGTTGATGCACTTGCCTGAATTTATATCTTAACTTGCAGATATTTAATCTTCTCCACAAACTTGAAAACGTGTGTTAACCATATTTAAACTGTTATTGAGTTATGGGCTATATTTTGCCCAATATTTCAAATGGCACTTTAATTTTTCTGATCCGCCTATCTGCTAAAATGTATTTTTTATTGTAAGTGCTGTGTATATAAATATATATTAAGATGTATATGTATAACTGTTATGTTTTAAAAATATACTTATGTGTATATACGTAACTTTAATATATCGCACACAGTACGAATCTTAACTTTGGATTGAATTCTATGGATTGAGCTTTCTCAACATTTCTTATATAAAAAAATGTTTATTTGTTAGTTAATGCACTGTTATAAACTGATAATGAAATGGGAGCAAAGTAAAACATATAAAATAAAAACAAAAGTTGTGATTTATTTGTAGAAAAATACCGAAAAGAAATTAATAAATATTTATTAAAAATTAGCATCAAATGTTACAAACAAATAGGAAACTAATAAATATATTCTAGGACAGAAACAGATCACGAATATAAAAAAAAATTACGTAAATCAAAAGATAACTAATTTAGTTCATTTTTAATTTAACTGTAATATATAGTATCTAAAAGATATCCTTGCACAGGGTGGCCGCTGAGTAAATATGTGTGAAAAGTATCGCATACTTTACGGCTTCGGTTCATCCTTCTCACAGAACTTTTAAATTAACCGGACAGATGGCAGTGCAACACGCAACACGAGTACACGTAGCCAATACAACTTGGGTTGTGTAATCGATGGATTTTCGCAATACATTTGCAAATGTTTAAACTAATTTTATGTGTAATGATTATTTGGTTATGTGCATGAGTGAGAGTTGGCCTAGGGCATTCCACTTAGCTATACGCCGCTGTTGCCGCTGCGCCAGTTGGCATTTTGGGTCACGACACCGACGTCGCGAGGAACTCCTGAAGTCGCTGCACGGTGACACGATCCAATTTGCACAGATCAAAGTCAAATGTTTTGTGCGTAATCTCATAGCAGCCGGTGGCTGCAATCATTTCGACAACCTGCTGCAGCTCCTCATTGTCCTGCAGAGTCATTATTTTGTGATGCAGCTCCTGCAGTTCGGTCAGGTATTCTGTGGGCAAAGGCGTATTGTTGTCGCCGCCGCTACCACCACCACCACTCATTGTTGGCTCGACGGGCGAATGGCCGCTATTATTGCTATTGCCATTATTGTTATTCAATGTGCTGTTGTTATTATGGCTGCTTGGCGAGGAGACAATGCTGTTGTTGGACGCCGCGGCTACAGCTGCCACAACATTTGTTTGTCGCAGCGAGGGTGATTTGGATTTCTCTCGCGTCGTTTTGCCCGCCAGTTCCTTCTTGGTGGTTTTCAGTGCGGGCTCAATGAAGGTGGTTGCCGTGGTGGTGGTGCTGCTGCTATTGCTATTCTGCGAGTTGCGTCGATTGCGTTTCTTTTCCTCTTTGAGCTCTGACTTGTCTAGCTTCTCTGTCTTTGCCTCTGGTGATTTATCCAGCCTCTCTGGCTTCTCTAACTTGTCGCCTGGCTTGGACTTAACCTTGTGTTCCTTGCCAGTTAAATCGGCAGCTTTGGAATCCTTTGAACTAATGTTCTGTGTGTTCTTTGCAGCATGTGTGCTCTTCTGTTGACTGCTCTTCGCCGGCAGATCGGGAAAGCTGCTATTGGAGCTATCTGAATGCTGCAGTGTGGCCGCAGTGGCCGCTGCCAATGCATTGGTCGCCGCCAAGTCTGGTGCTGATTGTGCGGAATCCATGTCGCTTAAATCTAAATTGTTAGCTGCCTTGCTTGGCGCCTGGGCCGTTCCACTTGCTGGAGCTACTGTTGCTTGCTGCTTATTGCTGTGCTTTGAATCCGCATCGCGTTGTCGCTTATCCTCCTTGCTGGCGGTTTTCTCCTTAGATTTTTTGTGTTTCTCCTTCTTGCTGAGCACGGCTACAGTTTTATCTGTATTTGTCTCAACCTGTTGGCTACTCAACTCGGTTTTGGGTGAGGATTCAGCGACTGCGGCTGCTGCTCCACTTGCTGCTATTGCTAATGTTGCTGTGGGTTTCTCCGTTGCAGTTGGCATCTGTTGCTGTTGTGACTTTTCCCTTTCGCGTTCCTTCGACTTGTCCTTGTCGCGTTCTTTTTCCTTGTCTTTGTCACGATCGGTGCGCTCCTTGTCCTTATCTTTGCTTTTATCCTTTTTCTTATGCTTGTGCGATTTCTTGTCCATGGCACTGTTGCCATTGCTGCTGCTTGTTGTCTTGTCGCTTTTCGCTTCCGCGGCCTTCTCGCCGCTCTTTGCGGTTGATTGGGGCGCCTGCGCGGTCAACTCCTCCTTATCGTGAGCACGCTGCTTGCTGCTGCTGGAGGCCAGACTACTGGTGCTAGCGCTGCTGCCCAGCGAATTGGGCGTGCCCTTGCAAGTTGCCTTGAGTGCATCGTAGTTGGCTTGAGATTGTGACGGCAGCGATTGTTGTGACAGACTGCTGCCGGTGGCCGGACTGTCGCTATGTCCACGCTCATCTTTCAAAGCGCGCTTATCCTTGTCGCGCTCCTCACGTTGCTTTTCACGCTCGCGCTCCCGTTCACGCTCCTTGTCCTTTTTCTCTTTTTTCGACTTTTTGTTCGAGCTGCGCTCCTTGTCCTTTGGTTCGGACTTGCTTGTTGACTTGTGTTCCTCACGTTCTTTGGAACGAGAATTGGGCGTGACAGCGGCGCTGTCGGTTTGCTTCTTGGGACTCATTTCGGCGAGGCTAGATCTGCTGCCAGCCTTGGGACTAACAGTACGCCGCACCAGTGCCGTGGAGGCTGCTGTGACTGCGCTGCTGCTGCTCAGTTCACGTTCGCGCTCTTTGTCGCGAGTTTTATCCTTTTTTGACTTTTCCTTGTCTTTGTCTTTGTCATGCCTACTGCTGCTGCTACTCTCGCCGGATTTGCCAGACTTGCGCTCCTTGTCCCGTCCATGCCGATCCTTCTTATCCTTGTCGCGCGGCTTGTCTGAACTGTTGGACTTATCACGCTCCCTGTTCGACTTCTCTTTAGCATCATGAGAGCCACCTCTCTTGGCGGTACTGGAGCCGACTTGTGCCTTCCCATCAGGCGAGGTCTTGGGCGCAGTTCCAGCCGGTAGAATCGGCGGTCCGAAGAGCGCGAAGGTAGTAACCTTACCTCCATCTTCGGTGCGAGATTTGTGCTTCTTGCTGGAGACAGAAACGCCTTCAATTACCATGCTGCCGCCACCACCTTTTGCCTTGACAAGGTTCAACTCTGAGCCGGATCCTTCACCAACACTGGGTGATGCCGTGCGATTGAGGTTGCCGGCGACTGTGATGTTAGCGCCAAAAACCGGCACTCCGCCGCCACGCATCAACCTGGCACGAAACTCCTCCGATGGCGCCTCAAAAACATGTGTTTTGACTTCGACGCGATGTCGCGGCGGTCCCGTCTGCTGCAGATCCAAATCATATTGATACATGATGCGCTTTGGCTCGTCCCGATTGCGAAAAAATATTTCGACGGGCAATATGAAGCCGGCATAACCGGACTCCTGTATGGCATAAGGTGGATCTTTGATAACTGAAAAGTACAAATTTATTATTTTGGCGCGCAAAATAGAAACAGTAATTAAGTTCAGATTTTTACCACGCTTTGGCTTGGGAAAGGAATCGTGCAGAATGAAGACAACCTTGTCAACAAATGCACTTATGTCCGCCTTGTTCACACCCTGCACATATATCTCCCAGTCGTGGGTGAAGGCCTGCGGATGTTTCTTGCTGCGCAGCTTTGATGTGTGACCAATTTCAAACTGCACCTTGACTGCCATATCGCTAATGCCGGCAACGGGCAACACATCAAACTTCTATGTCGGCTATATCAATATTCTGCAAGATTATATTCGTATATAAACAAAACTGTGTGAGACTCTGAGGCGGCGCAGTATGTCTGCTACTTTTTTTTTTTGTGTGTGTGTTGGTGTCACCTCAGCTAAAAGTGCCATGTGCCACGCAAGTGCAGCAATAAACAAATGTTTATGACACCGTAATTGTATGCTTGAATGTGTAAAATTGAATTTGTGGGTCACTTCAGCGGCACCTTATTTATTTAACAACAAATACGGGTAAAGAAAACGAAAACACTCGTACTACATACACATTGATTAATATCGATATCGGCGTATGTAAATAACATGGATATTAAGCGAATGCAACTCTGGGGGATAGCTTAAATATTCAGTATATTTTATTTAAAGTGGCAATTGTTTTGTCTATCGATAAAATGCAAACGATAGTCGTTCAATTGGTAGAAAGCAGCTGATTTGCCATTCACTCGAGACTGTAAAAACATTAAAATGTTTTGCGAAAAAAACCGCAATAAAACTTGAGAAAAAGTAGCAGTATATTAAATGTAAACTGCAGACCGTCGGTGTTTCTGTTTCAAAATGGCAAGCGACTACACTGCCAATCAATTTGTGTCCACCAACACATGTGCAGCCAGTGCGGCGAGCTCTTCCCGTTGGCTCACCGAGGAAGTCTTCAAGCTGATCGATATTGTGCAACGTGATGAAGCTATCTACAATCCACGACACAAATACTACTTTTGTCGACCATACGTTGAGAACTTTTGGCGTGAGGTTGACTTGAAGCTGGAGAAAAACCCCGGTGCAAGTTTGGCCAAATGGACTAATTTAAGAATTTCATTTCGACGGGAATACACCAACTATTTGGAGGAGAAAGTTCCGCCCTGCTGGTCTTACTTTGATCGCATGTTCTTCCTGCATCCATATCTACGCAAAAAGCATCAACAGCCCAAGTCGCTGGACACACAGGTACAAGATGCACTGGCGCATCTAACCAGTCTGTCCAGTCGCATGCAGCGGGAACGCACAGTTAACACTTGTCCAGCGGGTAGCAGCACCAACGGGAACAGCAATTCAGGGCAAGTGAATACCAGTAGTGTGGTGCAATCGCCACAGCAGCAACAACTGGACAACTACTTGGACTACTTTGATGAACACAACAACTCGGAGCTGGATGAGATTATCGATGAGGAGCATCGTGCTCGTTTCCAAAATGACATCAAATCGGAGTGTGAGGAACCAGTTGATGATTACGAGCCTGAAACCGAAGCAGAGCCCGAGCAGCGTGTAAATCAACATCATCAGCACCTCGATGAGGATGATCATGATGAGCATGAAATGCGAGCGTTAACTTACGACACGGCGGCACCCAGTTCCACATCCAACTCCTCTTCGCTACTGCCGCCAGAGAAACGCCATGCACAGCATTATCAACAACATGCAAACAGTGCCAGCAGCAGCCGACTGCAGCACGTGAATCGTTTGCAATTGCGCTCGTACCAAGACGAGATGCGTGCTCAGCGCTCACGCTCACAGGAGTTGCAAGGTGCCGCTGCTGCTGCTGCCGCTGCAACGGCGGCTGCTGTTAGCGCTGCCAACATGCAAACGCACCCCAACATTTCATTTGTGCGTCCCACTTTCACCAGCAAGCCCGTCGATATGGTGAGCACTACAACGCACGCTTGTGCTTCTGTTGCCGGCATCGGTGTAGCTTCCACATCCGATGCGGAATTGCCAGCATCATCCACTGGGGCAGCATCTGCACCCACGCCCAGCAGCGTCTATCTGAGCCAACGTCATGTGCATATGCCGCACTCACACTCGCATGCGCATCATCAAACGACGGCCACGCAGCGATTAGAAGTGAACAACTCATCCGGAGCTGTGGCGACAGCGGGTGCTGTGGAACTGTGCGACTGCAAGACAGATTCGGATGCCATGTTTCTCATGAGCCTCTTGCCCGACATACAGAAGCTAAATGGACGCGATCGAGGCAAAATTAAGATAGCTTTCCAAAACATATTGCAAGACTACTTATATCCGGACTAATTGCGACTTTAAGTCATATCTGCTGCTAGCGAAGATCTCTCGGCTCGGTGTATACAATTTTGCTTAGAGCATGCACAAATCTACTTTCGGATTATTGTTAAGTTAATCAATCGGCACAGCCAGAAATTTCAAATTTGCATTCGAACTATTCCCTACAGCTTTGCTAAGCAAAAAAAAAACAGTAACCACAACAAAGTTTCCTTAAATTGCAACTTTATCCTTTTTGAACAATATGTGTTATAAATTATTTTATTTGTAAATGTATAAATATTAAAAAATATGTTATGTTTAACACAAGAAATTCGTTGAAATTAAAGGCGACATGTTTATTATTACTACAGTTAAACTAATTTTAAATGGTTTGGTCCTCTGAATCTAAATTACTTGAAGCACTATAGATTCAGAACTCAGCACAGGTCCTTCTACTGATTGAAACACTCTTCTCAGTCCAAATCAGACACGAATTTTATCGTCATAAGGCCAAAAATCAACATAATCAATTTATTGGTGGTGAAATTTTGTCTTAGCAACTTTTAAATTCCACAAAAAAATTTCAAAATATATGTATTGACATCTGTTTGACTATCGGTCCATTATATTGATATAACGCACGAAATATTGAAATATGAAAAGTAATATTTTGAAGGAAATACAACAACTAATGTAAAATTCCTTCCTTACCATTTAATAGTTGAGCATATTGAATTTGGATTTATGCCGACATACTAAGTTAAAAAATAATACAATGCCTATTGTGGACTATATTTTGTGTTAATGACATAGTATTATTGGATCTTAAATCTTAACGAATATACTGTATACTTGTGCCAATGTTCTTCACTCGAACAGCTTCAGGTTGCGCGCGATCTTCTGTATCTTATTGTCCAGAGTCTTGTCCTCGTACTCACAGATGTAATAGTGCCTGGATGTGCACTCCTGCCCATAGTACACATAGCTGTGCTTCCCCGAATTGTAACTGAGACGCAGGCAGCGTCCCTTGCCCTCAATCTGCACTGTATTGTTGAGTATATCTTTGTCCTCGGCAGATTCTTCGCTGCTGTCCACCAGATTGGTGGCTGTTGAGTTCTCAGCCTTCTGTGACATTGCTATGGATGTAAGGTTTGTATTCGGATTGACGGGCTTTGCTGAATTCGACCAAATCCACAACAATCCCGGGTTAAGACCACCCAGCCAATAGTCGCGTCCCCGATGTGCCGGTTGATTCAGTAAATATGCCATTATCTCCTCATTCTCAGACACCTTCTCAAATTCAGCCAGGTGCGCAGAGAGGCCCTTGCAAGCGGTATTCGCTGTCTTCCAGTTTACCTGCTGCTGGCTATTTATATAGTAGCAATTGTCACTGATGCGCGTAAAGTTCGTCGGGCAAGGGTCTCGCACTTCCTTCTGATTGTTACCAGCCATCAGATAGTATATTAATTGTTCCGTTCGTCGCACGCGGCTTTCCAAGTAATCTAATGAATAGAAAGTGAATTTAATTAAAAATTAAAGTTTCATGTCGAAAAAAACCAGTAAGCTTAGCACTATCTTATATCTTACAGGAATTTAGTCTAAGTATACCAAACATACTGATATGCATTCACAAATCTTCTATATGTTTTTAAACTGTTTGCACGCAATGTGTTCAACTGAACTTATATAGATAATGCATTGAAAACCGTTTTTTATTAAAAAGTTTCTAATATATTGACAATTGGTTTAAATAGTTTTATATTTTCATACCAACACGATATACAAGCTTCTCAATGGCGCCCAGCAGATACAAATCGTTTTCAGAGACGGCACGAAATGTATTTGGTGGATTGCTATGTGACTGTTGGCCCAAATGTTGCTGTTGCAAGTGTGTCTGCACTGGTCTCAAGTGCGCCTGAGGTGCATTGCTGGAACTGCCACCGCCACCTGAGCCACCAAATCCAAAAAGTTGTTGCAAGAAACCGGGTTGCTGGCGTTGTTGTTGCTGCTGCTGCTGCTGTTGCTGCTGTTGCTGCTGCTGTTGCTGCTGAAGTTGCTGTTGTTGTTGATGTTGCTGCTGGTGCAACATTTGATTTGTCATGGGTCGGAACTGAGGATTAACCATAGGGCCTTGGCTTTCCACTGGCGTGCGTAGATGGGGCTCTAGCTCCACAGCCTCGCCAATGCGACGCGTAATGTAAATATTGTTGCCAGGCCGCTTATAAGCCGAAGAATGGTAACTGAGGGGTCCGTTCATCCCACCGTCCATATAGGCCAGATCCTTGGACATGCGCTGGCTGCTGCTCTGGCTGTAAAGTAGCGCAAATGATAATTAACTAATCCATTTTGGCAACAATTTAAACACACACACCTTAACACATAATCTTCGAGAAATTGTGACCAATTTGGTGCCGTCAATGATTCATTTGCGTATTTTTGCATAGTTTCACTCTCCGCATTACATAATCCAGGGCAAGGGCCCAGACTTATTAACAACATCAACATATAGACACGGACATGACGACACTTTATTATTTTGATTTTCTTGGCGGCCGGTGACATGGTGACATGTAATGCCAGCTTGCGCTATCCACTCTCTTTAAATATTCCCCTCACAATCTCAAGCTACAAATAAGCACTTTCGTTTTCTACAAATTGCGGGCCGTTTCTTGTTGTCGTCGCGTCGGCGCTGAGATTCAAACTGAGACTGTAGCTCAATTGGAGCTGCGTTTGGCTATCATGACCATGGCAATGCCTTTGCGACGTCGACGCATACCCGGTTGCTGTTGTGATTGTTGTTGGTCGATTTTTTTAACAGCGTGAAATGCAAAATTTCACTTTCTCCGACGCTCTTCACAAATGTAAGTCATTGGGTTTGGTTTGAGTTTTGTTTGCTTGACAGCGGCGCCTTTTTGACTTGTTGTTTAAGTGATTGTGAATGCGTTTATTGTCTACTTTAGTCCATTGATAAATACAAAATTTATTTAATATCATTAAATTACTTTTTTATTATTGAATAGTTAGCTACTGGTACATCGTAGCTTTGAATTCGAGTTCATTTTCATAAACATATAAGCAGGGCTACAATTCATTATTATTTTTATTTATCTTTATCTATTTGTTAGGATATTATTTTATACAGCCCTTTTAAGCCCTTAAGCATCTACAGATATAAGTTCCTATCTAAAGATTCCTTTAATTGCAGTCATTAACATTAACTTTCTGAAGATCAAAACTATTTTTGCTTATATAATCAGGTTTCAACAAGCTTATTTGAATAGATGTCCAACTGTCAATCACGACAACACTTAATAATATTATTAGACCTGTCTATAGATGGACATATTATACGCACACATTATAAAGAAAGGGGAATTGAATATGTATATAATTAAATTTTCGCTTAATTGATTTTGCGATCATTTCTGACTTTGGAGACGGCCGGTCGGAGATTACTATAACCAGCATCATCAAATCATGGAGCGTGTTTCGCTCTCTAACCACATGTGGAGAAGTGCTCTAAAAAAAAAATAAAAATATAATTTCTGATGGTTGCCATAAAGTATTCAACGCATGCATGCTTTGACTTTCATTATGACTTGTTTTGATTACTTATTACCGATTGTTAACAATTTTGCAACGAAGGTCCCCTCTCATCGTTCATATTGTTTGGCCTTTGTGATCCGCTTCGATGACGCATTTGTAAATTTTTGGGTTTTTGATTTGATCTTGAGGGGTTTTCCCAAAATGCTGAATAACACAACACTTTGCGTTTTCAAGATATCATATCAAACATTTCTCAAGCTTTACTCAGAAAAGACAAACGCAACAAAATTCCCATTTTTAAATAAATCTTTAAATTAATAGAAATCAATCGGATTGATAATTTCGGTATATTAATGTAGAAAATTTTTTTTTTAGGGATATTTAAATGGGTCGACGAGACTTATATCTATCGATTCTAACCATAATTTTAAGAGCTATCTTTGTGTTTCGAGTTTTTGAGATGTGATAAAACACTTCAAACATTCAAACATAAAGCACATTTCCTAAAAAAGCATTCACGACCAACCATACTCAATTATATTTTTGTTAATACAAACCTTCCTGAAAATAAGTATATAATGCAATATTGAAAACTAAATTTGATTCTGTTTGGTGCATCGCCTTACTATCGAAGGGAAATCGAAATTGACTTTTTAGACTCACTTTAATGAAAGTCAGAATTTCTGGTTTGTTTCATGCAAAGAAAATTAGTAGTGCCTTCTCATCCAAGCAAACATCAACATATAATATTTTTTATAATTCGTTTTTTATAAATTTTTATACTTTTTTTTCGTATTTTTTGTGTGTGGTTTTTTTTTAAATATATTATAAAATTTCAAATTTTCAACCATCATTCTTAACAGCATAGATACATTTTAAACTCTCTCGCTATCTCTCTCTCTCTCTCTCTCTCTATCTCTCTCTCTTTCTCTCACTCTCTCTCTCTATTTTTATCTCTTTATCTTTTACTAAACTTGGGTATGTTAAATGATTGTTTGTTCTGCTCAACTTCTTAGTATTTTTTAACATGATTTTAAATATACAAAAATTTATTATAGAATTCAGTTTTTGTTGTTCTTGTGGTTGTCGAAACTACTTATTTTGTTTCGTTAAACAATTTGAAAGGTCTTGGTGAAACTATACGGGAATATTTCGATCTGACATACATTCCAGTCGTTATTGCTGATGTTGTAGACCTTATTGTTGTTGTTATTTATTTATTTAGAAATAGATTTGGTTTAAAGATATACACAATAGATGTTATTCTTGGTATTTGATTGTAGTTCTTCGATTTTTTTTAAAGGTTTTTGATTTCCAAAATGATATTGAGATGATAAATCGTTTACATTTAGTTGAGTTCCTCTTATTGCGCATGGTCCAGAGGCTGCTCCGCTTAATAGCCAGCCAATTCGGCGAATGTGGAGTCCATCTCGTCGGCCAGGGACTTGTACCTGTCCTTGTTGATGCCCAGCTCGTCTGTGAATCGAATAATATGTGAGCGTTAATACTAGTCTTAAAAACTGTGAAAAAAATGTAATGCAACACTTATTTTGAACACATAAAACATAAATTTTGAGCCACGGTACCATCTGGTGGCTATAATACACTGTAAGAAAACCAGTGTTTCCGGTTAATATTTTTAATTAGTGCGCTGTTTTCGCAAGCCTTTGATCTTATTATTAATTTAGTACTTTTTATTATACAATAAACGGTTGCGGTGTCTGAAGTCTGGGTGGGGGAAATTCTAAAATATATAGAATCCGTGTCTTTCTAACTCTAAGACAGCATTAACGCTGAACAAATATAAGCAATGATGTGCGTTGGGGGACCAACATTCAACATCTGTCAACGAGATCGTTCAGAAACTGGACTGCACTCTATATATATGATAATGAGCAGTTAATTGCAGAATGCAGCATATAGACTGTAGATGATTGAATTCACAGAGTGGCATACAGAGTTGGGCTTATTTTCTGTCTGGGTGGGCAAGACAATAGAACATGCCACGTAAAACACTGAACAGATATAATTTTGTCGATATAAAATACATAATTGAAATCACCTGTTGTTTCGAAAGCATAAATAACTATAGTTGGCATTTTCATATGGAGAGTGGAACTTGTTTTTCTTTGACCTGGACATACCTTTAACAGTGTATAGTTTTCTTTTAGGAGGGGGAGGGAATTGTGTTTGAAGTTTGGATAGCAACCACATGTAAACAAGGCTAAACAAATTATTTACAGTGTATATCGTGACTGTGAAAATGTGGCAAATCTACACGGAGGATAAATAGCGCAAAATGAATAAAACTGTCTAGGCGAGTTTTTTTTAGGGTACAGGGAGGGAAATACATCTGTACATGTAAGTGTGTGAGTTGAATTGTGGGGAACTGTTTGGCACTTTTTGTGTTTTGGTATTTGGGTCTTATGTTTTTTTTTAATATCCAGTAAGTTCAGCAAATGTCTGGTCCAAATCGTCGCAGATTGCTTTGTACTTTTCTTTCTCATTGAAGAGACGGTCTGCAAAAAGCATTTGTTGTTTATTTTTCATTTATATATTACAAATGTCAAATTAATAAAAGCAGTGTATGATATTATCAACAATCAGCATACTATGTACAAGATATTTATATTTATTGTTTATACAATATATAAAGACTGTACGCATTAGTGAAAGCTGCATTGAGTATAAGAATTTGAATTCAATGCGATATTTACATTTTGTATATAGACATAGGTGTTAGCGCATCTTATTGGCGCACTCGTATCGGTTTTTTTTTTTGTCAAGTGTAATATAGAGTAAGTGAAAAAGAAACATACCTTCTAGCCTGTCGACCTCCTTCTGCAGGCGCTTCACTTGCTTCTCGGCGTGCTCGGCGCGCTGTTCGGCCTCCTTCAACTTGACGGACAAGGTCTTCATCTCGCGCTTGAATTCCTCAACACGCTGGTTGGCCTTTTCCTCGGACACTTCCAGAGATTTCAGCGAGTTGCCGACAACCTATCCAATTGTCATGATTTATATATAAAATGTATTTGATTGATAATTCTTATATTGGTATGCACCTTCAATTCTTCCTCCAGCTCCATGATCTTGGATTCACCGGAGCGGACACGATCCTCAGCCACTTCCAGCTCATCTTCAACGAAGGCCAGCTTGCGGGACACTTCATCGGACTTGGTATCGGCATCCTCAGCGAGCATGCGGGCTTCCTTCAACTGATTGGTCAACTGATCCATACGCTCCTCATCCTGCTGGGAACGATTCTCCAATACTTTGCACATACGGTTGTTCTCATCAGCCGATTGTGTGGCCTCCAACAACTTCTGTTGTGCGGTGGTTGAGCGCTCCTCAGATTTCTCCAAATCCTCCTCAATCTGTTGGACCTTACGGTTCTGAGTGGCTACCTCGGATTCCGTGGTGGTCAACAGTTTCTCCTTCTCTTCCAATTCGGTGTTGGCCTTCTCCAGCTGCTCCTTGGCGGTGACCAAATCGATTTCAACCTGCACGAACTTCTTCTCCAAGTCGCGCACCTCCTCATTAAGTTTGTCGGCGCGGGAGTTGGCATCCTTAGCTTGATTCTCACAGGTATCTGCCTTATCAATGGCATTATCCTTCTCAAGCTTCATCGCTTGCATCTTCTTCTTGATGGCGTCCATGGTGTTTGTGTTTTTGTTTTTCGCTTAGGAGGGAAGATAACTGGAAAAAAGCACTGTAAAGAAAGTTAAAAAGTAAAAAGATAGATTAATTAGAAATGCAGTTAATTGTATAATATATGTTTTAAATAACTTTATTATTAGGATCATCTATATCATGATTTACCATTTTATGTTTAGCTAGATCATTTCTGTCTAAAAACTATCTAAAGTCATAAGCTTCTACAAGTAATTTTGCAGTTTTTCACTTAACAATTCAATTGCCTTTCGCATGTTTTCTAGCAGCTCATAAAAATGCACTTTATACAAAAAAAAAAAGTGTTTACTTTAGGCCTTCAATATGTTAAGTATATAATTTACAGACACATGCATATATACGTCCACACATGCTTGCATATATAAGCCCAAAGCCAAATGTAAACAGATTTTGGTTTGCTGAAAATGTATAAAAGCTAACGTAATTTCTGGTCAATATACCTATATATATATATATATATATGTATATGTATATATATATATGTATCTGTCTCTGTCTCTCTCATTCTCCATTTGTATTTTTTGTTGTCCGATATTCAAAGAGTTTAAAAATAAACTTGATATGCTTTTGCATGTGAGCATATCCAGTTCACACATACCAGCAAGCATTACGCTGCTGGCGTTTTTTGGACATTTTTGCCTGGCGTGTAATTCTAGAATTCCCATCAAGTGTTTCAACACTCTCACACACATACACATACACAGATATACACGCTGATTGCAATTTGAAAATTTTCAGTTCATTCTATACGCATTTCATTTTGGGGTCAGAATATGTGTAGGCGTTTCTGATATATATGTATATATATATATATATTTATGTGTATATATATATATATGTATATATATATGTGTGTGTGTATGTGTAATATTGTTCTGAGTACGTGTGTGTATCTTTATAAGTGGGACAAAGTCATTTATGTTGTATTTATGTAGAGAGGGTTTATACCTTGGTGGTCTAAGTTTTCAATATCTCACAGATAAATTGCTTTTTAATTATATTGTGTAGAGAATTATTGGGCCGAATGTGGAATGGAATAAGAAGATAAGAAGTCTTTTGGACTCAGTCTGATGAAAATTTTAAATATATTGTTTCTTATTAGTATTACTTATTTTCACGATGCCTTATAAAAATAGTAAAGTAGTTAAAAACAAAATGTATCCCATTTGTTTATAAAACATAATAAATCTTTCTAAAATTATCATTTGAAGCATTTCAAAAGTTTTTATTAAACATTCACATTGGATATGTATGGCCTTCATTATCTTTCAAAAATATATAAGACAAAAATGTTGGGTGGGTGGTATCCCCAAATATCTACATAATATCAATATATATAGTATCTACATCAGACATATACATATGTAGCGATTTCTCTACATCTGCTCTCTAATAATTCTCGAACATTTCTGACATATAGCCAAAAACAAACTCAAGGATAAATTACCAATAGCAAATGTTCGGTTGCGTTCATCGTTCATGAGATCATGAAAGCTATGCGAGTGAAAGCTTTTACGTCTAAGTATCAAGTAGAGTTAAAAATAAAATCTTTAAAGTTGCCTCCCGAGTATTTGAATCTGTATCTGTATCTGCATGTGCCTGTATTTGTATCTTTGTATGTCTTTATGTGCGGCAGGCAGGTGTCTGTCTGCAGTTAATTTTGTAGAATAATAGAAATCTGCTAAGCACCAGCTTTTTAATTGTGTGTGTGTATATAAGTGAGAATTGTGCGTATGTGCATATGTAATCGTGTGCCTATCTGTGTGTAGCTTTGCCTCTGAAAGTGTAAGTGTGTGTGTGTGTGTGCAAATTTTCACTCATACACACAGGGACGGATATTTTTGTCAGATTTAGTTACAAAATTCCTTATAAGTGAATTTCTCACAACGTCCATAAGTAATCATAAGTGTTTCGTATGTTGAGCTTTATTTCAAGAAGAGCCATAATACGTTCGTACTACAGATCCTTTTTAGTGGTTTTTAAAAAGTTAAAAATATTTCCTGTAACACTTTTATTCGGTTTTTTATTCGATTTTTTTTTTATTTTAATTTAATTTATAGACACATACATATGCACATTTAATAATTGAAGTCTTTTAATATATATATATATATATATAATATATATATAAATATATATATAAATAATTTTCGTTATGCAGAAAGCAATTTGCAATATACATTTGTCAAATGCAATTTGCATGCACTTTTCACTTGATTTATTTTAGCAAACTTTTTTGATATTGCAAATACCATGCAAAGTTTATTAACAAATTAATTACGCAGAATTGATCAAATTATGTATTATAATATTTATGATTTTTTTCTTTAAAATATTCCCAATGCAAAAATCCTGGCAGCAGCCGCAACTAACCTTAGCGTTTCAAACACACTATACGCTGTCGAAACCCCGAGAACACTGATGCTGACCAAGTCGCGGTGCCAAGAAAGCGACCCCAAGAAATAACGCAAGGCGCACACATCGATATCTACATGAGCATACGCACATACATATACATTCACACACTCGCACATAGTCACACACCAACGCAGTTTTGAAATTTTTTTAATTTCGTAAAATTTCCCATTAAAAAATAAGCGGAAAAGAGCTTTCGCAACTTTTCATGGGCCGATCAGAATTTCCCTCGAAATTTCCCAGTTTACATTTAGATATTTGTATCAGTGTGTATTCAAAGATTTCACGAATAAACACACACACACACATCCCTCGTGAATTCTCTCACCTAATCGTGTATCTATTGGATAATGCTCCCGTTTTCTTTTACTGCATTCTCATCATATGCCTCACAGACAGGCGTGAAAATTATGCGTTTTTTTTTTTTGATTTTTACTTAATTGAAAAATATATATATACGAATATAATTTTGTTATTTGTGTATCTGTATCCGGCTAAAAATAGCTCATAAATGAACAAAACAAGCCCGAGACGGACACGGCTAACAAGATGAGAATCTATTTTGATTCAATAAATATTGAGCAATTTTTTCCTACATTTTCTTTCGCACGGCTGCTTGCCAGCGTTTTGGTACGTGACGCGAAACAAAATACAAAAACAAACTTAAATATAAATTTATAAATTTGCACTTTTTAATTCTAATTGTAGTCTATTAAGAAAGATGCACTACCGGCTCTCTTCATTTGCGTAATCCACATACACATAAATTTACAGTCAGAAATTTGATTTGTGAGAATAATCTCCTAAAAATCTAAACACTCAAAAATATTATTTAATCGTTATATTCTCTCTTCATCTCTCTGCATTATTATTTATTTATTACTTGAATCAATTGAATTGCAAACCCCCTTATATAATTCAATCAAAATTCAATGTAATAATTTAATAATAATAATAAGGACCCGGATACTTTCTTAAATGATGATTATGGTTTATCGATCAGAGTTCTAAGAATAATCAAAAGCATCTGATAACGATTTGAAAATCTGCAATTTTGTTGAAAAAATTAATCTTGGCAATTGCTAAACTAACAAAAAAGAGCTAAACTAAATTTGAAATGTGAAATAATCTATATTTAGCAACATATGTGCTAAATTTTCAGAACTTCAATTTTGAAAGCTCCTATCAACCAAAGAGACTGTGTTATTCTTAAGTCGGTATTACAGAACATCTAGTTCAGATATATTCGATCTAGATACATATACTTATACATCTGTGCACACCCTTCTGAAATGAATACCACAAATTCCACAAATTAATGAAAAGAAAATTATTTTTATGTATTTAATTTGCAAATATTTTTTCCATTTATTTATCATAAAAATATAAACGTTTAACTGTGAAATGAAGATATTTTTCATACACACACTCGTATAGATTATAGAATTACAAAAGCTATGAACGTGTACATTTTATTTATATTCCTCTTTTTAAATTTGCATTTTGCATTTTTAGTCAAAGGCCATAGACATTTTCATTTTTTTTTTTTTTAATTGATACATTTTCAATCTAGCATGCAAGCATAAGAAAATAATTTGATATCGAATAAAATTGACTGTTTTCTCAGAGCTGCAAATTTTTTGTGTAGATTTGGCGGTGCATAAAGCAAATACTAAGGTAATATAAGTTATTGACTGGTGGGCTTTAGAGATATTGTAAATGGAAAATAATGACACGCATATTGGATTTGTATTTAAAGTTGAAAATGATTTACTTTTATATGTTAATACATTTGGAATTTTGTTTTCAATCAAAAATAATCGTCACTCATTCACACTTTCATCCATTTTAAATATTTGTATATATTTAATTGCTAAAAATTTGCTTTATTATTAATATTATAATAAATATATTGAATGGTTTTGGAATGCTTAAGTAGAATGCTTTGTGGCTGGTAGTCGAAAGGCATTGGACTCCATTTTGTAGATCTCAGGCTGCATTTGTAGCTGTTGTTGTTTTAGTTGTCATTGTTGGCGTCATTAGCTTAATAGTTGTTGAGATCAGCGTATTCCAATTCCTGGGCAATAGTTTTGTACTTCTCTTTACCTTTGCTGACCTCGTCTACGAATGCAGCAGTTAAGTCAAACGAAAAACGCAAACATTTTAAATAGTTTTTAGTTTATTGCATAGTTTGAATACAAATAATAGGTAAAATTGTTGAGTTAAACAAATACACAAGGCGATTGTCACATATAATTTAATGAAAGCTTTACACAAAATCTACAGACAATTTGTTCTACGAATACACACACAAAAATCAAAATTTGCAAGCAAAATACGTTTACAGCACGCCAAAAGTATGCTACGATAAAACGACAAATGTGCGATAAGTGACGATAGATTTTGTTGTGGCTCTTTGGGGCGGGCAATGGTGGAGTGCTTATTCCTTGAGGATGAGCTCGACAAAGGCGGTATCGAGATCGTCTCCAATATCCTTGTAGCGCTCCTTCTCCAACACAAGGTCGTCTGTTTAATGCCAAATCATATAAGAACACAGGAGTAAAGAAAACAAATTTTTAAATTAATAAAAAATAAAAATACAATAAAGTACACATAAATGAATAAACATAAGCCTCGCACAAAACATAAATCTGTATAGGACATAAGAAATGTTCAACTGACACTAAAATCTCCTAGACAAAAAACATACAAAATATATTTACCTTGTCAAATAAAAATAAAATAAAATGAAGCAGTAGCACTGCTTGGCGGCCGCAGCGTTTTGTGTCGGTAAGGCAGTGTGCCGCTAGCTGTTAAATTCAAAATTAAAATTAAAATGCAACAGGCAAACAACAAAAAAGGCAGCCAATCAGAGCAGCTTGTTTTTTTGCAATGCTTCACTTAAATAAGCTTTAATAAATATCAAATTAAATATAAAAGCAGGGCAGCATTTTGCGGCAGTTGTGTGTATTGCGCAGTAGATCGATAAAGTCAGTTACGAGGGGCAGTTTTCATTATCGATTTCATTGATTTCATTTAAGCTGTTGGCGCCTCAGCTGGGGCAGCAACCTCAGCTGGCGGTGCAGCACCCTCAGCTGGTGGCGCAGCTGCTGGTGGAGCAGCAGCTTCTGCCGCGGGCGCAGCGCCTTCAGCTGGCGGTGCAGCTGCCTCTGCTGGTGGAGCAGTACCCTCAACTGCTGGAGCAGCCCCTTCAGCTGGTGCAGGAGCACCTTCAGCTGCGGGAACAGCACCCTCTGCTGGTGGGGCAGCTCCCTCAGCTGGCGGTGCAGCGGCTTCGCCCTCCGGTGCTGGCTCTGGCTCGGAACCGGGTGGTGGTGCCTCATAGTTCTTGACGAATGGCACTTCAGCACCCTCTGGTGGCAAATCGATCGAGTACTCGAATGGCGGCGGTGGTGGTGGTGGTGGAGTGGGCTCCTTTGGTGGTGGCGTTGGTTCCTTTGGCGGCTTTGGCACTACCACTGGCACACCATCCTCCGATATAACAACCTCATCCTCGGCACCCTCAGCCTCGGCTGTAAGTTGAGCAGCGGCCGCTTCTGCTGCGGCTCTAGCCTCCTCCATGGCAGCCAACTCTTCGGGCGTTGGCGTTGGCAGTTTGGGTGTGGGTGGCTTTGGATTGCGCACCGTCCAGAAGGGCTCGAGGCCCTTGATGAGGTCCAAAAAGGCCTCGTCGAGACTGTCGCTGATGAGGCAGAAGCGTTCTTTTTCAACGATTAGATCGTCTACAGGTGGTCGTTGTTTGTTGGAATATGAAGGCATAACAAGCAGTCGGGAGCAAGATAGATAGAGAGAGAGAGAGAGAGAGAGCCGTGGAGATAGAGAGAGCGTGAAAAGGAAGCAAAAGCGCAACTAAAAGAATTACAAATTAAATGCTTTTTTTCTGGCGTTGTGGTTTAGTCGGGGCCATGAAGGGGGGATTTGTTAATGTTAGTGAAGATTGACGAGGAAAACACATTCATCAGTTGGTTTCTTTTTTTTAGCCATAACGAGATCGTTTGCAACAGAGATCCTTTTTTGATCTATTTCAATTTCAATCAAGTGAAACAATATTTAATATGATTTAAGCTGGCGGTGCTTCAGCAACGGATGCATCGGGTGCAGGAGCGGCTGCTTCAGCAGGAGCTCCCTCAGCAGCTGAAGCTCCCTCAACAGCTGGAGCACCCTCAGCAGGAGCACCCTCAGCAGCCACATCCGCTGCTGGCGGAGTATCACCCACTTCGAAATTCTTCACATATGGCACCTCAGCGCCCTCGGGCGGCAGATCAATGTTATAATCAAATGGTGGCGGTGGTGGTGGTGTGGGTTCTTTGATCGGTTCGGCGGGAGCGACTTCCACAGCCTCTGCAGCAACAGCATCCCCATCGATCGCTGGAGCACCCGGATCCCCATCGGCAGCAGGCTCCTCTCCTTCGGCGGCCAGCTGTGCGGCTTCGGCAGCGATCTTTGCCCGTATTTGTGCCTCTCTAGCGGCAATCTCCTTTTCGGTTGGCTCCGGTGTGGGCGGCTTGGGGTAGCGATCGTTATAGAACGGCGGCATGCCCATTAGTTCGACAAACGTAAAGTCCAAGCTATCGTTAATGATGGCATAATGCTCTTTCTCGTTGATCATCTCGTCTGGTTGGTCGTTTAGTGTGGTTCAGTTGGGGTTAGTCAGTTGTATTAAAAGTAAAAAATTAGGATTAGTGCAAATATTGACAGCTCTTGTTATGGCTAGTTAAGTGAGGAATCCAATTGTGGTACAGGATGTTCACAACAAAAACATCGACAACACTCAAGTCCTTGGGTTACAAGTACGACGAAACAAATATCCGGTACGATGACGTCGTGTATTTATGTTTCTTTTATATTTATTTTTTTTTAGAAAAATATGTTGTTCTTGAAAAATACTTTATTTGTGCAATTGCAACAGCATGGTATTGTATTTGTATAGTATGTAATATATTAAAAATATAAATAATTAATTTATGTAAATCGTAAATAAATCAATTGTTTTTCATTTGATTTGAATGCCATTCTATGTTATGTTCATCATGTTTTTTTTTTAACTTGCTCTCTCTGGGGCAAGAACACATTTTCAGCCAGACAGCGTAGAGAAGTAATTAGATTTTCTTTTTATTATTTTTTTAATTTAAAAAATTTATATAGTGGGAAAGGGGTTAAGAACGGTCTAGTTATGAATGCTTGAAATTGGAATGATGTGCGCTGTGTGCGTGTAATTTTGGATTGTTGTTTTTTTTTTTTTATTATTATTTATGTATTTGCTTTGAATTTGTGTCTAAATAATAAAGGCGTGGCAACTTATAAGTAAGCAAATATTACACAACGTTTTGCAAACACGATTTGTTTAAATTGTATAAACAATGTAAATATTAGCATAATTAATACAGTAAGTTTAGCTGGCGACAAAAATACAAACAGAATCTCTCCTTTCTTTTTTTACTTTACATACGTATGTATAAATAATTATACATATATCTAATTTGAAAGTTGTTGTTTTCTATAACATAATTATACTTCAATCAATATCAAAACAAAATAAAGGTAGCAAAAGCAAAATGAAAGAAAAAGTTAAAACAAAATATTGCAACAGTATTGTAAAGCAACGAGTTTTAAAAGTGCCGCCATTTCTTTTTTTTTTTGTATATTTTTGTTTGCCATTTTACATGACATCGATCAAGCGCATGCCATTCACAGTGCAACGCGGACAGCGCTCAATCAACGGCTTGCACTGCTTGAAAATATGAATATATGCAAATACGTTTTCATATAGAATGTATAGATGTGTAAATTTGGAATGCGCTTGCTACAAGAGAACGTTTTGTTTTGTCTTTTTTGCTTCTTTTTTTTTATCGTAATAGTTTTTGCTTTCTCGACTGCTTTTCTTTGAGTTTACCGCTTAATAATTAACGTTTTCATTTCATTCAGATTTTATCAAAATTGGCGTTCACTCGTTATTATCTGCATGGAAGACACTTGGCGTTGTCCTGTGTGTCTCAGAATGTGTGCGTGTGTGTGTGTGTGTGATATTGTGTATGTGTGTTTCTATTATTATAATATGGAAAGCGCCAGTTTTCTGTATTGACGTCAAAGCAGGCAGTTCAGTTAATTTACATAAGCAAATTATTGTTTTTTACATGTTCTGTATGTCATGTAAAGTGGATTCCATCTCCTCCTGCAGCAATTTGTTCTTAGCGCGTTCGTTCACCAAGTCGTCTGCGTGTGTTTATCATTGTTTTGTTTAAGCAATTACAAAAATAAATAACGGCAACACGTGGCATGCAGCAGTGATTTAAATAATAATAACAATAAACATTAGAGCGTTGGCGGATCGCAGGCGGGGAGCGTACAAAGCAGCACACAAGTTGAAAGTATTTGTTTTTTTGTATTTCGGTTAGGCACAACAACGAACAAAATCATATGAAAAATAAACATACAAAATATATATATTAATGGGGGTAACAAAAAATAAATAAAAAGTAAGATAAATCTTCACTAACATAAGGAACATCGGTTTGGAATAAGGAAACTAATTTTGCACCTACTTATAATTACGTCAAATAAAAGAAAGTGCTACAAATTAAAAATGCTCAAATATCTACAACTTTTATATTTGTACTTATTAAAATACTGCGACAATGTAAATATTATAAATAATATCGTATTATTTTGTTTTGAACTATCACTTTTCTAGTTGACTTAAAGTCTCATTGATATTAGAAAATATTCTTTAACGGACATACCTTCGAGCCTGTCGACTTCCTTCTGCAATTTTTGAACGGAACGTTCAGCAAATTCAGCGCGTGCCTCAGCCTTTAAGTGTTGGTAAATAGAAAGTTGAAAATGTATAATTTAGTAAATATATTATAACAAATTTAAATGATGTCTACAAATAGCCATCATGAACAATGCGATTACTTTCACAAACGGTTAAGAGATGCCTATTGTTCATGGTGGCTTACTTTCAAATTCTGTTCAAACGCCAGTGTTGTAACACGCAACTTCAACTGTTCTTTTAACGTTTAAACAGAATTTAAAGTTTTACATTAATTAAAATTAAAAAAAATAAATAAAAATAAAAAGAAGCTTCCCAAAATTTGCTACCAAAACCAGCAGTAAGTATTTAGTTTATATGATAAATGAACATTAGTAAATTTAGATTAAAATAATTGTTTCACATGATGATTGTATGAAATAATAAATAATAGTAATTCAAGAACATTCAACAAACAGCATAACAATAAAAATCAAACATAAGTTTGCCTACTTATTCAATATTCTTACAAAATTTGTAGACACTTTTTTATATGTATTCAGGGAGTTTGTTTTAGACAAAACCTAAATTAGACAAATTAAATAATATTACGGGAGTGTAGATATATAGATAAATAACTACAATAATTGCTGTACGACGCTACGCAGTCACTGCATAAAAGACAAAATATAAATAAATTGAAAATGGAGCCAATTCGGAAATGCTGTTAAAATTCTTTGGTTTTTATTTTAACATCAGCACAATTGTAATCTAACAAAAAAAAGAACGTACTAAGTACTCTGTGCTGCAGCGACTTACAGTTTCTACATTTAATTTGAACTGTATGAGCTCCTGTTCGACAATTTTCTGATTTTCGCGTGCCTAGACGTCGAGAAATATACAACAAATGTTTGGTACATCAATAACAGTGCTTAGGACATACATCATCATTATGTTGGAGTGCGTGTGCGTGTGTGTGTCGGTGTCTGTCTGTGTGTAATGTATTTTAATGTGCTTTGACTATAAAATATCTACCGAATAGAATAATTAATTTATTATTTATCAAGTCGATTGCATTATCACAATTAATTTTTGGATAGAATTACCACTAAACAAAAGCAGCAGGTTCGAATGTCGGAATAGTGTTGCAAAACGTCAGCTTTTGAGTTGGTTCATTTTCTTTGCAATCAATGCACAAAACGTTGTTTTCAATTTTCAAGTAATGTACACACACACGTCCTATTGGGAAATACTTGCCATGATGCACGTTATTGATATACATTTTTTGATTCGGCATATTTGCATATTTGTTGTATTTTTTCCAACACGTTTTTGGCCATTGCGTTTTTTTTTTTTTTTTTTTTGTATTTTAGTTTGGTTGTTCGTATAAAAAGAAAATATCAAATGTCGTATGTCAATTAAGAATGTGTCTTGACGACTATGTACAGTTAATTTAAAATTGAGAATAACGATTTGTGCAATTTAATATTTTCTTTTTCTTCGTTTTGGTTTTTTTTTTAGGAATAAATTAAATGGATTTTATTTAATGCATTTACCAACACCAGAGACCACAAATATCAAGATTAACCGCTTACAAATATTTAAAAATATATATTTCTATAGTATACAACTTGGCATATACCTCTTTCAAGGAATGATCCAAAACCTTGATTTGCGTGTCTAAGGTTTCCTCTTTTTGTGTAGCCTATTACGTTTTATATTTTGTGGTCGTTGGTTGAATTGGTGGGAAAATATTTGGGTGTTTTTTTGTGGGTTAACAAAACATAAATTGCAAATTGTTTAGCAAATTATTAATGCATGCAGAGTTTGAGGCGTAACAGGGGGTAGAAGGAGCAGGTTTAAGCCGTTTGAGTGTGTTGACAAACATCCAGTGCGCAAAAATTATTTCATTTATATATATCATAATAATATAATATAGTAAAAATAATTTATTATTGCAGCAACGTTAAAGCGGAGCGGGTTAACAAAATATGAAAATAAAATAGAAAATATAATAACAATTAGTAAACAAATCATAATAAACATATATTAGGGGCATGTACAAGTTGCACTGTCGGTAGACATTTTATAATAGCCAGTGTTGTACAGTGGCTTTTCCAAGCCTTTGAGCGGTCCTGTGCGCTCAAATCAGATAGAAAAAAACATAAACAACAACAATTTATATAAAAAAAAAAAACACATATTGTAACAGAAATATCGCTGGTTGGTTTTGATTGCATATCCACACTGAGCTGGGAAACTCCTTTCGCAAATTGCTTCAGTATAATATTTTAAATATTTTTTTATTGTATCTACCTCCTTTAGACGAGTGTTCAGGGTCTTGATTTGGTTCTTGTACTCTTCCTCACGTTGGTTGGCCTATTTATTGTTGTTGTTGTTTATGGGATTACGGGGTTGTGGGGAATACGTATTTAAATTTGTTGTAATGTAGAGTAAATAATACAAAATATATATTTTAATGATTGATCAGAGTATGTTGATGATAAATTTGTGCGTGAGTACAAAGAGTATCATGGTCTTGCATCTTGAATCGTAACATTTCATACTGACCTTCTCTTCAGAGACCTCCAGGGACTTCAAGTTGTTGCCAACGACGCGCAGCTCCTCCTCAAGCTCCACAATTTTGCTATAGCGAACAAAAACAAAACACATTAGATTTTGGTATTTTGCACAAATTTACCGTCTTTTCTTTTTTTATAGGAAAACATATAACGCGTCTCATGCGGTAGTTAAATGAAATTTTGTTGGCAATTTTTTTTTTCGCCAACGCCAGAAAACAATGAAGAAACAAAGTCAAAGAAAAAAAAACGTTGACACTTCACTTTCAAAATTTTTTGGGTCTGGAGGCGACATAAAGTAATAATAATACTAACAAGAAAAAACAAAATCATGACTAGACAAAACAGACCAAGGTTTGGCAAATTTTTGGAATAAAATAATAATAAAAAAAAGATAATAATAATAATAGCAATTGTTGTAGCGACAACATTTCACTGATACGACTTCAGACGATTTCACTTTTTTTTTTGTCTGTGGAATTATTTAATAAGCAGTTAAAATCTCTGATCGCCTCCGGACAATATCTTTTCATAATTGTAAACTATGCAAATTATAAATGAACAAATTGTCAACTTGAACCGGCGTTTTGAATTGCGGAAATTTAATTTCATTTAACACATGTGGTGCAGTTAGTATTTAAACAAACACAAAAGCAAAACAAACCTTTCGCTGAGCTCAACTTTTTCCTCAGAACGCTCAAGATCCTGTTCCATGAGCACTAATTTTCTGGCCACCTTTTGGATGAGGCATTACCAGACGCGTTGAGAGAGCGGTCGGGCGAGCAGTTGATTAACAGGCAGGCAGGATATTAAAGAGCACACGCATAGCAACAAACACGGCAGCAGTATTCGCATTTATTATTTTTTTTTTTTTGGATTAGACATTGAGCACATAAAAAAATTGGTTGTTCATTAGTTAAAGAGTTATGAATTGATTCTTGTTTGCAGTTGGCAAAAATTGTGAATATGTTGTGCATATGTGAAAGAGGAGCATGATGTGATTTATTTCTAAACTAGAAAACATGCGCGTTAACAACACTAACACACATTCCAATATTTTTTTTTTCAATATATTCACATTTTTTACCAATTTGAGAAATATATGCAAAGCTAGCTAGCTAACGTAAATAAAACAAATCGAAATAATAAACGAAATGTATGCAAGAATGCACTTTGAACAAGAAAAAAGTTAGGTTAGGTTGCGTTGGGTTTTTAACACAGAACAAGGAGGGCGGGGCGCACCTGTTAGTTAAGAGCGTTGCAAAAAACAAACTTAAATAACTATGGCAACATTTGCAATTGTTTTTCCACATTTTTAGGCACAACAATTCTAAAGCTTTTGGCGCAACAACATTTAACTAACTGAACTTTAATTGAAATTTTAAACGTACTTTTCACCCTGCTCGGCACGTTCTTCGGCACGCTCCAAATCAGCTTCAACCATGGCCAATTTACGGGCAACCTTTCATTTAAATATAGTTATATATATATATATATATATATATATATATGTGTGTGATTTCATTTGTTGAGTTTTGTACAAAATTTTACAATCGTCATCGGTTTTGAATATACACAGGGAACATAAAAAATTAGTTAATTTTGATGTCATATTTTCTTACAAGGATTTTTAGTATAAACAATTGGATTGATTAAATTTTCTGAATGAGGCCTTTTTTTGTTAGTAAGATATAATCGAAGTTTTTTTTGTTGTTAGTTTTTCATGTTTTTAGTGTACTTTTTAATATTATTTTAGCAATTTGGTGGCTGATAATAACTTGTGCTAATTTGATGTCTTAAGCTATCCTTAACTTGGTAATGTACTCAATTTGTTTGGGAGCTTTGATTTAATATCATATATTTTATTATATTTATTCATTTTTTTTTTATACATTTTATTATTATTATTTAATTATTAATATTTATTGTATGAATCTTCACAAAATTTATATCCAGAAACAAATATTTTGTGTATGGAAATTAACGTTTTTTATTTGCTGCAGTTGTACATTAAAATACATATAAAACAAAATAAATTATAACATTTGCATGCTCTTAAAAATAATTGAGCTAGACCTTTTCCTGTATTAAATGTTGAAATATATGAAAATTACTTCTGAATTTTGGAACTGCTTTTGATAAGTAAAGGGAAATGGATTGTCTTGCAGGAAATATCATAAATAATAAGTTTACCTCATTAGTAACACATATAGACAAAACCTAATAAATTCTTGCCTAAACAGTTCAAATTGAAATCAGTTAATTTCGCAGAGAACAAGATTATAAATCTAAAACCTTATAACCACATATGACTAACAACATATGTGGCGATAACATGTGGAATGATTTTGCCAAAATAGAGACAGTTGAGGAAATTGGCTTTGCCAAATTTGTAGCTGTGAATTTTGATATGCGAAGAAGCGCTTCTTCTACGGATTTTAATTACACACGCTAACCAAAACTGAGTTTCCTGTGCGCAAGCGCAGAAACGCCCCAAAATGAATTTAAGTTTGAAATCGAATGCACTCCGAAAGTTTAATAAATAACAATATTCAGCATATTCAGGTTTTTGGCAAAACAAAAAAAAAAAAAGAAGAAAAATGCAACACGCATCGAAAAATCAGAGACTCCCAAAAGAGAAGTAAACGCATTACGTGAGTGACTGAGTCTGAGTCATAGCCACGAAGAGAGCTAAGGCCTTGAGTGCATAAATACATATATGTTTATATATAGCGTCATATTCATTTGTAAGTAAGTATCGCTTGCATGGGTCAAATAGTTATTTGATGCATCATCAAAGAGTTTGGCAACTGATTTTTTGTTCCTTTTTCAGCTGCTTATGTCACAATGGCAAAACTCTTGCGCCAAGCACTAAATATACAAATTAACGGCCGACTCTAAATTCTCGTTTCGCTCAGCACATATGCGCATGTATGTGTGTTTTTATGGTTGGAAACCACCACACACACTCGGGCTTGGCTTATCAGTCACAACTCGCCGCAGTTTGTCTTTCTTGTTTTTCTGTTTTTCATTCAATTTCTGCGAAACAAAAAACAACAAAACTATATAGATAGGCAGCAGGGCGTTGCTTATCGTTGCTTTCAGTTTATCAATAGCCTTCATTTAGCCGATTTGATTGACGTACCGAAACACGTAAGCAGCAAGCTATAATGTGCTAACACAATAAATTGAGGTTGTGACTACAAAATCGATCTAAAATCCAAATGTTGTTGGCAAATTCAAATCGAAGGCGGTTCATATTAAAATCAACCCCAGCTAATCTTAAATCCTCATAAACTTTATCTAATAAATAAAATAATTTGATGTGTTACTTAATTCAAGCCAGATAAAAGGCAACCCTAAGCTCAAGTTCGTCATCTAATAAATAGCACAATTTGCTCTTTTAATGTACAACTGTTTCAAAAAGACACAAATCTTCTGCAGTACTCCAATGTATCATCATTAAATAAATAGATATTGTCATTATCAACTTTATTGCAAAATGTTATAATTGAGTTAAATTATTAGATTAATAAGTATTACATAATTGCTTTACAATATGCAAAATCTAAGTGGACTTTATATATATTTAGTGGATTACGCATGTAGTTTAGAATTCGCTTACGCCTTGCACATTTGCATTTGCATTTATTAATATTTTTTACAAAAAACAAAAAATAAACCCAACCAATTTGTTACATATTAAATTTACAATAGAATAGAAAAAATATATATGTATAATTGATATTATAAGGCCAAATCGGGCAATTGAAAATTGTTACTTTCCGCTTTTAGTTTGGATATGTTTACATATAATTTAAAAATCGTTTTTTATTCATTTTTTTAAGCCCAGCACACTTTGAGTACATTCACAATTTTTGTATAGGATCGCTTAGCATTTACTTTACATAAAACATATATACGTATCTTTATTTATAATTTCATTTTTACAAAAGACACAAATGTTGTTCAAGACTTTGTTCAGAAAAAGAAATAGTATATTCAGCATACAATAATATATACATAAATACAATGGATCAACTAAGACATCAGTTAATTTTCATATTTCTCTATATATATATGTATATATGTATAAATATATATATATATATATATATATATATATATATTTATGTATAAGTATATATCGTTTAACGGGCGGCTAAGGCAGCGGCATGCCAGCATTTCTATAGCTATATAGCTGCACTCTTATCAACATCATTAATTCATCAACATCATCATTATCATATCATCGATTTTTAGCACAAGTTTTACAATATCAGCACCTGAGTTTTAACTGCTGCTGATTCCTGTGCCAAAATATATATAAGTACATATACAGACATATGCGTATATATACTCGGGGATTCCGATTCAAACCAAATTTAACGCTTCACACTTTCATTTGGCATAGAAATCAGCTGGCAGATCAAGTATCATTAGTTTTGTGGGCATTGTTGTTGATGTTGTTGCTGTGTTCGTTTTGTGTTGTTGCCGTTGGTGTGGAGGATAAAGTTGAAGTATCACCAACAACAGCAGCAGTACTAGTTGCATTGTTATTGTTGTTGTTGGTTATTGTCGCAGTTGCAGTTGTTATATTTAAGTGATATGGTGGTTTACTGTTACTGTTGTTGTTATTATTGCTTAACATAGTTAAATTGGTATTTAGCTGCACCTCATCGTATTTCTTGTCAGCCTCCTCAGCAAGGAAACGCGCTTCCTTCAGCTGATTCTCAAGTGCGTCCATGCGTTCTTCATCGGCAAGGGCGCGATTCTCAAGAATCTTGCGAGCACTATATATATTAATATATACATATATATATATATATATAGATATATAAATTTTTGATAGATCATAGGATGACGACGTTGCGACCATGCCCATAGAAGACAGTGACCAAGTTGTTTATCGATGATTGGATTTTTTGTTTTTGGTGGTACAGCCGTCCAAAAATAAGTGAATCGTTCGACGTCATCACATCCACATCGGTGTCGAAAGTGTTGAGTTGTTGTTGTTGATGAAATTATGACAAACACATGGATTCGGCAGTGGCACACAACAAACAGATACAATTTCGGACATACGAAAAATGGTTTTGTTTTGCATTTATCGTTGGTTTTTTTTTTTTTTTTGTGGTTCCATAGATCAAGATTTTTAGAGATTTTTTTTGCAAAAGAAACAAAAATTTGTTGTTGCTTGTTGAGTTTTACAGTTCAGTCAATAAAAAAAACACAATTATTACAAAAGTTACAAGTAGCTGAAACAGTGCTTTGTGTTGAGTCCATAAAAATCTAAAGACTATATATATATTATATTATTGCATTTAAAGTTTAGTGTAGGACTTGCTTTCAGTTGGAAAAATAGTATTTAGCGATGATTTATGACAATTCTACGTTAAGCATTTTTCAAGGAAAGTGTAAAATTGTATTGATGCCCATTCCACACTGCAGATAGAAAGCACCACAACAAGGCAATGTTTTAGCTTCTTTGACAAACAAACAAATTATATACTGTATACTTAAGTATTAAAAACAACGATTTACTAAGAGTCTACCATAAGCTAGGCACACATGCTGTATACAAACAGATAACAGTATGTATATATACATAAATATAAATTGATTTTATAATATTTATATATATGCAATATTAAATCCAGTGTGATTCATTTTCGTTGCTATTGTTGGCTGCGGTCGACGACGTTGGGCTTAAGAACTAAAAGCTGTTTACAGGAATTGTAAAAGGGATCTTAAATATATATACCCAATAATGTTTTCGTTTTGATTTTGGAGAGCGCAGTTAAAATAACCCACAACCTAATTAGCATCGATAATGCTGACGCACCTAACCTCAAAAAATAAGAGATGAAAATTAAAGAAAACAACGACAAGAAGCTAACCCTATTAACCCTAATGCCCTAGTAACGTAGAGAGAATGAAACATAGATTTTCATAATTATACCTCTTCATATTTCTTATCAGCTTCTTCAGCAATTAATTTTGCTTGTGCTAATTGGTTCTCCAATAGAGCTACTTTGTCATCTTCCATATTTGTGCGATTTTCAAGCGCTTTTCGTATCCTAAATTTGTTTAAAAGTAATTATAAAACAAACATTTAAATAAACATACATACACATATGATATGTAAACCGTAGAAAGATACTTAAGTTCTGCTTATGTAGACTGCTGTAGACTTATCACATTAATAATATATTTGGTATGTATATATATAATTTCGACAATTAAAGTTGAGATAAGTAAAAATAGAATTTTGTACTAACCGTTCGCTCTCATCGGCGGCCTGAGAGGCTTCCGACAGCTTGGCTGTGGCGGAACCCAAACGCTCCTCAGAGCGCTCCAAGTCTTCTTCGAGCAATTGAATGCGACGGTTCAATGCAGCAACCTCAGATTCGGCCTATAAAACAAATATTTGATGTTCAAAACGAACAAGACAATATAGCAAACGTACAAATGCTTACAAATTAAATAAATTACTTATTAAGAACTAACTTAAGAACTTAATGCTAAAGCAAGAAACACACTAGAATCATTTCCTAATCTGTTACTTTTGGTATAATAAATAAATGTGGCCCTAAGTTTAGCGCTCTCTCTTTTGACTGACTAAGTGTTTAATTATGTTTCGAAGATTCAATTTCTTTTCGACCGCAGCTTGAGTTCCATCTGAAATTAGAGATTGGTTTTCTCCACCTTTTCGTTGTGCCATTCTTCATCAGAGTCGCCGTTTTAGCCAGTTGAGTTAAGAAGGTCGTCGTCGGCGTCAACGCCACAAAACATTCAAATAAATATGTTTGTTTGCTTGCGTGTGTAATCAATAACAGGAAAAACAAAACACAAAAGGAAGCCCGTCAATATTTTAGGCAATTATTGGGCTTATCTTCACTACAGCGGATATATCGATTACGTTCGCACAGACAGTTGGCAGCCCCAAAAACTAGGCAACAACTAATCATCAACAGCAGAGTGACGTCAACTCTTTAAAAAAAAAAAAAATAACCAACAAGCTTGCCGAAAATTAAAACATTTTCAACTTGAAGTTTTTCTCATCAAGCTAGTTTTTCCAAAATGATAAGACAAAGCATAAAACAGCATAAAGTGGTATAACCATTAAAAAACGGAAAATATTTAACATTGACGCCGAGATGCGATTACCTTTTACAGCGAGTGCTGAGAACGAGACAACAAACGCTGAAATGAATTAAATGTTTGTGCAGCACACGCCCAAAAATGGCTAAAAACGGCTTTGACCAAATGTAGCATCGATTGGACAAGGCAGTCCACTACAGACCAGTAGACCAGGTCCACTCAATGCTGGATGGCTAAACTATATTGCCAATTTTGCATTGTATTACAAACACTAATACAAATACTAATACATACATCCATACATACAATTCATGTATTCACACATTTGTACGTTGATTTAGTGACGCTCAGAATGCGACGACGGACACTTCTCGTAAAAAGTATCGTGTGATTATGAATTGGAAACGTAAGCGAAGCGCGCCGCCGCTTTGGCTTACGTCATCGTCCAAACAGTCGATTGGCAGGCATTCAGGCAGCATACAAAACATTCACACACTTCAAACACACACAAACATACATACAAAGAGCATATTGTATAGGGGGAGCAACAGCAGCGTAGCTTTCCAAAACACACACACACATATACATACGAAAAACACACAACAAAACCGTTGATGAAGCAACAGAAAAAAAAATGCCAAAAAAAAATATATACTCAACTTGAGTTTCGTTTCGTTTAAAAATAGCGGGAGTCGCTGACTGCAAGACGCTAAGCGTGTGCGATAGAGATAGGAATAGAACTAAGCAAAGCAAATTTTTTGGTCTCCTCTTTGAACTCATTAACAAAACGTATTGAAGATTAAACGCTTTTTAGCGCAAAGAAATGCAAAGTCAAACGGAACATGTTATGGAGCAAACGAGGGGCTGCGGGGTAGTTTGTGTAAAACTGCCGGCAAAATTGGAAAAAACAAAAAAAGAAAAGCTATGAGTATACAAAAGTTCCATGACTGAGAAATTGTATCACAAAAAAAAATTGTTGATGGCTTAGTCACACACACCTTGAAATATCGCCGTAGCAACCGGAAAAAAAAACCGAAAGACGGGCGGCGACTGCTACGTTCAAGTGAGTGCGTAGGGTGTGTTTTTTAATGTTATATATGATGCATTTTTAATTATGAACCGAAAAAATAAGCCATAACATAAATACACTAAAACAGCAGAAACAACTTCCATCTTGTGAAGCGTAAGAGTGGCGATCTCTCAAGCATAAAATATGCTGGTTTTTCATATCATTTAGTTTACGTCTATCTGCTGGCTGTCATATGTATGTTGTAATCACAAAATTACGAAATACACTCACTTATGAAAGCAGCAGCAGCAGCGGAGAGGGAAAGAGAGAGAGAGAGAGTAAATCAAAATCAATTTGTCACAAATTATCAGTGTTCAATTGCATGACAACAGCAGGAGGGAGGGGTGAGCGGAGGCGCTGGATTATGAAGCAACAGAAAAAAAATTATGCTGCTGATGCCACGCAAATGACATTGAAAAAGCATTGTCTAAAACAAAAGAAAAAAGAATAACAACAATAAAGCACATTATGCTTTGTTTTTAGCTTTTGTGCAGCAACTGAAGGGGTTGAACTAATCAATCACTTGACAAACAAAAGCGAGTGGACAAATCAACGCAAAATCTAACATCTAACGGGGGATTGCTAGCCACGAAATTGGAAATGGACACAGTGAATTGAATTTCAAGGTGCGCATGTTTTTTCTTTTTTGGGCCATGTTTATTTTAGAGGTATTTATAGGTATAACTATTATTGAATTTAATAACAATAACAATTAAAGAAAGATTCGCAAATTCCACCAAACACGACCAGCAAAGTGACGTCAACAATTGATTGTGATTTCATACACATTCATACACTCACAACACACACACAACCATCTAGTCCTATGCTCGCTCGTGCAATTGTCTAATTAGAATTGAATTAAGCGCACATCAAATTTTCTATTGGGCTTGTGCCAAAAAATTGTAAAGCACACACATATAGAAAGAAGCCATTTATTGTTGTAAAACTCATAATTAATCGAATTTAGAACAACGCCAGCTAAATGCTGTGGCACTGAACTGAACTAAATAAAAGAGCCGGGTTTTTTTTGTATTGGCTGAGAAAGCACACAAAATAAAATAATACTAAAGATTTCCTCTTTCTAGGGTTATTTGATGCTTTCGCGCCAGCTTATGTAAATTATTTATATTCAAAAAACACACAAGATATGCTTATGTAAATATTCGTCTCCGATAGGACAACAAGAATGTACAATTTTGAAAGGTGAATGAATTTGCTCACAACAAGATAACAAGAATTTAAAATAAAAAGATAAAAATGTAGCAACATAACAAGAAGACAACAGCTACTGGAACTACCAGAAGCACCCTGTGTGCTTACACATACATATAACATATTGAAATTCGTAATAACAAAAGACAGTCAAAAAAAAAAAGGCGACAGGAAAACCAACGAGGAACAAAACAACACAAAATGTGTAGAGAGAGAGAGAGCCAGAACCCAAGAGAGCGAACGTCTGTGACAGTCTGTCACTTGTAATTGTAGTGTGTCTGTGTGTGTGGTACATGTGCATGTATTTGCATTGGAAACATTGACACCACTGACGAGAGAGCGAGAGAGAGAGCAAAGAATTGCTCAGTGGCCAAGTTAAGCCATGATTTTAATGCAAAATTCAAATATAATTGTTATACCAAAAGTAGCCGCAAAATATGTTGAATTTAATTTTGGGTTGGGTGGGTGTGCTTACTTCTTCGCGTCGCACAACTTCAAGCTGGAGTCGCTTGTGAAATTCCTCGCATTCATCTTTATACTTTTCCATTTCTTCTTTGGTCTGACGCATTTTCTTCTTGAGTACATCCAAAAGTGTACCTTGTGGAATGCTGGTCGTCATTTTTGTGCTTTGCTTCTTCTTCTTGTTGTACTTGTTGTTGTTGTGGGTGTTTGTTAAGGGTTTACACTTGGACTTTGCGTTGGCAGATGAGATACGTTTTAGTATGTGTATTTATTACTGGCAGTAGGCACTATTATGAAGCACACTTTATGTATTTTATCGAAATACAAATTTCTTTCTATATGGCAGGCAGCACCAAATATATATATATATATATTAATTTACAAACTGTGTGTGAACCACCAACACAAACAAACGCACGACGCAGCACGTAGAATGAAACGCAGACAAGAGAATAGTATGCGCTAACCACCGGTTTTTTTTTTCTTCTTTCTCTTCTACTGCTGCTTTTTTCCTGCTTCTTCTTTTTGACTGGTTTGCTTCGTTGTCGGGTATTTTTTTTCTTCGTTTTTTTCTTGGATTATATGTGTAGGGCTGTAGTTTAAATTGTGGCGCACTTGATACACAATTTGTATTGGAATATGTATCGGATGTTTAAATAATATTAATATGGATATATTAAGTGGCAGTAAGCTGCACAGAAACTACACGCACACACACACGGAGAGAAACGAAGGCGATGAAACGACGCGAGTCTGCGACTGGCATTTGTGAGTACGTAACTGGAAATGAACCGCTGAAACACTTTGCATGCTCATGCCTATCAAGCGGCGGTGGTGGTTTGTACGATGCGCGAGAGAGACAACTGCTGTCTGTGTATGTGCAGCTTTCCAGTCTCACAGTGCCTCGCCTATAAGTGTCGTGTCGCTCAGACGAACATGTGTGTGAGTGCGAGTGCGATAGCATGTGTGTATATATATGCGGCTTTCCTGCTGGAAAACCTGTTAAAGCCGCTAAAAATTTTAGTCATGTTTGTTGTTGTTTGCATTAATTAGTGAAGAAATATTTGAGATTTTTGCCTTTTTTTGTATTTGGCTCTCCGATGCAAATAATATTATGCAAAATTCCAAACGACGACTGGCCAATTGTTTAATATGATGAAGCAAATGAGTAAGCGACCTATCTACAAATGTGTGTGTTTGTCCACCCTCGTATTCTCCGCCACCCACCCCTGCAAGCAAACAAGATAATTGTATAATACAACATATAATGCCGGCGCTTTATCGGGCTTATCAACAACACGCAAGCAGGAGCAACACAAATGACTAATCGGTCGTCGCTATGGGGCGCTCATTTGTTGATGGTGTTGCCAACAGCAGGTTGTCAAAGTCCTAATTTGGGCAATTGTCTTGATATCGATATCGATTATATCGATACCGATAGGCAGAGGTTGAGACGCGCGCAACAAGTTTGTATTTGGCAAATGGCATAATTGCTGACAATAATCCAAACGACAGACGACTGACGATTGCCAATGGTCAATTTCAATTAAATAAGCACGCCTGCCCATTTTTGGCCAACGCAAGTGGCATTGAAAAGAAATTAAAAGTAAACGTCAGTGTCATACAAAAATACACTCATAAAAAAATGTGCACACACTGCCAAAGTGGGGGGTACATACACACACTTACGAAGGTCATTGGCGTTTTGCTGCGGCAACGAGAACGAACACGTAGCGAACGTGTGTGCACATTTAATTTAATATAAATAATAATTGAATTGGCGAGCCAAGTTTAAAAAGAATTACGTTTTTGGGTACAAGACGATGATTTTTTTTTTTTCTTTTTAGATTTTTAGTTGTGAGCCAACAACTGTTGCTTTTTATGGAGTTTTACAACGAATACAATTTTATATGCGAGCATGTGTGTGTGTGTGAACGAGAGCGGGGGTGTGTTTAAAACAAAGATAATTGTAGCAGTTGTAACTTTTAGTCTGTTTTTTTATATGCTGCCTTTTTGGGCGACATCAAATTCAAAGAGAAAGAGAGGGAGACAGAGAGATAGAGTGGAGGGAGAGGAATAGAGTGAAGCCCACGCTGAGAGAGAACTCAACAGGTGCTCACACGCGGTTTACCGTTAACCGGCCAAATGCAGAGCGCGCAATTGCGTAACTAATTAAACAATTGCTTGCAATTAAGTAAATATGCGCTGTTTTCTGTTTCTGTTGGATAAACAGTTGAAATATTTTTGCAATGAGAAAGCAAATGTGCGTACACATATACATGACATATATATATATATATATATGTTTTGTAGAGCTTAACACATAGAAAGAAAACCTTGGCGACAGGTAGCAAGTGATTAAAAGTATTACGAGAATTATATTATAATCGTTATGACTGGAATAAATATTCATATCTTTCACAAAAAATACGTTTTTTTTATATTTATGCAAACCAAAAAAAAAAAAATTGGTAATTTTTAAATGTTGTCTGAAATGAAGTGTTTCAATTAACGAGCGAATACTGTACTGTGTATATGTTTATGAGACAATTGGGTCAAGATTTCTTACAAGTTGAACAAAAATGAAAAAAAAACTGCAATGACAAACGACTTTCTGGGGCCACAAAAGGGTTAAAGCAGAACCAACAAAATTCTGCTGGCAGCCAAAGCAAAGAAAGCAACGAAGACGACGCCGACGACGTAATCGCTTTGCAATGCACACCAATTCATATGTATATATATATATATAAATGTAAATATATATGTGTGTGTGTGCTCGAAAAAACAGCAGACAACAGAAACAAATTGGAGCATTCATAGCTAAAATAGACAATTTTTCTTTTGCTTCAACCCTAACCAAACTTTTGAATGTTCTTTTCTTTTTTTGTTGGGCTAAAACGCTGACTGATGACGGCAACAGCAAAAAGGTGGCTTAAAGGAGAAGAACAGAAATATGATTAGTGAGAGGAGTATGTGTAAATTAAGAATCCGCCCCCCCCACCCACTCCGCTAATTACCCGCTTCAGCTGTGTGTTCATAATGTTGTGCAGCTCGTTGCGAATAATGTTGAACTTCATCATGGTGTCCGAGCTGAAGATGGAGCGTCCGAATGCCAGGCCCGGATAATCAGCACAGCGTCCCTTGTTGCGACGCGCCTCCCGCTCGGCAACGATTTCGGCTGCCTCGCTGGTGCAGCGGAGTTTGGACCATTCCTGTGCCTGGGTATCCTCATCCTCGGTATTTAGCACAATGCCCTCATCAATGGCTCCCGCACTTAGATCGGTGGCAAGGCTATCGCTACTCAGCTCCATGATGCCACCAGCAGCAGTGCGCTTGCTGCGCTCCCTTTTGCCACTGGATGCAGTGGATTTCTTTTTACGCTCCGACTTCTCCTTATCACCCTTGTCGCGTTTCTTTTTCTTTTTGATTGTGGGTGCAGCATCTGTGGAATCAGCTGCTGCTGCTGGGATTGCAGTCGCTGGTGTTGTTGTCTCATCCAGCATGCTGCTGTCATCGGTGGGTGTGGGACTGTTGCTGCCCACAGAATTTGTCAAAGATTCGCTCAAGGGCAGACTCAGTGTGCTGCGATTAACACCACGCTCTGAATCCCGTTCCGTCTCTGGCTGCACCTCGCCACGTAGATTGGAGAGGACACCTTTGGAGTCGCCACGGTAAAGAGCAGCTAGTATTTCCTGCACATTGGGCACATTGGGGCGACGGGTGCCCGCAAAGCGCGGATGATGCTGATGTCCACGTCGCTTCAGCGACGCTGGCACCAGCGGTGAATTGGAATTCTTGGTGCTGTTACTTCCTGCACCGCTGGTGCTGGACAAGGTGTCGTCATCGGCGCTGTTATTGTTGTTGTTGTTGTGCGACATGATGTCCAAGTCGTAGTCACTGCCGTAACTCCAGCTATCCGAATCGGTGTCAAGTTGCTGCTGCTGTTGATAATTGTCGTAGAGTTTGGCTAAATATTGTTCTGACTGCTCATCGTAGTGGAGGAGTTGATCGAGCACATTTAGCTGCTCCTCGATGGAACACCAGCGTGAGGAGAGCCCGGATGTTTGGCTATCGCAAGTGCTGCGCTGCTGTTGCTTTTTCTTTTGTGGATCACTTTTGCGGCTGTACAACTTTTTATTTGCATTTATTGAGCATTTGTTACGGTGCTGTTGTGTTGCTTTTGTTGTTTTTGTTGGCTGCTGTCCTGCAGCAGCTGCGCTGCTACCTGCTTTATATGGAATTGTTGATGTTACTACATATCGATATCGATATTTTGCATGAAAATATCGCTCAAATCAGCTGATTTGCATAAATAGCGATATCGATGGCTGAAAGGTGTGACCAGTCAAGTGCACAGGGCAATGCGAATGCATTTTACTTCATTATTACATTTGCCCTGAGCACTTGCTGCTTTTTTTTTTGTATTTGTATACAATGTAAGGCATATTTTATTGCGTGTAAATAGGTTTGCCTCGCATTGTATACAAATTGTGTGTGTTTTAATGTACTTGTTTGTTTATTACTACGCTGTTGCTTTTGTGGCTGTTTATCGTTGCCGCCGCTAGTCAATAGATGGCGGTGCGCCCGCTTGATTTGGTGCGCAAGCGTTTGGCGACGTGCCGCGTTGCCAACGTATTTTTTGATTAGCGGCGTTTGCGTTGCCGGCTTAAAAGCCGTTATTGTTGGGGTTGCTCTTGTTGTATTTGTTATTGATGTCTTTATTGCTGATTTCAGTTTTGAATGATCAACTTGTGTTTTTGTTGAATTTTTCGCACTATTTTCTGCAGTTTTTGGTATTGTTGTTGTATTTGTATTGTTGCTGTTGTTGGGCTTTTGTTGCTTTCGTCTTGTTTTAAAAGACGGTGCCTGATTTTTGGTATAACTCACTTTTTGCCACTCATATGCATTATTAACTTTAGCATTTCCTATTGTTAATGTTTTTTCGTACATATTAATTATGAGTTGCTCGATTTTGTTGTTGTCTGTGACTTGGTGCGTGATGCGTTGTTGTTTTTGTTATTGTGTGCCTCAAACAGCTGTGCTCATAATAGTACCGTTAGTTTGAATCTTTCTATTTTTATTGATGATTTAATACAGTTTTTATTTTTCTCTTTTCTCTTCTTTTCAAATTTCAGTCGCGCGTTGAAATTAGCAAAGGAAGATTTTTTTTGGTGCTTTGTATTTAATGATTTGGCCAACTTCCGCTAGACGTTTTTGCATAGACGTCAATTGCGTTGCTATTTGGTTGTTGTTGCCGCTGTTGTAATTTGCGCTGTTGGTTTTTTTTATTTATGTAATTAAAAATCACTAAAATTTTATTTAAATCGAGTTAAATAAAAATAGTGTTTTTTTTGTTGGTAATTTGGTAAAATGAATTAACGATTATTATTAATTAAATTGATTTGAATTATTGAATTTATTATTTGTAATTATGTGCGGCATGCGGCGGCGCTGCTGGTGTTGCTGCTGTTTTCGGCCCCTGCGGCAGTTTCTTGCTGCTTGCTTTGGCGTTGTACTTGAAAATGCGATCATTTTTGTGGCCATGCGCCGCTCACCGATGCCACTCGTCACTCTCTCTCTCGCTTTTTTGGTCTCTCGCGGAACAAACGGCACATCTAATGCTGGTGCTGTTATTGTGGTTCCTAGTTGGGGGAGAGACAGCGCCCCCTAGCAAGCGGCAGAGGCAGCTATGCGCCACATGTGCGAGTGAGTCAGCATTATTATTTATACATACATCTTTGAGTGTATTTGTGTTGCAGTGCGATCATTGCAGAGGCAAAAGAGAGGAGTCTTTTAGCTCCAACGCCCACTCACTTCTCATTTAAAGAGAGCTAGTGAGAGCGAGAGAGCGAGAAAAGCTGCGTTTGAGTGAACTTTTCCTGTTAATTTCATTTGAATTATTTCTTTATTTAATTGCTGTGACAGCTCTTCTATTTTTTAATTTTTTATTATCATATTTGCGGCTGTTACTCAGCGTATCTCATCGACTTTATTATCTATTTAAGTGTTCAACGCATTGCTAAAGACAACAAAAAGCTGCTTGAAAATGATAATTTGTCAAAAAGCGTTCAATTTATGTTGTCTGATAAGCATTTATTTACTTATGTGCGTATGTATGTATTATGTTTATACAGACAGTATGCTGGTTACCTGTAGACACTAAACATTTTTCTTGACTCGCTGCCAATTGGCATGCAAAAAAAAAGAAGTCCTTGAAATACTTTCGGCTCTCGTACCAAATCAAAACTTAAGCCAAATGTATTGAAAGATGTGAATGTTGTGTATTTAATTTTTTGGTTTGGAAAACTCAAGTAGATATGTGGCCAATCACTAAGAAAAATGAGCTAAACACTACGGCGGCTATTTCAATATTCATTGTACAACGGTGAAACAACAGATTTGTTTTTTTTTTGCGAGCAAATATTTTGGCAAAGCCACAGCAAAGCAAAAAAAAATCCCATTTTGCTTTTGGGTTATTTGATATTGCCACACACAGACACAGCACACGCACATACACGTGCGTCTCTTTCGCACTAGCGTAAAGCTATTTTCAAGCGCTGCATACACAAATTTAAAAATAGCGCTCATTCGAGGCGTTGCCAACAGCAAATTCATTTCTAGTTGCGTGTCGGTTTTCTTCTTCTTTTGTTTGAATTTCGATTTCCATTTGAAACCTATGAAGTTTTTCTTATGGAATCTAAAAACACACATACATACATGCAAAAGGCATTTCCTCAAACATTTGCTGTGCCAACCAAAATTAACCTCATCGCATAAAATACGCGTAAATAGGTGATGACGAACAGATGGCAAAACATTTTCGAGCCCGAACTCCATTTCTCTGCCATTTGTCTGTCACCAAACCGTTTATTCACACACACCCAAATCAAAATTCATAGTCGTAAAAATCTTATTCTAGTATTGATTTCAAGTGTATTTCTTGCTGGTTTCTTCGCTGACTAATGGCTCAAAGTGAAACAATGGCCATTACAAACTAATATATATGCTTATAGTAATACCTTAATGCTTAGGAATTTTAAAAAAAATTCTTGTGAAATTTTTTCAAATAATCTAACCTAAAATGTCTATTGACCTACTTATTAAATAATATTAATAATAATAGAATTAACTTAAAATTGCTTGTTCTCTTCTAATTTAATTTTTGCTCATTTTTGATTTGACTTTTTGTGTTTCTTGTGATTTCGACATGAACAAAACCGAAACAAGTTAAGTTTTCCATAAATTTAGAAATAATTCTTTCATTTGTTTCCGTCAAGTGAGAACAATTTACAACGGATTTTTGAAATGTTTGCAGTACTAATTTTTAGACAAAGTCTAGCAACAACTAGTTTTCATTGTACAACTAGAATATTTGCACACTGCTATGGAAATTGATGGAGCTGGACATTCTTAAACTAAAAATTAAGTTTTAATCATAAAGTTTGTTGTTCAATTGTTCAATTAAGAAAAAACAGGGATTTAGGTTGTTTAGTAATTTATCTAGAAAGATAATATCCACCATCTGTGAAATATATTTGTATTCTTGGCTTCTGACAAAAATAATCTAACTTAACTCTAATCTAATTTATGTGGAAGAATTATAAAATTTGGACTTACATTCTGAAGTGCCTTGTTCTTCTCCTCCAGCTTGCCAGTGACAAGGGTAAGAGCCTCCTGTGTCTGATCCAGTTCGTTTTCAACGGTCTGGATTTTCTTTTGCAGCTGGCGAGCCTCCTCCTCGGCCTACAGATAATACGAAAGAAAAATACACAAATAGAGTATTACTTATGCATAGTAATTAAAAAAAAGGTGTGTGTGTGTTAACAATAAAACTTGCTAATTATTGTTATTAGTTGATTTTTTTGTTTATGTTTCTTTTCTTGTTGCAATAATGAGTGGTTTGGTTGGTACAGTGCAAGATATAGTATGGTCGAGTGGCTTACCTTTTCGGCGCGGGTGTTGGCATCGCGTGCCTCCTGTTCGCAGACGAGAGCACGTTCCAACGCTCCATCCTTATCGACTTTCATCGCTTGCATCTTCTTCTTGATGGCATCCATGGTGGCTGGCTTTTTGTTTTACTGCTACACACTCGAAAGAAACTGAAAATGAAAATGAAAATTATTACAAGTGTACATTTTATGTGATAATCATCAACTATATAGGTTTACTGTGCGTTTTGTGGCTTAGAAATGAAAGTGAAATTTAGCATATTGTCTTAAAGCGTTTTCTCATTTATTTATGGAGCTGATAGGTGCTCCCTCTATTTTTATACTCTTGCAGAGGGTTTCTTTATCATAAAGCTCCCATTGGCACAACCAATTAATGCATTATAGGTCAGCTTAAAATATATGTTTTTCGTTCATGTTAATGCAATTTATTTAGACATATTTATCCAGCAGAACTACACTTTTAGTAATTCATTACTTTACTTTTGCTATTCGATGCCAGATCTTACTCAAAATCAAATATCTCAAAGAATTTGACACAATTTGTATTTGGGTAACTCTCTACTTTGAAATGCTTCCAGCTTCGCCTTTGCTTATGTGCTCTGAATACTTAAGTATGAAAAAAAAGTTTTCTTTGTACAAAATCTCAGTTCGGATACAACAAATCGTTGAGAAACGTGCCACACTGACTATTGCCGTAAATGATTTACTGTGAGATGATTGACCAGAAAACTGAAAAACAACAACAAACTCAATTAAAGACGCCTGGTAAATATTAAAATCATAGCTTGAGTGCTAAATCCATGGAAAATAAGTAGGAGAATGGAGCTGGTTTAGGTAATTAATGGGAAGAGTAGCTCTTCCTTTGAGGAACACTCACCTATTAAAATAGAGCTTATTTATAGAAAATATTAAATTATTGCATAATTTAAGATAAAACAGTTTTAGAGATTTTTTAAATCTGTCATGTGTAAGGAATAAACAATACGTTTTATTTAAATGAATTTGTCACGATTTTTAAGACACAATTAATACGTTCTTTTTTTTTGCTGTTGAATGCCACAAAAATTTATTGTGTTCATTATAAAACTAAGAATTAAGTAAAGAATATATCAGTTTGTAAGAGCCTTTAGTTCAAAATTTTTAAATCAATACATCTGATCTTTACACTTTTAAAGAGAGTATAAAAAGGTATTGCAATTAAGTTTAAGTTTAAAACGTCACTTAACTAAAGCAAATATTATTTTTACATACATTTAAGCTCTTGACCGATTTTGATTGCACTTGGTACTTAACTGCAAGGGAAACTTGTCTCTTTATTCGTAATGCTTTGCGCTCTCCTAAATAAATTCGCTATCTCTCTCTCCAAAAGGGAATATTAGTAAGTGTCAAGTGCTGATAAGGTGGAGCATTCGAATATTCCCCAATCTGAGTTACTTCTAGATGGCAGAGTGAAAAGCTTGTGACAGAGTTTTAGATTATGTCCGCGAATTATTCTTGACCAACATTTGGATTTGTCATGACTGGAATGCCAAACTAATTCAGTCAGTTGTTGTCTTTTTTTTTTTCTTCCTCATTATATGTACTACTTCTTACATATGAGTTTATTTTTAACACATTTGTTTACATTCCAGCTCCTGAAAGTCATTGGCCACAGCAGTGGAAGCGGAGGTTGGGGACAGAACCTGAGGCAGGTTTCAGGCTTTTAGGCGTGCAAACAAGCAACAACAAATCGAATTTTAAATAAAATTGCACACGAGGCACAATTCATATATATGTATATATGGGCAGTCTGCTTGTCAGAAGACAGAATACGGACATTCCAGACGGACAGAAGATTTGGGTTTTTTCTTTATATTTCAGTATTAATGTTTTATATGTCGTGTATTGAGCAAGGTAACACAATGAATTATGTTTGTTTATTCAGCAGAAAACCGCTTGGAGTCTTATAACTTTGTCTACATGTATTTTGACAATGACATACATATATTAATGAGCCTATGGAGAGCAATATAAAAAACACAAGACGTTTAACAAAAAATAGAAAAAAAATTATTTAAGGCAAATTTCTTAATAGTTTGGTATGCAAATAAGAGTGTAGAAAAATAAATTTATTCCAGCTATTCCCAATTATCAAAGATAATTATATATACCGAATGCAATACTGTAAGAATGTACATTTCAATATAATAGAAATAAATATATACTACACCTTCTCCCAAAACGCTGCGTTCTAACGACTCGAAATTCAACCTGTTTCTAGCAAAAAATTTTCCAAATTATCCATGACCGAAAAGAAAAACATTTTAGTTATACATAAAAATTTTTCATGCACAGCTATTTTTAAAGCATTTATATATATACGTATAGATGTGTATATATTTAAATTTTGTACATCTTACACATACATACATATATCTGTATATATCTGAGTATTTGGACTAAACCCTGCAAACACTAAAAGCTTCTTAGAGCTTTCGAGATTTGCTAAAAATAACCTGGCCTGGCATCTGTTGCATATTTCCTAATACTAGCTGCCCAATTGGATATTACTTAATACATATACCGTAAAAAGCTTTTCAAGCAATTTTTAAACATTTCGCCTACACTTGCCTCAGATAGATTTGAACATTGCGAACTGTGGTTCTATATCGAATTACAAAGAACCGGAACAACATAATTTAGCTTACGCAATCTTCCATTATTTTTAAATAATATTATTTTGTGTTATTTATTGTAATTGTAATTATTGTAATTTATTGTATTCTGTACTAAAAATCAATTATTATCAGATCAATCTTTAAGTTTTATTTAGCGGAGAAACCTTTATAGATAATGCTGATGACTCATTTCACGTAGCTAGCAATATATCTAGAAATTATGCTACATTTTATTTCCAAATACAGTACTGACCCAATAAATATTTTACTCTACTACACTTTAACCAACATTATTATAATTATTATTGAACTCTGCAAAAGTCTATTGACAGTATTTAATTTATTTATATATCTCATGCAATGCGTTTAATTGAAATTCTAGAAGTCAACTTGTGGTTAGGCTAAGCGAACTATGAATATGGTCAAAGACATTGGTTTTTTTTTCTTTTATTTTTTCATAATAATCAATTTTTCATTATTTCAATATTGTTGCCAAAGTTGCTTAACCTCAATTTGGATCGTGAACCGAACCGATCAAAATATTTGAAATACTTTACAAAATATTTGTGGTTTGTTGTCTGAATATTCTGCACAGCACTTTGATTAGTTGAATTATTTGTTATTTTGCCATTTTTTGATTATATAATTTATATGTATTTTTGGAAATGTCCTTTTTGACTTTTATAGAAAACTCTTGGCACTTTTTTATTATTTTTTTTATTTTTTAGATATATTAAGTTAGCAGCAGCACATGGAGAATTTATTAAATAATTTACTGAATTTCGTCTTTTAATAAAATATTGAACAATTTTTTTTTATCTATTAAGTTTTTCCGTGTGCTGGCATTCCTTTTACTTACAAAACTTTTATTCGGAGTTATCCGCGACTTGAACGGATTGTGATGTTCAACTGAAAATATTTATTCAATATACTGACGTTCGATGCCCGCTGTTTTTCGATTTCAAGCTGTTTTGCGGTTGTGTACGTGCGTCGCACTATATCTCTGTCACTGTGTGTGTGAGAGAGAGAAAGAGAGCAAACATGAGAGAATCAGACAGATACTTTTGGGCAAAGCAACGCAAAGCAACACAAAGCCGCAGCCCCATCGTCTCTCAGCATTTTGCATGCTCAACACAAATCGTTGGGCGCTCAAATATTTTTCATTTAGAAACTGCATTTTGCCGCCACTAACGATGCCTCTCAATTTACGAGCACTTTGCTTTTCTGCATGAGCACAAGAACCAACACGAGCAATAAACTACAAGAAGAATTCTTTGGCGCCTGCGTCGCTCTCTTTATTCGACATTTGCCTCCGCGTTTTTTTTTTCTTTCACCTGTGCCTTTGTATTTGTGAGTGCGTTTGTATTTGGATTTAGGCGCTAAGAATTTCAATAAAGAATTTCAAAATTTCCCAATATTTCTTCAAGCTTTATCTGCCAGTATTTTCGTTGCCTTCTCAATGTGTGTGTGTGTATCGTTATTTTAATTTGTTGTTATTTTTGTTTTGCTTTTCTGATATTTTGCATCTATTTTTAATTTTCAGTTATTGATATGCCAAAAACAAAATCTTGTTTCACATATATATGTATATCTTTTGACAGAATTGTGCGTATTTTTTTATTATAGATTTCTCAACGTCATGTCTACAAACGGAGAAAAAAAATTCTATTTGCTTGCACGGCATTTATATATTTGTAATTAAAATGCATATAAAAAATGCAAATTTTACAATGGAAAAGTTAACCACATGAATCATGACTCACAATCTTATGCTAAATGTGAAAAATGGACCCAATTCAGTTGCAGATAACCATTTTAGATATTTGCACATGTAGATATCATTTATACCCAATTAAACACGCACAGCTAAAAGTATTACGCAAAACGTGAATAAAATGGCCAAATGATCATATCTACATCTGATATGAGCATATGATTTCAGACATAGATATGAAAATGTATAAAAAGATACATTTTACTTATAAATATATTTCCTTTAGTAATCTTCATTATCTTAATAATGAAGTATAATTAATTACTCTGCTGATGACAAGATAACAAGAAAATATAGTTTTTTTTTTTTTAACCAGAATAACTTTTGAAAAGATGACAGGCTTCACTTGCAAACGCCCACTAATTTGAATATACAATTATGTGTTTGTAAAAAACATTCCAAAAAGATAATTAAAGTGTATGATTGCAAAGCATGACTTTGAGCATGATACCGGTAAAATAAAGATTTGTCATTAACAATTTAGATTTAAATTCAAAAGAAGAAATGTGAACAAAAATATTATTTTTGTGTATTAAAATGTATGATTCTAAGTCTTTTCAAGACTTTAAAAATGAAACCAGCATAAATAGATTTGCTTTAATGAAATTGAGAAGAAATGTGAATATAAATATTATTTTTGGTTATTTAAAGTTCTAGCCATTGTATTGTGTTGAATTGACTTATTGGCTTTCATATTATATCATGTCTTATATCAAAATGTATATATTTGTAATAATTTTCTCATATGTACATATAAATGCCATGTTCTGAGATATATAAAAAACATTAATAGAAAGCATAACTATTATTTTGGAGAACAATTTTGTTTAACAATGAGGATACGTAAGAATTTATAATAAAATCCGAGCAGCACCCACATAATGACGTTATTGCTTTCATTCAAAAATTTTTGGCGATGGGCAAAAACAAAAAATATATATATTATATATACATATGTATATTAAAGCTTGTGAAAGGCCGTGGACTAACGATAGCATTGTAATTGCCAAAATGCTAGATCAACTTGCTTAATATGAAAATAAAATCATGGCCATTGGAAAACATATGTAACGCGAATAAATACAACGGATTTTTCATAATTCCAATATGTTCTAGAAAATATGTATTTATGTGTGTACAAGTCTGTCGTATAGTTGCGACTCAAACAAGTGCAAAATCTTGTTAACAAAATTGCAACCATATTTGGTGAAAATTGTAAATAATTACAGAGTCTTTTAAGTTCGGCCTAGACGACTAACACTTAAAGCTTGCAACATGATGCAATGCAATGTCGAATGAATCAGCTTTAGATGTTGTCAGTAGGGTACAACAGAAAATGAAAAATAATCTTAGATCGTTGACAGATAAGGGGTGGGAGGCGAGGAGGCGAACCAACCCAGTCTCAGTGGCGCACCTGTGTCGACATCCCGCTGTACGCCGGTGCAATTGATGACTCAATTGTTGCCGTGTAGCTAGCTCCTTGTGAATGATTTGAACTGAAGCCCGAACTGGTTGAGCTGTGTTACTAAAAGGAAATCTTTGCGACGAGCCACTTGCCTTGCCGCTGGCCGCTGCATAACGGCCAAGGTGAACCACAGAAAGCGCGCACAGTATGTTCCATATCAAATGTCGTGGTGGTGTGCATGTGAAAAACTTTTTGGTGCTCTTAAACCACCTCACTATCAATTATTAGCAAAAAAAAATAAAATAAAGCCAAACATATGTGTCGGCGAATAGGCAGAGCGTAGCAGACCTTGAACTTAACGCCAAATGTATGTATGTATGTAAATAAAAGCGTGCCATTTATTGTTGGCCGGAAAACAATGGCAAGCTCGAAAGTGATTGCATTTGGGCGAAGAATTTGGCACAGCATACAACTCATTTGATTGACATCAAGGTCGGAACATGTTTTAGAATAGCTATTTCTAAATTAAACGCGAAGAACAGCTGCGAACATATATTAAGTGTAATTTAATCATTTTTTTTGTTGTTTTGTTATTTTTGGCATTCGAATTACCGAAATTTACCGCCAAAACAATCGCAACGTTGCAATTGATATCGATAATGTAATCAGACAAATCTGCCGAAACTCATCAGCCCTGACTGGGCGAAGTGTTATCATCTCATAACAATAATACAAATAAATAATATGTCATTTACACAACGGCTAAATTATTACGCCAAACGGAAGTCAGTCAGATATGGTGTGCCATTTCTTATTATGATAGTAGGCGGCTCTTTTGGACTACAACAGTTTTCAAATCTGAGGTAAGCAGCCTCGAAACTCTAAATTGGAACTCACATGTACGTAATTTAATTGATCTGTGTAGATATCAGTATGCCAAGAAGCAGCCCGTCTCACCTGAAGAAATGAAGAAGTACGGCGTGAGTATGAAAAAACGGCAAGAAGTAACGCTCGAAACGGAATATGATAAGGTGAAAATCATTGACATTGAGCATTGGGAAAACAAGCGTGGTCCGCGCCCTTGGGCGGAAGAAGAATTGGAAGCGACAACAGCGGCAAAACATTAGTTCTGCAACATAATGTGATGTAGTTATTAGCGTTTATACAATGTTGTAAATAAAATTAGGATCTTTATATTGCATTGCATTTGATTCGGCTTTTTATGGAGTAATGCTCTTGCAGCCCTGGATAATCGAGATATATGTATAAAGTAGGGCTGCCAACCTGCTCAAATCAGCTGCGTCGCTTTGGCAAATATTTTCAAGCAAAAATAATGGGTGAAGTTAAACCTATAAAAATGGATAACTGGGCACCATCCGACGCATCTACTTTATTTTCAGATGGTAAGTCCATAACTCAATACAAGCCCATATTTGTGTTTTCTATAAAACTATTTTGTAGGGGAGCGGGTGCTCTGCTTTCACGGACCGCTTATCTACGAAGCCAAAGTGCTCAAAACAAAACCCGAAAGTTCGCCGGTTGAATATTACATCCACTATGCGGGCTGGAGCAAAAAGTAATTGAGCATAATATATTTAGATAGTTGCAAGTTAATGTAAATGTTTTCCCAAACATAGCTGGGACGAGTGGGTGCCAGAGAGTCGTGTGCTTAAATACAATGACGATAACGTTAAGCGGCAGAAGGAACTAGCGCGACTCCACGGCGAACGCTCCAAGAAGGACAACAAGAAGGGTATGTAAAACATTTATGTATAGAAAATTTTACTGGATTACCTATTCGCAATGATCGCAGGCAGTGCAAAGGCCAAGAAAATGGAGCAAATAGGCAATGAATCTCGTGCATCAACGCCTTCCAAGGATGGCAACACATCGCTTCCGTTAAGTGGCATGAACAGCAGCAGCAGTGGCACCGCCAGCACACCCACTGCCACAGCACCAGCTACGGGCAAGAGCGAGAGCAATAGTAGCAGCAGCAGTACAACCACCACCCACACCACCACCACTACGACATCCAGCAGCAATAGTAGCACCACCACTACCACCAGTACCTCAAGTCGCAGCAATCGCAAATCCACACAAGCATCAGCTCGTCCCAACACGCCCAATGCCGCTGGTGCAGGGGACAAGAAAGACGATGCAGCTGCTGCTGCCGAAACTACGGAGGATGAGCTCCCGACGCCAGCACCGCCAAAGACCAAACGTATGAGCTCACAAAATAGTAACAGCGAATTGCAGCGTACATCATCCTTAACCGGAATTGGTGCGGATGCAACTACAACGGCAGCAACAACAACAATACAGCAGCCAACAACAACAACTACAACAGCTGCTACTGCGGGTGCTGCTACAATTACTACAACAACCACGTCTACGAACGAAGCGCCTTGCGTGGAGAGTGAGGAAACGTATACCGCCAAGCTGGAGGTGAAAATCAAAATACCCGATGAACTCAAGCATTATTTAACCGATGATTGGTATGCGGTGGTGCGTGAGCACAAGCTAGTCGAGCTCCCGGCCAAGGTGACGGTGCAGCAGATAACTGAACAGTATTTGGCGCACAAGAAATTGGCACGGACGACCAGTGCCAGCAAGGAGGTGGCCATTAATGATGTACTCGATGGCATCATGGAGTACTTTAATGTGATGCTCGGCTCACAGCTGCTGTATAAATTCGAGCGCACCCAATATGCAGATATAATGCAAAAACATCCGGATACCCCGCTGTCCGATCTGTATGGCTCATTTCATCTCTTACGGCTGTTTGTGCGACTTGGTTCCATGCTGAGCTACTCGGCGCTTGATCAGCCAGCGATGCAAACGCTTCTGGTGCATCTACATGATTTTCTCAAGTTTTTGGTGAAAAATAGCGCCGTGTACTTTACCATGGCTAATTTCATCAATGTCGATCCGGAATATGTCCGTAATGCACAGTAGCTAACGCGTTAACCAGCCAAAATTGGATAGCTTGAGCTGCAAATCACAACCGTGTAACTTCTAGAATATAATTTGAGAGTTGCTTTACAAGAACTGGCTTGTAAAATATATAAACATTTATAACAACTTTTTGTATAAACCAATAAAAGCTTATGCAGCCTCTTTTAAAATTACAATTATTTTATTTCTCCTCATCACTTTCTTCATTTGAGCTCTCGCTGCTACTTGTCGGATAAAACTCTTTTAAATCTCTAGGTTTATTGCGTTCTTTTTGCTCTGCTTCCAGGTATTCATTTTGCACCTTCAAAATCTCATCGCTGCTTTTGCACTCCGCATATGCATTCAGCAGCTTCTCGTTTAACTCCAGAAATGCATGACCCCAGGAGAATTTGCCCATAAACCAGCGCGCTTCTTCAGCAAAGCCGCATATGTGAAGCGTTGCTGCAATGGCTTCCACACAGCTTAGCTTACATGGTTTACCATAATTAATGGGATTAGCTGCCACCAGAAAAGGCAACAGGCGCGGATGGGGACTTCGCATCCTATTGAACGGCGTCTCATCCAGTTTTGCCCAGGAGCAGTCAATGACCGCCACTCCCGACTCACTGACAATCTCACGATCCTGTGGACTAACACACAATTGACCAACGGGTGAGAGGACAAGACCTGGAAACTTTTGACCCAAACGCAAATTTGAAATCAAGCCCAGACGTGCCAGTTTTCTTCCCGAACACTTTTTCGGGTCACAGTGATTGAGATCCCACATGGCGACAGAGAAATTGGGTGGGTGTCCGAGTCCCTTCGGCTTGTCACCACCTGTGGAATCAGATGAGGAACCTGAATCGGACTCGGTACTGTCATTGTCGATGGCATTGGACAATTCGTTGGCCTGTTGAGCAAAGTTGCGTTCGCAGTTGTGATTGAATTTAACGTTGCGATAGGAAGCTGCACCGGCACTACGCCTGGATTTGCCCCTATGTCGCGCACTCATTTTGTATAGCTTCAATTCCAGTTATTTAAATTAATCAATATATATATTTTTTGTTTTTTCGGTGTGCCTGGATAGCAGCAGCTTATTATCGATTTCGATAAGCAAACCGCATGTTTCATTTTGGCGCCTTCATGGATTTTTGAAACTAAAAACAGATTACGTACATTGTAAATTGTTTGAGTGAAAAATAATTACAGATCTCATCTTTTCATTTACTTATCAATAAACTGCAAATACATTATAATAAAAAACTTTTCATACAAACATTAAGTTGCAGTTAAAGCGGCATATTACTATCGATATGTAAAATACTTATCGTTGGTGTGGCAGTTGCTGTAAAAAAATAAGGATTTTTAATAAGGTCACTCTGACGCCATCTTTTCTTGTTTCACAGAAAAAAATTACAAATTTGTCCGGTAAAAATAGTGTGCAATAAAAAATAGATGTATGTTTAATACGTAATTAATATTAAAAAGAAAAAGACAATATATTTTCGTGGCTTAAACGGTTTCAATTAAGTACTGTATGATTTGCATAATGACGGTATAGCAGAGACTAGCGATAACGATAGTAGTCTGCCAATAAACGTTTTATGTGTGGACAATCCACCGCCAATTTAGTAAATGTAACATAGCTGCATTTTTAAAGAAGAAAAGATATTGTTTAGTAAATTAAGTCAATTGTGTTCAATGTGTGTAAAAAAGTGAAGTGCATGGTATTATACATATGCAAATATTACAAGCTTATATATATGTGGCATACATTCTAGAGTTGAGAGCGTGACTATTTTGAACTACAAGCACACGACAAATATGAGGAGACTTCCAAACCAATTTCAATATATTAAATGTTTAGCCGTTTTAAGAAAATAATTGTTTTAACATATAGCTTCTAATTTAAAATGTATACCTATTATACCAGAAATTGTTTAGTTACCTATAGTTAGAGCGTGCTTTGAGTTTGACAATCGTGCACAATCACCGTGCGCCCATCCCTAGCATTCACACACACAAACACAACGGAGTTGCATTGCCGCGCCAGTGACAGTTAATGTTTGTTGAAAATCAATCGACGCCTGTGCACCCCGTGAATTTGAGTTGTGCGAAAACTTTCAAAAATTTGTAGTAATTAATTTAATTAAATTGTTTTTTATATATTTTGTGTATCCATGTGACTGTGCTGCGCTGCAATCTCGTCCTCAATTGAAATTGCCTACCCCCATCAGAGTACAGTTGCGCCAGCCGCACGCTAGAAAAGCCAAACAACGACAACCGACGACGACGACATCGCGACGGGGAGGCCGCGTTCTTCCAACTGAACACACAAAATTATTTTTGAGAGCACAATCTTAACAAAATGGGTGAAGTGAAGTCTGTGAAAGTGGACAACTGGGGCGTCTTCTTTCTGCAGAAGCTCCAGAATTTCTTCAACAAAACGGACTATTGCGATCTAACGCTACAGTTCCGTGACAATTCACAATTGAAGGTTCATCGTTTGGTATTAAGTGCTTGCACTGATTACTTCAATGCACTGGAGCAAACATGCGAAATCATTGACGACGCACTCATTATGCCAGCCGAGTTTCAAGCCGATGTGGTTGTGCCCATTGTAAATTTCATGTACACGGGCACACTGGAGTTTGAACTGAAGATGTACGGCAAACTGTTGCGCACCGCCAAAGAGATGAACATGACGGTGTTGTTGAAGTTACTGGAGGCACATCGTCGCACAATGGAGAATGTTAATCGACAACAGAGAGTGAGTGCTGTTTAGCTTAAGAATTCACTTAAGTTACAAATATTAAAAACTAATATTAATATTTACTTTAAACATAGCCACCCAGTCCGAAGGGCATAAGACGACGCCCGGTGGTGCCCAGCAGCAATGCCTTGTTGGCCCAGCAGCGCGGATCCATGCCACAAAATCGTAGTGGACCGTCGTCGGGCAACGCCAACACAGGGCGTACAGGCGGGCAACAACCACGTGGTACATCCACAATTTTACGCAGTGGCGGCATCAACAATCGCACACAGTATGGGGAATCCACATCGAGCTCCTCGTATATCAAGCAGGAGCCCACCTCACCGTTTGAGCAGCTTCGCAAGGGTTACAATAACAATAAAAGACCGGCACAGACCAGCCTGCTATCGCCGCCGTCGAAGAAACCCAATTTGGAGGAGGTCAAGGAGTTTGCTGAACAGCAGCGAATGCGCAAGCAAATTGCAGCTGAATTTGGAGATCATGGTGATCCGGAATACGACAACATGATGCTGTACGATGATGTGCACACAGGCGACGATGATGATGACGACATACCGCCACAGCCATCAACATCGAAGCAGCAGCAGCCGGCTCAGTCTGGCACACAAACACAGATGGAGCATGGCACAACGACCATCATACTAAAGCAAGACTCGCCCAGCCAAACGCCAACGATTATTGTCAAGGATTCGTCAAACACCAAGCTGAATCATACAAAAATCATCGCTGAGGTGTTGCGTCAATATCCGCACATCGTCAAGGGCCACAAGAATATCAAATTGAAAATAATGCCCAATACTCCAGTAGAGAAATCACCAACTGTTAAACGCAGCTCGCCGGCACTAGCAGCACCAACAACTGCGTCATCGGCCAACAGCACTTCTCCGCACAAGAAGCTACATGTGTCCTTCAAGCCAGATAAGCCCATGATAACTACACAGCATCAAAAGCCAGCACAGAAGTTTACACAGCATTCGGCATTAGAGGGAGCACAGGCAGCGGAATCTACGGCCTCCACAACATCAGCAGCGGCTGCGGCAGCGCAAAAGCGACGCATTGACAGCAAAACGATGCATTCGCTTATTGCACTAGGCGCTGAAAACACAACGGGTAAGCAAAGACCTCCACAAAATAGGTCTCTAAATTAGAGCTAATCAATCGCAAAATATTGCTAAATAGAATTTAACCACAACCGTTAGTTCAAACATATGATACTATGTGATTTCTTCAAATATATCATCTTTATTCTCAACCCCGGTATTCTTATAGGTCCTTGGCTGTGTCTGCGTTGCGGCGTTAACGGACGCCCAATTAGCATTCCATCGTATCGCGGTTTCCGTCGCCATCTGATCAACACCCACAAGGAGACAATTGATCCGGCACTGTGCGAGCATTGCGGTTGGCGTTCGGGCAACAATCGTGAGCTGCATTTCCATATGTACACCGAGCATCAGATCAAATCGCTGCTCTACAACTTTGCTGAATGCGCACTCTGCAATCGAACGTATTTGACCAAGGGCGAACTGGAGCAGCACATCAACGAGGCGCACACGGATGATAACAAACAGCAGTGCATTTATTGTAACAAGGTGTTTGCTCAGGAGCTGCAGCTGTACAGGCATATGAAGAGCTATCACAAGGCTCAGGCACTGGAGGATGGTATCATCGATGAGACCGATGAGGAATATCTCGGCTCACAGGATGAAGATGAACAGTTGGAGGATGACGACCAGGAAGAGGATGAGGGCGAGGGCGAGGAACCAATGCAGGAGGCAGAGGAAAAGGTTCGCATTCTGTCTGACATCAGCTTGCCGGCGACCAGTGCCATTGGGCAGCAACAGTCCCGCGATCAACGAGAGGAAGCTGAAACGGAATCGGATCAAATGTTGCAGACCCAGGAGCAGGAGGTCAAGTTTGTCGGCGCTGATGGCAACGAGGTGGAGCTAACCGAGGAGCAGCGCAAGGAGATCTTGTCACAGCTGAATCAACAACAAGTTGGCACACCCAGCGGCGGCGTTGTCATGGTGCTCAGTGAGCCCGATGGCGATTCCAAGCAGGAAGGCGATGCCAAATCCTCAGCGGGCACAGAGGAAGAATACGATGACAGTCAAATTTATAGCGAACTGGGCGCTACCGGTTCCGTGGAGAGCAGCAGCAAAAAAAGCGAAGCTGCCGATGAGAGCAAGGAGTCCATTGACAATCTTGAATGGGCAGAGAATTTAATATCAAAGCACGACCTAGACGCGGAGCAGACCAGCAAAGAAGTAAGTGTGGCACATATATCACGCAAAGCATTTTAATTTTAACTTGTATTTCAATAACAGCCAAAGGCGGAAAATCGTCGGGATGACATTAGCGAAAAGCTTAAGGAGCTGACGGGCGATTGGACAGAGGATGAGAACGAGGATGACGACGATATGGCTGAAAAGCCAGCCACCACGGAATTAAGAGCATCTGTGGACTCGGAAACAGCCGCTGAAAAGCAAACGGTAGAAGTTGCTGAAATTGTACAAGAAGTTGTCGAAGAACAACCTGAGCCGGAAGATGATATTGAGTTGGCATTGGAGAGCATGCACAAGGGAGCTGACGAAACGGAGGCCACTGCTGCAGAAACCGTCGAAGAAGCAAGTACTTTCAGTAGTGCTGATGTGGGCCAAGAAGCGCCTGAGTCGGAACCAGCTGTTACAAAGGATGCGGATGAAGAAGAGAAACCAAGCGCTGAGCTTATAAAAATGGAACCCTCAGATGTTAAAAAAGAGCAAGAGCACGAGCGGCAGGAGGAATTTATAAAAGAAGATGCGCCGCAAACGACTACAGTCGAGGATGAAGATGATGACGATATCAAAGCCGAAACCGATGAAATCAATAATGAAACAGAGACAGAAACTAATGCAGAAGATGCAGCTGATGCGAATTTGGAAACAGATAGTATTCGCAAAGGTCTAATCGAGGAACTAATTTCTGAATCGGAGGCAATTAGAGCTGAAGCAGTTGCTAGCGAACACCCAGAAGAAGCTGAGGTGGATGTTCCGGCAAATCAAATGTCAGAGATTGATGGTTCCGATGCGATGAAAGAAGAGGATGCGCCGAAAACTGTTGAGACTGCTGAACAAACAGAAGCGCATAATAACGAACAGAAAGCGGAGGAAACGACGACGACAGCAGCGGTGGTAGCTGCAGCCGCGGAGAAACCCAACAGCAGTGATCAAGGCGCCGCTGCTGATGGCAAGCCTCAATCGCCAACAGGCACGCAGGAGAAATTGAAGAGTCTCATGAGCGAATGGGTGGACGATGAAGATGACAATGATGATGAGAACGATCATGGTGTTAATGCAGCGGCGAAAGAACAACTCTAATTTCTAGATTTATTTATATGTTAAGGTCGGTCTTCGATTGCCAGTGCTATCAGCCTGAGAAATGTAGTATATATACATAAATTGATATATAAATATATATATATATATGTATGTAACCAATGAATAGAGCTATTGGCAACTTTTTTAGTCAAGAAAATCATATTTCGGTTTCGATTGTAAATTAAAAACAGTTTCAATGACACTTATTTTGGAGCATGCTCGTAATTGCATCTGATTATATAATCACATCAACAAAATACGTATACATATATTAAGAAACATAAATTAAAGCCTATGCCTATCAGACCAAACATTAAAACAGTTTGCAATTTGTGCAGATTTAATATTTTCTGCTACGTTTCACCACCAACAATTCAATTTTAAGTAAAATTTACAAATATATATTTATATATATATACATATATATAAAAAGATGTCTATATATTGAAAATATTACATATAAAATTATGTAGTTACATAAATGTTGGTATAAAGTAACAATTTTGATGGTAAATGTGTATGCAATCACATTAAATCGATTAGGACGTAAATGTTTTATGATTGATATACCTAGTAATACGAATCAAAAAACTAATTAAAAACGATTTTTTGATTACCACTAAATTGTAAGAATGACAAACATATAGATACTTTGGAGAAAGCAACAAAATATAAATGTAGATATAAAGAACATTTGTTTTTAATTTCTTTGTGTATATTTTTATATTGGTCTAATCACAGTGTTAAATCAGATTACTAAGATTGATACATACTTAATTCGCAATTTACAAAACAAACATCTTGAGAACACTTAATGATAGATTAAAAATAGTACTTAAGATGGCATTTACAAGATTTCTGTGCAACTATAAACACAAGTTAAAAACAACGGAGATTTTCAGTCATCTGAAATAATAGAAGAAAAAAAATTAAATAGATGCACAAACGTCTACAACTGATTATTTAGCAATGACGTACCAGCTAGATAATAGTTAATTACGCACATGGTCGTAAAGCCAACAAAGAGAGTCGCGAACTGCGCAAATCCCGCCCAGCGACGATTTGGATTACTATGCCAACGAGCCTTCTCACGTGGTATTACTTCGCAGACGGTCACATAAAAGAGAGTGCCTCCAGCCAGTGCTTGTACAATTGGTAGCGCCGTTTTAGACCAGGCTGAGGGTATATTGACGATAAGCATGCCCAGTCCAATGCCGCAGACGGCACCCAAAGCAAACACCGAAATGCCAATGAATTGTGAACGAATGCTTGCTCGTGGATTTGAGCGAAACTCAAGACCCAGACAAAAGCCCATCACAAATTTGTGACACGCAACGGCGCCAAGCAGAAAGAGCACCTAGAATAGGAGAGAAGGCAATCTGTGTATATGAATATTTACAGTTCTGATTCTCTTATCTACATAAATATTTAATCTGTGCGGCAAACTAATTCAGCAACATAAGCTAAACTAATTTATGTCAAGGTATGCTTACCTTAGTGGACGAGTTTTGTACACCGATAGCCAAACCCTCAATCGCCGAGTGCAAAGAAAGGGCCACAAAGAGACCCAATGTGCCGGTCAGGGATTGCGCACATGGCTCCGTGTGGCTGGTATGACAAATCCGGGCATTTGCATCCTCCACAATCTCATCGTCACAGCCGGGAACGGCAACATAATTGTGTTCGTGATTATTTTGATCATGACCACTGAAAAAACAAAGATAATCAATACATTTAATCGATTAAATACACAAAATAAATAAAAGTTCTCTAGTCGAGAGGGTCGACTACTAATCACTTTGAGTGTTTCCTCGACTGAAATAACTTTTGGGTTTAGTGGCAGTTAATTATGAAATTAACATATATATTATGGCTGTGACTCATATATTATACTAAAAGGGAAAGTAATATATAGTTAAGATAGTTGAGCCAACGTTCCAGATTTGAAGTTCCTAGTTTTTATAATTTCGTTATTATGAGCAAATTACTTCAAAAACAAATGGTTACTAATCGAAGCTTTTATAAGACTAAAAAATAATTTTCTATCCATCTTCTTAAGTCCCTTATACAAGCAGACTGGCATGGAGGGGTAGACTCAGTTTGAAAATAAATATATATATTAAATTGTTAGAATGTCAGCTTCTGCCTGCTACACTGCAAATACAAAACTATGTCATACGCCATACACAAATAAAATATGAACAATATTACAAGCAATTAATTTACTTCTCGTGATGATGATGATGGTGAGTGGAAGATGTCACGGAATCTGCTACTTGTATTAAAGGAGCACGTTCGTCCGTTGCTCCATAGGATCCATTGCTTTGGTTTGCGACACCTGTTGCAGTTGTGGCGGGTTCATGTGTATGCTGAATGGCCTCACCAAAGAAGTAATGTATAAACTCATCGATGAAATATATGATAAAAAATCCGGCACACATGGCAACCTCAGCGAATTTCGAGTTCATTTGCTCACGCACCTGCAATTTAATATTTACATTGGGTTATCGGATTACAATCAATTGAAACCTTTTAGCGTCACCTCTGGCAAAATGTGCACCAGTGCTGTGGCTAGCAAAATACCCGCACCGAAGCAGAGCATCAGTGATGTTATCAGTGGAAAGCGTTGCCGATTGCGTTCCCCAATGATCACAGGCAACATGCCGGACAAAAGGCTGCCAAGGCCGAGGACAATCATGGCCAGCACTTTTTCCATAGTGCCTCGATCCTCGGCTTGCCAGTTTGTGATATTTGTACTCATTGTGTCTGTTAAGACTTAGTTATCAAAACTGCACTAAAATTGGATAGACCAGATGTATATTAAGTCCGTTCACCCGTGCGTCGCAGATGTTTAAAATTAAACAACTGCTGATCTGCAAGCATGAACGCGCAATTGACTGTCTGCTATTGCTCGGCGAGTCATCGAGTAGCATCGATAAATTAAACTTTAAATGAATTGCAAACATCGATGTTTTCGTCGATGCTTCCGATGTTTTTCTGTGTTCGTGCAACGGTCGTTACAGGCAAGCAAATGTTTGGCGAAGCAAAAGCAAACGTTATTTTCATTATTATTTATTCATTTATGATTATATTTAAAACATTTAAATTTCCATTTTAAAATAGCTACTATGATGTATGATGTGTTAATCAAGGTTCCCTCGGTATTAAAATTAATATTTGAACCTTTGGCGCCCCCACAAATTGAGTACTTTGTCTTTAATTGTAATATAGCGTCGCTGTTTAGTTTGTAGACAGCTGCCAACATCTAGCTTCTCCTATCCACACAACATCGTGGAGGCAATCAAATGTCAAGGTCTGCTTAATTTCTTTGTGCCCATTGAGACTGTGGCATTATTGTTACGCTTGCGATAAGCACATCGATCATACTGGCGTCAATGCTCCGGGTAAATCAGTTTTCAATGCAAATGATCAGCAGAGAAGAGTGTCATTTAATGATTCCGCTACTGTTCTGTACTTTGGCGATAATCAAACACAGTCGAATTCAGAGCTAACAAGTGAATTTGACATATCTGAAACACATCTGCAAAGAAAATCGGGTTAGCTGCACTTTAGTGACTCTCCTCAACAATCGTCTCAGAACCCAGAAAATTATCATCATTTCAACTATATTGACTCTAGCTCGTTAAATTTTGGGAATAAGGGAAATCTGCAGAAAGCAACGGGAAATGTGGGAGTTTATTGAAAACCATAATTTCTTAAATTTTCAATTTTAAATTTTCCTGTAATTGCATGTATGCACTTTTACCCTGCTCGCTATCACCACCGGATAATGTGCTCATCATAGTGGGCTCCACGTTACCAACATACTGCAGCAAAACAATTTTGGGGAGAAGCCATCTCAAGTCTCGGTAATCCGTGTATTGGAAACGGACTTCTCTCTGGATAGAGCCATCTTTCCAGATATCGATGAGCTCAAATTTTCAATTTTTCGATCATCCGACGAACGTCAAAAAGATAGCGGTCAGGAACTTTGCTATTCGGAGTGGCTCAGGCTGAAAGCAATCCCTGTGCAAAGAACTGTGGCAACAAATGTCCTTCAGCTAAGACTGCTACACCACTCCAGATAGTAGAGAAACAGGATACAGAATCAATAGAAAAAAAAATTCCAACAATGCAGGAGCAAAAGTCGTGTATTGATAAGCTGGCAGATCTCGTGACACAACAGCAGCGACTGCAGCAGACGATTCAGGCCAAACTGGAAGTGCTCCAGAGCAAGGTGACTCTGCAAAACAGAAAAATATTGATTGATAATACTTTCTACAATGTCCAGACGAAGTGATTTCATTTCAACTGGAATATTTCCAATACAGTTATAAATTAATATTCAAATTTAACAAATAAATAAAAAATTGACAAATAGAAACAAAAATATAATAGAAAAAAAATAAAAATTTGTATATATATAAATCAAATTTCTTTGAATTTTAAGAACCGTTCTTATGAGCCGTCGCTGTGTCGTTTGCGGCAAGGAGTCCGCTGAGAATGCCCCCGATGGCGCCCATTACTATCCCCGAAATAAAAAGGAGGCCCTCATTTGGCAGCGAAATATGAGCGCAACTGATACATCTGTGGAGGATATACAAAAATTTTGCTGCGTCTGCATTGGCCACATTCCACAATTTGTGGTGCGTGCTCAGGAGCAGGCGGCACTCATTAAGGACAAAAGCAAGTCAGAGAAGAATAGTCTGGAAGCAAAATCGTCAAAAGATTCTGTCCATAAATTTAAAATTCGACGACCATCGCTTAATGTCCTGCTCCTGCCTGGTGCCGTTATGCTGCCTCCTCATTGTGAAAAATCCAGTGAAACGAAGAAAAAAGATTATGAAAGCCAGGAGGACGATTGTCTTGATGAAGAAATCAATATGAAGGTATCGAGCTATGCGAATTCCTGTGCGATCTTAGCAGATATGAATGAGACCGAGGTAACAGTGCTGCAAACACCCACGCACAATGACGATGATCTGCGGCAAGAGCACAACGCGGAATGTGGGGATAATAATTGCACAGATGTTTTGGTGCTAGGTCAACGAAGCACCGAAAAGAGCGCCTGCAGATGTGAGCAATGCTCAAATACGGCATACTCTCCAATTAATTCGGCCCATATCCCATACAATTTACCGCCTCTTGACGACGAGTACGGCACCAAGATGCATAAAGAGCTAACCGAATTAGTTTTACGTCAGCAGCAGCGTATATACGAGTTGGAAGTCCTGGTGGGTCGCCAAAACAATTGGCATTTGTCATTGCAGCAAAAATTAGACGAGTTGTATGCAGAATTCGGTCGTAATATGCAGCAGGAACTGACACAGATTGCATCCAATTCAATGCATTCAGAGCCCATTGAGCAGCGGTCAAGTCAGTCACGGATGTCAAAGGGCAGCAGCGAGCAATGGTATTCTCAGCGGTCTCTAACGCATGAAACAGCCAAAATGCCTGAATGGAAGTGACACTACTATAATGCAGTCGAGGGGTTAGCGCGTTTGGAACATGTTGAAATTATTGAATTATCCAAATTTCCGTGTTCAGTAAAGGTGATCACTTAGTATTCCTTAAGATTTGGCCTTTTTTGTTGTGTCGTTAGCGAAAAATTTTGAAAAACAGCTCACACAGCTTGTGACATTGAAACAATTATACAAAATGTACATGTCTAATATCTGGAAACGTTTAATGGTTCTGTCCAGGCGGTTTATTCGCTATTACACAAATCAACGTACATCGTACAAATTTAAGCAGCGGATTGAATGACATCTGTGTAGAGTTTCACTTTGGTAGCAATGCTCATATCCACATACTTGTCACCGATGGAAACAACGAGACCACCAATGATGCTAGGATCCACACGAGAGGTGATCTTCAGCGACTCGTTTCCCTTCAGGAAAGACTGCAAGCGAAATAACACAAATGATAAACTTGGTAGCCATGAAAATTATATTGCAATTAAATTCTACCTTGAGAGCGCCCTCCAGCTGCTTGCTTTGGCTAGCATCCAGCGGTTTGGCAGTCACCACCTCGCAGACAACCTCGCCGCGGTGTGCAGCCATGATGGTCTTGAATGCATTGATAACAGTGTCCAACTTCTTCAAGCGTCCATTATCGGCCAAGAGACCCAACAAATTGGCGGTAGCTGGGGCAAAGCGCAGCTTCGCAGAAGCCTCCTTCAGGGCTGTGGACATGATTTTCTTATTGATGATTGGGCTGGTAACATACTCGCGCAGCTTCTTGTCGCCCTTAATCGTCGACTGCAGTGCGATCAGATCTTTTTCTACCTGATCCAACTGGCTCAATTTCGAGGCAGCCGAGTACAGAGCGGTGGCATAACGACCCTCCAGTCCAAACACCTGCACTGGTGGCTTCACCGTCTGCTGGGCAGCGGAGCTGAACGTGCGACTCTGTAAACATGGCAAATACCATTATTACATACACAAATTCAATTCAAATCACTTTGATTTTTGCTTGTTGGTTAAAATTGCAAATTACATAACCAACAAATCTGCGTTAGATAATTATTTTGTTTGTTGTTGCCAATGTCGACAGCAAGTGCAAGCACTTTATATAGCTTTGTTGCACATTTAGCAAAGAAGATTTTGTGAATTTTATTTAGAACGTACCAAAATTGCTAATTTGTTAATGGAGGCCATTGCTTATACTGTGCACAGAATTTTTCACCTAAAACTCGCAGCTGCACCGAACAGGGTTGCTTCGTCTACGCAATGATAGAGTTGCCAGTGTCGACAATTCTTACCAGGGTGGCGCACAACAATGCGGCGATAACGATAACTGTCAGAAGCACTAAAATTCTCGGAAGATAAATTCAAACAAACAGTTGGTAGATTTACGCCTTTATTTAAATGTATTTTAAAAATCTGTTGTTTAATAGATGGGTTTTTCGGAAATACATAGGGATTGTACTTAAGACGTAACTGTATAACTGCCTAAAAATTGTATTTGCAATTGTGTTTCAACATAAATAATGTTGACGCTCCATTAATTGAATCCCTACATAACCATACAAAAATAATAGTTAAGTGGTTAGGACTATGGGAAATCAATTGGAAAAATTAAAATTGCTCATATATTATAGATTGAAGGATTTACTTGTCATCTGCAATCATAAATTTGTTAGTAGACTCATAAAAGTTAATGCTTGGGACAAACTAACCTTCATCCTCAAGGTCTTCGTCACCCTCATCTTCACCGTCATCATCCTCAAATGCTTCCTCCTCGTTGTCTTCGTTGTCATCCTCTTCCTCGGGTTCCACCTCAATATCAGGTACGAGATAATACTGCAGTGGATTTGGCCAAAGATCATCTTTTATCAGTTCAGCAATCTCGTCGTTGACGGGGTCAGCATTGTCCGAAAACCAATCGAAGAAAGTCTTGTAATCGGAGTTCCTTTTCTTCTTGTTGCCATAAGGTTTCTGTAGCAACTGTTTAAGTAGATTTTTTCCCTCCTTCCATTGTATGGGCGTGCTAGTTGACGCGGGCCAATCACCATTTTCAGAGGCAGCTGAGCGTGTATAATATATTCAATTAATACAGGAAAACATAAAACACAAATTGATAAAATCCACCTACCCGCCGAATTCAAATGAAACTCTTTGGTGAGAATCTTGTTTTCAAAATAAGGATTTTCATCGAAATGGAAATTTATGCGGTATCCAGATTTAATATCCTCGAATTCCTCAACCTCCAATTTGTTTAACGAATGCAGACACTCTTCTTCTTCTTCGTCCAGAATGCCAGATACTTGCGGGTGGTTGATGAACTACAAAATGGAGCTCAAATTAGTACAAATTCAAAAGTTGGCTTAGCCAGACTGACAAAATATGCATACATGCTTGCAATCGATAACGATACCTAACAGCGTCGCACACAACAAATTTGCTTTTATACGTATAAAAATGCATTAATATTACTATATAAATATTCACATATTGAAATGAAAAAAAAAAAAATTAGAGATTAATTAAAAGCATACAGAACGCATAGAATTTGCGCCTTGAGGCGCAGACACTTATCGATACATTGGGACTCACACACATGTACATTCACCAGAGCACACGCACACGCAGACAAAAAAAGAGCGGTGCGACCGGTGGCGGCAGCATGCATAGAAAACAAGATGAAAAAGAACAAACGAAAAAAGTTCCTCGAATAGAGAAATTTTTCTTGCACATGTAGTAGAGACACAAAATCAATTAATGTTCTTGTCTTTACTATTTTGTCACTAGAAAATAAATACTTAACAGAGAAATTCAAATTTTGCAAATGCTAAACATGCAAATCATTGCCAGATAAAGATGCCGCTGCTTTTCTACACATGTTTGAGAACATATACGAGAACATGATGTACACTATAATACTTACGGCAGTCACCCAAAAATTGGGGATCCGCTTGACGAGCTCGCTTCGCTTCTCGTAGCACGGTTTGCGTAGTTTGTTATATTTTTGCTCGACTTTTAGTATTTCGTCGCTGGCTTTCTCGTTCAACGCGTCAATCTCGTTTTGACAGGCATCGATTTGTTCCAGCGCCTCAGACTCCTCCTCATTGGGACCGGCAGAAGTATTTGCATCGGCGACAGCATCCAATTTTTGTCGCTTTGGCACACTCGACATGATGCTGCTTATAGCGGTGATAACGTTAAAATTAAAATTTCTCGACCAATGTATAGTAAATTACAATTAGTTTATCTAGTACAGTTGAGCAGAAGCCGATTTATTAGACACTATGCGCGCCGCTCGATGCGATTGCGAATTGTGCTGATGAGTGTGGCCGAATATTGCAATCGAAAATATACCAAATAGCAGGGTTAGACCAGGAGACACAATCGATGTTTGGAGACCTTGACCATTTTAATGATTTTCTAGTAAAACACCGATAAAGTATCGGCATTTTCGATGTTTCTCAAATAAAATTTTCTCATACCTTAAGAGTTAGGGATTTTTGCATGAGATTGAAAATAAATCAAAAATGTATATACAAAATATATATACTTTAGTTTTTATTGTACTTTATTCAACCACAAATAACCAATTATTAACTTTTCGTTCGTTTGTGGGTTGTCTACAGATCAAATATCATTTTTCGAAGTAAATATTTGTATTAGGTATTTTTCTTTTTGGAAAATATCACTATTGACTTACTCTAAAATAAAAATTTTTATTATTATTCTAAAATGCCTTTTCAAAATGATTAAAATTATGTCGTATATTTCTTACTCTTCACTTGCAGTTTCTCATTGGCGGCAACATACACAGTATAGTAGGGTTGCAAAAGTGATGCATCGATGCTTTGGAAAAAAACATCGATGATTAAACTAAATTTAAATATCTCTGACATATTTTCTAAAACGGCATTTATTAAAATAAATAAAATGCATTTCATTATTGTTTATATAATGTTTTTACACATTAATATTTAATTTCAATGTAATTAGCAACGATAACATTGTAGAAAATAATTAGTTTTGAATTCTGGATCTGGCTCCGCAAGTAAAGTAGTTCGTTTAGTCTGCGGCGGCTAACAACACTCAACAAATTACAAGGCATTTTCGGTCCTTTACAACACGCGCGGACAACATTTAATGTCGAGGTGTAAACGAGCTGGCCCATTAATTTTATAATTTTATATAGAAAGCGTTTTTAAAAATATTAAAAACATGGCCACGGCTGAAGCTCAAGTCAACGCGAACACAAATTTGCAAAAGCAGGACCTTAGCAATTTGGTGAGTGCGCCGAATTTATCATCATCGAATCGATGACGGACAAATATACGCGTCTTCGCCGTCCCTTTTTGGACGCCGCAACCTAAAACAACGGGGGAGCTGCCACGAAGCGGCCATTTCTTTATGAAAAAGTGTATTCGTTGTTCGCACAGCTACGCAAAATGGAATGCACAAACTTTGCCATGGCAAACAACTATATATTGTTGTTGCGCTTTGACTATGCAAAAGATGCCTCAAAAGAATGCAGCACGTGGCGTTAGCGTCTGCGATTTGCCAGCATTGGTGGCGGTTTCTGCAATGTGAGCCATTTGGCATATGTTAACAAAATGTTTGGCAATGTTTTGAGCGCATTTTAATATATTTATTAGTTATGCGGCTCAACTGTTACAACAAAAGCTGATGCAATATACTGTTGAATCTAACCTCAAAATGTACGGCTTTTTCTACGCACACTCATGCCACATAAATTCGCATCTCCCGTTGTACGTGGGTGTGTATGTGTATTTATATTTATGTGTGTGTACATGTTTGGCGGTTTGGGCGTGATATATATTTTTTAAATTTAAAAGTGCACCAAGTCGACTATTTACTAACATGTTTCCTTTTTTTTTGATTTGCTTGTGCTTTTAAAGGAAATCAGCAATCTGACGCCTCTGTCAGCGGAGGTGATCTCGCGCCAGGCAACAATCAACATTGGCACAATCGGTCATGTAGCCCACGGAAAATCCACTGTCGTCAAAGCCATCTCTGGTGTGCAGACTGTCCGTTTTAAAAATGAACTGGAAAGAAACATTACAATTAAACTCGGTGAGTGTGGTTCTACTAAACAAATATGTCTCTTTCTCAACGCTGCTGAAATGACACATTGCTTCAACATTGCTGATTATAAATAAAAACAATCGCAAAATCACGAGTGTCATTCCAACATAATCTAGCTTAAGATATTGTATTTGTCATTGTTATTTCATAAGTTTAATAAATGGGCTTTTTATAGCTATAGGCAATTATCGTATTGTTTCATATCGAATAAAACCTATTTATAAGATACTAAAGAATACCACAACTAAAATGCTGACGACGGCACAACGCGCAAAAGGTCAGTTTTAGTTTTCATTATCGGCAAGAAAATTGAGAAAATGGCTACTGTGTTTACCTAAATTTGAATTATCAATCTTGAAGTTTCATTTAAAACCCATTTACATATACATCTATACACTAAAACACATTTTCGACATACACTATTTCTTTTAAAATGAATAATAATTAATAAAGCTGGTGTAAAATTATTTGCAATTTAATTTGTTAATATAAAATTAAACATACTGTAATATGTACTTCTTTTTAAAGTTCGCTGTGATATAAGTTTAATGTAAAACATGGAGAGAATCATTTAAATATTGTTAAAGTTTTCTTTTTCTTTCTTCGATTTTCTACCCTTGTATTATTATAATTTTTTTTTTTCAAGTTTGGAATGCATTTAAGGAGACGTCTCCGACCCCATAAATTATAGATATTATTGATCAGCATCACCAGTCGACTCGATATATTCATGTCCGTCTGTCCGATTTTTTTTTTGTATTTTATGTGCATAACTTATATCTGCATGATTATATCCGTCTTCGATCTTCAATTCACTCATGACATTGTGGGCGATCGGATCGAACCACTACATTATATAGCAGTCATAGGAATATTATTTCTATCATAATATTCAACTAAACAAGCAAAATTTTAGCCATCTGTGTCTCATTTGAAATGTGGTAAAAAATCATCATTATGTAATAGATGAAATTTTTTGCCAATTGTTAAAATCGAAAAAAAAAATTTTTTTAAAACGCTTTTGACATATATGGCTTGGTGTTCTAACGAAGATTATTCCAATATGTTTCATTTTACACCGTAATTTACTGTGTTTTGTTTATCCCATTGTGCACATTTAGTTTTAAGGTCGTTCGTTTTAATTTAAATCGAAGTTGTGAGTGTTCTGTAAATGATTAAAATACAAACATGATTTTCTGTAAAAACTTAAATTGCTGGTTTAGACTCTCAATATACCAAACAAAAAAACGCATTGTGTCGTCGCCTTTAGTAGTTTGGATTAGCTGTTTAAAATATAATTATTTTTCTAAAATTGTGTCTTAATTCTCTACAATTTTTGATTGCATAAGATTTGTTAGTTTGTTAAAGCTTTTGAAAAATTTAATTTCATTGATTTTTGATAATCCAGCAATTTAATTAATTCAGATCATCTTTTTCTTCTTCTTTTCGTTTTTCGTTTGCACAACGACGCGCGTTAAACCAAAAAAAAAAAAAAAAAAAAAATCAAAACCAAAATTGTCATTTGCAGAACGCTTAAGCGAATCGAAAATCCAAAAGCTTGTGCATTCCAAGCAGAAGCGTATTGCCTACGAACTGAAGCAGCGTCAATTGCTCAAAGGCCTTGCCCAACGCAGGCTAAAACAGCAAAAAGAACGCCAAGGAAGCTGCATGGACTTGTTGACACAGCCGTCTTCTTCCCACAGCCATTTGTTCGCACATCACATAAAACCTAGGCGCAGTTGCAGCCAGAGTTCGCTAAGTCCCAGCCAGAGTAGCGGTTATGGCAGTGTCCTGGGCTTGGACGAACACGATGCCATTGTGGGATCAATACGCATTCCAGCTGCCGCCGGTATGCAAAATAATACTCTGAAGCGACGACGCAGTACTCGATCAATCCCGGATATACAATTGCCCGTTATGAAGATCACCAAAAACAATGAGGGTATACCGATCAAGAAGCCAAAAGGCGAGCACATCGTGGAGCACATTGAATGCGTCGAAGTTGTGAATTACGAGCCCGTTTTCTTTGTCAAGTGGTTGGGCTTTGATAGGAGCCTGAACACCTGGGAGGATTTTGTAAATCTCGCCGATTGCGTTCAACTCGAGCATTTCGTTGAGCGCCAAACGCACTTTTATAAAGCGTACATTGACGAAATTATGGGCAAGCTGGAGACACAATTGGCCAGTAGTCCTCCACTTGATTTAAGCAGGATTAACATCAAGCAGGATGTGGATAACTATGAGCCCTTGCCCTTGCATTTAGATCTAATACTGCTGGCCCAGTACCTTGCGGCGGGCAGTCGCAGTCAACGCGAACCGGAACGCATTGGCAAGCGGGCGCTGCGACGCCTTCAACTCCAACATTGCCACCATGAGCGTCGTAAGCAGCTGCAGCAGCTGGCTGAATTCGAGAGCCGCATGAACAGAATAGAGATGCCAGCACCGCCAATTCATGTGCGCAACGATGTTGATTTGGACACCATCGATGCGAGTTTCGTCTACATACAAAAGAACATATTGGGCGCTCTGGTGCCACGTCCTGGGCCGCCCATTGTCGGCTGCACTTGCTCAGTGGAGTGCAACTGCAAGAGTGGCTGCTGTTCCCGTCTCGCCGGTGAGCTGTTTGCTTACGATCGGACAACGCGACGTTTGCGTCTACCTCAAGGCAGTGCTATATATGAGTGCAATGCTCGCTGCAAATGTGACGCCAACTGCAGAAATCGATTAGTGCAGCACGGACGCAAGCATCCGCTGGAACTGTTCAAGACGAGCAACGGACGCGGCTGGGGTGTACTTACACCCCAGCTGCTGCGCAAGGGCGAGTTTGTGTGCGAATATGTTGGCGAGATCATCACCACCGATGAGGCAAATGAGCGTGGCAAGGTCTACGACGATAAGGGACGCACGTACCTTTTTGATCTGGACTACAATATGACTGCGGAAAGTGAATATACCATTGATGCGGCCAATTATGGCAACGTTTCGCACTTTATCAATCATTCGTGCAATCCCAATTTGGCTGTATTTCCCTGCTGGATTGAGCATCTGAACATTGCACTGCCCCATTTAGTATTCTTTACGCTGCGCCAAATTAAGCCTGGCGAGGAGCTGAGCTTTGATTACATACGCGCTGATAGCGACAATGTACCCTATGAGAATCTATCGACAGCAGCCCGCGTAGAGTGTCGCTGTGGCGCCGACAATTGCCGCAAGGTGCTGTTCTAGACGACGGCATACAAACAATGTCATAATCATCATAATATCGCATGTGTGTCCAACATTAATTATTATGATGAATTATAGTTAGGCTCTTAATTAATTAACTTGACCCAACTCGAACAACAGAAAAGGAATAATAAAAACATTGAACAAAATGTGTTCCAATTATTGTTAACTATTAATTTCCTTAAATTTTTTGTATCGCGGAAAAGCAAGTTTTGCGTATCATTAGATATTGTGTATCTGTAAAATTTATTTTCGCTTATCTTTTTTTTCCTTTGGTTTTTTGTCAAAGTATTATATATTTGAATTAATAGCTTATTGAAATTGCTCTATGCATATCATTTAATTTTAAATTTGTCCCATTGTTTTGCTTTATATGTAAAGTGTGTATTTATAATGTTCAATTTTTGTCGATTATAAAATAAATAAATTTTTTTGCAAAAAATGTGAAACTTTTATCGTAACTGGGACAGTGTTCGTGCATATTAAGCAGAGTTTGTTTCTATTTCTATTGTTAATTAAGATTTTATTTTGATTTAAATAATTTGTAACTGGAATCACAGTAAGCAGCACAAAATTATTTTTGCTGTTAATTGCTGATTTAATATTGATAAAATCCAAAATTTGACTTTTGCCAACAAATCTTTGCATTTCAGGATATGCCAATGCAAAAATCTATAAGTGCGATAATCCCAAGTGCCCGCGCCCGGCCAGCTTTGTATCGGATGGCTCAAGCAAGGATGATAGCATGCCCTGCGCTCGTCTCGCTTGCTCCGGTCGCTTCAGATTGGTGCGTCATGTGAGCTTCGTCGATTGTCCCGGTCACGACATTCTTATGGCAACCATGTTAAACGGCGCCGCTGTGATGGATGCTGCACTTCTGCTTATTGCCGGTGATAATTGAGTGAATAATACAAAATCTTAAATTTACTAACATTGAAAATTCGTTTTCTTAAAGGTAACGAGTCGTGTCCACAACCACAAACCTCAGAGCATTTGGCTGCCATTGAGATTATGAAACTGAAACAGATTTTGATATTGCAAAATAAGATCGATTTGGTTAAGGAGAGTCAGGCCAAGGAGCAGTACGAGGAGATCACAAAGTTTGTGCAGGGCACCGTCGCCGAGGGTGCACCAATAATTCCAATTTCGGCACAGCTGAAGTACAACATCGATGTTCTCTGCGAGTACATTGTTAACAAGATTCCTGTGCCGCAGCGTGATTTCAATGCGCCGCCCCGTTTAATTGTCATACGATCCTTCGATGTGAACAAACCTGGCTGTGAGGTGCAGGATCTCAAGGGTGGCGTTGCCGGCGGCTCCATATTGAGCGGGGTGCTCAAAGTTGGCCAGGAGATTGAGGTGCGTCCCGGTGTTGTCACCAAGGACAGCGATGGTAACATCACTTGCCGTCCCATTTTCTCGCGCATCGTCTCACTGTTTGCCGAACAGAATGAGCTACAGTATGCAGTTCCCGGCGGCTTGATTGGTGTGGGCACCAAAATTGATCCCACGCTCTGCCGTGCCGATCGTCTAGTTGGTCAGGTGCTCGGCGCCGTTGGCAATTTGCCCGACATTTATATTGAGCTGGAAATTTCATATTACCTGCTGCGTCGATTGCTCGGCGTGCGCACCGATGGTGACAAGAAGGGTGCACGTGTGGAGAAGCTGCAACGTAACGAAATCTTGCTGGTCAACATTGGATCACTTAGCACTGGCGGCCGCATCTCGGCCACCAAAGGTGATCTGGCCAAGATTGTGCTCACAACGCCCGTTTGCACGGAAAAGGGCGAGAAGATTGCACTGAGCAGACGTGTGGAGAATCATTGGCGGTAAGTGAAGGAAATGTTTTTAGTTGAGACTATGAGGTGCAAATGTACATTAATTTAGATGTCCATACTAACTATTAAGCTGGCAAAATATCAAATGAAATAAATTTTTCCTTTTTTCAGTTTGATCGGCTGGGGTCAGATCTTTGGCGGCAAGACAATTACGCCCGTTTTGGATAGTCAGCCAGCTAAGAAGTAAGCAGGGACCAAGGACCGATAATCTACCAGACCCGCTCCGAATTAAATATTCAATCTAAGCGTTTCAAAAGTGTGTGTGTGTGTGTGTATATATATATATACACAAGATCGCAAACGATTCTATCGTTTGGCCAAATTGCTGATTTTGTTCTTATTCGCTGCACCGTCTCCTCATCATCTTTAAATCCCCCGTCGTTGTCCTCCTTCACGTCCGTTTATAGCAAAACAAACAAAATACGAAATAGAAAGAAAACTACTGAAAATATTAATGCATACATACCTTAAACTATTTAATTTTGTATGTATATAAAAGAATTTTGCTGCGAAATGTTATGCAAATATAGCAAATCCAAGCATTACAAGAAACTAATAGGTTATACCATACATATTATATAAAAACAAACCACAAAAAAAAAAACAAATCTGATACATCGTAAAATTGTTTTTATGATTTAAATACAAAAACAAAGTAAAAAATGGTATGCATTTTTACATTTAAAACTACAATATATCGTTGTTTTCATGCGTGGGTTGGAGGAAATATTTTAAAATTAATATATGAAGAGAAAAACCTCGACAGTTCATCAACTTTTCATTATAGATCCTTTTATTGGTTTAAGCATTATTATTACAAAGTTCACATTATCGTTTTTGAAACATGATCTTTTATAATTTGTTAAATTACATATTTTGAAACATTCTTTTTTTATTTTTAATTTTGAATCGTACTTGATTTGTTACTTAGCGCACACTAATTTAGTTGTAAACTACTATGTATTGTATGATTTCTGTTTTTTGTTAGCTTTTTTATTTTGGTTTACTGAAATTATTTCAATATTAATTAGCTTAATTAATAAAAATTCGTACTTAGTCACGATTCACATAGATACGTTGCGTTTGTTATTAATTTGCTGAAAACGTTGTTTAATTAAATACTATTGAGATTGAGTAATTCTTTGTAATACTTTTCTTTAAATATCTTCCAACTTTAGGAAGAAGACGTCTTGCGTTGTGGTCGGTCAAGTACGCTTTGAGCATTTTATACTAGGAAATCTTGTAGTTTTGTTGAACACATTTCGAACCAATGCAAATACGTAATAGAATGTATATTAAATTGTATAAATAATATATCAAATTGAGTGACTTTTGAACACAATTATACAATACAATTATCAGCAGACTTTTCCGGAAAGCGCTTAGACATTTTCGCTGTGCAAGTAATAATACCTATTAGCTCAAAGATCTCTTACAACAAAGGATTTTGTACAAAAAAATAGTAAGCAATAATTTAAAAGAAACTCAAATAACAGTTAATAGGAATTTGATGTTTGCGTTTCCTTGTTACTTCTTTGGCATTTCTATGTGAAGCTTTGCCTAATACCAAAACTTCAGTTTACTGATTTTATTTTTTTAATTGTTAAAAAAAAGTATTTCTTAAAAAAAAGCGACCTAAGCGACTGCTTTGGAGAACATTTGAGAACCTAATTTTGCTGCTTTGCTATTTTGTTTTGAATTATATATACCATAATTCAGTGTAACTTATTTAGTTACATTTGAATATGTATGCGTTTCTTAACAGATAAAAATGCAAGACGCACTTAAGAACAATGCGTCCATTACGTGTGCAACATTTGTTTTGAATATTTGTCATAAGTCTGTGTGGTATTACATATTCCTAATAAATAATATTGAATTGATTTCGTAAAACGCAATTAGAAGAATACCATTTTCTACATATACATATAACAAGTACATTAGTATTAATTCTTTAACAAGAAATCAATCTAATAATATGTATATATAATTATTTAAAGACTTACATACATTGAACACCTCAAAGTGCTGTTGGTTATCCTTGCGTATACTTATTTTATAACACATACAATTATCGTTTTCAACTAATTCTGTTTGTTTAGCTATTTTTTTTATGTTTTTACATGGTAGTGTACATTTATATGGTATTGACATTTACATTTAAAGTTTGTGAGGGCGTGAGTGTATTCCGTATTCATGAATGTTAATTCATTTCAATTTGTGCTTGGGGGAAATGACACTTTAACTTGGTCAGCTTACATACATGTAAAAGTTATATTATAGTACATACATAATACAATTTATTGACAGTTAACATTGGCAAAATTGGAGTTCGTCTTTTGATTTCAACTGGCTACCTAAAAGTACATATAAATTAATTGTCTATATCTATTGTAAGTTGACATTCATATTATAAGTAGCTTCTCCAGTGAGATCGACTTCGTTATAAAATCTATCGTTTTTTAACATTGTTTTTGTAACATATCGAAATCTTTAACAATTTTGAGTTTTTCTCTAACGGTTTCAATACTTTTGCAACACTGTAAACATCATACAATTTAAAATAATTACATAGATACCATTATACGTACACATGTGCAAAATTAAGCAATTTTACATGCCAATGCTGTTTATCATAACTACTATATTTATATATAATATCTAGATCTGTGTTGTTAGATTAATTTGTAAGTACATACATATATATTATAAGTATACTTAGTTTTAACACATTTTTTTTACATATATTTTCGAATTATTTAATCAGGTTTTATCTATGTATATATATATATATATATATATATATATATATGCAATTTTATTGAATGTGCATGTAATGGAAATATATATTGAAGCCTACGTTTTCTTTATGATGCACAATTTTGGCATTTAAGGGTTTGGTGTGGCATCTTAAAGAAAATGGCTCATATCTCATTCATTGGCATCCTCATCAGATGAACTAGCTGCGGGTATCGTTGAGAATTGCCACGCCTCGCGATTGTTATTTTTGCTGACACTGTAAGGAAATCTCAGATATTAATTAATGTTTTAACATATTTATTTATACAGATAAAAATATTTAAATTATGCCATAGTTGAATTAGATGATTAGTTAAGTAAGATTAATCATGCTGTTTTTAAATAGATATAAATCTATATCACATGATGGTAAATTTAATTACGTCTTCCATAGTAATTACATATTTTAGAATTAAATACTTAAACTATTTTTAAATTAAATTGACTAAACTTTTATGAACAAGATCGAATTGAATTATATTTATAAGAACTATTTAAACTTAAGAAACTAAATTGAAATTTTCTTGGAATTGAATCAACACTGTATTACATTGAATAAAATTAAATTGAATAGGAATTTGGTTTCAAGTTAAAGAAAGTTTTATACTAAATTTAAAAAAATAAAATAAAATATGGAATGCCTATAACTATGTGATGTCAACTAAGGATACACACCCATGCTTTTTGGCATTGCTGGGCAACGTGTGTGAGCTGCGGTAGTAGCTGTCGTGGGGCTCCTCTTTGGTCTCCTCCAGCGATTTGCGCTGCAGCGTCATGGTCTCTTGTGGTGTTAAAGAGGATCCACCACCACCGTTTAGCTCCGCATCCAGATAGTATTTGGCACTCTGGGCAATCTTACAGTTCTCACATTCACTTAGATAGTCATCATCCAGACTGGTGTCGTTGGGTAAGAAGTGCTCGTTAGGATTCAAACAGTTCTTCGATGTGGTGCACACGGGCAGCTGCTTGCTAGGCGTGCCACTGCGCCCTCTCTGCACCTTGGCCGTCAGCTGCGGATAGGTGGGCATCTGGCAATTTGCAATGGCCAGACTGCTATTTGTGGCTGCTCCGCTTGATGCTGATACTGCAGCTGCAGCGGCAGATTCCCGTTTCACGCGCAGTATTTTTGGCAGTGTGGTGCTTTTGCTAACTGCAGCCGCTTTCTCGTTATTGTTTTCTACCGGGGGTATGCTAATCACCGAGGGCACCTTGCTGACAACGCTCTTGATGGTGCTATTAAGCGAGATCTTGCCGCTAATATGCTTTGGCAGCGTATAGGTCACATGATTATTTACGAGCGGATAAAATGTACTCGAATTTATTTTGCCACCTGCCGACTTCTCGCTGCAACTGGCCGACGGACTGGCGGGGGGCAGGGTCAATGTGGACGTTTGTTCCTTTCGCTGATGCATGCTACTGTTTGTGGATTTGCTCAGCGTATAAATTGTAGCCACAGCATTGTTATTGCTGCTGCTGTTGGTTGCTGTTGTTGTGGCTGTTTTTAAATTCGTTAGGCTTTTATAGAGTTTCGGTGGTAATTGTGGGTTGCTTTGATCTTTGTGTTGCTGCTGTGGTTGCTGCTGTTGCTCTTGCTGGTTATAGTAATGTTGCTGATGTTTCTGCGTCAAATTCAAGTAGGCATCAACCTGTAAAGAGCGCTAACGTCGATTAGCAAAAAGTCAAATGGCAAATAAGCACTTTTATCATGGACCACGAAACCAAATGATAACCAGAAAATTCGTAATTGGATTTTGGATAATTTGTATGCCCTTGATTTTTTTTTAAATATGTTAATAATTCTGTTCTGTAAAATACAGTATTAATACATTTAAATTATTATAAATTTCTGAAAGTATATTATAGCAGAATATATATTTGATAGTAAACTTACTGTAAGTTAACATTAATAAAGGAAGATGTTTTGAAAAGTGCGACCCATATCGGCGTAAGTCTCACTTTCAAAAATAAGTCCGATCGGATTCAAAATCATTTTTTTTCAAGCTATACCACTACACACAAGGATTTTCGAAAAATTCGACAGAGTTATTTTTTACCAGAAAAGGATGAATAATTTTTAAGAAAGTTTAATGTAACCAGTAAACTTTGAGGGCGTCACAAAGTAAAATTAAATATTACAAATAAATCGGAAGGGAAAATGGATGTGAGCAAGCAATTCATAGGAGGTTATAGTTTAGGGAATATCATATTACATTTTACTGTCTGATGTTTATTAACTGAAAACATCTATATGATGCTATGATTTATAGAATTGCCTCGTGAGGGACCAGAGTTAAGCATTCTCATGGGGATTACTTACATTTCGAACTCACCTTTCGATTCAAATAGGCGTTGGAAAGCACGTCGACGCTGGCTTGGGCAGCTGCAGCACTGCTCGAGGCACTGCGTCCACCGCCGCCGCTACTGCTGCTGCTCCGTGCGCGTTCAGCAGCGCTGCTCGAACTGCTGGAACGCTTCTGTACACGGCCGAGCACAATGGGCGGTGCACTGACATCCTCATGATGCTGCAACGGTGGCGGCGGAGTTATTGCCGATACATTGCCTCCAGCATGCGATGGATGTGGCTGCAGCTCATCGCCCACCTGTTTCGAAATGGTGGCAATCTTTGGCTCATGAGGGCATAGATTACGTCCAGCATTGAGCAGCTCCTGTCCGAGCTGTTGCTGCTGCTGCTGCTGTTGCTGCAGATTTATTGAGGATTTGGCGCGCTGACCATAGGCCAATGTGGCGGCATGTCGGGTGCCAGCGCTGGGTGAGAGTGCGCATGGATTGCTGCCGGCGGAGGCGAAGAGTTTACCTGCGCCGCTGAGGAAAGCATTCGCATTGGCATTGGCATTGCTGCCCATATAGGACATGGGTACATGCTGTATGGGGCACTGGCACATTGGTTTCTTGCTGGTCTTGTTGGCATCCGAGGAGCTAGTGCTGGAACTGGAGCTGGACTTGGGCTTCACACTGACCACTTGCAGCGGATCGGCGACGGCAAAGTAGCGTGGTATGGTACGATGATAGCGACGCGAACTTGATGGTGTTTTGCTGCCATGCTGCGACTGTTGTTGTTGCTGTTGTTGGGATTTAAGTGCTGCATGCAACGGCATTGGAAGCGTTTGAGTCACCGAATCTGTTGTTGTGTTGCTGGGCGCTGATGTTATCGTTGCTATTTCCATTTGTGGCAGCATATCTATGGCCGGAGTGGACAAGGCTGCGGCCAGCAACTGTTGCTGCTGATGTTGCTGTTGATGCTGCTGCGTCATGTGGTGTGTGGGCGTGGCCAGCAGTTCAGCCGACGCAGGCAGTGAATGATAGCTGGCGGCACTGGCACTCGCATTGATCTCCACATCGGCTACGGTTAGATATTGTTGTTGTTGCGGCTGTGGCGGCTGCTGTTGTAATAGCTCCTGTGAGCCGCGTGGCGTGCGTCGCGCGGCTGCATACGCCAACGAGTTGCCCGCAGCAGCTGCAGCTGTCGTCACACTGGCGCTTATATTCAGATGACAATTCTTATAACTGCACTCGCTGCTGACAATCGGCTTGGGCGTGGGCATCGCTTGTACACAAATCGAATTGCTGGGCGTTGCTGCCGGCAATTGCTGCAACTGTTGCTGCTGATGCTCCAAGACATGCTGCTGCTGCTGCAGGTGTTGCTGCTGCTCGCTCTGTAAGCTATAGGGCGGCTGATGATTCTCGCCAGTTGCTATTGTTGTAACGCCGCCACTGTTGATATTTATATTGATCAGATTTGTTGTACTTTGCGTATATTGATTCGACTGTGCAGCGGCAGCAGCAGCAGCTGCCACAGCGGCGGCGTTCAATTGGTGTGCGTGTGTATGAGATGTGGCAACTGGCACCAGTTGCTGAGTGTAGGCATGCGGATGCGGATGCTGTTGTGGCTGTGTGTGCAACTGCAGAGTATGTTGTTGCAAATGCTGCTGCTGCAATTGTTGCTGCTGCAATTGTTGCTGCTGCTGCTGTTGTTGTTGCTGTTGTTGCTGCTGCTGTTGCACTTGCTGCTGCTGCTGACTGACACTGGCCACAGTCTGTCGCTGCACATGACTCGGCAAGGTGACAGTGCATTGTGCGCTCAATGCCTCCGCCTGGGATATGGCAACAGCCTCCTCATAGGGTGGCGGTGCCTCGCCGCGTGGAAAATAGCCGCTGGGTGGCTTCCAGAGCGGATAATGCGTTGTGGCGCCACCATACGAGTAATCCATAGCACTTAAGTTTCCCTCCATATAGCCCATGTTGCCAGCAATATAACTGAAAAACATATTAATATCTATAAACATATATTTGAATGTGATTTTCAAATTTAGAACTCACCCAATGCTGCCCACAATGCTGCGCTGATCCTCCGCATTCTGACGATTCTCGCGTGCTCGCATTTTACGCTGCCTCAAGCGATTCACCAGGAAGAAGAGCAAGGATAATGAGAGAGTGGCCGTTATGCCACTGGCCACCAGTCAAATGCCAAAGTCGGTGCTCCCATCGCTGAACTGATCGTCCAGGCAGATGACCTCACAGCAATTGTTGCCACTGCCAACAGTCTGGAAGGACTTACACTTACTGAACGCCTCGCACAACACCATTTTACAGGCCTTGGGCAGGCCGCTGTCGCAGATGCAGAGACGGCATGAGTCTGGTCCGGGCATGTAATGCATGCCCGTCTCATACAGCTTGCCATTGTAATCCCGGCAGTGGCCACCCTGTATCAGGCTCGAGCTCACAGCATTGCCATCTAATGTACCAAAAAATGTAACCGGTAAACAAACGTTGATTTGAAACCACTATATATATATGGGCAGCTATTTAAATGGATATTTATTATTATAATTGATATGCTTAAATTTAAAGACAGCTTATATTTTTATCTTTTTCTATAAAGCTGTTTGACTTGATATTGCATATATAGTATGCACACTTACATATATAAACAAATAAGTAAATATATTATATATGCGAAGTGTTAACCAAAATCTTAAGTCCCTAAAAAAATTAAAAAAAATAAAACAAAGCTTTTACGAATCAAATGAATAGCTTTTAAGTGTATTGAAATATTTGTAAACATGATTTTAGACTAAATTGGACTTTCGCTTTGATATGTGGTAACCTTTATAAATTGGAAGTTTCACAGTATAGCGGCTAGTCCGACGCCTTGAATTTGAAGTTTAATTTTTAATATTATTATAAAAAGTTGTTAATTAAATATTATTACTGGTGAAACGCAATTAAATCATGTTTTGTTTCTAAATTTTCAAGTTACTTGGATGATTTTTAAAAATTTTCTTTAGAGAACATGAATCCAAAATATTTTTGTGCTAAATGAAGAAGAGTAATATTAATATTACAGAAATCTTTTGAATTGTATAACAATTTTGTATATTATACAAATAACTATTAAAAATATTCAAAGCAGTCTACCTGTCAAAAACCATGAGAAATGTTTTTATTTTATTTTAAAAGTTATATATCTATATTATGAAAATAAGTGTGTCACTGATACTTGAACATATGTTCACATAAATTTATAAACATATAAATTTTTGAATGCATTTAAACATACTAGTTCAGGAACAACTGTACGATTATTTATTTTGATACACTTGACCAAGTTTCGCAATTGGTGCTGATTTAACTGTTAAATTTTTTTTTTTTTGCCCAAATACCAACTTCAACGCACACACACGCACACACACATACGAAAAATGCAGCAGGTGCTGTACCCACACACACACAAACAAAAAGTAGACACACACACATACACATGTATACAAAAACATGGCCATAACATTTATCACTTGAATAAAATTAAATGCAAACGCATTACATTTCCAACATAATTTAAATGCTAAACAGCAAAAGGAAATTCAAATTAAAAACAAATATATCCAGCGTTTGCAGAGGCCAGGTAAAGGGAGGGAAGCACAGAGAAGTGAAATGAAAGGGGAGATTGTTCGGTGCTGCAATAACATGCAATGCACGAGTGTTGGCTAACGAAACAAAACACGAGTGCTAACGGCTGGGCAGGAAATACACGAGCGAAAATGGCAAACAGCGTCCTCTACGCCCCCTCAAAAAATTGGAGGAAAAAAAATAATGTCTTTCGTGCGAGTTTCCAAGTGAAATTTTTGCGATACCCACACACACACGCACACATATACACACACAAGCTACACACACCCAAAACAGCTCCACACGCACACAATAAAACACATAGTATACATACATGCAAATATAAACACCATACACACCACCCCAAACAACCACCCACACACAGATACACATACATGTAGACAGAGCGAGAGCGAGAAAGAAAGTGAGAGCGGAATGGGCACTAACGCAAAATTTTGCACGCCACATCCTTCGCAGGACCCAGTGGAAAACCGTAATGACCCTCCCCCCACCCCCCTTTTCCAGGAGTTGCTGCCTGAGAAAAAGAGCGCAGTGCAAGTGTATGCGTATATATGGTTATATGCGTGTGCATGTGTTTTTGTATATGTGTGCCCCGTGTCCCATAAATTGTGAAACTCTGCTGTGGCCATGGACCATATTACAGTTATTGTATAAAGAGAACAGCAGTTCAAATTGATTTTGCTTGAGAAAAAAATATCACGTTTTCCTTTCAAGCCCCCATTTAATGCATATGTGTGTATTTGACCAAATTGTATTTAGTTTGTAAATGCTGCAAATGAGGAAAAATAAATATATAAATTTTCACTTTGCTGCTCTCTTTAGCACAGGAAGGATTTGCTCTATGCTCTATGTGTGTGTGTGTATTAATTTTTTTCAGTTTTCACTATCTCCTTTTACCTTTGGCATTTCCAATGAATGCAAGCACTGCTAAAAAATACATGTTGCTGGCTTCAATATGCACTTTTAACTGCACTGTTAACTACTATTTGTTATTAGCCACACAGGATTTATTTGATATTTTCAACGGTTTTTAACGAACGTCCGAGCAATACCAACTAGTGCTAAAATTTATTTGTGTTACCGTCCTAGCAGCAACACGAAAATACCCAAACTCAGTTTTCAAATTGCCTAAAATCCTGAAAATACCAAGTTTGACGCAATTAGTACAGGAAATAACGTAAGGCAGTTTGACATTAACGTAAGCCAAGGATATGACGTAATAGCGGAGAATGTTCACGTGTACGAAGGCGCGAAATATTTATATAACGTATTCAAAGTGAGTGTATTTATTGGGCAGATACTATCAGTAAGCAAATAAAAAGTATGTCTTTATTATACATAAGTTGAGACCGAATCTTAAAGGCTGTTGGGTTGAACTCTGTGCTTATAAAATTGCTTGACCTTTTAGAAGATTTTCAAAAGATTTTGGTAATAGAAAAATCAACAAGAGATTAAAATATCCAAAAAAGTGAGCCAACAACTTTAATGTTAATTACTCCCATTGTGTGTAGGATTAATCCCAGAGCATATGAATACTATTGATGTTTGCTCCCTCATAAGTAAATTGCATGAGGTCAAATTATTTGGTGTTTTTAAGATAAGTACGTAGCTGTCATAAAACCAACCACATTTCAAAAGTTTAAAATAGCAAAATCTCATAATTAAAATTAATGCTAAGCGTGTTGTGTTCATTAATTTTTCAAAACGTTTGAGGCATGCAATGGCCACATAAACAACAGCAACAACAGCAATAAAAATAGTTTAATCGCAATGTCAAGTTCGCAGGGTTAAACCTTTGCAACAATGATGCAAATAAGTAGACTATGCCAAAATTATCGACTACAGTATATCCTTTGTATCGTTAATACATTTGTATAGAGACAATAGCATAAAATTTCACCAGGAAAACAAAGATAAATATACAAAATATATTCAAAAACTATAAAACTTGATTTTATCTAATATTGTTTTTATAAGAATCGCAAAAAAATATGTGCTTCACAGGGTCACATTTTTGACAAGGCTACCCCTTGTTTTGGATATAGGGTATAATTAGTTCGTTCGCTGTCAACAACACGCATAGAAAATGTGGCTAAATAATTGAAGTCTCGGTGAGCGCTGCGATTACCAAGCATTTAAATCAAATGCATGTAATTTGATACTTTCCTTCCGAAAAAACATTTGCATGCACTTCACTAGTGGAGCAGCACACTCTAGCACCGGACGTACAATCGGAACTTAGATTGAAGAAATGCCGTCGAATTTGGTGAATGCGACTGCGTCGCAGGTGATGGCCCTAAAGGGTGTGGTACGGAACAGCAGCTATGTGATTCCGGGTCTATATGATCTTTCGATTGAGGACACCAATTGGGTGCTCACCTCATCCTTTATCATCTTCACAATGCAAACGGGCTTTGGCATGCTAGAATCGGGCTGTGTTTCCATCAAGAACGAGGTGAACATCATGATGAAGAACGTTATTGATATTGTGCTCGGTGGTTTCACTTATTGGCTCTTTGGCTACGGCATGAGCTTTGGACGTGGACCCCTCTCCAATCCATTCATGGCCATTGGCGACTTTCTGCTCGATCCGCCTGTTGGCGATGAGCTCATGGGACAAATATTTGCAGCCTTCCTCTTTCAATTGTCCTTCGCGACCACAGCAACAACCATTGTCAGCGGCGCAATGGCCGAACGGTAAGTTGAAAATAATACTTATAAATAATACTACATATACATAAAATATATTAAGTTTCTTACAACACAAAAATTCAAATCGCATCTTAATTATTATTATAATTAGGCCGATTATTAAGAGGAATTTTTCTTCTTCGCTTAATATCGCTAATAATATATTAAAAATTTGGAAAACAATTTTTGGTTTGAGTTTTCAGTAATAGTTTTACTACTATATAATTATTGAACTACTAATATAATATTATAAATATTTTACAAATTCTATTCTCTTTTCACAGCTGCAATTTCAAAGCGTACTGTTTGTTCTCATTCCTCAATACGGTGGTCTATTGCATACCCGCTGGCTGGGTATGGGGAGAGCACGGTTTCCTTAATAATCTGGGCGCCGTTGATATTGCGGGCAGTGGTCCAGTGCATTTGATAGGCGGCGCTGCGTCCTTTGCCTCGGCTGCCATACTTGGACCACGCTTGGGTCGCTATGCCGAGGGCTATGATCCCTTGCCGCTGGGCAATCCAGTGAATGCGTGCATGGGTCTCTTTGTGCTCTGGTGGGGCTGGCTAGCCTTTAACTCCGGTAGCACGTACGGCGTCAGCGGTGCCAAGTGGCAGTATGCTGCTCGTGCCGCGGTGATGACAATGATGGGGTCCTTTGGCGGCGGTTTTGTTAGTTCCCTGTAAGTAGAGAGATTAATATAATAAAACATTATTCCAATTGAAACGAATTCTAAAACTTTAGTCGTTGAATTCAAATTAAAATCGAAAGTTTGTATATAATTTGGAACAGGAGGAATTGCAATTTAAAAACTAAAACTAAACGTTTTTGAATAAAGTTCATCCCGACTCTGTTTATCATTTCCATTTGCAGTTACTCGTTTTGGCGCCACGATGGTCGCTTGGACATCATGGATCTGATTAATGGAGTTTTGGGATCATTGGTTTCAATTACCGCCGGCTGCTTTCTGTATCGGGCCTGGGAAGCGCTGATCATTGGAGCATTGGGATCGTTGCTGTGCGTGTTGGCGATGCCGCTATTTGATCGCATGGGTGTGGATGATCCGGTGGGTGCGAGTGCTGTGCATGGTGTGTGTGGGATTTGGGGTGTCATCGCCGTTGGCCTGTTCGCCGACAATCCTGTGCCGATGGACACGACCAAGGGACGCAGTGGATTGTTTAAGGGCGGCGGCTGGTATCTATTGGGCATACAAACGCTATCTGCCTTCTGCTTGGCCTGCTGGGGCATCTGTTCGACGTTCCTACTCCTCTATGTGATCAACAAGATAATACCCATTCGCATGGATCCTCACGAGGAGCTGCTGGGCGCTGATCTTACCGAGCATCGCATTCGGCACACGCAAATCGGATTATCCCGCGCCATTTCCGCACTGGCGCCCATTAAGATCGATCTGAATGAGATTGTCGGAGTTCAGCCCATTGGCATTAATCCGGGTCACGAACGCAGCATTCAGCAGTTGCGCGCAGCGGATGATAAACTGCAGCAGTGGCAATTCTACCTGGACCAAGTCAGCGGCACCGGCAAGAGACTGGGAACACCCAAGAAAACTTTAGAGCAGCAGCAGCTGGAATCGGATATAACGATCAACATGAGAACAAACGCCGCCGCCAAAGAGCGAAGCGTTTTCAGTCGCAAATCGGTTCACATCCGCGACGACAACTGGATCCAGGCTCAGGGCTCCTACAAGCCCAACAACAATGAGTTGCCCTTTGATAGCCATATAACCAAGCTGGACAAGGATGCCAATTTCGCTTGGGTTGATTAAAAGGCAAAGCTGAATCTAACGAATTTTTTTTTTTTAATTATATATTCTTTTGATGGAAGGGATGCATTTTTAAAGCCTGTAAAATCAAATGAAATTTGGTCAACCATTTTTTTTCCCGTGCCCCAAATTTGGAGCCAAAATTTGAAGTCATTTATATAGAAATTTTGAAGTTCCAATAAACAAACTAACGCAATTCTAACACAGGCTGCAATAAAATTTAATTATTATTCCCACAAGTCTATAAATAAAATTAAAATAAATAAATTAATTTGCATTTCTCAAAATGATGTATTTTATTCAAGTTCAAGCAATATTGTTTGGATGATCAATCGATGTATGATGATAATAATATAATATATATGTATTATCTTATTTTAAGAGCAGTGTTTTGGTTTCTTATTTTTTTTTTTTTAGGTATTTTATGTTGCAGTTGTATTATTATAATATAACTTTTCAAGAGCAGTTGTCGGTTGTTCTTGGTAATTGCAGTGTGTTTCCTAATTTAGAATCCAAGTTAAATACGTGTGTAAAGTGTAGATTGATGTATAATTATTTTATTGTGTGGTTTGTGGTTGTGGATAGTGTGGCTAAATTGATTAATCGACCTCCTCGATGGTGGGGCCAGCGCCGCCGGCACCAGCAGCGCCAGGAGCACCACCTGCGCCAGGCATACCGCCAGGCATGCCACCGGGCATACCGGGCATACCGCCAGGAGCACCACCGGCACTCTGGTAAAGCTTGGTGATGATGGGATTGCATACGCCCTCAAGTTCCTTCTGGCGGTGCTCGTATTCCTCCTTATCGGCCAGCTGATTGGCATCCAGCCACTTGATCGTCTCGTTGCACTTGTCCATGATGGTGGTGCGGTCCGAATCGGCAATCTTGCTCTTGAGGTTCTCCTCATCGAGGGTGGCCTTCATGTTGAAGCAGTACGACTCCAGGCCGTTCTTGGCAGAGATCGTCTCCTTCTGCTTGTCATCCTCGTTGCGGTACTTCTCGGCCTCGTTGACCATGCGCTCAATGTCCTCCTTGGAGAGACGACCTTTGTCATTGGTGATTGTGATCTTGTTCTCCTTGTTGGTCGAACGTTCCAGGGCAGTCACATTGAGGATGCCGTTGGCATCAATGTCGAAGGTCACCTCAATCTGGGGGACGCCACGGGGTGCCGGTGGGATGCCCGACAGCTCGAATTTGCCCAACAGATTGTTGTCCTTGGTCATGGCGCGCTCACCCTCGTACACCTGGATCAACACACCGGGCTGATTGTCCGAGTAGGTTGTGAAGGTTTGCGTCTGCTTCGTGGGAATGGTGGTGTTGCGCTTGATGAGTACGCTCATCACGCCACCAGCGGTCTCAATGCCCAACGACAATGGAGTAACATCGAGCAGCAAGAGATCCTGCACTTCCTGCGACTTGTCGCCGTGCAAGATGGCAGCCTGGACGGCAGCGCCGTAAGCAACAGCCTCATCGGGATTGATAGACTTGTTCAGCTCTTTGCCGTTGAACAGATCCTGCAGCAGGCGCTGCACCTTGGGAATACGCGTGGAGCCACCAACCAACACAATATCGTGAATGGCCGACTTGTCCAGCTTGGCATCGCGCAGAGCCTTCTCCACAGGGTCCATGGTGCTGCGGAACAGATCAGCGTTCAGCTCCTCGAAACGAGCACGAGTGATTGAGGTATAGAAATCGGTGCCCTCGAACAGAGAGTCAATCTCAATGCTCGCCTGGGTGGAGGAAGAAAGCGTACGCTTTGCACGCTCGCAAGCGGTGCGCAGACGGCGCAGGGCACGCTTGTTAGTGGTCAGATCCTTCTTATGCTTGCGCTTGAACTCCTGCACAAAGTGAGTGACTAGACGATTGTCAAAGTCCTCACCACCCAAATGGGTGTCACCGGCCGTAGATTTGACCTCGAAGATGCCGTCATCAATCGACAGAATGGAAACATCGAAAGTACCACCGCCCAAATCGAAAATCAACACATTACGCTCTCCTACCGCCTTTTTGTCGAGGCCATAGGCAATGGCAGCGGCAGTTGGCTCGTTGATAATACGCAATACATTCAGGCCGGCAATGGTGCCAGCGTCCTTGGTCGCCTGACGCTGTGAGTCGTTGAAGTAGGCTGGCACAGTAATGACGGCATTGGTCACCGTCTTGCCCAGGTACGCCTCGGCGGTCTCCTTCATTTTAGTCAACACCATAGAGGAGATCTCCTCGGGGAAGAAGGTCTTCTTCTCGTCCTTGTACGTAACCTCAATCTTAGGCTTGCCATCAACGCTGACAACTTCGAAGGGCCAGTGCTTCATATCGGACTGCACTGCCGAATCCTCGAACTTGCGACCAATCAGACGCTTAGCATCGAAGATCGTTTGAGTTGGGTTCATGGCCACTTGATTCTTGGCGGCATCACCGATCAAACGCTCCGTATCCGTGAAGGCAACATACGATGGTGTCGTACGATTACCCTGGTCGTTGGCAATGATCTCAACCTTGCCATGCTGGAACACACCCACGCAGGAGTAGGTTGTGCCCAAATCAATACCGACAGCTGGTGCTTTAGACATCTGCAATAAATCAAATGGGTCAAGTCAATTATTATTAGTATATTTCGGGATTATTTTTAAACTTAAACTATTTTGAATGTCAACGAATCTTTTGCTTAGTGTTTTTTCCCCCTAATATCTGGCAGATCAGTTAAAAAAGTGCATATTGAAAGCAAAAAATAAATTATTTGACTGAATAATTAAATATTGCAAAAATTTAAAATTACACCCATAAACAGACTGTGTAATCAATCTTATTAAATAATAATAAACAGGCATTAAAATCACAAGTGCGAAATATCTATATATCTATTACGAAGGATGGGGTTGCAACCCTGGTCACTTACGTTGTAGAATAATAAAAGGCAGTAAAAGTGATTTTCGCCTTCTAGAAATTTCCATTAATTTCTCATGCAACCAAAACTGGTTAGTGCTAATGTCAGCGCAGCACCGAAAACGGCGAAACATGAACATATGACTAATTATTAGCCGAGCCACGTAATGTACGAACATTGTGCTTTGTACGTTTGTAAGTACATACAGTTCAAACAAGATTATTTCAGAGATAAAATTGGAGTTTAATTTTAGCGGCATCAGAAGCAGCAGCTGCTAATTTTCATCCACCGCATGGGGGGAGACACAGTGGCGAAAATTCTGGAATGCTCGAAACCACGAAATGTGCACTCGCACACACACATATATAAATGCATGTGTATCATACCATGAGGGAAAAAAAAAACGCCGTTGTCAGTCCGATGGTCTAGCATACTTTATATTGTGCACGAAAGAGACGACTCTATATACAAAACACACGCGCGTTCCATACACATGTATAAGTTGAGTTTTTGTATATTTTATTCCAACAGCGCGTGCACGCACACATTGAAAAGCCGGTTAGCAACGCAAAATTAGCAACTATATAAGAAAATTGTTTAGTTATACAATGTATTTTTAAAATACAACAAATGTTTGGGAAACTATTAATACGAATTCATGTCAGCAATCAATCGTCAATATGACTCATAAAATGAGTAGGCAAACGATTACTGGGATACGCATACACGTGTGTGTGATGCGGCATATTTTTTTAATGGAATATTCCAGACAACTTCTGAAAAAAAGAAGCTAATTACGCTGAAAACATGTACGTATATACATGCATGACTTTGACTGTCAATTAAAAGAAACTATTGCAATGCTAATGTTAAATGACGCAATACATATGTACACATGTAAATGCATACATGCACACACACACATACACATTCAGAGCACGCACGTACACTAGCAGCTACAACTCTAAAGTTCAAGTATTGAGGTCATAAATTTCCATACGGTAGAAATTTCGAAAGATGCTGCAAACAAAAATCCGATATTAATTGCAGCTATGAATGCAATCAATGCGTAATTATTGATTAGAGGCGTAAATCAGAACATGTGAGTCAATGGAAATATTTTTCTAGGCCAGCGCACGCGGTGATGAACGCTAAGCACGTGCCACCAAATGCAGCGAACAGAAAGTGTAAATGTAATTTGAAAATAATTTGAAGTAAAACTTACCTTTGTGTATTATTTGATTAGAATGTACTAAATATATGGGATAACCGTTTAATTGCTACTTCACTTCTTTGTTCCACTTAAATTTATTTCTGCCGAGTCGACACTCAGACGTTCGATCAAACTGGCACTTGTAATAGGAATAACGATGGCGTACGATGGTACCTTTACTTATAAACGCGTTGGCCTGCTCTGGAAAATTCTAATATTCCGATATTCTCGATGTGGCAAGGCTGTCAAATCAATCGGGTTGCTTTACTATCGCTCAATAATTATCGAAAAGTATAGCCTGCTGTAGCCCTGTGACAGAAACAGCATTGCCATGCTGGAAACAAACGCGCCAAATTTGAAAGCGTTTTCTACTTTTTAAAGTGCCATGCAATAAAAAATCAATAATCGGCCATAAAAGTAGCAGGGTTATTCAGACCCCACATCGTCAAACGTCAAATGGCAAATAACACGCGTTATCAGCAATGTGCACAACTGATATTGACAAAATTTGGATGGCGATTGTTTTTATTATAGGTGTATTTGCACTTTATCAACAGATTAGGAGATTAGCTGTGTACAAAATTGTTATATATAAGCACTCTTAAAGTGCCACTTATTAAAACGATACGCAAATCTATTTCCGTCAGGCTGGGCATTATGAGCCGTTTGTACCAAAAATCTCAAGCATATATTTTTTTTATTTATTTCCTTATATATAATTAAATATGTCAGACTTATGTGCGAGTTTCGAGTTTACAATCTGGTTCCACACCCTCAAAAATGGGCGGGCTTTCATTTCCCTCACCACCTCCACCACCTCCAATAACTGAATTAATAATATCAGATATTCTGCTATTGATAATCTGCGAAAATAAAGGGAAAATTATTATTTAAAAGTACACATTTGAAAGTTGCAGTATCTGTGGATGACATACATTTTCGACTTTCTCGACAACTGAATCGTGTCCAAAGTCCCATATATCACCAAGTAATTCTACACCCATTTCATTAATCAGCGCATGTAGAAAATCATTTATCCGCTCCTCCTCCATCAAATTCTCCAAATTCATTTTTAAATCACCCAAATGTAGTTCGATTTGTAATCCTGTAATTGCTATATTAATCGACGGTTTTATCTTCCATGAAATGAGCAGCGAAAAATCCGTAAGTGATGCTCTGAAATTGGCATTGATGATGAGTATCTAGAAACTCACTTAAATTGCAGTCACTTACTCCGCGTTGCCCTCACCGGCCATATTCACAATATAGGCCAGGGAGCCCTTGGCAGTGTATAAGGATTTCAAATAGGTGTATGGAAGGGTGATCTTAATAGTACTACGTTGCAAACCAACAACTATACTTATTTTCAGCGTGTCTACAACGAAATCGGAAAGTCCCTTCAAGTGAAAGTCGTCTATTGATCCGGTAAAACTAGTGAAAGACATTAGATTATAAATCATAAATGTGGGAGTTAATGGGCATTACAATTCGACTTACTCGATAAGGTATTTGTTATCCAAAGCTACCTTTCCAGAACGTAGCTCGAATGGATCCAATGCGGGTAGACCCAAGTTTGGTATTGGATGGCACATACGCATACGAAACTCCTCGAGAAACTTAAGAATCTTATCCTCATAGACGCACACAACTGGCGATAGACAGCTGTAAATTGTGGCCGTGGCCATTAGAATTTTCAAGAGGTTGCCTGTATGCATATTAGCTCTATTCCAAGGATCTGCTTGCCCGAACCCAAAGCACGCAACTGAAGTGCCTATGCAGAACTGTTGTGGTTTTGTCAAGTGCTTCCCATTTCGTGTGTGCCATTATGAATGCCAAGATATGACCACAAGCAATTCATAATATACCCTCTGCATATAATACTATTATAAGCTGGAAAAGGGTATTTTGAATTGTTTGCGAAGTTTGTAACGCATTAAAGAAGGCACTTAAATAAAACTGATACATGGCTATATTGTATATATATATACGGATTAAATGTCTGGTAAGGTATTTGAATTTCGACCGCTCAAGGTTAGTTATCGCTATTAATAAAAATTAAAATGATATCAATGGGCTACTATTTTAGATTAAGAATTCGCCATTTATTTGTTTTCGACACTTTAAGAGTGATCAGGTCGCTAACACGCTTTAATGGTCGCTTGCAACACTTACGAGCTATTAAATTTCGTATCTAATCTAAAGCTAAACTTGTTCTGGTGGCTGTTGCAAGTGATCGGGCAACTGCTGAAGTTCCGTCTTGGATGCCTGCAGCGCAACGCCCTCGGGCAAATTCCGTTCGATATACTCGAGAAATGTGTCCAACGTTGAGCCGGTCAACTTGTGGAAGTTCATGTAGCGAAAATGTGTCCGTATCTCATATTGCACTCGATGCTTCTTGTAAATGTGCACCGATTTCAGCAGAGTCATTCTTTCATGATGCGCCTTGCGGGGAGACCAACTACAATATGAGGAGAAAGGATTAAGGAGTATAATCAAATATATATATAAAAGCCGGCATTTACCACTTGCCCGGCTCAATGCCCAAATGTTCGGCGGCGGTTGTCGCAAACCAGGTGTAGCTCTTCAGAACCGCGGGATCAATGCCTCGCAGCTCTATTTCCAATTTGCTGTACAGCTGATCGGGTTCGCCTGGTTGGATCGGAGACGTTTTTGCTGTGGAGTTGTTACTCAGGGCGGAGCAAAAGCGAACTGGCTGCGTCAAATGCAGCCTCTTTATTACCTGCAATAGACATTAATAAAAGTACATGGCATAAGTTTTCTTTAATAAATATGGTAAAAAGCAAATATGCACCTGAAACATTTTGTTATTGCAGCGCAAACAGAAACAGGGTTATGCAAGCGCAGGGCTACAAAAATAAAATCATAATATGCGATAGTTTTGTTGAAATTTTCCGGAGTGTGGGAACCCTGTTTCTCAGCGCACGTGCAGGGAAAAAAGACGTTTTTAAACTTTTTGTTGTATATTCATCAAATTACTGCTATTGCATTTTTAAGCTGTAAGCTAAATTATATTTACTCAATATGGAAAATACAGATCGCAAAGGTACGTAAGTGAGTAACAGATAAAAAGTCAAACGCGCGCTGACAACCATTAACCACCCACAGCGAATGATTGCACTGAGCTGAGCTCTGATGATGAAGCATACAATGACATCGAGGATGATGATGAGGAGATCGGCGAGGACGATGGCGAGCAAACAACTTGTTTGTTTTGCAACCAGGTTTCAAAAAGTATCGATGTGGCCATCGATCATTTAAATATCCAGCACAATGTGAACTTGTCACAGCTGAAACAGAAATTTCAAATGGATCAATATGCCTTTATAAAACTAGTAAATTACATTCGAATGGGACAAATTAGTGCAGAACAATTACTGTTAACGGAACAGCCCCAATGGAATGATGAGAAATACCTGAAGCCTTTGGCGTACGAGCCATGGCTGTGCTATGATTACGAATCCCTCAAGACTGACGGACCAGAAGAGGAAGCAGTGGGCATAACAGAACTAATGCAACGCCTTGCGGAGCAAAGTAAACTACTGCAGCAAGCCAGCGAGGATATGGATCGGATGCGCAATGACTACAAGGCACTCCTGCAAAAGGTGCACAGCGATACCGACATAGGCGATAAGGATAATGTGCCTGGCGTTGTGCGCAACTCTAAAACCTTTGATAAGGAATACTTTAATAGCTACTCCCACTTTGGCATCCACCATGAAATGCTTAGCGATAAGGTAGGTGAAAGGTGGAATTGTAAATGTCTACCAAATATGTAATGCATTTCGCTCAGGTTCGCACCAGCAGCTATCGAGCAGCTCTAATGCATAACGAGAAGTTTTTACGCGGCAAAACGGTTCTGGATGTTGGCTGTGGCACAGGCATACTCTCAATATTTGCATCACAAGCGGGCGCCGAGAGCGTCGTTGGCATTGACAACTCGGAAATTGTCTACACAGCCATGGACATCGTTAGGTGAGCGAATTTAATTTCTTCATTATTTGCCATTTAAATTTGTTGCTTATCCTTTAATGTCACAGAAAAAACCAGGTGCAAAATGTAAAGTTAATAAAGGGACGCTTGGAGGACACGGAACTGCCAGAGCCCAAGTACGACATCATCATATCCGAGTGGATGGGCTACTTTCTGCTGTACGAGGCAATGCTGGACTCCATTATCTATGCACGCGATCATCATCTGAAGCCCAATGGCAAAATTCTGCCCAATCGCTGCACGCTGCATCTGCTGGGCATAAATGAGGAGCTGCACGGACAACATGTGGAATTCTGGTCGGATGTCTACGGGGTTAATATGAGTGATTTGCGCAAGCGAAGCATTGAGGAGCCGCTGATGCAAGTGGTCAATTACGACAACATTCTCACAGAGAGTGAGCTCATCGCCAACTTTGACATGATGACAGTCGACTTGAACTATTCCAATTTTACGCATGAATTCAATTTGAAATGCACGGAAACGGGCAAACTGGGTGCCTTTGCGGGATATTTTGATACGCTATTCGAGCTGGACAGCCAAGTAATGTTCAGCACTTCGCCCGCCGCGATGCCCACGCACTGGAAGCAAACCGTATTCTTCATTGATCAGCCGCAAGATGTGCAAAAGGGCCAGGTGATCAGTGGCAAGATAAGGTCGCGGCGGCATCAAGGCGATGTGCGAGCCTTGTGTGTGGACATCGAAGTGTTTGGCAGACAATACAAATATACAGTGGATTGATTTGTTGGTCTTCAGATCGTTTTAATGCAAGATTTTTGTTGTAAACAGCATCGAACTTAATTAATTTTAAAATAATGTATATATATAAATTAAAATGAGTGCACGCGGCCAGATAAGCCGGCTTTATGTTGTTGCCAAAAACAATTTCACACATATGTTTTCTTTTATATTATGGAGGGGAGAGGGGGATGGGGATTGGGAGAGGAAACATATGCCAAAGACTTGAATGGATGTTGCTTTAAGCAGTGTGGGTTTCCAAATCCGAGGCGGGTATCTCGGGCTCCTCATCATTGTACACATTCTCGGCCATTTGCCAGACTTGCATGATATTGTCCTCGGACACAGAGCAGATGATCCATGGCTCATTTGGATTCCAGGAGAAGTCGCTAATTTTGGCTGTATGGCCACCGTGGATGAAAAGCAGCTCGGGTGGTCCATCCTCAGCATCTTCGGAACTCTGCTCCTCGCCAATTTTGGATAAGTCCCAAACGTGTAGGCGCCGATCGGTGCCCGAGGAGGCGAGAATCGTCTCGTTATGGGGCGACCATTGCACCTGAAAGATCTCATCCTTGTGCGACTCAAAGGAATGTAGTTTCAGTTTGAGATTGCGTAAGTCCCACAAGGCGACCGTTTTGTCCGCCGAGCCCGTGGCCAATATGAACTCTGAATAGGGATTAAAGCTCAAACAATTCACCTCGGCTGTATGCGCATCGACGGTGTGCGATGGCTTCGAGGTGTTGTTGTTGCGCGTATCCCAAATCATGAGCTTCTGATCATCAGCAACCGAACCGAACAGCGATTCATGCAGCAAATGCCAAGCGACATCTTCAACGACGGCCGTGTGGCCTGTGAATATATTCTTGGCATCAATAACGCGATGCTCCTTGGGCGTGGCATTGATATCCCACAAACAGATGGTGTGATCGTCAGAGGCCGACAGCAAGTAACCTTGAGGAGCATAATCAGAATAAGAAACTTAAATTCTTCTATTTTTGAATACATAACAAGTCACTCAATCTGTGATAAGACTTGGCATAGGCAATGCAGGTATCGGTTTTAATCGGATCAGATTACTATACCATTTAGCCTAACTAGTCCCGAGCTTACCGTTCAAATTGGGATTCCATGAGAGACCGTAGCCCTCCTTTTGGTGGCCACGCAAACGCAAGTCCGGCTGGCATTCACCGGATGGTTCCGGTTTGCTGGGATGCTTTGTGTAATCAAAAACAAGAACATCACTCGATGGAGTTTTCGTGGCAATAACGCACGCATTTTGCGGCATGTAGCGGGCACGGTTAACCTCGCCCTCGTGATTGATTTTGATTTCAATTTCGATTTTGCCGCACACGGAGCCAAAGCCGCCAAATTCACCCTTCTCATTGTCATAGTGGGAGCTATCGAACTGTGCATCTTCGCTGGGCAACTGGACACTGGCAATGAGCAGATGATTCTGTTCATCCGAGGTGTGTGTGCCTAATATCAAACGATGCACGGAGTAATCTTTGCCATCCTGCTTGGTGACATCGGGCAGCCATTGGGCCGTCAGCGAGGGCCATTCCAGTGCGTGCGTCATCACCAGATCGTACAAAAAAGGAGTGTTCTTCTTCCATATCTTGTACTCCTCGTTGATCACACGCTCTTCGACGGCATCGTCAAAGGATTCCGCTGCTTAGAAGAAAACAAACATGTAAGAAGTAAGCAGTGGATAGAAATATTATTTTAATATTTGACATTTACCATTATCGCTACGATCTACCATTTTCAAGCACACAACTAAATTATATTTTCACGCAAATTATTTTGCGCGTCGCAAATTCGGGCGCCAAAACAACAAAACGGCGGCGGCGGCAAAAGCGTGTGATGTGTCGGCAAAAGCTTACACGCTGCGCGGCTGTTTATACAAGCGCTCTCGTTGAAAATATTATTCTTTAAAACACACTTAAAATTGTGAACTGTCAGTTGTGTGTATTCTAACACGTGTAAGTAATTTACTTCTTGCACAAAGTGAGAAAAATATTTTCCCTTTTTTTTTTGCAAGCGCGTCGGCTAGATGCGACAGAGATGTGTGGACAACTCATCGATAACAACGTATTAAAATTGACAAGTTCGTCAATCGATTATTGAAGTAGGTAGAATCCATTGTAATCGATACTTTGCGCTGTTTCAGAATGAAAATAGAATCGAGTAAAATATTTGCCCAAATTGAAAAAGAAAATAGTACCACTTTGTAATATATAAGCATATGTTTACAATCTAATTCTTTCCAATTAGAATTTTTGTTTCTATATTATATATTACAAATAAAACTTAATTAGTTGCTTAAATAGCTTTTAAGACTCTGTCACCTTTTATTAAGAACAGAAATTCATATTTTTATTGTTTCCATCCCTGGTCAGAGGTAATTTGATAACGATAAATAACATTGCAGCAGAAGTGCATATTAAAATAGATTAAATACAGATGGCAACTCTTAGCCAATAAACAAGTATAAATTTAAGTTTTCGCAAAGCTTACAGGAAAAAATTTAAACAATTGGCGCGCAACTCTAGAGCTTCACTCATCTGCTATAATTAAAGTTAAAGCCCTTCGGATCAGTGGGTAGTTGAAGTGTTTTCAAGTGCACAGTTAGTAGTGTAACTTGAGGCAGCTTACCGAGCACATTTATGGTTTGAGTGTGCGGCGTACAAATTGCTATATCTGCTTACTCTAACACAATTATCAAATTGTGCAAATATTAACAATTATTTTGTTTACTCAACACGTCAGCGGCACACCCAACGTTTTCTTCGCAGTTAAAAATTCCAGCTGCGGTTAGTTCATGAGAGCCCCCGAGAAACTTTCTCTTCTTGTGTTTGCATTGTTGTTGTAACTTGTGATTGTGTTGGTTGTTTACTCTGGTTTAGTTTTGACAGCTGCGTATGGAAAGATGCACGTAGACCGAAGTAACGGTTTAGCGGAGGCCAATAACGAGCGGGCCGAAAACTATTTAGACCGTCTTCTGACCAATGGCAGCCAGGAGGGCGACAGCGGGGAAGAACTGCAGCTGCCATCATGGTACAATGAACAGTTATTCAAGCGGTAGGTGCCATAATTAAAGCATATTAACAGCTTATACTGGATATAACGCATATGCGTTACTGATTTTGTTTTTATGTTGTTCTTTTTGGAGTTTGATTAATTGAATTATTATTATTATTATTAATTGAATTATTGAATATTTGTTGTACTAAATAATTTATCCTTTTCTTTTACATTTATTTCTTTTGGATACATCTTTGAGCATAATTTTATATTTTAAGCTTCTTTTGAATTCGCGATATTATCTCTTTTTTTTTTTTTTTTAAATATGTACAGCGGCCAAGGATATTTTCGAAAATATCGCTTTGTGATGACGTCTGGGATGATGGCTGGATTGATTGCCGTGCTTGCCATACCCTCGATACTGCGCGTGCTTATTTGTACGCGTCAATCTTCGAATGCACTGAGTGCCTATCGTCGCTATTTGCGCACCATCTTTCACGCCCATGCATGGTATTTTAATTCGATAGATGATCGGAATGGTAAATTCTGGGCAAGCATTGCGGATGTGAGGCAGGCACACGCGAGATCCAGTCACGCCTGTGAGCGGCTTGCTGCTGGGCGGATAACGCAGAAGGATCTAGCGTTGACACAGTTCGGATTCATTGGCTTTATAACGCTGGGTGCTCATCGAATCCATCTGGAGGATGACGATTTCCTGGAAGCCATAACACATATGTGGCGTGTGCTGGGCCATTTGTTGGGCATTAAAGATGAGTACAATATCTGTGGCCGCAATTGGGCAGAGTCCAAAGAGCGTTTGGCAATTGTTATGCGAAAAGTTTATAGGCCGGCGCTGGATCAGACCAATGATGATTTCCATCGCATGACAGAAGCAATGATTCATGGACTTTGGCATACCAATACGATGCTTTCAGTGCAAGCGAATATTTTTTTTGCGAAGCGCCTCGCCTATGTCAAGGGCTACGAGTACTACAGCTTTGACTATTTGGATGGGGAGCAGCCAGATCCACAGCAAAGGCAATACTATTATGACATGAATTTGTGGGATCGTTTCATTGTTAGCTATGGTCTATTTATGGTGACCTATATGCACAAATATGCCGTTATTCGATGGTATTTCAATTTTAGAATTTGGCTTATGGACTTTTTTATGTATTACTTGCCAATCATTGCTATTTTGAGGTTTGGAGTTAAATCGGCTTATGTGCGCATCTTTCGGTCTGGAGGATTCGATTTCAAAGAAGAATAGATTAGTTAAGTGTTCGATTTTTTGTTTTTTGTGATGAATGGACAGTAATTTGTAGATTGTCAAATAAACGTGCAATATGTTTTTCTAAAGAACCGCTTTTTCCTTAGTTGCACTTTTCAGCACTGTACACAGCTCTACAGATAAATATGAAACGCCGGCAATTGAACTGTTATCGATAACGATAACAGTTATTGTTTTGTTACTTGCGCGTTTTTTGTGTGCCATTGGTAAATATATTAGCTTACAGTTGAAAATAAGAAAATAATTGCAACAAATATGTTTTATCACGTAAGTAATAACTACGAATACGTTCTGGAACTTTTACCTAACCGAATGTCACACAGATTTCCCTCGAACACGAAATTCTGCTGCATCCGCGCTACTTTGGTCCACAATTGCTGGAGACGGTGAAGCAGAAGCTCTACTCGGAGGTGGAGGGCACGTGTACTGGCAAATATGGTTTCGTCATAGCCGTCACAACGATAGACCTAATTGGCTCCGGTGTAATACAGCCGGGCCAAGGCTTTGTCGTATATCCAGTAAAATACAAAGCAATCGTCTTTCGGCCTTTCAAGGGTGAAGTGCTGGACGCTGTCGTGAAGCAGATAAACAAAGTTGGCATGTTTGCCGAAATTGGACCATTGTCATGCTTTATATCGCATCATGTATGTTTACTTTACAATCTAACTTTGCACAGCACATTTACGCAAATCTTACAGTCCATCCCAGCTGATATGCAATTCTGTCCGAACGGAAATCCGCCTTGCTATAAATCCAAAGACGAAGATGTGGTCATCTCGGGTGAGGATAAAATACGCCTCAAGATTGTCGGCACACGTGTGGATGCTACCGGCATTGTAAGTCGTTGAAATTTGACATTTGTTTCATTGTTTTATCATATTATCCATATTTTCGCAGTTTGCTATAGGAACTTTGATGGATGATTATTTGGGACTGGTCTGTAATTAGTTTAACACAAGCAAGAAAACAAGTCAACTTTATATACAATTTATATATATATATATATATTTTAAACTTTAATGAAATGCATTTTAGACCGTTAAATAACTATGTGTATATATATTATAAATATTTTATAAGTTTTGATTTAAATTCAAAGGTACGTTATGTTTATAATTAAGTATAATTCTGTGTGTGTTTTTGTTGTGTGTGGGAGCTATAATTATGGATGGATATATTTTAATTCAGTAGCAAAGTCTACATTTAAATGAATGTATATGTATATTTATATATATATGTATCTGTGCAAATGGGGCTTAAGGTAGAATGCACTAAAGTTAAGCTTAAAACAACACAAAAAGATATTTAACAAGCTAGATTGATATTCTTGCAGAGCGTAATTTAACAAAACGTCGAGTGAGGAATGAAGGTGAATTCGACATTTTTTCCATTAAGTTAAGAAACAATCAAGTCTGCAAGAATATTTCAACTTAGACATGCCTAAGCTGTCCGATTCTTATAGAAGATTGCACAAGAAATGAAAGCATGAGATACTCAAGCGCAGCTTTTGTTCAGATTGAATACTTAGGACTTAGGTTAGGCCGCGAGCATGATTGTACACACATAAAGAAATCTATACAAATTAATGTTTTAAAATCCATTCCGCAATAAGCTGACTCACAGGTCCCAAGAGAACAAATGATGCTTGACAAGCATGTCGCGCACACCATCCTTCAGTGGCTGCGACTCCTTGCCACGCTTGGGCGGCAACTCCCAGTCCGGATTCAGGTTAAAGGCAAACTGTGAGAGGATACGCAATTCGCATTTGATTTGCACCCAGCCGGGTGAATCAATAAAGCTCCAGGTGTGATACCATTTCTGCACCACCTCCTGGCACGCGCAGAGCACCTCGAGCCACAGATGCAGCACCTGCTCGTTGAGGCCCAGGCAGATGAGCGAACGCAGCTTTACATCCATTTGGGCATGGGCATTGTCGTGGGTCTGATTGATTGCCTGGACGCAGCGATAGAGCAGCTCCTCGGGCGTCAATACCTTGCCGTCCTCATCCAGACGATAAGTTTTGCACAGAACCAGACGGCTGTACACCGATTTAAAGTCCTTCTCCACCTCCAACGAGGAGACCTCCTCAATGAATAGCCACGGATGTATTGGACCGCCCAGAAATGTGGGCCGTTTCATGCCATGCTCGAGGAATGCTTTAATCGCCGGTGCCAAGGTGCCGCGTACGAGATCCGTAACCGTTTCCGAAATGGCATCATCTCCAGCAGAGGTATATAATTTGCTGCGCTCATCGAGCAGCTGGACAAACTTTGCGGGAAACCAGCCGCGCAAGCCATTCAACTCACCCACCCAGCAATGCTCGTCCTTTTGGCTAATTATGGTTATAATATCATTGCGCCGGAAACCCAATTCATCGTCATCATGCCGCTCAAAGTCATGCAATGCTTTGGCTCGCCGCTTCCGCGTGCGTGCCACATTGATGAAGTTCTCATGATCCTTGGCATGCGATTCGCTGCTGTAGTTGGCCGTCAGCTGGATGTGGCCAGCCAGTTTCGGTTCGATGGTTATAAAGTGACGTCCTACCTTCAGTATGGCCTCTCGGAGATCGACAAGAATTTCGGTTTGGCGTATATTCTTGTTCTTTAGCTGCTCCGCTTCGGGATCGCTGCGAAACAGAAGTGCCTCCAGTATGGATTTACTTTTGCGCACTTGCCGTCGCGACAGCTGCTGCTTGGGCAGATTGGCTGCTGCCTCTGGATTGCCAATCTGATGACCCTGATCGGCCATCAAATAGGCCAGATGACGCCGTCGATGCGTATCGATAACGGTTTGACTCAACGAGCCGCCCACCTCGAGCGCCTGGCGGAAGAGCACCTCGACGTCGTCCACTTCGCAGCACATGGATAGTGAATTGAATATCTGTGCCGAGTTCTCCAAGTGTTTGAGATCCGCTTCCTTGACCTTGAGCATGCCCAGCGTTAGCTGGAACAGCACAATTGAGCCCTCGTAGAAGAACCAGTCCCAGATGCGCACCAGTATCTTCATGTGCACCACATTCGCAAAGATCGTGAGAAACCAGTGCAACGTTATCAGCGACAGATCGATATCGTGCCGCTTCAGCGACTCATCCACGCTGGCCAAATAGTTGGCAATCAGGGTCTGCATCACACGCTGGTCCGCCTGGATGCCTAGCAAAGTTGAGCTATAGTATGAGGCCGGCAGAAGATCCTCAACTATGGTGACCATCATCCAGAATGCATTCTCCTCCTCCATAAACAGCAGCAGGCAGGCAACAATCACTCCTGTTCCCTGACAGTAGCCAATGTCGGGAAAGAGCCACGCAATGCCGCGCAGAATGCGACGCAGCCTCGGTATGCCCGTTCCATTTGGATGACTAAAGCATGCATTCGTCGGCAATATGCGCAACAAATCCTTTTCTATTTGCTTCGATGTCATTAACTGATCGTTGCTGGAAGCTGTCAAAGAAACAAAAATAAAAACAATCTATAATTTCGAGAAGTAAACTAATGCAGTAAAGAAGACGACTATAATTTTAGAATAATTCTAATATTCGTAATAATATGCGTACCCTTGACTATATCCTGATAGCTAGTCTCGCTTTTTTGCTTTTTGGACAGTGCACCAGAGAGACGCATCCACATTTGAGGTCGCAGACTGTGAGGTATGCCGTTTTGGACCATTTTGCGGAGCTTCTCGGTGCGCTGCAGCAGCAACTCCACATGCTCCCAGCTCAATTCGTTGGCCTCTTTGTTGTGGGCAAACTCCAGGTGGGCGATCCACTGCAAGCGCTGCTGTGCATCTTCCATAAATGGTATGCTGAGCAATTTATTTGAACTTTGTTCGGGTCCATCCTCCTCCTCGACTCGAAAACCAAACTCATCAAAACGATAATCGGGCTGTTCGTTGGGATCTGTAGCCGCCAGTTCTGATTCGCCTCCCAGCTTGGCCAGGATCTCCTGGGGCCACATTGAGGGTGTTAGCGCTGAGAAAGGTCCTCCAGGATTTGGACGCAAGCCATCTGCAACACTCAATTCCTCCATCATGTGAGGCAGTTCACCAATATCGTCTTCGGAAACCAAGTTCTGCAATTTGCGCTGTTGGCAGCACGAAAAGTCAGCAATTTTAATTTGCTTGATAAGAAATCTGTCATCTCAATTAAATTGTTACCGTATGTTCTTCACGGCCCACGTAACCATCATGGTCGCGACCGAATATGCTGCGTGCCATCTCCATATTCGAAAATAGCTATTTGTGTGTGCAGTTAATCAATTGTTTAACTTAACATATAGGTGTCTTTGATTGTTTTCACCGTTTAACTTGATACGTGATTTAATCCCACTGCATTGTTTCTAACAAATTTCTCAGCTTTCGCCCGCAGTCAGCTGTTTAATGAATTTATCGGCTATCGGTGTGGAGTTACATCTCTTGCAGAGATATCAGCTGTCAAATTCTCGCAGTGGCTAGTTTGCTATGCATTGTCGAACACTTGTTTGCTGTTAGCAGACGCTCAATTCAAAGTAAAGTCACATTTTCTGTTTACTATTTTAAATCTAACTGCATCACTAATAAAAATATCCAAGAAATATCATTAAAAATATATCACCAAAAATAGTATTGTTTTGCTACTTCATTTACATGCATACTGGAAGCAAAATAAACTTAGCTTATGATCTTATTATTTCGCAGTGGCATTAACATTTCAGCAAGATGTAAAGTTTCTGTATGCCAAAATCATATGTCCCTCTTGCGCCGATAACAGCTGATATTTTGTTGTACGTTGACTGTTTTGCTTCGCACTCTCCCCAAAAAGTTATATCAAATGAAAATAAACCATTAAAAACTGGCATAAGAATGCAGATTAAGCCCATAATTACATGTAAGTATTAATATATATATATATTTTCCGTTTTGTCAAGTTTGCCTTTTTCCAGATTCTGGCTCTTTTCCACTATTTCGATCGCTCGAGTCGCAAATTCTAAATGCGATTCCGTTGGACACTTGCGAATGGCGACGCACCTTTCAAAGGCCAACAAAACATGTTCGCCTGGAGGCTCAAACGCAACAATTTAGTGTGGAGCCACTGGAGCGCTACAAACATGGCGACTGGAGCATTTTGGAGCATCCTATATTGCACATATTTGTCACGGAATGCAATGTGAGTGTGTCTGTGATTTATGGTGTTGATTTGTTAAGCGCTTAGATTGTATGGTAATGTTTCCAATTTAATTAACCTACAATTGGATATCATTAAAAAATTAATATTTGGTTTTTAGGATATTGACACGTACAAGGCAACGATTAGAGAGGAAATCGATGCTTGGCTTAAGCTTCTGACCAGCTATGGCATCTCAGATTGGATGATTCTATTGGTGGAGACACTGGATATGCGCAAAACAAAGAATTTGCTGCCTCGAACCACAGTGCTGGATAAAATACGTTTGGATTTTGGCAGCAAAAATGATGATCGCTGTATTTCCGTATTGAATCCAGCGAAATTCGAGCAAAAATCAACGGAATCCTTTCGCTGTTTAGTGCAGCGCATACGTTTCCTAATGCTCACTAGCTTCAATCGGAATATAGCCAAATATGAGGAGCTAATACGCAGCAAGAGAGATAAACGCAACCATGACGATTGGGATTTTCGTCAATACTTTTTTATGCAAGAGGATCTGGCGCTGATATTCGAAAAACTAGAACTGCCCACAGAGGCGCTAATCCAGTATGATGAATTGGATGCCATGTTCTCGCAGTTCATTACGCACACCGGCTTTAATGAGAAGCAACAGTGGTTGGCTTACTTCAAGAGTCCACTCAGCGCTTTCCATGGCATCTGTCTGAGTCGCGTTGATAAGTTCGAAATGCGACAGAAGATACGTCAAGAGGGCGTATCTCTACTGGAATTTCGCAACTATTTGTTCGAGCGGCAGGCCTATCTTCTGCTGACATCCAATGATATACCAGAGATCGCAAAGCGTTTGCTGGGCTTCTTGTTTTCTACGCTGCGTGAGGTGGAATATATTAAGTTGGATTGCCAAGAGGGCGCTCTGTGCTGCTGGGAGTTTGTCTGCGCTCTGGAAGTGCTGCAGTTATGCGAACAAGCTATGGAACCAAATGAGGTGACGTGCTTCCAGCACTGTGCACCCATTTGGAATTTGGCCAAGGATAAGCTGTATGAGTTAGGAAAACTGTGTGGCCTATTGCCGGGTTGCACGCCCAGTTCGGAGCAGCTGCACATTGTCGTCCAACTGTCCTCCGGCATTGGCGATGCGCCGCCACAGCAACAGTTTCTACAGGCTATGCCCCAGCTGCGCGATCGTTCACCGAATCGAAAGCCCAAATTGTCAGCGGCGCAACAGTTGAAAGAGGCTCTCGGCTCGAATCAGACATTCCAGAAACTCTATCTAGAGCTGGCGGAGCTTGCCATTAGCACCTACAAACACGTGGCACGCTTACGCTCTGCGCGATTGGTTGGCCTCGATCTTGGCAAATTCTATTGCGCTTTGAATGAGCCACACAAGGCGGTGGGTTTCTTCACGGATCTATTGCGCGAACTGAAGGCAGAGAACTGGCATACACTGAGTTCACAGACTCTGCTGGAGCTGGCCAATTGCTATCGAAAAATGGGTGATTCACTGGCGTACACCAAAACATGCAGCTCCATCTCCTGCTGTGCAGAGTTGGAGACACTTGTGCGCACTTTTTATTTTGATGAGTTCTTAAAGTCTCTGAAAACGTTGAAGACAACGCTGTCCGCGCAGCCTTCTCTAGAGAACGCCAACTACTGTGTGCTCGAGGATCATTTTCGCATACTGGACATGGAGGTGCTCAATGCTAAGCCCATAATCCAAGATGATCATTTGCTGGTGCAGTTGAAGCTGGAGAGTTTGTATCCACGTAGCATTGTCGCCGAATGCTTAAAACTCTGCTATGAACTCCATGTAGCGCCTGTAATGGACACAGCGTTACAGGAAGTTGCTATAGCAAATACACAGCACAAGGAGTGCGCATCACGGCTGAAGGTCACACTGCAGCTGTTTCATAAGCAGGATAACTCACTGAACTGTGCCTCGGTGGTTTGCGATACGCCCAAGACCAAGCAGCCGGTGCGACGGACCAGCAGCACCAAACGAAAACTTTCGCCCAGCATGCAGGCGGATTTTACGAATATTGTGGTAGCCGAGAATATTAGCCTGCAGCCGGGCATTAATCTTATCGAGCTCAAGGCGAAGGCGACACGTGTCGGTCGCTGGCAGTTTAAGCAGCTATGTCTGAGCATGTCCAGCTTAGAGTTTCTATCGGAGCCGTTATCTGCGAGTGTGCAGCCGCCCATCTTTGAGATATGCACCAAGCCGGCGAGCGCCTCACTCGAATTTAAAACACTCGTCGCTGGTATTGTGCAGCCCATCAATTTGCATGTCGCCGGCGGCAGTTTCATCTTTCCCGCCGATGCAAAGATCACGTTGCGATGCTCAAAGAATCTGCGCATACGCCAGACTGGCGAGCCAGATGCGCCTAATTTCAATAATGATGCCAGCTTTGAGAATCTCCTCCTTGTGCCGCTTTTGAATTTCAAGTCTTTCGAGGAGCGTCGCATTCCGCTGGAGGTACTCACAGATATGCCCGGTCGCAAAGTGGCCAAACAACACGAGCATCACATAACACTAAGCTGTCCCTGGTCGCGCAACGAGCTGCAGATACCCATCGAGTTTCAGTCAGCCATGGAGGCCACGTGCCGTCTTCACACGTGTGGTACCCAAAAGTTCCTGCAGGTCATTATGAAAGGTCTGGATGCGCGGTTGCAGTTGCAGCATGCCAAGGTCAAGTGTGATGTGCCTGGCGTGCGTCTGCTCGATCTCAATCCAGAGTCACAGAACCCAATTGTGAGTCATATCAAAATCAAAACGTATAATGCTAGTTTTTGTTACAAATGTGACCGCTTGCAGGAGATTTACAAATCGCTGACAGTCACCTACTTGTACGAGATTCAGGTGGAGCCTTTAAAAACGGAGCACGAGCTGTCCATTGTCAAGGTGCATTTCGTGGTCAAATATGCAACGCTTGCCCAAATGCCCATCTGGCGTAATTATGGCTGTGCCTTCGATCTAGTTGACTATTCAACGCTGTTCAAACTGCAGGCACACCTGGAGACGAGCGAACTGTGCCGCCTGCGCACCGTTTGCAATTTGAATCTGAAGATCACTAAGGTCAATGAAAATCCGTATGTGGATCTAATGTACGAGGTGCTCAATGATCAGAATCTGTGGGCAGTTTGTGGTCGTTCCGCTGGTGAGTTATCGTTTGTCCACTTTTCATTTTCTTATCTATAAATGTGCTTTTTATTTTTTAATTCTAATTTCTTGTCACACACTTTTAAAATGCATATTAAGATATGGGTAAGTTTTTGGTTTATAAACACTCGCAGTAGCGCTCACTATAACGGCTACAAGCTTATAGTAAATAAGAATGCTTAAGTTATTATTGGCTGTGAATATATAGCTGTTTAGAATATATACAAGTTTGGATATTTCCACACACACATATATTGTTTTTTAAATGACTTCATTTATTCGGTCTGACTTCTAAACAGTCAAATCATTGGACATTTAAAAAATACATCTTAATTTTGAAGAGCTCACCATAACTCTCGAAGATTTATTTGATACAAAACTTAACTTAAATTTATTTTTTTAAATGTTTTGTTTCACGTAAAACACAAAACATCTTATTTACTGAATAATCGTAAGCTTCTAGGCGTTTTAAACAGTAATCAATTTATATGTTCGGTTTTCCGAACTTCTGCTCAAAAAGTAGTTAGGCTATTAATTGGAGTTTTATTAACACAAACAAATTATTGCTTTTGTCTTACTTGATTTATTGTAAACTCTTTACTTACCCATACTGTATTTTCTTGCAGGTGTCGTATCCATGAGGGATGTGGATAGCCATTCAATATCGCTGGATGTTATGCCCCTGAGCACTGGCTTTTTGCCCATGCCCAGCATACGACTGTCAAAGTATACCGAGGGTGGCAAGAATAAGGCCGATGCGCACTCCAAGGTGCATCCATTTCCGCCCGGCCAGGTGTACAACTCGACCAAGAGCATGCAGATCCATGTTATAGCGAGTGTGAGCGCCGAACAGTGAACAGCCAAATTTCTATAGCCAAATATTATTTATTGTAATAAGCATCAAATTGTTAACTTAGCCTAACAATAAAGCAGACAGTACTAAAATTCCAATTCTTTGGCCAGTTTCACCAATTGTTGTTGCTCTACGCGGTAAAAGTGCCAGTTTTCTGTTGCCGTTAAATCCGTAGCGCCCAGATGATCGTAGAACTCACGCGCTGGATTCCAACTGAGCACGTGGAAGTCCAGTCGTCGGCAGCCCAGTTTTACGGCCATTGCGGCCACTTCGCGAAAGATGCGCGCACCGGCGCCGAGTTTACGATAAGCAGGACGCACATAGAGATCCTCGAGGAAGAGAGAACGTCCCTGCCACGTGGAGTACGAGTTGAAACAGATCGCATAGCCAATGCTCGAGCTGATGAGACAAATATTTATATATGTATTCAATGCTGTCCATTTGTTGCATTAAGCGTTTTATCAAGTCGCCTGATAAGCTGCCGTCCAACGAGCAACGAGCACAAATGTTTGCCAAACAGATTTGTTATTTGGCTGACACTCAAAATTGTTTGCGTAACGTCTTTCATTTTGACGCCTAGCTTTCTATGTTCTTATCAATTTTAGTGTTATTTACTTTGTGACATTGTCCGTGAGCACATAGACTTGACAATATTCGGGTCCGCCATCTAAGCCCGCATCGCGTATTAGATCTGTGTGTGGGAAATAATTAAAATAAGGTGACAAAATTATCTCGAAACTCCACTTACCCTCCACGCTCAACTCGGGACCATGGCTCATACGCTCGAAATCAGCTAGTTCCTGGTAATATAGAATACTTTATGGCATATATGTATTTATATTTCATCTCCCACCTGTATCATCTCTTGCACTGCTTTGATATCCGATTTATCCGCACGTCGAAATGTAAATTGATCTTTTTGCGACATTTTTCTGCCAATTGCCAGTCTGATCTGTAATATAGCTTAATTTAAACTAATCGAACCTTGATTTCCTTAGCTGTCGTTTTGCGAGCGGGCTTATCTAAAGACCTAAGAGCGCCGATCTTATCGTATGTGTTGATATTCCAGCTGAAGTAATTAAGAAGCTAACATAGCGCGCAGGGTTGTCACATATTGAAAGTTTGAATGCTCATTGAACTAGTTCAAGTCATATTAAACCTACTCATTTCAGATTATGTCAATTTTTAAATTGATTTATTTATTATTAAAGATTAAGATTTCCATTGATTTCTTAATGTTAATTAGAATAAAATAAATTATGATACTTATCTGCAATAAAATAAAACAGTAGGCAACATTATATTAAAATAAAACTTAAAATATAGTAGGAAAATGTCCTAACATTTTGGCAATTTTTAATTAAACAAATATTTTTTCATAATAAAAGAATAAAATTATGTTCCACAAAGAAGAATCACAAATTCAAAAAAATAAAACTGAATCTTATAGACACAATAGTTTTAATAGTTATTTCCATTCACTTCTAACTAGTTATGAACTCTAATCAGTTGAATTATGAATAAGACTTTATATTATTTACTTACGATATAAGAAAAACATTTGCGAAAGTTAAAACCTTGATTTTAATAGAATCGAATTATAAGAACTGTATATTTCATCAAAAAATATAATTGTATATTTATACAAATTTGATTAAAAATCTAATATTAAAGAAAAAAAAAATTTGTTGCCTACCTTGTAATACAATTTCAATTTATTTGACTTGGTCTATTAGATTCTCTTTAGAGAGAACGCTTCACAGTCTTATCGGTAGTTGAACACTCTGGCTGGGCACAGCTAGTAAACACAATTGACCCCTTACCAAACATTGAGACGCGTTTTACATGTTATTCAATTTTTCCTTTTTTAGTAGAAATAGCTTTGGTTTTCAATATTGCTGTCGGGTGTTTGAGTTTATTTCTGAAATCTGCGTCTTATCTCCGTTCAGCACCGTCACGACGATGCGACTCAAGATTGTACATATGTATATACAAATACATGTATACATAATTATATACAGTATATAATAAAGTATGGAGCTGTGCTCGATTATTTATGAATTCCAGCTTCAGCTGGGAGCATTTTAAATTTCTTTACTATATATTTTCCAACAGATTTGTTGTTACTGTCGCCGCTTGTTGAGTTGTGCTTATCTTGCTGCTGGTGTTTCGCTTATTGTAATACCCGCTATTTTATTCTATTTAAATGGTCATTTTTATTTTATATTAAAATTAAATTATCGCTGGCATGTTGAATGCTCGCCACCAAAAACAATCCAATGCAAAGCAAGGCAAAGCCAAGCAAAACAAAAGGAAAGCAAAGACAAAGCTGATAAGACCAAGTCGACGAGTTCTCGCCGGGAGCAGCCATATTGGCTCTGTATGTCTGTGCATATATTTAATGTCCGTATGATATATGTACGTACGTATGAATTAACATGCATACTTACATACATATATATCTTTGGTATACTGAGATTCTTATGCTTCTTTAGTCTGCAGTATTATCTTTAGCGTCTTCCGGGCTTTGGCATGGAGTTGCCTGATATGTGTGCTGATATGGCTGCCACACCCACACAATAGTCCATGTTATCGCAGTTGAGGATCCGGGCCCTTTTTTTTCTTGCTTCGACGACGGCGCCTGCTTAAAGTTTCTCCTATGCAAGTTGTTTACCTTCTTATCTGACTCTTCGGCCATTGTTTGGCAGCTCTCAGCTCTCAGCTACTCATTTTCCCCTTATCACCATTTGCAATATGTTCTTTGTGTACATTGTTTTTTTTTTTATCACTTGCCATGACGTCACCTCGACCAGCGTTTCCCTTGTATTAGAGTTCCTTTGCACATTTCGGTTATTTTTTCCATTTTCCAAATGTTATCTTATTGATTTTTGGGTGTTTTTCTTTTTATATTGCCATTGTTGTTTTCTGCAGACACTAAAGCAGAAACTTGGTCGATCTCCTTGTTAATTTTAATTAAGTTTGTTGTACTTTGACTTAAGCAATTGAAATTGTGATGCTTGTCAGACATTGGGCATTCTTAGTCATCCTTTAATTCAATGTTTATCAAATATTAATTAATGTAATTAATAATATATATAATTGTATATATTCATTTAAGAATTTCAGATTGAAACATAAGAAATAAATGCAATGAATTTTTCTAAGCTTAGCTCCGATAGAAAAGTTAGTTTTCGAAATTATTATACGATTGACACGATTAGAAAAATAATCAAAGGTCAATTTTATTAACTAAAATATTTTTTTGTTGTTCTCGATTTCGATTTGACAATCCAAACTATTAAATCAGTGCTAACTAATTTGAGTATTCAATGGAGGCTTAAGGTGATTATTATTATTATTTTTTTTACATCAACGCCTCTGATAGTGGCAATCAGTGTTGGCGGTGTTTCCCAAGTTTCCGTTTTCATCTTCACCAAAACAAAACCTTTCCAAACATATAGAAATATTGATAAGGATATATGAGCGCACACACACTGAAGCACAATCGCACATATAATATATGTATATGTGTGTGTATATTCAGTGTACAACGGAGAGACATACAGTCGGTCCGATAAGTATAGTCGCGCGACCGACGCGTGATGCAACTTAATCAAATCGGGTTTGGTCTCCGGACTTCTCGCTCTCTCTCTCTCTCTCTCTCTCTCTCTCTCGCTCTCTCCCACTCTCTCTGTCCGTGTGGCGTCAGTGGGGCTGGGTGGTGCTGTGTCGGCTCAGATAGCCATATCTTGCGGCCGCCGGTCGTCCAATCGGAGGAGAGACAGCCAAACTACACACACCGTCTAGCAGGGATCGGGGAGCGCGTAACGAGTTCGACCGTTTCTCCGATAATAAAGTAGCTACCGAGCTTTTGTTGTTGTTATTGTTATTGTTGCTTGTTGCGTTTTTGAAAAGGTGATATGAAATGTGCTCTGATAAGTTTTAATCAAGAATATTTTACTCGTATTGCTTTGGTGGGACCGGGGTCTCAGTCTCACGAGTAGCATTTGAAAAGTTGTAGTAGTAAGTCGCTGCTCGGATCGTACCGGACAGATGCGGGTGTCGTGCCCCGTTGTCCGTTGTCATTTTTCCGTTTTCCGCGTCCGGTTTCCTGTAGGCCGTGCCGGGTGATAATCACACTGATTTCCAGTGGGTGTGCAGCAATACATAAATTTTTAAAACGAAATTGTTTGAGGCGAAGGGAAATCGGTAAGGTAAAAATATGAAAAATGTTGCGCCGGCGCATGGAAAATCCTTTTTTGGATATATATATGTAAAATATTTGACCGCAAAACGTGACGAGTTTAACCAACAGCCAAGGGGCGCCCGGAATCCCCGAAAGAGTTGTCATTTGTACGGCGTGCCCACTGTGAGACATTTATGCGGTCGCATAAACAAGGTTAACGCCTACGAAATCTCAAGCCAAAAGCCAAATCTCAAACGCAAAAACAAATTACAAATTGAACGCTGGCTTCGCGTCAGATGCCAGATGCCAGATGCCCGTTGTCCAATGCCCGATTGCCCGTTCTTCGGCCTCCGGTTTCATCATTGCCCATCGACCACATGTGTCTAGTCGAACGCCCCTCATAATGAGCGCATCGGATCTGAAGCTAACCGTGGATTACTATTCAATGATCAAGTTATTTCCGTACGGGGTTTGCACGCCTCATAATGACTCATATGTTTGGTTAGCTGCATTATAGTCGCATTGTGAGTATAATATACTTATATAATTATATAATCAATACTATTGTGGGAATAATAATCAACAGTCCCAAGAAACCATACATAATAATGCACATATACCAGTTAAGACATGGAAAACATAATTTTATGTACATCTATGGATGTTGTAAACTGCCTTTATAGTTAGTACGAGTATGAGTAAATGAATGCATACTTAAAAGTAGCAGAATTATGACGATCACATGAAGCCAGCATGACGAACAACGAACCCAAAAGCGTAGCTCTCAGTACAAGTGTGAATGCTCCGAGGAGGCGAAGGTGGGGGCGTACTTATTGCTTCGAAAAGGGATGGGAGACGGGGATGGGGGCTGAGGCAGACGTGCGTTGTACACGGTCGCTGTCAGTGAACAAGTGCTCAACATACATACATACATACATACATATGTTGTACATATATATGTAAGAGTATGTATATTAAATGGGATTGAGTGCGACCAGAGCTGCGACCATAGCAAAAACTGCGGTCCCTCGGCTTGAGTATATGTATATATATATATATATATTGAGTATATGTATTATATATGTATTATATGTGTTTGTATGCGGTCGACGAGCAATGACGGCCTTATCAATAGGCCCCTACAGTAACAGCAACAACAGTAAAATGTACATTATATGAAACAAAAATGGAAAAAAAATTAAAATAAAATAAATGTGTTGAACAAAAAAGCGACGTTGCCTCGAAAGAAGAAGACGAAAAAGCGACGTTGCCTCGAAGAATTGGAAAACAACAGCAATATATATATTTGTAGATGTGTATGAGTATGTACAAATGTAGAATATTTATGTATATTTATATAAGTTATAGTAATGTGTAGATATATACATTTAAATATGTACTATATATTCTTAGCGACTTAAGCCTTGCGACTTCCTGTCAAAGTGGAGTCTAAGGGCGGTCATATTAAATATCAAATATGTATATAGTAAGTATACTACATATATATATATATATGTATCCGTACATAGTTACAACTGTTGTTCAATAGTAATTTTTTCAGCGAGAATGGATTTACAAGTATATGGAGAAATCTATATGATTCTGTTTTGATTTTGAGGCAACAAAAACAAACCTGAACTCGAATCAAGATCAGGACAAGAGGAACACAACTTGAACTCTATGCAAACAGCAACACGTGCATATCGATGATGACATATTCTTGTAAAATGCATCGCAAACAGAGGAGCCGCATAAGATGCGTTTGTTTAAGAACAATGGAAGAAACCGCGACAACAAATACCGCAAAAACCAAAAACAAGACAATAAAAAAAAAACGAACCTAAAACCGAAACCAAATCACGGAAACACAATTTACATGACGTACACAGATAGGAACACAGACAGACACATGTTCGTGTACATACTTAAATTAAACATAAAATTGTAGAGTATAAAAGGAATTTTTGTGAAATTCCGAAAGACAAACAAATAGCAAACAAATATCGTCAGACAAGATACACAGATACAAAGATACATTTCAGCCTACGAGTATTTGTCTTGATTGCCACAAGAACAAGAATAAGCACCAGCAACGGAGCACTTAATATACAATTCGAGCCAATATCTAGGATCCATGCAAACTATACCAAACACAACAGACACGACTCATAACAAGAACCAGACCGCACCTACTACTCTAGAAGACGAGTACTGCTCTATTTGGAGGCATTGACAACGCGTGTCTCTCTAAGTACCTTTTGGACTCTACCTGTTCGTAATGTGTTTAACAGGATATGACCAAGACGTTGACGCGCTGACGAAGACACAGACCACGGAATCCGAACCACAGCCAGATCCAGAGCCAGACGATGTCCATTGGTTTGCATTGTGTGCCGAGTTTAATTACCCAACCTTACTTTCACTGCCAAATGGTAGTCGCATTCTTGCCGCATAAAAATTAATGAGTTTGAGTTGCGTTTTTTTTTTTTGCTTTTTGTTTGAACAATTTTTGGGTTTCATTCATAAACTGACTCGGGAAATTCCTGGCAGCCGATGAATGAAGTGTTTTAGTTCCTTGCACATTACTAATTGGTTTTTAATGTGGAATTTTTAAAAGTTATTCGTATGAACGAACCCACGGCGCGTGCTCACTGAAGCTATCTTTATTCGACAGCAAAGATACATATATTAATCTTAAGTTATTTTATGATAGTAGTGATTTGATACATATATTTTTGTTGTATTACAAATTAGTAATATTTAATTTTAATTTAACATTATTATTATTTATTTTTATACCGTGAACCCATTAAAAATGGGTAAAAAGGGTATAATGGTTTTGTGCAAATGTATGTAAAAGGCAGAAGGAAGCATCTCCGACCCCACAAACTATATATATTCTTGATCAGGATCAATAGTCGAGTCGATATAGCCCTGTTCGTCTGTCCGTCCGTCTGTATGAACACGCATATCTCAGAGACTGTAAGAGCTAGAGACTTCAAATTTGGAATATAGGTTCTCTCGCGCAGATCAAGTTTGCGTTATTTGTTCGATAACTGCCTTCGTTTATCGAATATCGATACATTAAATTTCCGATAGCAATAAATGCCACAATTTTAAAGGCAGAATCTTCTAATTAATACATGATATGATATGCATATGGATACTATTGATCAACTGCCCAAATTTCGTCAAGATCGGATAAGAAACATCCAAGTTATAGTCAAAAATGTATTCTCTCTATTGATCTCATTTCTATCAGCAGCCGCCAGCAAATTCTCTATGCATAATTATGCGAGCGTATGTGTGAGAATGAAATGGCATGATAATCGTGTGTATGTCTTTTTTGTGTATTTTGTGTTTCACGTATTTGTCGGCAAAGGGCGCTTGCAGAGCTGCTCGCATTTTAGTGCAAGTCTTTTAAAAAGGGAAATTTGCCAATAATAATAGAATATATTTAATAACTGGGTTCAGTTATATAGTCTGATTCGATTTAAATTTTTATACAATTTTTATAAAACTGAAGCTTTGGCTTATTTGTGTGTACATATATGTATGTAAAATTATGAATTTGTGTCGATTGACAAAAAACAAGCTCATAAATTTTTGAAACTTTAATTTGTATTCGAATATCAAATATAGTTTTCAACAAAAAATTTGCTGTAAAATGTCTTTTTTTATGTTATATATGAGCTCTTAAGTTCGAAACTTTCATGGAAAATTTACAATCTACTTGTTCAGACATCACCTACTGTCAGATAGTTAAAAGAACATAAAATTAACATTTGACTAATAACAATATACACTGTATTACTATATACACTGCTCGAAGTAGACGCCCTAATTAGAAAAAAATGTATTCAAAATTATATAACAATGGAACAACAATAATTTTGCTTGACGCTGTCAGCCAAAACAAATTTATGACCATTTTGTTTATTTGCTTTGGCTCGCAGCGAGAAGCAGAGGGTAGGAAGCCTCCAGACCAGACCTTTTAGCCATAACCCGAATTCGAACCCGATCCAAAAAACAGCTCGTGACCACGTACATGAATAACAAACAACAATTGGCCGATATGCGAGTGTCCTTTTCTTGTCACGATCAATTTTGATCCTGTCGGCGCGTGTTTCCATTTTCTGTTTACTTTGCAACAAATTGCTCGCTTACCTGGGGCAACAATCTACCTGGTTTACTGGCAGTCTGGCAATGGCTGCTTTGGGCCGTTGCTCGATTAGTGCTGATCAGTTTGGTTTGATCGTGGCTTTTCGACGGATTTTAATATCATGTCTATTTAAATAGGTTCAAGTGCTGTTTACTCTATCTGTGGGAAAAACTCTTCAACTCGAAATGTGCATCAAATATGTGTGTGTGTCAGCAAGTAAGTAATATTGCATAAAGTTCCTGGGTCTCCCGGAGTCCCGGGCAGAGTATTTATTTATTTGGATATGCTGTTGAGCTCAGGCGCATGTGGCGTTTCACTATGATTTGCTTGTTGTTTATATTTCAAATTAGCTAAAGTATATTGGGTAATTTGTACAAATTTGCTTTGTTAGCGTTTGTATTTATTTATTCATTTTCAATAACTGCTTAAATGCTTGGCAACCATATGGAAACCAAAGTTAGAAGATCTGTTGGAGAACAAAAATGTTTTGTTTGGTACTTTTAAATGAGAGGTCAGCTGCTTTTTAATATCACATAATATGAAATATACATAATTAATATGGTGTATACATATATCAATTATACAGATTTTATTGGATTTTATAATAATGAAGAAACAATATTTAGTTTCTTTAAGTTATTATAATTGAAACAAAAAATGTTACACAGATAAAAAAAAAAACGTGCGAAACATTTTGTTTGTAATTAATAATTATTTATTAATATTATAACAACTATGTGAAATGATTAAACAAAACTTGAAAAACACTTGTTAACTAAAGAATTGTGCTCTACCAGCAAGCATCTTTATCACAATACAAGCCCAAAAAATGGCGTTGCAATTAAAAAGAGTGTTAAAGACTTGTTGTTAGGGTCATAAAGCGGGCCAGATAAAGAGCTATTGTTGTGCACTTACAGCAGCCAGAGCGACCGCAAGGCACTTGACTTGAAGCGCTTTAATTGATATTATAAAAAGCCATATACCAGTAGAACTAATGGCCATTATATTACTACCAGATAACGATGCTGATAATAGCCGTGCATCTACAGATCAGTACGAGTCTGGCTCAAGTGCGAAATAATATGCGGGATATTCAATTACCAAGCAAGGATAATATTTATGAGGAGCAATGCTGGAAAAGTGTATTAAAAATGCATAAATACATCAGCGTCGATGGATGATATGTGAGATACTTTTTTCTTTTTTTGTGTTGGTTGGGTTTAGTTGACACTTGTTAGTGCCAAGGCAAACCCAGTTTTGGGTACCATAAATATGTCAAAATAATGTTAAGCCCAATGGCTTAAGTGTGCGCCACGCATCCATACATAAATGCATAAATATGTGTGCACATATTTTTTCAGAAATATGCCTGGGCCGAGTCTCGTGGGATATACAAATACACCAATGTATTGCTTGCTTAATTTGAACCTCTATGGTTTTATATGCATTGGCTATAAAAAACTTATTTGTGTGTTTGTGAGTATCCAAGTTCTTATTTTTTTTTTAAATATATATTTTTTTTTTACTTCATGTTTTTGCCATAAACACGGGGCATCTGATATTTTCAAGATGAACTGTTCTACGCTGCGGCTCATTGACAGCTACAATTCAAGTGTGAAACGCAGCACCTACACACACATTCACACACACACGCACGAACGTATCCTTAAGGAATACAGCTCGCAGGTCTGTAATAAATCACATCATTAGCATCTCGCACTTGTGCTTGCCTGACATTCTTCAGGGCTCACTGATGATTTATGCATAATGCCTTGGAAACTACTTTGCCCAGATTTGTTTGTTGACACGCACTCCTTTCAAGCTTGCCTAGCCAAAATAGAGTTTTCAAAAATCTCAATCCCCAAGCCACATAAACACACACACACACATAGCCTTTAACCCTGACTTGAGCATTTATGCACTTGCAGCTACAATTTACATTATGTTATTTTGAGGTCATTTACCGTTATTAGCATTTGTACTCAATGCATTTTTGTTTATAAGGCAACGTAAGGCAGGCGTTGCCTTATCGGGCCAAACAAAGCATGACGTTGCCAGTTGGGTGCTGTGGGGTGTGTTTTGGGGGCGAAAGTTGTTGGTTGTTGTTGTCTAGTGTGAGAACTTTTAGTGTGACATGTGGGTATGCTTTGGGGCGGCACTGTGCGACAGTTGGTAGGCAACGGCAGAAATAACCAAAGTGCAAATGTTCAGTTTCAAATAAATAAATGAGTATATGATAGATTTTAGAAGGTTTTTGCCCTGTGACAAAAATTTAACTTTACACATACAAAGTGTTACACATATTTTAATGAAAATATTCACACATGAATGCATAGGTATTAAAAAGGTCGTATTAAAATTCAATAAAACTACGTAATTAACCTTTTCCTTTTGTCCATATACACATCAATAACAGTTTTCCATCCAACATCTTTAATAAATTATTACATAAGTCTTTAAAATTGTGTATTGAGGTCATTAAAAAAAAAATATGTCGGATTTTAAATAAGCTTCTTTCTATGTGTCATAATTTTACCATTTCTAATGTTAAATTGACATATATACAAATATGATTTGGATAAATTGGAAAATATCGATAAATTCAAATTGTAACTAAACATTCTTACTGCAATTGAAAGCGTTAAAATATTTTTACTTGTATAAAAAAATAATAAAAATTTGTGCACAAGTAATATTTAACTCATGCTTAAAGATGTTTAATTTATGAATTGATTATGAAAAATTATAAATTAAATTTTGTAATTTGAATATATGATCAGATATTGCGAATTTTGATTAAAAAATATATTTTAACTTTTAATTTAACTGCTTAATTACGAGAATGGTCCCAGTTAAAATTTTTGGTACGGACATGCTTGAAACTCGTGTTAACAAATTTGTGACGTCTACGCAAGGTTAAGGTTAAAGTTCCATATAAATCACTGCCACAAGCAACCTACGAGCACAATATTGAAAATGTGAAACACATACATTGTACATTGTACATACATATATATTTTAATAAATTGAAAATTTGTTAATGAGGCTGAACGTTGAAGCAGCTCAAAATGAATAAATCTATGTGAAAAATATATACACCATATATACATACAGACTTACATACATACAGACATATATGATATGTAATGAGTCTATAGAGTCAAGTATTTCAAAGTGTAAACAAAAATCGTACGTCGGCCTTTGGCATGTGTCCCAAGCATTAGTAAGAGTCAGCAAGATCGTGTTATCAGTATAAAACATTTTAAATATGCATATACATATTTTTTTGTTGCTTTTTTGATATTTTTTTTTAAATTTTGATTTTCTATATTAATACACAGTATGAGTCTTTAATTGCCACAGAGGTTAGCTGAAATCAGAGACACGTCGGACTGAATGGGACGGCGACCCACTTGAGAGTCGCCTACTTTTCTGTTTGGCATCGTAAAAATGTTGTCGAAATGTCCAAACAGATCGTTGGTGCCGCCTATTCAAATGTCGATAAAAATGCCATTAAAATCCATAGGGCCTGACGAGATCTTTTACGACTCTGCCTCGTCCTGGTTCAAATATAACAATTTTTTAATCAGCCATTAGAACAGTGCTCAAGTACATAGACGCGTTGTCGTCATCCAAACAAGATTGTATTTTTACGACTTTTGGACAACATTTTGGCGCGTCGTCTCGGGAATTGGCGAAAAGGAGCGGCACAAGTGAAAGGCTTTCCTCTTCTCCTCCACTGAAGTGTGCTCGGCTACGTTCTACGATTTTATTTTCTCACGGCGCCTTCGCCCTGGCTCCAGCTCCCGAGCATGTCCTTGTCGAGGCTTATGAAATTCTACACGCGTCTCGCACGATGCTCTATTTTATGTTTCTGTATTGATGGGCATGAAAATGTTTCGTACACTGCGCATGGTATTTAAAATATTGAAAAATTTCATTTTCGATTCCCGCTTTTGGTTCCATACATTATGATTTTACGCATAATTTGAAAGAGTTGCCACAAAACGTTCCCATGTTATTATCCGAAACGAAATTAATGTCTAAATGCTGATCGCAAGTCATATATATATATATTTCTACATACATACAGTAAGGATTTAATTTAAGTACATTCTGTTGCGTTTACTTCGAAAACTAAATCAGTGTTAAGGAGGCGGCTTGGAGAAGATTTTTAACACAAACACTTAAAAAAAGTATTTTAAAATAAAGACTAAGGATTAATATACAGTTAGATTATATATTAAAAAAGTATATATATAAGTTATTTTAAATATTCGAATTAAAAATTGGAAAACGTACAGTTTTAATTTTATATTTTTTGTTGCAACCAATAATCTATTGTAATATTTTTTACAATTTATTACGAAACATAAAATCAGTAGGTAATTATTTAATTAGTGTTAGTTAAAGAAAAATTAAGGAGCTTAATTTGTTATGTTTAAGTTTTCATAAAGAAGATGTTCCATTTGCGGAAGTTATGAATATTATTTAAATTATTGCGTCTCACTTAATTCTTCCATTCAGATACTTTCATTATCGAAATTGTTTTACAAATTTAAGCAATAAAATATTGAAAAATGTTAAAATATATTTAATCTAACGAAAAATACAGACTAACTTGCTAAGTTAAAGGTAAGCTAATAACCTAATTTTTACTTGGTTATTTTAAAAGTACATAAATGCATTACTGGTATATACTTAAATTATAATTTTACTTAAATCTTTTCCTATGTGATTAAATAATTGATTTGTTTAGTTATTTAGTGATGGGTGTAGATAATGTGCACAACAATTATAGAATATATTCAAATAAATTACATTTTATTATCTATACGTTGGCTGAAACTGTTGCAGACACATTTGGTTCAATTGTTTTTATTTTTTAAACGTCGCATTTATACATTTCGAGTGGTATGCCATGCACTTCCATGTAAATGTGCATACAGATGTACATACAAACCATGTATATACATATATATATATATATATATATATATATATATGAAAAGACTCGCTGCTGGCAACAGCCAACCACAACAACGACATTAAAAATCAACAACAACAATCGAGCTACACTTAAATAGTAACAATACAAAAATTGCTTTGGCAGGCCTGGCTTGGTCTGCCTCCCTCTGTGCGATGTATTCAGAGTTTGAGAGGCGTTGCTTAACGCGCCGTTGAGTGAACGAGCTAAAGCGAGGGACAGAGAGAGCAAATGACAAGGCGTCCTATGGTACGACGAATGTGCGATAAGGTCGGTTGCTTGCCGACAACCGCAGGCCAAACCAACAACAGCAACAACAACAAAAGCGATATTCGAAGAGAGTGCGAACGAAAACAATGAAAGAAACAACGAACACCGAAGAGAGCATTTAAATGAGAGGGAAAGAGAATCAATGTGTTGTTGTTTGTTTACTGGTGCTGCTGTTGGGCGCAGGCATTAGAAGCTGTAGAGAAAACAGAAACATGCATAATGATTATGATAATAATATAACGGCATGTAGAGCAAAGCAGGCAAAGTGCAAAGCACAAAATGTAATTGCATGAATGGAAAGAGCGTGAAACAGGCGAGAGAGTTTTTGGATGTTGGTTTGATTTGCTTTGTGCTTATTCCACTCTACAGACAGACATATTTATGTATGTATAAATATGTACATATGCATGTTCGTAGTGGCGTTTTAAAAACACTTTTTAATATGATTTTTGTTCGTTTCGAAATTAAGCGTGTGCTTGAGCTCAGTTTGTATAAAAAACGCGCCGGACTCGGACACGTACGTTAATCAGCGCGGATCATTTAGAACTTGTGCGAGGAGCTTGCCTACAAAAATATTCGATTTACAAGTCTTGAATGCTTAGCGCTGCGTTGAGTGTGCTTACGCGACTGTATGCAGTACAGTGAGCTTCGGCTAACTATGACCAAGACTAGCAAGGCGAAGGAAAAGGTTAAGAGTAGTTGTGCCGCAATGCCGCGCGGACAAACCAATTTACTGGCGAGTGCCGCCAAAATGAAGATCACCAAAGCACTGGCAAATGCCAAGAAGCAAGCAGTGCAAAAGGGCGCTGGCGGCGACAAGGCAACAGGATCAAATGCAGCAGCAGCAACAACTGCAGCAGCTTACACTCAACAGGCGGTCTCTGTGAAAGAGACGGCAATAGAGGCAGCACAGGAAAACGGCGCCGCTCAAAGGCAGCAAGCAGCGACGACGACGACGTCAGCGTCATCGTTGTCGTTGTCGCCGCTTGCCGCAGCGAATTTATCGTCGACATTTGAGTCGAAGGCTCATACATCAGTTGCCAGCGAAGCACCGAAGCAAGCGGTTACCAGCGCAACAACAGCAACAGCAGCAGCAACAATTGCAAATTCAACGATCGCTTTTGCTTATGATGAGAATAACGTAGCTTGTGACGTCACTAGCAAAATTGTTGCAGACGAAACGGCTAATAACAATCCACATAAAGTCGGGCTAAAAACCGAATGCGAAACGAAACTAGTTGAAGAGACAGCAACAGGAACAGAAACAACAACAACAACAACAACGGCAACAACAGCTAGCGATAAATATTACAAAATCGTTGATAAGTGTAAAAGTGAGATAAGTGATGAAAACACAATAGCAAAAACAGCAGCAACAGCAGCTATTTTGCCGGCTGCAGTGATAAATAGTAATCAGCAAAGCGACGCGAGTGAAAGTGTTGACAACAAAATCAAAAGTGAAACAAACGTGCAAGAACAAACTGTAACTGCAACTGCGACAGCAGCAACAACAGTTGAATTGCCACTGCATTATCGGGGCTTAAACAATTCGGTGATTATAGCCAACTATGCACATCAGCAGCAGCAACAGGCAGAACAACAACAGCAGCAGCAACAAATTTACGAGCAGCAACAGTATCTGCAACAGCAATTGCTAAGCCAACAGCAGCAACAGCAACAGCAGCAACAGCAACAAGAGCAACACGCCAGCTGGTTGGCCTATAATAATTGCGCTTACGATTTAACTAGCAGCAGCAGCAGTGCAGCAACAGCAACAGCCGTGGCAGCCGCAGCAGCAGCAACACAACAGGATAAAAGTGAATTGTATGCACTGGCTGCCTCACAGCAACTTTTGGCTCATTTTCCATATCACAATCATCCCCACGCCCTTTTGTACGAGCAGCAACCGCACAGTGCCAATAGCAACAGCAGCACGGATCCCATAATGCGCAATAATTTTACGCTGTACAGCGTATATGGCGGTGGAGGAGGCGGAGGAGGTGGTGGCGTTGGTAGCGCCATCACACCCACCACACACGAGCAACAGCAGCTGCAGCAACATGTTGCCGCTGCAACAGCAGCAGCAGCCAATTCGGTCATTGCGCACACAACGCACGCCCAAACTCCTAACATAGATGAGGTCATTCAGGATACGCTGAAAGACGAGTGTTTCGAGGAGAGTCATGGCACCAGCTATCATATGCTGACCGCTGTCTCTGATATGCATGTGTTGAAGGACGCAAATGCAACCATTTACTCTATGTCGCACGATCAATTGCTGCAGCAGCACCAGCAGCAGCAGCAGCAGCAGCATCAACAGCATCTGCAACATCATCATCATTTGCAGCAGCAACATTCGCATCATCATTCGCAGCAGCAACACCATAACAACAACAATTCGGCCAGTTCGGTGGGCGGTGATTCGCCGTCGCCTTCGCACACGCTCGCCGCCGCTGCCGCTGCCCATGCCAGCGATGTGGCAACGCTGCAGAGCTTTACCCAATTAACAAGTGCACCACCCAGCAGTGGTTTGCATCGCGATAGTTATGGCAGCCTCTCGCCAGGCAGCTATTTCAGCACACAGCTCAGCCCAGTGCTGCAGAGCAGGTGAGTGTTATCCAATACTACAAGACCCTCCTCCCCCCTCCCCCTCTCCGCACACAATGACTCTACCCCAAAAATGAGCTCATTATTAACCCCCACCTTGCACGTGCCTTTCGGTAAAAAACCGCAGTGTCGCTTCGACGATTCGCACAACCAAAAGTCATGATCAGCGTTCGTTGTTGTCGATTCATGAGCTTAATTTTTTTATTTTCCACTCTACCCATTGAAAATGCTAAAAGAGTGGGCATAATAATGTTGCGAAAATGTATGAAGCAGTAACAGAAGAAGACATCTCTAAAACATAAAGATTATAATACGCTAAATCAAAATATACTTAAGTTAATGCTTTGATTTTTGGTCAATTTTAAAGAGCAAATTGTAAAACAATCGGGCAACTAATATAAAAGTTGCCTAAAAAAGCACACATTTTTTAATTGTTTGAAGTAGTTAGATATATTTATTTCTTATTTTGGTTTTTATAACTGTGTAAAGCGTATTTTCCATGTCGAGCACTCGGACGTGATTGTTTTTTGCAATGTCTGACTTTGATTTTTGTTACGTTTCTCTAATATCGGCACAAATGTCACAATTGTTGCTCTTGTTGTTTGCGTCTGCCTTAGACTTTGCTCCAGTCTTCTAGCTACATATACCAAACCTCCACACACACATACGCACACTCATATATATACACGTACATACATATGTATTGAATATTTCTAATACATTTGCTTATTGCATTCTCAGGTGGTTTGCATTCTATGGATGTGTTTAATACATACTATTAGGCTTCTGTATAATACATACATACATATATATATATATACATATACATATACATATATATGTATGTATGTATATAAATGTGCATTCCGTTGGGCAGCAAAAAATCTGTTCTCTGTTGCATCTTTCACTGGTTTACTGACTTTGGAATGTTTTTCTACATTTGTTTTTTTACAGTTGTTTTGAATTTTTTTTATTCTTCAAACGTTTTTTCGCATTGTTACGAAGAGCTCGGGAACTAGACAATCAAGAGAAATATAACATAAATATTTATAACATTTTTTTAAAAATAAGATCAGATATATTTATTCACCGTAGAGAGCTATAATTTCTGTACTTATAAATTGCTGAAAAGCTTTAATTTCATATGTTTCAAGCTATGAGTAATATTTTCTTTCGTGATATCTTATAGGAAAGTAATATACATAAAAAGAAACGTGATTAAAACGGTTTCTTTAGTTTTCTCTCTTGCAACATTATATAAATATTGTTTCTAAGAAATTTGATGAAAGGAGACTGAATGTTTTTCTTTAATTACATTGATTTTTCGTGAATTTAACACCATATGCAAATATTACTTTTTTAAATGTTGTTGAATTGTAATTTAAAAGTTCCTAACTAAATTACAAATTATGCAATCGAATGCATTTACTGCCTTATAGAAGAATTTCCAACTTACACTTTGATTACTTGTAAAGTTCCTATATTAAGCACGATCAAAATAAACAAATCACATTAAACGTTTTATTTGTATGTATTTCTATACAAATACGTTTACAATTTCGCATTGCGGATTTCAGAGACGCGCCTTTCCAGTCATTCAGTGTTTCCTCCCAAAAAAAAAAGTACAAAGGCAAGCAAAATATCATAAACGATTGCTCCGATTTCATAAACAATAACAAAAAACATGCAGTGTGTTAATTGCGGGTATTAGTGACTTTGGTGAAACATTTGAGCTGAGTTGCTCAGCAGTGCTGAGTCATGAGACTGCCCCCAAGTTGCACACACAAACACACATTCATGTTTTTTCATTATTTTTCTATTTGTTGACTGAATTATAAATTGGGGGTGGTACAAACACACATGATTAAATGTTTATCGCTCGACTAAAACTGAGACCCTTAGAATGTGGCCAAAAGAAAGACGTTAGTACTCATGCTGGTTAAGCGGCCTGTGCCATCAACACGTGTTAAAGTTTCGGGCCACGCACGTGCCACACTAAAAATTGTGGCATGGCCCGCATTAGCCGGCAACATAATAAAACCAAACTAGTAAACCTGCTCCCAACAAACAATGCAAATGCAATTTCAAATACTACAAACTGCAATGAAAGCGCATTTTTCCCACTTGTTCGGTATATATTCAGTTGCAAACTGTTTGAGTGTGACGATACCGCCGGGGTGGGGCACTCCGAACGTCGTAGTACTCGTAGTTCTTACTACCTCTGGCTGAGACTTGGACTCGAACTCGGACTCGGATTGGGGGTAATTTAAAGCCACCTTCTGACATAGAAAACTGACACATACAGCTTCAAATAAAGCGATGGCTCAACTTCGGAGGGTTGTCGTCATTGCCACTCAATACTGACTCAGCGCTCCTGAGCTGAGCTGCTCTCTTGGCAACTTTGGCGGCGACGAGCCTCTAAGATTCGGCGGTCCGCAACAAAAAACCCACTTCAACCCGCACAATACGAGCGACGCGTACAGTATATTTGGGTCCCTTTTTTGTTTGTATTTCGCAATTATTTTTGCATTTTAGTTTTTTTTTTGTTAAAGTTCTAATTGAAAAACGTGTTTTGCATACTCGCAATTACATGAAATTAGCTATAAAAAAAACGTACATGTTGCATATATATATATGTTGTATATATACATGTTGTTTTTAGGTACATACAATACTGAAAATCATGGAATATTAATATGAGTACACAATAATTGATTACCTTTTCTTACATTGTTAAAATGTTGAAAGCAATCTCAGTAAAGTAAAGTAGTAAAGTAAAGTAAAGTATTTTTTCTATAATCTGTTGTCACATTGTTAACTTAATATTAATTGTTTGCTTATCATTAGATTTACTGTACTAGTAAACTTGATTAAATATAATTTTATGATTTTATGCATTACTCTTTCTGGGGCTTCACTTAAATTGGTGTACAATTCTAAATCTATGTTTGGATTGGGCCAAATACGAGCTATTTAATCTGATATATAAATCAAGTCTATTTTATCAAAATATATTTATCGGAAATATACAAAAATACTGTGCTATTGACCATAACTACCTGTCCACCCACTGCACCACCCAACAAACCGTTGTTTATTTGGCCAGTTCATTTTGCATATCTGCGTCTTGCACTCTTGGCTCTTAGTACATAGCGACTCTGTGTACGCCGGACAGACCGGACGGAGTGCGGCTGGGTGACGAGTTCGCGTATGTGACTTTTGGCCAGTTTGTGTAGAAACCAGAAGCAGATATGAGATACAGCGGCCAGCTCACATATTCCACATGGAAAACAAGAAGTCTTCGCGAAATACTCACCTGCAGCAAACAGCAGCAGTACATAGCAACACCAACTGCTGCAGCAAGAGCAATAACAACAACAACAGCATCAGCAACAATTAACCGAACACTGATTAAATAATATCGTGCATTTTTATTGTCTTGGCACTTCCTATGTACCGAGAACGTTGCCAAACAGAGTGCGACATCTTAAGCTACATGTGTGTGTGTTTGGGTATATGTACAATTGTCATTCTTATATTCCAAGATTTGTCATGCTTTTTTAGTTGCTGTCGTTGTGATTGTTGTTATCTGCGCGGTTGTGAAGTTACTAATTATTGGTCTTAACTGAAATGATTCAGATACAATTCTGAATATGTGTAGTTTTTATATATATATATATATCACAACTAATTAATATGTGCTTTGCTTAGCTAGAATATATTATTGATAATAATAATAATATTATAAATGACTATCTGCACATAACTAACTAATTAAAAGTTATAACCATTTCTCAAAATTATATCAGAATATCAGGATTTTTTTTTTCATATGGCTTCTACAAAAAAGACAACTTTAAATGGATTACATCTGGCATAATTAAGGGTATTTATTCTCTGTTAAAAATAAGCATAGGAAAAGGGTGATTTTGTTGGGCAAGGTTATCTTCTATTATTCCAGCTCTGAATATCGCTTTTAAGTTGCGTGAATAACTAAAAAGTTGTATTATATACGGAATATATCCGAGTATATTACATTCTAAGGGGACTTTGTAGCTGTGAATTCTTTTGTAAGTTTTATATTTCTCATGGCATTGTTTTGCATATATATAGATATATATATATATTTTTATATTCATATTTTACCAACTAAAAGCGCATCTTACTTAGATTTTTCGCTCAGACTACTAGCTGGCAGCAGCTGCAGCAGCAACAACAACAGTTAAGTGGCAACAGCGCAGCAGCGACGCTTACAGCGACAAAAGCGTCAACTGCAACTGACATAAAACTAAACCCGACTCAAATCATTATGCAAACGCGCGTGCCCCGTTTCGGTTGTTGTATCGTCTGCCCACTTTACTGTATTTTGGAAAAAAAGCATAAAAAATTTAACGTTTTTGTTTTTGGTTTTGATATTTCGGTTTTTCGTAATTCCTTTTCGCGACTGTGCCTGACCTTAGCGTGGTCAACGAGGCTATTCAGCTAGACGTCATCGATTTGAGTTCACAAAAAATTATAACAGTATTTGAGTTCTCAGTTGAAAGGGGTGTAAAAGACAATGGAGATTATTATTTACACTGATATTCAATTGATTTCATGTGCAAAATAACAATAATACATGTGTATTTTTTAAAGCAACTCTGTTGCCATTTGTTCTATTTGTGTGTGTGTGTGTGTAAAAGTTTAAATCCTTGTGCAGGACTCCGAATACCGTTCGTATTCTGAAACATAAGCTTTTGTCTTGTTTCTCTCGATGTAGATTGTATATGTAACTGCCACGCTTCGAGCACAACAACTTCCGATCTTCGACTGGCCACAAGACCCACAAAAGACAATTGTCAACTTTGCAGTTTTTGTCTGCCTCATCGTGGATTTGCTTATGCCATAATAAGGCCCGAAAATAAAAATAAAAGAAGTTGCCACATGCTGGGGCCAAGTGTAGCGCAAATATTTGCACAGGCTACCGTTGAAGCAGATTTGCGGGGAATTCGAGTCGCATAAACAAAAAAAGCTGCAACACTTTTATTTTTAATTAAAACTGTTATGTGCACACACACACTCAAACATTCACTCACACACACAAGCACTCACTCACTCACACACCCACACACACACACACATATACGCATACATACAGCTCCTTATAAACATGCCAAAAGTTTACGCTGGTGGTCTAGCAACAACAACAACAACAACAACAAGAACACAAGCAGAATTCTGTAATGTAAACAATGCAAGGCAATGTTAATAGCAGTTTCATTTTACAAAAGCCGCCAAGCGCCGTAGCAGTAACAGCAACAGCAACAGTTGGCATCGCTAAAGCCGTCTCTCAGCGTGAAGCAGCTGTATGAAAACGCTAACAAAACGCGCCCAATGATAAGCGCGCGATTGTAAACGCGCTTCAGAAATAAGTGCATTAATAAAACGCTGATACAAATTTCACAAAAGCAAAGAAAAATATACTTTCAACATGTTTTTCTCCAATTATAATAATATGTATTTGAAAAACTATTGTTATAGGTAAAACATACTAAGTTAATAAAAAAACGCACCGTAAGTGCGCGCCGAAAAATTATAACTTTTTTGATTTAATAAATATTAGTATATTTTGAATATCTACCATATCGAATTTCCAAGAATTTCCATTGATCTAAATTATTTTAAACACGTTTTTTAAATTATATTATTTATTTTAATTATTTCATTGATAGAATTTTCAAACAAAAATAATTATATTTAATTCGTTATTTTTGTTTATGAGAGGTTGAATTTACTCTTTACGAATTATAATTTGCAGGCGACTCTAGTAAATATTAAATCGATTAATTAATTGCAAATATGAATTATTTAATAATTAACTAAAATATTTATATTTTGCAGCTCTGTCTATGCAAGTCCTTTGCTCGCATCGACCGCCAATGGCTTGCAGTATGGCATGCCAACGGTGTCCTCGCCCACCCACACACACGCCCAGCTACAGCAGCAACATCACCAACAGCAGCTGCAGCAGCAACATCATCAGCATCACAATTCGACGAGCAACAGTCCTGGTCCAGTAGGTCAGCTCCACACGAGTGGCTCGACTGCAGCTGGACACAGCTCGCTGCTGGACGATGGCTATGGATCGCCAAAGAGTAGTCACAGTGGCAACGGCGGCGCAAGTGGTGGTGGTGGCACCCTGCCAGGCTTCCAGCGCATTGCGCCGACCAGTGGTGCTGCTGGTTATGAGAATGGCGTGGCCAATGGCTCTGTCAGTGGGGCCGAACGTGCAGGCTACGCATCGCTGCCCAATTATCGCACACATGTAAGTCAAGTCCACAGAAAAGTCCAGTTGTCCAGCAGTTTTTCAATGTTCTTATTTTTATATTCCTTAGAGCGATGCATGGAGTGGTCATTATGAACAAATGAGCTATGCGCCCAGTGCCAACAGCCAGGGGCAGTTGGGTGGCACCGCTGGCGGTGCAGCGGTAACAAATGTGATACGCAATGGACGCGTTGTTGCCGCTGCCGCAGCCGCCGCTGCTGTCGATGGTGCCGCCAACGCTGTCGATACTGCGCGAGCGTTCGCCGCATCGGCATCGCTAACAGCAAGTAAGTGTGGCATATATACGTATGTGTCTATATAAATAAATCGTAGGTCTAGTTTAGCACACATTTGTCTACCGTGTGTCCACAAATCGAGCTCACAGTCAGCTCAAGCTGGTTCTTAGGTAGAATTTCACACTCAAATAGTTGTCCTGGCTGGCTCAAATATATGTCTGCATAATTCAGTTATTTGCACAGTCTATGCAAACTGCACTTAGGCAAAAGAACTGATGCCAACTGGCTGCGTGTTCATTCAAAAATAAATACAGACTGAAAACTTACGATCAGTGTGCATATATATATATGTATTCAAGAAACAGTTCGAATAGCCCATTGGAAATTAAACAATTGTCGCAGCACTAAAATGACATTAGAGCCAATTTGTATGTTTTACTTGTATTACTGTTGAAATTGATTCATTTAATCCCACCTAATAAATTATAGATATCCAATATTGGTTTTTATAGAAATCAGCTTAAATTTAAAACTGGGTTTTAGTCGTAGCTGACTATTTTTCAAGGATTCCAAAATTTCTATACGAATAGTCCTCTTAATGCAGAAAAATTGTATATTTGCATCAAAATTTGACCTTGAAATATATATTATTTTATACCCAAAAAGTGAAAATTCTTTATTTAAAACCCACACAATTGAGAACAACGTCTAAGTTAGTTTTAAGTGATTTATTTGATTAAGTATTATTTTTTAAACATATACATTTCTATGTTTAAGCATAACGTATAATAAATTCAATTAATTTTTTTTTTATAAATTCTTGAACAAAATGATCAAACCAAAAACAAAACAAACAACACTACAAACAGTATGATACAATAAAATAATAATAAAAATAATAAAAATGTGAACAAATAAAACGCAATTGAAAACGTTTTCACACACACTCACACACATACAACAACAAAAAATACATAACTACATGTTTAAACATCAACGCAAAAAAACATAAACAAAAGACAATACTCTTTAACATTGCAAAACCAAAACCACAATATCAATACAAATTTCGATTTTTCTTAATACTTAAATTCCCAAAGCATTACTCGATGCCGATTTTTTCACTGAGGGGCGAGAATGTGTCAATTGTGGTGCGATTTCAACCCCATTATGGCGACGCGATAACACGGGACACTATTTATGCAATGCATGCGGCTTGTATCATAAAATGAACGGCATGAATCGACCACTTATTAAACAGCCTAGAAGATTGGTAAATGTCAACAGCAACAACAACAACAACAATTACAAGTACTACCAACTAACAACAAAAAAAAAAATTAATTCAAATTTGCTTTTGTGTGGAACAAAATTTTTCGAAAATTATATTAGAGAGCGAAATCTAGCAAAATCTTGAATAATGGGCTATAAGAACTTATAGAAATCCGCCAGCCAGACTGCAGTTGCGTGCAACGTTCTCGCTTCAATCATTGAAATCAAATCTGAACCATTATAATATGGAACCAAGAAATGCATAAAGAGAAAATTAATTGAATTTATTATATTAGTCAAGCGCAAATTACATTGTTTTGTATGCCTGAACAAAAACATCTACAAAAACTACAAAAAAAAAAAAAAAACAAACTAAAACCTAAAAACAAACAAAACCGCTTTTCTTCATTACAAATTCTAATTGCATTATTACAGTGGCCGCTGAATCAGGCGGGGATTTCTATAAGCCCTTCCCATTTAACGTGACAGCCGGTAGCCGCATTAAGGCCACAATAAATGCCAACAGCGCTGCCGGTGCCGGCGCAGGCTCAACGTCAGCGACAACGTCGTCAGTGACTTCAACGGCGCTCGACGAGCACGTTAGTCGCGCCAATTCGAGACGCTTGGTAGGTCGTCCATTAATTACGAATAGTAGTAGTAGCCAAACAACCAAACCAAATCAAACCAACCAAACCAAACCAAACCAAACCAAACCAAACCAACCTGCAAGCCAAACAAATCAACTAAAACCGGCAACCAACATGCCAATCACAATTATTACCAATTACTAATTGCAACTAAATCCATAATAGCTAATAGTTCAATTCCGTTCTTAGTACAAATATTTTCAAACTAACATTATTCAACATTTTTTTTATTTAAATTCAGTTTGATATTATATGTTGTTAGTAATTCATAGAAACGCTATTAATTAAATAACTCTCAACTTTTCCTACATACATTTTTCGAATTCCAACAGATTTAAACAATCATTTTTTAGATCTGGTTAGATCGATAATGACCTTAACTTAATATCAAATATGATTAACATGACCACAAATGTATAAACGATTTTTGTCTGCTTCGACCGGTCAGGCTTAATCTCAGTCATTTGATTTTCTTTTTTTAAATGACTAACACACATATTAACAAATTTCGAATTGTTTGGTTTATTTCATTTGGTACCCAATGAACAAGAGACCCTTCCCTTTTCCTTATCCCTAAACAACCAAACAAAAAATATTGTTCCACATCAAAAGCAAAAGTGAAACACTCACAAAAGTCATAAAGCAAAAACACACACATGTACACACACATACTAATATACACACTATTGTTGCACAAATGTTTACAGAGCGCTTCTCGACGTGCTGGCATGTCCTGTTCCAATTGCCAGACGACTTACACATCGCTGTGGCGCCGCAATCCTGGCGGCGAGCCCGTCTGCAATGCCTGCGGCCTCTACTTCAAGCTGCACAATGTGGTGCGTCCACTGACCATGAAAAAGGACACCATACAGGTGAGTTGTGCTTTGCAAGAAGTCTGAAGTCTCTGAACTAAATCTCTTAATTAACTGCAAACAGAAACGCAAACGAAAACCGAAGGGCACTAAGAGTGAAAAGTCGAAAAAGATGCGATCTTCGCAGACGGCAGCATTGGTTGCCACAAATGCCAATGCCTGCCACAATGTGAACATGCAACAGCAAATGTCGGATGTCAATGATGGTGAGTTCTAAAGTATTCAAATTGAAAATTTGATTTCATATTCATATATTCATATTTTGTATTTGCGCGCATGCCTAATTTGTGATGTCTGCTTTCTCTCTCTCTCTCTCCCTGCATGTTTTTAACGCACACACACCTATACATCAGAAATGAAACCACTCGCATATATGTCATACGCATCGCAGCAACAGCTACAGCAGCAACAGCAACAGCAACTAAACATTGAGCAACATTTATCAGCGGCCAGCTCGCCGCAAAGCATGGCTTCCTCCTCATTATCACCCAATGCAGCATCTCAACAACAACAACAGCAGCAGCAGCAGCAGCAGCAGCAACAGCTTTGTGCTGGCCTGGACATGTCGCCCACATCCTCCTATCAAATGTCGCCCATTAATATGCAACAGCAGCAGCAGCAGCATCAGCAGCAGCAATCATGCAGCATGCAGCATTCACCTAGCACGCCCACATCAGCCATGTCACATTCCATTTATTCCACACCATCGCCTACACAGCTTAACAACAACAATTCGATATTTAATCACAACAATAATAACAATGAGAATAACAAACAAATTATGCAGAAATATCTACAAGCTCAACCAATGCGCAACACCAACGATCAACAATTATTGGCACAGCAGCATCTTATGCACCTGATGCCGAACTCCATTACGGCAGCAGCTGCGGCAGCAGCAGCAGCAGCGGCGGCGGCGTCCATGAACACGGCAATCAAATCGGAGTCAGCCTCCAACAGCAACAGCAACAACAGCAACAGCAGCAGCAACAGCAAGCTATTAGGTGTCACAACAACAGCAACAACACCGACCACGGCATCGAGCACACTATCCTCACTGAGTCTCAATCGCAGCAACATTATCAGCCTGCAAAATCCCTATCAACAGCTTGGTCAGACGGAGATGCCCTTGAGTAAATCGGCGCTAAGCGGACGCACCTCATCCCCCTACTATCTAGCAGAGGAGGAGCAACCGGCCATTATAAAACTGGAGCAGTTGGATCACCAACAGCAGCAACAGCAGCAGCAACAGCAGCAGCAGCAGCAGCAGCAACGGCAGCAGCAACAGCGACAGCAGCAACAACAACAGCAACAACAGCAGCAACATGATGAAATGTTACTAAGTCGGTCAACGTCAATCGATTACGAACTGGCCGCCTATCATCGCCAGCAGCAACTGCAACAGCACGATCATCAGATTGCCAGCTATGCGTTACACGCTGCTGCACAGCAGCAACTGCACGAATTTGAACGCAAATGTGGCGTTGAGCGCGAGACAATTGTTAAAATGGAGTAAATGTCAGTCTATGCTGATTGTCATGACCAAAGATATTGTTGTTACATAAATCTCAAAGCTCCAAAGAAACTTAAACTCATTTCTAGTTTAGAAATTTAAATTGCGTATACCAATAGTTCTCTAAGAGCTTGCAACAACTTGCCCATAAAACCACAACCAAAAAAACTAAAACAAAAGAGCGCACTCGTTTTGTATATAATTTTAAGCAAATTGATTTGATATTTCCATAAGCTATTCTTTAGAGACGCTCCCTAACTACTAGGGTTTTGTTATTTAAAATATTAGCTTAATTTTTAGCGAAATGCCTGCAGCATGAAATTTATTTTAGATTTTTGTTGTTACGCCCCCAATACTATTTTCTGTTATGGATATGAATAACACATGAGATTTCTAACCATCAAATTCCAATTAGATTCTTAAGTTATTTTTTTATTAATAAGCAATAATGAAAATATCAAGTAAATCAATTATCTCACGCAATTTAGTTAGTAACTTATAACATTTTTTTAGCTTTAAGGCCAAATTAAGTCTTAGTTTCGTACAACTTTTTACTTCATTTTGCAATATTATTATTATTTTTGAACAAATAAACGACAAGTATCCAAAATGTATGATCTTATTTATTCGAAGCTAGGAATTTGCCGGACTGCTTACCAATTATGTTATATTTTTTCTTTTAAATGAAATAAATTTATATTTGATACTTATGGATTGCATTGCAGTCTAACTCTTGCAATTCTGGGACTCCCACGAAAAATATAATGTCTAACTGGACTTATCGAAATAGTCGTAATCGACGTGCCACCATTGACTCATAAAAAACGCAACAAAGAGCTAACGAATGTAAACGAACTTTTAAGTCCCTGTTATTGAAAACTGTTGCATTCTTTTGGGCTGCTAAGAAAATAAATGTAAATAATATTGTCGTTCTGTTAATATCATTTTTTTCTTAACTTCTTTCCTTAACCTTCTAGCAGGTTTATTAAAATTAAGGTTTTTGGGACTTATCCTATCGGTGCGTTTCAGAGTGAATATAAATTTATATTTGAGCCGTCCATTTAATTGTTCTAATAATGATTTAGCAGATTGCTCCATCTAATCAGCTGTCGTCCATAACCCATTTCGGGTCTTATGCTCAAAGTATAATGCGGTTTCCCATTGATAAGTTGTGCTTATGTCATTTGTATATCAGCGTACCAAATATTTTATTCAGAAACTCGAAATTAAGATTTTATACCAAGTAAATAACAAATATTTTAAATTTTAAGTCTCTAGTTCTCATTGTCTCTGATATCGGCATTTATATACTTTTGCTCAATTTCATTAAGTCCGTTGCCAATTTTTAATTTCTTCAGGGTTTAACTATGATGTGAAATTGGAATTTTGATGAAGTAGTAAAAATATTTGTAAGAGCAAAATATTGATAGAAGCTAATAATCAAACGAATAAGCATACCTACTTTATATATTTAGATTATACTGAGAGTGTCGAAAAAACCATGTAGATATGTACTATATACAAAACGTTTGGCGTTGCTTACAGTTTTTGAGTATTAAATGCTTTTCAGTTATATATTCATTCAGGTATATATTTTTTATACGCCGCCATTTATAAAAACGACAATTTGTTGTTGTGTGATAAGATAAAGTCACATTCCCGGTTTCGCTGCTCTCTCTATTTATATTTGATTTTTTCTCTATTTTTTGTGATTAAAGTTTCAGTACATTTGCTTTTTTTATTAGAGTCACGCGTAAAAAAAATGAAAAAAAAACAAAGCAAGATTACAATAACAACCAGCCAAAATCAAAAAGTCATTTTATATGGCAAAAACAGTTTTTGTTTATTGACGGCGCTGTTTGCATAAGCAAGGGGTGAGAGAACGAAAGGGTTGGGCTGATTACGTGACTGTACAAAAGTCTCGGGGGTCTTTGGAAACTGTCAGCTCGTGCAATGTTCAAGTGGAAGCCCCCACCACACCCCACCCGCACGTCAATTTGCTGCAGGCTGTGCTTGGTTTGATTGATAGTTAATAGACCAGCGAGGCGGCAGAGTCATCTGGTCCACATATTTATAGCGAATTAGTTTTGGCGGGCGATAATAAGTAAATATCAGACAAATTCAAATGGACAAACATATTGCTTGACTAGGCTGACATTAGATATGAAATCAGTAATTGACTTTCTAGACACTCATTTTGGTGTACATATTGTGGATCGAACTGTTCTAAAATAAAACTCTGTTTCAAAATAGAAACAAAACTTTCGCTGAAACTGAAAACTACAGATTGCCAGTTCGGCGTTGAAACTGGGGACGGGTCATGGTTACCTATCAATGTTTTGCTCAGATAATGGGAATGATAATGCCCCACACTTGCCACATACGTCTTACATGATATCATATGTATATGCATGATAAGATATAGTTTCATTGTTTTGATTTCTGCATTCAGTTTGATATTTGTGCAAAACCAATTGATTAATGTGTATTGACTTTAGTAACTGTTTAGCTATGGGATCAGTTAGATCAAAAATTCAAGAGGCTGTCAATTGTCTTAAATACTAGAAAATACATGCACATAGAATGTAGTGAAAAGCTTAAGCTTTGAGGCAACACTTGAAAATGTACGCAACGCCACTTCGAGATTCGTAGCACAGCAGTAAAAAACAGCGACGGCAACAAACAGAAACAACAACAACAGCAGCGGGCAACGCACCAGTAATAAAAAAAAAAAAAAACACCAGCGCTCCAAGTGCTGAAAAGCTTTATCGTTGTCGCCATCTTGATTTCAAAATGGCGCACAAGTTACCACACTCGCAAGCCAACAATAACAAATACACACGTACACTAACACACACCCACTCACATACATATGGGCGTTGTACATAATGTAAGCAAGATAAATTGATAGTGTGCGTATGTATGCATTTGTCGAATGTGTGCACCATACATGTACATGTATGTGTGCGTGTATGTTTATATGTATGTGCAATGCCTGAATGCTAACAGTTGTTGCTTTGTTCAGCTGCTTCAAAAAATGGAGCAAGGGTCGGGTGCAATTGCTTTATGAAATTGATAACAATTATAGCAAGTGCTCTTGCTCAGGAAGGATAGTAAGTCCTTGCTGGAAAATTACTAAATTTAAAAAATACAGTACAGTTAAGCACAATTTTAGGAGTAATGTGATTTATTCCAGATTGCAGTTAGGCACAGTTTAAAGACTATTGGTGTTTAATTCACGTCAGTAGAGCTACTAATTTAAGGTGATCTTATGTTGAACTATTCTAATTTGCTAATTAGCATTTCACATTTATATTTAATTATATTACTTTTAATTGAATTTGTACTATGTAGTCTTAGGAAATCACTGAAATTTTGAATATTGACAGATTTGAACTCTTGCTCGCACATATTATTATTAAAATAATGAAAGTTCCACAAATATAAATATATAATTATACGTATTCATTTTTTTTATTAATAAGATATTCATAAAGAAACTAATAGTTATATTTATTATCTACATTTTTTCATTATTCTGCTCAAAGGGCGCGACCGATAATTCTCTTATTAAATGTTTTTGCTGTATAAAGTTGCGCACTCATATAAGTACATACACGGAAATTGTACATAAATACATACATATATGTATGTGTTTTACTTATGTACATATACACGGATTGTAATTTACGATGAGTTAATTTTCGCTTGACGCTGTTGCTTTATGACACTATTTTTATTAGAACGGGGTGTTTTTCTCTTTTGACTTATTGCTGTCGGCCCGAAACAAAATAACACTTTATGATGTCGTGGCGCATAAGCTGCACACATATATTATAATTGTTATTTTTATAATTATTGTTCTGGATGTGAATAAAACTGAAGACACATTCGACTGACGACAGACGCCGATGCGTGTTTTAATGGAAAGTGCAAAACTTACTGTGCGAGCAACGAAATAACCACACGGTAAGATATTATTTTTTTACATGCCCATTGCCATAGATAGGCAATCTGTATGGGCACGATAATGCTTATAAATAAGATAATATGATTTGATAATGGTATTTACCATATGCAGAGAGTAAAAGAAAGGAGCATACGGAACGCATAGCGATAGTACTTATATACATATATACATATATATATATATATATATATATATACATGTCCATGTATATATTTATACCCAGGAGTGCATCTGACAGATGCAGGAAGACGATTGCAATAAGTGTTGTACATGCGGTGTTCCTAATTAAATGTTGACAACTATTTGATTTACTTTGCGCTGAAAATTCCTAGTAGAAAACACAATGTAAATAGAACATTTTGGTTGCCTGTCTGTAGGTGAACTCGCCGTCCTCTGGTTGGTTATGCAAACAGTTTCCATTTAGAGCAGCGCAACATTTCATTGCTCTGATTGTTGTTGCTTTGTTGACTTGGCAGCTACAGTTCTTTGGGTTGATGTCTTTCTTTGCCTCGTTTGGCCTTATCGCCAACTGACGTTTGTACTTCAAAATGTGTACTTAAGATAATGAAATATAGAAGAAGCAGCACAAGCTCAGGCAACAGTAACAACAACAGCAACTGTGGAGGGCAACTGTCGACGCAATGACAGATCGGCGATGTAAAAGCAACATGCCAAAGCGTCAGAGTCGTGAAGCGTGCGGCAAGAGGATTGCGGCAAGCTCATCAACACAAATGAAAATATGTAGACACGGGCTTGTCATCAGCATCGTTTTTAAAACAATGTCTTCGCAATGTGAACTCTGAAGACAGACTTCCAATCTGAACAATATGGCTCGGTTTTAATGTCCCGTATTCAATACTATATTGGAAGTCTCGTTTTTCACTGCATTAAAATTCATTATTCGTTCCTATTGTATATAACAGGTAACTAATTGAAATATTGTTAGTTAATTGGAATATTGTTAGTCGACACAAATAAAAAACAATAACTTTAATTCATATGGAATTAATTTCGGAATGAAAAATAATATTCCCAATTCTTTTTTAATTACAAATATTTACCCGTATTTTGTATGTACATAAGCCAATTTTGTTTAAAGTACACATCCTATAACATTTAACAAATGGATAACGCTATTCAGAACATTGGACAAAGTACTCTTCACATAAGTACTATAATTAAGTCTTCGAGTTTTAATTAATGCGCCTTTTTATCTAATCAGCTGGCAAAAATCGTTCACTTATTTGAGCGGCTATTTTTTGTTTCAAGTGCTACTTGAATTTTTGCTTATGCATATATTTGTCCGTAAGCGATTTTAACTTTTTAAAGCGTTTAAGTCCAATCGAGAATAATGATCATCTAATTAATCGTTTAACACATCAGGTGCTTTACTCAATTAAAAGAGCACTGTTTCGATATGAATCATTGAAAAGCTTGAGTTATAATGCAATAATTTCTTTTAAGGCATGTTTATGATTCTTCCTCCATGCACAGTACACGTTCAACAGTTTATTGTTCATATTATATTGGTTTTGCAAACAGTCTTTCTGTTAAGCTCTTTGGAGAATTTATGGATTACATTAATTGGTTTAATGCAATAACAAATCACACTGTGGCGGGGTTTTTATTTGTATTTATATATTTGATTTGATTTGTGATATATTTTCATTTTAAGTATCCTATAAATGTGCAACGAGCGCGCTACGAAAATAACAATGTTCCATGTTGAAAATCCCAGTTACACTCACCAACTGTGATTAGATTCCATGCCGTTGGGTGTCCAAACTTAAGGAATTACTGAAAAATTCAAATTATTATCGCTTATTATCTTGGGACATTATCAGTTCAAACACTGATATACTGATACAGAGCAACAGGCACCAGAAACCAGAAGCAGAACCTGAACCATAACGAGACCAAACGCAACAACCAGAGGGCCAGGCAGGCGCTGGGGAAACCTCAAATGATACCCCAACACTGATACCGATATCCTACCGCTACAACAACAACAAAAATAATAAAAGCAGCGACAAATTGATAGCAAATCTTCATTATCTTATAAATACAGAGGCACTCCACCACTATGATTATGCGCATATGTCTGGTATTTATATGCGAGTATTGCTGCAAAAGCCAAGATTAGATACTTTTATCTAGCTAGGTCACCAACAAGAAATTGACAACGTCACAAGGCAAGCATTATCGGCTATGCAAATGAAGTGCGATTACCATTCGTTACCTGGAACATCATCGGTAAGCCATAGATATTGACACAACCAGACCAGATATGGACATCGGGTTATCGCTAAACTCAACTGAACTGTTGTCGATTGCTATTGGAGTAGGTTAAGCAGTAGCTGTCTCTGACTCTCTCGGCGGGTTCTTACATAGTTTGGGGGCCTGTTGCTGCCGCTGTATGCCAGTGTGTGTGTGTGCTTGTGGCTCGAAATCTCTGTTAAGATACGTTAACTTATCTAAGGCCACTATCTATTCTCAGATATTCGATATGTTTGTTATATATATATATATATATATATATATACATATAACTATATGAATATGTAGGTGTATTATATGCGACGACGATAGGAAAAATCACTTTGTTGATAGGAACAATCAGTTGTGCACAAAATGCCATTTGGGGGAAACGAGCAAAGTTACCATACCCGATTCGTAGTAGTTTAACACTTCCTCAGATTCCTCAGGTAACGCGAAAAAGTGACACGGATCTTTCTTTCTTTCATTTATTTTATAGCGCTCACAAATCGGCAGCGTTTCGCGCTTACGTCAATCAAATCAGCAAGTGAAGTGGAATAGCCTAAAATACAAGTGCATGTGAAATTCCAATATACAATTCAGTACAGTTAACCGCGTTACAAATAATAACAAGAAAACCAAAAACAAAAATGTATTGTTAATTTAAACGTATATGTTTTTCTGTGTGCTTCATAAGTAATTAATAATGTTCGTCATATCGGCGCGACTGTCAGAGTCGATGTATTTGGCTACCCAAAAAACCAACCCGTAACAGAAGCCCCTTTCAACCCCAGCGCCAGTAGCCATGATTGTTAATGGCGTCGCTGTTCTCGTTGTTATTATTGTCGAACCTTCGCTGGCCATGCGAATACAAAGGCCAACAATGCAAACAACAACAACAGCGACAGACAACGGATTATTATGGATTGCCAGTTATTAAAATGACTCATGTCTGACCATATTGGTAAACAAAGGTGCGTATGCGTATAAGGAAGGTAGACGGCAATTCTCGTTACCAAGCGACTAACATGTGAAAGAGACAGCTTTTGCCATTGGGTGTTGTCATTGCGTACATAATGGTTCATATGTTCTTTATATGTAAACACGTTACTTATATTAGACTCAGCTAATTTACAAGTTTCTGTAGTTCTGGAAACAATTAGCGAGTACTTACAAAGTTGCACATACTATATTAAAATTGCTTATATTAATTATAAATTTAAACTATAGTCTTTCGGTGGATCTGAAAAAATGTTATTTGAGATCGTTTAAAAATCTATACTATATATATTATATAAACAAAATTTGCCCATATACAAATAAGATAAAAATATATAAGGCTCTCCCATAGTCTCATCTATAACTTGCAGAACATTACTTTTATTCGAAGTTGCACAATCCGATGATTGGAAATACTTAGCCAGATTCTCATTGATTAGTATCTGTGGTATAAAATTAATAAATAGTCCCTCTGAATATAATCTATACAAAATAAAAAAGGAGAAATATCTTAAATTTCCAGGACAATAAATTAAATAAAATTTGTTTATGCTAGCTTAGTTCTGTAGTATAAGATAAATATCGAAGTTGTATTTATTAGTTATTTTTCTGTATACATTCTTTATTCCCTAATAAAATATTCTAAATAGTTATAAAATATTCTAATAGTAATAGAAGCAATCACCAGATGTCAATTCTGAGTACCACAGCCTTATCAACTCAGTTTTTTGCTCAATATTATCGAGGCCAATAAACTAAGAATATTTATTTAATTTTTCTGCCTTCTCAGTGAGACATCTTCCCGGTCAGTCACTCGTAAATACATTTTTATAACTGACTCACTTCAACGGTAGCTTGCAGCTGGCAGTTGGTAGCTGCGGAGCTTTGATTGTGTGCCATGCATGATTTATGGCCAAAGAGCATAGCAGGTTAATAGAAATTTACTTGAACTCAATTTGCTTTCACCAAACTGAAAGCAGACGACACCAGCAACCAACCACACAACACAATACAACCAAAAACATTGACGCCATTAGAAAATTTCCATTTTAATTTGATTGAGCCACGCCATAACATCGTAGACGTTACTGGTTGTTTTCCCCCTTTGGTGGTTGGTGGTGGTGCCGACCCCACCCCCCACAGTCTAGCATGGATTTAATGAAAAATTAGAAACGAAATATAAATGCGGCATAGCATTTTGTTGCTGCTCCCATTTTGAGTTATAAGTAAGTAATTAAAACTATTGCGCGCCTTTGTTGGCATTTTTGGCGTTTCAATTTCTTGGAGTTCCTTATCAGCCGCCCAGTCGACCGCTAAAAAAATAAAAAAAAAAAAATACAAAACGAACAAATAGTTGAAAATAACGCAACCAACTTGAAGCAGCAATTGTTGCGCTTGTTATATATAAATTTATAAATTAAATTTCAAAAAAGTTAGTGCTTCAACTGATCGGCGATACTGTCAAAAAGCGTAGAAGTGCTGATAACTGAGTTTCGTTTTCGTTTTGCGGAGCGCAGCACTTGAAACTGCATGGACAAGTTGAAGGGTATAAAAAGTGTGATTCTAGGAAAGATAGGAACACCCGTTTATAAATATGTGTAAATATAATGTGTATGTATATGTATATACAGTCCGTACTTATAATGCTGTTGGTCAGAAAACCCAATGGAAGATTTGTGTGCCATAAATTCCTTAGTTTGTGCCGCCAATAAGTCTTGTGTCTTATGGCCATAAATTCAATATTTTTTCCTTCAATATTTTAAGCTAGGCGGCTTGTATCATCAACGTTTGGGTATTAATTGCAAGACTTACCTATAAACAACAGTTCGACTGGCCTGACTCTGATTCAGAGCGCCAGACGACGTCATTCTGCAGTCCTTCGAGTTAATCGTAATGTTGAATTCATGTTGCGCCATTTGTAACAACGTCAGAGTTGTTGGTTGGAACGAAGGATGGGGGGCTGAAGGCTGTCAGCTTTTTGAGTTTCATTTTGCATTTGTTATTAATCACAGCGTTGATGTTTTGTGACACCTTCCGACCAGCATATCTCAAGTATGCATTGAGTGTGGCTACTTTAAACAGGCAAACTATTAGATACTTTTGTTTTGGCTGTGCTTTTAAGATTTGGCCACATGATTTATGTTTACCACCAGTTGAAACAATTAAATTTATCATTGTAAGCGATATGCTAATAGAATCCATACTGGATGTGTGCTCATACATTTGTGTATACAAGAAGATAGTTGCAAGTAATGATTTTGCTATGCATATTTATATATACAAACTGGCCGGTTAATTTTTCATCCAATTTGATTTATGTTCGCCCGCGCGCTTGCTGCTCCGTTCTGGTATAATGTGTATGTTAATGACCGTCATATATTCGTTTGCTTTATGGCTGTAACTATAAACAATTTATGATATTGCCAAGAACGGTGTTTTTGTTTTTGTAACTATACTTATGTGGTAATATTTACTTATTATTATTTACTTGGCGTTGTTGAGAATACACACAATATTTGAAAATCTTTTGAGCGGCAGAATGATCTTAGCTCTATTAAACAACTGATTAGCCACGGGTTCTTAATAAGAGATTTCATTATTTTGATAATTTTCAGGCATCAAATCAAAGCAATGAAGTACTTGGCATGTTTTACACTCGGAGTGTTGTCGAACTGATAAAATAACAAAACACTTGTGGAATTGACGAAATATTATAATCAACAATTTTAATTGACTTGATTCATAATTACCGATATATTTTCTTTGCAATTATAAAATAAATATTTATTAAACTGTAACCAATTTATTGACCTTTGTGGTTATACAATTCTGTGGCTTTAGCTCACTCTAATAGCAACAATAGCAACAATAATTATGCAACTGATTAGTCTAGAAAAAGAGAGAGAGAGAGAAAGTAGTTTTCATAAATTCCGAATAATATCCAAAACTCTAGAATTTCCAATTATTAGGATGATTTTCTACATATGTTATAAAAATTTGTCCATAACTTATTATTATTATTATTAAAACTTGCTTAGAGATTATATATTATATATATATAAGTAAAGTATATCGGATTTATTAACATAAAAGACATTATTGACCAGATTTCGCCATATTAAATTTTGTAATACATTCAGTACGACTGATCCTCGACCACGTGTGGTTAGGGTGCGTGCTGAAGCACAGAATTGAGTATGTCGGATATTGTCAGCATGTGCTCGAATACACACACATCCCACAATGATGGTTGTTGTTGTGAATTGTTATTACTTGCGACACTTGAGACAATTATTAAGTGGAACAGAGTAGCCCACACACATATAGTGAGTAGGTACGAGCTTGTAGAAGAGCCGGGGGCTACCATATAAATTACAGGTTGGCTGCGGGCAGGTGTCTGCTGACACAATGGGCCCGTGTTAGCCAAGTGTTGACTAACTTGGCGCGTTTTATTAGTTTGCCAGAAAGTGTTTTACGACTGTAATTAGAAAATGCGCCAAGCAAATTGCACAATCGACAAAAAGCTGACTGGGCCAGCAATATAGAATCGGAAGGGGCGCAAACTATACCTATAGCTGAAACTGAAGCCTTGTCCATAAGCCATATATATATACATATATATATATATATATATATATATATATAACATATATAAATTTGGACCTGTGACTGGCTTTTGGTTTTGGTTGACGCCACTAAATGTATCTGAGCACGTATGCGCAATTTGTATCTATGAGATACTTATCGCTAGCAGCGTTCACGACGTCGCTGCCTGCAGCCCTGTTGTTTGCTATTCACACACACACACAAAGCGTCATATACACATCATGTATACACACACAGTTGCAGGCTTATCGCTGCTGTGATAAGATAACCAATACCTGTACATAAATTCAACGACAGATACAAGAGCGCTGTAAGAGCATAGAAATAAATCATAACACGCACACACACACATGCAACCGCAAATGTACTATATGCTATATACCACTAAGAGAAGAGCATTTCGTTTGTGTGGGTTTTATAATTGGGCGCTGAAGCAAAGGTGCTAAACGCGGCAGGCACCGCAATGCGTTGCGTCCAAATCGACGTCGACATCGGTGTTGGTATCGCTGCTGCTGTCTTCGTTGTTGTCGTTGTTCTCGGTGTTGTCGTCGCCATCAGACCGGGCTCGAGTTGGTCTCGAAAAAATAGCACTTATTATTATTATTAAATGCCGCGCGGGAAACAACGAAAACGCTCCACGGATGCCAAAAGCACACCCTACTAATTTTGGCCACACATTTTTTCAATTGCTACGTGAATTTTTCCGATTAAAATTTAAGCAAAGAATTAATTTTCGTTGCGCGCGCTTCTTCAACAGGTGTTTTGTGTAGCATTAACAACAAAAACATTTAACTGTGCATGTGATAATTTTTAAAAACAGAATTCAAGTGATAAAAAAAAAAATAACGAAACTTAGATAAAACTAAACAACAATACAATACAAAAGCTAAGGCAACGAACATTTGATGGTTTGCAGTAGTATTGATATTGTCGATATCAAGATGCAGGTGAAGGTTGGTATAAATAAAAGATTGTTAAAAAATAAATAAAGTATAAGGAAATTCAAATGAGAATAAATTTAATAGTTGGTGTGATACTAAATTAAATTAAATTCTTAATTAACAATAAACTCGTCTAAAATTTGTCCGCCTTAGTATCATCAATTTCTTAAAAAAAAATATATATATATTTATATATATAAAAACTATTTTATTAGGCATTTAGTTTTAGTTTTAAAATCTTGATTTTACTGGATGAAAGGTTTTCTACTAGTAAAGTAAAAAAAGAAAAACTCCTTAAAAAAATTTTAAAATACCTATTGTTGAATTTGAAATCAGTTTATCTAAAGATACGATATCAAGGCAGCGTGAGCTATTAGAATGTAGCATTTAAGGAGTTAGACGCCGTAAAAATATGCCAGTGGTTTCTCACACCGGTTCATTAAATTGACTAGCTACAGATGAGCAGCAACACAACCTATAAACTTTTTATGGTATTGCCATAAACATTTTCAATTGTTTGTAACCATAACGTTAATGAGCTGAGAAGACTGTGTCTTTTTTCAAGTAGCACGCATTAATGAATTCATTTCCAAAACAACAGAGTCTTAATATTATTATGAATATTAAGACGAAATCGTTAGTGATTAATTACGACCTAAGCTTTGATTTTATTTATTTATTTTTTATTTTTTGCTGTCAATGTTACTGTCAACCATTTTGCTTAGCTGAAAGCAATGTCGAAAACGGCAGCAGCGCCAGCGGCAGTTAACAGATTTTTTTCTAGAGGGACAGACAGGGACAATTGTCACTAAGATAAGACAAATTGATTTATAATGAATGACTCACCAGTCGCCTGCACGCAGTTCCACAACTGCAACATTTAAAAAAAAAAAAAAAAAATGCATTTAAAAAAGTCGAATGTGGAAAGATGTTTTATCTTTATGAGGCCAAAGCGAAATTGCGGCGGTGGCGTCAAAATATCTTTAAAAGATACACACACATATCCACATATAAGGATAGAATATCATTGGGTCCTGGCCCAGCACGCGCAGTTGTTTCATTCATGACAAAAAGGTAATTTTTTTGTATTGTTGTTACCTAAAGAAACGCTGGTAATGTGAAATTTATGTCAATCTTATCGCCTCGCTTTGGTCCCGGAGCCACGCAAGGGATGAGCCCATGAAATGTGGAAGTGAAATGCTTTATGAATGAAATAATTGCCAACCCTTAGATCCATGGGGGTTGCCTTTTTTAGTAATCTGCAGCAGCGGAAGTTGCAACGCCCGCCAATCGCAATCGAGCAGCAGTTAACATTTGGTCAATGGCGGCATCGGCGGCTGCAATTGATTGCGATAGTCCATTGCAGGGTTAGATAGTTTTATTAGACACGCGTCGCCAGTTGACAGTTGACGTTGACGGCTGATAAACTCAAGGGTCAAAGCGGCTTAGGCCATTTAGTTGATGGCACTTTAATGGAGTTGTAAATGCAGCTGGCTGTGGCCATCTAATCTTATATATATGTATATATATACTTATTTATTTTCATTTGAAAAGAGTCGTTTTTCAATTAAGCTGATATCCAACAAATCTATTCGTGGCGCCAGGGCCTTAACTTTAGCATCGCCCCTCGTTGGGCAGCTCCAAATGAAAGCGAAAAGAGGTGCGATTATGCATATAGCCAATATCTTTTGTTTATATAGATAAAAAAAAAAACAAGCATTGTAGGTGTGACTGCACAGATTTCATTCATAAACGCGTATCCGCACCCATGACGAACTCGAGCAAATACTCGTAACTCACATAACTCTTACATGACGGCTAAACTTATGCATTGTATTAAATATTTTCTTGGTCTTTTTGTTTATATCTGTTCATGTCTATTGATGACGTAGCCAATCGGCTGGTGGGGGGTGGTAAAATCAAATATGACCTCCCAGCTCTCCAGCAGCAGTAGCAAACAGCTGATTGTGTATGCTGATAGCAGTTAACGGATAAGATACTATTGTCGTTTGGTAGCAGTATCTTAACTAAACTTTCAGGTTCATACATACATAAATACATAAGCACAAACAATAACACGTGCATGTAGCATATCTTACAGTATCATATCATACTACACCCTAGATTATAAGCAATCACGTTTGCATTTTACTATCTCTGTAGAGGATTCATTGAACTTTCGTGCAACTAATAGATTGAAAATATCTTGCTAAAAAAATTACGCATATTTATTCCATATTTAAATTTAAACACTAATTGTTTATTGTTTAAAGTTCACATAGCACTTTGATACCCCAAAAACTTCAAATGACTTTCTATGAATCATATTTAGTAAGGCATTCAAATTCTATTTAAATCGATCATTTTTGACAAGTTTAATATAAAATGTAGTGTCGTATCACAATGAACATTTTTTTTAAATTCCCAACAAAAAACATTTTTAAATTGTGTGAGCAGTTAATTGAGATTTCAACAATTTCTATATTTCCTGCGAAAGCGTTAAATAAACTGATATGGTTTTGATATAAAAAACTTGAAACATCATTCTTTCAGGGTAAATTAGAATTATCAAACTGTCGAGTTTTAGGTACTATAACTCAATATTGCTTGCTCATTTCCGAGTGAATAGTATACACAAGTCCAAAGTCGATTTTTTTGTTGTTATATATATGACTTACAAATCTATAAAAAGAATACTTACGCAAATAAATAAATAAATAATTATTTCTAAGAAAACAATCAAAAAAGTATTAAAGTAACTCGATTTCTAAGTTTTTATTAGTTTTATTAATATAAATAGTTTAACTCTAGTATGGAAAATTAATTAGTTGTGCCTGAATTTTCTAATGTGTAGCTTAATTTCGATCACTGAATGTTGAATATTGAAATTACACGTTTCAAGATCCTAAGTTGCTTTTTGACAACTGCTTAAGCAAATGTGTACTTTGTAATTTTTTTTTATTTGCATATACATTTTATGTGCAGCCGCCTTAATTATTATTATTCCGTTTTGTACTTGGGATTTTCCCTGTCGTGACATAAAATAAAACGCACCTAAAAGCTTTGAAATTTTATGGAACTCGTAAGACGCAGAGTTAAGCACAGTTAGGCCAAGCAAGCGTTATGAATCAGGTGACGATGACGATCGAATGTTTGCACAACTTTGCTGCGCCACCCCCACCAAATGGGGTCATAAAATAAAAAGACAAAAAACAAATTGAAATGACGTACTTAACAAAACCACAGCAACACGTTTTCTTCTTTTTGTAATTTGTTGACGCGAAATTGTTAAGTTTGATTTCCGGCAAAAGCAATAACCAAAAAAAAAAAAAAAAAAAAACGGAAAACGAAACTGAGTTCTGTGAGCAAACAGAAAACTGAGCCATGGTTTGGTGCATTGTTGAATTGGGAAAAGTGAAAAATTTGTTGGCACAACACCGACCGACGAGGCGCAAGCAGACAGGCAAACAGAGAAGTTCAGGCACAAGACGCAAGAGAACAAGACTCTCGAACTTGTACTCGCATTTTGTATTTCGTACTTTTTATGATTTGTAGGCGACACATTGAGTTGCGAGCTGTGAGTTGTTGTAAGCTGTGAGTTCTGAGTCTGAGCGGCGCCTTTGAACATTGCCGTTGCCTGCTTTTGGGTCTGGGGTTTTCTGTTTTTTTTTTTTTTTTGCTCTTATTGACTTTTTACGCGGCGGAAATAGAGGCGGCCGGCCAAGTTCGCATTGTGTGGCCGGAACTGAAGCCACACTTTTGACAACAAGCTGTCAACAAGCTGTCCATTCATCATTTATGCCTTGGACATTGCAGATGGAAGCGCAGACGACGCCGCAGCAGCAGCAACAGCAGCAGCAGCAACAACAGCAACAACTGCAACAACAACAGCAGCAGCAACAAGTGCTGAGCAAACAACAGCTGCAATTGCTGGATAAAATCAAAATTGAGAGTAGTAACGGCAACGATCCTCAAGCCAATACCGTTCTGGAGGAGCAACAGGAGCAGCAGCAACAGCAAACAACAACAACTGTAGGCGTTCTAGTGCAGACGAGCAGCCAGGCTAGCGAATCCGATGATCAGCAGCAGCAGCAGACACAATACGTTGTCGTTCCACGCACACAGCAGCGACGCATCCTAACAACAGCGGGTACACTGTAAGTATCATCGACAAGGATTGACACCGCCCTCAGAGAAATCCGTCCTAAGATTTAGAAAGCGTCATACTTTTAGAGCGAATTGCAGCTCTCCTTAATTTTTCGACAGTTTTCTTCAGAGTGCAGTTATAAACTATTAATACAACAATTATTCTTAAACCTCTAGTGAGCTGAACGAGGCACATGAGGGCGATCACAGCACCAACAACAGCAGTACCGCCAGTTCGAATTCGGCACCCGAGACGCACATTGAGTATCAGCGGAGTTCGCATCACTCACCCCACTATATTCAAATGGCGCCACGGTCTGCGGCAGAGGTCGCCGACCAGGTGTCACATCCAAGCACTCTCTATGCGTATCCCTCTGGCCAGATCATATGCAGCACCGATGATGTGGCGCCCATTAAAATGGAGACAATCGACAAGAGCGATGTTTCGGGAGAATCGCAGTTGCAGCAACCCCAACAACTAACACACCAGCAGCAACAACAGCAGCAATGCCCTACACCCAATGGCGGACCTTATGGTGAAACCATTGTGGTCAGCAGCGAGGCTGTACTGCAGCATCATCACCAGCATCAGCAACAGCAACAACAACAGCAGCATCAACAACAACATCATCAGCAGCAACAAGCAGCAGTTGCTGCCGCCGCAGCTGTTGCAGCCGCTCACACGCACAGCGTGCGTTATGTAACCGAGGACACGCCCGGCGGCAATCTGTATTATGAAACGCCCGTTGTGGATGCCAGCGTGCATGCAAATGAGTCAAAGACCTATGCGGATTTGGGCAATGCCTATGCAACTTTTACGCCCAACACGGCGTTCAGCAGCAACAGTTATACGACGGCAACATTGCAGCAGGGCAACACCATTTACAGTGTGCCTGGGACGACACAGTTCTTAACCAAATCCGATCCGAACTTGAATCCATTGAGACAGGTGCCAACGGTCCCATATCAACCGATATCGTTTATAGAAAGTGCCAGTGGTGCTGATCCTGGGCTATGGACGACTAGTGGCGATTATCCGAATGTGTCCTTTGTAAGTATTGCATCAAGCAGTATGCACTGACTCCTAGTTTAATTCATTGGCCAACCTGCAGACGAACTATCAAACGCAGGTCATTGATGAATATTCCACGGGCAACTTGACAGCCGCCCACTGGACCCCCGCTGGTAACATTGGCAACTATGATCACGGGTTGGCAGCGGCCAGCGCAATAACCTCAACCACCCATATGCAGGAGTTGAAGTGCGAAACCTGTCAGACATCTTTTATGCGCAAGGGCAACGAGTGGCCCAACTGCCCCAATTGCACCACCTATGGGCGTAACCAGGCGGGACGGCATGTGCCACAGCGCCAGAAGCCAAAGGCAGCCGCTGCGCCAAACAATCGCCGCAATGGAGTCACCTGTGCCAACTGTTCGACCAACTCGACGACGCTCTGGCGGCGCAATAACGAGGGCAATCCCGTCTGCAATGCTTGCGGACTTTATTTCAAGCTGCACAACATGAATCGACCCTTGTCCATGAAGAAGGAGGGCATTCAGAAACGCAAGCGTAAACCAAAGAACAATGGAGCATCTATGCCACATCGTGTGCTGCCAAGTAAGTAAATCAATTAATAATAATTTTAATAATTATTGCGTACGTTGGCAATTAACCATAAATATTATAGGTGAGATACACATTCGTGGTTTTGTTAAAAGCCCAAAAAGTTTTAATCAAAAATCGTATTGATTAGATTTGAATGAATTTTGCTTTGGTGTTTTAATATTCTCCACCTCAATCATGCTTGCATTTTTTTTTATAGATGGAAATACCTTATCTTATTGAAATAAGTTTATTTCAATTCATTGTACTTGGCGAATATATCGAGTATTTCCTATACCTGGCAGCCGATAGATTTTATTTAATTTAATTTTATTTCAATTAATTTATTCGTTACTTAGAGATGTACGATTTCTTTCTTTATACCTATGTATAAGTTATTTCCACACGGAATTTATGATATTTGCTTTCCAATCTGCACATACATAATACAACTAAATGCCTGAATTGAATTGAAATAGAAATTTGTTTTTATAAAATTTCAACCAAATTAAAAATAGCGGATACCCAAAATGTGATCGAAGACAACTATAATGTGCTTTCGAATCTTGATTCTTCATTGCCTTATTCTCTTTTAGGCATGTCGCAGGGTGTTAATTTGATGGTGAACAACAGCATAGTGTATCCATCACAGGTGAATGTGGGATTGCCGAATAGCCAACAGAATGCGAGTCCCGAGCTGCATGATATGTCCACAACTGGACCCGCTAGCGGACAGCGTGTGGTGACCATTCCGCTTAATCCCGCAGTGCAGACATCTGATGGCACATTGAACATGTCGCGTCATGTGACCAGCGAAAGTCACTCGCCTTTCAGCCAGCAGCAGCAGCAGCAACAACAGCAGCAACAACAACAACAACAACAGCAACAACAACAGCAGCAGCAGCTGCAGCCTCCGTCACAGAGTCAATCGCCACATCTGCCCAACTCGGTCACACTGAACCGTCAGATTGCACAGTCGTAAGTTGATTTAATACCACACACCATTTCACTATGATTATTTTGTTAATTTATATCACAGTGTTCCTCCAATCGAAAGTGGTCGCAGTTCCAATAGCGAGCTGACACCAACTGTTATAACGCGCACAGGTCTGCCGGAGCGCTCATCGAATAACTAATGTGTACGATTTAAACTACAGTAAACTTAACCAAAATGTCAAGATTGCCAAACTATTTATATAAGTTAAGGTAAGCTACTTACGTTTTAGAGAGACCCATATCCCAGTTACTTAAAGTTGCAAATGGTGGATGAGATTCGTAGGACGATAATGTTCTATTTAGATTTCTGAAGTGAACATTTTATTTATTTACACTTTCTGTAACTAATAACTATTATCTTTGAGGTATTGTTTTATATTGCAGCATAATAACAGAAAAGTATTTTCTATAGCAAAAACTTAATATTTAAAATTTACAAATTTATTAAAATCTGTAAAATTGCTGAACATTTTAAGCAGACCATTTAAAGTGAACCTAGTTTTATGTCTTCCTCCCATTAGTCAACTAATTGTTACAAATTATTTGAAATGATTTGTGCGCATTACTTAGCAACTAATTTTAATAAATCAACTATACTATATGTATACGTATATGTGTATGTATATGTATACGTATATGTGTATGTATATGTATATGTTTATGTATATGTATATGAATATGTATATGTATATGTATATGTATATGTATATGTATATGTATATGTATATGTATATGTATATGTATATGTATATGTATATGTATATGTATATGTATATGTATATGTATATGTATATGTATATGTATATGTATATGTATATGTATACGTATATGTGTATGTATATGTATATGTATATGTATATGTATATGTATATGTATATGTATATGTATATGTATATGTATATATATATGTATATGAATATGTATATGTGTATGTATATGTATACGTATATGTGTATGTATATGTATATGTATATGTATATGTATATGTATATGTATATGTATATGTGTATGTATATGTATACGTATATGTATATGTATATGTATATGTATATGTATATGTATATGTATATGTATATGTATATGTATATGTATATGTATATGTATATGTATATGTATATGTATATGTATATGATTATGAACTTTTGTATGTATTTTTCCACTTTAGAAGTAATTTAGCTAAAAAGCACAGGGCCATAAAGAAGCCTACGATTTTGTACGTTTAAGTTCTTTTTATAAAAATAAATAAGTTGTAAACGCTTAAGACACTTCAGACTTTGATGACTCTACAAAGTGCGAGTTGTCTGTATTGTCGCCTGGCTTGACCAAGCCTTGTTATATTTCATTGTCAACAATTTGGCAGCAAACCAAATTGATCCAAATTAATTTTAATGACCTCCACAGACGCACAACGCAGACCATAAAATCTTAACAAGTAAGTAAAAAGACGACGGCCCCAAAGAAAGGCCAACAACTGGCCGCAAAACTCGGACTTCATACCCGGTACCCGGTACCAGGACTGGGACCGGGACCAGTGTCTAAATAGCGATTTGGTGTCATCGCTTAAAAGCCTGTCCGACGCACAACGCCGCCGCCGAGTAACGCCACCGCCTAGTGGCGCTGCCTTTGATCTGTCGTTGTTGGTATGGCAAAAATGTCTGGTCTGTTGTGGATGAGCCTCGAGCGGCAGGCGAAACAGGCGCGCAAGCTTGGTATAATATTAACGCCTTATTGTGAACATCGTGGACTCTGTGGATCGTGGACCGGCCCCAGTTGCAGTTCCAGTTCCAGTCGTTGCCTTTGTCTGATTTTCTTTCGCCGTTTTCGTCTTACCCTCTTTGTTTGTTTTTTAGGTCTTCTTTTGTTTTTTCGTTTTCGGTTTTGGCGTACGCTCGATCAATTAGGCAAACTTGTTTTACGACCGCTTTTATTAGCGTTCGTTCGCTGGCCGGCGCTCCATGTAACTTCAGTCCCCGACTCGGGCCGATGAGACTGGGACTGGGGATGCGACTGGGTGCGAATGCGAGTGCTTGAATGAGTAATGAGACGGTCGAGTCCGCAACCAGCAGTAGCAACAGCAACAGTGAGAGCGGCACAAGCAGCTTTGGAATGTGTTTGCACAAATTATGTGCACCGCAAGGTTTTGCAAGTGGCTGGCGCATTGGTAATGGTGGACATGGCAGAAGAAGCATTTTGCTGCCACCGAGTGGGAGTTGCGAAACATTTTGCCAAACAGTCGCCTGGCTTCTATTTTTATTTCGTCTAAATGTATCTCTGATGTAACCAAGATTAAAATCACATGAAAAGTTGACTTATGCCGTTGCTGTGTTTGAGACTGCAACAACAAATCAACTTAACTTGGGACATGATTAGAGTTATCAGGCAGGCAAGGGGAAAGCAGACAAGTTGTCCCACAAAATAAACTCAAAGAAATATTTTCATTATAATTTTGCACATTTGGGTATAGCTAGCGAACTTCTGAGGTGTATATGGTAATTTCTTTAGTTGACTGCAATCATATTTTAGATTATTCATAAAATGATGAGCTGTTCATACTTAAATAGCAATAATTACCTCGATATAAACGCGTTATGTGCTTTGTGTTACAGTATCTTTTAATTTTTTAAGATTTTCAGTCTACGATGTGGATCTGCGAAAACATTAGGAATTTTGATATTTATAAATTATTTTGCAAGATTTAATAATGTTTTCAATTAAATTAAAACTTTAATTCCAAAAAAAAAAGTTCGATCAGGAAGAATCGCGTTTCAAATAAAAGCTTTTAATCTTTTTTGATTAAAAAACAAAACTAATATTTTTCTTTAAAATTTCACCTAATTGATGGCATATGGACATCAAGCCGCCTTCCTGGCTTTGAGGGTAAGTGAGAAGCACATAAAACAGAATTTGGAGATAAGCTTCCTCTTAGGAATGAAATAAAGAGATTTATGCAAGCTTTGACATCTGGTTTTGGAAAATAATCTTCAAAATATATATTATATTTTTAATAAGCATTGCAATTAACCCTAAGTTATTTGGATTCCATTTAATAATATTCAATGGTCTTAAATTTAAGCCGCGCCTGTTTAACTCCATCGATTCTCTAACCGCAACAACAAATTAAAACATTCGCCAGCTCTGTTAATGCGGCTACTTGTTAGTTAACAGCAAAGAAAACACCCTGGCGAACCTGTTCCGTTTCTTGGCCAATTGCTACTATAGAACGGCAAAAACGACCAAGCCGACCATAAAATAATAATTCAATGTGACAAGCAACAAGATATGAAAGCGGGGCGCCATTTTTCACACACCTCCCACCCCCCAGCCACATGGTTGTCAGATGCCGAGCACATTGCGCACTTGTGCCTGTGACACTATCGCAGAAATTATGACAGACGTACGACTGTTAGACAGAGTCCGGGGACCAGAGACCGGAGACCGGAGACAAGAAACTGGAGAACAGGAGGGGAGTTCTCGATGGCCAGGGGAGGTGATCTATACTAATCTCTATGGCTATGCATGCATTTGAATTTCTATTAAGCTAATTGCAAAGCATTCAAGCACTTGCTCATGTACTACACACACTATTTAATAATTATAATAATAAACACAGTTCAGAGCAAATATAGATATAGTTTATGATTAAGATATCGGGTCGGGTCATGGTATAAAAGCCAACATAAAGTTTCAAACTGTCCGGCGAGATGCATTTAATTAGCCAGTGAAACATGCCAGTCAGGTAATGATGACCACCAACCAAGGCGGCCTTTTGAACCCGCCACGAACCAAACTGGTTCTCTGAGGCGCCACTTAGGCAAACTTCAAAGCGCCAGAGCCGCTGTCCAGGCAGCGGCAAAGCTTAGCCTGATGGTGGTTGGTTGGTTTTATAGTTGGTGGTGGCGGTTCAACTGCATCTTCTCCATCCCAGTTACCATCATCGTTGCTCAGCATTACAAATCGACAAACGACACGAAAATGCGCTTTAAACAACGCGCAGTTAAAATAGATAAAAGAAGATAGGCAGACGCCGCCACCAGTGAGAAATGTTCCTTGTTGTGTGTGAGAGAGAGTGAGAGAACTGGAGGGAAAGAGAAAGATAGAGAGGATTATACGCGGCAAGTTGCAGCTCTAAAGCTTAGGTCAAATTTATAGACCAAATTTCATTAAAAATGTGACATTTGCAGAGAGAATTTAAAAGAGTATTCTTTGTAATAATAGAAGAACCAATGAAATTGCATCGGCTGTATAATAATTTTAATGATTTTATTGTTCTACTCACTTTAATAAATAATACACTTTGTCGGTACTAAATATCACTTATGAGGATTGGATATAAACTGTAAAATGTAATTTAGAGGAATATTTTCTTAAATATTTGTCGTCAAGGGTTGATCATTTATAAAATATTTCAACACTGTTTTTATACATAATGAAACTATTTAAAATTAAATGTCCATTTAATTTTAAATGCCCCAACCACTTTTAATAAAGGTTCTTAAAAAGGTTTTTCTTACAAGATGTGGCTCAACATATTTAAATCAAATTTATTTAAAGTAGAGAATACTACTTTGACTGGAATTTCGATCATGTTTTAAGCTTTTGTAGTCGCTTCTCATAAGCCATTTATAGTCTTCTCGTTATAGATAAAAAATACAAACGAAGAGCTTCGAATCTTTAAGTCTATTTTATAAGTAGATCATAACTGGTCACTGCGGCCAATTTAGTGTATGACGATTTCTATGCAAGCTAATAAGCTTTTACACACATTTACAATCCGGCTAAGCACAGCTTTCTCTATCAGCAGCATGCCCATTTAATCGTTCAGGCCAATTCAAACCATGCCCAGGTGACGTCACAAAAACCAGTCAAATGCAACTCACACGCAATCGTTGGAGTTCTAGGAAAAAATATCGAAATTCTGAGAATTCACACGAAAGACAAAATGAGATTGCTTCGAGCAAGCGACAGAATATACGGGCAGAGAGGGAGATATATATAAAGAGGGAGAGAGAGAGAGAGAGAGAGAGAGAGAGAAAGGGAGCGGTGATTTCGAGGCAAGGTATTCCCTTGTCTCTGGTGCTTATCACAACTCACGCGCGTCTCGTTCCATTTCGTTCTTGGGTCGAGCCCAAAATCACATTATCTGTGTTGCCCAATACGCAACGACGAAGACGACACGAGGACGGCAACTCAACTAATGGACACTCTGCGGCGTAAAGCATATCACTGATGATGATGATGGGCTCTTTGGGCAACGAAATGCAGACGCCGACGCCGTAGAGGAAGATTGAAGATGCGGCGCTTATCGAAACAAAAACACAAAACAAAAAAATTAAAGAAGACAAAAAAAAAATGAATTCGAAAAGAGTTCAGCTGGCTGCAGGATAGCACTCGGTCCGTGGTCTGTGGATCTGGGATCTGGAGTCTGCGGCACTCTGCGCATACTTTTGTGTCTCTGCTTATCGTCTCGATGCTGACTTTTTGTTTTTCTCCGCGCGTTTGCATTTCAAAACGCACATGGGCAAAATAATCGTGGCGTGGACCGCGCTGAGAAAGGGTTTCACTTCCACCAGAAATGTGGCGCCAAAGGAAGCGTTGAAAATGGTACTTGATCTTGATCGCGATGTCAGTATGTGTATCGGTCTATCTGTGTGAGTCTGTATATATGTGTGTGTGTAATTTAGACGGCGCCTCGATCCTTGTTTCACACTAATGCACTTGCAGCTTTTAAATGTCACCACAACTCTTGAGAGGATGAGGTTAAGTGCAGGCGCGGGGCAACGAGTCGGTCGAACTGGTCGACTGGTAGCTTGTCAGATGTATATTGTGCACATAAATATATATATATATATACATCTATATATATACCTATATAAATATGTGGTCATTTGTGTGTTGCAAGTCTTATTTGCTTGGCCCTGATGGCAGAACATGCAAGACGATTGTGTATTCAATCGGAATAATTAGTGATATCAGTCAGGATTTGTTTATATTGTCTGCAATCACCGCAATCCATACTAAATCTTATTAAATAATTTAGTGAATTATGGTAACTTATACAATTTATAATCCCAGAAGACATTAGATTTCCTTAATCTATTATTTTTTCCCAACTTTTATAATTTAATAATTAAAATTATTAATTATTTGATAAGCATCTTTTAATTATGTACAATAAAATACAAAATAATGTTCTCTTAAAAATATGAAAATGTGTTTCGTTCTTATAGTTAATATACTATTATTAAATAAATAACAATTTTGTTTTGCTCAACTAGATAAGTTGTTTAATAAACTAAGTTATTATAGAAATTTAATTATTTACTTTTAAAATATTCTTTATTATGACTTAAATTTAACTGAGCTAGGATTTATTAACATTCGTACGTAAATTTAAAAGAAGATGTGATAAAAATGAAATGACATACTTAGTATTTTTCTTATGTTTCTCAAAAATAATGCGTAGGAGATTTTATCCTAAGTCATCGATTATTTGTAAATTCGTATAAGAACTCGAAATGTATACTGCGAAAATATCTTATGTGTATATCCTAATGTGTATATACTAAGACGAAAATCAAAGATATTTATTAATATCTATTTGACAGACAGATTGTTTGCTTAAGCCATTAATTTTCTAATTTTTTTTTGCATCCAAGTAGTTTCGCTTAGTTCTGCATAAACATTTATTGCTCTGCAAATAACTTAGGGCATTAAATCTACCAATGATAAGTTTTATGCGGCTAACCGCCAATAAAATTAAAAACATTAATTTGCCGACAATAATTAAAGCTAAAATTGTTGGATATTGGCGCCATCTCGTTTGTATCGTTACTTTGAATGGCACCCACTTCATGCTTGCGATTACTCAGCTCTTTTCATATAGCACCATTAAAGTGCTAGGCCAATAATAGGAAGACCAGCCATTTTACAAATCTTTGAATTGGATCCTCTTCAATTAAGTGCTAGAGTATCTGGTTGGGCTTTTCATTAGTTTATCGACAGCATATATTTTTCAAATGCTGCCAGTTGTCTGGTCCGCATTGACAAAGTTGTTAGACTAGTTATTCGATGACTATAATTAAATGGTCTTAAGGATGGGAACTGGCGCCGCAATGGCCAACTTTCGAAAACCCTTAACGTGAGAAAATTCCACTGCAAATGATATACACACAATGTGTTATCAAGCGTCAGCATACCTGAACAAAAAGTATTTGCGTATGCTTGAGATAGCGCCAAACAAAAAGCGTAAATGTCAAAATGCCAAAATTAATTGCAATGGCAGTGCCATGGATAAAGCCTAAAAACTGTCATGCAACACTGGCCTATGGGTCAAGAAACGACAACCTCGGCGGGGAGCTGCTCTTTACCAGAAGAGACCCAGGCGCTGACCAGCCCAGCACTGCCCATTTTTATTTATTTTTCCTCTTTTTTTTCCATTTGGGCGCCATGGAGGCGACTTGCTGCCACCACAGGAAGCATGTTCGTAAAAAAAGCAATGGCGCCATCTACAAATATTTGTAAGGGGGACTCAAAACTAGTGATAATAACTAAATAAATCGAGTGCGCAATTTAAATATGTCACAAATAATTAAGTAATTATTACTATTTAGTTTTCAATAGTTCATAAAAGCAAGCTTTGTATTGCCATCAATTGATTTTAATTAAGAAATTTATTCTCTAAACAATACAACACAAGTTTCTACTTCTTAATTGTGATTTGATTCAAGATATTAAATAATTAAGAGAAAAGAATTAGTCAATGAAACATTATTTTCATAAATGGATTTGTCTTTTATAAGTAATGGTTTTTAGAAATGACAAAGGGATTAAATATAAATTATGTCTCTGATCCTTATTATTATCAAAATTCATTGCTTCCTTATCTGTTTGTCAGTCTCTATAAGTTGAATACATTTGTTAATTGAAATGTTTTTAAAGTTTTCAATAAATATACATAATGGCTTTCTTCCACAAATTAAACTTAGATTCGCTTTATTGGCCAAGCTTAAACAAAGAAGCGCCGCCTCTGGCTTGCAATTGAGATCTGCTTTTGCTCTCCATACTGGCCACCATTACAAATTCTACCACTTTTGAGTCTGCCGCTTCTTCCACCACCTCTGCCTAACCACATGCCACACACCACAGCCGCAATTCCAGTTCCAGTTGCAAAGCAAGAGCCAGGAGCAAAGCACAAGTTTGGTAACACGCGCTCGCGGCATTTATCGCGCCTGGCAATCAAGCAGGACACCGCGTCCCTGTCTGGCCCTGGATCTACAACCGTTCGGACCTCAGACTACTTGCCACATAAAACTTGTTTCGTACGCTTCGTCCCGTTGCGTGCGCTGAGCAATCTTTTGGTCCCCATTTTGAGGTGGAGTCATGCAACGCGACGCGTTCATTGGCCAGGCGATGCTAGCTCACAATATTTTCGAGTGTGTGTGTGTGTGTGTGTTGTTATTTGTGTCCGTCTGCGTTTCATTAAAGTTTCGCATAAATTTTGTTGCATGCTTGCGGCATTTTATGGCCGGCCGCGTATCGCACACGCATTTCGGGACCCATTTTATTTGTACAGTTGTTAGGTTTTCCTATGTATATAGTTTTCACATAAAAAATATATAGTATCTACACTCAGGCTTGCCTACGAGACCGAGCTGCTTTTCAAACAGGTAGCCGCTTTTGGGTGCCGTGTGGCGTTTGTCTCTTTTATGAAGTAGTTTTTTAGTCTCCTGGTTTCTTTTGTTATTTTTTGGCTGCGCCTATAAATAAATGGGCCTTATCGCCCCTTGGTTTCTTTGCATTTAATAAATTTAATTTGTGTTAATTGAACTTGTTGTGGACACTCTCCACGATGCTCAATGATTTTTCATATCGCTGGGCCACACATTTATCAATCTGATGTGTATAAAATTCTACATTTAATTGCACATTTTTCAGACGCACAGAGTTATTAATACAACAGCAAGTGTAATTTATTTTTTGTCAGGGTGTGTATATAATATAAAATTAATAAATTTTTTATGATGTCGTCATTCTTTAACTACATGTGGTACTATATAATAAGAAGCTGTTACACTATCGTAAAGCATCGCAAATATAACCAAAACAATTTCGCTTGTATATGTTTATTAAGGAGTCAACATTCTGATAAATAATTTTACTCATTTACATTAGTAATGAATTAGCAACCAATCAAAATTGTGATAGAACAAAGAGAATTATGAATAAAACGCCAGTTGGCAAGAGATAAAAAAAACTCTGGGCTTAAATAACACTAAACAAATTAATGAATCTGTTTGAATTAATCATCTCAATAATTTAAATATTGACATAAACATATGTATTTTTAAAACGAAAATGAAGAACTAGTTTTATCTTTTTGCATACATACATTATTTACGTTTTTGCTACCATAAACAAGTAAGAGTGCTGTAGTCAAGTGAACTCGACTACAACATACCCTGAACCCAGTTATTAAATATATTCTATTATTATTGGCAAATTCCCCTTTAAAAAGATTTGCACTAAAATGCGAGCAGCTCTGGAAGCGCCCTCTGCCGACAAACAAGTGAAACACACATCGCTGGTAACGGGGCTCCGCAGAATACACACAAAAACATATTGACGCTCTCGTCGATTATCATGCCATCTCTTTCTTACACATGCGCTCGCATATTTATGCATACAGAAAATGCTTGCGGCTGCTGATAGAAATGGGATCAATATGAAAATCAATGTTCGACTATTACTTGGGTATTTCTTATCTTAGAGGATTCTGCCTTTAAAATTGTGCCATTTATTGCTTTCGGAAATGTAATATATCGATAAACGGATGCAGTTATCGATAAAATAACGCAAACTTGATCTGCGCCTGGTATACGAGAACCTATATTCCAAATTTGAAGTCTCTAGCTCTTACAGTTCCTGAGATCTGCGTGTTCATACAGACGGACGGACGGACGGACAGACGAACATGTCTATATCGCCTCGACTGTTGAACCTGATCAAGAATATATATACTTTGTGGGGTCGGAGATGTTTCCTTCTGCCTATGACATACATTTTCTCAAAACCATTATACCCTTTTTACCCATTTTTATTGGGTTCAGGGTATACAAAATTATCCCAAGCTAAACGCCTCCATGGATAACTGCACACCGAAAGAAAAAAAACCAAACGATAAAAATTGGATGTATCAATTCAGTACCCATATTATAGCTGCTGGAAATTTATATAATAGATAAGGCTTTGCAGAGAATGCGTGAAATTTCACAAAAATACTTTAAGTACTTATGTTTGTTAACGGTTTTGATGTCCAAATTAATACGTCATATTATTAGTTTTCTGAGTACGTACTTTCAGTTATCAGGTCTCATATTTTATGTAAGAGTCTTGCACTTAAAATCTATCACAACAATAATTATTAACATGTTCTTACATTTTCCAGCTGATAGTCGAAGTTTGCAGAACAAAAATTTTCTAACTTTGCCTGACTTAAATATTAATAATTACTGACGAAATTGCCATTCAAGAATATACTTTTCAATTAGAAAAATATTTATAAATGCTTGAACCACACATGTTCGATAGGAATGTGTGAAAATGATCTATTATATGTATACGCATTTTTCAAATGCTGCATTGAGCGGCAATTGAGATAAATGGCAATTGGCGCTTAGCAAATAAAATGGCAATTAGAATGCACATAAAATGCCAGCACATTTAACTCGATTTATACAAGAATTATGGTTAATATACAGATTTCTTAATATTAATGATTATACGCGTGAATACGCGGGTGTGTTGTGTGATAAATGATTATAATTATGGCGAGCGCGCATAACTCAAAATGTTGCGCATACGACACGAGAGCCGAATTGAGAACACGAAAGTGGGCTGTCCCAAGAGAGCGATACACAGGCCCACTTACATATACACATACTCAGGCTCACACTATCACACACACACTCACACACATATCTAAACAGCAAATCAAGCTAACTTTAATATGGCTACAATTTGATTACGAACGCCAGCGAGTGCGAGCGAGCGACTGAATGAGCAAGTCAGAGAGTGAGAGAGAGAGAGAAAGAGAGAGAGAGAGAGAGAGAGAAGAGAGAGAGAGCGCCACAATGGCAACACCCACTTTCACAGCGCGATAGCGTAAGCGTTTGGATGTGTATGTGTGAGATTGTGTGACGTTGTAGGAAAAACTCGTTTGTTTGCCCACTGCGGCAACCACTGGCAGCCAGAAGCGACAGTCGCGCTCATAGCGTACATCCAACCGGAAGCTCAACACAAGACCCGCAACTCGTTCGCTTGTTTGCTCGTTCGCTAGCTCGCTCGCTCGCTCCATCTTGTCGGCCCCCCTGTGTGCTTGCCCATTCCAATCAGAAAACGACGACAGCAACAACAAGAACAACAACAACATCAGCAGCAACGGCAGCAGTACCAAAAACTTAAGAGTCCAGAGTCTTGTATTCAGTTGACTTTTGAACGCTTGTACGCGAAATTGCAAAACACGCCGCGTTGTTCTTTGTGAAATTGTGAAAATGTTGAAAAGCCGTCGCCAGTTGTGTATTATAATTATCAAATGCAAATTATGAAACAAAAAACTAACAACAACAATTAACTTGATATTTGTTGCTGTTCTTGTTGCCACCGTTCATCGCACACTTTAAATATTCAACGCGATTTGCGTGCCGCTTTATCTGTGCCTCTATTGTCAATTATGTGTTTAAGGTTGTTGTTGTGCGTGTTATGTTAATTTTTTTACCATCATTTTCGCCAACATTATGTAAATGTCTCTTTAAACTTGGCTTCGAATATCTAAACAGACTTGTATCTGTATCCGTATCTGCATCGGTATCTGTATCTTGATCTGTGTATCTGTTAGTGACGTGTCATTTATGTCATAGTGCATGCAATAAAAAACGGCATCTGATAAAATTTATGTGCACTCGGATTTCGATTTAAATGGAATATAGTTTAGCAAACGAGCAAAACGTTTGGCGTCAAACAATGAATGCATTTTAAAAGCAATTAAAATTCGTGACAACCACAAAAAAGGCTATAAAAAATAATAAACCCATTTCAAATACGTTGCCTCATTTGCATACATCATTATAAAAATCATCAATATCAATTGGAAAAATATTTGGCATTGTTATAACAAGTAAGTGTGGGCAATTAATTTATTTAGCTTTAATGACAGTAACGTTATTGATTATATTCTATATGACTTTTTTATATTGGTATGGCATATGCATTTCCTAGATGCTTCTTATGCATATGAAAGCTAAAACTATGTACATAAAATGGTCCTAGGGCATTTAAGTAAACAGGAATTCTGTTTGACCATTACATTTGGACGTAATTGTCGTATTTGTTAAATAGATATACTTATTATTGATCATGTGTGGTAGTTGTCAAATTGATAACCATCGGAAATAATTTATTATTATATTGCATAATCTGCATTTAATTAACATAACTACAGATGGAATAGATTGTGATCTAAGTAAGTCAACTTAAGTTAACCTGACTTCTATCGATTATGGGAAAAAATATAACAACTTGTTATTGATTATTTTTTCGATGAATTACGTTTACAAGGCAGTTAGGCACAAAATTACAGAGCCATGCTATTTTAAGGCTGATTCAAATGCCTTTATGGAGAGTTTGAAATCAAAAATTGTAAAGTGCATGTGTTAAGGTTTATCATTTAAATTATATACATTATAAGCATAAAGCATAATTTATCTAAAAGTCAATTGGATTTTATTGCTTTTATTATTCTTACATTGGATTGCTTGAAATCCGAAGCGCATCTGATTATTAATATTTCATGAAATACTCAAAATTCATACCTTGAATCAGCTAAAAACGAGAACTTCTTAAAAATATATTTGTTTTTAGGTAGAGAAGCATATAAATGATATGATTATATATCAGTAAGTTTTAATGTATAATTCATTTATTTACCCATTTTTAAATTCTGTTTTTTAAATTCTATTTTTAACTGGAACTAGAAGAAATATCAATTAAGCTATCCGCTTAAAAAAAATCGATTGCATTTTATTTAATTAATGAAATGATGTAATACAAAAGATTTTACGAAGTATTTTAATTAATACCATGTATAACATTTATCGAATGCTGCTATAGAAACATTATGTTAATTATTGGTGCTACAATTGTAATTGATTTCAAGTTTTGAATAGGAGCAAATTAAATTCCAGTGCTTATGTTTATTGATCCACTCAATTAAACTTAAGCAAGCTAAACACTTAAGGCCAGGCAATTCTGATTTGCAAGTTGATAATAAAATATTTTAAAACGTTTCGTCTACTGTTAACGAAATTACAATTCCGTAATACAGTAGATGTACTTGTATAGTACGTGGAAATTTCTGAGTAGTTAAACTGGTAAAATGAATACAAATAAAAACCAACATAAATTGCTTTTAGATGGTGTTTTTTTAAGTTATCTAATCATGCAGTGCTGTTGGTTCCAAATCACTTATCTTAGGAACTACAGCCTGTTTATAATCATTATTATTAATATATGTATTTTACTTATGTGACCGCAAATGCATACTTAAATACGATTCACGTTTCTCGATTTAATTAGAATACCTTAAGTTATGGTGTAATCTGAAGATTAAGAAATGTTAATAAAAATAAAAAATCAATGAAAATTATTTATTATTATTATTATAATTTTTTATTGGGCACTAAGCAATAAATTATCAGTCTTGAAAATTCTGTAAATCAATTTCAATTATGACTTTTGGTGCTGATAGTACAGCAAATTAATTTCGTTTTTCATACCTTTTTATTGATCGAAATCTCAAATTTACTGCTATTGTTTTGTGTACAAAGTATTATTAAAACAATTCCATAAATTCCAATTTGAATATTTGCAAGCAATGTCATAAATATGTCGCCAACTTTCCAGCAATATTTCGAGTGCGGGTTCAAATGTAGTATGGGGGCTTCGATATGAGTTTTGCATTATCTGCTGGAAGCCTTCATTTCACCAGTGCTGCAGAGATAACAAAATGTTTAAATTACGATTCTTCATAAGCAATTACTTGGGGATGAAGGTCAAACATGAAGCAACTTCAAACCGGAAACTTATCATGCACTTTTCAGCACTCACACAGTAGTTGGGAAATATATATATATATACATATATAAATATATATGCATTTATTCGCACAATTTGATTGCATAAAACTAGAAGTCAGCCAGTCTAAGAGCAAACAAAAGACTTAAGCGCAAAACTTACGCTTATGCTTGTTAGGGAATAGAAAGCATAGAAAGGCGCAAAGCACGATGATTATTCATTTTAGCGTAAACATCGAAATGGCATTCATTACATGCACATAAATTAGACAAGTGTGTAAGTTGCTGATAAGCTAGAGCTCTTGTTAAATACGCTTCATAAATAATTGAAATACTATGCAGGTTAATTAGATTTCATTTAAATGCTAAGGGCACAATTACTTAGGTTAATCAGTTGCATCATTTGCTAACTGCCTCCTGTTCGAATTTCGCACTATGCAATTGCATTCCTTCGGCTGACCTTCAGCCAAATCTATCTCAATTACACGCAACCCCTCAACTCTTGCTACACTTTCACTCTTTTGTCTGCGGGCGAGATCTCAGCATATGCTCGACAAGTACCATTTCATATGGCAATTAACTGCTGGCGCCATCAAGCAAAGTAACTGAGAGTCGACAACAGTGCTGCCTGAATGGGTCAGACAGGAGAGTAGTGCCATAAGGCAACAATGACACAACACGACAGCAGTTTCCACTTCAAGTGCATTGCAAGAAGGCCAATAAAGTCATTAGCTTGCTGCAGTACTATGTGCCCGTCCGTGTTTTGACCATAAAAGCGGACCAAAAGGCAAAATTGAAACTGTGCCAGCATAGACCAAAAGAGAGTTCAAAACGCTGCGTGTGACCAGTGGCACAGGTTGCATGATGTACACGCAGTCAAGTATATGTGTCTGAATTTCTGCGTAAGTGTGTGCGCGCTTAAGCGCCGTCTAATTTATGACACTTTTATGAGACCAAAGGGCAATAAAACTAAAATCGGTTTTCGACAAAAAGGCAAAACAAGTTGAACAGCCAAGCCAATAGTTGCCTTTTGGGCAATTGTATCATAAATCTTGACCAAATCGTTTAGCAAAAGTAAATGGAAAGGCCATTGGGTTGCGGATAGAGTTGCCAGCCAAATGTATGCAATGAAAGATGTACATTTTTATAAGGATGAGAAAGTTATAAATTACTGCCAATTCAAAATCCATACCAAATTAATTATAGCTGGATGTGGCTTTAAATAATTTTTGATTTGATCTTAGATATCAGACAAATATTTTCGAGTGTAAACAAAATCGAATGCATAATATCTGTGATATCTGGCCAACTTTGAGTAATTTCACGTATCGATACAGTACAATCAAGTAACATCTTTTAATTAAGTTTTAATGCTTTTTTCTTTTGGCACTTACTTAACAAACATAAAAATATAATTTGATTAATTTGCTTTATGTATTATACTCAACGCATGTGTAATAAAAGGACATGCACTTTTTGAACATACTTATTTCAATATATAAATGCACCTTCTATAACTTAATAGTAACTTTAGAAAGAAATTCATGAATATATACCGTATAAACACAAACAACCCCACATGCCGCCTTAGGGTCAGCTGACAACCCTGCCCCGACTCAACCCTCAGCAAAGCAAGAAACGTAATTATGCAATTTTTGACACTCGATGGAAACTGCTGCAAGCCACTCACATGCAGGTAGCAAAATATGAAGCACGCAATGTGAAAATAACAAGCAGAACAGAACGTAACTGGCAATGATATATGTATATGCGAATTGCACGCTAAGCAGGTCAACGGGGCAAGAACATAGCATAGCCAAAGACTGGCAACCCAATAGGAAGTCCATCCAAACATGACCAGTGACCACCGAGGCCAAGACCCACTGACCCGAGTAGGAGTCTGAGTTAGAGCCAGGGCAAGACAGGAGTCATGTCGTGCGTTACGCGGCGGTGTTTAATTGCACAAGAGGTACTGGGTTGACAGATAGCAAACTCAAATTGGACCTGAGGCTTAAGCAACACGGCCAATGTGATTTGTTGGCGTCATAAGTCTGAGTTGCTTGCTGTGTGGCAAATTTTAAACAACTCCAACAAAATTCCATGGAAAAACAATGCATAATACGTAATTTAGGGAAATTTCGATATTATGGATCATACATTATAACTTAAATGAACTGTAGACTCAGCTCCACTCAAAAACATATCAACTGACTGATGGAAATTACCAACAATTGTCTATTACAACTATTTGTATATTTGTTTAAGCTAATTTTGCAACCCTATAGGACATATAAGGATGCATTTAGTAAAATTATGAATTTTAAATAAATATGAAACAAGTTTCTTGCTGTTAGAAGGGGTATTATGAGCAAAAAATCGGTCGAATATGTTGGCAAATAATTTTAACCTCTAATCCCACACAATATGATTAGTTTAATTATATTTAAATCAATAGACTATCTTGCTAATTACTTCCTTACACTATGCCATATTGCTGCTAATATAACCTAATACGATAAGCTAGCATTATTCATAGCGATTTCATTATAATTCGCTTATCAGGCAAACAATTCCAAGTGGAACTCGACGGCACTAAATAAAATAAAAGTATTTATCGTTTTAACAAAGGAAGCAACTGGCGTATAAGTTAAGCCCGATAAGCAAGTGACTAAATCTTGCACAAAAGATTCATACAGCTCGTTGAGAAGCTCAGAATGGTTGTATTTTATATTTTCAATTTATCTCAGTGATTCCCATACATAATCCGGTTGCACTATCAAGCGGCGCCAAGCGTCATAAAAACTAAATCGTACAGTTAAAGCACTTCGAAGCAACAACTTTCAAAAGTTTTTTAGATCTTTTATTTTGGAGTAGAATATTATGCCAGTAATTAATTAATTAAAGACAAGGGAAAATTAGGCGAGATCTTTTCACAGTCAGTGCCAAGTAATCAAATCAAACGAATGTAGATTTTTCCACAGCTATTAATTGTCACAGCGACTCCGGCAATGTCTCCGTCCATATGCTCTCACAAATGTAAATGTCACGAAAGAAACGACGCCGAGAGGCGGAGATAGAGAGACAGCATAAGCCGCACCGACGCCAAGACACTTAAAAGCTTTGGGCATGGACAATCTCAGACAGACATACAGACGGACAGACACAATGCATACGTATGGTCAAAGGCACATTTGAATTCCTGGTGCAGTCGAGGCATGGAGTTTGAATTTGTCTGCCCGCGTGCCGAAAACTTGTCACTGCTTGCAGTGTGGTCGAGAACAGAAAAAAGTGCCAGATGCGAAGAGAGAGAGAATGAGAGAAAAAGAGTGTGTTGAGATCTTTGCCGGCAAAGATCAAGAGCAAGCGCTGCTTAATATAGACGCCAGCATAAGGGTCAAATCAAGTTTTATACACAGATATTGTCATCATCTGGCATCTAGGCTCAACTTTTAAGGCTGGCAAAAAAAATAAAATTATATAATTAAAAGGATATGCCAAGTTCGTTGCTTAAGTCTTTTGTTTTGCATGCCTTTAACACGCTTTGGGCGTCTTTTGTACCAGCATAAAATTGGACATTGCCACGACTCCAATTAATTATAAAACAAAATGCATACTAATTAAAGCATTATCAGCAATTCCTAAGCATGAACAACAACAATAACAATAACGCACCATTTCCGCCATCATTTCAGCAATAGATAAGCCAAGTGCGCGCCTCCATATAATGCTCGGTGTTCGGTGCTCGTTGTTTGGCTTTCGAGTATGAGCATATGAAATGTTATGGGCTGACACTGTTCTTCTCACAAAATCACTGATTGGAACAATCAGTTAAATACTCAAGCATTCTTATATCGCTTGTTAGTTGTTGTTGTGGCTGTTTGAGGGGAAGCTCTTCGCTCTTATCACTTGAAATATTCAAATTGAGTTTTGTGTTTCGTATTGTTTCTGAATGTGTAAGTAGCAGCATTTCAATTACGTATTAGTTGTTCTCAAGTGCTTTGGATAGCGACTTGACTCGTTGCCGATGTTTGCTTATGTGTGTGTTGTGTGTGTGTAATAGTTTCGGTGCAGTCATGTGTCAAAGCGATGAGTAATTGCTGCTCAGCTGCACTGAGGCAAAGCCTTAATTGCAATGCGATAAGTCATGCAGATATAATACTGGTGTAAGTAAGAGTACTTATTTACACACAAGTCAAATCAAAATTATTACAGTCATATTCTGAGCTTATCTGACACTCTCCGCAAATGGAATCCTGAAAAATATTTCTCCAGTGATAAGTATTATAACATTTCAATGAGGAAGTTTCTGAATGTGTAAAACTATATTGCATATGATTGGTCATCAGCAGCTTAAAAGCATTGTACTTGAAAATTTAGAAATAAATTATTAAATTCATCTTATCTATTTGTTAAACTCGTAATATGTACCCAATGAAATGGGTATAATTTAAGCATCGTTGATTAATTGTGTCGATATGTTATTTGGAATATAATATGAGCAAATATCGATGTTGTGCAGAACAAAATTATATATATTATTAAATAAAGTAAAAGTAAGCACAGTATTTTAAAAATACTCGTTGTAAAATTGATAAAAAGTAATATGAAAAGTTTCCAGAATTTCTCGGCCAGATATCCGGTCCAAACTTAATAGTTAGGAGTTTTATTATGCGTTTTAATCAAAATGATCAGCTTCGGAGTACTCATCCCAAAAATGACGTAGAAAAATATTAAATATGTTTTTCAAATCTGGTTTTTATCCATTGTTTAATATTATTTTTAATTCATATAGATACAACTTACGCACAAAAATATTAAATAATTTATTGGTGATAGATTTGACATCAAATATCCAATTGTATGTTGAACAGCTAAGCAAAGCATTTTAGACACTTCCAATTTAACACTTCATTGATTTACATATATATGTAATACTCCCCAATAGACGCATAAACTGCATGTAAGTCCCACAAATCGCTTGATACACTCGAAATTCAACTCTTCGAATGTTTTTGCTACATAAAAACGCCATAATTACAAATCCAAACTGCCTAAAACACTCAAGAGAGCTACGTCTGCAGCTGAAAGATTCTCATAATTACACATGAGAAGAAACATAAACATACAAATTTGAATAAAAACGATATAACCACAGACATGGGTATGAGAGCGGTGTGGAGCTAAAGGTGGATGAGTGCGGCTGATGCTGCTGCTGGTGTACTTTGCCATTAAGAATCGAACCACAAATCCACTTAAAATCACTACAAAAACCAATAAAGATTTCTTTCATCTTTGCCGAAAGAGCGCAAGAGATGGCAACAGCATGTGCGAGGGAGCGAGAGGGAACCATGTTGATCGAGCGACAATGAGAGCGAGACAATCATGAGATGATCAATAGACACTGTAATCAAATGCAGTGCACTAGAGCGCTTAGGGTTTAAGTTTGAAGAGAAAGAGAGCGCATTGTGGAATACTTAGGATAGCGTTGGCGGTGACGCCACTTTGAAATTTCGGTTGACATTTTCTAAAATGTGTTGGGTAGGGCAGCAGCAGCAGCAACAGCTGAAAGGGTATACAGGATTAGTGGAGCCAAAGCAATTATCATTTGTCTGGCTGCTATCGGTATAGCAGTAATATGCATATCAATGATTTTTTCTATTTACTTTTCTCTACTTTCATTGAGTTCCCCAACTTGAGCGCGGCGTTGTTTACGTTTTCGGGGAAAGCGCGTGCCAAGCCTATACACACTCATGCCCATTCATTTGTATGTGGTCAATTCGATCAGCGTATTTGCGCGATAAATGTCATAAAACTTAATCACCGCTGCAGTTCCATCTACAGCTACATATTCACCTACATCTCCAGCTCCAGCTTCAGATCCAGCCACATATGGGGCGGCTGAGTCGCGTCAACACGATCGTGTGGATGATCACATTAACGGTCTGGCGCATGATATATAAAGCTGTTCACAAATTAAGGTCCATTAGCGCAGCAGGATGTGTCAGCGTCGATTGAAATATGCGCTTGTCTGGCTTGCGGTTTTTGTTTTGACATCTTTCGTACCTTGGCTTTGGCCAGAGAGATCACATTATCTCTCTCTTTCTCTCTATTTTTCTTTTTCTCTCTCTCGTTTTTTGCATTTTAATGGAAAGAATTTGTTCAGCACCGAGCCAGGCAAAAAGACTGCAAACCCAGCAAGCCAGCGAACCTTTATTGACGGGTGAATTATGTGATCTGCGATTGCCAGAAACTAAAGCAAATCGTTTGATTAATGATATACACACCCAGGTGCTTAGAAAATGCTGTCACCTATGTAGACGTACTCCGGTTATCTGTTAGACATATGAGTGTTAATAAATAAGTGGCTCATATAAAATGGTATAAATTACTAGTGTGACCTTATTGAAAGTCCTTTGTTTTTAAGAAATTTAAAAGTCGAAATAATTTTTATTTGCATCGACACGAAAAATTTGTAATGTTTGTAAACATTTTCATTTGACTTTACTCGAAAAATGGCGCTTATTATAATATTTGGCAAATCGAAATCCTTTATATACATCGCCCAATATATTATAAGCACTTTAATGTTGCTTTAAAATCGATGTGTAATAGGTATATTAGTAAGGTTAAAGGTTCATCCGTCCCTCTGTTCACTATAGAAATAATTGGTAACGACAAGTCTTATGTTAAATTAATTTAGTAAGGAGTATTATTGAATTATCTTTGTAAAAAAGTAGCCAACAATATCCACATTTCCATTCGAAAATCAGTAAGTCAGTAAGTTTATTTTGAAATATTTTTCTTTTTCTTTTTACTTATTCGATATTGAGATGGACATTTAATTTTTTACTGCACATTTTTTTGGTTAAGTAAACAAGAAATAGTTGCTCCAAATTTACTCCTTCCTCCATATATCATTGTAATTAGGGTCTCCACAATTAATAGACCCTCATTAGGCGCAACGCAAACAGGCGTCAATTAATTAAATCTTACCATTCGATCCTTCGATCTGTGTCTTATAAGGCACGTCCGTAATATTTGGGCACAAACACACGCCCCGTAACACAGAGCTACAGTTTAATGAGCTGGTGACACAATGGGCTGTACCCGACAGAGCCCACAATGTGAGCGTAGTTGATCCGACTCGAAAATCGAGTGATCTTGGCGAGCGGATTACTTTCACGCTGGCCCAGGCACTCAAGTGCCTACCGTTTTCGGCATAAGTAGCTCGCTATCGAACCTGTTTCAGTTTCTGTTTGGAGTGCAGTGCATTATTTTTGAAGACTTACATGAAATTGACTAATTTCGTGTTGATGCTGCAGCGCAGTCGGCGTCGCAGTAGCTGCATTTGTAATGCACCTACAAATTTGTACCTGACAGTCAGTCATCTCTAGCCACGTCTCGCTCTTGCGTCTGGTCTACCGTCCCCATCTCGCTCGTGCGTCGGAGATTTGTGTGAAGGCGACGCCTGCAAGTGACACTCGAAGGGAACGGAGAAGAGAAGGGACGGAGTGCGTTGCCAGCTTGCCCATTGATGAAATTGACTTTTTATGTTGTTGCCATTGACTTCTTTTCGATTTTGCGTGGCGCTGCTCGCCGATGCGACGTCGCTGCTGCAGTCGACTTTGACGTCTGCGTCGAGTGTGCTGAACTGAAACTGGATTTTTGGGATTAAGTTTTTGTTTACTTTGAGAAGTTTTTTAGTTTGTTTGCACGCCTCAAGGAAGTCGGTTCGTAGCGCTCCCGATCTGCCACAATAATAATTACGAGATCAAAAAGAAAACAACAATAATAATAAAAATATATAAAATCTGTAAAGTGTTCGTATGAAATTTAATTGCTTTGTTAGCAAAAGCATTAATCAAAAGACTTGCAGCAAAGCCCATAAAGTGCGCAACCCAATCGATCGAGCATTATATATAATAATAATAGCAAATGTAATCAAATAAAACAGTTCCAAGTCTGCTGCATTTAATGTTTTATGCGTTTTTGTGATGTTTTGTGGCAATTTGAACTTGAATTTCATGTGTCAATAAATCAATTCTAAAACAACTCTAAACAGAAAACCGCGCCAAAAACTCAAATCAATTAATTATGGGCATTTTGCTAAGTGATGGCGATGTAAGTTCAGCTTTATTATACATTATTTGCATAATCCGAAACACGTTTCATTTCCCATCGATAAATCATAATTTATTTTAATTTCTGAAACTACGAAGTTATTGCCTATTTTATTTAAATTGTTAGATTTTATTTTGGACTAATTGAGATACATCTGAGTTGAATTACATTTTAAATGAGTTTATGTATTACGATGAAGTCTGTATCATTCAAAATTTAATACATATTTCCAGCAATATCTGTATTATTCAAAATTTAACAAATGCCTTTATCGATATATAAAATCTTACGACTGCCCGATTTATTTGCTTATGATTAATTGAATTGCTAAACTTTGTTGATGAGAAGTACATATCTGCTGACAAAATAAAAATAGTAAACTATTTAATAGCTAAACATTCCACAAAATGTTCTTAGTTTTTTGTCAAAGATAATTTCAAATCAAATCAATCAATCAGAAGCTTAAAATCATTGAATGCACTTGTATAATTTGAGAGACTTCATAAAAGTCGTATCTAATGCATCCATGCAAATAAAAGAAACATCAAGCAAGCAGTGATATGAAAACAAAGCTCTGTTCTAGTTGGGCGACATCCGCTATAGCTAAAGCAATACAGACAAGTGCAATTGCCGTCGGAACAATCCATGAATGAGCCAATGTGTGTAGCTGAAGTGCGGGTGAAGGAGATGCAATGCTGAAAACAGGATCCACTTGGCATAGAGCTGGCGCTGGCTCCGATCAAGTGAGCGCACCCGGTTTCGCCGGATTTATTCGAGAGACTTATAAAAAAAAAGAAACCACTTAAAGCGCCGCTTCAATCCTAAGTGTTCTCGCTGCCCTCTCCGTTTGTTGGCTTGTTTGTTGCTGTTTTGTTGTTGTTGCTTTTATTTCTCAAGTGGATTTCTCTGTTTGTTTTTATTCCTTCATTTGCAGTGACAAATTATTAACGTTCTACTCATCGTCCTCATCAGAATCTCGAAGACGCCTCAACGATCTGTGGCTCATTTTTATTAAATTGATTTTTTATTGCTGTTTATTTTAATTCTTCGCCTTCTTCTTCGTCGTCTTTGAGTTTTTGGTCAGCTTTAGTTTTATGTGTTTTTTGTGCTCGCATTTTAATAAGCGCCAAAGCGCCTCTGCAGTCACTTCGAAGTGCTTGCGATCCCAAAGTGATCCCGTTCCGATCTCGATCCTGCCTGCGGCCAAGCGCATCCCTTTTCCCTGCTTCTGGCCCCACACTTAAGGCTGCAGCATGTTGACAATTTTTCGTGTGGTCACCGCTCCTTTGATCCAACACCGCTCCATGCTCCGGCCATGGCCGGCGCTCTCTTTGATCGACTGATCTTCTAAAGGGAGCGACAACATTATGCACGCGTGGTCAACTCTTTGATGGCTTAAATTGTGGTTGTTCTCCTTTTTCTCCTTGATTCTCTCCTTACTCCAATGCATTTGTGGAACGCTGGGCATTGCGCTGACATTTTAAGATTTGTGTTCAAATGTCTTCAATTATTCTCGTTTCTAATTGGAGAATGTCTTGTAAGCTGCTTTTACTACTTTTCTTCTTACTTAATTTCAATATTTTATGATATTGATGTAATTTTTATGAGAAGTTTTGTCTTTATTTCTCTGACTTTCAAGATATTTATTTTTTATTGTTTATCATATTAAATAAATTTTATTTAAAATATAAGGTATATATATATATTTCTTAATTTCTGCTGAGCTACCGCGAGCTTTTCTTATTAACCAGTTCCAAAGGCTGTTTGCAAGTCAAAAACCTAAATTGCCGTCGGCTAAAAAGCGCATCTTGAAATTCTGGTTTTGAGAAATATATGCCCCAATATAATATACTAACATATTTTATGTAAATTCATGATTGATAACCATTATTTATTTATTTTCTAAAAACAATATTATCGGCAAAAAGCACCGTATCTAAATAAACCACTCCTCAGTTCAAAAACCATATGTGCGTCTTAGTAGTGGATTTACTTATGAAAGAGAAATCCCCAGATATTAAAAAGGCAAACAGAAATTAAATAGTTCATACATCATCGCATTAAATTTCTGGGATAAGATAAAGACGTCAAATACGGTTTGTTTTTGTAAGCTGAAAATTCAGTAAAATAGATTTGAATATACATACGCGATTTTACGAAATAATTAAAAACATGCAATTGGCGCCTTAATTGATTTTGATGGGAACACACAAATTTCGATGTTTTGCTTTTGGTTATTGAACCTGTATAACTCGTAAAACGTCTTGAAAATAAGCCAAAAACACTTGAAAACTTTTCATGTGGTGCAAAAATGTTGAATGAAAAATGATTTTGTGCTAGATGAAAAAGAAAAATATTTAAGGCTATAAAATAATACAGATGTAGAGATAAAAAAGAAGTTTGTTTTGAAGAGAAGTTATTATATATATAAAGAAGAGTTTGTTGTTTTTGCTCACACATTTTGTAAATGTTTTCAATAGTTAATAATAAATGTGTGTTCAAAATGTTTAATAAAATAGATTTAAATTCTAAGGTCTGCATTTGACATTTAGGTAGATTTTCACAATAATTATTTAAAAATCGTATGCATATAAAAATTGTGTTCGATGATAACCTTTATTTAAACTTTCATGGTAGTTTTTATTTTACTTCCTAAAAAGATACATTTGGGAAAATGGTAGACTCACTGTAGATGGACTATTCATTATACCCTGAAACAATTAAAAATGGGTAAAAATGGTATAATGGTTTTGTGGAAATGTATGTAACAGGCTGAAGGAAGCATCTCCGACCCCACAAAGTATATATATTCTTGATCAGGATCAATAGTCGAGTTGATATAGCCATGTCCGTCTGTCCATCCGTCCGTCTGTCCGTCCGTCTGTATGATCTCTAATCTCAGAGACTGTAAGAGCTAGAGACTTCAAATTTGGAATATAGGTTCTCGTATACGAGGCGCAGATCAAGTTTGCGTTATTTTATCGATAACTGCCTCCGTTTACCGAATATCGATCAATTAAATTTACGATAGCAATAAATGCCACAATTCTAATTAATACATAATATGCATATGCATCCTGTTGATCAACTGTCAAGATCGAATAAGAAACACCCAAGTTATAGTCGAATCCATATTCTCATATTGATCTCATTTCTATCAGCAGCAGCAAGCATTTTCTGTTTGCATAAATATGCGAGCGCATGTGTGAGAAAGAGATGGCATGATAATCAACGAGAGCGTCAATATTCTTTTGTATGCGATTGCGTGTTTCACGCGCTTGTCGGCAGAGGGCTGAATATGTATTTTAACTTAACGGAAATCAATATATTTTAAAAAATTCTGACGGCGGGCATATAAAATCCAAGTTATTCATTAGTATTATTGCAGATATGAATAAGAATATTAGTTGATAGACATAATTTAATGTAACCCATGCAGTATTTTTGATAAACCGCATTCGAAGCCCACACACAGACACCGACACACACACTTGCACGTAAATTATAATATATGTACACGTAATAAACATAACCAATAAACAAAAATCCTACGCAAGGCAAGAAACCTTACTTGTGCAAAGAAACCGTAACGGGGCACAAAAGATGCATCGCGTCATTCGCTAAAGATGGAACGAAAGGGCGCTCTTGAGAAAACGGGTTCTGCTCATGAACACAGACAAAGACAAGGGACAGAAAGAAAGAGAGAGAGTTTTGTAGTGTGATGAGGGAGCCAAAGAATTGTAGCGAGCCAAAGAGTCGGAAACCAAAATGGCTTCTCACAACGGGGTGTCGCCCAATGGCAGCTGCACCTGGGATACCAAAGAGAAAGAGTCACTGAACAGCGAGGGTGTTACTGGGCAGATAGAGAGTTGTTAGATAAGAGGAAACGAAAACGATACAGAAAGAGAGAGAGAGAGAGAGAGAGAGAGAGAGAGAGAGAGCAACAGCAAATACGAAAGCGAGAAGGAACTGTAATTTTGAACTAATTTATATGGCATTCTTTCTTGTCATCTTTGCAGTCTACATCGGATCAGCAGTCGACGCGTGATTATCCACAGTTCAACGGCGACTATCACAACGTGCAGTTGCAGGTCGCCGCCGTCGCAGCCAGCTCCAAGATGTATCACAGCAGCGCCGCTGCAGCGGCCGCCTACACGGATCTGGCTGCTGCCGGGGGCGCTGCCAGCGTTTCTGGCTATCATCATCAACAGGCCGTCAATGCACCCGTCTATGTGCCCTCCAATCGTCAATACAATCACGTGGCGGCGCATTTCGGCAGTGCAGCAGCGGCTCAGAATGCCTGGACAACGGATGGCTTTGGTTCGCCGCATGCCCAGTTGCCGGCACAATTCTACACACAGAATGCAGCAGTGATGATGGCACCTTGGCGATCCTATGATCCGACTGGCTTTCAGCGCTCCTCTCCCTACGAGAGTGCCATGGACTTTCAGTTTGGCGAGGGACGAGAGTGCGTAAACTGTGGAGCGATTTCCACACCGCTCTGGAGGCGGGATGGCACTGGACATTATCTGTGCAACGCTTGCGGACTGTATCACAAGATGAACGGCATGAACCGGCCGCTGATCAAGCCCAGCAAGCGACTGGTGAGTGCAGTGAGTAGCCGCAAACCATATATACACTTAATATCGATATTAATCAACATTTGTTTGCCAATAGACTGCCACACGGAGATTGGGGCTGTGTTGCACCAACTGTGGCACACGCACTACCACCCTCTGGCGTCGTAATAATGACGGCGAACCCGTCTGTAATGCCTGTGGCCTTTACTTCAAGCTGCATGGCGTCAATCGGCCTCTGGCGATGCGCAAAGATGGCATCCAGACACGCAAGCGGAAGCCCAAGAAAACAGGCAGCGGCTCCTCAACGACAAGTGGCTCGGGGTCCGGCTCTAACACGGAGGCCATTAAGGACTGCAAGGAGGAGCATGGTAAGCAAGAGAAACTTAAATTAATACAATCTTTTTAAAGTATTAAGAAGTTCAATCAATTCCTTCCATGAAATTGTTAATTGCAATTCCTTTTATATTGAGTGCTAATCGTCAGAATATTCCTTTATCAACTTATTTAAGTCCTTGTTATGTAAAATTTTTAAAAGCTGCAAATTTACATAAAAAAGTTGATCAATATTTTCAGGCATATTCAGAGTTTTCGAACTCCGTTTGGATATTAGTGATGGGAATATTTTGGATCCCAAATGACAGATTCTACTTTTACTCAGCTACTGTTATGTGCGTCGGGATCGACAGTTTTGGACACTGCCGGCTTGATGGAGCGCTTAAATTGTTTTCTGACGAGCATATGTTGTATAGCGTTATAGAACACTAGATAGGTATAAAATGAGTGGGAATGATCTACTCGAGAATATAAGGCTCAGACAAGCCTTGTAGTTAGTTTTGGATATACAGACTTAGGTGAAATGTTGAAAAATGATTAGCTTTTACTACCCTAACTATCTATCGTCCTTAACTTTGCTTATAACTTATAGTGCTCTCATTTATTTTTTTGATTCCTGTGGTATATCCTCTTAACACATATTGTTTTTAATGTTTTGCAGATCTCAAGCCCACGCTTAGCCTGGAACGACACAGTCTCAACAAGCTGCATACGGATCTGAAGAGCACTTTGGCGGGTAGCGTGGCCAGCAGTCTGATGGGGCAGCATCATGTCCAGCAGCAGCAGCAGCAGCAGCAGCAGCAGCCTCAGCAACAGCCAGTACCGTCGCATCAGCAATGCTTTCCACACTACGCACATCAACAACAACAGCAGCAGCAACAACAACAGCAACAGCAGCAGGCACAGCATCAGCAGCATAGCCACCAATCGCAGCTGAGTGTGCGGCAGTTGCATGGCACCAGTTCGCAGCTATATACGGCTAGCAGTAGCTCGGCAGCCTCTGCGTATACGACGCACAGCAGCAATGCGACGGACACGCCCACATTGAGCAACGGGACGCCCTCGCCACACTATCAGCACCATCATTTGCATGCGGCGGCGGCAGCCGGCAGTTCGCATGGACATCATGCGGCGGCAGCTCATCATCATATACATGCGGCAGCCGCAGCCGCAGCGTATGGCGTCAAGACGGAGGCGAGTGCCACCAACTATGACTATGTGAACAACTGTTATTTTGGGGCATCGTTTGGTGCGCTGGGTGGAGCGGCCTCCTCGGCGATGGTGGGTGGGGCGACCAGTGATCTGGCTGGCTATCATCATCAGCACAATGTCATCCAGGCCGCCAAGCTGATGGCGACATCCTGAGCAACAGCAGCAGCTGGAGCAGCGGGAGCGACGGGCACTGTGATCTCTTCCCCAGATTGTTTGGTTGGAGCTTCGTTGGAATGGTATTGAAAAGACTTTTGAATTAGTTTTACGTAAATTGCAATTAGTTTTTATCGCCTGTAAATAACTGCACAGAAGTTTTGTACAAATATTTGTTTATCGCTTCATTCTATTTACACGATCTTGTGTTAGTGCCCAGTTAGCTTAAGTACTAGTTTTAACCTGCAATTGTAAATCGTTTGTATTAACCTATTTCTCTAACTAGCATAAATTATCGTTAATTCATATAACGCACACAATCATAGATCATTTAGACATATGACTAGTAGAACATTTAAGGCCATGCATATTACCATATAAATAAATGTCAATTTAAACATAAACCCAAGCATGAAGCGACTATTTCGTTGGCAAACTTACGATTGCCATTGTTTAAAAATTCGTTTTTGAATTAACATGCTCCTAAAAGTAGGCGTAAATGTGGCGCTCAAAATGGTATGTTTATCTTAAAAGTATGCAACAATTATATTGATGGAATGTATATTTAAAACCAACAGAACTGCGGTGGTCCTCCAAAATTTAAATTTTCAAGCCATTTTACGCAGGGCTATTATATTAAAGAAATGAAGAGTTGTTAGGCCTTACATTATGAAGAGCAAAAAAAAGAGGCTGTTACAATGAAATATGTCTACTATTAGTGTTGAATATAAATTTAAAGTTTTTATTGAACACAATAAAAAGGTACTGGGCATTTAAATAGAATCCATCTGAACTTAAAATACCTATTTATCTAAATGACGAAAAATCTGAAAACTGCCATGTATCAATTACCAATCGGCCAATAGCCCTTTCACAATACTTACTCAATTTTACTCGGTCAATGTCGCCAATAGGAAAACACCCACGATACACAGCAAACATACGCAGCATATAAATATCTAATTAAAAGTCTCAACTGAAGCTATTGAACTCATGACGGCCTACTGAATTTAACATGTATTTTTTACAATTTATTTGATGCAGTTTGTATGTATTTAGATATCTTCATATGTATTCGAGTACACAAAACATTGCAAAAAAGTGAGCAAGTCGGAAAGTTACGTCACTTGGCAGCCAAATAAATTGCAAATAAAGTCCGTTAAAACAAAAATAATTATAAAATATAAAAATAAAAGTACAACAAATAATCGCAAACGAAATTATATCAAAATAAAAATTACGCAATAAGCGGGAGCCTTTTTGCTGCATTTATTTATGAGTCAGCGTGTATTTAATTTGTTTGATTTCATTTTTTGATTTGGCTGTCGGTGAGGATGCTATGGAAGCTATAACTAAAATTTAAAATAATCAATTGTTACAACATTCAGCTAATTTGTTAATTTCCGCACACGACGCAGCATAAAAAGTCGAAAAAGAGATGTTGATATAATGGTGAATGTTGGGAGAAAAATTAATGTAAAGCTACCTCTCTATTGGCGCAATACTAACCTTGCCAGGGGGTCTGGGTCTGGACATGCAACAATGGAATAGGTGGTAAAGAAAAGCAAAGATACAACACAGCTGGGCCATGCATATTAATTTTGTTTTTAAACGTCAACATTTTATTTTAAACACCGACAAAGATAAAGCAAATTATTGGGCCCAACTTTTATTCAAGTGACTGCATAACAAAAGACTTGCAACTAGCTGCGGAGGCACCCGCCGCTGCAATGAAGCACAAAACAAAACATAACAACCCAAGACAAAATCCCAAAAAAAAAAAACCGATGACCAACACCCATGACAGTGAAACAGCAACCACGGTGACGTAGTCTGGCTCCCCAGACACCCTCCTCTGGAGTGATGTCTTCGTAATACCAGAAGTAGTGAACTGGAGAGCAACTTTAGTGAAGGGGAATGGTCTGAGCAGCGGGCGGGTGTGTGGCGCAATGGACACTGAAAACAAGTTGGTGGCGTCTACGCAATGCACGAAAGTACAATTCAAAGCAAAATAAAAATCCAAATCCAAATAAAACACATAGATTATTGGATGAAGCTGAAGTAGAATGTTGCATACAGTACAAATTAATTGAGGTATAAATTTAAGATTTATATAAAATCAATTTAAGAATATAAAATTATAATATCTCGCCTGAAATTAATTACAAAATTTATGCGCAACAGCTTAAGATGTCTATAGCTATCAAACCACCCGAAAATTTGTAGGGTATTAGAAATGTATTTGCGACACTTCACACATGCGTTTACATCGCCCCCGGTCAGTTCGAAAGCGGGTGTAAACGGGTACGGGTTTGAACTCCACTCTGGATTGCTGCAGCCGCATGTTGCGGAATCTGTAATACGGGCACAAACGTAAACAAAAAGTGTTCGAAACGTGGATGCCGCAGGCCACACAGCAACAACACACACTCACACTCACCGCACCACACATAAAACTAATGTCATGGTTTCGTACAACATTTCACTTCGCTGCCGCAGCAATTCAGTTTGAAACGTCGTAGCCAACGGTCGCTGCTAGCGGACAAGTTTTTAAATCCAAATTTTAAATAATCAAGGAAGCTGTCCCAATAAGGATAATTGTGTGGTTAAACATGTTTAACAGAGCACACTGGAAATTTCAATACAGTTTTTGTTTCATCGGTTTTATTTATCTAATACCATGCACAGCAGCCTATACACGGGAAATTGTTAACAATAAGCCACCGCTGCAGGAAAGACGTAAGTGAAACATAAAAAAATAATGAAAATTACATAAGATAGTTCATCAAATGAATAGTGATTAACAATGATTTGAATAAAATGGAGATATATATATACATATATGAATTAAGTCATAGAAAATCTAATTGATTAATATATATTTGTTATCTTGACTGCAAGGTCAAAAATCGTATAATAGTTTTGTGTGAATTGAACATTTGTAAATAAAAGTTTGTCTCCAGATCCAAATGTATTTGCTTTCAAATCAATAATACTCACAATAAAATATTAAAGAATTTCTTTAAAAATGGATGTTTCGCATATAATAAGCAACTAAAATCATTTAAAATTTATTATAGCTTATATGAAACAGTCAAATTTAGTTATTAAAAACATGAGAAAAAAGATACTGCAAAGATTACGTTCCTTTGTAGAGGGAACTCAAATTGACGATATCTAATTTTCAGTGCAAATTTATAAAGCCGACCGATTGAAAATTTCTTAATTGATTCAATATTGAAATATTTGCTTTCCCTGTTATATAGCACATTGGCTACAAACCTGTAAGCGTTCCAGTCCCAATGAAAACAAATGTTTCCGTCAACTATTTGAGGGCTGTTTTCCCGCGCTGGCCGCTGGCATACCAGAGATTGGTGTAAGGAGCTTCGATCCGCTGAACATTGATCAGGTGTCTGTTTCAAAGGGCAGTGGAAATTTAATTCTGTCTGGCGGCTTTCAAAACCTTATCATACGCGGACCCTCAAATGCGACAGTGCGCCGAGCTAGGTAAGAAAATGGAATGGAAATGTAGCCAGTTCATCATTGGTTATTATGATTTATATATTTATACAGCTTGGATTTGTCGAGACGTCAGCTAAACTTTGAGCTGGAGTTGCCGCGTCTGCGCATCAGGGCCAAATACAATCTGAAGGGTAACATTCTCCTGTTGCCATTAGTTGGCAACGGAGACGTGGCCATGGCTCTGAAGAATGTCCATACAGCCGTTTACACAAAGATCTCGCTCCGCAATGATACCCAGACCGGAGATGAGATTATACATATTGATGAGATGAAAGTGAGCTTCCAAGTGGGCGCGATGCGAATTCATTTGAAGAATCTATTCAATGGGAACGAAATTCTGGCCACGTCCATTAATGCGTTCCTGAATCAGAATGGAAATGAGGTCATATCAGAGCTGCGGCCCGACTTGGAGATGGGTCTAGCTGACATTTTCCATGGCCTATGGAATAATGTGTTCTCCAAGATGCCCACAAAACTGTGGCTAATCTGAGTGTAAGTGCAGCCAAAGAGTTTTTTTTTGCGGATTATATTATAAATGTAATTTATTTTGAGTTTTATTTTGTTATTGCAAGAGGTTAATTGATTTTTTGTACTACCTACCTATGATTAAATCTATACTTTATTTAATATTAATTTAAACTGCTCAATTCTTCTTTTTGGGAAGAAGTTCATCGTAGGGGTAAGTAGCAAACAATTTATCGATGGAGGAGCGCAAAATATCTATAAGTGCCTTGGTTATCAATGGACGCACCTCATCGGACAGCGATTTCCAGTTCTCGTTAAGAAAATCATTCATTCTCTGCCCCAAAACCTTGTCGCCATTAAAAAGATTATCAAGCTCCATATGCACATTGGACAGTTGATATATGACCTTTATATCCGTGATCTTTAAATAGGTAGCGCCATTTTTAATATACTCCTGGCCATACAGCTCCGTATTCATTGTAAGATTGGCTATCAAAATACAAATATATAAGCAGTAACTCACTTAAGAATTGGTAAAATCTTACTTAGATCCATATGACAATGTCCATCACCGAGCAGGGGCATCATCATGATCTTGCCCTTAATGCTATATTCCGACTCCAACATAAGTTTTGGGAATGTCAGCGAAAAGGAGATCTTAAGTTTACTTGGCTCGATGGTCAGATTTATTAACCTGTGCTTCGACATGCCCGAAATTTTAAGATTCCTATACACAGAATGTAGATAGATAGCACCAGAATCTTGATCCATTCTGATTTCGGGCACTAACAGCGGTTCCATTGGCGGTATGTATAGCTCTGCTATGCCGTCCATCAGGTGCGGCTCCAATGATTCAAAGGATTCACGTGCACATTTATTTAAATCTGGAGCGTCGCGTTGACAAACCTTGAGAAAAGCAGCTGCACATGGCTTGCATTACTGTCTTAGACACCACAACTTCCTAGAGATACTCACGCAGTGTTCTTGTCTTTTCTTTGGGCTTGGCCAGCGTTTGGGTTGCCTTAAGTATTAATCCCACCAGCAACAAGGTAATTAATGATTTTTGCTCCATTTTTAGTTAGTTTTACGTCTCACTGACGCCTAGCTATTTCTGTTTGTTTCACCAGCATTTCCATTACTTTTATAGCTCAGCGGCAGCCGTCCGTCGAGAAGCTGACGCATCGACTTCTGCCAGACATGCAATTTTCCGTGACATTGCAATCCTCAGCAATTTTTCAAAGTCGCATCAGCACATGTGTTTTTTCAGCCAAGTGGCTCTTATGTATATATGTTTTATGCAAACATATAAGTTATCAATGTATTACGATTGCTAGCCAATTCAAATACATATATTTCAAAATATATACAAATTTGTATGTAATACAAAAGAGTCAATTTGTTGTTGTGCTTAATTGGTCAAATTTTAACTAAACTTTTAGTTCAGATTGGACTTAAGAATTGTATTTCTATAACATAAGCAAATTGAACATATTGTCAATTTACATTATCAGCTCATTTCTTGAGAACTTCTGAAATATCACATGCATACATCAAGAGACTTTAACTTACTAGTAAATATAATTTTACTTTCTGTTAAGTGCAAAGAATGATTAGTCCGAAAGTATGTTGTTTAACAACCAGTTGTATTAAAAAAATAAAAAACCAAACAGCAACGTATATAGAATAATATATATATAGTTTAAAAATACATTATGGGTAAAAATTTAAAAAGAATTAAAACAACCTGCAATCATAATAACATAAAATCGGCTTCAGTAAAGCCAAAATACTATGTAATAAAGAATATGAAACGAAAAGCGATTAGTCAATATAACAAAAAAAAAGGCACGATGAACAGAACATAACCTTGCAAACCGGACGGCTGACATCTTCATTATTAAAATGTTGATATGGAAGCTATTTGACATAGTATTTCAATTTAATTAGAGAGTTTAACTTTGTAAATAAAATAAAAGTGTTCATATCTGAACTCGTTGGTATATCGACTTGGCTACTAATGCTAATCAAGAATGTATGTACTTAATTGGTTCTTCACTGCGATACAAACATCACGACTAACCTATAATATCTGTTGCAAGAATATTAAATCAGAATAAAGCTATAAAAACTTAAAATATCCAACTGGTAATCTGGCACGCAAATTTTCTTAGTGTTGATCAGTCCGATCGATCTCCATCTCACTTTCCAAACTGTAAAAATATTTAGTTAGTTCAAATTACAATTATCATATGAAAGATCCAATTACGCACAGTTGCCTGGTGTACAATGCCTGCGCAATCACATTTTCGGTAGACATACTATCGAAAGCATCCAAACTGTGTGGAACTACGCCATTAGCGACACCAAAGCTCAGTTGGCTCATTGCATTATTTAGGTCAAACATGGGCACCTGCTGTATCGGATTAGCACTTGCCAGCATTTGCAGTTGTAGTTGCAGCAGCTGCCCTTGCACAGCCTTGAGATTCTCATGAGCGTTATTCACAACAATTGGTATTTTGGAGAAGCGCAAATGCGTCTGGTTTGTAGTCTCGCGCAAATTCTTCATTTCCTTATTTTCAAGGAACGCATAACGACACTTTGCAAAATTAATTGAAATATCGGTGAGCTCTGACCACTTTAAGTCACTGTACAGATATTTTTTCTGATAATTCTTGCTGTTCAAATAATAAAAATGAATTATTGATTTTAGTTTGATTGGTAATTATCTACTTACATATTGAATATATCACTTTCAATAGTATTGTTGAACATCTCTTGACTCTTTTTTATACATTCCGTCCGTACGTTATATAAAATAGATTCATAGTGATGTATTATTTTCTCAATAGAAGTAACTATGTCGTTATGCTTGATGATCACTTTCATCCAATTGGATTTCCACTCATCATCATAATTCTATAAGAATATAAAGCAAAAATTGTAAATTAATAAAGATTTTAATCTATGCGGCGCTACGATTACCAAATGGAAATTCTGCTGCTCCTCTGCAGCGCTGAGCAGTGCTTGAAAATGATCGATGGCGCCACTGCACCTATCCTTTTCCTTATCCAAAGCCTTAATTAATGTCTGATATTCGAGAACCTCGTGCTCTAGCGACAAGGCGTAATCCTTAAATCCAAACAGCAACATTCTCACGTGGGCCTGCTCCGTGCGAAGAACATGGTGCATGTCCAAACTCAGGCGTTCCACTAACCACTTTTCCAATTTTTTATATTCTTCAGTAATGTAGTGCTTAAGCGCTGGCGGTATGTTGGGCACTGATTTTACATATGGGCACTTTTCAGTGACATGAAAAACGTAAAGCATAACTGGAGGGTTACGCGATCCCTCGCTGTTGTCGCACCAATCCTCCACAAAAAGGTCCACTGGTCTCGTCTGCTTGGTCAGACGTTTGTGTGGATGACCCAAGGGCAGCACAAGATAAATGGACGATGATGGCAATCCGGTGGATTCTTCAATGAGCATGGACATCTGTTGCATTGTCATGCTGTACGTCACTTCGACCTCGAGGCGCTTATAGGCACACGCTGCGAAAATGGTTAGCACTTTCATCTTCAGCAGACGATCGATTTCCGTAAATATGACGGGAGCTGTAGATGCAACTTGTACTTCATCAGTTGATGCTGGTGCGCCACGCTGAGAATAGTCGAAATTCAGAGCCAAAGGCAGCCACTTTGTAAACTGCGCCAGCCAAGGCACGCTCAAATGATGCCCGATGGGTATCTCATCGTGAAAATGGAACCTCAGCGGAGTGACATAATCCTCAGTTATGGCAATACAATTTTTAGGTTTTTTTTTTAAATTCAGATGGATATTGACCAAACTCTGGTGCTGTATATACGGCAGCACACCCGTCGCCAACTCGTACGCAATAATGCCCATCGACCAGTAGTCCACCTTGTTATTGTATACGCCGGTTTCCATCACTTCCGGTGCATGGTAATGGCGTGTGCCCACCACACTCTGCAGAATCGTTTTATCTGGCGATTTGCGCGAAAGGCCGAAGTCCGTTAGCTTGTACAGCAGGCGGCCATCAGATAGGCGATGTATTACAATGTTGTCGGGCTTAAGGTCTCGATGACATAGCTTGCAGTGCGTGTGAAGGAAGTCAACAGCTTGGCGCAGAGAGCCCAAAATTTGACGAACATCAATCTCCAGCAAACCTGCAGCGAATCAAATGTCAGTTAGACCCCCACATTTATGGAATAGTACGTAGTTCGAAAAAACTCACCGTTGGCATTTTGCGATTTCTGCAAAAGTTTTCGTACATCGCCCCCATTACAATATTCCAGTATAATCACGGGTAGCTGGCGAAAGTGATTGTTGTTCAAATAATCGATAAATGCCTGTGAATCGGCGCCCAGCTTAACACCGGCGACAATGCTCATCGGTTCCTGCAGTTGTTGTGTCCATTTGTATTCCTCCTGCCAGCGCTGCTGCAGCTTACGCTGTTGATCAACGCTCATGTTTTCGGCATTCTTTATGCGCTTGGTCGCTGTCCAAATAAATAAACAATCATTTGAAAAACGTCAAGCAAAGCTAAAAAAGCACAATGCAATTTTGAAGCTGACTCAGCGCATCGGCAATAGTTTACGATGCGTGGGGTTTGAGCTCTCAATTCTTAATGCTTTCTTATCAGCACGAACACACACAGCCAACTGAGTAGTTGAACGTTGAAATGTCGACTGCGCAATACTCTGTGAACACCTAAAAATGCAATAATTCCAAAAAACCGTGACTCTTAAAACGTTTCAGGGATAACTTTGGTTCAAAGTAATGACTCTACAACTACTGGATGCGCAACTACGCGTTTGCGACGAAACTTAAATCCATCAAAAACATTTGAGTTAACGAAACGAATATACCCCTTTTTTGTTTGGCAACAGAGTGATCAATAACAGACCGACAAACCGCTTCTTGAAACACCCAATTTCTGCTGATGTAGGGTGAAATAAATATATAGATATGTCTGTGCATATATACATGCAAAAGTATACTATATATAATTTAAAATGAAAGCACGTCCGCCTTGTTTGCTTACCTATTTCCTGGTCCGTTGTGCGATTTTTCCAGTGATGAACTTCACCAAAGCCGCCCTGGCCTAGGATTCCCTTCAGTTCCCAGTCACCAACACTCTTCCAGTTAGGAGGCATGTTTACAATATAGCCTATATTCAGAATATTGAAAATTGTTCCGCCGAATTTATTAATAGCGACAGCCAAGGAGCAACAAGTCTACATCGATCGGCTTATCGTTATGAACAATGAATTTGCCAAAGATGTATCGACAATCGATCGATTGCAACTAGAGGCGGGCGATATTTAAATATGTGAGCTGTGACTTGGAAAGATTAGCCTTAAGGCTGAATCATTGATTAATTCAAGCTCAATTATAATTATTACTATAACAATAATAATTTATTTTAATAACATTTACTGAATAGTACAATTCAAATTATTGGCGACTCTGTACCTGTGACTTGGGATCTAAACTCGCTGTCACAGCGACTAAGTCACGCGCTCATCTCTAAAGTGCTGACAAACAGGTTGTAAACAAAAGTGGCAATAACTGTAAATTTTGTAATTTATAAATAAAAGCCATAATTTTTTGCGCATGTTTGTGTGAAAATGCGTTTTCACATGAACGGCAGCAGCGATGATAATGAAATTGTGGCTGCCACAGCTAGCGCCGATCACATACGTAAGTTTGTATTCAGCTGCAACGTTGGAGGCGGCGCTGAAGCAGCCATAGAACGCTTGGAAATCAAAATACCCGAAGTATAATTAAAAACTCAAATGCATTGGCTGGCACATGTAATATATCTTGGTTAATATAGATACTGCAGGGCGCCTACTCCTTCTACACGTGGCCAAGTGCACCAATTCTTGCGCATTTTTTGTGGGAACGCCGTCAAACTCTGGTCTGCAAACGGATTCTGGAGCTGGGCGCTGGAACGGCGCTCCCCGGCATACTGGCCGCCAAGTGCGGCGCTCAGGTGGTGCTCACCGACAATTGCATACTGCCCAAATCCTTAGCGCACATACGCAAATCCTGCCTGGCCAATCAACTGCAACCGGGCATTGACATCGACGTCGTCGGCCTCAGCTGGGGTCTTCTGCTGAACAGCGTGTTTCGATTGCCTGCATTGGACCTGATCATAGCTGCCGATTGCTTCTACGATCCCTGCGTTTTCGAAGATATCATTGTGACGGTGGCGTTTCTGTTGGAGCGCAATCGTGGCGCCAAATTCATATTCACATATCAGGAGCGCAGTGCGGATTGGTCAATTGAGGCGCTGCTCAAAAAGTGGAAGCTGCATGCGTCCAGCATAAATATGGATGAGATTGGCAAGGAGTCCGGAGTGGATTTGCTTGAGTTTATGGGCGGGCATACGATACACCTGCTGGAGATTACGCTCATTGAGCACCAGCGAGTCGCAGATTTAGTAGAGTAACAATAAAAATATGGAAAATAATCAAGAAACGAATTATTATGTAATAATCAGTAATATATGTGAATACATTTATTCTTTATCGGGTTGGATAATTTTACTTCAGTGCGTTACAAATTTGTTTAATTAAATTATTTGATATTTTTTGCCAGGGAATTAGAAAATTATTTTTTCAGACTCGCGCGCCTTTTTTTGGTTACATTGAGTTAACAGCGTCTTTCGTCGCTTAACAGAGCGCTGGCAAATGGCAAATTTCATTGGCATTCACACGTCAATGTCGACAAGTATTTCACAGACAGCGAGCGTCGCTGTCGCTTTTTAAAAGTCGTGCACTGTTTTATTATTTATTTGGAAACCAATAAATTACATATAATACTTTATTATATAGTAGCACAAAACGTTAACAAGTTCGTGCAGTTCGTATTATTAGTTGTTGCTGCAACAGCTTGGGATTTCCATTTCGATTTCGCTACAAAGCCGTGCCTGTGTATTAGTGTGTGTGTATTTCTATTGTGCCTGTGAAAAATCGAAGTTATTGCATTACGTTGCGCCAGCTGCCCAGCTGCTTGCCTGCCCTATGTTAATGGTGAGTGCTGTCTGCGAAGGAATGTTTCCGCATATTATTAACAACGCATTTTGTTACTGCTGCCGCTCAACTGCTGCTGTGGGCGTCGCTTGTGGTCTTGCCTTAAACAATGTAGTTGCTTCAATTATTAACTGCAAATTTAATTAGTAACGAGAAGAAACGGAACGGTAAGCGACGACATTTTGTTGACGCACGACGCTTTTTGAGAAACATTTGCTGTTATGATTGATCCGTTAATTCGAAAACGCGAGCGAGTGTGAGCTTACGTCTCACTCACATGCTCAACAAGAGCAGAGAGCGATTGAGTGAGTGAGAAGCGAAACGCCGACAAATACATTAACGATAACTAAATACCCTGCGCTAACCATGTACCTGGCATGCGTGAGTGTGTGTTATTTATTAAGAGGAGCATGGGTAGGGGTAACTTATTTTCATGTCTTATTTATGATGGCTTGTCGCACAACAGAGAAAAATGCGCGGGATATGATTTCATCGGGGGGTGCGTGTTTTCCAAAGCAAGATTTGGCTTTTTCGGCATATTCATCATTAGATAGATTTGCAAGCCGGATTGTTAAAAATAAATATAGATGTTCTTGCCATAAGAATAGCATTTAGCTGAAAGAAAAATGAAGGCAAATTCTAAATATGGCATTGCGACCCATTTAATTTTGTCGCCTCTTCAAGCAGCGACTCTTTTCAAGCATAACGGCTGACACTGCAAAAATTCCTTGGCCCAACATTTCATCCACAATTAAGCTCAATTTTGAAACATTAAATTTGATTGCCTAAGACCAGTAATTCCCAGATTACAAAAAAAAAAAAAATAGCCAAATGGCTGAATTAGCAGCGCTCTCTAAATCGGAAGTTCTGGTCGATTGAGTTAGCTTTGATTTTACTTTAGGCTCTTCACTGCAAACACGAACTCAACAGTTTCAAATTTCAATTGATTATTTCGCTTTCAGCTAGTCGCATGTTCGCCGAGCTAAATCATTGATTAAGTCGCTAACAGCAACTGACAGACAACACTTAGAGGCAGCATGGCCGAGGATACCGAATACAAAAAACTACCGATCGAGGAGCGATGTGTTCACAAGCTGTGGAAGGCACGCGTCGATGGCTACGAGGAGGCGGCGAAAGTCTTTCGCGAACTGGATGATGAACGCTCACCGGAATGGTCCAAGTATGCGGGACTAATCAAGAAAATGGTCATCGACTCGAATGCGCTTGCGCAGGAGAAGGGTCTGGAGGCAGCGCTCATATTTGTGGAGAACAGCGGCCTGGCTGGCCGGACAGTAGGTGATGTTATGTCAGGCATCGTTCAGAAATGCATCGCCGCACCCAAGACCAAGACAAGAGAGCTCTCCGTGCAGGTCACGCTCATGTATGTTGAGATTGAGAAGCAAGAGGCCGTCGTGGAGGAGCTCGTAAAAGGCATGGATCACAAGAATCCCAAAATTATGTCCGCCTGCGTAGCGGCAACCACCCAAGCAATGCGTGAATTTGGTTCCAAGGTTATCGGCGTTAAGGCTTTAATAAAGAAATTGGCTATACTATTATCTGATCGTGACAAAGGTGTGCGCGATGAAACCAAACAGTTGGCCGTTGAAATCTATCGCTGGATTGGCGCCGCCATGAAGTCACATATTTCGTCATTACCGCAGGTAACCATCAAAGAGCTGGAGGAAGAGTTTGACAAACTAAAAGGCGAACGCGCCGAGCCAACCAGGTAAGTTCCGCTCTCAACTATTCACTTCCTATCGATAATTTTACTTTGCCTGCAGATACCTAAAATCTCAACAGGAAAAGCAGGCTAAAATTGCAGATCAGGCCGCCACTGAAGATGCGTACAATGGTGAATACGATGCCTAAGGCAGTTTATTATTATTATCTTGACTATGTATACCTATAAGCAGACAGCGAAACCCCCCTAAAATTCGTCAAGAAAAATCGTAAGCAAGCATTAAAAGAAAAAGTCTGTTGTCACTCGCCGAGTTATTCATATTCATCACTAGGTATAATTTACAAACATTGAAAATTTCCTAATACTCTATACTTTTGGGGTAAACATAAGTAGAGGATCTATCAATTTTGTTGTAGATCATAATCTTCTTACAAAGGTTTTAATTTAATGAATATTGATTCAAACAGTCCGCACGATCTACACGTCTTCTGCTTTCTTTCATAATAGTCCATCGCTAAGCAGTGTTCCATCCCTTTGCTTGGATGAACATCCGATATACTTCCAAAGAAGGAAGAATATTGCCAAACTTACAATATGAATGATTGACTTTATTGTATAGTTTTTATTAATGTTCATGCTATTTTATATAGACGACGATGCAGAGGCTGGCGCAGAGGAAGTTGATCCTATGGATCTAATTGATCCCGTTGATATACTCTCCAAGATGCCTAAAGATTTTTACGATAAACTCGATGAGAAGAAATGGACACTGCGCAAAGAGTCGCTGGAGGCACTGGAGAAGCTACTCACAGACCATCCCAAGCTTGAGGCCGGTGAATATGGCACTCTGGTCAATGCGCTCAAAAAAGTCGTCACCAAGGACTCAAATGTAGTGCTCGTAGCCATGGCTGGCAAATGCCTGGCGATGCTGGCTAAGGGTCTCTCCAAGCGCTTCTCAAGCTATGCATCGGTAAGTGAAACGAAATTTAAATATCTATCTTAGAAAGATAATCGAATATATTTATATTTAAAGGCCTGCGTGCCGGCGTTACTGGAGAAATTCAAGGAGAAGAAGCCCAATGTGGTGAGTGCTATGCGGGAGGCAATGGATGCGATTTATGTGTCCACAACGCTGGAGGCACAACAAGAACATATTGTGGAAGCGTTAACTAACAAGAATCCCAGTGTCAAATCAGAGACAGCCCTGTTCCTGTCTCGTGCACTTAGTCGCACACAGCCGACTGCATTAAACAAGAAACTCATCAAGCTGCTAACCACCACGCTGCTGAAGACACTCAACGAATCCGATCCCACGGTGCGCGATAGCAGCGCCGAGGCGTTGGGCACACTAATGAAACTCGTAAGCGAAAAGGCGCTGGGACCGCTCCTCACAGATGTGGATCCGCTAAAGATGGGCAAAATCAAGGAGTGCCACGACAAGGCCGAAATTAAGATTAAAGTAGCCGCAATCAAAAAGGAGGCGCGTCCGGCCACAGCGCCGTCGTCCAAAGCAGGAGCTGCAGCCAAATCCAGTGGCGGTAGCGTCGAGCCTAAAGCAATTACGCGTCCGGCCACGACAGGTGCACGCAAAGTGATCAAGAAACCAGCGACATCGGCAAATGCAGCACCCGCTGCATTGTCCAAGGCAGCCAGTGGCAAAGCGTTGGCCTCCGAGCGCGAACTGACACCCGAGGAGGTGCAAGATAAAGCCGATGAGCTGCTGCCTGCCGATATACTGAATGGTTTGGCGGATAGCAACTGGAAGAATCGTTTGGCCGCTGTGGAGCAGCTGCTAACGCAAATTCCCAGCTACGATGCTAAGCAGGCGGGCATATCTCAAGTTCTGGTGCGCACCGTTAGTGGACGCAAGCCTGGCCTCAAGGAGACAAACTTTCAAGTGCTCAAGCTTAAGCTGGACGTAATTCGAAGTGTGGCCGAAACTTTTCCGCTTACAGCCGTCACCGTGGATCATGTGGTCAATGAGATAACTGAGAAGCTGGCTGATGCAAAGAATGCTGGAACTGCTGCCGATGTGCTTACCGCTTTGGCAGAGGCCACCAAACTGGAGCTCGTTGTTGGTAAAGTTTTGAGCTTTGCTCTTGATCAAAAATCGCCAAAGGTGCAGTCCGAGGCATTTAACTGGATAAACAAGGCCATCACTGAGTTTGGCTTTAAGCTGCAGCCCAAAATGCTAATCGATGATGTGCGCAAGGGTGTCCAGAGCACAAATCCGACAGTACGCGGCGCTGCTATCCAACTTGTGGGCACCATGACCATGTATATGGGCAATGCTCTAATGCTATTCTTCGATGGCGAGAAACCAGCACTCAAATCGCAAATTCAAACCGAATTCAACAAGAATCTGGGCGAGAAACCGCCCAGGCCAATACGTGGCGTGCAGTGCAGTAGCGCCGGCCCCGAAGATGATGATAGTGAAGATGGCGCCGCTCGAGGATCGCCTGAACCCATCAACTTGACCGATCTCTTACCACGTGTTGATATCTCGGGTCAAATTACAGAATCGCTGCTTAAGGAAATGTCTGACAAGGATTGGAAGACACGCAATGAGGGACTCACCAGGCTGCAGGCCATCATCACCGAGGCCAAGCTGATAAAGCCTAGTATTGGTGACCTTGCGCCAGCACTGGCACATCGTCTTCTCGACTCCAATGCGAAAATTGCGCAGACGGCCCTTTCCATTTGCGAGCAGCTGTCGACTGCAATGGGCGCTGGCTGTCGTAGTCATGTGCGTGTCCTCTTCCCAGGCTTTCTCCATGCGCTGGGCGATAGCAAGAGTTTTGTGCGTGCCGCGGCGCTCAATTGCATCAATAGCTTTGGCGAACAGGGTGGCTATAAGGAGTTCTTCGAGAGTGAAATGATTGCCGATGCCCTCAAAACTGGCTCGCCGGCTCTCAAGGTTGAGTTGTGGGCGTGGCTAGCTGAAAAGTTGCCGCCATTGCCACCAAAGTCTATACCCAAAGAGGAGCTGACCACAATTGTGCCGCATCTGTATGCGCATATCTGTGATCGCAATGTGGATGTGCGCAAGAACGCCAACGAGGCTGTGTTGGGCTTCATGATTCATTTGGGTTTCGAGTCAATGGCTCGAGCACTCGATAAACAGAAGCCCGCCTCCAAGAAGGACATCATGGCCGCACTGGAGAAGGCACGGCCTAATTTGCCGGTTAAGCCACTGCCCAAAGGTAAACAGCAAGCACCCATACCCGAAGAGGCCAAGAAAGTGGTGCGCAGCGGTGGCGCTGCTGCGGCTCAAAAACAGGGTACGGCTAAAGCAGCTGGTGCCGGCGGCGACAAGGGTAGCGCACCGCCAGCCTCGCGCAAGAAGGATGAGGATGTGGACATGTCCCCGCTGCTGGCGGTGAACAACATTAAAAATCAGCGACTCATTGATGAGCAAAAGATGCGTGTACTCAAGTGGACATTTACCACGCCGCGTGAGGAGTTCACGGATTTGCTGCGCGATCAGATGACCACAGCCAATGTGAACAAGGCAATGATGGCAAATATGTTTCACGATGACTTCCGGTATGTTTATATCCAATTTGGTATTTATCTAATATAAGAAATTAAAGTCGACCCAGTAGACATCTTTTGGGAATTTCATTTTGAGCTATGAAATATGCTAAAAGTATATTAAATTCTTAAAGAATGAGAGCGATATATAATTGAAGTCATTTAATTCGCTGCTTATTGTTTATTGTAATGTAGTGAAAAGTATATTTGTTAACTTATTGAAAATGTTACCACATCTTGAGAGCACATTAAACGTTTATTCTCTGTTTCAGATATCATTTGAAAGTCATAGAACAGTTGAGCGAAGATTTGCCGAATAACAGCAAGGCGCTGATTTGTAATCTGGATTTAATACTTAAGTGGCTGACGCTGCGCTTCTATGATACGAACCCTTCTGTGCTTATTAAGGGTCTCGAGTATCTAGCATTAGTGTTCCAGATGCTGGTCGAAATGGAGTATATGATGGCAGAGAACGAGGGCAGCAGCTTTGTGCCCCATCTACTGTTAAAGGCAAGTCGCCAAATCACAAATAAAATTTGATGTTGCAACAAATGTCGTTTTATGCTTATGTCCATACAGATTGGTGATCCCAAGGATGCTGTCCGAAATGGCGTGCGCCGCGTGCTGCGACAGATTAATCTCTTGTATCCCTTTACAAAAGTCTTCTCGTATGTTATGGATGGCCTCAAATCAAAGAATGCGCGCCAGCGCACCGAGTGCCTGGACGAGTTGACCTTTCTCATCGAGTACTACGGACTGAGCATTTGCCAACCATCCCAGCAGGTGGCACTCAAGGAAATAGCTCGACAAATCTCGGATCGCGACAACTCTGTGCGTAATGCGGCGCTTAACTGCATTGTGATGGCATACTTCCTGGCTGGCGAAAAGATATATAAGCTAATTGGTCAGCTTAACGAGAAGGATCTCTCCATGCTGGACGAGCGCATTAAGCGCGCCAAAAAGACAAGAAAACCATCTGCATCTCCAGAGATGCCAGCTGGAGTCAAGCAACCGACGCAGGTTGTGCAACAAAGCAGCATTGAGATTGAAGATGCGGTTGGCAATGGCTACGATGAGTTGCCGCCACCAGATGAGGAAGGGTAAGTGTGTTACTATAATTATCGAAGACACGTGACTTCAATCAAGCACAAAATTAGAACAAAGCTAGAGTTTTTACATACTGTTTGGCAAGACTGAAAATTACTGTTTTTTTTTTAAACCTTTATTATGCTATACAAATTAAATTATTTGTTTCAAAACAATCGAAGTTGAAAAATTTTAAATTGTATCTTATACGTTTCGAGATGAAATTAAAAAGTGATAATGTCTATAATTGTGAACAATTGTAAATCGATTCGAAGTGAAATATTAGTAATTTCTGGAAAATTTATGATTTGATATTATGTACTTTTTATTTTGTGTGTTTTGGCTTATTTTCTTTTCTATTAATTTTGCCACATAGCTGCCAGCAGCCAGAATTAAATGCGTATGGCGAAAGCAACAGACTGGCGGAGCGGAATGCCACAATCGTTGAAAGCAAATTATACTCCCTCACTCGACAGGCGTAAAGTGGCCTTTTCTTTTATCAATATATATGTTTGCACTCATAATTTGTTTGCTTTGTTGTTGTTGTTATTGCTGTGTGATTTTTGCTTGCGCTCTTTTCATTGCTACAGTTCGCTCAGTTCTAATTGCCTTTGTTGTGTCGTTCTGTATAATATGCATTTCAGTAGCTATTACGAATATCACATTGTCGATGTATAAGAAGTGCCCATATACGGCAAGAGTTTGTGTATTTCCAAATCTAAGTTGAAATTCACGTTTATTTTTCACAGCACATTTGATCAGGTACCATCAGCGCAGGTGCTGCAACTACAGCAACAACTGCAGCTGCAACAGCAGCAGGCGCAGCAGCAGAGAACGAGCGGTCCATTTGGCCTTGATCCGGAGGTGATGGCCGAGATCGAGAAGGACTGGGTGCGCGTCGATCAAATGATCTTTAAGGAAATGCCCACAGTGGACATCTCGCCCCTCTATGAGCCCATTAAGGTTCTACCAACACGCGATAGCTTCATGTATCCACAGGAGAAATTCGATCGACTCATAGCGCGCTCACGTTTCATTCAACAAAATCGAAACACATCGCCACAGGCAAATCCCAACATGGCCACCGGCACTTCACCCTATCGCAGTCCCATGCGAATGCAAATGGAACATCAGGCAAATCAATCTCATTTTGATAGCAACGTTCCCAAGTATGTTGAAGAAAGTGGACTTTGTCTAAATGTCTGCTATAGTTGATTCGGCTGTTAAGGCTGCTCAGTAACATTACAAAATCGAATATACCTGCAAGTGCTCCCTACACATTTTCAATGAGTGCATGTTTTTGCCGTCTCTTTACAGCTTGGCGGATGTGCTGCCCAAACATGACCCGCAGCTGGTGAAGATCATTAAGCAAGTCAGCAGCATTGACACGCTAAAAGCGCGTGCAGCCATCAACGAGCTTACTGAGATTATTGAAGCACCCGAAAAACAGGCCGTGTTGCGCGACTACGAAGAAATATTTATACAAAATGTGCTGGCACAGCTAAAAGTGAGATGCTTGCATTGTTTTTATAAAATGTATATAATTGTAGAGTAATAAAAATGCTCTTTGCTTGTAGAATCTCTCGCAGCTGCCCTTGTCGCAGGCGCTGGTTGTCTACCAGCCATTGCTGTCCATTTTGTACACATTCTTCAATGCCAGTATTCTGGGCAAAACGCTGAGCGTAGCCTGCATAAAGAATCTCATGTCTACGCTGCTGCATCTGTTGGCTGATCAACGGCTCACAACCGGCGAAGATGGCCAATACAACAAGGTAATTAATGGCATATGCCTTAAAGTGCTGGACAAGGTCAACTTTACGAACATATACTGGTAAGCATATTTTGTACACATATCTCAGGATATAACTCACCAACTAGTTTTCAATCTCATGCAGCGCCCTAATACGTTTGCTAAGAGAGTCCTGTCCGGTTGCTAATCTGCCCAAATTCACCGATTTACTTATGAAATGCATTTGGCGGAACATTAAAATGCTACCAGAACGTTCCAATGAGCTGAACTACGATGCTGTAATCTTGGAAGTGCATGAATTTATGCTGGCACTGCCCAGCACCTGGTGGCAAAATCGACCCTCGGATACGCCACTACGCACGATCAAAACAATAATACACAACATGGCCAAGGTGAAGGGCAATGCCATATTGCAGCATCTCAATCAGATACCCACACACTCGGAGCTGCACACCTATTTGATACGCATCTTGAAGGTAAACGGGCAGCCATTCCATTTATCGTATCATACATCTTTCTATATGTGTGTGCAATTCATTTTATAGAATTTCCAGAAGGACGGCACTGTGTCCGGCACTGGTGTCTCACCTCAGCGTCAGCAATTTCCAGGGAAGGATATAGGTGCAAAGCGCATATCGCATCAAACGCATGACACAGTGTCACAAATTTTCAAGTTAATCTCGGATAAGGATACTAAACAGCAAGGACTGCAGAAGCTATATGACTTCAAGGTACGTTTTTGTATTGCCTTGGCCAGAATAAGACTCTAAAATTTTAATTTGATCATTACAGCAGCAAAATCCTGACATAGATCTGAGCACTTTCCTGCAAGGCGCCAGCGTAACTTTCCACAAGTACATTGAAGAGGGTCTCGCCGAAATAGAACGCAACCAAAACGCAGGATCGACGCAGGCGCCCGATAATCGCACAGGTTAGTGGTGTCCACAGCTACCAGACTAATAGCAATTTTTAACTACCCGCACCTGTCTACTAACATACTCTATAACCAACCTGCAGCTGCTACACGTTCTTATCTCACAGATGTCAACCATCAAAATGTGCACGATCCGGACTATTGGATGGACCGTTTGCAGAAGATGATGTCTACGCGGCACAACTCGGAGGATGGCTCCAACATGCTGGACAATAGGGTGGCCGACGAGAATTTGTGCTTGAACTCAATGAACTCACAGAAAGTGTCACTTATCAGGCGTGAGGTGGGTGTGCTCTGAATTTCCTAGGCAACGCAAACTAATTTGATTTTAATAATTGGTAATTTAATAATACGAATATATTTCGTTGGCCTATGTTTTCTGGTTTATCCTGCAGAAACCCGAATTGTCGCCTAATCGCCTGCAGCATATACAGGCTAAGCTGGCGCAGATTAAAAAGGAGAATCACGCCCAATAAGTATGGACGACAGCCGTATTACTATTTAGTTTACCCGTTCTGCTATGGATTATTATATCTATATATATATTACATATTATTGCTGATACGCAAACGAGATATGCTATCCAACTCTTAAAGCGGCCGCGTAAACCACATAAACAATTTATTATTTAACATATTTACGTATGCTTATAGACTCTCGGTATAATCATAATAATGTTTAAAAGCAGGTTAACAACAACTACAATAACATTAATAATAACATCAGCATACTACATACCTACTATTTAACACTACAAGCGAATGTAAAAGCAAATTATCTACGTATTAGCACTGAGTTCGTTTTTCAATTGGTTGAGTTTAAGATCTACAGTTTTAGTCTGTTCTATTCGTCGTTTGTTAAGTTAGTTCCTTGCTATTACAATTGAGTTTAAATTCAAAGTTGAAGCAATAACATGTTAAAGATTTGTGTATTAATAAAATCGAATTATGTTTTCTTTCAAATTATTGTATAAACCTTGTTATGTGGCTGTACCCAACCGATATTGATTTTAAGCCAGGCCAGGCAAATGGCCAACATGCTCAGTGCGTGTTGAAGAACTATTATTATTAATACAAACATACTCTACACACTACAATCTCCACGTAACTTGATAACTAACAATTTACTACAAATCATTCACGTTTTGATTTAACATCTCTTTAGTTTAAGCCTCATTCAGTTTAACAAACATACACATACACATATACACACCAACATTCATAAACGAGTACTTTTTGTAACATCCCCATTATTTATGCAACAAAATAAATGTTCTATTTATAAATGATCTAATCTGCCACAGGCACAACGTCCTCAGTTATTTCAGTTAGCTCCTCTTCCTCCCCATCACCGTCGCCATTCTTTGGCTTTGCATATCGCGACGAAATGGTAGCCACTCTTATGGCCGCCTTGAAACCGACGCGCGCCTTCATCTTAGCCAACTTTGCCTTCCAGTTCTCATCGCGCGACGGCAGCGCATTCAAGTACTCAATCATCTCCTCCTTTTTGGGATCCACAATGGCCAAGACCGACATACAGCCATCCACAGTGCCCAGCACAATGGCACGCCCATCCTTGCTGCTCTTGATGGCCGTCAGCTCAGCTTGCAGCCTATAGTTGGCTATCATCTCTGTGTCGGCGGTGCGAAAGACGCGAATCGTCTTTCTGCCGCTATGATAATACGCCACATACTCATCGTTTTCCGTGAATATGCAAATGACGGAAAAGACGCCCTCTGCGATCTTGGGTATAAAAGTCTTCACCGTGGTTCCCTTGCGCAGCTCCAATAGCTCCAGCCCACCACGCGTCGGTGCATATAGCCCACATTTGCCATCCCTTGTGAGACTGCCACCCCATTTCGCTATGGAGCGCACATGCTTCTTGCTTTTGATGTCCATGATGCTGCCCTTCTCGCTGCTAATCACAGCCACTTGATTCGCCTTGTGTGGCATGGGCACCAATGCGAACACCTCCTGTAAAGTTAATCCTTCTCAGATCAGATGTAAGTTAATGGGTTTATAGCCTATATGACCTACCTTAATAGCACAACCTTTAAGTAGTATTTTTGATACGAATGCGCCATTCGTGGCGCTATAAAGGCCCAGGCAATCTTTGTTGGACTTGTCCACAGTAACCACTACAATATAAGCATTATCAGCTGTTATAACTGATTGCCGAAATGGCATGCCAGTTATCATGCGTATGGGAAAATCAAAGCGAAATAGTATTGTGCCTTCTGCAAAATAAGAGATAATGAAATCAGCGTATTAATAAACACTCATATATATATAGGTATCTTCTTTGTCTTCAAAGGAACTTTGTCCTAATTATTCCAAGGAACATTTTTGATTGATTAAAAATGTGTATTAATTGGACATATTTTTTCCTGAAAAATACCTTTGACTCATATTAGAATTTATACTGTCTGTGTGGATCTTAAATTTATTCTGCGCAGTTATGTCCGACAATTCTTTACCTGGAACCGAGCGAACTGTTGTAATGGCCGTTAAGCGATTCGTCTCATCGGCACCTGCTGCTGCTGCTGCAGCTGCAATGATATCTCGTTGATTGATATTGGGCACCGATACGGTCAGCACTTTATAGCCGTAATCCATGAGTGTTATCTGCTGAATGCCGGGCTGATCGTCGCGGTAAATCACCTGCTCGGAAACGCGATTCCAGATCAAAAACTTGCCCGTCTCCGATGAGATAATATACCGTCCATCCGGTGTGATTTCCGCGTGCGTAACAATGGCGCCCAAGGGACTGTCTGCCAGCTTGGCCAGCAGGCGGCCGGAGCGTGTCTCCCACACGCCCACACAGCTACGAGTAACTGTCACAGCCATGTCCACTTCGGAGAGACTGATGTCGTCGATTTGCAGCTCGTGGCGATCAATAACGTGAACCTTTTCGAATATGTTGTTAATGTTCCACACCTTGACTGAACGATCTATGGAGGATGTAACCAAATTGTTCCAATTGCCAATGGTGAGCGGCTCCAGTTGTATGATACGTCCGAAATGAGCATCCAAGACTTTGGCCAGCTGTCCAGTGTTCAGATACCAGACGTAGAGATTCTTGCGAACACCAGCAACTGCATAATCCAGCTTAGAGCTGACCATAATTGAATTGGACTGCATGATGCGAGTGGTGATGTTGCGAACGCCATGCGGCAAGGCCAAGTACATTGCACCCTCGAATATGGGTGCCCGTTCACTACCCAATTCCTGGTTGCCAAAATCCCAGATAACAAAACCCTTGCCAGCGGTGCCAAGCAACATGCGATCGTTTTGGTGCTGGTCCAGGCGCAACTGCAGCAGCATTTCCTTATCATCGTTCTCAAATCGTGGCAGCGTCTCCACGAAGCTCCAGTGTATTTCACCCGTTTCCTCGTTTTCCGTAAAATCATAGACAGATACTTCAAAATTGTCCTTGTTGGCACAGCCATAAGCACGCGTGCGTCCTTTGTTCATGACCAAAGCGCTGAAGAACTGCACCGAATTTGAATAGTTTGTCGTGCGACAAGAGTCCAAACGCAGGCGTATTTCATTAATGGAGCCCGACCAAAAGATCACATTGTAATCGGTTGGAGTGAAGAATTCCATTGCTGCAGTAGAGAATGAGATTTTTAGATAAATTACAAAAAATTATAGTAAATCTGCCATCACAATAAGCTAGTTGTACACTTGGGTAGACGTATTTATTATGTTTAGTAAATTGTTGAAAATTTCAAATACTTACACAATATCTCCCAGTCTGTGTTCTGTCCCGGCACTTCAAAGATTTCCACCAAATTGCCACGCATGTCGAATTTCGCCCAGCGCAGCTTGCAAATTACAAAAAGACTAAAAACCGATTAGTTGTGGAGTAGGTCTGAACCCACGACGAACATACTTTTGGTTTAGCAGATATAAGCCACTAATGGGACCATCACAATCCTCGAATGGACTGTTGATAACCACAAACTCACTGGAGAGCATGTTGAGCAGCACCGTCTGATTGTTGTTCGAATAGGCAGACGCCCACTTGTTATCCGGACTGAGGACTAGTTGCTGCATGATGCCTTCAATGCCGGGATTCACATCTCGAGTTAGATCCGATGTGGACAAATCAAAGGTAATGAAATGCGTTGAAATGGAGACCATATAACGCATATCGCTGGTCAGGCAGAAGGCAAATACTGCGAACTGATGACCCTCCAGAGAGTACTGCAATGGAAAGTGTTGTTTACGTTGGGATCGATTAGAAAATGCCTGCAAAACTCACCTTAAGTGGTCCGCCAGGTGTGTGCAGACAATGATTGACCGGAATGAGTGCACAATCCTTGGGTCCACAGCGATCACAGGCTCGTAGCAACATCTTGATATTGGGATTGCCACCAATCTCGGGCAGCAGTCGTCCAATGAGCTGCGGTGCCAGCATATTGGGATAAATGGCCAAAATGGCACCACCCAAGCGCAAAGCATCCGCCACCAGCATCAGTTCACGTCTCGACTCCTTGTCCTCCGTGTTGGTCGATGCATCCTCGAAATCAGCCAGCACTGACTGCAGCGGACAACTCGAAAGCTTGGCATGCAGCCAATCATAATTGAAGAGCACGTGCTCGAACAGATCCTTAAAGCGACGCGAGCGCACGAAATGAAAAGGCAACTCCCCAAACTGCAAGATTTTGGAAAAACCTAAGTAAGGCTTTGAATTAGATTCGATTTCGTGTTCGTACTTTGCGTAAATTGTAGCGCTTGGACAGGCCATCCTTGCTGGTGAAGACCAGCGGCTGTATCGGCACTTTACGGTCTGCAGATCCCTCCTTGTCAGCCAGTCCAAAACGATGCCTCTGAATCTCCGTGAATTTAAATGGCTTCGGTATGCCGCCGCCCCAAATGCCCAAATAATAATCTGCAATCATGGAATGAAAATATATTGCCATGTTCATGTTCTTAAAGTAGCGCTCCTTGGCTGTGTCCTTGAATTGTCTGTGATACCTGTGGAGCATATGATAATAATATCCTTTAGTATATAATTTACAATAAAAGCATTTCAAATTTGTAAGTTCCAAGTGTTTCTGGGAAAGTTATCCAATGTTATACAAAAGCTGGGAAATTTTAATAATATTGAGTAAGATTCTATGCTTGAAAAATTGATTTCCATCCTTGTCACGATTCGCAAAATGTATTACAACTTCCACAAATTTCTTAAAACTTTTTGAACCCCAGCTTAACTTAACTTCCTGATAAGCATATCCAGCTTAGTGACAAGCTTAGAGATGAGTAAGGAGTCAGTTCATATTTTATGCAGAGCTTTAAAAATTACTTAAAGTCAATCTGAAAATATTAAAAATTAAACCCATTGAATCTTGGAACAGCTTGAAATAAATGTCGTTTGAAACAGATTTGATAATAACTATAGTGTTGTGATGATAGTTAGACTAGCTCTTTAAACTTGGGGTCTAATCTAATCAACTGATTCCTAACTATTATTCAGAATTAAGCAGCTTTATGTATATGGTTCATATCTATTTTCATTCTAGATGCCTCAATTTTGTTGAAATATTCAGAACCTAAAAGAATTCGCACTAATTATACCAGTTCATAACATTGACGCCATCCGCTTCCCGTTCACTCAGATAGTTGGGCAGATCGTTCCTGATGCGTGTCCAGAGCAGAGGGGGAATACGACGCGTTGGGGGCATATGGTACTGATAGACATCATCCAAGACCTTGTCGTCCAATGAGATGAGATCTTCAAGTTCGCTTTCGGATAGACCTGATTTGGAGGCGGTAATGTAGGCCAATGCGTGAAAGACCAAGATGCGACCATGCTGCTTCTCCACACGCTCAAAGAGCAACATGATTGAGTCCATCACGGTGTTGGCCAGATGGGTCTCCTGTGGACGCGTATAACTGCGCCATCGACAAATCTCGGCAAAGACCAGCTTCACAAATATGGGCAGTGAGCATTTGCTAAACGCATTGGCTACCAAACGCCACTGGTAGTTGTTAAGATCGCGACACGCTGTCTTCATCCACATTTTGATCACGTTCATCGCCAGATCTTCCCCCAGCGCCGTCACCTCTATGAAGTTCTCCTCCACATCAATCATTTTGCATAGCACATGATATTCATGAGAAACTGTCGGATTCGCCGGTTCATTCGCACACGAAATGATAATCTGTGAACAATCCCAATCGTATTTATACAATAAGAGGGGAGGGGCAGATTGGGTAAAAGTATATGATACATCAGATTGCCTCATGCAGAACGGCATTTCTAGAGTCGTTTTGGGTGAGGGTGCCAAAAGTTGATAGATTTTGGTGTTAATTGCGAGTAATATTGTTTAGCACGCACATGTCAAGCAATTGGAAAAACTTACAACGATTGGGAAGGCATTAACAATTTTAGTAACACATATAAAAATACATTGTATGTACATATACCTGGTATTGGCAGCATGCAATTTTCGAAACTTAAAATAGAAATAAATCTAAAACTTTTTAAATGTTTTTTCATGCAGTGCTTTACAAAATGGCCTAACTTGGTATGGAAACGAGATGGGTTCCACTTTCTTGAGCCTATTCTATTGTATATATTGTATTTTAAGAATTTTGATTGATTGGCAATCAATGATTAATTCAGATATTATAGATTGACTGTGCAAAAATATTCGAGTATTTGCTAGTACTGGTTTGTAACGTGAGTTTTGACATGCAGAAGTTCTTATAGTACACGTTTAGAGACCTTAAATTATTTTAAAGTTCTTGTTTTCTTAAATTAAAATCATTGAATAACGCAAAATAAAAATGTCGTCAATTTGGATATTAATAAGATAAGAGTTCTAACCGTGTACTTAGTGAATATACAAAATGGCATGCATTAACAAAATATTGATTTATATTAAATATTTAAGGACATGCAGTACATGCAGCTGTTGAGCTCATTGAGCCGATAGTAAGTAAGTAAGACCAGCGATCTGTTTGTCGCACTCACCTTACAGTGGGCTGGCAAACGTGTTGGTATCCAGGATACCTTATTTGAATCTTGAGTGCCCGTCAATTGATCGACAGAATCTAAGTATAAGGTTAACGGCTGATTGGAATTTGCATAAGTTAGTAATTGCTTAAAATATGCTGTTAATGGCACAATATCATCTGGTATATTCTCAAAGGGTAGCATATAGTTGTACGATATCTGCATAGTTTAACATATTTAATGAGTAGAAACACAATATGGATAAGTTATGTAGCTGTAAATAATGGATGGAAATCACCTGCTGACATATTGATATGAGCGTTGCCGTCAAGGCGCTCGAATCCGGCGTGGTGCCAAGGAACCGAATGATATTGATGGGTCGCTTGTCGGCAAACCATTCGGTGGCAACCAGCGCAGCACTCTTGGCCAGCAATGAAGTTTTGCCACAGCCTCCGTCACCAAAAAGGACAAGTGGCTTATCTGAATCCCCCAGCATATATCGCTTGATACGCTCGCAACTTTCTTCGCGGCCGTAAAAGATCTTCACCGAATTGTTACAAGCGTGCAAATGCTGTAGGATCTCAGTTACTATCTGCCCCTGTGCACTGGAGTCTTCTTTGCGCATGGCCCTGTCCACGAGCTTAACAACATTCTTATAGAAGTGCGAAATGAAATGATTCAAATACTCTTCATGCGTCTCAATGTCCAGACCCTCTCGTCCAATCCACTCCACAGTGTATCTAAATAAAAAAAAATAGCTTAAAAATGTCCTGATCAACAATAATGATTAATGATTTTGCACTTACTTTTGAGCATTGCTAGATTCAATCTTGGCTGGCAACCGAGTATCCCTTAGATCACCCAGTAATTTAGCGGACTCCGTGTCCAAGCTGCGATTGATAATGTCCACAAAGAGCGAGGCTTTTTTAAGATTTTGCAAATTTATGTTGTTTATGTAGCGCACATAGGATAGGCAATGATTCTTTGTATTCTTCACATTCAGTATGCCATTGATAACCTCACGTTCCGTGACTAAATAATAAATGTACACTTTAAGATTCCTTCACAATTTTCGTTTTAAATTGTTTTACTTACCCGACATGAAATAGTTGTGCACATCGTCCTTTGACATTTTATTGCTGGCGCCCAACGAGGCAGTCGCTTTGCGCAGCAGTTTCTGCATCTTGTTGAGCGTATCCCACCAGACAGCCTGATCCTCTGCTTGCAGCTTGGGCACGCGCTGTAAATCACCGCACAAGTAAGTCGGAGAATTCTTTTTGCTTTCCACGAACTTACCTTGTTGTTGAAGTTAATTAAAATCGATGAAATCGGCTGCAGCACTGAAATGGGCGGTACAGCATTGCTATCTTTTTTGTACCATAGATCGAGCAGAGCACGATCCACGCCCATCGATGTTAGCTCTTCGCAAATTAAAGCCAATTCCGAGGATACTATGTATGTGGGTATGGGACGGTAGCCGTATTTTTGGCCCAGAAACACAATAAAATTGGGACCCATCGATAAACGCTGGCAATTTTTGATCTCACGCATGCAGAGCTCGGTAGTCATGTGATCGTCTGTGGCCTCATCTCTAACACCCCAACGCATGTCGACCACCTGAAATTCGAGACCATGTTTCTCTCGACAGTAGTCCTTGATTCGTGGATAACACTTGGCCATCAGTGTATTTCTCTCCATCGTTGTATCTATTTAGCAATTTAACAAATTATGTCAAACGCGATTACATAAGAGCTCAACACACACAAATATGATGCACAGCATTTTGTAATTGTAAGACACACCCGTAAACGTGGAGCTGGTAAAAATACGCACAATTTTCGAGCTAACCGGCGGCAGGGACTCCAGGGAGCCCAAGAATATGGAATCTATCGTGCGGTCATCCATGATTAGGTTCCAGTTGTAGCCTTCTAGCACTTAATTGTGGTGCACTTCTTTTTTAGGACGATCCGTAGAGGTTGAAATCCAATATATGTCTGCGCCAAACTGAGACCCAGAAAGTCAGCTAAAGTTCACATTATATTAGTTGCCGCTGTTTGATCGATATTGCGGATTGCGGATATGTGGCGCATTTGACAGTCGCCTAGTTGACGGGTTGTTTTGAGTTCAGCTCAACTGACACGCCAGCTAGCTTCGTTACCTACCTCCACTTTTAGGTAGCCACGGGCAACACTTGTTGCTGTCCTGCCGGCTGGCGGCATTGTTTTGATTGGAAAGCCGTTGCAGTTTGTTATTTAGTTGAAGTAAGTAGATCTCCATTCTGATTAATGTTGGCCGGATTTTTCTTTCTACAACAAGTGTTCTCAAGTGCTCTGGAAGTCTCATCAGCCGTGTCGTCGACAGTTGCGTGCTTGCCTTACATTCCCAGGCGTTGGCTTCTTACAACTTTCAAAGTCGTTGGCGGCTGACAACAAACGGTGCCACTTAATAGGCAGGCCTTCAGTTGCGGGTGCGACTTCTATAGCCTAGTCCTCATGCTATACCGTGTACTACAATGTATTTCTTTAAGTCTTCAACAATTGACCTCGACCCAGAGGTGTGCGTGTTTGTACGAATAAATCAATGTATGTTGTAAGTGGCGCAATTACGCCCAATTTTCATTCTACGCCCTTTGAACTAGTGCTGACTTTTGATAAAAGCTGAATGATTTTTGAGGTCAACAAATTTCGCCTAGTACCAGGTACGAGTAATCAATCCGATTACAGCAAAAGTTGAACGTTTTTATAAATACTTCAACTTGAGCAATATTTAACAAAAAGTGCAACTTATAAAAGGTTAACACGTTTCTAATAATTATAAACTGTATTCAGTATAAAGGATTCAGTAATTAATAAGAATATGTCCATGGTATTAGAATTTTTGTAATGAAATATAGGAGATATTTAAGTTAATCATCGCATTATTATTATTATAATCATTAAGTGTATCAATATTAAAAAGAAAAGTTTATAGCTTACTGCATTAGAAAATAATATCTCATCAGTTTATAATTATGTCTGCCAATTAAGTAATAAATTCAAACACAATGCTTGGGTTTTATAACAATATATTTATTTGTTGTTTTCTGTTTATTTTTCTTTTAATTTAATGAAGGTTTTTGATAGTTAGCAAATGTTTTATATTCCAATATATATTATTTTTGAGTTTTGATGAATTATGTGAAAAATGTTGCTAACGTTTCTTGAAAATGGGATGTACTTATCATGAGAGCTGTATGTAAAATATTTATCATAGGCCTGTTGATATATGTATGTATGTATAAATATTGAATTTAGTTTAGTAAAACGATTATTTGTTGCATATAATGCATACTTGTCTAAGATTTTGAAATGCGTTTAACTAATTTCATTTAAGTTGGCTATAGGAAAATGGATTATATTCTATAAGTGTTTTATATCAAACGTTAGTAAACCGATTTGTTTTTTTTTATTATTTTTTTTATAAGGATAAAACATGTTAATCACTTTTTGTTGTATATAGGGACTGTCGCGCAAATTAAATTAACTACGATTCCAATTGAATTGAAACTGCATTGCATATGCGATTGTTTATTATATTTAATTATTATTTTATGTAGCTATATTTCGATAATAAATAGTTAAACATATTGAACTAAACAGTAATCAAATAAAAATAATAAAAAACAAAACTAATTAATATTACAGAAGAAAATAAAACAAGTACAAGCTGCAGCGTCGAATCGAATCATAAATATTTTCTCTCTTATGGGGTTTTTAGTCAGCGATTTGCTGTCCATTTTGCAGGACCTTTGTTGATGTTGCTGCTTTTGTTGTTGTCATTGTTGCTGCTGCTGTTGATGGTGACAATGTTGTTGGTGTTGTTTTCTTAGATGCTGCTGCTGTGGATACTGCAGATTTTGTGTCCGGCTTGAGGTCCGGTATGGCTTTAGCCGCCAGTGCCAGCTTATGTATGTGTGGCGACGATGGCGACGTCACTGTTATTCTATAATAAGAAAAAGCTAATGGTTTACACGCACACACACACACATACGCACGCACACCAACAGGGGAGGCGCATTTTGGATAGGCGTTTTGGAAGGCGGGATGTGTTTGTTTGGCATATGTTGAATGCATAAACATATTTACAAAGCATTTTGGTTTTTATGAGTTTGTTTTTGTTTGGTTATCGTATTTTTTTTTGTTTTTTGTTGTTGTTGTTGATGGCGGGAGGCGGCGTTTTTTGTTTTTGGGTCAGTTTTGGATGTGGATGGCATGGTTTGTAGTTGTAGCATGTATGAAGTAATTATGTTAATTAGATATTAGCCGGCAAATAGCAAAACAGACCTTAAAAGCTAAGTAGCTAACTAACTAGCTAGCTACTGATAGTTATAGTTATACATATGCATAAGTATTATCGAGCTAATGCGACTACGGTGCTTAGTGCTTGTGCTGCCTGCTGTTTGAGTTGACTTCGTTATCAGCGTACCTAGGGCTGTTGTCGTCCTTTTCGCAGATCAGCGTGCGTGTGGTGAGCGGAGGGAGAGTCGGCCCGTTTAACGACTGCTGCGAACTACGCTTCGCATGCACGGGTCGCAGACGCTCCTCCAAATCGCTAATGGAGCCCACCGAGCTAATGCTATCCTCACTGCAGCAATAAAAATTTGTTTAGTTTGAATATTCACTGGGTATGCATTAACTCATATTCACCTCTCGCTTAGCTCCTCCTCACCCTCCTCTTCCATGGCCTGCTGCAAATCGGCAATGCGCTGCAGTGCCAATCGCAAATCGTTCTTTAGCGCCGTGCCCTCGGATTCCATGACCTCCATTTTCTTCTCCAAGTCCTTGCGTCGCGTCAACGACTCTTGTTCACGGCTGGACAGCGAGTTAAATTCTTCGCGCATGTCGCGCAAACTCTTCTGCGATTTCTTGAGCACATCCTGCGATTGCATTTCGCGCATCTTTGACTGTGTCACTTCGTTTTGCAGCTTCTCTAGCGACTCCTTGTGTCGGCTCACTTGTACCTCGAGACGTGCACGTGTCGCTTGCTCCAGTTCTAGACGCGACTCCAGCTCCTTGGTGCGCATCTCCAAACTACGAGAGAATTTAAGATTTTAGTTGTTATACTATAACTTGAGGTAATAATCGGTAATGCCCGGTTCTAGTTTTTAACTTTACATTAATTACTGAAGAAAAAGAATTTTGATTTCTATATTAGAAATATTTTTTTGGGGAATTTCTAAATGCCTCGAAAACACTGTCTGGTAAAGATATCACATATTACGATTTCTGCGTTGCGCTGATAACCAATTAGTCATTCAGTTTGTAGTCAGCACAATTAATTTTATATATGCATACCGATAAGTTAACACTTGTCGTACTCACCGTTTGGACATGACAGCCATGGAGGGATCACCCATATTTTCCACATTGTCCAGTCTGTGCTGCAGCTCGGCCACCTGCTCTTTGAGATTGTTGCGCTCCACTTCGAGTTCGGTAAATTTAAACTCGGATTCGGATACGTTGATTTGCTCGGCATTCAGCTGCTTAACAGTGGCGCTGTACTTTTTCATCAGCTCGCTCAGCTCCTCTTCGTTCTCCTCGATCTGGGCCTGCAGTTCGGCGCGATCGCGATGGGCCGCATTTGCGCGCTCCTCGGCATCGTTGCGAGCCCTATGCGACTCCTCGAACATGGCCTGCACCTCGGTCAGCTCCGCCTCTGCGATCTGACGCGCCTTCATGGCCAGCGTACGTGCGGACTCAGCATCCTCCAGCTGATTACGCAACTGTCTGATTAGTGTCTTTCCAGGCGTATCCGCCTTGAGTCGTTCCAGCTGCGCTTGCGCATCCTTGAGTAGCGCCTTGTATTTGCGCAAATCGCGACGCAACTTTTGGTTCAGCGCCTCTTCGGCATCACGATCCACACGATCACGATCCTCCATGGAGCTGAGTCTACGCTCCAATTCATGCTTTTCGCGCAGCAGCAGTGTGCGCTCCTCGTGCTCCGTTTCCAGCTGACACTCGAGCGCCTTCATCTTCTTGTAGCTATTACCCCGCACCTCCTCGAGCTCCTCGTCGCGCTGCTGTGACTCTCGACGTGCGTCCTTGCGCATTGTCTCCAGTGTCATCTCCAGACGCAGCTTGGCCTGCTCCAAAAGCTGTATTTGCCCAGCCATTTCATCCAGCTCCTCCTCCTGCTCCTTGGCACGTCGCTCAGTTTCGTTCTTGGAGCGACGCAGCTGTGCAAATTCCTCCTCAGTGCTGCCCCCAAAAGTCATCTCCTCCAGTTCACGCTGCAATGAGGCAAGCTTATCCTCCTTTAACTCCAGATCGAGACGTGTGTCCTGCAAGAGAAATTTACAGCATATTAGAATATAAAAAACAAATCACGATTTTAATAAATATAGATATATATATATATATATATATTATATATATGTAAGCGGGAAACAGCATTCACATACTTGAATCAGGCGCGTTGCACATGTGGCGCTAAGACTCATGGCTGTACTTGAGCACTGAATGAGTAATTTCACATACGCATATAGAAATGGATATGGAAATGATTCTAGAAACGGGGCACAGAGCCGCCCGGCCCGTTATCACGCGCGGCTTCAACTCGAAACTTCTGCTTATTATTACGATTATTATTATTGTTGTTTTTAATTTCTTTTTCGTGGAACTCGAATCGTCGTTTGTTGTGGATGTCTGTCTGTCTGTCTCGCCGATGTATGTACTCCAGTTATCGCGCGTCAACGTCCATGGAGGCACTGTTTCGGTCACAGTCATCAGCCAGCGATCGTTGAAGAAAGCCACCAGGCGTAGAGGCAGAAACGTGTGACCAAACACAGACACAGACCACAGAACGCAATGCGCAAACAGCCGATAATAATATGAGAGCCCGAAAAACATAAAAACAAGAAATACAGCTAACATGATTGCCACGCCGAAGCTGACACACCCTTCCAAACCATTTACTCAAATCTAAATTTAATGATTTATTTAAAAAAAAAAGCACTAAATGTAATTCTATCAAGATCTAGGTACATGTTGTAATTCGATGTAGAACATTTTTGTTATTAAAAGTGAAGAGTTTGGTTTAGATATCTTAAAATTTCATTATTAATTGAAAACATAATTATGTGATATAAACTCTCAAAAATGTTAGCTGAATTAGATAAATTGTAAGATCATAGATACATGTGTCCATGAAAACAAAAAGTATTCAATGAAAGAACTCAACTTTTGACCGATAGATCCTATACTATATTAAAAAAAAAGAGTTGTTTACAAAGAAACAGGAATACGGAAAAGCTAATGTCTCCTTAAATGCGTTACATGTTTCATGACAAATTAAGCATAGTCTCCGTGAAATTAAGTAAAAAGAAGTAACGACTCTCAACTCACAACACGCTCTCAATTCAACTGAGCGCAACTGAGCGAAAACCTTCTTGAAGAATAAACGAGAAAGAGCATGCAGCTTGGAGGAGCATGTCGCATGCAGCATATGGTGTGGGCAGGTAGTTGAATATTGCCATTGTATACAATGTATAGTGAATAGTCAGACAGTCAGCCACTCAGACAGTCTGTCAGTCAGTCGGGCAGACAGTCAGCGGTGTGGGTAAACAAGCTGAACGAGTTTTTTAAGCGGCAAGCCTTCCGATACTGTAGTCTTGTGTATATCTGTATCTGCCGCAAAATGTTGAATGTGCCACTGCAACTGAAACTGGCACTGCCACTTGTTGTTGCCAGAGCTGATTATAAAATCGATTTGTTTGGTTGCGTTTTACTACTTTCTGTCCTGCTCTCGTATACCAAATGTTTCCCATTCTTCCTAGCCACTCTTAGCCGTTTTCATCAGCTACAAAACAGAGCAATGTAAGTCGTCTGAAACAATCCGGACTGCTTAGCAACATGTGCTGGCAACATTTATGTTGCGAACCAAGTTAGAGATGGGACAGTGATTAATTGTATGAGAACTTTTAATATAATGAACAGACAATTGTTGCCCAATAAGCGATGGAAGATTAAGCTATATTCGGTGTGTTTTTGCAGCTAAAGAACACATTTTATTTTATATTCGTGGACAATATTACAAATCGAAATCGTGACTGATAGAGATAATATAATATTTTTTGTACTTACCGCTAACGTTTGCTCCAGCGTAAATTTCTCGGCTTGGAGGACGTCCTTTTCGCGTCCGTAACGCTCCTTGGCCTGTCGTTCCTGGCGCGACGCATCCTGCAGAGACTGGCACTCGGCATCGAATTTGCGCTGCTTCTTCTCTAGCAAATTGTTGCGTGCATTTTGCTCCTCGAGCAACATTCGCAAGTCATTCATCTCGTTGGTCATCTTTTGTGCCTTCCGTTTCCATTGGCCCACAACCTGACGTTGTTCCTCAACTTCTTCGTAGGCATCGGATAGCTAACAAAGTGGATGCAAATTTCAGATGTCATCTGTTCAGAGTTTAACTGAAAAGAACATACCTTCTTCTCCAATTGCTTCTTTAGACCGACCAGCTGTTCCAGATCGTGCTCATGCTGTGTCTGCAGTCGTCGCTTGGTGAACTCTAGTTCTCTGGCTACGCGCTCGTACTTTAACTTGTAAACACCACCGGCACCCTCTTCGTGTTCGGCATCCTCGTCCTCGGATATGCCATTTAAATCGGATTTGGCGCATATCAGCTCCATTTCCAGCTTTTCACTCATCTCCTGCAGGTTCTTCACCTTGGACTGATGCTCGCCGAGTTCCTTTTCCAACTTTAGACGTTCCCCAGTCTCCGCCTCCAGTCGCTCGGTGGCAATATGCGCTGTAGAACGCTCCTCAGCCAGATCCACAGTCAACTCGGATAACTGTAAAGAGAATTGAGATGTGGGAAAGAGATGTTATTGTTTGGTATTGCAATGTGAAAAATTTTACGGCCTTGCCAAAAATTAAATGATGCGAAAATTCGTCAGATATTGAAGTGAAATCTATTTGTTTCATGTGTTGCATGTTGTTCCCATTTCGTTGGCATATCTATAAACAGTTGAAATATATATTTATTTATCCTATCGGTATGCTTAGTTTCGCAGTTGGTGCTCTGTACGAATGACCTTAACCCAAAACTCTGAGAATGCAAAATAAATCAAATATTGACTGCAAACCATTAAATTCAAAATGTAATTTCAGGTCAATTTTTGTTAAACTCTATTTGAAATATATGGACGTTTTGTCAAATTTTCAAAATATGTTTTCTTTGTACAGCAATACTTATATTTCGGGTATAATAAATATGAACAGAATTCAAGATAATATTTTCTGCGATGTTTGGCTTAAAATATTTGAAAAATGTGCTTTGAAATAAAATCTTATAATACATATATAATTTTTATATAAAATTTAATTTCACAATACAAAAGGAATAAGCATATACAATATATATATACTATACATATGTTTAGACAATATGCAGAGATACATATGTATGAATATACAATACATGTGATTATGATGATTTAATTTATTGAGAATACTATTTTCTTTTTTAAAGTGTACATCCATATGTATATCTAGAGTATATAATATATTACAATGTATTTAACAATGTGTTTTCCACTAAATAATTGTAATTAAATGTAGCTTAATGAATTAAAGTTTTTCACTGTACACAAAGCAATAAATAAGTCATTTTATTGAGCCCAAGGAAAAAGTATATGAAATTCAAAAAATATACCTGTATTTTATAGCTATTAACTCTGTATCCTATAGTAAACAGCAGATGCTAAGATATATATTTCAGCTCTAAAAGTACCAATTATATTTCTGTAAATCATCTTCCCTTACCCAAATAAACAAAGCAAAAGAGAAAAGAGAATAAAGTGGAAGCATGGAATATTGCCATGTCAAGTCCTACAATACGCAAAGAGTTCGTGATGCGTGATTCACGCAGTAATTTGTTGTGTTCCAAAAATAGACAGATCTGTGCAATTTAAGTGAACCGCTAACTTTAGCAACAACTCAACGTCAACGTCGACGTCGACGCCGGCGGATGCCGCTGTCAATGTCAGCAGAGCCGCAGCGTTGCATGGAATTGGAATTTTTCAACCATATGTTTACCTAAATATCATTTATATTTATGGGCTGTATGGCAGACAAGACCAAACATTTTAGACGGAGGGATACGAAATGATGTCAACTGTTGCCCACGCATAGAATCAAATAAAATATCAAAGATATCAAAGCAACAGCAACAGCAACAAGCTCAAGGTTAGCAAGCATCTATCAAAAACTACCTCATCCAACTCATTGTCATCCTCCTCACGTATGGTGCGATCGTCGTCATCATCATCACCTGCATTCACAGCAGACACTGTCGTGGTGGTCACCGATGATTCTCTGGCCACGGAGTTGCCACGCGACGTTGGCGTGTGCGGCAGCTGTTTGGTTAGCTGAAATGCTTTGGTCAGTATATTCTGGGCGGATCGAGTGCGTCCAACCGAGCCGCAACGTTCCATGCTGTTGCGTTCGCGCTGTCGCTCAATCAGCGATATGGTATCGTAATCATCATAATACACCGAGCTGCCGCTGGGCGTGCTGCAGCGACTACTTGACCTGCCTCCAGCTCCATTTGAGTAAATTGTGCTACTGCTGGTGCTGTTGTGGCGTCGCGTGCGCCTGCCCATGGCCGTCCATTCCTCCTGCACGTGATCGGTCCGCTTGAGAAAGTTTTGTATCTTCTCGCTGAGATAGGCGGATGAGGTTTGCGGATCTTCAAACGATGGTGTCGGACGCAGCGTCTGATGCACCGGTTGCCGTTGGCAACCCAGAACAAACGACAGATTTGCATCAAACACCACCGGTGAGCTCTCCAGTTGTCGCATCTCATAAGGATCCAAGCCACTGCCTCTCGTATAGCTTTGTGGAAAAACACGACGCGGCGGCGTCTCCAGACGCGATGTGCGCGATGCACTGGACGATGTGGAGCAGCGCGAGGATATCGAATATGCGGGACTGGGTGAACGGGTTAAGAGACGCAAACGATCCAGTGCTGCATCGGGTGGAGTTGCTGCTGTGCCAGTTGTTGTTGAGCCTGTTGGTAGAGGCAGTTTCAGCGAGATCTCGTAGTGGCTATCAGTATCCTCATGCTTGGCATTACCCAATCCGGACGTTGAAAGCAACTGCGAGGAGCTGTGCCGTGAGGCTGTGTAACTAGTGTTTCGTATTGTGTTTGTAATATTTTTACTGCTGCTGTGCCCATTGGTCAGCACATTGACTGGACTCTGCTCGCGATGCTTGGGCAGCAAACGCAGCTGTCGGCGTGCCCCTTGTGTGCTGCTGGGTGGTTTGGGTGGCTTTAGATTGCCCAGCGAGGAGCCGCTGCCGCTGCCACTGCTGTTGTTATTGTTTCTAGTTATACCATTCATGGCGGCCAAGACGCGTGCCATAAACGTGGCCTTATCCTGCTCGGGCTCAGACTCTAATTCAACATTGCTAACATCCTTGGTAGCTGCAAAATCAGCACTATCATCAATTGCTGTATCAGCAATAGGCGCCAGTGGTGCCATGAGGGGGATTGTTTAAGCAGAAGGTGGAGAGGGGCGGTAGCTTGCAGATAAAATGCGTATTAATCAGGGTCTAATATAAAAAGGTCAAGTCGGTTAGTAGGCTTTTTATTCAAGTTTTCGTTTTGGTTTTGTGCAAATTTGTGTGTAGCCAAGTTTTTGTGTTTTTCGATTATTTGTGAAATTTCGTTTAAGTTCGTTTTGTGGTTCGTTATGGGGATATATGTAACTGTTTGTTTATGTGTCTGTGAGGTTTTACGTGCTGTCAAAAACTTGAGATCGCTTGCTTGCAACAAATTTAGATTTATCGCAAATATGCTATTTATTTTGGCTTAAGCATCAAATTGCCGATATGCTGCTGCAAAGTTGTAGCGCTTGATTTTTGGTTTTTTGATGCTTATTTTTATTTAAAAAAATGTTTCTCTTGCTTTTGGCACCGTTTAGAACTCGCACACTGGCACGCAAACGTATCGGATTCGGAATACGAATTCGGATACGGATCTCGCGACACGGCACGATTGTTTGGGGCGCCTCCGGCGTTCGCTTCACGACGATTGCTCAGCAACTAATTGAATCGCTGCGGGATCGGCGGCCTCTTGCGATGCGTGACCAGCAAAAGCTCGCCGGGCAGCTGCTTTTTGGCAAGCTGCTCACACACAAAAGAAACGAGAGCAAGGAGAGTGTCTGAACTAAGCGAAAGAGAGAGTAAGTGAGAGGGAGTGTGTGTCTGTGTGTGGTAAGAATTGCAACATGGGCAGCCTCGATATTGACATAATCTCGGCCATATACATATAGATACACAATGTATGTAATAAGCGGAGACAACTGTTGATTTGAACAACGTTTACATAAATGAATGGCCATCATGCGGATCGAAGTTGCAACACAATATGTCAGCGCGTACAGTATACCGAAATAAAGTATTATTAATGATCTTTCGCAGCATTTAAAAATACATACAACTCGCTATTCTGAAGTGCAGATGTACACCAATATCTATCTATACATATACACACATATATATATATATATATGTATAGATATATATTTATATAAATACGAACAAGTATGTACATAAATATGTATAGCCAGTCAGTGTTCAATGGACTCACGCATTGCCCAGAAACTATTTATATTTTACAATAAGGCAAACAAGAGGCGGAAATATCGCCAGATCGCAGTCTTAAGTCAATCGTATCTATCAGGAAAATGCACTCACTGTAAAAATGGTATTGGACAAATATTCAATGGCACTGAAGCGTAAGCAAGTATGTTTCTGATCAGCAAATTTAAAAAATAAGTTCGACTTTTATATTAGTTATGAAATAGTATTCAAAATTTTGCCAACATCTTTGTAATAATTCCATAAGTTTCTTAGGACAAAATCACTGCAAACATATTAAATCAATTTAACAGAGAAAGTAATATTCAGCTTACCATTTTTAATAGCTAAACAAGTTTTCTTTTGCATCTTAACAGATTTTATCAACACTTGTGTCACTGTACAGACACTAGTCGTACATGCATATTTTCATTTATATTCATATACATATCATTCATTGTGGCATAATATAAAGCATCATTCTGCTAACTGTATACAGCATATGGCTGCCCGTTTCTTGGGGCCCCAGATAATTGTCATCTCAACAAATGTGGGCAGCCCCACATGTCATGTCAACTGCGGCTGTGCAGTTTTATTTAAAGACTAACAACTAACACAAAGACTTTAGCTGTGTGACATTTGTCTTACCTTGGCTTCCAATTTCTGATTTTCATTCTTTACTTCGCTGCGATCGTATTCAATTTTCTCCAGCTTGGCGCGCAGCATAAGCAACTCCTCGTTGGCGATCTTCAGCTGCTCCTCGGTGCGGTGCACATTGAGCAGTGGCGTCACACGAACCAACAAACGCCACCAGGGCCAATCGCGCACAGCTAGAAAGGCCTTCACATTGCGCTGAATACAACGCACTGCCAATTCCTATAGGAAAAGAATTGAGGGTTGCTGTTAAGTCTGGGCTCCTAAGGCAACTGGCGAGTATTTGGACTTACCTGAACGCGTCGTTGTGACATCTTTTTGCGTGCCAAATAGCCGCGACAAAAAGCCTGCAGCTGTATAATGCGATCCGAGAGCAGGACATCGCGTTTTGCCTCCAGTTCATTGAGCACGCCGGATCGGAAGAGGATCTGAAGAATAAGATAATAAACAGCAATCAGCAGACATCAAAATAAATGTGGACATTTACTCTCACATTAATTATAAATTTATAATGCAGTGAGCGATTTCAACACATTAGTAAATACATATTTTAAATTTGGCTGACGTAAGAGCATAGTTTTGTATTGCTGAAAAAATATTTCTTAAGATTCGTTTATTACATATATATCTCGCAGATTTGTCATATGTCTTTCCATTCCTGTTTCTAATTCTAATTTAAAATTGCAATGCCCTATATAAAATGACAGCATAATATTTTTGATTAATATGCTAATCAAGTTCAGTGGTTATGAATCTTTTCATTTGGATATTAAATCAGATTAACGCTTAATTACTAAACATATAATTAATTTTTTTTTAGAACAGTTCAATGTTCTGTAAAGTTTCTAGTGTAATATCAGAATATATAATAAACGAATTAATGAATGGCAATAATTTTCGACCACTTTTGCAATCAGTTCAAAAACCTTTCGTTTTTCGCATACATACAAAGTTGCATTGTATGTTAACTTTTGAGTGCAGCTGTGATTCCGAGTAATGAATGAAATCGAAAAACAAATGTAATCAATTCAAGGAAGTGAAGGTCAAGGTGGCTGACTCAGCCACTCTGAGACCAATTTCAACTTTGGACAGAGCAGCGTGCACCAATTTGCACACCTGTGCAGAGAGCATACAAAAAAAATAACCAACACACAGAAAAATAAGCAGCACGAAATAGAAAATTGTAAATAAACAAAAATTGATCCAATCCATAAGGCTAGCTGCCCCGGCTCTCCACAAACAAATTCAAACGAGTCACAGCAAAGTCGCTTAGACGCCATATAGACTACAAATTATTTAGCTAGAAGACATTGGATTTGGCTTGGACGCACCTTTTAGCAAGGTGTGTCAACTGTGTGTATTGTCGTTGTCGTCGATTTTCAATTTGCGACGTTTTTCGAGAAACAATTTCAAAATTTTTTAATTATGCAGCGCACGTAGATCAAAAATGAAAGTAAACCAAATGGTGAAATTGCGATTAACCGGGGAAAAAAAGGTGTGTGTATGCGTGTGTGCAAGTGTGGGGACTTTACGATTGAGGAGAGGCGGAGCAGGGCGGGGCCACCACTAAACTACGTAAACTACAGCAACAAGTAGCCGAAACCAGGTGTTAAAATTGTATATAGAACAGAGTGCATACAAAAGATAAGCAGCAAAGATGTTTTTTTGTTTTGTTTTTTTTTTATAACAATATTTATTCCAGTTAATAGTTAAAAAATAGTTGCAACTAATAGAGCATATAATAGAGTTAAGTTATGGAAGGGCCATTTCGCCATTGTTGTTGGGACTCGCCGTCTACTGCAGCCGCATAGTTACCTCTTTCATATAGGTGGGATAGATCTCCACCTGCGTTTGGATGCAGCGCACCGCCTCCACCTGAGCCACTTTTGTTGTTTTCGTCGTCGTCGTCGACGTGATCAGATGGCTTTGATCGCTTTGGCATTTCGATTTGGCCTCAAATTTTTGCAATAACTGCGCAATTTTATTGGGCTTGCAGCAGCTTTTGATCGGCTCCGTTTCGACTTCGCCCTCAGACTCGCACAGGCTGCCGATTGAATTGCTGGTCGAGTTGGAGGACGTTGATAACACCGTATTGCTAATATGACCCGAGTCATCCGAATCTGAGTTGGAATTACTTTCAACTTTTTTTATTATCTCCTGCTCCTTTGGTGGCTGCGGCTGTGTGTGTGATTGCTGCACCACTTTGACCAGCAGATCGTGATTTTTATCGGAGGTCTCGCCCAATTTGGGCGGAATTATTTTGCACGATTCTAGCTTGGGTTTGCCCACTTTCTCCTCATTAGCATAGTGCAGCTTTTGCAGCTGTTGATGCTTCCTCTTGTGCCGCAGCAGTTGTGCAGTGTGTTCCTTGTTGATGCCACCGCGATTGCAACGGGACTTGCCTGCATTTAAACTCTCTACCTGTCGCAACAGATCATGACCCTTGGCCAGGCACTTGACCAGCAGCTCATCGCTGTTCGCATTGCTTGATCTTAGCGTCGAATTCGATCGTCTCGGCGGCTTGGTGGCCAGCTGGCGATGCTCTAGCGTGGAATTGACGCGCACGGGTTGCACATCAGCATTTTTAAGCGATTGGAATTTCACTTTGACTGCAGCATTCAAGCGGCTGCCACAGCGATTGCTTAATGTCAGCATAGATCTGGTGCGTTGCTGTTTCTGCGGCATTTGCTGCAGCTGCGGCTGTTTGCTGGCATTCATACTTTTGGCCAAACAACGTAGACTGGAATGCTTGGAAATGGGTATGCGACTGCCGCTCAGCTGACTAAGCTCGCACAGTGAGTTGTAGCGTTGATTCGCATTGGAATTGCTGCGACGCAAGAGCATTGAATTGGCCAACTCTGGTGTCTGATAGATCTGTCTACGACTTGAGGCAATGCTCAGTGTGCTGTGCGATTTGGAAAGCAACTGGCGATCACTGAATTCAGCTGGCGGCGGCGGCAGCAGCAGCGATTGCTCCATTTGTTCTTGCTCCTCTACGGGCGGATACTCTTGCAAGATCTGATCGAAGCTCTGCAACACTTCGTTCAGCTTGCTCTCATCGTGTGCGACTTTTTCCAGCTCTGCAAAGATCTCATCCTCTAGTGATTGTTGTGTTAGATTAAGGCTCATGTGACTCTCCTCATCGCTATCCACATAGTTGCAAATGCTGCTACTTAAGGTCAACATCAACGGATTGCTGTTAAGTGGTTCCTCTGTCGATGTCGTCGTTGCCTTGGGCGTGTACTTGCCACCCACACAGCCGCTGCTGTCCACCAAACTGAGAGCGCTCATTGAACGCGTATGCTTGCTGCCCTTGTAATAGAGCTTGCCGCTCAACTTGGGCGTCAGATTATCCTCGATCTTGTGCCGTATGTGCGAGAAGAATTTCTTGCCAGCGCCCAAGGCGTGTGGCTGCTTATGGGATGTGGACTTTGTTATTACAACTGGCGGTGTGCTGTGTGCTTGTGACAGCTTCGATTTGACCGTATGCTTATACATGACAACGTTTAGTTAAGTTATTTATGATGGTGATGGTGATAGTGATGATGATAATGATGATGGTGTTAATGCTGCTGATGAAAATACGGGCAACAAGTAAAAGTGCATATAATTGTTGTTGCTGTTGCGAAATTTCCTTTCTGATTTTCGGTCGACGCCGTCGCTTGGCTGAGTTGTTGACCACTTGACCACCAGCACGGCCAACACTTTCACAGCTGCTGCTGCTGGGGGGCTTTGGCGCGTAATTCGTGTGTGTTGTTTTCTCTTTGAGCTCAACGGCGCAACTGAATTTCTTACCATGTCAGACGCAGCCAAACAGCCAAGCAGACCCAACAAACGACCAACAGCAACAACAGCAGCAGCAGCAATGGCAGTGGCAGCAGCAAAAGAAATACACTCAGCCAAGTGCGCTGTGCATTGGAAAGTGGCTTATCAACAATACAGAGCCGTGGACATGGTCGCGGCTTACCGTAATTGGTGTCGGTCATGGTTAGCCAAAAGGGGGGATGCGAGGTGTTGAACCTAGACATTATAGTTCGGTGCAACGTGTTGCAGCTGCAGGTTCGATGCTAATTAACAACAATAACAACATCAAATCTGTTTACAGTCTTCATATGTTCGATATATAGTTGGCTCGCCTCATTAGCAACATTACCAATAATCAACAAAGTCATCATCATAATCATCGTGTCTATCTTCATTATCAGCAAAGTGGTGCGCACAAAGAAAAGTGAAAAAATTACATACCTCTCTGCTATTTGCTCTTCTTATTTGTGTGTCCATTTAAACTATTCATTGTCAGCAATTGGACTTCAAAGTGTATTATGGAGTCATTCGAGCATGTTAATATGCAACGCTCATTCATGACAATGACAAATATTTATATATATACATATGTACATACGTAAGTGCATATTGTATAGAAAATACTTTGACTGTGGTCAGTTTGAAAGTTCATTACACTATCTCCACGATTGTAAAGAAATACTGAGCTAACTAGAAGCTCGGGAATCGAACTTGAAAAGTCAACAAGATATTTGGCATATATTAAAAAAAATACAACGAATAAATGCCATTGTTATTTTCATTTCAAATATATTCAGTTCATTATTCGAAAGCTCAAGGTATTCGGACGGAGTTTACGGTATATATCTTATCTATTAATGAAAGAGTTTCTCACAAAATGCTTTATACTTATATTTTATAGTTTTATATTAATGATTCTTTAAGAAGTTCTTTCGGTTTTTTTCGCCTTAATTTGCTAAGTTGCTTTTTTCATGCACTGTCTTCACCTGTCGATTAGCCATATTTAAATTTCATCAAGTTTGTATAATTAATATTTTGCCTTTCTCCCATTCATTAATTTATGTAATAATGTGCCGCATTCGAATTACTACAGTGATGAATTATATTCTGTTATTATCTCAATCATATTAAATATCACGTCCATGATTTATCAAACTGGACACTCCGCTCTTATGGTCGCCCTACGGTCTGTACTCGATCTGGAGTTATTTATCCATTAATCAAATTAAAATTACTTAGCGACGCAATCACTTATCAGATTATGAATACCTCAGCGCACAAGAGTTGGGCTTAACGCCAATTTCGGCTCCTTGCACATGTCTCCCATATTTTCCAATTTGTAAGAGAAACACGTATTGTAGCTAATTTACTGAATGGCAATTACAACTGTTTAAAAAAAATAAGTCCATGTGGTGAGCTTCCTGTTTATTGTAATTTCATAATTACCGGAAAACTAGTTTACATAGAGTTAGCCCTAAAGGGCCAATCTGAAGCTTTGGATTAATTCGTAAATATATATTGATGCAACGCCCTCTTCGCTGCACAAAGGTGGACGCCGCGTGCACGTCATTTCGTGTTGTTGTATTTAAATTTTCCGTTGATATCAAAACATATTCCACTGAGATTTACTTCGATAACAGAACCAGCTTCAATATATTATGCAAGTTATAAGCTGCCCATTTCCCCCCCTGTCGGCTGCCACAACGATTCATTTCTAATGAAAGCGAACGCTGGGAAGTTTCACTTTAAATGTTGGCATGGAAAAAAAATGTTAATGTACATTGGACAAATGTGGTTGTTACTCATGTTGTTGTTGTTGCTGTTGGGATCGTCGCGTTGTCTGCTGCAGGTTGCAGCAGCGGGTCGCGCAACGTCATTTTTTGGTGAAAGTCAAAGCCGCGACGCTTGCGATTGGATTGGGTTTGGGTTGGGCACAGTTTCGGACTGGGGATTTGAATTGAATTCCGAATTCGGTACGTACACTGCGTGCGCCGCGTCCGATGAGCCATAGACTGCTGCCCAGGCCATAGATTATCAATATTAAACGCCAAATATCATGTGCAGCATTCCGCTGACCGTAAAACTGCACGAAGATGTTCAGAAAATAATCACGGGCCTGGCTAATGCTTATGTTGCTATCGCCAACATCAAACCAGCTGTTAAATCTGGCACTCGCATTGCCAGTCGATAGGCACACGTCGGATTTGTTTGGCAACATTTCGCTACTCAGCGCATCGATGAAATAATTTCGCTGCGTTGCTGCATCGTTTGCCATTTATAGAAAGCAACTGAACGCCAAAACTGAACACAATCAACAGATTGAGCTGGAGACTTACAGCTCGTTAAGCACATAACAAAACCGAGATGACAACAACAGCTCGGAATTCTATACCACAATGGAAGCGGGAGCTTCACAGATGAACTTGACCGTGAAAGTTTTCGGCGTCATCTCGACGCAGCGAATGAGACTCAAGAAAAACAAAAAGTGGACTTGCAACAAGTGACGTCAACAGTTAGTTTATTACGATCATTTGCTGTGGCCACCTACTGGATTCAAGTAGGGATTCACAGATTGCACGAAAGAACAGGAAATCAAAAACCAGCCAAGCAGCCAACCAACCAACCAACCAACCAACGAAGCGAGCACATTGCCAGAGTCATTGTTGTGGGCCCTAGTAAGCAATACGTGTAAGAAGTAATGAGAGAACACCCATGCTTAGCAGTATAGAAACGATCTTCAAACGGTGCAATACATGAGCCAGAATGGAGGCGCATATGCTTCGACGAGTAACAATATTCTATAGTTAAAAGTAATTCCTTTCAGTCTATCATTTAATGATCAGAAGAAATTAAAAATGAATTAATATATCCATAGATAATATTCTTAAATTGTGATAAATACTTAGACGTTAAGTAATGTGTTAAATCAACTGAAAGAAGACTACGAAGCCTTCTAACCGTAACCGTATTATTGGATTCGGGTTTTTAACCCTGTGTATAACATTTACTTTAAAATCCATTTAACAGCTATAAATAGTAAATATAAGTATGATAATTAAAGAAAGAAAGTAATAAATAATTGTGTAAAGATGTGTTAATTGGTTAAGAATTGATATTCTTGAAATGTGATAAATGCTTGCGAATAAGTAAATTAAACATGAATTTGAACACAATGTTAATTTTTGGTTGAATTTATAAATTTCTGTTTGAAGCAGTTAAAGTTCAGTTAGAGGCAAAAGAGCTTTAATTTAGCTTTAAATTACTAGTGCACTTCCAAGTATATCATAATATTTATTTGAACAAAAATATACTTAAATCAAGTCCCCTAAAAAACCATAAATAAGTCAAGAACGACAATAACTTAATTAAACATAATGAGAGAAAACTAAAACTGGAGGTGCTATGAAATTGAATTATTAATACGACTTAGTAAGGATAAAATGTTGAAATACTTTAGTATAAAACAGAAAATTAAGGTAATTCTCAAAAATTACATATTATGTCCAGACAATTTTATTTTTAAAGACATTTAGAAAGAAAATATCGCATTAAGAAATTGATTTAAAAGAATTGTGCACATCACTGGCACAGCAGCAAATATATTATACTTACATACTTAATTGATTAAATCGATAAACAAAACTGTTAGGTCTATAATTTCTTAAACGACCAATAACCTAAGCCGGAAACAAGAACGTGCTCTTCGAAAAAATAAAGTTTCATTCACAATGTGAAGCGTGCTGTACTTAAAATTTCAATTTGATTTGAATCAGTAATTGTGGCATTAACTTAACATAATATTTATTGTACAGGCAATAAATGGCAGGGTGAGATATGTATTAAAAATAAATAAAACGAATGCTCAACGAGATAACTTAGGTAAAGAAAAAACACAAATTTTAAATCAGATTGTAAATACAAGTATAAAATTCAAGAGAAACGTATGTTTAAAAACTAGACTGCATATTCCCGAAGATTTAATGCCGTTATATTTAGGATATTATAATGTGTTGTGTTATGCAGTATTACACAGAGAAACTTCAGCAAACATGACTAAATCATCAAAAATGTAAATGTCGCAAACATACTTTATTCAAACGGTTTCTCGTCAGAAATTGCCATGCAATTAAACTGATAACCTGTTTTAATCAAATCAAGACAATATGATCAAAGTTATACAAATTTCATCTCGCCTAAAAAGCATATACAAATTATTAACGTTACAAAATAAATACTGTCAACAAACTGTGTAATATATATCTGAATGTTTAAAAGTTGGCACGATCGAGTTGAGTGATCTGCTAAATGGTTTCGTTATGAAAAGTAAAAACAATCACCGGCAAACAGGAAGAGATGTATGTTTTATTTTTTTGTCCAACGTTCAAATGTCGTTGTAATAAAACGAAGTCGCACTTATATGCTACGACACGAACGACCTGCTAAATGCTTTAGAAAACGATATGAATTTATTGCTGAACCCGAACCCTAAATACTTGTAAGTGCACATATTCAAGAGAGAACAACATGCTTTCTTCAAACTTAAATTTTTATACCCTGAACCCATTAAAAATGGGTAAAAAGGGTATAATGGTTTTGTGCAAATGCATGTAACAGGCAAAAGGAAGCATCTCCGACCCCACAAAGTATATATATTCTTGATCAGGATCAATAGTCGAGTCGATATTGCCATGTCCGTCTGTCTGTCTGTCCGTCCGTCCGTCTGTATGAACACGCAGATCTCAGGAACTGTAAATTTGGAATATAGGTTCTCGTATACCAGGCGCAGATCAAGTTTGCGTTATTTTTTCGATAACTGCCTTCGTTTATCAATTATCGATAAATTAAATTTCCGATAGCAATAAATGCCACAATTTTAAAGGCAGAATCTTCTAATTAATAGATATCATGCATATGCATACTGTTGATCAACTGCCCAAATTCGTCCAGATCGAATAAGAAACACCCAAGTTATAGTCGAAAATATATTCTCATATTGATCTCATTTCTATCAGCAGCCGCAAGCATTTTCTGTATGCATAATTATGCTACCTACGATTGCGTGTTTCACGTGTAAGTGTAAATCTTTTTAAAGGGGAATTTGCATAATAATATAATATATTTAATAACTGGGTTCAGGGTATATCGTAGTCGAGTTCACTCGACTAGATCACTCTTACTTGTTTTATTTATTTTAGTTTGGAGGAGGGGAGAGTAGTTGTAAGTTGTCGGCTAATGATCGTGTTTTATTATTATTTTTCAGTACGCATAATTACATAGGTTAGCAAAGCACTTTGTTGGAATTGGAGAATGACTCAGTAAAAATGGATTGGAGCTTGATAGACGTTTAAGTATGCATTACATCGAAAAATGTACAATATATAGATAGATTTGAACAATCAAAAGCATATACTAACACTTGAGCTACAGAATATCAATTAATGATATCTAAATGCATAAAATTATACGAATTATAGCTGTCATCTTTATTCAAACTCAAATTTAATGACATGCACATTGATTGATTTTAGTTATTCAATTTAAATTACTTGTCGCTTAATAAAATATTACGAAAATGACTAGAGAAGTAGCCCATTATAGTTTGACAACTTACATAAGAAAGTCCCAAACTGAAAACCGTTCATCAAAGAAAATCATAAAGCTCAAATAAAACCAAACACGTATTTAAAAGCCAAAGATGCGTGTGTGTTTGTGTGTGTGCTCGCGTATAATTATATGTTAATACGGTGAATCAGAGCTTTTTAGGATCAGTGTCTAGCAAAAAATTTAAAATACTATAAAGTTTAAGCAAAGAAAAAACCGCAAAATGTTTGAATGCCAATTTGTTTAATGTTATATTACGTTTGAAAAAAACATAAGTTTTTAATAAAATATTTATTAATTAATTAAAATTAGTCAAAAACTGAAAACATATTCAAAAACATGTCAAAGCTTATTTCGACCAGTCTTAAAAAAGTAACATATTTGGCGCATAAAAGCTTAAATAAGGATGTTAATACTAAGTATAATATTCTTTAGCCTTAACAATTTCCCTTAACCTATAATTCATGGAAGATACCAGCTTCCGGGTCGTTTCTGAGATAATCTTGCTCCACTCATCCATCAACGTATTTTTGAGATCCTGCTTGCAGGATATGCTGTCATTCCAGATGTTATTTTCCAGCAGAGCCCACAAATTTTCAATAACATTTAAAACTGGAGACTGGGCTGGTGGAATTATCATGTGGGGGCAGTTCCAAATAAGCCAGGACTGTACGATTCCGGATTAATGCTTTGGGTCGTGAAATAAATGTTCCTTTAATATATTGAGGTACACATTCTTGTCCATTGTTGTTTCAATTAACACTAAATTCCCGACGCCGGCTGCTGAGATACATACCTACCCCAAGACACTTCCTCCTCCATGCTTGACTGTTGCCTTTAAGCTTTTGGGATTCAGCTCAGTATGGGACTGTCGCCACACATAATGCCGTACGTCCGAGCCAAATATGTTGAAATTGGACTCATCTGCAAATATGATTGTGTTCCAGAACTCCAAATCAGTGTCCAAGTTCGTTTTGGCGAACGTCATCTTATTCCTTTTATTTTTTGCGCTTATAGAGGGCTTCTTCCGTGGTAGTCGGGCATTAAAGTCAGGGTTGTGCAGAACCTGGTGCACAGTTCCCACACTGCACTTTTTCCCCATTTCATCCTGCACCTGTTGAGTCAGTTTTGGTGCCGATAGCTTAGAATTTTCCCTTACTTTCCTGATGATCCTCCAATCTTCCTGTTTGGTGAACCGCCAAATAATGTTGTACACAGTGGTCTACAATTGGCGATGTGAATATGCGATTTTGGAGTGTTCCAGGATGAGATTCCACTGATCAATGGTAGTCCGTTTGCTGGTTGCACCCGAGAAGCAGGATAAAACTAAACTGACTACGAAGTATTGGTCTATTTATACCAAAAACAATCTACCTGACGTAAAAAATCCGGGTTTTATGGCAAACAGGTGTTCACAATGTAACTATCCCACAAAAACCTTTGACCATAAATTAATTCACATTTTTACATAGCCCGACCTAGCAGATGGGGAAACCCCAGTTTATTGGGGTCATATATTAAATATGTATCTGCCATCGGTGTTTGGAATTTTTGAAAAATAATGTACAATTAGTTTATGGCAGGCAATTAAAAATTTGGCTAATTTCATCCAAATAAGCTCTAATTATTAAATGCAGAAATTAATATTTTAGCCAAATTAATGAACTAACATTCCTCACTGGGTATAAAATGGGTTGTGTGCTTGGTAACGGAGGAAGTGGCCGGACCAACTCGGCAGCTAATTGATGAGAACAGTGACAACAACCTATTGCATTCAGCCAAGTACTCGAGTATTTGCTTGCACTTATTTAGTTGTAGTATCTGCAATTGTAATATGCTTTAATAACTGTTGCCACCGGTTGCACTTACAGGCAACCAAACCGGCTAGCAGGCATTCTTCTGTCTGTTCAGACAATCACCCGGACAGCTCAATCTCAACAAGCTTGCAGCGCTAAGAGGCGCTCATTATGACAGTGGCCGAGCTGTAAGAGAAGCTGCTGCTGCTGCTGCTGCTGCTGCTACAGCTTCTGACTTGTCCAGCTGACTGCCTGACAGGCCGGTGCCCTTCTCCACATGCGATCGGTGCAAATCGATTGAAACGACGTCGTCCCCAGCACGCGTTATGTGTGTTAAGCTTTATACTACCACAACATATCGTATTTAACCAAGCCTCCATTTAGAGTTTTGCAATACTTCAGCACAGAACTTGTAACGTATCGGAGGTGTTGCAGTCGCGCTCTCGCTCAGAAAAATTTTATGTGAATTTTAGTGGCTTTTAATTAATGATTTTTTAAAAAATATGCAATTGTTGTGCAGCTTATTGTACTCATTATCGTTATTGCTGCTGCACTCTCCAGCTGGCAGTGAGTGTCGTGCTTTTTATGATATTTTGAGTTCTTAATTTTTGTTTTCAGGTGTAATATGTGTGTGTGTTTTTTTTGATGTTTTGTTTTAGAAGTTACCGCTGGCCAACGTCTGTTTGCTTATGAGCAAGGCAAGTGCGAAAATTCGAAAGCCGAGGTTCTCGAGGGCTTGGTCAAAACGGGTCTGAGCAGATTGGCTAATCTTAATCAGCCCGGCCACCACGTTAGCCAAGTCAGTCTTCTACAATATGATCTCTATACGCCATTCAATCCACAGCAGCGCCAGCTACTGCGACCAGGAGATGTGAGCATGATAAAGAGTTCATATTTCAATAGCAAATGGCCAGTTAGGTTAGTGAACCTAAAACTAATAAGGATATAGTGGTTGCTCCAATAATAGAACTTTCAGAAGTTGACAATGTGCAGAAATTTAATCGGCATTTTTAATGAATCAGAAACAGGATTATACAAACGAATCTGTAACCGGTTGGTTACAATAACCAATAAAAAAATTTAATTTTGTAAACAACGTAGTCTTGAAAAGTTGACCACTGTATTTAATCTATCTCATACCATTAAATATAAATGTACTCTAAATGTTACTTTGCAGAGTCTTAATACACGGCTGGACGGGGAAGAGCACCACCTGCTACAATGCAGCCATTAAGGATGCATATTTATCGCGTGGCAACATTAATGTGATCATCATCGACTGGAGTCGCCAGGCGTTGGATCTGTACTACTATCGCGTGTCGAAGCAGCTGCAATCGATAGCCGCCAGTGTGGCAAAGTTTCTACGCTTTCTGCACGACAATACGGGCGTGCCCTATGAGCACATTTATCTGGTGGGTCACAGTGCCGGCAGTCATATTGCCGGCTTGATCGGTAAACGGTTCAGGGCGACTCGTCTAGGCGCCATCTTTGCACTGGATCCAGCGGGGCTGACACAGCTCGAGCTGGGACCGACGCAACGCCTGGCCCCGACTGATGCGCTCTATGTGGAGTCCATTCACACGGATCTCAAGCTACTGGGCAATCCCCAGGGCAATGCACTAAGTCAGGCCGCCATCTTTGTGAACTGGGGCCGCGGACAGCCGCAGTGTCCAAACGCAACGGCCACCGAGTTGGACTTTGCCTGTGATCATTTCTCATCCGTCTTCTACTTTGCCCAATCAGTGCGACGACCCCAATTATTTGGTGCATTGCGCTGCAGCTCACTGATGAGCGCATTAACTGCCGCGTGTCGTTGCAGCAACAATGCTCCGACATGCGCCGCTGATGGATATATGGGCGGGGAGCCGGCTGTGCCCAAAAGGGGTATCTACTATCTAAGCACACAACGGCAGCCGCCCTTTGGCACAGCTGATGGTCAGGTGCACATACAGCCACCAAGGCCGACGACCATACTGGAGACAAGCGCGTTGCAAAGAAAAGGACATTTCTGACAAGCAAGCATTCAACGAGGCGTCGTATAACCAAAAACTAACTCTTAGGCTAAGTTATAATATGTAAATATATATATATAGACTCAATCTTACAAATATACTTTATTCAAACAATTTCTCGTAAAAAATTGCCATGCAATTAAACTGATAACCTGTTTTTATCAAATCAAGACAATATGATCAAAGTTATACAAATTTCATCTCGCCTAAAAAGCATATACAAATTATTAACGTTCCAAAATAAATACTGTCAACAAACTGTGTAATATATATCTGAATGTTTAAAAGTTGGCACGATCGAGTTGAGTGATCTGCTAAATGGTTTCGTTATGAAAAGTAAAAACAGTACTAGGTCAGGTTGAATATTTTTGGTAAAAATAGACCAATCCTTCGTAGTCAGTTACGTTATATCCTGCATCTCGGGTGCAACCAGCCAACAAGGACTATGGGCAAACGGACTACCATTGAACAACGGAAACTCATCTTGGAACACTTCCAAATGGGATATTTACATCGCCAAATAGCTGAAATGGTCAATCTAAGCAAGTCAACTGTATACAACATCAGACGTCGCTTCGTCGACGAAAATCGGATAGAGGACCAGGGCAGAATGGCACCAAAAAAGGGGATCGTCAGGAAAATAAGGAAAAATCCTAATCTATCGGCTCCAAAACTGACTCAACAGGTGCAGGATGAAATGGGGAAAAAGTGCAGTGTGGGAACTGTGCACCAGGTTCTGCGCAACCATGACTTCAATGCTGGAGTACCACGGAAGGAGCCCTTCATAAGCGCAAAAAATAAAGGGACTAGGATGACGTTCGCCAAAACCAACTTAGACAAGGATTTGGAGTTCTGGAACACAATCATATTTGCAGATGAGTTTAAATTCACCATGATAATTCCACCGCCCCCATCTTTTTAAATGTTATTAAGAATTTCTGGGCTCTGATGGAAAATAACATCTGGAATCACTGCATATCCAGCAAACACGATCTCAAAAATGCTCTGCTGGATGAGTGGAGGAAAATTAGTCCAGAAATTACCCGGAAGCTGATATCTTTCATGAATAATAGGTTAAGTGAAATTGTTAAGGCTAATGGATATCATACTAAGTATTAACATCCTTATTTAAGCTTTTATGCGCCAAATATGTTACTTTTTTAAGACTGGTCGAGATAAACATGTGTTTTTGGATATGTTTTCAGTTTTTGACTAATTTTGATTAATTAATTAACATTTTAATAAAAACTAAAGTTTCTTTTTTTAAAACGTGATTTATATCTTACAAAACAAATTGGCTTTTTAACATTTTGCGTTTGTTTCCTTGTTTAAACTTTATAGCAATTTACATTTTTTGCTAGAGTCTGGTCGAAATAAGCTCTGAGACACCTTATATGCTACGACACGATCGACCTGCTAAATGCTTTAGAAAACGATATGAATTTATTGCTGAACCCGAACCCTAAATACTTGTAAGTGCACATATTCAAGAGAGAACAACATGCTTTCTTCAAACTTAAATTTGTATACCCTGAACCCATTAAAAATGGGTAAAAAGGGTATAATGGTTTTCTGCAAATGTATGTAACAGGCAGAAGGAAGCATCTCCGACCCCACAAAGTATATATATTCTTGATCAGGATCAATAGTCGAGGCGATATAGCCATGTCCGTCTGTCTGTCCGTCCGTCTGTATGAACACGCAGATCTCAGGAACTGTAAGAGCTAGAGACTTCAAATTTGGAATATAGGTTCTCGTATACGAGGCGCAGATCAAGTTTGCGTTATTTTTTTCGATAACTGCCTTCGTTTATCAATTATCGATAAATTAAATTTCCGATAGCAATAAATGCCACAATTTTAAAGGCAGAATCTTCTAATTAATAGATATCATGCATATGCATACTGTTGATCAACTGCCCAAATTCGTCCAGATCGAATAAGAAACACCCAAGTTATAGTCGAAAATATATTCTCATATTGATCTCATTTCTATCAGCAGCCGCAAGCATTTTCTGTATGCATAATTATGCTACCTACGATTGCGTGTTTCACGTGTTAGTGTAAATCTTTTTAAAGGGGAATTTGCATAATAATAGAATATATTTAATAACTGGGTTCAGGGTATATCGTAGTCGAGTTCACTCGACTAGATCACTCTTACTTGTTTTATTTATTTTAGTTTGGAGGAGGGGAGAGTAGTTGTAAGTTGTCGGCTAATGATCGTGTTTTATTATTATTTTTCAGTACGCATAATTACATAGGTTAGCAAAGCACTTTGTTGGAATTGGAGAATGACTCAGTAAAATTGGATTGGAGCTTGATAGACGTTTAAGTATGCATTACATCGAAATTAATGTACAATATATACGGTGTCTCAGAGCTTATTTGGACCAGTGTCAAGCAAAAAATTCAAACTATAAAGTTTAAACAAAGAAACAAACGCAAAATGTTTAAATGCCAATTTGTTTAATGTTATATCACGTTTGAGAAAAAACTTTAGTTTATATTAAAATATTAGTTAATTAATTAAAATTAGTCAAAAACTAAAAACATTAAAAAATAAAGTCAAAGCTTATTTGGACCAGTCTTAAAAAAGTAACATATTTGACGTATAAAAACTTAAATAAGGATGTTAATACTAAGTATGATATCCTATAGTCTTAACAACTTCCCTTAACCTATTATTCATGGAAGATAATAGCTTCCGGGTAGTTTCTGGACTGATCTTGCTCCACTCATCCAGCAGACCACTTTTGAGATCCTGTTTGCTGGATATGCTGTGATTCCGGATGTTATTTTCCAGCAGAGCCCACAAATTTTCAATAACATTTAAATCTGGAGACGGGGCCGGTGTAATTATCATGTGGGGACAGTTCCAGATAAGCCAGGACTGTACTAATCTGAATTTATGCTTGGGGTAATTGTCGTGGTAGGAAAGTACGTCGGATTCCTAGCTTCTCGGCTCTTTGGAGTAAATTTTCCTTTAATATATTGAAGTACACATTCTTGTCCATTGTTGTTCCAATAAACACCAAATTCCCGCCGCCGGTTGCCGAGATAGATGCCCATACCATGTCACTTCCTCCTCCGTGCTTGACTGTTGCCTTTACGTTTTTGGGATCCAGCTCAGTATTGGACTGTCGCCACCCATAATTCCGTCCAACCGAGTCAAAAACTTTGAATGTGGACTCATCTTCAAATATGACTGTCTTCCAGGACTTCAAATCCTTGTCCAAGTGGATTTTGGCGAACGTCATCCTGGTCCCTTTATTTTATGCGCTTATAAAACGCTTCTTCCGTGGTACTCGGGCATTAAAGTCATGGTTGTGCAGAACCAGGTGCATAATTTTTACACTCCACTTCTTCCCCATTTAATCTTGCACCTGTTGTTCAGTTTTGGAGCCGATAGCTTACGATTACCCCTTCTTTTCCTAATGATCCTCCGCTCCTCCTGTTCGGTGACAATCTTGTTTGGTGCCATTCTGCCCTTGTTCTCTGTCCGATTTGCTTCCACGAAGCTCCGAATGATGTTGTATACAGTTGACTTGCTTAGATTGACCATTTCAGCTATTTGGCGACGTGAATATATCATTTGAAAGTGTTCCAGGATGAGATTTCGTTGATCAATGGTAGTCCGGTTGCCTATAGTCCCTGTTGGCTGGTTGCACCCGATATGCCGGATAAAACTAAACTAACTACACAGTATTGATCTATTTATAGCAAAACTAATCAACCTGACTTAAAAAATGCGGTTTTTATGGCACCCAGGTGTCCATAATAAGGTGTCCAAATAAGGTGTGAGCCACTGTATATAGATTTGAACAAATCAAAAGCATATACTAACACTTGAGCTACAGAATATCAATTAATGATATCTAAATGCATAAAATTATACGAATTATAGCTGTCATCTCTATTCAAACTCAAATTTAATGACATGCACATTGATTGATTTTAGTTATTCAATTTAAATTACTTGTCGCTTAATAAAATATTACGAAAATGACTAGAGAAGTATCCCATTATAGTTTGACAACTTACATAAGAAAGTCCCAAACTGAAAACCTTTGATCAAAGAAAATCATAAACCTCAAATAAAAACAAGCACATATTTAAAAGCCAAAGATGCTTGTGTCTGTGTGTGTACGCGCGCGTATACAAATATGTTAATATATATAATTATTAAATGCATACATGAATATTTAAGCCAAACTAATGAACTAGCATTTCTCACTGGGCCTGTAGGCAGTGAAAGCCTATTGACCCATTGTATTGTGAATTTCATGAGTTATCAAGCAGATAAATTTAAGATTTTAGATTCAAACGCAAATTAAGAAGTCGTCAAAAAATGGAGACAGTTTAAAATTGGTTGTGTGCTTGGCAACGGAGGAAGTGGCCGGACCAACTCGGCAGCTAATTGATGAGAACAGTGCCAACAACCCATTGCATTCAGCCAAGTATTCGAGTATTTGCTTGCACTTACTTAGTTGTAGTATCGGCAATTGTAATTTGCTAACTGTTGCCACCGGTTGCAGCTACAGGCAAGCAGGCGTTCTTCTGTCTGTTCAGACAATCACCCGGACAGCTCAATCTCAACAAGCTTGCAGCGCTAAGAGGCGCTCATCATGACAGTGGCCGAGCTGTAAGAGAAGCTGCTGCTGCTGCTGCTGCTGCTGCTGCTGCTGCTGCTACAGCTTCTGACTTGTCCAGCTGACTGCCTGACAGGCCGGTGCCCTTCTCCACATGCGATCGGTGCAAATCGATTGAAACGACGTCGTCCCCAGCACGCGTTATGTGTGTTAAGCTTTATACTACCACAACATATCGTATTTAACCAAGCCTCCATTTAGAGTTTTGCAATACTTCAGCACAGAACTTGTAACGTATCGGAGGTGTTGCAGTCGCGCTCTCGCTCAGAAAAATTTTATGTGAATTTTAGTGGCTTTTAATTAATGATTTTTTAAAAAATATGCAATTGTTGTGCAGCTTATTGTACTCATTATCGTTATTGCTGCTGCACTCTCCAGCTGGCAGTGAGTGTCGTGCTTTTTATGATATTTTGAGTTCTTAATTTTTGTTTTCAGGTGTAATATGTGTGTGTGTTTTTTTTGATGTTTTGTTTTAGAAGTTACCGCTGGCCAACGTCTGTTTGCTTATGAGCAAGGCAAGTGCGAAAATTCGAAAGCCGAGGTTCTCGAGGGCTTGGTCAAAACGGGTCTGAGCAGATTGGCTAATCTTAATCAGCCCGGCCACCACGTTAGCCAAGTCAGTCTTCTACAATATGATCTCTATACGCCATTCAATCCACAGCAGCGCCAGCTACTGCGACCAGGAGATGTGAGCATGATAAAGAGTTCATATTTCAATAGCAAATGGCCAGTTAGGTTAGTGAACCTAAAACTAATAAGGATACAGTGGTTGCTCCAATAATAGAACTTTCAGAAGTTGACAATGTGCAGAAATTTAATCGGCATTTTTAATGAATCAGAAACAGGATTATACAAACGAATCTGTAACCGGTTGGTTACAATAACCAATAAAAAAAATTCAATTTTGTAAACAACGTAGTCTTGAAAAGTTGACCACTGTATTTAATCTATCTCATACCATTAAATATAAATGTACTCTAAATGTTACTTTGCAGAGTCTTAATACACGGCTGGACGGGGAAGAGCACCACCTGCTACAATGCAGCCATTAAGGATGCATATTTATCGCGTGGCAACATTAATGTGATCATCATCGACTGGAGTCGCCAGGCGTTGGATCTGTACTACTATCGCGTGTCGAAGCAGCTGCAATCGATAGCCGCCAGTGTGGCAAAGTTTCTACGCTTTCTGCACGACAATACGGGCGTGCCCTATGAGCACATTTATCTGGTGGGTCACAGTGCCGGCAGTCATATTGCCGGCTTGATCGGTAAACGGTTCAGGGCGACTCGTCTAGGCGCCATCTTTGCACTGGATCCAGCGGGGCTGACACAGCTCGAGCTGGGACCGACGCAACGCCTGGCCCCGACTGATGCGCTCTATGTGGAGTCCATTCACACGGATCTCAAGCTACTGGGCAATCCCCAGGGCAATGCACTAAGTCAGGCCGCCATCTTTGTGAACTGGGGCCGCGGACAGCCGCAGTGTCCAAACGCAACGGCCACCGAGTTGGACTTTGCCTGTGATCATTTCTCATCCGTCTTCTACTTTGCCCAATCAGTGCGACGACCCCAATTATTTGGTGCATTGCGCTGCAGCTCACTGATGAGCGCATTAACTGCCGCGTGTCGTTGCAGCAACAATGCTCCGACATGCGCCGCTGATGCATATATGGGCGGGGAGCCGGCTGTGCCCAAAAGGGGTATCTACTATCTAAGCACACAACGGCAGCCGCCCTTTGGCACAGCTGATGGTCAGGTGCACATACAGCCACCAAGGCCGACGACCATACTGGAGACAAGCGCGTTGCATAGAAAAGGACATTTCTGACAAGCAAGCATTCAACGAGGCGTCGTATAACCAACAACTATAGGCATAATCTTAAGCTAAGTTATAATATATTAATAGATATATATAAATTATGTAATACAAGTTTAAAAAAATACTGGACGGCTACGCTTAAGTTTTAAGCAAGTGTCTGACTGGAAATATCGGTATTCTTTTATGTCAGCCAAGTTCTTATAGATTAAGTTAAATTGAGTAACGGACATGTAACTGACAGATACTTTAAGTAAATAATTCTTCACATTAGTGTAGATTTGCGAGACGAGCAAGTGAAATAAATAAGTAAAACAAAATGGAAACGAATAGAGAAAATAGTTAAAATGACCTAAATTTCGGTTTAAGTAAATTGCCTTAATTATAAATTTTTCAAGCAAGCTTATCAATATAATTGCAGCAAATAATTCAGCTTACCTGACTTGGTCCGATACGATAACTGGCAATGTCGAGTTCATTAACAGCGAGTATTTGCTCAACGCTGATATCTTTATTGTTAGCCAGCTCACCGGCTAACAGGCCGAAGCGACGCACAAACTCCAGCAATGGCACAGATTCGGGAAAACCCAGACGATGTAGTCGAGCAGCCTCCAAGACTTGCGAGCCACGTAGCTGCAAGCAGTAGATTATAAGATATCAGACCATGCCATAAGACGCAGTGTGATCTTGTTGACCTACCTGACTCCTTAATAGTGGCACATTCACCAGCTCCTCCTCGGTGGTCGCCTGACTTAGCGTCGAGCTGGGCGACCCATTCGCTGTATACTTGGCCTGTTTGCCTGCCTTGTGTTGCAGCAGATAGCAGTGCACGAAGTGGGTGCCAGTGCGGCGTAGCGTGTCAATGATGCCATCCACTGTGAACTTCACCTGCAGCATTATCGAATTGCGTTTTACGCCAGCTGTAGTGAATGAGCGTCGTATGCTAGAAACGCGACGCAATGACTGAGTGCCTTCCAGGCCAGCAAAGGAGCCACAGAAGACCATGGCGCCGGAGCCACGCGTCAGTGAGCCAATGTAGAGCCGATTGATCTCCTCCCGACTGCTGTCCTGCAGCAGCGACACAGCATTCCGTATGCCAGGATGCTCGCGACTGTGCCGCACCCAGCCATCGACGGCATACAGCACCGGATTGGTGCCCTGCAAATGTTGCAGCACAAACTGGCGCTGGCCGGCGCACTTGCGCAGCAATGTGTGATGCTCCCGATCGCCATAGTGTGAGAATAAACGCTCTAGGAATGTATCGTCATTCGAGTTGGGATAAATGGCCTCCTCGTCCAAAAGCCTGCAAGATTCAAATCCAAATTGTTGTAGATTTGTAAATACCATGTAATAGAGGTAACAATATTAATATCACTCACCAGAGTAACCCACGACGATCATGCTCGCGCAGATCCCGTTGGGAGGAGCGTACCACATGATTTTGCGGCGCCTTGTCGATCAGTGAGATCAGCGGTCCCGGATGACAGTCGGAAGCATGATCCATTTCGATCTCGACCAGCTCCTGGGCATATCGATCGCGTGGCGCCACCAAAGTGGTATGATGGAAAAGCATTTGTAAGCGCTCCTGCAGATAATTGTGACGCAAATCAGCCAGCGTGGCACCCACTTGTTGGCCACAGCTGGCCGGATTCTGAAAGCCGGGTGTATCGATCAGCATGATCGACGCAATAGTATGGGCCGATGTGCAGATCTGGCGATTAATCAGAGCCACTACAGCGGCCAGTGCCTCCGAGTAGAGGCCAATGACGAGCGCTTCCAAGCATTCCCAGGCCCATTCCTGACCGCCGTCTGAGGTGGGCGATTTGGAGGGACTTAAACTAGCGCCCGTTGCATTGGGCTGGGTTAGACCGAACGCAGCTGATGATAGATCTTCCAGATTAACACCCAACAGACTGGCCGCCTTGCGCGCCGCCGTCGGATTGGCAAACTGTGTTCGAGCGGTCGATCCGGTGCCCATTCTCGTTATGCCCGCAATGCCCAGATGATAAATGGCTGCCAGAATGCTCCAAATACCCCGCACGGCCTTTGCATCAATATTAAGCGTCTCGAATGCCTGAACCGTTCGCATAAAGTCATTTGCCGCTCGATGTCGATCCTCGAGTCTTTGCGACAACGATATAAAGGGATGACTGTCCTCCGAAGAGATGTTCTCCAAATGCAGCTCCTTCTGAAGCAAACCAGCTGCGCCCGCCAATAATCGCGTCATTATATGAAAACTGTGCTCCTGTGCCAGCCGCCGACCCGCTCGTTGTCGCTCCGGCAAAAGCACCTGAGTAGCAATAAGGCAACGCTATACAAACCAGGTATAATGAGGTGCGCAACATTACCTGCAATGAAGCTGATGCTATTTGGCCGGTCTGATCGAAGTCCAAGCTGAGCAGCTGCGTCATACGCGTCGCATTGGAATTGAGACATGTTCTCGTATTGCCAAAGGCCTCCAGAATTGTGCACAACGCATTCACTTTTTCCGCATTAATAAAATTATTGTATGCACCTGCAAAATAATAATAAATTTGATTTGTATTAAATAATAGACTTAAGCTAAAAAATAAAATAAAAATATTTTGTACTAAGTAAATACAAAAACGATATTTCAACACATAATTTGGGCTTCTAACTAAAGATCTTTTTCATAAAACATGGACTTTTATGGCATATAAACTGCGTCATTGCAAATGTTAAATTATAGCAATGAGAAATGGCTTGACAAATTGCAGCTGCGTTTTTAAGACAAAATGCAAATGAGCTTATCGAACACCAGATTGCATTTTGGTGTGGCACAAACGGGGCCAGCCCACGGCGGCAACAACCGCTACAACAATAATAATAATAACAACAACAACAATAATGTCTAGACATACCAGCAGCCAACGCCAAGTAGTTGAGCGCATGCTTAAAGCTTGTGGTCTTGCCAGAACCAGAACGCCCCATGAATATTAGACTTTGATCGCGACGCGTTTCAACCAAACTCCTGTAGGCGGTCTGGGCCAGAGAGTAGACGTGGGGTGGCATGTCCTCCGTTTTGCAGCCGCGAAACATGGATACAACCTACAAGTAGACAACAGATAAATAACCCGAAACAAATCAAATCAAATTAAACCAGAACAAAAACCAAAACCAGACTAGAATAGAACAGAACACAAACAAGCCAGTTTTCGAGACCAGTCTCACCTTCTCAGAGTAGAGGGACAGCGGTGCCATAGGATTGACCACGAGTAGCGTGGGCCCCGCCTTTGTGTGTATCAGATTGCTCGCATATCGCTGACGGAGGCAGTGCAGCACCGACGCCTCGTTCAAATACTTCAACTCACAGATGTCCTCGGCCAGATCCAAGGCGGCGCTGTTCTGCTTCTCGATGTCATACTCATCAACGCTCAATTGTTCGCCATTGTGTAGCAGTCGCACGCTCAGCTTATGCTCCTCGTGTGGCGTGCCGCTTGGCGGCAGACGCAACGCAGCGGTGAAGCCACCGCGATGCACCAGCCACACATGTTCCGGCTGTGAGGCACCATCTACATCCACATCGCTGGCGCTTTTTCCAATGCCGCCTGTACCATTCTCATGCCGGCTCTGCAAAATATAACAAAAATTACAAATATATTGAATGCTCACAAAAAAATTTTTAATTTATAATTGAAATTTTAAATTAATTTGAGTTGAGTGCAAAATAATTAATTGTTAATTTCCTTCCATATGTTTTTCGCTGACTCCAGATCAAATCTGTTTTTTATAGATATTCAGAAATATATCGAATACCGTTGCAGGAACATAAATAAATTACAAAACCAGGTCAGCAAACAATAAACAATCGTAACCGAGTTTTGTTATCCTTTTAAATCACTTCTCGATAAGTAAAATCAGAGGAAGCTTCATTAAATTCGTGTTTAAAAAATAATTCATCTTTCATGCAGTTTTAAATTTCATTTCTCAACATTTCAGCATACAAATTTAAATCGAATTCAAAGCATTTACATTTTTTAGTTGAGAATGAATTCGCAAAAGTTTTACGATTACGGAATAAGAGCACATCTGATTGTAAACGGCATTAATAAATGCATTAGACATTTTCTTTGATAATTTTCATACTGTACCGATTTGCGAGCGTTTACTGTACATATATAAAATAAAAATCCAAAATTGGGGTCAACATATTGTTGGGCGCAAACTTCAAGTGATCTTTTTTCTGCATTTATTTTTGGGCACACACATTTTCACGTATTTATTCCATTTATTATACAGACATAGTACTTTAGTACAGTTCAGTTCACTTCCACGCAGCGTCATAGTAGAATTTTTTTTGTTTTTATTTTGGTGCATTTCTAAATTTGATGATGTTTCTAAATCCTAATTAGTTGCGTAGACGCGACGACTACCAGCCCATAGAGAGAGCTATAGAGGGAGAGACCCATTGCCAGTCTCAGTCCCAGACCCAGTCCCAATCCCATCCCCTTTCCCTATGCCCCATGCCACATGCCCAATCCCATTCCCCATTCCAATACCCGTGCAAATGCTAGTGGGCTAGACGTGCTCTGTGTGGATGCTACAGCGGCAGACTCTTTGTGGATGCGCGGCTGCGTTATGCAACGCGCCAACGTCGTCGTCACCGGCAACACGTTCAGTTCACATTTGTGGCTATAAATGGCATTTTACTCGCTGTTGCTGCTGCGACTGCCGACGCAGTTTACATTTAGTGCGCTCCTATCTATGCATCTGCCACAGCTCCTCACCTCCACACACACGCCCGTAGTGTCAGTCCAGTCCATTCGACACACCCCGCAAGCGTCGCCTGTCAGAAATACAACTTTGCATTAACTTTCAGCTACAAATGCTGTTTGCTGATGTTGCTGTTGCTGTTGTTATTGTTGTTGTTGCTGTTGCTGTTGCTGTTTGTGGCGTAATTATGAAAATATTGTGCAAGGTTCAATAGCCCGTAATTAGAGTCTTTTTCGGTTATGCACTGTTAATGGATCGCCAATGGATGCCGCCCCTAGAACTATAAAGCGATTAAGCGCGTTCAAACAGGAAACAAACGTCGAGTTCTATTCACATCGAGAATTTAAACAGTTTGCCTGTACTTTTTTAGGCAAATGTGTTGCAACTTGCAATCAATAATTGCAATACAGATTGCTACATTAAATTTGAATTAAATTCAGCGTTATTAGCGAACACAGCGAGTATAAACATTTTTAGAGAGCAGCAACTTTTACATAACTTTTCCTTATAGTATACATAAAAGGTAGTAAATAATTTAAATAATTGTTTCAAAAAACTTCATATTATCAAGACAATTGACTAGCAGGCATTGACTTTAAGATATATTTTCTTTTTAATACATCTAAAAGCTAGTATTCATTTTTAATACACATCTACGATTTGTCACATTTCGAATGAATAAATTGAATTGACTAGAAGGCATTGACTTTAATATATTGTTTTTTTATAAGGTAGTAAAATTTAAATAGAATCATGATCAGATTAGTGTCATTTCATATTAAAAATACACCTATCACAAGCGGGCATTAAGTTCAGTTTGAAATATTGAAATTGAATGAACTTACTAAATATTTACATGCCACGAATAGAAATGCTCAACAGCCAGTATATAATTAACCAAACTTTGCAAAATGGATCTACGCCCATTTCCCATCCTTGTTCGTAAATTTAATAAAAACAATGTTTTAAATGTCTAGCTACTCTCGAGTATAATAGGCATAGCAGTCAATATAGGTTTACAAATATTGTTAACTAATTCGGATTATAAACTAGTGCAGCAGAGTTCGAGTATTTCATAATCTCTTCAAAGCTCCATAAAAATAGTATTTTTTATATATTTTTTTTCTCAACAAATCAAATACTACATTTGTATTTGTATACGCATCCATTTGTAGGCACGTACATACATACACACGCATATATACGCATATAGATAGATATCTAAACAAAGTGAACTGACAAGCGTCTGTCCACTGTCAATCAATAGCTGCAGTCGGCGATCGGTACGGCGGCAGCAGTGGGTCAATGAACCCGCCACCGTTTAAGTTGATGAAATATACAAATTAGACAAAGAATGTGCAGACAGACCCAACTAATTAACATGTGTAGGGCAACAAGAGATATCAGACAAAGAGCAACGAGCGCGAAAAACGAGACAATCCAGAACAACAGAGGGGCAGGCCGCCAATTAAGTTCATGCTAAGGTTTACCAAATGCAACTCACTGTGTGCTAACATTTCATATCTAAAACAATCGTTTAGAGACAGAGATAGAGAAAGAGAGAGAGAGAGAGAGAGAGAGAGAGAGAAAGAGAGGGAAATGCAACAAGGCGGACAATGCAGTAAATGAATACTTCCGCTCGAAAGGCCATCGCGGCGACGTCCAGCGTCGGCGTAGTGAGCCATAAAACGATAAATGCAGCGACAAGACGACCATATCGTAAATTATGAGCAGCGCATTTGCCCACGCACCGCCGTCCCCATTCCAGTCCCTGCCCCACCGTCCCCCCATTCCAGTCGCATTCATTGCCAGTCCCAGTCCGGGCCTAATAAAATAGCCATCAACTAAATCGTACATTGGGTCACGGTTCGACGATCTATCGATCCATTCATCGATCGGCTTATAAAGGGCTAGAAAGTTTTTCAACACTAGACGACAAGCAACTCTCAATAAAGAATCAGCTACATGAAATATTGTTCCCTAAAGAAAAGCTTAAATAAAGTGCACTTTGTAATGGAAAATGGATTACTCATCAAGAAAATATCTAAAAATAAATTCATTCACACCCCACCTAAATAACAAATGCACCACTTTCAGGCACAATTCATAAATATTCGCAAGCAAGAATATTTAGGGTATATAGTGGGATATTGAAAAGAACTATTTGTGTTACTATTTGTTAACACAACATGCAAAAGACATATAGATTAAACTTCTGGTTTTTATTGCAAGATGAGCCTACATTTGCATGCAATTTTTATGAAAGGAAATTATAAACAGCTGATAAATAGAATATATATACCTGGGAAAATATACATAAGTTAATTATAAAACCCCAAGGATTTCGAAGATCTATTAGTTCAGAAAGATTGTGAATTGATCTATATATATACATATAAGTCAACAAATAAATTAAATTTAAGACCATTTTTGAATAGGTTGTATTAAGGGTTAAGGGTTTGCATAATACAATAGCGGACTAGATAAAGGATGATTATTCTGAGTAATCTCCCTAACTGTTTTGAGCTTATAGTATTTGAAATTTTACAACTTAAATTCAGTACGAATGAATAATGTAATAGATGATTACTATTTCGATTTGCAATTGATCTAAATGTATTTGCCAATTTGTATTTGTTTTTTTTTTATTATAAATAGAGGCAACCAAACAATAAACAATTGTAACTGATCTCTACAACATATAGTGCCAATTATAGATAGTTTTGAATAAATATTTAAATAGATGATTACTATTTACTATTGCAACAGCTGATCCCTAAAATACATAGGTCCAGATATAAATAGTTTCGAATTAATAATCAAAAGTATGATTGATATTTTCAGTATATAAATTGCTTTGAGATTTTTATGAGTATTTTTCACATTGGAGCTAAGAGGTTCTCTCTAAACCTCTAAATCTCATATTAGGCAGTAATTAAAGCATATTGTCTGAGTTTCTGTGTAATTTGCCAGTAAATGCCCAGTAGTGTTTAGTTTTCGATTTCGGTTTTGTTGCATAGTGTATGTAATATGTAATGCGCACCTTTTGCCTCACGCTTGCATCATAGTTTTTGTAGTTGCAGGCGAGCGCATTGGCCCAGATGGCCGACCAGTGCTGGGCAGCGGCATTTTGTGCATCGCGTCGTCGCCGATACGAGCTGCGTATGTTGGCCACTGGCGACGGTGGGGCGACTGCCGCAAACTTGGATGCAGCCACCGCCGAGCTATTCCAGGGCGGACGAATTGATGTTGTTGTTGTTGCAGCAGCTGTTGATGTTGCTGCTATTGCTGTAGCAGTTGCTGTTGTTGCAGTTGCTGTTGTGTTGATCTTGCCGTTGTGGCGAAAGCTACGCGAACGCATGGAATTGCGCTCCAGACTGGATGTCGTAAAGGGAGTTGATTCCTTGGGAGGTGCTTGCTTGCTTGTGGCAGCGAGACGCGGCGGTTTGGGTGGCGCTACACCAGCAGTCGTAGCAGGAGCTATCGTCTGAGTTGCTGAAGGCCAGCTGCTGGAGTTCTCGGAGCCGCTTTCACTGATCGTCTCCGAACTAATGCTATTCTTGCGCTGCGACTTGTGCGTAGCCTTCGACTTTGCTGGCGTTACCACCTTCTGTGACTTGTGAGTGCCGCAGGCATGCGCCTTGCCCGTGCAGCCCCGATGAAACGACGGATTCAGACCAGAGCCCGGTGCGGCGGGCACGGCGGGCACAATTCCACCTCGCAGCGTTTGCTCAAAGCTCTTCGGCTTGAGAAACATGATAAACAGAAAAAAAAAACAACACTTGTGTATGTGTGGGATAGTGTGTGCTTGTTATGTGATCACCTGGCTAGTTAGATCTAAGCCAAAGGCAAACAATTGTCATGGCCAGCCAGAAGGCACTTGGAGCATGACCAGACCAGAGAGAGAGAGAGAGACGCACAATGCGAAACGGGAAGTTGAAGTGAGAAACTGGAGCGGACCCAAAACCTTGGAAATGTTAGTCTCAACACACACTCTTGTTATGTCTACGTGTGTGTGTTTTTTGTGTGTGGTTGTGTCAGTTTAAGCACTTAACGCTTTGACATTAGAGACAATTGAATTGGCTGAAAATGGCCAATCATCGTGCGATCGCCGATTGATTGATTGACTGAAATGCAAGACTCGAGTCACGAACGCGAGTTATGAATTAACTATTAAAGCTCAGCTTGAATGACAAAAGAATTGTTCGGAGTCACTGCTGTTGTTGCTGGCTGTTGTTGATGTTGTGGTTGCCTTAGTGGCTGCTGTAATCCCGCAAACGAAATTTCACAGTGGGTGTCTCGTGTCGCGTTTCAATTTCCGTACCGAACTTGGGCAAAGTTTGCAGCATACTGACGGCACCGCTCCAACGACAACGACTACGAAGCGAGTAACAACAACACACAACTCAACAAAAATAAAAAGAAGAGAAGAAAAAAAACACGCACACAAGCAGGCGCGGCAGCGACGCTGACTGCGACTGTGTTAGTGGCTATTTGTGTAGGCAGCAGCCGCAGTCGCAGTCTAAAGTGGGTGTAGAAAAATGCACACTGCTGCGGCTGCAACTGCAACTGCTGCTGCAGCTGCTGTTGACGTTGACGTCGACGTGGACGTCGACGTCGCCGTCACTGCTTGTCTGCGGCTGTTCGTGTTGTCGCTGCTGAATGGGGAGAGGCGAGTGGGTTGGGGTGACGGGATTTAGATCTCTGCTGCATGCAAGTTATTGTTAATGATGTTTACTAAAATGCAGATCGAGTTTTTCCACAGTGTTGCCAAATCAGTTTTATTTTCGTCTGCTGAATGAAGTGAGTAAGGCGCACAAATATGTCGACGCCTTTATGAACTTAGCCAGACAACAACAACAACAGCAGCTGCATATTTCCAATTGGGAACTGACGACGATTAGACTTGCAAAGGGAAAGGCTAGAAGTGCTGGGCCTGGAATTTCAACCGACTGATCGCTCGGTCAGGTGCTGCTGACAATTTCACAACAGATTCGCTAAAGATAAACAGACAGAAAAATGTCAATCACGTTTCTAGCTGGGGCTAAAGTCAACAAGTTAATCAACACTGCAATTTCAAGTGATCGACTGTGAGATATCCTGTAGTCTGATGTTTCTCCACATATCATTTAGAACAAAGAGGTCACTCTTAAAAACGATATTGATTTCTCAGATAGCAAACATGTGTTTGAATTAGAATTAATGTTCGATGCTTAGACTATTATATCAAATATGATGCAATATTTAAAAGAGACCGGACTGCGGACAGATAATTATGTTGACTCTATATTGTTTTCGGAAACTTTATCCCGCTTTGTGCTACTGATTTTGTGAGAAAATTAAAATATGAATTGTAAATTAGGTCACAATTAGATATATATATATATTCAAACTAACTCTTGTTAAAAATATAACTTCGATCAGACCATAAACCCATTTACAAGACCAATCGAAATGTAAGTGTAATTAATATCGAAATGTGCCTGTATGTAGTCATGTCTTGAGCCTTAATTCATCATAATTTATATTATATTTATATTATAATTATGATTTTAATTCCGAGAATAATTTTGTATGTATAATACTTCAACAAAAATCACATTCTTATAGGATTTAAACACGCATAGGGAAGGATATAGATTAATACAACAATTTCGTTAAAATAAAATAATCAAATTTCAATTGGAAGACATCCCTATTTAAATTGATGTTGTCTATCAAAATGAATATTTTTAGATTTATGATAAGGTTATCATCCAAAACTAAGTTATGCCAGTCTATCATATATAGAGGGTATGAAAAAATAAATAATATTAAATGCCAGGTAAGCAGGTCTACTTGGAATACCATTTAATTACACACTACGAAAATGATGTGATTAATGAACAGTTACAAGAAACTCTGATTTTGTGCATTTTGTGGTACAGACATTGATGATGATCAATCAGAATCAAGTGATGGAACTGTGATCTCACCTGACGTTTGAAGCGTTTGCTGGCGCTGCGGCGCAGAGTGTTGCAGTTGCCGTTGTTAATGGAATGATCGATCTCCTCGACGGTGGCTGTGCTGGGTGCCATGCACCGTTTGCTCAGCTCCACCAGCTCCGCCACGGGCTGAACCTGCCAGTGGGTACAAAAACGGTGTAAAATGTGTTCGTTACTTGGCATTTAATTGACTAAGTGCATTACGAACCTCAACGGTGACAGCGTCGCCACTATTCCGTATCATCTCGATGATGATCTCACGCGACAGGTCGCCGACGGGCGTGCCATTAACCTTAATTAAACGATCGCCCGGCAGCAGACCCGTTGCCCCGCCGCCAGCGCCCGGCTCCGCAAAGATGACGGGGCGGAAGATGGGCGACATTAGAGACTCGGTGCGATCCAAGCATATCGCCTTGCGCAAACTGAAGCCAAAGTCCTGGCGCGGTGATTTCTGTCGCTTGATGACGAGCTGCCTTGGCGCCGGCAACTGGACCAGCTTGACTGGGGGTAATGGCAACAGCACATCCTCAAAAGCATGCACCCGTGCCCATTGATCAATGCCCTGCGATTCGCCGACGGGACTGAGTGAGAAGGGGGGCGTAGCAAACGAGGAGTTTGTGGTATCTGTGAGACTGTCCGCACTCGGCGACGGCGATGTCAGCACATGCAAATGGGCAGCCTGCGTGGCAGTCTGTGGTGCTCCATAGCGGGCATTCGCCGGCAGCGTCATCGCTCGTTGCTGGGGCGCATTCTCGCCATCGCTGCGCAGACTCTCCACAGATGTGAACGAGGTGCCGTGCTGGCTGGAATTGGAGCCACCGCTGCCGCCGCCGCCGCCACCGACACGGTTGCCCTCAAACAGTTGCTCATTTTGCATGGTGTTGCGCATCAGCATTTCGGGTGTGCCGCCGCCGCTACCGGTGAGGACAATCTCTTCGTGCACGTTGCTCATGTTGCTTCGCGAGCCCTTCAGTATGCCCCGCTTGGGCGGCTTTGGAGGCACGGGCGGCAGAAAGCGATTCTGTAAGCACAAACAAAAAACAAATACAAAATATATTTACTAATAATAAGCATAATTTGAGTTGAGAGACCACCTTACCTTGAGACTGCCGGAGAGTAGCGAGTGTGTGACCTCAGCATAGTTTAGACTAACGCCCATAACGCCAGCACCGTTGGCGGCTCCGCGACTCTCGATGTGTGTCATCACAGATGCTACAATTTCCTCATTGCCACGATCCTGCTCTGGCTCGGCATTTGCATTCCCATTGCCATTGCCATTCCCATGGTTGTTGCCGCTGGCTGAATCGGCATTGAGTGCGGCAAAGAAATCGGCGCTATAGTCGGCCGTAATGCCGCTGGGCAGCTTTTCCTTCTCCTTGCGGCGACCGCGTATCTTCAGCGATCGACGCACCTCCTCCAAACGGAGCAGCTCGTCGCTGCTCATGCTGCCTGTGACTCCGGCGCTGCTGCCGCCCTTAGCCTCTTTGCGCAGTTTCTTTTCGCGTTTTCGACGCTCCTTTTCCTCATCGCCGGCGCTTTTCTTCATAAAGTTGAACATATTCTTTTTTCTGTTCTTGTGAGTGTGTGTGAGTCCTTAAAAAACTAACTGTAAATACACGACAAAAGGAATGACAAGACAAGTTTAAGTTTGATAACTGCTTTTGAAAAACATCACTTTCAGCTGTTCACAGCTAAGGCCATCAAAATAGAGGCACCCATTTTTCTTGCACTAAAATTTTCTTTATGTTTGCCAAGTATTAATATAGTTATTAACTCTCAATTTAACAATGGGCTTCAAGTGAAACTTTACATTATATTTAGCTCGCTTTATTTCTCTTTCTTCCTCCCTATGCTAAATGATGTAATTTTAAGCGAGATCTTTTCGAACTGTTGTTTAGATAATATAATAAACTCTGTCATCTGAGCTTCTCTTACAAAACCTCGGCCTCTCTCTCTCTCTCTCTCTCTCTCTCTCTAGATCTCCTTTAAAATTTCATCATTTAGCGAATTTTAAAAAGAGCACATAAGAGACAAGGCAAAGTAGTAAAATGAAAATGATCCGTTAATGAAACATTTATTATATATATTATTATTATCTAAACTCAAATCAAAGTCTATTCATCATTCTTAACGTTAAGCTCCTATCAGCCCCACCTTATATGATAAAAACAAAGACAAGATATACTTTGCACCCAGCTCTGAATTGTCATACACACATACACATTTGAAACTACAACATACATATATGTACATATGTATGTATATAACACAAAAACTTTAAACTTAGAACCATAAACCTATCTGTCTATTTACTCTGTGGGTTCGGAGATATGTGCTTCTGCCCTTTTTCTCTAATATCTAACTATGTACATTATTTTTACACTTTTATTATGAGCCATCTATTAATTTTTTAAAGAAATATTATGCTGAACTATTCTCATTGAACAGTGAACGAAACGTACTTCGGGTTTTTGAGCCGGTTCACTTCCCTGTTCGAAAGAGCGGGAGAGGGGGTTTCAGGGGTTGGCACAAGTTCAAGGGCGTGCCCAATAATTTTGCAGTTTTTGTTTTTTGTCTGTAGCTAATTTGATTTGCAGTGCTCCTCCATCTGCCCCTGTCACAATCCAACCACCCAAATCCACCCACCCACCAGCATTGCTCTCATTTTGCAGTGCTGTTAGTTTTCACAGTTTTCACAGTTTTCTTTTCTTTTCCTTGCGTTCTCTGCAAAAGAAACCCTGAGACGAATGCACCCGCACACAACTAAACCACAATAGTTAACCGTTTCTGTTTTCATGTGTGTGTGTGTGTGTGTAATTACAAAGTCTCGTAAACAATGTGTGTGAGGCATGCAGAATTTCGTTTGTCTTGCATTTTGCTTTGGCTTTTGTCATTGAGACTCGCCCCCATTTGTTATTATTTATTCAATTATGCGCTTTCTTTTCCTCATATTGTATACAATTTTTGTTTTGTTTTCACACAGCCATACACACACGCACGCACAAATATGATATGATTGAAGTTCCGTTATTATTGCAGTTGTATTTGAATTTGCAATTGCATTTGTGTTTGTATTTATATTTGTATTTGTATTGATTGCCTCAAACTCGATTGCATTTTACATTTCATGTTTCTTAACTTTACGCTCGCATCAGTCTTATTATTAATATGCAACAAAACTTATTCGCCAAACATCAAATCAGAAACAACAGAAAACCAATAGACAAATAGGGTGGATCTGGAATGTGCTTCAAGCGAGAAGCATAGCAAACAAAAAAGAAAGTTGCCAGCCACTCGCCAAGTCAATAACACCTTTGTTTTTGCTGTTTTCTACGTCTCTGTTGATAAGCCGAGCAGCTCACAGCAAGCAGGTCAATGTTTTGTCCTGCATACGCAGTACAGGAGCGGTGACGTCACTTTTATATATTGCACGCGAACTGTGAGCTTTACCTTTTGGCTACTAAGACAATGAGCACAATTACGTGATTAGCATAAACAAATGCTATCGGTTTAAATTCCAAAAATTACAAAATTTCACCGTACCGACGACGACCGATCGGCCAGTGTGTACACAACTGCATGCTAGAGATGTGCCACTAAATACATATCGCCAACTATCGAAAGCAAACATAACGATAGTCTCTTTACAACACAGTGTGTGCACACTAGCAGAATAAAAAAAATTATCCGATATATATATATATTTATAATTAAAAAAAATATATATATATTTTATACAGAAGCGCATAAATATAAGTACATGGATTGTCTTAATATCCAGATAAAAATGTTGAATTTCAAATGAACAGTCTATAAAAAGAGTCTACATCGGAGAACTGAGATCTTGAAGATAAGGATTGCGAGAACTTAGCGATTTCTCTGATCGACGTCTTTCAATTTAATCTTGAGTTACGTACATTGTGATCCATTTGCTTCGTTTCCCAAATTCATTGCTTATTATTCTTTTGTGCTTTGTGCGCATAATTTAAAGAAGTCAATTTAAGTCTGAATATGAACTATACATATACTACACAGTTAACACCTTACTATGAGTATAATATTATGTGTAAACTTTTTGTAGGTTGTGCGTTGCAGATAAAATGTAGTGTCATGCCACTATAGTAAAATAGCTGAGAGATGCATTTGTTTTATCGGCCGACTGCCATAATGTTTCGACGAACCACCACAATATATATGCCGTCTATCGCAAGACCAAAAAAGTGAAGCGTAAAAACCAAACGGTACATCTACATGGAAAAATAAGTGTGAGTGCGTGTGTGTTTATGAAAAATTTAATTTAACAACATATTTATATTATGCGCACCGAACGAACAAAAAACACAAAACTTGCGAGTAGTTAAACAATTGTGTCAATCGAATACGTATTCAATTGTGTGTGGCCTGGGTGTCTCTTCAATACACACACACAAACACACAGACAGCAGCCACACACAGCAGCAGCACACACACACACAGCAGCACACACACAGGCACAGACACAACACACAGACAGACACACACACAGACCCAATACATATACATATAGAGTGAAGCTCTCATACAAACACTCACTGTTAACATACACACACACAAGAGAAACAAAAACAATATACGTGAGCTGTCGCTGCCGTCACCGTCACCATTCAACAGCAGCGGCAGCAGCAGCAGCAGCAGAGTCTGCCTTTTACATTTGCGAAAAAAGAAAGAAAAAAAAGAGTAAAAATCCAAAAGCAAAAATTTGTTATATTTTGCTTGTATAGGTAGGTGAATAGTTGAATGCAAGTGTTTGTGTTTAGTTTAAACCAAATTCGAATAAATATTAAGAACCTTGTGGTCTTTGTTATTGTTGCTCATTCGCTCGCTGCTTGCTTACAGAGAAAGACAGACAAACGTCTTCGTCTTTTCGCCTTCTCCTTCGTTTCCTCTGCTTTGTCGTCCTCGTCTCCGCTCGATGGTAATCTATCTCTGTGTGTGTTTGCGTGCATGTAAGTGCATATGTGTGCGCGTGCATGTGTATGTGTATATGTGCATTTGATAACTGTATTGGTGTCTAGACATGTTGCTGACAAGGCTGCAAACTAAAAAAAAAAAATTTGCCTGCGGTTCGGTTTGCCGGTTCTTGAGCCTGTTGTTAATTTTACGACAATATTAAAAGCATAAACATAAAGTAATAGAAAAACTGTTTTGCGATTATATATGTTAATGTTAATAAATACATATACATATATATGTATAGATTTGTTTATATATATATGTATGTATGTATGTGTTGTGTGTAATATTTAAAGGCAGTTGACTCGGAGCCGGAACGTGGAGTAAATCCATTTTGAACCGATGCGGAGCCTTTAATTTTGTTATGGATGCTGATCACTTGATGCTTCTCCGTATGTACGTATGTACATGTCCACATACATATGTATATACAGTGTGTCATAGCTTATTTCATGCAGTGCCAAGTAAAAAATTTAAAGTGCTATAAAGTTTAAACAAGGAAACAAACGTAAAATGTGTAAATGCCAATTTGTTTCATGTAATATCACCTTTGACGAAGAAACTTTAGTTTTTATTAAAATAATTAAGTAATGAAAATTAGTCAAAAACTGAAAACATATCAAGAGTACATGTCAAAGCTTATTTCGACCAGTCTTAAAAACGTAACATATTTGACCTATAATGGCTTAAATAAGGATGTTAATACTAAGTATGATATCCTATAGCCTTATCAACTTCACTTAACCTATTATTCATGGAAGATTCCGGGTAGTTACTGGTAAAATTATCATGTGAGGGCAGTTCAAGATAAGCCAGGACTGTACTATTGAGGACTTATGCTTGGGGTCGCTGTCGTGGTAGAACCGGAAAGTACGTCGGATTCCTAGCTTGTCGGCACTTTAAAGTATATTTTCCTTCAATATATTGAGGTACACATTCTTGTCCATTGTTGTTCCAATAAACACAAAATTTCCGACGCCGGCTGCCGAGATACATGCCCATACCAGCCCATAAAGGGCTTCTTCCCTGGTACTCATGCATTAAAGTCATGGTTGCGCAGAACCTTGCGCACAGTTTCCACACTGCAATTTTGTTCCCATTTCATCCTGCACCTGTTGTCAGTTTTGAAGCCGATAGATTAGGATTTTCCCTTATTTTCCTGACGATCCTCCTTTTTTCGTGCCATTCTGCCCTGGTCCTCTATCCGATTTTCGTCGACGAAGCGACGACTGATGTTGTATACAGTTGACTTGCTTAGATTGACCATTTCAGCTATTTGGTGATGTAAATATCCCATTTGGAAGTGTTCCAAGATGAGTTTCCGTTGTTCAATGGTAGTCCGTTTGCCCATAGTCCTTGTTGGCTGGTTGCACCCGAGATGCAGGATATAACTAAACTGACTACGAAGGATTTGTATATTTATACCGAAAATATTCAACCTGACGTAAAAAATCTGGCACAATTATGGCACCCAGGTGTCCACAATGTTCGACGTAAATTGAAGAGTTTTTTTACATAACCTGACGTAGCCGATGGGGAAACCCCAAATTTTTTGCTAGACACCGCATGAAATAAGCTCTGAGACACTGTATATACACACACACACGCACATACAAATTAACTGTCTCTCTTCTCCCCCCCAACCCATGCATCGCCCCCGCCCACACGCGGCCTCGCACTTTGCAATGCAGACAGGCAGACAATCACACATGCACACATACATACATGTGTGTGTGTGTGCTTGTATTTTGTCGATTTTATTTTATGTACATTTGTTTACAGTTTAAGATAGCGAAATTTGTACAGCCGGCAGGAGCAGCCACAGCACAGCGTTGACATTTTCGCAAATTGCAAATGAATATGTTATTGGTATAGTTGTTGCTGTTGTTTTAATTTTTTCAGCTGCGATCATTGGCGCACTCTATGACACACGCACGCACTCATATACATACACATACTCATACAACAGGCAGCAGACACAGACATATGCACACGTGCCCCTCGCACCTTTATCGCTCGCTGCGATCTCAACTAGCGGGCCACACAGCGGCAGCGAGCGATATATGCATGCACACACATATTCACATATGTACACGCATACATGCATACACGTACACTTGCATATATGTTTGTGTGCGTGTAAGTTCATGAACAGCCGCGCTCCGCGTCAACTTGTTTTGATTTAATTTCGCGGTAAATGCAATCGCGGAAAATTTGCTCGTATTGCCGCCGTTCGCGCTTTGGCTGCGTAACATGGCGGGGAATTTTTTTTGTAGTTTGAAGCTCAAAAACAGCAACAATTGCGACAGCAGCGATGCCAATATGCTGGCGCCTCTACATGTGGGGCGCTCAGTGACTAAGTGCAAGACAGAGAAAGAGGCAAGGGAGAGAGGGGGGAGGGGCGGCTGGCCCTTCTGCGAACGGAAATGCCGCAAATGCTCGGCTCTTTTTTCTTTCATTTATATATATATATATATTTTTTTTTTTATTATTTTTTACGATCGATCCTATTTTAAACAGCAGTTCTGCAACTGCTCTGGCTGCAGCTGCTGACTCAAGCGCCAACAACAATAAAAATAATAACATGAGCGACAATAAAAACAACAAAGGGCTGAGCAATTTGCCATAAACACGCCAAAAGGCAATAATATAATATGCATATGCATTTGTGTGTATATATGAGCGTAGATATGTACAAATCTTCATGTTGGAGATGGCAACGTGCTGCAGCGAGATACTTCAAAACTTGCTAGAAGTAGTTCTGAATTTAAAAACACTTGTAATTTAGTGTTTAGTCACATGTTGCAGAAATATATTAAAATACCAGAAATTCATTTAAATTTCCATATTTAGAGAAAATAATTTAACATTTTTAAAATTGCAAATTTTTTTTTTTTTTTTTTTTTTTTTTAGAAATTTCCAGAGTTATTTGATATTTTACATTTGTCATAAAAAATTGACTTTACTTTAATTACAAGTACTCTAAATTAAATTATCGAAACTGAAAAAATACTTGAATGTACTTGAATACGTTTTTAAATTATTTTTTTTTATTTAATTTTGTATTTCTGTTTTCCAACAAGTGCCCTCATTATAGACTAAGACTTGGGTGTACGGAATTGGATTGTTTGGTGCACAGGGAAGTGGGAACAGCCTCAACACGAATTACCTACCATTAGCGCTGCAGAGGAGATCGACTGTGGTTGCCACCGCCGCAACAAGATCTGCCTCAATTACGCCTACGACAACGTTTTCGCCTACTGGCAATCGCTTGGGCTTTAATTTCAGCAACACCAACGGCAACAACAACAGCAGCAACAATATCAACAACAACAACAATTACTACAGCGCGACGCCGCCACAAGTAAGCGACGCACTGCTAGAGAACAACTTGTCCCGCAAGCCGCCTCCAATAGCGACGGCAACAGAAGCGATTATGTCCTTGTCTGCGGCTGGCACATCGCCCACAAGCACCATTGAGCCCTTTGTGGTCGCTCGCGCACTTATCGTCAAGGAGGGCTGGCTCCAGAAGCGTGGCGAGCATATCAAGACCTGGCGCCAACGCTACTTTGTGCTCTGGTCGGATGGGGCGCTGATGGGCTATCGGAGCCGGCCGGCCGATGCTCAGGCGGAACAGTTGCTCAATAATTTCACTGTGCGCGGCTGCCAGATAATGGCCGTGGATCGGCCAAAGCCCTTCACATTCATCATACGCGGCCTGCAATGGACGACGGTGATTGAGCGCACATTCGCCGTCGATACAGAAGTGGAGCGCCAGGCCTGGACCGAGGCCATACGCAATGTGGCCAACAGGCTGTGCGAAATGGGCGAAACGGCCATGTCGCCATCGGCCCAAACTGACATGGGCGATGTCGATATGGCCGGCATTGCCGAGGTGGAACTATCCGAACAGTTCTCCGTGCAGGGCACCACACGCAATAGCAGCGGTGTCAAGAAAGTGGTATGTAAACTATCTTAAGTTCTAATCAATATGCAAGTTACTTTTGTTAACTGATTTTCTTGTTTGTTTTTTAATACACAGACACTGGAGAATTTTGAGTTCCTCAAAGTGCTCGGCAAGGGCACCTTCGGTAAGGTGATCCTGTGCCGCGAGAAGGCCACAGCTAGATTGTACGCAATTAAAATTCTCAAAAAGGAGGTCATCATACAAAAGGATGAAGTCGCGCACACTTTAACCGAAAGCCGTGTGCTTAAGTCAACAAATCATCCGTTCCTTATTGTGAGTAAACATTTTATTCGTTGTTTTTTGACTAGTTTTTGTTATTGTTTTATTACACACTTTAAATGTCTGTCAAGCCAAAGGCGTTATCGTGTGAAATCTAAAAAATGTAATAATACTTTAAAACGTTTTGACATCAGGAAACCACACAGCGATTTATTGTTTTCAAACTGTTTATGACTTCAGTCATCGTTTCTGTTATCAAATAGTTAATTTTCAAAGCAACAGGGCCTGCATAAATTTCATTTAAAATTTTGTAGATAATACAATTTTATAGAATGGGTTTAATGTTTTATTTATACACTCATATTTAAACATCAATGGGGAAAATCCATAAATTAATTATTGCCACACTAGGGAATGCCAACTATCAAAATTCTCTTGCAGAAATATGTAGAGTACAAGAGAATTATGTTTATACCCTGAACCCATTAAAAATGGGTAAAAGGGGTATAATGGTTTTGTGCAAATGTATGTAACAGGCAGAAGGAAGCATCTCCGACCCCACAAAGTATATATATTCTTGATCAGGATCAATAGTCGAGTCGATATAGCCCTGTTCGTCCGTCCGTCTGTATGAACACGCAGATCTCAGAAACTGTAAGAACTAGAGACTAATTTGGAATATAGGTTCTCGTATACCAGGCGCAGATCAAGTTTGCGTTCTTTTTTCGATAACTGCCTTCGTTTAGCGAATATCGATACATTCAATTTCCGATAGCAAGAAATTACACACTTTTAAAGGCAGAATCTTCTAATTCATACACAATATGCATATGCATACTATTGATCAACTGCCCAAATTTCGTCATGATCAGATAAGAAACATCTAAGTTATAGTCGAAAATGTATTCTTATATTGATCTCATTTCTATCAGCAGACGCAAGCATTTTCTGTATGCATAAATATGCGAGCGCATGTGTGAGAAAGAGATGCCATGATAATCGACGCGAGCGTCAATATGTTTTTGTGAGTATTGCGAGTTTCACGTATTGGTCGGCAGAGGGCTTGCAGAGCTGCTCGCATTTTAGTGCAAATCTTTTTAAAGGGGAATTTGCCAATAATAATAGAATATATTTAATAACTGGGTTCAGGGAATATCGTAGTCGAGTTCACTCGACTACAGCACTCTTACTTGTTTCATTTATGTAAAATATCTTTTGGTTCTTATTCATTAATTTATTTATATCCTGAACCCAATGAAAATGCAGAAATGTGTGTAATGAAGTTGTGCTAAAGATATACAAGACGTTAGATACCATGTTCTAAAATTTTTGAATATAATTCTTATACATATGCATATCGCGACGATTTAAGTATTACAACTATTTATTGATTCAATTACTTATTATTGGATATATGCATATACAACTTTCTATTATATTGATACATCTGTTCTCTATATCTTCTGCAGTCACTAAAATATTCATTTCAAACTAATGACCGTTTGTGTTTTGTCATGCAATATGTGAATGGTGGGGAGCTGTTTTGGCATTTAAGTCATGAGCGCATCTTTACCGAGGAGCGTACACGATTTTATGGCGCCGAAATAATATCGGCTCTAGGCTATCTGCACTCGCAAGGCATTATTTATCGTGACTTAAAGCTGGAGAATCTTTTGCTGGACAAAGATGGTCACATAAAGGTAGCCGATTTTGGGCTGTGCAAGGAGGACATCACCTACGGCCGTACAACAAAAACGTTTTGTGGCACACCGGAATATTTAGCGCCTGAAGTATTAGACGATAATGATTATGGACGCGCAGTGGACTGGTGGGGCACCGGTGTGGTTATGTATGAGATGGTGAGATGGTTGATATATAATCAATTAAATTATATACATTTGTTGATATACTATACTAAATGTATGCGTATTTAACAGATCTGCGGTCGCCTACCCTTCTATAATCGTGATCATGATGTGCTCTTCACGCTCATATTGGTAGAGGATGTGAAATTTCCACGCAATATAACCGATGAAGCAAAAAGTCTGTTATCTGGCCTTTTGGCCAAGGATCCGAGAAATCGCTTGGGCGGCGGACAGGATGATGTTAAGGAAATACAAGCGCATCCATTCTTTGCGAGTATTAATTGGACAGATCTGGTGCAAAAGAAGGTGACAAACAAAGCTATATATAAATGTTAAAAATACTTTTAAAATTATGCAAATATATATTTAACTTTGCAGATAACGCCGCCGTTCAAGCCTCAGGTCACATCAGACACAGACACACGATATTTTGACGAAGAGTTCACTGGCGAGAGCGTCGAACTGACACCGCCAGATCCCACGGGACCATTAGGCTCCATAGCCGAAGAGCCGCTTTTCCCGCAGGTAAGCTGCAAACTTCTTAATGAATACGGAATCCTTAACGATATCCTATTTGAATTCACAGTTCAGCTATCAAGGAGACATGGCCTCTACATTGGGCACCTCGTCGCACATAAGTACTTCCACAAGTCTCACATCGATGCAATAGAATAAGATACAAGTTTTACAAGCACCCACACAACAAAAAACAAAAAAACTTACATACATACATACATAAATACCACACGTTATGTTCTGCTTATTCACCTATACCCATATAATATACCTAGTTATATATAAATGGGAAAAATTGCGAGCAAAACAGAAATAAATTTGTACCGCTAAGTTTCCACACCAATAATATCAAATTGAATGATAGTAACTTATTTTTCACAACTTCAGCAAAAGCAAACAACAACGCGCAGTTGAAAATCGTATAGAGCAGATAAGAGCATGTTGAACGAGCGATATATAAAGAAAAAACAAAAAATAAATAAATAAATAAAATAGTTTACTACTTATGATAATACATATATACTTATATATACATTTAAATATAACATTTTAAGCATAACGTTTAAAGTGATTAGTTAATTTTTAAATGCAAGTAAAACATTTATTAAGTGAATGAGTAAACAGCTACACACAAAAACACAAACACACATTCACAGATACAAACACACATAGCACACTAATACACTTAACCACCTACCCAACAAATACACTTTTCTAGCATATAGGTACATGACGTTTATTAAACTGTGCAGCAAGAAATCGAAATAAAAACACAATCACAACTATATACACACACACACACGAACACAAACCATACAACATACGCATTATTTATACTCCAAAGAAGCAAAAAACAAAAACAATTACGAGTTATATTTAATGGCAAAGTTGCCTCTGATGTGCTGTGCTTTATGCAAGAACAGAACACAACAACAACAACAACTAATAGTAATAAATAAAATCAGTAAAACATAAATAATTCAACTGCATGAGCGCTCCAAAAGCTCAATTAAACAACTTTTTCATAGCGAAACGAAAATTTATATATGGCATATGCTTTTTTACACAAATATTTGTACATATTTATATACAAAAAAATCGATCCAAGAAAAAAAGATAAAGAAATATCAATTTTTTAAATTCGAAAACAAAATTAACAAAAAAAATTGAAATGAATGCCTAAAATGTTTGTCATTTAAGTTTCGGCTTTGTAGAGTTATTTTAAAAAGCAGTATGCTTGAAATGTTCTGAATGCCTATCAGATCCGGCAATTGAAACACCCAGAAAGAACCTAAATTAAAGAGTAACAAAACAAGAAAGATAAAAAAAATTTGATATTTTTATAAACGAAATAAATTATTAAAATAAAATGTAAATAAAACACATAATAATAAAATAAAATCATGTTCGGGCATTTCAATATCTAATATAAAACATATAATCTCTCTTCTATATACAAAGAAACAAAAAAAACTTATCAATTGAAATATAAAGAACAAAAAAACAAATAAAACATATTTTCTTAAACAAATCGAAATTCAAAAATTGCTTGCAACTAAACTAAATATAATATGCCAAAGAACCGGCGAAACGAATGAAACTCATTGAAAACCGCCACAAGTTTTTTTTTTAAAAACTGGCCCGGTGAGTTAGAGTTTAGCTTAAATAAAATGTATGATGATAACAAGTCCAGTAGTTGATTAGCCGAGTTGAGTCACACTAACGTTGATGGTAGATTAACTGCATAAAATTAATGTAGCCTGTTTTGTGATCGGATCTGATCAGATCAAGGTATACTTTAGACACCACTACATACACATATATGCTCATGGGGCAAGGGTGTTAAAATGCAAATGGCTTTATCTCACATCTCACTGCTTAACACGGCAACTTGTGTTGATTGACGAAAACAGTTGGCAATTAAATCATCCGCACATCCACACAGAATAAATATTCGATATGGAAACATCAGAAATTTAGCTAGCCAATATCAGGATAGAGATCCATGTATGCATCCCACAATTTCATACCGATCATGCAGCTCATAGGGAATCTTTTGTAAGCAAAGGTTATTAGAGCGACTACACAACGATTTCTACTATGCAAATTTGTAGGTACAATACTTATTTTGAGTTAAAAATTTCGTTTATAGGAAATTTTCTTTGGCTTATTCAAAAATAAAAACAAAACTGAAAATGCAAAATAATTAGGTGACCAAACAATCAACCGACATCTGCCAATGCCAAACGGCGAGCTTTTATAATAATTATTATAACAATAAGAAATGGAAAAAAATAACACACACATAATTCATAATGTAGCAAAATTATGATTGAGATATCGTAATTATTTAACTGCAGCCAAGACAAATAGGTAAAATGCATTACCAACAATACCTATTCAGAAGCAAGATAACTTTATGTTGTGTTTGAGAGATCTCCCAATGGGGACACTTGAACATGTAATAATATACCATTTACGGTGCCCACTATCAAAGCATTTCCCCTCGCCACCACAACAACAAATAATAAGATAACAGCAAATGTTTATTGTTTTCAATGCGTTGTTATATAAACATTTTGAATTTGGACTTTTATACCATGTACTGCAAAAACTACGATGTGTTCTAAAAATGGTTTGAAACTTGACTATTTTTGTCAAATTGAAGATCAATTCGAGAAAGCTAACTTGTTTATGTATTGTAAAAACAATAAAAACTTATAAAATAAAAAAAATCAAGAAACATAACATTTGATTAGATGTAATTTTTGATAAGCGAAACATTGCAATTTTCGCACAGTTTTAATAATTACCCTAAGCTGATAATAAAGTAATTAAATGAGAAAAGTAAAATACTAACTATATACATTTGTAAAACAAGAGCAACAACATGTAGATAATATATGATCTACATAGTGTATGAAATGGTTAATTTATACGCGCTTACGCATACCAACATGCATACATAAACATATATATATACATATATATCATATACATGTGTATGTGCATATGTAACCATGAGAAAAACAATTATAATTAAAATAAATAAATAAAATTTACATTTAACAGATACTTGATACAAAAAAAAAAAATCATGTAAACAGAACAGCGACCAAGATGGACGATTTGTTTTAAGACCAACTAATATGAAGATTAATAACAACAAATTGTAAAATGTCTATAAAAGCATTGTAATTTTCTTAATATGTTATTATATTTGGAGTAAACATTTTGAATAACGATCATGTTATACAGAGTGTCAAACCGGACTTGGACTGAGAATCGGAACCTTAATTTTAAATTTCTTTAAAGCCCAAATATCAGAACTGATATTCTTTCTTTCGAAAAGTGAGTATCTTAAATAAAATATCATGTGTATGTGTAGTATATTTCAAGTCTATAGTTCTTATAATCTCTGAGATCTGTTAGCAGTTCTTTTTGCAATCTTTGATGTTGAACCAATACGTACCGTAAAACTTAACGTATCTTACCCGAATATCGTACAATTTCATGGAAGACGATCAGAATCTTTACCGGGATTTTGATAATACCATACTATACAAGGAGCGGAATCGGAACTTAAATTTGTTTCGGTTTGACACTCTTTTATAATATATTCAAATGAAGAGAGAATGCTTGCTATAAAATTAAACGTTGTGCTATATCAGAGACACACTTATAACGAATTTGAAGCCCGTGAGTGACAGCCTGTTTGAGGTTTTATTGCAAATTGAGTCATGATAAAAGTTAACTTTGTTGCAAGCACACACAAAAAAAAAATAAATAAATAGCTTGAGAACAGCGGACATGACCGACTTAAATATTCGGGAGCAGCCTGTTGGTGAGCATGGAGCATGGAGCAGGCTGCAACGTGGAGAGTGCGTGACGGGCGCGCTTTGAAGGTGTCCATGGAGTGCGCTATCTGAGCGCCCGCGAACAATGCGTTTTGTCTGATGATTAATTGCAACACAATCTTGGAGGCCATAGCCGCTTTCCCCAAACGAGCAAACAGCAAAATGTGTAAAGACGCACACATACATCTCTGCATGTATGTAAATATGTGCATAGGAATATTTTTACGTACACATGTTCAAGTACACACACACATATTTAAAAATTGCAAATATATATATATGTATATATAGATAGATAGAGAGTGAGAAAAAGAGAGACAGAATGTGTGTCGAGCCGCCAAGCGGATATATTATTTGTGACATGAAGCTATTAATTTTTAGCACTTGCCTCGAATAAAAAAAAAAAAACATCAAATTATAAATTGAACGCGACCTGAGCTATGGTCATGACGAAAGCGAAAGTAATGCAAGCTACAAACGTAAATTGGGCTTGGGCTGGGTCCCCAAACAAAATCCGGGCGCTGTACATCCTGAAGTTGATTGCCAAGCCCATGTTGAGGGCAGCCCTTGAAAGACGCGCTAGGAGAAGTGTGATTAGTGCTTTCCCTTTTAAAATCTGCTGCGACGACAGTTTATGACTGATGTAAAAAAATTAAATGGCACACACTAAGCTAGCAGCGATCAGTCGAACTGGCGACACTCTTGTCAAACAAAATGAAACAATACAAAAATAATAATTCAAAGTAAATGTTTTCAATAAGCATTAGACTATGAAATGCTGTTGGCAATAGTCCAAGTAATTTAATTATAAACCTAATTTCTTTTTATAATTTATTTGAACAGTAAAAATTATTATTATTTACTTATTTTATTTATAATTTTAAGATAGTTTCTATAATTTAACGTCTAATCGAATTTTTACTACAGAAATAACTTTTATAAATTGCCTTTAAATATTATATATATTTATATATATATATTTAAAATTAATTAAAGTGATACAATATGTTTAATTTTATAACCATTTCTATGATTTAGTGAGCTTATTTTCTCTGTCTTTAATTTTCATCTTTTGTTATTATATATATATATATGTTTAGAGAGTTTTTAATATTTGATAGCAAAGTTATCGACTCAATTTGATTCCGTTATCTAACCATATCAAAAATTCAATATGCTGCCCTTAAAATACTGAGGAGCTTTCTTGCCGGATTAATGCAAGCCAAACCGGAAAATGGCTTGAAAGATAGTTAAACAAAAGTTGTTGTACCCTTTGTCGAGTGTAGCTGCGTCTCGTTTTCTTTGTTTGCTACGCGTTTTTCAGTTGCGAAACGATTTTTCTATTTTCACCTTTTGGTTGGCGCGCACTGTTCAAAGCTGTTTGCTTTATAGCAATGTGAAAATGTGTCTAAAAACTAGAAAATGGTCAGCACAACTGCGACAACAGCACTGGCACTGGAACTGCGACTGGGCAGGAAAGACTTGTGAGTGCGCGAATGTGCTGGCACTTAACAGCACACACACACACACCCCACATCCCCCTCCCCACCCTACTACCCGCGCTGTCACGCACCCTGCTCCAACCCGTTGTCTGGCTAAAAAAGTGAAATACATCAAAGCACGTCACATCCATCAGAAATTATGAGCAGCACGAGAGCACGCCCCAAACCAAATCTGAGAGCTGCTAGAGTTGCTAAAGCCAGAGCCGGTCTCAAGCTGAAACTTTAAGTCTGGCCAAGACTAGATCCCCAACAACGCCGGTGTGTTTGACAACCAGGCCCAAAAGCGTCGCTAATGAATTGGAATTGTCTTAAGAGCGCGATGAGGGGCGAATTCAGATGAAAAAAAAACATCAACAGCATTGGATCCAAAGCTCATCATTGGTCTCAGTGCCGTCTCTCTTGCAGTCGCTGCAATCGAAATTAATGAAAAACTTTCGTTTATTTAATTGCACAGCAGTTAGACAGAGAAGGAGAGTCCATGTCTAAGCCCGGCCAGCTGATGAATAAGACACGTCTGCAGTCTTTTCTCAGTTTGCGTCTCAGAGTTGGAGACTCAGTGTTTATGGGTTATGGTTATGCCCATAATGAAATCTATAGGGCAAGACATCGACAGCGGCATTTGAGTGAAAATGATTGATTGATTGATGCTGCTGTGTCCCCTGTTTTGTGGATTGAATCTTCATCGTCTAAACGTTATTGCATTGTTGTCTGCGATTGTTGCGTTACTCCTTTTCGGTGTACAGAGATTTGTTGACTTGATCGGGCAATTATTATATGTTATTTTTTCGAGGTATTTAGTTGTTCGCAGATTTCGCTGCAATTTTGTTTACGGCTTTTAAGGTTGAAACATGATGTTGATTGAGTTGTTCGACACCGTCAATTGCCAATCAATGGGAACTAAATACAAACGTGCTCAGTATGCCTTATGGGAAGTGGGGAAAGTCACTCGGTTCAGTTACCCAGGTGCGTCTAATCCTGCGCTCAGTTTTCGAGTCACTCCTTGGAAATTTTTCAAGTGAAAAGATTGGAAAAGATAAATTTAACAAAAAAAAAACCCCCAATACCATTATATTATGCAAAATATTCACTAATTTTTTTTAATATATATTTATATTTTTTTATTGTTATAGCGAAAATTTTGGTATACTTTATTCCTCTACATTATTTACTTACCTAATCTATTTTGCTACCTGACCTACACAGTATGTCTATTTTCCACTACATGTTAATGCACTTCTGTGTAGTTGATAGCCCAATTGATTGCTTTATTATAATAAACTGTATTTTCTCGTTCGGTAGCAGCTTCTGATTATCTAAAGCATTCACTTCGCTACAGCTAACATTTTCAACCCTGACCACAATTTGGAATATGTATTTGGATATGGATATGATGTGGATATGGTTTACAACTGGCGGATAAGCCTGGCTGCACATGTCAACGGCACTTGCCAGTGTGCCCGTTCGCTCTATGCTGCAAAACGGTGGCATGAAAACGGGTCAACAATTACAACTGCTTGTGGCTGTACTCCCATTTGGGCCGAGGCTGATGACCAACATGCGGTTTGACCAACAATGCGCCAACAGCAACAGTAGGAACACGGGCCAAATATAGACGTTGGACATAGAACGAAACGCCTTTATTATAGGTATGACAAAAAGCAAACCATGTAGGAGTTGTATGTATGTATGTAGTTACGAGTTACGAGTCTGCTCCATGCGATAACCTAAAAAAGAAAAAAATACTCGTACACATTTTATGTTATTTTTTTTTATTTGTCTTCGTTTGTTGAAACCAAAACATTTGGCCGACAAGGCGCTGCAATGGTATGGAATGGAATGGGTTGAAAGTTTTGGCTGTCAGGTCGAGACTAAGGCTGAGGCTGTGCCACAAAAAAATAAATAAAATAAAACGGTGAACACACCTTTAAAATGAGGAAAAGTGTGCAGCGATAAGAGGGTACATTTGCCAGGTTTCTAATTGCAGACTGGACAGTGTTAAAACATGAAACAGTCTGTGACGGATTTGGGCAACTGGAAGGCATATGTGACCGTGACCACGTCCAATATGTGAGGTAGCCGTAACCGTGGACGGCTGCATGTCTGTTGCTACCAGATATGTATGCGGACGAATCCGTTAGGTAAAGAATCAATTTTCCTGGCTATCTAGTCGTCTGATGCCTACCTGTTCAAAGATCTGCGCTTCTCATGTAGGTGTGGCAGTGCAGCAATATATTTATACAAATATATATATAAATATGTGTACAGCATACTGACGCGATCGTGGCGGCGCCTTGCATGTCCGGCCGGCCACTTGCAGCGTCCATTATGCAATGTCACGATTCGCGGGCGCGTATAATGAACTTTTGATGTTACTACCACATAGCCCAGACTAAATCTATCCACAGTCATGGTCATACATATAGCTCATTTGTGAGAAGCAACAACCATGTTTTGACAGTCCTAGAGACGAGACAGACTTATTTTTTAAACTATCGTATCAATAAATTAAGACAAACTCTAAAGCAAATATTTTGGATTAATAATAATAATAATAGTATTTTCTTTTCGTCTACTGAAATTTTGTATACAACTATAAATCGATTTCTTTGGAATTTTCTTTTAATTTTACAAGACAGCACCATTCTAAGAAGGTTAGACTATAAATATATTTAATAGACAATTGCAATAAATTCATCATAATAAAGATGAAAAATTTAATGTATGAATGAATGAATATGTAGTCTTTAATTTGTAAAGTATAATAATTTTTCACGGGACCATCTCTGTCATAAGGATGTACATTATATACCTAAGTAAACATTGGTAGTAAACATCGCATTGGGTGGCATTGAACCTGAAGACAGACTTGAAGACAAACCCGGCTCTCGGCTTAGCCGCTAATGCGCCAAAAAGCCCCAGAAGGTCTTTGCGCATTGACATGGTTGGGATTACCATGAGTGACCAGTCAAAGCTGCCCCCCAATATTTCAGAGCTCTGGTACAATCGCATTCATCTGGCTTATGGAAGGGCCTGTTCTTTGCTTTCACATATTTTGTTCCTTGCGTTTTATGTTTTTTTTTTCGGCTTTTGTATTTTTTTTTTTTTTTGGCAATTGCGTGGAAACCACTGATTAAGCCCAACACCGCTACATTCGAAAACGTGCCACATTTGGCAACTTGCTAACCCTTGTCCCTATCCCTGTCTCTGCCCGTTGTCGTGTCCCGATTCAGATTCCCATCCTGATTGTCCTCGTGGTTGTTGCTTTTGATTGGCGTTTGCTGATTTCGGTTTTTACTGACAACATAATATTAAAGCCAATTAAGGCTAAATTTATGCGTACAGCATACGGCCAATACAGTAACTTGGCATTTGCCAACATTGGGGCCTTCCTCCTGGCCTGCAATTATTGGGCACCGGTCACTTTGGACTCGGACCCGGCATTTTAACTGCGCAAAGTAAACATTTCCTTGTTCTCGGCATATTTTCGACGCATTTCTTAAATGCGCTGCTCACTGCCCGTGGGATGTTTGCAGCTTTTGCTGTTTGGTGCTTGTTGTCAGATTCGGGGCATACATAACTATAGTTTTGTGGCAACATGTTAATTTCTTCATTGCCAACACGCTGCAAAAAATCGATTTTTTAAGGTACCCGAAAACTGCTTTATCGAATACTTTTAAAAATGTGAATTTACTTATAACACTTTGTGAGATTTTAAGTGATTGAACAGACAGCTCATTACTCCGAGTTAATTTAATTAGCTAATAATTCACTTATCCAACTATAGTATTAAATAAGAAAAAATCCACTTGCAACCAGCTACCGGCATGCGACTTGCAACGGAGCATAACATGGGCATATCCCATGGCCAAGAGAAGAGTTCCACATTCCCATATTCTTATGTAGGCCACACAGCATATTGAATTTCAAAGCGAACAATAACAACACCGATATAATCGGATAATTGGACGGCGGACAGAAAATATGCATACGACGAGTTTTACCACCCGTGAGTTGTAGTCGAAGAAGTGTGGATGCCCCGTGAAGAGGCCACTGCCACCGTTACAATAACAGCGGCAAGCAACACCACCACGTAAAAACAACAGCAATGGAGGTGCAGTCTACTCATGCAACATTGCAATTAATTAAATTTTATTTTTAAATAATTGTTTTTAATTAAATTTTAAGGCTTTTGCGCAAATTCATGCAAGCCACCCGTCCGCCTCTACGACGCTGTAGATGAATGCTTAGGTGCTTGACTGGGGCATTTAAAATGGATATATGGATGTGGATTTAGCTTCAGTGTGCCTTTTGCCTCATGCAATCGTTTCATCATTCAGGCGTGTCTATATGTGTGGTTTGTGTGAGGCTGTGTGATGTATTATAATGCAGATGATTTCTACGTCTCATGAATTCATCAGAGTCAAAGCCATAAGCTAATGAATAGCGCTTTTCAAATGCCCGAGGGTGCATTCAACCCAGCTCGAATGATATAACCAATGACAGGACTGCCTAAATAATTGGTGCATGCGAGTGCCACTCAGAGACGCACTGCAGCGTTGCACCAATTTTCAAAATGCAGACTGCAAATGCAGCACGCCTGCCAGCTAACTGTTTGTTCTCATTTTTTTTTTGTGTTGGGCCAAAAATGTAAGTAAACTTATACATAAACATAAACATGCCCCATGTCCAACTTTGGAAGGTAGCTCAGAAACGTCTTTTTGTTTTTGGGGCTTACTGTTTTATTTTACTTTTTTGTTTTATTATAGTTTGAGTTTGAGCTTAAGTTAATTTTTTTTGACTGGGTTGCGTGCAAAGTGCGATGATCTTGCGGTGAAATTTTGTGCTCAAGCGGTTAAATTGGTCAGTGAGCAAAAATGCACAAAAAGCAGCAACGGCCACACCAACTACAACAACAAACAAATGAAATAAAATCACTTGCTCGAAATGTGCTTGATTAAAAGGCCGTAGCTACAGCCACGTTCGCATTGGAATTTAATGTATGTAGCTTAACGGCCGTCGGGTCCGCTTTTGAGGTTCGGGAGAAAGGTTGATGTGAAATATCACTTTAGATTTGGGTATCACCAACAACAGCAGCAGCAGCAGTAGCAGCAACAGCAGAAGCAGCATCAGTTGCAGCCTCTGTTGCAGTCCCTTGTGGACTTTCTTTTATTATTTTGGGTTTGACCATTTGCTCAATTTAGTATCATCAATTATTGCGAACCCATTCATTAACTGACCAGTTATCCCTCATTTTGTGATCGCTTATCGCAACCCACAAATCCACAAGCACACATCCTCATTCTCGACACTGTGCCCTTTACAACTTGTGCCACTTTTTACTTTTCCTTCTTCTCTCTCCCTGTATCTCTCTCTCCTTCTCCTTACATTCGTAAATTGGGGTCACGCATGCCTGTCTGTCCAAAACCGAGGGCTGATGAGGGGGACAATGACTGAGATAACAGCTGCGACAAGATGCAGGTTCAGGATGATTGCACATAATTAGCTGCTGACTGAATGCGAAAAAAACTCTAAATGGAAAATTACGCTCAAAGTGCCAATTAATAACGGTAGATTTCTTAACTTAGAAATGTAGCAGAGAATTTTTGATTTTATATACGTTTCTTGAATTCAAAAATTGTTCTCGACGAGTACTTTTACTAAATTTAAAATTTATCTTTGGATTTTCGATTATTTATTCTATAAAGTCTATTTATACATATTCGAACTAACTCTGTGATGCTTCCCAAAAAAGAATTTCAATAAATTGATCAATAACATCTAAGATAGCTAGTAAGCATATAAATAATGTGTTGCTAAGATTTAACGTTCTGATTTTTAGATAATAAATAACTAATGATGTGTTGAAATTAACTGGGAGAATGGGTTATTTAATACTATTATTTTCCGCGCTTTAGATTAGCCTTTCATTTACATACATTTTCTGACCAATAGCTCAACAACTTTACAATGTGTTACAAGTGTTAAAGCTTTAGAATTACACCTTTCACATCCATCAAAACTGTGAGTTCATAAATCTTACAGAGCTAAAAAACCAAATTTAATTCAGCGAACATTGCATGCGACAAATGTATTTTGATTGCTTTGGCTACCACTTGCAGCATAGCTGCAGCGACTGTCGGCCACCCAACTACGCAGCTTAGATAGCTATGGGAGTCAATGGTTTAGCCATAGATTGTTGCCATTGCGGCCAGATAAAGCAAAGTTATTGTGTTAGCATCGGCACGAGTTTGCATTTTTTGGTTTTCGCCACTGATGCATGGCATTGTGCGGCATTGTTATTGTGCCTGTTGCTGCTGGCAATGGGGTAGAATATGTGACACGACCTTTAACGAGATTTTTCCACTTGGCGCATCAACACGCGAGTTTCGAACGTGCTGCGAGGAGACTGCTGCAAGCTGCAGTCAATTTTTGCGTCGCATCGATTTGTACCAACACATGTAGACCCTGCAACACCAACAACAATAAAAAACATTTGTTGGAGAATTAGCAAGCGACAACCGCGCGAGACGAGTCTGTGTCTAAATGCGTGTCTGTGTGTGTGTGTTTTTCCAGTGTGTTAGTATATGGCAATATCTTAACCAACATCATTATCAGTATGGCAAGCTAATAATGAGGATGAGACTGAGGGTTGGGGGTCGGAATGGGAAATGGGGAATGGGGAGCATCATCATCAACGTCATTTGCGGCTGCTGCAGGCGTTGCATGCACATTGAATTCCAATTGGGTTTGGCAGTGTGGCGCAAACTTAATTGTCAAGGTTCGTTAGTTTTTTTTTTTCGCCGTCGTCGTTGTTATTGCTGCAGCTTTTTCTGTTAATGTTCGTTTCTAATGGTCGTTTTGAGTAACTGCGCCGGTGCTAGTCGCAGTGTAAGTACCAGTCCCCATCTCAGACCCATTCCCAGTCACAGTCACAGTCAACAGAGCCACTGCCACAACTGCCAAAGAATTCTCAATATTTCCATTACGTTGTGGTCTACGTCTGGGATTTCTCGGGTTCTGCGGCTGCTGATTCTGCTTCTGCTTCTACTGTTGCTGCTGCTGCTGCTGCTGCTGCTGCGGCTTTGTCCAGCTCTCTGTCGTCTCTCTTTTGGATAACTATTTAATTCACATTGGTGGAAACTTGATTGTACTGTTGCTCCAGCCATGCACAAAATGAGAAGCAGCAAAACGAGCTGAACGTTGACGTCGACGTCGATGCCCGGCATTGAAGTCGCTGCTGTGAAAAGATTTTTCACATTTGTAATGCGCTACATGGTTAATATGTGGGTTGTAGGGACTGTAATTTAAAAATTCAAGTTGTTGACATAATAACTAAAGTTTTATCTGAAACTTTCATTTAATCTGTATCCCTTACTATAAAAATTAGTTGCAGAAAGTATTGTACTTTTTTACTGCTCATTTTTAAGCATAGTATTACAAATCTGGTATCAATTAATTTTTGAAAGTTTAATTGAAGTTTAATTTTTGTTATAGCTTGTAGTACATTATTACATTATTATTTGTTTAAATTTTTATTTAATTTTTCTTGCAACTAAGCTAATATTGATTAAATGACATGACAATTTTCTATTGTGTTGGTGTAAAAAAAACGTACTTTTTAGTTTTCGTAAATTTAATTTATTTTCCATTTACTTAGATGTTGAAGACAGTTTAGGTTTTACATTGAATGCAAATTGTTAGATAATATTTTCCCACGTTAGTATTTGAGACCATTAACGAAAGTTATCTCCGGTCTTTAATGTAGTAGGCTCGGGTGCTACATGTGCGACTTTCTTTTGCCATTACTGATTGATCTATGGCCAAAAACCACTTAGCATTTGGTATCAGCCCATTTGGGAATGCAACTGAGGCTTAGTTGAGCGCTGGCGCTTTCTATTTATTAACAGACCGAAATATTAATGTTAGTGAGCATTTTGTAGCGCATTGCTTGGTGCGGCCAACTGGTGCCATAAATTTCTGCACTGCATTGTAAGTGAGCTGGGAGTTGGGTGCAGTGCGAATTGCTGCTGCTCTGATGGCGTCGACAGAGCCGGCGTCCGACACATGACTTTCAGTTGAAATGCGTTTGATCAATGCTGATCGAGTTAGTTTTGTCAAGATCTCGTCTAGCACAAGTGCGACCGGGCAAACCGTGTAAGCAAAGCCAGAGATCAACAGAACAAGGATCTGCCAGGATACTTTCCCTGTGTCTCAATGTCTTGCACTGTAACGGTAACGGTTACGGTATCGGAAGTGTGCTATTCCGTAATGTGATTAACTAACGAGCCTGACCGCATTACTAGTCGCCACCTGCTCATTGAGTTACAGTTTCATCCACGATTCGAGAACATCATCAGTTTGTTTGTGGTATGTAGAAACATAGTGTAGATCGGGACATGGGATTGGGGATTCGGGACTTGGGGCTGTTGTTGTGTTTTTTTTTTATTTTTGTTGTATTAAGTTCTTGTGTTCTGCCACTCTGCTTGCTGGGTACGCATATTTAAGGTTTGATATCAATCTTTTACAGGAATGAGCAATGACACTTAATGGCATTTTAGACCCAAACTCAGTCACAACCGCTGTCCCAGTCACTGTCTCAGTATCGGGGAAGCGTCGGGTTTATAGCCAAGACTGCAGCGACTGCTTGTTAAGTTTAAACTTTAAGTGCCTTGTTACTTAATTCTTTGCTTTTTATCTTTTTCGTACACATTTTCCCGCTCTAATTCGTCTTGCCTGCGTATACCTCAAGAGTTGATCTTGTCGTGCTCGTCTCCATGCATCGTCGCCGTCGTCGTCTTCGCTTGGGTTAAGTTCTCATTCTCAGTCGTTTTAGTGTTTCTGGTTTTGGTCCATTATCACACGCGACATTAAGTGCAGCCATAATGTAATCGAGCATTTTCTTTAATTTACAGTTAATTGAGTCTTATAGGGTAATTATACATTATTAATATATTATTAATATAAACATATATTAATCATCAAATGAAAGTGCCTTGAGCGTCGTTGTCTTTTGAATGTGGCTTCTAATTGTATACATTTATGAATGAGTGAATGCACACAAAACATGAGCGCATTTGTGCCATGTATGTAAATCAATCAAACCGCTTCAGCTTAAACGATTTATTTTCCGACTTAAGATCATGCCCAAAGTCATCAAACGACCAGAACAGATCAGAACGGAAAACTGCATATCCAAATTATATTTAGGTACTAAAGTTAGATTGCCAATACTCTCTATCTCTCTTTCTCTCTCCCTACTGATCTGCTTCATAGGTAGAGGATTTGCCTATAGCTAAAGTGGGTAACAAATTGCAATTGATGCGATAAGACACTCACTGACAATAAACGAAATGCACTATCAATCAGACATCTATCGAACAAACCACACACAAACGTGCGCCAAATCGTTGCCCAGATAAAAAGCCAACACAAGTACAAGTACATGATCACAGTCAGCCAAGTAGAAAACTGGTCAACTAGCTGGTCATGAGCTGTGCGTCAGTATGAAGCTAGCCGAGTCGCAGTTTTGTACGCTGCACCTGTGGCAGTTAGCGGAGTTAGCATGAGAATCGGGCGTTGCTTGGTAACCACTGATTTCCGCAGCAAACGTTGCAAGTGTCTGGGAAACCGTTAGCAATCATTAGCAATGAAATCAATTGGCCCATATCGATATATGTATACACTCTTGTACGAGGATTGTGTGTGTGATTGTGCCTGCCTTTTTTCTGTAACCACTTCACAGGAAGTTCAACAAGTTAAGATCTGTGTGTTTTTCCAACTAATCAGCCGCACTTAAATACGTATATTTATACTTGTGTTGCCCACAAGATGACTGGTTGATGTCTTGCCATTCTTTCTTTTTTTTGTGTTATTTCTAGTTTTACTAAGTGATTACAATATACATATTTGTAATTCAATAGAAATTTTAACTGACATTGTATTTTTTTTAAATTTTTATTTTCACATTTTAATATCCTTGTAGAGAGTATAAGGAGTTTTTTTTTCGTAAAGTTCGGAACTCTTACAATATATCAATCTCTGGACTAAAGTTCGAATGTCAAGAGTTTAATACCGGTTTCCAAGGGTATGTAATTTTCGGCGCGAATTTATCCGATAAATAATTTAATAAAAAATTAAACACATTTTTATTAAATTAAAATTTGATATTCAAGAAATTAATAATTATTGTAATTACTATTTAAATATCATTATAACCAATATTGTTTCAATTTATGTTTTTTTTTTTTATACAAAATATGCACATGTTTTATTATTAAGGAAAATATATGGAGAGAGAATAAAGTTAATTTGTTAAGGAAAGCTTTCAAGATATATTTCTATATGAAGAATCAAAGCTTGACTAATGTATATTTTGCTTATTATACAATAATATGGCAGTAAATTATCAATCAATAAGCTAATTACAAATTGTCAACACTTAAAGGTATATTTGATTTTGATGCAATGCAATGCCAGCAATTCCAATTCGATTACAATAATTACATGCAATTTGCAAATTCTGATTACTTATGCTAATGCCACTGTGATGTGGCTGCGGTCCTTTTGCCAGGTCTACATATTGCGTTTCTGGTAGCTTGTTTTGGTGCTGCTGCTGATGCTGCTGCTACCTATTTGCCTACCCACTGATTATCTTTGGGAGCGTGGCGACTACGCTGCCAGCATCCACTAAAAATGTTTGTCTATGCGCAATGCAAAATGATTTGTAGAATGAATTCAGCTGGTAGGAAATTGCGTGCAATAAAAGATAGATATGTTTGCGGCCAGCTATCAACGTTTCAATCATTAGAGAAATATTCGACAGGCAACAGAAGGCTAACAACGGTGTATGCGAGCACGAAGTGGTATAAATATTGGCATACGTTTGCTTATCTTAGTCAATTTATTGCTGCTTTTCCTCAAATGACTCAATAGCCGGAGCGAGATCCGGACACGAGCTTGTGGCATCGGACTAGTTCTGCACGCACGCACTTACTGCTAAATTAATTTAATTCGCAATTACGAAACAAGTTATGCCACAAACTAAAATTATGCAAAAAGCTGCAAAGAAAGAGAAAAAGAAAGAGTATGTCCGAGTCTAACTGCTCTTTGAGCTAACAAGGCTGAGGCTGCTACAGTTAAAAGACATGATACGTTTGGGGCTTTAAAAAGGGCGTATACGTGGGGCGCCACCAAAATTAGTCGCACCTGCTGTATGTTTGCCTGAGTGAATGGACCACTGACTAGAAGACGACAAAGTTGTTTGCTATTAATTAACAGCAATTCGATTTGTGGCCACACTTGGGGGCTGGTTATGGGACTCGATTGTTGGCTCTGGGCCAACATGCTTTGCCTCGTATGTGTGTCTGTCTGTTGGTAATCATATTCAAAAACATTTGGCAAGTACAAGCAGAACCGCTGCCAGTGTCAGGTCGCCTGTTCACCTGGTCGTAACCAGTCACCAAGGCAAGGCAGCAAAAATTGCTGTTCGCGTTTGTTTTTGTTTCTTCGTTTTTTTTCTTTTCTATTTATTTAGCTTTTTTTCTGTATTTTCGGAGGCAAATACCAAACACGTTTCGCGGAACAAGTTCAAGTGCTGGACTTGGACTCGGACGGGGACTTGGAATCGAAGTCCGAGTTGGACATGGCCAACAGCAGGCAGCCTAGCACATTTTGCCTCACATCTTTGCTGCCTGCTTGGCATAGTATGGAGTAACATGTCTCAAGACTTGTTCCACCCTTTTTTTTTAGCGTAGCAAAGACGACAACGCAACAAAGACAACAACAACGACAACGACGACGGCGACTGTCCGTCCTCTAAACTGCTTTAGGCCATTGTCCAAGTTATAGCTGCTTAGCATTGGGTCAACTAAAGTTGTTAGATTTGGAGCGCGCGAAATGGGACCACGCACCAGACAAATCCTTAAGCTTCGACTTATTTTAATAAAGCTATTTGCTGTTAGTAGTTGCCAGGCGGCAGCCAGGACAGGTGCCTGCTAAGTTTGTTACCAACCGAATATCTCACTACCAACACATATAGGCATTCCTGCCCATGGGCAGAACGGCCTGTGTAATAAAAATAGATGGGGTTGTAAGTGAAATGCTCTTAAATTTAATTACGAGACTTTGCCCCGCATTTTTAATTGTTTTCCATCCACATGTTCCACGGAGAAATAAAATTGTTTTCTTTTTCGCCCAATGTTTTTGAAATACTTAAAGTTTTAGTAAAGTATTATAAGACGAAAAGAAAATGGTGCCGTTCCCAGTTCCGAAATACAGATATAATAATTGCATATAAATTATTTAAAATTTGTTCGTATCTCAATAATCCTTTTTATAATCAACAATAGACAGTTTCTCAATTCAGCATGCTCTGTTAATTCACATTTATTTAAGGAAATGGTATTTTAGTTGAAATTTACTTCTTATGGTTTTCAAAATATATTTTTGCCAGTTGTCTGAGAAAATTAATGTGCAATTGTGAAAGTTTATTTTTCTAATTATAAAATATGGTAGACAATCAAATTACGAGCCTTAATAATGATCTGAAAACTCCTTAGAGAGCGCACAAAAGTGGATATTAACTTTTCCTCTATAGATGTTTAATCATTGCCCAATTGTGCATTTATGATGCCGCCAAGGAAAACTCTATTTGGAGAATGGACCCACATGCTAGTATTGAATTTCTCTCGGCTAATTGCTGTGGATGAGACTAAAATGGATATAATTTTATAAAGATGTTCATGCTGGCGGCGCATCATAAACGCATAAAACATTATAGCTGCCAAACAAGCGTGCGTGGAGATAAGACGCATCAGTCCACGGTAGCCAGAGAATTGTGAGAGTGGAGGAACTGAGCAGACTGGGAGCTGGGGAGTTAGTCAGTTAAGAAAAGGCAAAACTGTAAACTTGCATACAGCATCCACATATTTTGAAGTAATGGATTTGAAGTAGTAGTCAAAGTGCAAGCGGATGTGCATTAAAAAAAGAATTGGGTGAGAGGATGTAGATATAGGGTAGGGTATGACGGCACGGCTGTATACAGTATAACCACTCAGTGGAGTGCCTTTGACCATAAATTCTGTAAATTCAAAGCGCGAAGGAATGTCACTTGCCAATTATTAGAGAATGTCAGCTTGTCGCTGATATCTTTGCCATGTTTGTATTGACGATCTCAGCTGCTGCTTGTGGTGCTTCTGCTGATGTAGCTACTGCTGTTGGTACTGATGCTGCTGCAAATCTCTGCACAGCTCTACAAAGGCATCACAGCGCTCCACTTATCATTGCTTCATATCTAATATAGACAAGTAAACAGGTTCCACGCACTGCGGTCGGTCGCTCAGTTGCCTGGTCGCAAAGTGCAGCTCAATCACAGCATCAATCCCAGTCCCCCAAGCTGCTACGAGTACAACCACTATTATTCCCAGTTCAAGTCCAGAGCAATAGCCAGGGCCACGCACTGACACGAGAATCTCTTTTTAATTGCTGCACTGCGCCGGCAATTCGGGACGTTGGGGTGGGAGGAAAGGGGGTAAATGAAAAAACGTTTGACAAATGCAATGCCGACAATTACATGGGTTGGCAATATCTGTCGACTTCAACAGAAACTAGAACTCATTATTGTGTCATCATCATCATCATTATCACTATCATCATATTGGCATGGGACTCTCGCATTAGCGAAATATTTGCAAATATTTCTACTTCAATAGATATACCAACAAAACTGGTTGGTAGCGCTTTTCCTGCTGCTGGCAAGCCAAAACCGTTAGAAGGTGAATTTAAGTAGTTAAAGTAGAAAATCTTATATTTAAATACGATTACTTCTAATTATATGTCTTAAGTTATTAACTTTTATTCATGAGGAAAAGATGGCAAGCCATTCTTATTTTGTATCGATGTGAATTCAATATTTTCAAATAAAAAACTTGTATGTATTTAAAGAAAGTACAAGTATATATACTTATTTTTGATTATTTTACATAATTCGCTTTCTAACTCGGACGCAATGGCTTAATCAGTGGCTCAGCACGTGACACCACTGACCTTGTGACTTGAGTGCGACCCAGACAGAAGTGAAAACAAAATCCCTATTCAAATATGTAAAGCTAAGCTGGCACTGGGACTCTGACTGGGACTGCTGCCATTCCCTGCCATGGCAAGCCACAGGTCTGACTTGAACTTGAAGTGCGGAACCAGATGTAAGTAAGTAACGGTCCTGCGGCTGTTGCTGCTGCTGCTGCAGTTGCTGTTGCTGCTGTTTCTGCTGCTGCGGCTGCCTCGTGAGAAATCAAACTGTAAAGTGTGGCTGGAGCTGGAGCTGGAGCTGGGGCTGGGACTGTTGGCTTAAACAGGTTGCAGTGGTCGTATACCATTTTAGTTTGTTATATTCCTCTTTGGCACGTCTGCACCGCTGGTGGCGACCTGATGAGCACAGTCCCACACTAACACACACACACTCACATACAGTTGCACACTTGTCGAGGTCTAGAATCTTAAATATATACATATCTATATATATATATAAAGAGAGAGAGAAAGAGAGAGAGAAAAGTTTTGAGCGCTACAGCATTAGTATTACCCAAACCAATTGCACAATTTGTAACAGCTTTTGACGTTCCTGGGGTTCGTTCCATTGGCATGCGGCCTGTGGCCAAAAGTTGCAACTTCCAACTGCCACCGACTATTGGGCAACGCCTTTTCATATATACACATGCTAGATTTAAAGTTTCGCGGCTTTGGTGTGTGTCTCTTCAATACTGAGCAACTCTTTTTTTATGATGTGTCACCTTCGGGCTTGTGGGTGTGAGCTCTTTAAAATTGTTGCACATGTACTTCAGCAGTCGGACAACTGCCGCTGATTGAAGGCAAGTAATATCATATCGTTGTAAAGGTTAACTATATCCTGATTGGACTTAAGAGTCGCAGCTGCAAAGCAAGCTTAATAGCCTCTACTGTCTTTAAGCCCGTAAGGATATATATGTGTAATCTTGTCTATTGTGATCTTTAAAGGTCTGACAAATATTTTTTTTTTAAATTACAATGATAATTGCATCTGTTTTTAATCTACAAATTGTCCATTTGACATAAGGAAAGGTTCAGAATTGCCTTGACATCCATTACAAAATTTTAAAGAAGTCCATTTCATTACATGATTATGAGCAAATTAATTAAATAAATAATTTCCACAGCTAATCTACGCAAGTAATGACGAAAAACTTATTTCTTATTAACATATTATTTCTTAATAACTAAAACAGATAAGAGAGATAATATATAACTTTAACATACAAAAATATGGTATTGTGCACTTGTTTGTATACACATATATTAAATGAAGAACTTTCTTAGCGTATCTAAATGTGTGATTGTGTAGAGCTAAGTGCACTTTAGCAAATCAACAGCCTTCAGCAATTTACGTGCTATGCCAATGCTATCACAGCAATGTATCTTTCGCAGCCTTCAGTCGCATACACCTGTAATTTGTGCTTGGCACCTTTTGGTGCTGGGGGCTGTCGGGTTGGCGGGCTTGGCAACAAAACGAGCATTAGCTGCCAAAACAGCCCAAGACAATTTGTAGGTACCTTCAAGTCAAAGAGCGACAGGGCGACAGCAACGGGCCTTCAGATCCAGGAAGGTAGCGTTGTGTGGTTGAGGCTGATTCAACTGATTGCAGTTTCTAACTGCAACGTTGCAATAATTTTGTAATTTCTCACTCACTTAATTTAACACAATTAATCTCAATTTTAGCTGTCAACTGCCGCACCAGCCAGGAACCTTGGCTAAGACACACCGGCTCATGAACAGAGTCATTCCTAAAACTTATCGCCACGCATGTCTGATGGTGGTAGAGGTTGAGGTGGTGCTGCAGTAGGTAGTGGGGATCTTCACATAAATATTAGAATGCCGTTATGTTTCATGTATAATTTGTCACTCGAAATTAATCTACGAACAATTTCAAGCTGGTGCTGGTCGATTTTGCTTATAAGATATCGCTCGCTATTTCGTAACACGCATGCCAAACCACTACTGACTTGTCTTGGGCCCAGGTATATGACCGCATTTGATCTTCTTTCTTTGCGTCTGCGTTGTTCTGTGACTTTTCGTCAGCATTGTTTATTATATCATAATGCCAACTGTTAAGTGACTGTGACCGTCTTGCGACTGGGTGTCGATGCCCCCCTTCATTGTTATTATTATTGTTGTTGCCCCTTTTTTGGGACCGACTCGGACTGTGCCTTGCCCATTAAGAGCTGTTAGAGTTTATATAAACATTTAAGTATTGTTTTAATTTACATTCAGCTTGCTTACGAGTGTGCGTTCATTTTTCGCCACATTTTTCTGCGGTTTGGGCTCCGTGTTTTCAACATTTTCTTTTGCGGTTTAACAAATTTTCTAGTGATCTTTGCAAAAGTCTTGTCTTTCATACAGGTTCTCTCGTCTTCTTGTTGATGTTGACGTCGACTCATACACATGCTTAGATATAGATATGGACTTGAAATGTTAGCAAACACAGGGGGGTCGGTTCGGTCGATGGTCGACAGTTGGTTGGTTGCTTGGTGGCTTGGTCGCCTGGTCGGTTTAGTTTCTGGCTTGGCTCATGGCTCATGGCTCATCGTTGCTCCATTCCGTTCGCATTTATGGCAACAACAGTAGGCAAGGTGTTATTTTCATTTCTAGGTTACTGACCCATGTCATATGTGTGTGGAAAATTCAATATTGCTGTGAAAAATACTTACACAACTATTAAATAAAGACAGGGCCCGTCGAAGGCTCTGGCCAGTGGCCCAGCGTATTTGTAGTAGTATTAGTAGTACTCTATCTTCACTTTGTACTTTATAATTACGGTCATTTGATGCATGCAATGTTTGGATTCCAGTGAATCACTATCGCCATCACCACCACCCCCGTCACGCTGCCAATTCAGTTGTAGTAGCTGCAGTTACCGTGTGTGGTAACCTTCAAATTAACTTGGAACAAATGAAAAAATTCTTTGACAGCTGCCGTTGAATGTTGCAGCCACTTTGCTGCTTTGCTTTTCCCTGGTTTAATTAATTTTCACATTCCAAAGGTTTTTTTTTAGCGCTTTATGTATATCTGCTAAGTATGTGTGTATCTGACTGTTCGTCTGCGTGGGCTAGCTGTCAGATTTCCGTTTGTGTGCGCTAAAGCGCGGAACCAAAAGCGAAAGACTTAAGACACAAACTCGATTTTCACCCATCATAAGTTTTCGCACACTTCCTATTTAAATCGTAATCGATTGAGTTCGCACATGTCATTTAACGCGCTTTTGTTGGCATTGTTGACAGCATACAATTACAATGAATGAAAATGACATGATGTGCATGCGAAGAGAGCAAGTAGACTAGGCCACTCCAAGAAGACATCCGTTTGGAGTCATATGACAAATTGCGACCTATTAATATCGCATGGACTTTCACTTTGACTAGGCCCGCACAATATTATGCAAATGTCAATCAGCTGCGCAGAGTTGACATTAACAACAGGATCGGGCCCAGTTAGTGCCATGGGGCATGCCCAATCAGCTACAGCATAATTGCCAATATATGTTGGCTGAGACTTCTTTCTACAATGCATGCTGGTGATTTGAATTAACTTTTTTTATTCTTCTTCGATTTGATTCACGTGTAAACGATTAATCAAGTTTATATCGACTCGAGCTGTGACTGGGACAGGGCCTGGTCCGCCTCAACGAGCCGCTGGCAACGACTTATCACTGGTTTTGGTTTTGGAGTTGGGGACCTGGTGCCCGAGAGCTTTGCGTCGATGGTATATGGGTCAGTAGGGTGGTGTTTATTGGCTATTTCAGTTTGAAAGTTTGTGCTAAACCGATTGGTGCGAGCAAATGAACAAAACTCATGCAGAGCGTTTAATAAATATATTTATAGGGTTTTAAAAGTCTAATAAACTATTGTTGTAATATTGTACATACAAATATTTACTGAAAATGCAAGCTTTAATTAATCAGATTTTAATTAGAAAAACGCTCGAAGACGATTTAATATAAAAAAAGTTCGTATTAAGCAAAGCATACGATATTTAATTAGAAGAAAATAGCTTCTATCTTTTCTACAACCAGCAAGGAGCAGACAGATACTATTTTAGTTAAGTCCCAGTACTTTCGTTTTTAACGTAGACATTTTTGCGGCCGCCATTACTTTACTAACTATATCTCCCCATGAAATTATATGGACAGCTTAAATGTAAAGTCGTGCACATGCCCTTAAGTCGATTTCTGAACGGTGGTAGCTGATTTCAAATTAAAAACCTTTTGTTCTATTTTATTGCACGCCCTGAAAACATTTTTGATTGTTAAAGCTTTTTACTTGTAGATACAGCGTGCAGCCAGAAGAAAATAAATGTATGTGCTGTTGTTGTAGTAAAAAAATTTGTAATTTCTATAGCCAATACATGTGCTATTTAAGTATCGCTACACTCTCTTTCCCACAATGGGAATATGAAACACTTTAACATTCTCTCAGGACATATATATATAAACATGCACATATTTATATTAATACCTATAAAACATCTACATATTAAAACTTAGTTCAGGCAGTCTGATTTATGATCAGTGGGCACAGACAGTGTTAAATGATCATTTGCAAAATGGATGTCAGAGTAACACAGAAGTTATCTGCGATCGGTGTTGAAGATTCTGTCAGTGAACTGCTTGGCCAGATCTCATTGGCAATGCCGTCTATCAGTCAGGGCAGTCATGCATGAATATTTTACTACATGTATGCCGTAGAATATTCCCATTCATTAACACCTGCAGTGTTTGTACTGCCCAAGCGCAGTTCTTTAAGTCACCGGTTCAATGAACTGCAAGATGATCGTTAAACGATTTACAAATGTGCGACTATTCATTTTAATATGTCTATGTGTGTCTAGTATCTGGTTTTTGATAAATCGATCAGGCAATAGTGTTCGTCATTTGATCACAGCGACTATCATTACAGATGTCGTATTAACTGTTCGAACTATCAATTTTCAGAGATCAGTGATCGTTCATCAAAAGAGCTGAGCTGCTATCAATTCCCTATTATTAAGAATTGTTACACTATGAAAAAAATTTAATGTATTACATAATTTTTTCAATATTATAATGCAAATGGTGCACTCATAATCTCCAGGTATCAACCCACAATTTGTGATTCATTGCGGCCGTTTTAAAAGTACAATAGACTGCACTCAGCGCAAACCAATATTATATAACCGTTACACTGATAACTCATAAGAAATAGCAACAAAAAAAAAAAAATTCGAAAAAAATAAAATCTTTAACACTGACCCACTTTCAAAAAAAATATAGTGAGTCAATAAAAAAACCGCACACAGACCAAATACGGCTTGCGTTAATATGGAGATTAAATAATCGTTCGACTCAGACCTCAATTGGAGTCTCAGTCTCTAGACTCAGACTCAGACGCAGACGCAGACGCAGTCTCAGTCGTACATGAATCACCCACACGAAGCTTGCTTGCAAAATAACTGACCAGTGACCAACAGTGACAACAGCGGCCTGGGATCGCGGCCAAACCAAAAGAAAAGTTGCTAAAATTTATATACACAGATATCACACGCCTGGGGGGTCGAGGTCGCCAAACCGTAAACATTTATACACTCGCACTACTCCGTACACTTATCAATATGCAAGTTAAGAGCAACGATGTTGTTGTTACTGCTGCGGCTGCAGCTAACTCGGGGGCTTCCAATCAGCTGTTCAACAAAAGACTTTAGGCACAAACTTGTCCGTCATAAATCTCTCTTTGGCCAATCGCACTCGCTCACTCCCATCGCTGGCCTCTCTCTTTAGCAGCCAATGCTGTGCTGAGTCTGTTCCAACTCTCTTTGGGCATCTGCCAAAGTCGCGCAAGCGGCTCAGTTTTATGCGGTGGCTGCTGCTTTGCCGGCCGCAGTTTGGTTTACACAGCGCACGAGTGCGGATCGGGTTCGGATACGGTTACGGATTTGAAATTTTTATTACCGTTTCGGTTGCGAGCCTGCTGATTTATTTTGCTGTAGCCTTTCGCCCGTTCGTCGCGTCGTCGCATTTGAACGCAACTTTATTGCCATTGGCCTGCTGATTATTGATTTCTAAAAGGTGCCTAAATTTTATAACACTTATCACAAAAAACGCCTGGGGCAACAAACGTTGCTCAGGCGCTAGTCGCAATCAATCAAAGAGACGCATAAATTTCTGAAATGAAATTGATCGACAAAAGTTAATGCCTCATAATCAGCGAACACCGATCAAACGTTACCAAAATTAGTGTACATCACAAAAAAAATATAAAAGAAAAACAGAAACAGAAAATCCACTCATCGAAATCAGTCAGTAAAAGTGAGAGTTTTCCACACTTTTTAGGTAATTTTGTTGGTATCTGAAGTCGCTGTTGTTGTCATTCTTGTTGTTGTCGTTTGTGTTGTATTTGTGCCTTTTGCTTTTCGCCGGTTAAATAAACTTGCGACTCAATCACGACTAATTGCGCATGTGCCGCCGCTTTATGCGTATTTAAAGTGCAGTCTATATTACGAAAAAGAAAAAACCGGAGCCCAGGTCTGCTATCTGTCTGCGTTTCTTGGCTGCTTAATATGCATGTCACGTTGCCGGCCATCAAGTTCAAATTGCATTTGCTGTCAACGCATTGCAACATGTTGCAAGCCGCGTCGGCACGCGTTGATATTTTGAAATTAACACTGGCTGTCTGGCAATTAGCAACTAGAGCAACTGAAGCAACTGAATCAACTGAAGCAACTGCTAATTAAGAAATTTATCAAACACCGCGTTGTGCGTGAAAGCTGACAAAAAGGATAACAGCGAAACAAGGCTGACTGGCTAGCTGTCCGTCTTTCTCTATGTCTGGCTAGCTGTCTGGTTGGCTAACTGACTAGCTGGCTTGCAAAGCTGGGCAGGCGAATGACCTGCACAAGTTTTGTTCAATTTTGCATGCCGATAACTCTGTCAGCGACATGCGCACTAATTAGTTCACATTTGCGGCATCCAGCTGCACAGTGCACTCATCTTGGCACTTGTTAACATTGGGCGACGCCGTCGCCTTTGCATGACAAAAAACATACAGCAAAAACAAGTGAGAATATCACGCCGAAGATTACATTCCCTAGCAGTCGGGCTCAACTTGCAGGCATCTAAATTTGTTTAATAAAAAAAACTGACCAATTGTTGTTATGGAAGTTTTCTGATATAGTGGGCCGATGTTGATGACATGCGTTACAAACTGGAGGACATAATTATAATACCCACTGTAAGGGTATAAAAATAACAAAAACGCTGGCAAAAGTGAGTTAATACTCGTACTCGTACTGTGGTGACTGCTTCAGCCAGTTTTTCAACGTGCTGCAACTTGTGCTGCACAAGCCTGCTCCTGACTGTCAAATGCAAACGCTTGCTTGCACTGGGCATCGGTGCTAATGTTGTTTCTGTTGCTGTTGGTCTATGTGCTGTTGGTGCTGCTGCGGTCAGATGCTGGCGAGTTACTCGTAAAGCATTTAACTGCAAAGCTAATGCACTCACACAGACATGTACTAGCACACTCATACACACACACACACACAGACACACTTTGCTCGCACTCATACATGTGCAGTTAATTAATTTCTTTGTTGTTCTCTACGGTAAATCATGTTACATTGGTGTTGGTGCTGGTGCTGCTGCCGCTGCTGCTGGTGCCAGTGGTACAAGCACAAGTCGTTTGAGAGATTTTGCAACAGAGAGAATAAGAATGCCACTTAGAAGCTTTTCCGTCCGGTGTCGCCGAGTCCAAAGTTGTTCTCAGTTGCAGTCTGTTTGAGTCTGTTTATTGAATAGTTTACTGTGAGTTTTCAGGTTGCACTCGACAACGGCGAAGTCTTTTGCTGCTGCTACTTGAACTGCATTTGCATATAAATTAGTTTTGATAGCGCTCCGCACCAAAACACAACAAAGCAAAGGCATACGCTAAAGCTAAGACTAAGACTAAGACTAAGAGTAGCAGCCACCAACAGTTTGATGTTTGTTCTTTGAATGCGTTACGAAAATCAACTTGGGGTCTGGCTAACGGTTCTCATTAAGTGAAGTACAACCGCGACAACATTTGAATAGCAGCACATTTAGTGGGAACAACCACCACACACGACACCATACAACAGTAGAGATAGATGCTGAGAGCCGCAGACAGGATGAAGCGATAAGTTGGCAATAAAAATTGGCAGCACTTTGGCACATAAGCCGAACAAAAGACTTAGAAAACAAACTTGCAGCACTTACAGCTACAGCAACCGCATCAGCGGCAGCTGGGCCAGTTAATTGTTAATTGTTAAAAGTACTCGATGTATACAAAACGAAAGAAGTGCAAATGTACGTTTCATGAGCAGTAGCCACTGGCAGCGTCACATAGTAATGGTATCTGTGTTGCTTATGGCTTGCTGTTGCTGCTGAAATTGTAAGCCTAATGTGGCTAGGGATTGATTTGTTTGGGTTGGCCAGGCAAGGCGCATAAATAAGGGAAAACTCACCGTCAAAATACTGACTACGAGGAAACAGATGTTTGCACTACAAAACTCAGTCTAAAGAGTGAGCTTACAATTTAGAAATATCATTAAGTGTCATTGATATTATTTTCAGTTATAAAGAAAAAAAATAAGATAATTAGTCGATGTCACTTTCATATCATAAGTTTACAGATTAATTATCAAGCCATAAATATTTTACTGTCGCCTTGAGCCATTTTGATTTATTTTGCCAACCGGTAAATGCGTATTTTATTTCCATTATGCTTTTGGGTAATGTTTCATATAACATGATAAGCATCAATTTCTGGCGTCTGCCCACCTCGACTTTCAACATTCTTCTCCATTTTTAGCATCTCACCTGCATTAACTAGCTCGAGTAGTCATTTGAATTTTAATAGACCTAAGTTTTTGGCCATTTCGTTTATGTGGTAGCACCTCAAATGCAAATACGTCAGCACCAAATAGGGTCAAAGAATGTTTTATCGGCTACACCCAAAACTTAAAATTGATTGTATTTTTGCATAAATTTACCAACATTTATTTTTATTTTATATTGATGGCTGTCCCGCTTATAACGTATATAATTATATTTTTTTGTAGAAATTCAACAGAGAAAGGGGAAACTTCAGCCTGACTAACCTTTGGTGGAAAAGTGAAAAACTATAAAAAGGAAAACTTCAATCGTAAATTAAAATTGTGCAATAAAATAAAAGCAAATATCGCATCTCCAGAAAGAAAGAAATCACTGGATAAGCATAAAGTTATAAAAAGAAATTAATTAAGACCGAGCTGAAAAAAAGTGTTGGTTTGTTTTTTTTTTTATAAAATGTTGGCGTGATTGTAAAGTTATTGCCCCATAAACTCGCCCACAAATATTTACAAAAGTTTATTGCATTCGAAGAAAAGAAGAGTGAAAATCAATTAAATCAAAATTAAAAAAAAATTTGATTGCCATTACTGGATTAAGCACGCAGTTATCGGCCGACTTGGTGTTTTACTAACCATGAAAACGTTGGAAAGTGTGCCGATCGAAAAAAATAATTAACGAAAATTGTGGAGAGTGGCACAGAAGAGTGCGAGTGCGTGTAAACAATGTCAGTGACCAAAATGGCAGCCAGAGAAAATCAAATTTGATAAGCTAAAACGACAGGTCTTTGTTCTTTTCAACAAGTGAAAACCAGATTGTATTAAAGCAGCTAAAAGGTCTTCATAGACATTCAACTGTAATTCTGCGCAACGATCCAATTACAGACATTTATGGCTGGCAGCTCTACACTTAATTGAGAGTTTAGTAAGTACAAGAACAAAATTTTTTTTTGGTTTTTTGGATTTAAACAATTACATTTTCTAAAACTATGATTGCAAATATTATTAGGAGTTAAATCTTTTAATTATATGGGTACAAGTATTAGCACAAAATTTGTACAAAGAAAACCTCTTAATTATTATCAAAACGAAAGTCAACAATAAGTTGACAGAGTTTCAATTCCAATTTATTGTCAATAATTTTTATAACATAATTTTATAAAGCGTGCTTCTAGTTATGCAAAGCATAAAAAATAAAGCTTATATAATCAGCTTGTGTCTATAAAAATTAATGTATTTGAAAAGCAATAACTACTTCATAATTTCTTAGGATTACATGAACTTAAAAAGCAATAGATGCAACATAATTTCTTTAGATTGCTTTAATTTAAGCGCTTGCACATTCTAAGCGTAATTTCTTGTACAAATTTAAAATTGATTGCAGGGGTGCGTCGTTTTAAAGTCGGAAACGCTGCGTATACGCAATGTGATATTCTAATTCCCAAATAATTTTGTATAAGCGTACGACGACCGAATCAATGTTTTGCAATAAAATTGTTTATAAACTATTACATATACATCAGCATAAGCGTATGTGCAAGCCGAGAGCCAAACTTACACATGTAGTATATGCATGTATGTGTGCAGCGATTATCTGGGTATTACGGTAATAAAACCTGAAGCCATCTGCGCCGTTGTGTCAGTGCCATTTACCAGATGCAGGTAGGCTGGCTTCTGTCACTCAATGTTTGTGTGTGTCTCTCTCGCCCTGTCTCTCTCTCTCTCTCATTGTCTGTCTGTCTGTCGTTTTATTAGCGAAAGTCATCGAGCAGAATAATTGTTGCAATGTGGCTCCCGCAACTCAGCCCCTTTCCATTACGATTACCGTTCTCCCCCACGACGATTGCAATCAAGGCGCGCGCTCGTAAAACTCAATTCCAATTCACTTGCGCGTAAAATGAATTTTTTTTAGTTTTATTCAGACAGTAAATGCGCACATACGTATGTGTGTGCGCGTGTGTGTACGTGTGTGTGTGCGTTATTTATTTTTGGCGAATCTTATTGCAGCTCAGCCAACAACTGTGACCATCTTTGGCTTATTATATAATTTCTGAACCCATTATTTCATTTATAAAAATTTGTTTGCCATACCCTTAACTCAAAATTTTTCAAAATTTGTCAACAATTTCATTAAGAAAATTATGAAATTACTCAAGTCGATGCGAAAGACCTTGGATATAACTGTGCACTGTTATATCATGAAAGTGTTGGTGTGTTTTCGTTAGGAATAGGTGTGATCAACTAAGAATGAGTGTGTAACGAAAGCCCAACTAAATTAATATGCAAAATTATGTAAATAGCTGCGGGACAGCATTTGTTGCTATATTCATTAGAATTTTTGAAAGTAATAAAACTAATAAGATGCGTAGTCAGTGATAGTTCTAAAAAATAAATTAACAAAATGGTGCTGTTACATTTTGGTAACTTTTTCTGACCTTTACGTGTTGAGAAATAACCTTTAAGAGAGGGTCATACCATATGATGCATTTAATCATCTTTTTTAATAAACTTTGTAAGTTGAACAAAATGTACAACATCAATATCTTCATGCAAAGCATTATTAAAGAAAATTAAAAGTAAATGTACAAAAATACACTTCTATATAAAACATTAACGGGTTCAACGTAACACAATACTTAATTGGATATAAACTTAAGTCTAAAATAAGGTGTCAGTGTGTGATATAAATCCAAGATATAAATCCAGGCTATAATAAATAAGCATACTCATTCCAAACAAAATTTGGTTGTATTTAATTTCATGTGTTTGCAGGTCAGTCGCATAATAATACAAAAAGCAATTTAAGGAGTGTGCAGCTCTGAGAATTATAAGCAAGTACATTAATAACAACTTTCTTCTATTGTTGTTAATTTGCTTTGTTGTTGCTGTGTCATCTTTAAGGCCAGGCCATTGACATATGTACAATGACATCACAGTTGTACTCGCTGCCGGCCGTATAACTACAAACTATAATTAATATGACCGCACAGAAAAGCTACGATTACCTGTTTTCATAAATGAATGAATGAATGAATACTCGTATATCCACAAACGATTTTTTATCTGTCTCTATGTTATTATCAATGGCAAGCATTTAGCAGCAAGCTAATAATTATTTGCATTCATTTGCTGGCTTGTTTATTATGACGCCTTTGACTCGATGTGACATAGTCCAAATACCCATTTCCAGTCTAATCGTTTAGAATGCATTTAACTGAAATGGTTTAACTCCCATGCCATAAAGGCCATAAAAAATCAGTAACTGGTCAAGTTTGGCAGGAGGTTCGCAGAGTGTTTTGGATGTGGCTCTCTTAGCCCAGGGCCCCATCCAATTGACGGACTGACTGACTGAAATGAGACAAGTGAATGCTGATTGACCCACTAAAACTGGAACTGGGTAATGGCTAACCAAATGCTTGGAGCGTGCTTGAGCGTCGAGCTGGGAGCTGTGAGCACCACAGCAAGCAACGTGCATTTCATGCAAATTAACAACAATACCCTCACCCAAGTCGGCCTGTTCATTACAAGCATTTAAAGACGTTTATTTTGAAGATTTTCACTTTCAATCTGTCAAATTGTCACACTCACGAATGGAGCTCGGAACTCATTGTTCGATTTTTTTTTGGAGCATTCAATAATGAAAAGTGATTGCCGCACGATTTTTATTTTACTTAGCGCACAGCTTTTTAACTGCCAAGTGGCCGGCGTGTCAGATCTGAGCAACGGTTACGATGACGATGGAGACATTTGCTGGGATCCGTTTATATTGTTTTTTTTTTTCTTTTCATTCGTTTTGTGAATGATTTGGTCGCACGTGTTGGCCGTTTCCGCAGTTAAAGATCATGATTGATTTTAAACTCCATTTATATTTTCCCATTGAAATGAGGCCCTTTCATTTAGGGGCCTTTAATATTCACTCCATTGAAAGAGATGCGACCGTTATGATATTGAAAATGAAGTTACTTATTAAGAATACATCGCCATGAATAAATAGCTCTGATAGGCCAATCAAGCTGGGACCGCTGCATGCCCAAGAACAACCAAACAACAAAACAACCGGACAGGCAGACAACTAAATCCATATTAATTATATTGCCTTCGGTTTGAGGGCAAAATGAAATTATAAGAAGCCACAGAACTCGACCTTAAACCAGCAGCGTCATGCTGCTCTGCACAGTGCATAGAAAAAATCAAATATTTGGACAATGGGAACAAGGCAAAAGGTTCCGCCGGGGTCGCTCTAAATGAGGAAAAACGCTGAAAACTATACATAAACAAACAGACAGACAAACAAAAGAAGAACTAGCCACAACAACAATAGCAACAAACAGCAAACAGATATAGCAACTCCCTGGGTCTGGCTCTGGGCTTTGCCCATTTGGGTATGATGTCTGAGAGTGGTGCAGTCAAAAGTTCAAGTGCAGCGATGCCGTCAGCTTTCATAGCACGGGCCCGGCCATTAGTCGAGGCAGGTTAATAAACCAGAGACAGTCACTCGCCAGCCAAGTGATTTATGTTTGTGGCCCAGACTATGACACCTAACAGCTAGAAAACGTGTTGCTTTTATTTTGGTTCGCTCTGAAAGTCGAAAGCGCATGCAAAGCGATACCAACGCTGAGGCATCGTTTGACTCTGTTCCCTTATGGGCTCACGTTGCGTATGTGTGATCCGCGTTGATGTTGACGCATATAATTGATTATTATGCCGCCTTAAAAAACACAGGCGCCGGCTGATGGCTGAACAGTGACAGTAACATGTATATGAACACGTTAGAAAATAGGAGAAAAATAAAATCATATCGGTTATATTAAAAACACAAATATTCATATTATATAAAATTAATACATATTAATTGTTAAGTGATTAGGCATATAGTCTACATTTTATTTATATCCCTAATGAAATAAGCCGACATCAAGAAATGTAAATTACACAACATAAAATCTTTTAATATAAATGAATTCTTATAAGAAATATTCAAATTCAAAGCTACTTTATTATGTAGCAAATACTTATGGAATAATATTGAATTGAATATTGTACAAAATTGAGAATTAGTATATTATATTTATGTTGAATTCAATTAATTATATTACAACGATACATTAACAATGTAATATTTATAATTGTATTTAACTCTTGACTTCGTTAATTTGAAATATTATTAAGATAATATATCTAGTTTCAATTGCCAATATTTATTGAGCTATCATCATCATCACTATTGCTTCCTAGAATTATCGGTATTGATTTATGGGTACAATGACTTCTACTGCTCACTGTTCTGGTCAGTTGTGGTTGTCTTCTGGCCTATAGCAATGTGTTTTTCACATGGAGAAGCCACTCAAAAATTGTGTTTACGTTACGCGCTGTGATTATAACGAGAGAGTGGCTCTAAAGATGCCGATGCCGACGTCGACTTGTAGATGGACATGTGCTATCTAACGTATGCGATAGAAGCACCAACATCACTTGAGGCCAACCTGCGTGTTTTTTTCTTTTTGTACTGCAGTTGATGCTGTTGTTGTTGACGTAGTGGTTGTGTGATCCAGTTGTTTATCTTTTTCATTAGCCTGGGCGGCCTGTCATCTGTACCGTCGCCTGTCGATCGACTGTCGTTTGACAAAACGCCTACCGGGCAGAAGATACAGTCAGTTTGGCAGCCCACCATTTACTAAACGGGCTGTGACTTTTCCACACTTTACCAGGCACGCCAGACCCAATCGAACCTGTAACTGCAACTGAAAATGCAGCCGGCAGTTGGCAGCCTTTGCCTTAGCCTTTGGAGTTAAGTGACTGACGCAAATTGCGCAATTCTTATTACAATTACTTTGCAACTAGCTGAGACTGTTGCCTGTTGCTGCAACTGCAGCATAGTCTGTGATCCACACGCAGTATATACGTCGATCGGTGGTCTGTTCCGCGTTCACAGTTTTACCCGTTGGTGCATTTTTCTAATACTTTGTTCGAAAAAAAAACACAAATTTTGTTGCTAGAAAATTATTTGGCCTTTGGCTTTGCTTGCACCAGGGTTGGGAGTCTGGAACTGTCGGATCGTTTGTCAGTCTGTGGCTACCAGTCTTTTTTGTTGGATTCTCTAAAAGATAGTCATTAGCACAAAAGATTGCTTTTGCCACGGCTGCTGCTTCTGCTTCTCAGTCCGCTTAAACGGGGTAATTACCTTTCGGGTCTTTCTTATAAAAAAAAACGAGAAAAACACATGATACCAAAAAATAACCAAAACAATAGCAACCAAACTGATCGTTTTGTCGAGGAAATGAAAACGTAACAAAATTAATTTGCAACGGTTCAGGCGCTCAATGGCTCATAACTGGCGTGTGGCAGGCAAACCCCAGTTCCCATTGTCGAGCGATCGACCGACCGACAGACAAGGTATTGGTCTTCATTTTGAACTGAAATAAAGTTATTAGAGTGAAATTTGGTTTTGCTATTTTGCGGTAAAGTTTGTTAGCCATTGACCAGTAGTAATGGCAGCAGGAAGCCATTGACAGCCAATCGCTAAATAGATTCGAAGAGAGATGAAATACTGAAATTAAAGTAATTCGATCTGAATTTCCATTTCAATCTTCTGTTGTTTCCATCTGTTTACAGATGACGTGCATACAAATTTTGGTTTATAGATAGCTTTTAGATTTGTAATTTTAACCAACTTAAATGCCAGGCATAAAGTTGATAATTAGACATATTTCCGAATATTTAGACATATTTCCGATAAGCGTTGCCATCAATTCAGATACTTTCAGTGTGAAAATAATTTACAATAATTGTTGTTAATCACACATATTTCAACATCGATGTTTTCGATAGAAGATATTTTAATAAGTTGCAAATTTGATTCATTTAGGTCATAATTATTATCATTATATCGCAAATCCCAATTTTTCATAATTCTTTACAGGTGCGTGTGTACAAATCTACATAATTTTTTATGTTATTGGAATTTTATTCATTATTCAGTGTTAATATGTAAGCTACTTCGGTTCCGCCAATCTAATTCTTCACCATAGATCATTCTTTAAAGACTTGTCCCAGTAGATAATGTGTTTAGAGATCATCCATTTAAGTTTTTTTTGTTTTCGCTAACGGCTTTTTATACCCTGAACCCATTAAAAATGGGTAAAAAGGGTATATTGTTTTTTGCAAATGTATGTAACAGGTAGAAGGAAGCATCTCCGACCCCACAAAGTATATATATTCTTGATCAGGATCAATAGTCGAGTCGATATAGCCCTGTTCGTCCGTCCGTCTGTATGAACACGCAGATCTCAGAAACTGTAAGAGCTAGAGAAATGTGGAATATAGATGCTCGCATACCAGGCGCAGATCAAGTTTGCGTTATTTTTTAACTCGATAACTGCCTTCGTTTGTCAATCATCGATAAATTAAATTTCCGATAGCAATAAATGCCACAATTTTAAAGGCAGAATCTTTTAATTAATACACAATATGCAATATATAATACTAGTGATCAACTGCCCAAATTTCGTCAAGATCGGATAAGAAACACCCAAGTTATAGTCGAAAATATATTCTCATATTGATCTCATTTCTATCAGCAGGCGCAAGTATTTTCTGTATGCAAATTTATGCGAGCGCATGTGTGAGAAAGAGATGACATGATAATCGACGCGAGCGTCAATATGTTTTTTTGTGTATTGCGTGTTTCACGTATTTGTCGGCAGAGGGCGCTTGCAGAGCTGCTCGCATTTTAGTGCAAATCTTTTTAAAGGGGAATTTGCCAATAATAATAGAATATATTTAATAACTGAGTTCAGGGTATTTCGTAGTCGAGTTCACTCGACCACAGCACTCTTACTTGTTTATATTTGGTACTCAAAAGTTGTTTGAAGAATTCTTGCTATATATATACATATTTAATTATTTATGAATTATTCGTTTAAGTATTAAAGTGTTTGATCATCAATTCTTTTTGTCACTTTGCAATAGATAAGATGATCTATTGTAAACTACAACAAGGTAAAATAGATAACTATTGTAATTGTTTTATTGCTGTATTTAAAAACGTTATGTGTATATATATGTGAGTTAACTCTACTTTGCAGTATTTACAATGTATTCATCTTCGATCAATATTACCACAATATTCTGTCTACAAAGATTTGTAATTGAGTGCGTCGCTTTCTATAGATTAGTATTGGTGGGTGTGTGTGCCAATGGGCCGAGGGCCAACTGCATGCATTACTAGTCATATAGAAGCATGTACCTATAGTTATCTAATAAATATACCTCTGCAAAATTCCACTCAACATACTAACAACAAGAAACATTTTGCTTCTTCTCTACTCTATTCCAGACATGTGCCCGGCACGTTACCGATGAAGCAAGCAACTTTAATCAGACTCAGACACAGGTGAGTTGCCAACCGGGGGGCTGGGTGGGGTGCTAAGCAACGTATGATGTTACCAGCTCGTGCTACAATATGAGTGTGGGTGGCTTGTGGTGTTTGGGGCATCAGACGAAACGCAAACATCTAATTTGATGGCGTGTGCTCTGTGTGGTGGAATTGAGTAAGCTTTAATTAAATTTCAAAATGATTCCGCTTTGATGAGCTCTTGGCCCATCTTCGGATGCAAGTCTCTGACGACTGACTATGGGTGCTTTGTCTTGCCACATGTGATTGTTAATTGTGGCATGTGTCGTCGTCGTCTAGCTGTAAAACATATTCGTGCGATCACAATAATTTTTTTCTATCACTATTATTTTTTTCTCGTTGCGCCAAAACAAAAACTGATTATGAGGCAAAAGTGAAAAGTTGTAATTAAACCAGTCACTGGCTGGTTGCAGTATAGCGAAAAAAAAAATATATATATATATGTATATATATATATATATAAATAAAAACTGCAACTACAACTGTAACTGCAACAACAACGATAACAGCAACCACATCTGGTAATCATAAAGAGTAGAAATCGTCGAGGCGACGTGCCCATTTTTTAGTTGTAGTTGTAGTTGTTGTTGTTGCTGTTGTTTGGAGTACCCAACATGCGACAAGTGCACCTAATTAGTAGGGAGCATAAGGCAAGGAGATCTGGGGTGATTTTGGGGGTATGGTCGGCGACTGCCACATGTCCAGCTCTAATGCAGTTCCGGCAGCTTACATGTCTAATGCTAAATTGCCACGTGTTTTTTTCTGTTTGTGATTCTTTTGCAGATCCACAGCATCGAAGATGTGGCCCAAACAGCGTTGGCTAGTCAACAGAGCAACTGCAGCGATATCGGCGAGGAGCAGCAGACACCAAATAGTAGAAGTATTAGTAGGCTTAATCTTAGTCAATTGCCTTGCCTCAGCGACAGCGGCGCTTATCACACCACCGGACAGTAGCAGCAGCAACAGTTTTGACTACGAGTCCTTAAATGATGATGAGAGCAGAACGTCCCAGTTGCCTAGTTTCTATCGCAGTCCCCATCGCCTCGGTGGTTACTATACACCAGTGGATTTGCAGCGCAGCCACAACTTCAAGATAAGCCCAAAACCGTGCTCCTTTGGACGTATCGAGGGCACCTGCATGTTCGTCTGGGAGTGCATCAAGTCCGAGGGGCAGCACGTGGGCATGTGCGTTGACTCGTTCATGTTTGGCTCCTGCTGTGCTCACAACTACACCGAAAATATTGTGTTGCCACACACCGCCTTCTCCTATACGCGACCTACCAAGCCCCTCTCATTGAGGCCACGACCACCGCCGCAGCCGCACAAGCCGCTAATCAGGTGAGTAAACAATCTAAGGCGGCTCAAATGCGTTTTCTTTTGAAACTTAAATACATTGCGCTGCTGAGTTTTCCAAATTAATTTCTCTACAAACAAACACACAGTTTTAATGTTTACACTATGACCAAAACATATACCCGATGAGACAGCATGAAGTAAATTAAATTATTTTAAAATGTTGCCACAATAGTTATTGGATAGAATTCTGAAAATTTAATGCGAATTGTAAAGTATTGTTTAATTTATTATATGATAGGAATGGTATTCAAACGCTCCCGAATAATTTCGATTTCTATATTTTTAGTGGTATGACAACAATAGAGCGTCCTCATGGCGCTGGAACACTGGTCATTCGTCCATCGGGTCCGGTGCATCAGGGCACATTGTCCAGGCCACATCCGAAGCCGACGTTATTGCCTGATTTACAGAGTGCGGCTAGCCAGGCGACAGCCAGTTCAAGTAAGTATAGAATGGCGCCTTATTGCATTGTTATGAAGGACTTATGGACTCACAACGAATAACAAACAACAATTACACCAACAGATAGTATTTGGCATACATCAACGCAACAGCAGTTGCTGTCGCAGTCGCAGTCGCTGCATCAGCAGCAACACTGGCACATGACCACCGAGCCAAGCTTTATTACCAAGCCGCGACCCACCGGCTGGACCAAGCCCGGCATCATCAATTTGCCAGCGCCCATGCGTCCCTCCAAGCCGCCAAGGCCCACAAAGAAGCCGATTGTCTACGAGCGGCCACCGCTAACACCGCTGCCGACGACGTCGTCGTCAACGTCGACCACAATGATGCTGTCGGCGCAGACGAGACCGAAGCCTAAACCCAAACCCAAGCCCACACCGACCAGACCTCAGGTATGTAAATACGCGACTCTCATCACAGTTGCCAGTGCTTGCTACAATTCTTCATTCTGTGCCGATCGCGCTGTCTCTCTGTCTCTCTCATTCGATTCGAGTGTGTCTGTATGATGCATTGACGTCGAAAGCGAAACAAACAAGCTACGAGGTCATTTACTCCTCGATCAACTCAGGCTCACTGATGTTCCGATGCTCTGACTGCGGCCAGAGCCTTGGGGGACATTTTATTGTTTCCACAAAGCCAGAGCCAAAACTGATGTAAGATTTGTCTTGTTGCCCCTCGCGGCAACGATGCTGACGAACTCAATAGGTTCATTTCTGGGGTGTGTGGTTATATGCCTTGCTAGATAGGGTAAATGTATCAAAAGAATGTCCAATAATTTATTTAAGCATAATGCATTTTTGCAACCTAAGTACTATGCAATATATTGTTTAATCCATATTTAGTTCTTTGAGGTTTATTTGTGTTATTGTCTTGGTCAGGGTACTTCAAAGTCGACTTCGGCGTAATTTACAATTGTTTTCACCTTCTTAGAGACAATGGAATGAAAAATTGATTCTTTGCATGTGAAATATTTTGAGCTCCTTTGGTAACTATTAGCATAATGTTTACCACTTTTGGCTTCCCTGCAGCTGTCGCCGGCCACATCATTAGCCACGTCGTCCTCATCAGCATCTACAACAACCACAACAAAATCGACGACGACAAAGGGCACAACAACAACAACAACGAGGAAACCCACAAAGCCCTATCAGCGACCCACCACAGCAGCAGCAGGAACGACGACAACAACATCAACAACTACGACAGGAGGAACAGCAGCAGCAACATCAACTACCAGACCGCGTCCGAGTCCAAGCAGCGATCGTCCAACGGCGCAGCAGCCCACTCGCCATTCCATAGTACAACAGCCGGCCACGATGGGCATTGAATCCAATGAGATAACGGACTCTTCCACACATGATGCCGGCACAGCGATGCTGGGCCATGTGAAGACCATTTCGGCTGCACGCAGCGGTGAGTATTAAGTACAGCCACGCCCACTACATTTGACACAATCCAATTTGTTGTGTGTACATACATATACATATATATTTCTATACCTACACACATACATTATGTATATGCAGAGTGTGGAGTGCCGATGCTGACGCGTCCAGAGACGCGCATTGTGGGCGGCAAGAGCGCAGCCTTCGGTCGTTGGCCCTGGCAGGTGTCTGTGCGACGCACCTCGTTCTTTGGCTTCTCCAGTACCCATCGCTGCGGTGGCGCTTTGATCAACGAGAACTGGATAGCAACGGCGGGGCACTGTGTAGACGAGTAAGTACACTAAAAAAAAATATATATGTACACTTATTAATAAATTCAAACTGAAATAGTTCTTAAGTGTTGTGATAATTTCAAATATTATATTTATAAATTAATAATCCAGTATACTCAAATTATTGAATATCTGAAATTTAACAAAAAAAAATCAATTCCAATTGAAAAAGGGTAAAGTATTTAGTGATTTATTTTTATTATTATTTAGTATTTCGGGAGCCTCTTCCAACTTCAGGTAAATCAATTTCTATTGCGATTTTATTTTCTGTGTATGAACTGCAGCCGCATCTCAAAAACAACTGACTGCAATTTTCAATGCAACTACAGCACACGCTCACTGTCTCTATCACTCTATCTCTCTCTTTGCAGTCTGCTCATCTCACAGATACGCATACGCGTGGGCGAATACGACTTCTCGCATGTGCAGGAGCAGCTGCCTTACATTGAGCGCGGCGTGGCCAAGAAGGTGGTGCATCCAAAATACAATTTCTTCACGTACGAGTACGATTTGGCGCTGGTGAAGCTGGAGCAACCGCTCGAATTTGCGCCGCATGTCAGTCCCATTTGTCTGCCTGAAACGGAGAGCCTACTGATTGGCATGAATGCCACTGTCACCGGCTGGGGTCGTCTCAGTGAGGGCGGTACGCTGCCGTCGGTGCTGCAGGAGGTAAGTGCATGCGACTGGTCGCATTTTAGCCAGTCCCGCTCACATTTGCATTTGCATTTCCATTTTATCAAAGGTGTCGGTGCCTATTGTGAGTAATGACAATTGCAAGTCCATGTTTCTGCGCGCCGGTCGCCAGGAATTCATACCAGACATATTTCTATGCGCTGGCTATGAAACGGGTGGCCAGGACTCGTGTCAAGGTGACTCTGGTGGGCCCTTGCAGGTAAGCTAGCCATATATACATAAAGATTTATGCTTTGTCTGAGAGCTGAATTCATTTGCAGGCCAAATCACAGGATGGTCGCTTCTTTCTGGCTGGGATCATTTCCTGGGGCATTGGTTGTGCCGAGGCCAATTTGCCAGGCGTCTGTACTCGCATCTCGAAATTTGTGCCCTGGATATTGGAGCATGTCAGATGATAATGATCAACTATGCTAAACTCTTGTTATTGTTTTAATTTATTACTTGTATCTTTAAGTTTGTGTGATTTTAATTTAAACGAATGTTAAGCTTAGTTAGCTTCAATTTAACAATTTGCATTGACCGAACTTGTGCGTATCTTTTGCCACGCCCCTCCCGAACTCTTAGTCAAGCCCACTAAGTTAATCTAGCTAAATTTGTTTGTAGGCTGATCTTAAGTTGTCTAACATAATTTGAATCGTAATTAATGAGATAATGGCATCGATATCTGTATATAGCCGTAACAAAAATATAAAAAAGTCATTTTCATTGTGCAGTTGTTGGTATTTTAGTCTAGGAATATTTAACAATTAACTAAATCTATGTAATTTATAACAAAAAATCGCATACAAACATCATTATGTTGTATCTTGCCCAAAGAACCAGTTTATTTATAAAGATGAGCTCAAATAAATCTATTGAAAATATTGTAAAAGTGAGAACAAAGAACTTTCAATTAACAAAAATATTTATTTTTATATTAAAAACTTTAAGGTACGTAAAAATGTAACCACAAAATTCTATTTTCCCCAAACCAAGATGAATACTCAGCGGAAACGAAGACAGAGACTGTCCACAAATTTGTATCGTCATTTCTAGTTGCTCTAAAATTTTTCTTTGTATAAATGGTTTTTGGAGAGAAGATATTATTAGATTTAAAATATAATATATTTTTGTCATTCTTCTTTTTAATTTTTGAAAGAAACCTCTAAATTACGGCAATTACAATTGTCCAAAAAATTATGAACACTACTGTGATTATTCCCTAAATTTGCTTTAAAGGTACAAGAAATCAGTGCAATTAAAAAGATAGAATATAAAAGAATAATTTAATAATTGATTCCCATCGCTTTAAAACTGGTTTACTTTACACTACAGTAAATGAAGGCGGTCTGGACTGTCTCTCGATTGATGCTCATTATTTACCGATCTACCCTCGCAGCGACAATTACATTGATACATATACAGCGTACCGCAATTATGCATTATCATTATTACAATCTTCAATACAAACGCTTCAATTTGATTCGCAGTTGTCTTCAACTCCCGTGAGTCAAGTGCGTAAATGATGTACACAACAATTGCAGTTAACGGCAACGTCAATTTCAATTCATTCATTAACTTTTCAGTCAGCACCAATGTAGCTGCAGGGCATTGGCATGATTGGCACAATCGATGGGTACGTAAAAATCAGCATCACATGTTGCCTGCTCTGTGATTTTCACTTTTCAGAAGTCACTTTTGACACCAGTTGAATAATTCATAAATAATAATAAAATTGGTTTTCACTTTTGATAGGCGACATGAGTTTATTGCAGGCAGCACAAACATGCAAACAGAATAGTTATACAGATAACTGTAATTACGATCGGAAACATATTTACTATCATGGATATATTCTTACAGGCAAAAAAAGGGTCGCGCAGTTCGTTCGCTTGCAATTGCATATCATTTATTTTTCCTTCTTCTTGGGCAGGAGCGCGTCCTTTGCCTCGTCGAACAGATCTAAGGCCAGAAATTGCAATTCCTTCAGCGTTGTAGGAAACTTCTGAATTGGCTCGATTTGAACCTCATCGCCGGGCTTTACGCCTTTGATGAAGTTGTATGCAACGGCAAAGATTTTGCGTCCCTCGTACAACACAATGCGCACATTGTCCTCCGCTTGGTGTGGATAACAGAGGGATGCAACGGTGCCAGCACCAATGGTCGTGTATAAGATCTTCTTGAAGAAACCGCCACGTGCCGCGAATATGAATCCAGCTAGACCACCCACCACAATGGCGCCACTGCGATGTATCGAATTCTGCGGCTCATTAAGGAAATCGATGGAACGTTGCGTATGCGCCCTTGCTGTATTATAATAGTCGCTCACAATCGCAGTCCTATCGCCCACCACTTTGTATCCATTCTGAATCTCAGTGCGCACGGTGCGCACGCCTTCCTCTACTGATTTATGAAGCGCCGACTGCCTTTTTGTATGTTCCTGGACCCTTTGGGGACTGCAAATGGCAATGAAGGTTGAAGTATACTATTTAGATTAAACTCTTTACGCTTACGCTGGCGTCCGCAAGGAACCGTAAATTGGTAATTCGCTAGGCTTGCAGACCATCGAGTCGTTCGTTGGTGGCTTTACTGTGGCTGCGCCAACAGCGACGGCTGCAGTCAGCATCGATGCTTTTCGCAGCATTTCTTTTGTTTGTAGTTAGCCTAAATTTGAGCTTATAAAAGTGACTGCAAATTGAACGAATAAGCTGACTGAAATTTTTGGTTTGATCGAAATGTAACTTTTATTACCTCAGTTTGTTTGATACATTGCATAATGTATCACGAAACGGTACGACTGCTTGATCACAGCATAATGTTTTCAAACACACAGCTGATTGACATTTGAGGCTATCTGGTAACGCTGTAGCAATAAAAAGCATTTAAATTTAGTAACTATTTAATTATCTGGCTTTGTTTATTGTAAATTAGCAAGCGATAAACAACAACAGAAGACATCTCGTTAAATAAAATAAATATACGGAATCGTAATGCTTATTATATTCGATTGCTTAATACATCTGTGATACAGTTGGATTGCTTGACATACAATTGCACAGATGTGTGCAGTTTGAATTAAGATGGCAACGCTAAAGCTCGCACTTTCATTTAAAATTAACTCCCAAGTCGCTCTATGAAACTATGTTAATAAACATAATGAATCTAATTTTGCACAGAATTTAATCAAAGTAACCGTTTGAATAAAAAGAATGTGTATAACGGCTGGTCATGTACAATTCAATTTCGCGCACAGTTAAAGCACTGTTAAACAGGAAATGTTATAATATTGCTTTACTCGCTGTTATTATTAGGGTTACCATAGTCATATGAAAGAAGAAGACACTGTTGTGCTGCTAGTTGAGTCTCGCGACTCGCGAGAAAAGCAAAGTTGAATAATAATGAAATAATAAAAACTTACTTTGCTGTTAATATAAAACAAAAGATTAGATCGTACTGAACGTGATGGCAGCAGGTCAGTGGCAAAACCTATAAGCGATCATTTTTTAGATTTAATCTTTAGCACACCTAAAATTTTGTAACATAACATTAACATTTGTGTTTGCTTCAAATATAAATTAGTGCAAAGAAGGAAAATAGTAATAAATAAGACAATTGCGGGTTGAAGCCTCCAATATTTAAGGATGCAACAACAAGAAACACAGTAGCCCAGCGCATTATAAGTAAAAGTCGAAGTGATTTGATAAAAATTTCCCAACACCTGCCACCCACTGCTGTTATCAGTGCCCGAAGCGCGCTAAAAACGCCTACAACCAAAAAAAAAAAAAAAGAAAGAACAGTATTAGAGTGCTTAGCGCACATAATAGCAAATTCTCAAGGACACACGAAGTAAAGTAGGTGACTTGGACATTTGTAAATAAATGAAGTCAAACTAACTTACAGTATTTATTTCTTGGTCTTTATTAATGCAGTTAAAACGCAGCAGTGGCACCAGCAACATACAGCGGAAGCGGTGAACGTGCGCACAATTCTAAGAAGCAATTAATAGGGGCCATGAACCAAAAATAAAAACTGAGCAACAGCAACAACTACTACTGACTTACGGATTAAAAAACCGTCAAACATTTACAAGTTTAACTGAGCAATAATACTAGTCATAATTTCATATGGAGGCGATCGCAGGCTCTAAATTTAGGTAAGAGATTAAAAACGATGACCCCACAATAGGGCCCGGAGTTGAGTAATATTGAATTTCTAACTTATTAATACAATATGTTTTTTTTTTTGTCATTGTTGTTAATGAGTAAATTATGAATTTGTTTTATAACTTATTAATAATTCTATATATTCACTGACGAATAGCGATGTGGACGAGTACGGCTTCAAGCGGGGCGATAAGTTCGACTACAAGACCTATGGCACGTTTATGGATAGTTACTTGAAAACACTGACGCGGCGACGTATCAAATGGGACGCTTTACTGAAACAGAATCCAGATCTCAGCCTGCTCAGTCCGACGCTTAAGCGATATGTTCGCAAGGGTATACCGGGGCCATATCGAGCCAATGTTTGGATGGCAATTACTGGAGCCGATGCGCAAATGAAACAACAACCCAATTTATATAAAAGTTTACTAAATATTCAGCATTTCAATAAGGAAATAAGCGATTCCATATCAATCGATCTACCTCGTACTTTCCCCGATAATATCAACTTCGATTTAGAAAAGGAGCGTCTTTTCAACATACTCTGCGCGTATGCACATCATAATCGTGAAGTTGGCTATTGCCAGGGTCTTAATTATATAGCCGGACTACTGCTCATTGTCACCAAAGATGAGGAGAAGTCATTTTGGCTGCTTAAGCATATAGTTGAGGAAATTACACCACAATATCATTCACAGAATATGGCCAATCTTTTGCGTGATTTGGCTGTATTTAGAGAGCTGGTGATTAGGCGTATACCGGATGTTAATCGACATTTGGAAGACTTGGGTGAGTTTTGAGCACTGTATTAAATGGAATCATAAAAATAGTCTTGTTCATTACAGGCTTGCCCTATGCGGTGATAGCCAGTAAGTGGTTCATCTGCATATTCGCTGAGGTTCTCCCCGTGGAAACCGTGCTACGAATATGGGATTGTGTTTTCGCCGAGGGCTATAAGGCAAGTTGATTTACAGTGCAATTGGTCTTTGACTAATATTTACCAACTGATTCTTTTTCAGATTATATTTCGTGTAGCTTTGTCCTTGTTTATGACACACAAAAGTGCAATATTAAATTGCACTGAGATCGCGACACTGGCAAATCTGTTCCGCGAACTTATGATAAAGGATAGCATAGTCACTAACTGTCATGGCTTTATAGATTCTATGTTTTCGTTGCGTTTGCAACGCAACGAAATTGAGAGCTTGCGGAAAGTAGCCGTACTAAATGGAAACTAAGCAACCAATCAAAGACAGACCAACAGAAACAAAGACCCACATAGTAACAAACCAGAACAAAAACAAAAGGAAGCAATCGTAAAATTCAATTATTAGAGATGTAGCTTAAATGTGTCCAAAGCTTAGTAGATACTTGTATGTAACATTTTATGTGTGTATTTGTTGTATAGCCTCATTGTAGCCAATGTATTTTGAGTATTATTCGAAACAAAACTAAATATGATACCAAAGTCAAATTCCAATTCGATAAACCAACATATTTAATGACATTCACACATATGTTCAATTGGGTGTATTAGTTAGTAGTAGAAGTAGTTGTTACCAAAAAAGAAGATTCGATACTTACAAATCTAAAATATGTTTTCCGCCTATAAGCTACATACAAAAAATTATGTTATGTATGTTTGTAAATTTGTTCATTCATGCATATTTTGCGTTTTATTTAATTCTCTTGTTGATCAAAGAAGTATTTATTCTTATTTTATATATGTATACACTTTATATGCCGCTACATGCGTAGTAAATTTGTAGATTATACATGTAATATGTATTTTATAAATGGCGCTTAAATTGTTAAATAGTTGGAAAGGCCTAACTACTAGTTGCTCGCTATGTACAAACAAGAAACAAACGAAACAAAAAACCAACAGAACTCAATATAACTGTTTAGATATGTATTTATAGTTTGTCGTAGAAATACTCACTGTCTACACTGATACTATACGTATATCTTGACATATAATTTAAGGAATTGATTTGTTAACACATGTATACATCGTGTATGTCTGCCATTTAGGCAAAACAACGAACTAGCAAACAAACACAAACTTAAAATGCTTCAATGTGTCGTTGTTTGTTTAGTGCAACTAAAATGCTTTTTAAATAAATATTATTGCTCTTGTTAGAAAATGTTTTTGTTTTTCTTATATATATTTTATTAATACGATAGATACGATAGATACATGGTTGATTAGCGTACATATTGGGAAGACATTTATTGGATATTTTTTATTTTAACTGCGGTTAATAGTCCAGCTGAATCTGTGTAAATCGCATAGCATACTTTTTGGAATTTATTACACACTTTTGGTACGCACACTTGTGGTACTGTGGCATATATGGAAAAATTGAAATGATTCGATTTTCTTAACCTGTTTTTACCAACTGCTTTAAAATTGTCAATTCAAATTTTTTTGTCCATATGCCATGTCTTTTGCAGATTTAAGTTCGATTTCTAAGAATATTAATCAATATATATAGTGATATTTTCGTTCATATGTTCTAATTTGAGTGCCACTTGGAATATTTAAAATATTCATTGTTAAACGATGGCAATTATAAACACAGATTTAGTCTATGTATCCAATCCAAATTTATATATATAATGCGCTTATGGCATGCCACAATGTGCACCACACATTGGCTCCGAGGACAATGCCAGCGATGTGAGCAAAGTTCTACGTCCGGGATGCACTCCCAGATTCTCCCAATTGATCCAGGAGAGGCGAGCCGTCAGATCGCTCGTATTCCAATTGGCCCGATCTGCTTTGATCTCACCACGCAGACACTTCTCCACATATGTGAGCGGATCGTATTCCGTTAGCAACACCTCCCGTAATAGTGATATATAGGCAATGGCCAGGCGCAGGGTGTCAATCTTGCTCAGACGCTTTTCATATGGAAATGTGGGCACATGAACCCGCAGCTCATCGAATGCGGAATTGATACTACTGCAGAGCGCAAAAGAAAGAGAAGAAATATGGAAATGCTAATTAGTGGGCTGATCCACAGAGTGCAGGGTTTAACTAAGTGTGAAATGGAAAGACCATTTAGTGTACCCAGTAGGTGCGGACCTCTGGATGCGTTTCCTTTCTCGCACATTGGCCTGTTGTCTTTGGATCTTGTAGCTGGAAGCAGCAGCTGCACCATAGTTAGCATTCGATGGTCCCGCTCCCGTGCTAGAACCTAAAGCTCCACTTGCACCTACACCGCCTCCACCCCCAGCACCACCCCCACTACTGGTAGCTGTTGGACTATTGCACATCATGGGCGTGGCACTATTGGAATTGAGCCCTACCAGTGTATTGGTATTAGTGGAGGAGTCCAGCAGGTTTTCTGAAATCAAAATAAAGTTATGCAATCGCTGGTTTGGATATGTATTTATTTACACTTTTTTATTCTGTTTAATAATGTAATTTCTTCACTTGGCTCTAATTAAAATCCAATATAATAACTTTATATGAATTATTTTTAGCTGCAGGCAATGCATACTTCTGAGTCCGATATATCTGAGGGCATTCGAACTCTTATTCAAATGTATCAAAAGTTGTATTCAACTTTTCCTGCGAGATCTTGTAAACATTGTATTTCATAAAGCTTTCTTAAAAGCAATGAATTACAAATTGAGCTATATTAATCACTCTATCCTGACTAAATTTACAATATGTTCATAAAATACTTCTTCTGCACATCGAATATATTTTTCCTTTCTCTATCAAACTTACCGTTTCCGTGTTGTAAGTAATGCTGTTGAATGTGACGCAAATTGTTGGAGCTGAGACGCAGCCCAGAACCGCCAGATGAAATGCCCCCAGCTGCACCGCCGACGCCACTCTGATGTTGACCCGCATAGATGCAGGAGGGCAGCTCATTAATTAGATCGTCGTCAAAGTTGTGATAGGGTAAATGGCTGTTAAGAAAATTTATAAATTAAAGTAACAAATACAACTTGCCGTCGGGATGTATATTTGGATAATATTGGGAAAAACTCATTTAATTTTCTTGTTTAAGCTTTCTGTTTGAAGTAAAAATCCTATGTTTTTATGTATTTAATAACTGCTTCTATATTTTCACTATTTTTGTCTCACCTTATGGGTGGGGATGAGGACGAATCTGGTAATTGGTTGCGCGACATTTTATTTTCTTATATTTTGCAAACTTCTTTGCTCTTACACTTTTGAGTATTTTTAATTGACGCGCTTGCGATGTCCAATAAGTTTAAATGTGTAATGAGCTCATCTCCTGGGAATTCTGTGCCTTTTATAGCAGAGTCAGATCCAATTGGAAATGCCACAACTCTGTCAGGCCCTGCAATGTGTTTGGTCTTATCAACCCCTAAGCGTCCTTGCAACTATTCGCCCGGATTCTGTGGGCGGAGCTTGTAAAGTACTACAGGGTGATTTCGTGCAAAGCGGTTTCACGGCAGAAGCTGTGAGAAATTTATTGAGCATATCTGTTCATAGAGACCAATTTTAATTGTTAACTTATATAGTTAGCCTGAAATATTATGTATATGGAAGATATATATTTCAACGTTTTAAATCTAAATTATACTTACTTTGATAAATTTTTAATTTGTTAAATTACTTGCTTACTTACGTTGTACATTTTGTTGTATTATAAAATAAAAGAAAAGTATAGTTAATAATATTAAAAAGCAATAATATATAGATTTTTAATGTAAGTTAAAGGTAATGTTTTGTATTCATAAACATAAAACATAGACCACTTTCATAATAGTTTCATATATATTCTATATAAACAACATATCCAAAGGCATTACGCAGATTAATTTTAGCTAGATTGGAGAAATATGAATTGATTGACTATATGAGTAATAATTAAAATAATATTTATATCACTCATTTATTTAATAAATTCTTGCTTACAATCATTGATACTAAATGACAAATTTGAGTAAGTGCAGAACTGGAATTAATAAAATTAAACTAATAGATGATAATTTAATCTAATAATATATTTATTTATGTTAAATCTTATATATTTCTGTGATTTTTTTGTAATATTTTTTAATTTTGAATAGATTATATGTTGACTTTTTATCTTCAAAATTAAATTAATCGAATTAACATTAATTAAACATTATTATTATAATGTTAAAATTCTTCTCTATGCATGAAAGCGTGCTTTTTAGTCTCTATAACTGATTACGTTGCACATTTTGTATTATTTGCTTCACCTGTTTTTGACATTTTGCCATTATACTTCGCACAGCAGGCGGCAGCCATGTTTTTGCGGACGTCAACTTTCTTTGCGTACGCACAGAGTAAGGGGGCCGCTCAGAGAATTACTCTCTGCATATCTCTCCGAAACTTTACCCACATGGTATGCAGCTTAGTTTAGTGGCATATGCGTCACAAGGTTCTCAACGACTAACATGGGCTGTTAGTAATATGAGATCAAAATAGTGGCGTAAGAGTTTCAAAAGCTGATCGTGGTCCAACCTGTTGACATTCTGGGCACAAGCCACGAGAGGTTTCCATGGGGCTGTGAGATTCCCACGTGACGTCAAATTGAGCGCGAAACTGCAAAACAATTAGATCACTGCCGATAGCAGCCAGTAAAGATTCACGGCTCATTAAACAAATGCTACACTATCTGCATAGAGTGTCTGTCCTACGGATCACATAGTTGGGATGTGTTTCTGTAGCTGAAAGGGAACCACTTGAAACCGCAAGGTTGTCAACGCCAGACAAACGGGGCAATTGTTGAAATTGAATTATGTTTATTTGATGTTTTGGTTTACGCACAAATTAGCTACGTCAGAGTTCTCGCCCCGCCCAGCGGCAGGCGACCAGGTCGTGTGCTCGCTGTAACCCCGAGGCGCGAAAAACCAACGCCGGTAAAAGTCGAACAGTGCCAGACAATATGCCAGGGCGGACGCGGATGCGCAAACCTTTTCATTACCAGTCAAATTGGTCGTCGCACGCGCCGGCGCACACTCCGCGGCACAAAGCTGATGACAGTAATCAGTTTTGATGCAGGGTAAGTGCCCCGGCGCCTATAGCCTGAATATATGTGTACCAATACGAGCCCAAAGCTGACATCCTTAAGTGAAATCTTGTTACAAACCAATGTAAACACGATTGTTAATTTAACTTTTGCAATCGCTGCAGCCAACCCCGATGACTGGTACTTTACTATACTAGCTCTTGTTGTTGTTGGTGGTGCTATCGTTGTTGTTGGTAGAATGCGGCGGATATGTCACTGGACCACAATTAAATTATCGCATTTCAAACGAGTGCACCCGAGAGCAAGGCGATAATCTCCAATGCACACTTCTTTCCACTTGGACTTGACCGAGTGTGGGAACAAACGGGAATGAATAATATACTTTCATTTGATTTGCATATCATCGTTCTTGTCAGCTTTAAGCCTGCCAAACATAATAATTGGGCTTATACATTTATTTTGAAATGGGTTAAATTTTTCTTCAATTAAAATTACATTTTCCTTCAATTTGGGAACGGTAAGTTCACATCTAAGCAGGTACTCAGATTGTAATATGCATTTTATTTTTAATGCCAACGTCCTCCGCTTATTTTCTCTCTTTATTTTGTTTATAAAATTCCTTTCTACTTAATGCAAGTCGCAGGGTTTCAATCTTAGTATAGAATGTTTAGTGTACGTCTGACTATTCAATGTTGTACTGATAATACTCAAAATATTGTTATAACTAACTAACAAATAATAATTAATTAGATATGGAAAAAATAAAAATAATATAGCTAAACCAAAATCTAATTCTGCCTTTCAAATGAAAAGTTAGGTGTTAAGGAAATAAATTAAATAAAATATTTGAAAATGTTATTAATCGTAAGATCAGGAGATACATTTAAGCAAAACAATTAATTCCATTAAAATATTAAAGGATATTTAGACTGAAGATGTGCAAATAAAATTCATAAGTGCATAATGCCGTAATCGTTTGAGCTTCGAATATTAAACATCATTAATGGCAACTCAAACTCCAACTTTAATCGTTGACTTATAACTATTTTATAAAAAATGTGAAAAAGTATTTGGAACTTTTTAGAATGAAGTTTTCTTATAAAAAACATAAAATCTGTTAAAAAGTCAAGAAAAATAAAATTAGCTATTTTAAACCTTTCACTTAATAAAGTAAATCACTGAGCTAACATTCCCATGATAATAATAGAATTGTTTATCTGTAATCCAAGCGCTGTCGAGTTATTTTTAAAAAATTCAATTCAAGGGTTGGCGCACGACAATGTGCAAACAACAACAGAATTAAAAAAAAAAACAGATTGATAGTGTCAAGGAGTATTCAACTGGAGCAGCACCCATCAAACACACTCACACACCACCGATGGGCTAACCCAGCCTCTGGTTGCCTCGACCAGGAACTTAGGTCTGGAACATATCGATTAGCGTTTTGCATCCACATCAGAGATGCAGAGAGCAAATTCGTCTGTGAATTTCTGCGCTGACACACGACCAGCAAGCAGAGGGAATTTTGACGCAGGATAATCCCACCCCAGCCCTATTCCGTAACCGCACCCCAACCCTCGACCACAATTCGTTGAGGCTGTTTGAACTGTTTAAAGCAATTGTCTGCGAAATTGTTTGTTTATTTTGATGTTGTTTAATGCGTGCTAAATCTGAGCCGTATTATGCGGTTACTGTTGAGAAATATCCTGGGAAAAGTAAACAGCTTCAGCGCCTCCGGAGCGTGGTGAAATTAAGTGAGGATATTTTGAAAGCTTTTCCGAGTGCTTTTTGGTTTGAAACCCATCTTGGTGGTGATTTTGGGGTATGCTCTTCCGAAAAAGATTTTGTTGTCATAACTTTGCGAAACTGTTGGATTGAATTCGTCTTGATTCGCCGCAATCTAATCTTGTGGATATTAATAAAGCATAGACGAAGTAAGCAAATAATTTTATAAGCATTTATTTACTATACAAAATTTATTGTACCGATTAACACAAAGGTACCTATGTTTGAAGTATATTAGATAAAGTTATATTAAAGCCGGATCTTATATTAGCATAATATAATTAATCTGACTTGCTTGAAACAGAAGCATCCTTACTTTGAGATTTATATATCTTCACATTTCGTATGAAATTATAAAGGCGACAACAAATTTTTCTACAAGTTCAAATAACATATTATATAAGTATAATATAATAAGATTTAATTATTAGTTGGATCGCTTTTAACATAATTTCAGTTAGCAGTTCCTAAGACATATTAACACATATCTTATATAAACTTAGCAACTACTTACTAAATATGTTTAAATATGGTATGCCATCATTATTATTTGTTTAACTAAAAAACTTTGGGGTTAGTTCAGTTCAACACGATGTGTGGCAATGTTATTCAGCTGTCAATTAAATTCATACTCATGTTTTACGGTTGTTATTTGATTTTATTTTCTGCTAAACAAATGAGAATACTTTAAATACATTCAATGAACGTGTAAATACATTTTAATGGGCCAATCCCACAACAGCACCCATCCCATTCGCATTCCCATTCCAATTTCCATTGCCACAGCTCTTGACGTTGCCCACTCTCAATTATAAAAGCAGACCAAAACAAACACGACAAAAACCGGCAGCAGCAGCAGCACTGCGAATTTATCATTTTGGTCATTTTATTCATTTTTATTTTTTTGGGGGGCTACTCAATTCAGTATGTTGCTGTAGTCGCAGTCACTGAGACAGTGCGACTCAATGGCCAGAGACGGTACTGAGCAAAACTGTGAAGTGAAGTGAAGTGAACAGAAGTGAAGCGACTTTAAAGCTGACCAGAGCAGTGTTTAGTCAGTTAGTTGGCCACTGTCCGTTGCACAGTTCGCACGTTGCGCACAAAAACTAAAACGGCAAGCAAATAAAAATCAAAAATAATATAGAAACCGTAACTGTAACACTAAAAAATACATATATACATAAATATATATATACATACATAAATATATATATATATATATATATAGATATATATATATATTTATATATATATAACAGTAAGCAACCAACGCCCCAATCGATTTACATTTGCAAAAGTTGATGAAAAGCAAATCCCGCAATCCTAAAGCGGAACAAATGCCAGCACGTTTGACCAATTTGTAATATTTAGTGCTGGTAATTGAAACGTGATATTTGTGGGGCAAGTGTGCAATTCTAACTACACTAAACAGTGTGTCGCGTATATAGAAATTATAATTGTAGAGCTACTAACTAACGACTGCTACTGCCACAGTTGTACTCGTTGTCATACTAAGTCGCATGGTCAAGTGGTGTAGCGAATGCCGGTGATAAGCGTACCCGCTGATAAGACGGGGGACGCCAAGTCGTAAATAAAAATAATCCGAAATCAAAGCGCAAATTTGCCAATTTGCGCCTCATAATAATTAGTTAATGTCCATGCATGCTTATTATTTCTACAAAAAGTACAAGAACAGAACAAAAAACAAAGCTCGCACAAAATGCCAAAACATCAAAGCACTGCTGGCTTAACTCACGACATCCCAACTGGCATGGAACTCGAACTGGAGCTGGAGCTGCCGTTGCTGTCATCCAAGGAGCAGGCAAAAAGTGAGTAACAGACACGCGCCACTACTTGGCTATTAAACCAGTTAAGTTGGTCAACCAAAACAAACTGGCGCACACACAAATACAAACATATAAATGGGTCTTACCCATAAATCAGTGACATTTGCACATTGCAAGTGGAGCCCGCTTGTGAAGCTAAACGAACCTTGCTCCGGAGCTAGCACGATTTCTGTTCTAATCAAATGCGAATACGAAATATTTGTTTAAGCTCATGAAAATTGTTTAGCATCCAGAAATCAAATTAGAATACGTAAATACATTCGATATCGCAGATATGGAAATTGCTACAGAAATAGCTCTTTAGAGTATCTTAATCAACGGCGCCGTCTCCCGCTGCGCTTTTGTTTTCATTGATAAAAACAACAACGATTAGTTATTTATTTAAGTGTTGGCAAATGAGATATAAACAAAATGCAAACTCAACTTTAAATTTGAACAAAACATCAGCAATATCAAAGCTTATTCATTAAGCTTACAAATGCGCGCCAAAACGATAAGCGTGTATCGCATGCGATTTTTTTTATATCATGCGAGAACTTTAGCAAATTCAAAAGTATATAGTTTTCCTAACTTATGCGCATTACTGTCTATATGTACTTTGACGCAATATTAAAACAATTTATTTTTATTAGTCACACAAATGAACTATTTTTTGATTTTATTAACATATTATAAGCATCGGTAATTCTTTAATTTGGGAAGCAGTTCCTTGACTTATGACTATGTAAAGATTAGCGTTCGGTGGAAAGCCAAAGCTTTGTTGCTTGATGTAAATAAGCTGTTTTTTTATTTGGATTATTAATTAGTATGTGGTTTAATTTGTTGACCAACTGTATAGATAATATCAGCAGTTGCAAAAATTTGAAATGCGCAAAAGTGATTTTGTTTCACACAATTAGCGTTAATAAAGCAAGTAAACAAACTTTCGTTATTTTTTGTTTGCATACATACATAGTTGCATACATACACAGTTAAAAACAAGATCTTCTTACAATGTTTTCTTTCTTTACCTAAAGTGAATATTGGCTTAAGAGTGGCAACCACAATCTGATAATTAAGAGGCAACCATAAATCGAGTGTAATGCCGCCTTCTGCCTGTTACATACATTTGCACAAAACCATTACCCATTTTAAATGGGTTCAAGGTATAATAATATTGAATTTAAGTCTAGAGATAAAAATTAATCTAATTGACCCCTGATACTTTGGACATTAAAAATTTGACTGTTATTCAACTCGCTATCGAAATCCAAATATTTGTCACAAATTACATATATTACATCTGCATTTTCGCCTTTGTCAACAATATCAATACTACAATGAAAATAATAACAAACAACCAGCCGCAAGCGTAAATTGCCATTAAACAATCATCTCGAAACGTCATCAACGTCACAACAATCAACAATACGCAAATATGTGATCGACGGCCAACGATCGGCACTAGCCACGTGCCACGTCTCATGGCAAATAGACTGTGGCGTTAGTTGTAGCCATAGTCATTAATATTATAAACATAAACAGCAAACTGCACCGAGATGCGATAATGATGAGGCCATTACTCATATACATATATATATGTATATATTGACATATTCTTTGCGCTTAATATTTAAAATATTAGCAAATGTGGATTAGTGGAATTGACAAGTTGAACACTGGATACACTTTAATGAGCTTAGGAAGTAAATTAGTACTTTTGTATTTGGTTTTTACTTTGTTTAATTTAGTTTATTATTTTATAATATGATACTTGTCGTAAAACATTAATATAGTAAAAGAAAATCTATTTAATATTTTTAATGTGAACTATTTTTAATTAATATAACATATGTAATTTAAAGCAAAGATTTAGCTTATTATGTTTGGTGAAGTTCTCGCATTGTTGTCTACTAATAGTGTATAGAAAAATCGCTAAGTAAAACGATGCCGGCGATTAAGTAACAACAGCAACAGTTTTTCGCGCCAACCAAGACTAGTTAAGAGAAAGTCCGCAAAGAGAAACAAGCAAAGAGAGCGCGCGCTGCTGGTGCAGTAACAGCAGCAGCTATAAGAACGTCGCCGTCGACGCCGACTGCCAAAGAATGGTCTTAGCGCAGCATCAGCAGCCCCACAGCAGCCCCAACAGCAATTGGAGCTTTCGCCATCGACGACGTCAACGTTGGCATCAGCTCTGCTGGCGCTGCACAGTAGGCTAGAATTAGATTTTCATAGATTTTCAAAATTCACATTTTGAAATGACAATTATATCTTGGCTTTTATTATTTTTCTATACTTATACTTGAGTTTTCACGATAAAAGAGATAATTATATTTTATCTCTATTGAGAATTAAGAGAGAAACATATTTTTTTAGGTAAATGCCCTGTCATATTTCCATTCGTACTACATATGTACTTTATATTTTTATTTTTGCCTCAATGAGTATATATTAATAAAGTTATGAGTAAAATTGCCTAACCTGACAGATTTAAAAAAATTTTGGGAAATTAATTGCAGAGATTTCTGCTGAGAGAATTAGATAACTGACCACAGTACTTTAGCGTTGCGTGCAGGAGCAAAAGTTATAAATGTTCTTCGCAATTCGCACGAGCGCTCAGTTGCTCTCGGTGATTCGTTGTGGTTGTTTGAAATTTTACCGCAGCAGCATCAGCAGCAACAACAGCAACAACAACAACAACAAGAAGAACAACAGCATCGGACAGAGACGACATTGTCGCCAACGCCATCGCAATCGCAATCGCCATATAGAATCATAAGAAGCAACAGCAGGAAGAGTTTTTTGTGTGAGCAGCCAAAGACAAAACGTTTTGTGGGTGCGTGAGTGCGCATAGTATAAAATTAAATAAATAAATTAAACAGCAGCAACAACAAATGCGAGCGCCAACAACATTGTTATGCATATATATATTTATACAAATATGTGCTAATATAGAAATGCTTATACTTATAGATTTTGTTGTACTGTGTTTATAAGTATAAGTATAAATACTGAAGGCAGCCCGACAATGTTTGGACAACGATGACGAGATGTTCAGTTAAATAGAGCATATTAGACAGGGCGGACAGCCCACATGGTAGCAATAACAACAACAAAAATAACATCAGCAGATATTTATTTCATACTTTTAGACTTTGTTTTTTTTTCAAGAGCCATCGTTTTTTCTAAACTCATTTCTTTCCTCATTAACACTATTATAAGCAAAAACAAAAAAATAATTATTTGTATATTAAGTCGGGTTTTATTGTTGTTGTTATTATTGTTATTACACTTTGCCCCGCTCGCATTTGTTTTCCAAATTGGAAATTGCTGCCAGTTGAACAAAGCGCGCGCGAATAAGTTCGTTCGTCACTCCACCCGGTGTATATTCAACAAATGCCGAATACATTCTCTCGTGCCCGCTCTCAAATATTTATTAACAAAACCGCAATTATAAATTACAGCTGCAGTTACAAGTGCATTGCGACAGCAAAACACAATTTAAAATATATTCCAAAAGTAACGATTTTGTCTCTCTCGCAACGCGTCGTATGCGTAATATTATAAACAAAAATAAGACTCGTTGAGTTCGTCAAAAGCTCATTAAATAACCATATCAACAAAATCAATTGAAGAGAGTCGGTTTTATGTGACAGTTTCCGTTTGGTGCGATTTTAAAAATTTGTCAATAACGCATCGAGCAGTGAAACGCGCCAAAGCTTATAGGGGACTTCCGCGCCAAGACATCAAAATATCAGCAACAGGAAACGGGTTAAGGAAATCAGACAGTCCGTTAGCAAGCAGGCAGCAGCATTCATAGAGTGCCAATTGTGCAGCAGAACGAGCTTCAGGATTTGCCAACGTCGAGGAGTAGTAGCAGCAGCAACAGCAAAAGTAACAACATAAACAACAGCAACTCGTACTGTGTCCATAAGGTAAGCTCATTACGGTGACTGGCACCCTCGCCATGTTGACAGCAGCAGCAGCAACAGCATCCACATCTTTAGAGCTGCTCCTGATGCTTGCATGGCCCGCGGATGTGCCGTCAGCGGTGTTTGCTTTGCTTTTGTTTATTTATTTGCCAGTTTTTATGTCTGCCTGTCTTTCTATTTTATTTTGTCTCTGTTTGTGCGCAAATAGCAACAACAACAATGACAACAAAAACAGGAACAACAATAAGGATAATAACGACAACAAGCAACAACAATGAGTTTATCTTGACAGATTGCTGAGCAGCTGCCTCAACTTTCTATCCACACACACAAATACCTAAAATCTAGATATATGTTTATATGTAGTAAATATATTTGTTCGCGATTCTAAAAACTCATCGTTAGCCCATAAATGTGCTGTTATACGACCCATAGAACTAATTTGTTTTGTTGTCAGTACGAGTTCATGCTCTACACATAGTTATCATACGATCAAAGGTATCAAGAAATTAGATCAGAAGTGCGTAGAAGATGATGTGACAAACAATTTGGTGCTCATTTTTCATTTTTATGATCGCAGTGGCAATTGGCATTTTTATTCGTGGGGAACATTTTGGTAAGATAAGTTAATTTTAACTTGAAGGTATTTATAGAAGTACACATCCGCGGTTGCATCAAAGGAATAATAAAGCTGATAATAGAATCTTAATTATCTCAAAATAAGTTAACAATATTCATAAAAAAATATAGCAAGAGAAAAGATGAATGAAAGTATAGAGCACTCAGCATGCCGTATAAATCTGGCAGCAATAAATCTGTCTGTCATCAAATGTTAAAGGCGTACGTGCCATAAGAGCATGTCTCAGGCCCCTCTTATGCATGCAGCCAATTGGAATTGAAATCGGAACCTTAACAGTACATGCAAAAAATAATAATAAAAGATAAGTCGAAAAATAGAAAGAATAGTGATTCAAAAAGGGACATAAACATTGCTGGCAATCACCTGGCGCCGGTTGCCGCCGCCTCGAGTTATCCAGTCATCGATGTTGGGTTATGCTAATGGCGGAAGCTCTGCCTCCACGACGACTGATTGGAAGCGCATAAAAGTAGCAAATCAGTGCGCACTTTGAAATTGAAATTGTAATCAAAGGCGCTCTCAATGTGGCATGTCAGAATGTGGCATGGGGCATCTCTATGTGTTTGTGTGTAGTAGGATTATCGCTGCTTAGCTGGCTAAATTTGAAATTGCCAAACGATTTGCTATTCGATTAAGAAGACAACAGCTGCAAGGGCAGTACCCAACATGGAAGCATTAACAAGAAAAGCAACACACAAACAGACATATAAATCGAAATGGAAATAGATTTGCAAATTCATGTTCTCAACAATGGACGTTTATATACATATACATATATTAAAAAAAATAAATAAAATCGCGCACATCGAAAATAAGGATACTCATGGATGCTCATGGCACTGATGACCTACATTTTGGTAGCCCAGCTCCACACAAATAGAAAGATGTATAAATTTTAGCCAGGCACAAGGGAACGGGCGTATCTCGGTTAGTTTGTTTACAACAAATGCGAAAATCATGAACCGACCGACAGGCACCCAGGCAACCCAGTAGACAGCAATTGGACACCAGTCGACGGAAGGAAGTCTGTAAGGACCCTTCAATGTAGCAGGACAATGGCAGAAAGCTAGTGCGGGTTGCGGACAAACCAGGTCTGCCAATATTGCAATGTACTATTCGCAGATACTTTTTTCCATTTTGCTGCTATTGTAGAATATTTAATTTTTTTGAAAATAAAAGATGTACAAGTTTCAGGCAGGTAAATTTACACAAAAGCAACATTTGCATAATATATCAACACATTTTACACTTTACTACCAAAAGGTAACACACACACGCAATACACGCCCACCTCATTAATTCCGAGAATATGTAAATCATTGTAAATGCCAAACAATTGATTTGATTTCATTTGATTTTCGAGTGGGTGCGGATGTGTGAGTGTGCTTCTTCCTTCTTTTCAATCATTTGTCATAAATATTTTGTACTCCTTTTACGAGCATTGTTGACAACATTGTCAAACTGATTTCAATTTGTGTTTATCAAATGTGTGCTGGGCTAAACGATTCGATTCTTACGAGCTTATGTCCTGCTTTGAATTTCAGGTCCATAAAAAAAGCCACATTAGGATATAAAAGTTGCAAATGTGGGAATAGAAATTGGTTATTTGCCTCATATTTTGCTTGATAGGTATTATAATATTGAATACAATGGCAGAAGGCAAACATCAAAAAGAACATATTTGTTCACAATAGAACCGTTAGCCAAGTAAAAGTAAAAAGTGAAGAACAACAGTACAATATCATTTTAAAGTAAATTACTGGCAAAGGTATTTAGTTTCAAAACAGTTATATTACTTTGAATTTTATTTCTATTTTATATATTCTTAGACAATTTAATTAAGCATAAGTAATTTCTATAGGCAAATAAAACTTTTGAAATTTTTTTTTTATTGACGCTTATCTCTTAGATTAATTTAGATTCCATTTTTTCCACTCTAAAATAATTTACATATCAAGTACCATTTTTAAATATTTTTAGAACGTTATTTATTGCCTATAAAGCTTACACATTTGGTGGATTCGCAATTGTTGTTGAAAAATTCAGACACAACAAATTCTTTCAATGTTTCAATGATTTACGGAAGCGTTTAAACTCAATCATATATTTTGTATATATCAGCAGCTTTGAAGCTATTATTATTAGAATATCTCGGATACAAGTTTGAATTTTGTTGAACATAGACCTGTTGGTTTTATATAAATTTGCTAAATTCACAAAAAAAAAAAAAAATCTTTTAAAAAATCTGTATGGAAATTTTCACACAGATTCCCAAATTACTTGTATATATTTTGCAGTGTATAAATCGCCCCACAGGCCGTAAGATTTACTGAACGATTAGTCGCAATAGTTTCCAATAAATCTCTAGCAATTTATAACTAACAGAAATAACATTATTTTTACGATTTGGCGGGCATATTTGTTTGCTTTCACTGTGTATTTAAATTTTTTTCTGTTTCTGCTCGGTTTATTTATGCGCTCAAAAGCCAAATTCAATATCGTTAATTGCAAGGCGTGAAAAGTTCAATGCAGCACGTTCATTTGGCAGTCAAACAGTTTAATGGCTTTTAATGCCCACAAATAATGTAAATTACGGAAAATGTTTAAATAAATTTACGGTATTTGGTCCTAATGAGATGGCTGACGAGCAAGATCCGTAGACGTGACAATAAAACGCACTAGTTAAGCTATACCGTCCGAACAACATGTTCATGCTATATTCAAATGTCGAAATATTACTCATAGGCAGAAAAATGGTTTTCTTATCCAAGCTGTCCCATCTCGACGTGGGGATTTTGTTGCAATTAGACTGACAAGTGACAAGTTCCCTCGACGACAGATCGGCCGGTGTCAGTGATGGGCTGTCATCCGGATAAATGTCGGCATCTTAGTCGCTCTGTGGAACAACGGAAGCTGTCGACGCTGAAGAGCTAACTAAACTACTAACTATATGAGTGTGTGTAGAGATTACGATTACTATTACCCACTTGGCAGTTTGCTACAATTCATATACGAGCACACAGCCAGCTGATGTCGAAGCAGAGGCTTTCGCTGTAACAACGACAGAAGCAGAGATAGGGAAAGAGACAGACGCAGGGGCAGACGTTGAATGCATTATAAACAAATCCTATAAATGTGCAAATTGCCTGGCAACGTCATTGAGCGTCCTCCCCTCTCTATCATTATCATGAACCTCATCATCAGTATCATCAGCACCGTCATCCCCATCATTATCATCAGCATCTCATAGACATGGGATGAAAGTGAATGCACTTTTATATGCATGGCTGCTAATTACAGCGACAGCTTGTCTATCTCTCAGTCGGCTGCAACACGCCTCTCCGCCTCCATCTCGTCATCCACCGACGCAATTGTAAACATTTCTCCCCAGAGCTAAACGATTTCATTTGTATGTAATTATTTAGCACATTTATGTTCTTCCTTTTTTTTTAATATTGTATTATTTACACTCATTGTTTTCGTTACTATTGGCTTTAGCAATACAAATACATAATATCAGCTAATTGCCGTTATTTGGCGTCTTTGGCGTATTTTGCGTCTTATCATTTTAATTGTCAATTTGCAGTTAATTGCAGATTGTAAACCAGGGTCAGTGTCTTTACAATGATGATTTGCTGAAAAGTTGATAAATTTCGAGGGTATTTGCTTTTTAAAAAATGTGCAATTGGGGCTTAAGAGATCTTATCTTCTGCAAGCACACTTAAACTGTAGATATTTATAGAAGAGTTATGGAATTGAACTTCGTGTTCAGCTATGCTCGTCAAAAATAATTATCAACATATTGAGAGAATACAAAACAATTTTTTTTTATAAATTTCGCACATAATGGCATATATAATTACACCCTTTGAACGAATAAGCAAACTGTATATATAAATATACTATTTGTAAAACCTGCCTAATTGCCAGTAGATAAATAATTTATTTATTTTTCTTTACATAATGATGATGTACTAGCATATTTAAATTTATAACTTACGCGCAAAGATAATTAATTATTAATCTCATTGTGGCTCATTGTAAAAACTTTCTCAGCACCCAGTTAATTTACGAACGGCTTGTCAGCTTTCAATTAAGTATACATACGGTGTCTCAAAGCTTTATTCAAGCAGTTTCAAGCAAAAAATTCAAAGTGCTATAAAGTTTAAACAAGGAAACAAACTTAAGATGTTTAAATGCAAATTTGTTTATTGTTATATCACGTTTAAGAAAAAAATCGTAAGTTTTAATTAAAATACTAATTAAAAACTGAAAACATATCCAAAACATGTCAAAGCTTATTTGGACCAGTCTTAAAAACGTAACATATTTGACGTATAGAAACTTAAATAAGGATGTTAATACTTAGTACGATATCCTTTAGCCTTAACAACTTCCCTTAACCTATTATTTTTGGAAGATACCAACTTCCGGATAGTTTCTGGGCTGATCTTGCTCCACTCATCCAGCAGACCATTTTTAAGATCCTGTTTGCTGGATATGCTGTGATTCCAAATGTTATTCTCCAGGAGAGCCCACAAATTTTCAATAACATTTAAGTCTGGAGACGGGGCCAATGGAATTATCATGTGGGGGCAGTTCCAGGTAAGCCAGGACTGTACCAATCCGGACTTATGGTTGGGGTCATTGTCGTGGTAGAACCGGAAGGTAGGTCGGGTTCCTAGCTTCCTTGGCACTTTAGAGTAAATGTTTCTTTAATGTATTGAGGTTCACCTTCTTGCCCATTGTTGTTTCAATGAGACAGCCAAATTCCCGCCGCCGGCTGCCGAGATAGATGCCCATACCATGTCACTTCCTCCGCCGTGCCTTGACTGTTGCCTTTACGCTTCTGGGATCCAGCTCACTATTAGACTGTCGCCACCCATAATGCCGTCCGTCCGAGCCAAAAATTTTGAATTTTGACTCATCTGCACCTGTTGATTTAGTTTTGTTGCCGATAGCTTACGATTTACTCTTATTTCCTGATGATCCTCCGGTCCTCCTGATCGATGAAAATCTTGTTTGGTGCCATTCTGCCCTTGTACTCTGTCCGATTTTCGTCGACAAAGCGCCGAATGATGTTGTATTCAGTTGACTAGCTTAGATTGACTATTTCAGCTATTTGACGATGTGAATATCCCATTTGGAAGTGTTCCAGGATGAGATTCCGTTGATCAATAGTAGTCCGATTGCCAATAGTCCTGATTTTTTGTTATTGGTCTATTTTTACCAAAAATATTCAGCGTGACGTAAAAAATCCGTGTTTTATGTCACCCAGGTGTCCTTAAATTGAAGTACTTTTTTACATAACCCGACCTCGCTGGTGGGGAAACCCCAGTTTATTGGGATCATCGTCCTTGGAATTTTTGAAAAATAATGTATAATTAATTTTTGACAGGCAATTAAAATTTTTGCTTGACACTGCTTGAAATGAGGTTTGAGACACTGTATATGAATGAGCCTAGACGACGTTACTGGTGTCGGCGCCGTTGTTGAAGGGGCCTGGACTTGTGCTTTGAGTGCTGGCATTGACTTTTCAATTGAAACAAATCATTATTTGAGCATCGTGTATATCTTTTTCAATTAAGCGAGCGACGAGCAGCGTCGAGCAAAGGCAGTTGAAGCGTGTCAAAAGATCGCGCCAAACGCATCCGTATCGGATATCGTAATACTGACCACCAAGTGAACTTGACTTTGAGGGGAACGTGAATGTAAATGCATATGCATTTGCATGAATTTTTGTGATCGAAATATGAATAGATTAACTCGACAATGTGATAGTAATTAGCAATTTGTACGGACCGTTGCAAACTTAATTTGCATAGTGTGCGAATTAATATGTGATGTGAGATGTGGGAATGAAACCGGGTATTTGTAAATAAAAATGCATGCCCTCTTTGAGACAATCCGTTCGCAAGGGGGTAGCATAAACCAGACCACACAATTTATGCAATCTACGTCAGACCGCCGACACTGAGCATTAAATCACAAAGCAGGTGTTTTAAATACTTATGGCTAGCAAATATCTTAGCATCTGGTTTAAGAAATCAGAAACTAGAATAAACTCAATAATTTCTCAATAAGATTACCCCTTAAGTGGATACTCTAAATTTATTGCGAAGTAATATTTAAAGGTATTTAAACTTGATTAATCATTAATCATATTTTTGGGACGTTTGCTTATATATTAAATATGCAAAATGGGAAATATTTTCATCTAACATTGCACATTGCTTTAATTTGTGTCATCCTGAATATACCGATTGCTTTATATTTTTTTATTAACTGTTTAAATTATGAGAAAAATTACATCGATTGTATAAGGATCAAGTTCCTTTTCAAACATCTGACTAGTTTTTTTGTCTACAAATATTAAAAAACAAAACGTTGGAATCTTTAGGTTTCATTTTACTCCACTCAATCATTTATTTTTTTCGACACACACAAACCGTTTAAGCAACTTTATTTTAGCAGGAGTGTTATACTTAAGAACATTAAATACATTTATTTGTTTATTTCATAAAATAATGATTTTATTTTAATTAAAATGGTAACTATTAAATATAACCTGGAAATGTTAATACACGTATAAGTATTTAGACTTGATGTCAATGTGGATGTAGGGCTGTTAGGATTTATTGGAATACTTGGTCAATCATTCAGTTAGTTGGACAACATCTGCGAAATACAATTAGCGTTATTTTCAGCGTACCGTATGATTGCGCATACGTGCTGTGTGCCCGCCTGGCGCGAATGAGTTGAAGGTAAAATTGTAATGGCGACGACGTAGTTTATAGCATTGAGATTGAGTCACCGACACACACACACAAACAAAGACTCCCTCTATCCCTCATGGCAACCCGCTACACTGCAGTAGCACCACCTACCCCTAGATAGGCTGTTGCGTGCGACGACCTTCAGCCAACGGCTGCCCGTGGGCGCTAACAGCGATGTCAACGTCAATGCCAACAGAGAACTTTTATTGCAGCAAGTCGTTGTTGCTGTTAGTGTTTCTTCCCTGTGCAACTTCACTGACATCCGTTATACGTTATATATGTGAGAGTGCGTGTGCTCTGATACGTTGATGTCGCGCACATGCTGTATCTGCAACGCATGGCGTCTATGAAATTGATAATTAATTATCCTGACAGCCAGCATGCCACTTCGCAGCACGACTTGTCTCTTGTCTTTGGCTGGTGTCCCCACGCAGGCACCTCTTCGTCGTCCCACCAGCCGTGCCCCTCGCTGGCGGATTTTCGCGGATACGCTTCGCTTATTGTGTTTACAAGTGCGTGAAAATTTGCGCTTAACTTAACGCTTATCACATGCGGCGTACGGCATGCGGCATGCGGCATGTGGCGTGTGGCATGTGGTGTGAATTTTACTGCGACCAAGCGGCCACTGCAGTACCACACTGGCCACACATGCAAATCCAGAGAGAATGAAAGACAAACGCCTGCACACTAGCTGCGTATGCAGAATGCTAATTTAAGCCGAGTTGAATGCAGCAGAAAAAGTAATGTGCATTTGTGCATGAATTATATGCGCTGTAATATTTCCAGAATCATTTTATGATGATGTCCTCTTCTGGTTTTTCTGATACTATTATAATCTTTAGTATGCAGCCATGATAAATAACACATGCACAATAATTTATGCCTTTTCGGATTCTGTGCTTTATGCAACTTGATGGAATTTTCATGTATTTTAATATTTAAATTCAAAAGGGATTTTTATTCGCTATTTAAGCGATGTAATATTAACAGCTTTAAAATAGGGCTCCCTACCATATTAGATGCCACTCAAAGATTGTATAACTTTCTTAGTACTTAGTTATAAAGCACATAGATCTATTAAATTTGTTTAATAATTAAAAAGATCGAACGAAAATGTGGCACAAATCCAACAGTTTTATTATAGAGATAAAGTTATTTATGCAATCTTTGAACACAACGTTCGTCAGTTCTAATTGCATTTGCAAAACGTATCTTTGGTATGTACATTAAATCAGAAAATCATTCAATATTATAGTGTGTAAGATTGATATATTCTCCCACTTGCCTGCATAAATACTTAATGGTATTGATAAGATCCGAAATTAATTTCATTTGCCGTGCACTAAAGTGTTTAATTATAAGAAAGGCACAAAGGCAAAGTTGCCAAAGGATTAACCGTTTTATGCAGTCAGGAGAAAGCAGCTCAATGAGATTTAAGTTAAAGTTTTTTTGTTCTTCGTATAACGAGGGAATGGCATTACTTACTTGTTGGCATTGATATTGTTACCTATAGCTTTATGTTCCATATAGTCAGTCACTGGCTGAGCTGGCAAATCCCGAACAAAGCCAATGTGCTACAAAAGCGCCGCTGGCCGCATTGAAGGGACGGCAACAAACTGAGAAAAAAAGTTGGACTAGCCAACTGAGAAAAGGGACACGAACATGACGACCAGTCAGTCAGCTAGTCAGCCAGCCAGTCAGCCCCACTGCCCCATCCAACGCAATTACATTAAATCTTAGCTATTATTCTTGTTCTTTTACTTTGTATTTGTGTGCACACAACTTTTGCTGGTAGCCTCGGATCGGTCTCTGGCCAGCTGTAGTTAATCGCCCACGATGTGATTGAATTCCATCGAACGCAGGTTGTTAGCTCTACGAGACAGAGTGGGGGGGAGGGAGTAGTCCCGATTCGCGTAATAAATGAAATAGAGTCGCCTTCGCTGCTTGACTTGGCTGCATTTCGGGTTTCGCCAGCTCGTTTGCCTGTTTCTGAGAGGCTGACTTGGTTTATGGCCAGAACTGGTCACAGAGCTCCTATCCGCTGGTCACTGGCCACTTAACTAATTGCGTCTTTGTGTGCGCCTGACACGCGCCATAAAATTAATTTGAATGCTCTTTGCTATTGAGTATAATGGCATTCGCATAAGCCTTGACAAACCCTCATGGAAAAGGAAAAGTTATGAATCTGAATAGCATTTCAGAGATTTTGGTTAAGGTAAAATAAAAGAAATAAATTATATAAGACTTTAAGTCTTTCTTAGCCATTTTCAACGAAATTTAAGGCTAGATACTATATTTAAAGACAGATCTTAGTAGGAAATTAATTAAGTAGACAGTAATATACCAATAAGTTTATTTAATTCATTTTTAAATTTATTTTGTTCCAGTTCTATGCACTTTTAAAATATTTTATTTTTAAAAGATTTTGAATATTTTAAAGCATTCTTTATTTTAACATTATCTATGCAGAAAGAAGAAAATAATTAAAAAAAATATATTATGAATTTTAAATATTCATTGCATTGGAACTGAAGCTGGAGAAAACTTTTGAACGACAAAAGTATCTTTATAATGATATTGAATATTGCTTTAGCAAATATATGTTACCTTTGAAGTGTTTCTTATCAGACATTTAACTATTTCTTTCTGAAATGCGAGTCAAAAAAAAAGTTGGATTTTTTTTGCCATCTTTGCAGTTTCTTTGTGTGCCATGCACGACACAGCCGGCAAACCGTCCCCCATTTCAACACCCACACAGTCGCCCATGGCGGCGGAGGTGGATCCTGGAGCCGGGACAGCGGACGATGAGGATGAGACCGATGTGATTGGTGATCTAATGGGTCACTATGGCAAATGGCAGCTGGTGATGACTGTGCTGTTGTCGCTATTCCAGGTGCCCAACACATTTCACATATCCTCATCCGTATACCAGGCGGCCAACAAGGATTTCTGGTGCCAGAGGCCGCCGCATCTTCAAGAAATGCCCGTCGATGTGTGGCGCAATCTAAGCGGCTCCTACGACAATTGTCATGTTCGACCGGGCATCGATTGGAGTCGGCTTAGCAACGACACGTTACCAGCTCAGATGCAGGTAAGCAGCGAGCTGGGTTTGTGCACATTAAATCCTATTCAAATCCGTGGCAAGTCAAGGGTAACTAACTCTCATATCGTGTGTTGCAGCAACAAGCAGCTGCAGCTGCGGCAGCTTCTGGCGACGATGGAAAGCTGATTGCCTGCAACCGATGGGAGTACGAGACGAACGACAATGTCGGCAACACCTGGACCTCACAGTGGGATCTAGTGTGTGACAAAGAGCATTTAAAGAACGTTGCCGAGATGTTCTTTTTGTTGGGTGTCGCAACTGGTGGCATTATTTCTGGCTACCTCTCTGACAAATTTGGCCGCAAAACTATGCTCTTCATATCGGCCATTCTGCAGACCATATTCGGTAAGTGAGCAAATACGCCACAGCACCTTTGTCCTCAAATACATATTTTTATCATCATAATCGTCACCACATAATTATTATGCTGCAGTGACCTTTACTGTCAGCTCTCTTTATACACACACACGGAAGTGGCATTGGCCAATGCCACCAGTGTCCCCTTTTGACTTTGAACTTGGCATTGGCAACGGGGTCAACATTGAGTGGGTAATGCATTAGTAGATTGTGCAGCTACTGCTGCTGTTGCACTTGCCTGCCTTGTTGTCCTTGTTGATTAAATCACGTTCAATGTAATTGGAATTTGCATCCAAAAGGACATTACTAATCAGGGATGGTGCGGTGCGACGCAGATACGTGAGAATATGCAGCTTCGCAATGGCTTGTGTCCATTTTTGTGACAAAGGAACAAATTGCTGAGGCAGTTAATTTAAATTTTTTAAATTGTATACAGTAACCTGTTGCTTAAAGTTAAGTGTTTAGTTAACTGTTAAGATAAATACTTAATTAAATATCAGATTTATATAAATAAGAACATGCTTCGGCGTTAAATAAATTATTTAAAGATCGAGCTTAGCTCTCAAATTAAATATCCCTATACTATTGGAAAAAATATAACTGTATTAATTTTTATCGCTAATTTAAATATTAATTTAAACTCGTATATACTTATAATATTTATAATATTTTATACAGGTCTCTGGCTATATTTCTGCAGTTCCTTTGAGCTATATTTAACTCTGCGTGCCCTATTGGGACTCGTCTCTGTCTCGGTGACATACTCTGGTCTCATATTAGCCATAGAGTATGTGGATGGCAAGTGGCGCACCATAGCTGGCATGTACAATCTGTTCCCACTGCCAATCTCGTATATGATCATCTCTGGCCTAGCCTATTTGACGCAAGACTACCAACGTCTGCAGCTGTGTATTGGAATTCCAGGCATTTTCCTGTGTTTTCTCTGGTAAGATCATTAAAATTCACAAATATTTAGCTGGATCAAAAGGCGCTCATAAAGGTAAACAAAACTTAGACGCTCGTCGTGGCGCGTGAAAAGTGTAAAGTGCTAATAAAAATTATGTGTTATTATGTATATATATGTTTATGCATCTGTATCTGCGCAGCATAGATCATTGAGTCTGCTGAGAAATAAATGACAAATAAATAACAGAAAGCGCGTGGGTGTGGTGTGTGTGGTGTGGTGGCAATTCTGAACAGAAGACGCCTCTGAGCAGACGATGAGGTGAAACCGAAACTGAGACTATGACTAAAACTGTGTTTGGTTCTCGTTGGCAGGTTTGTGGTTCCGGAATCGCCACGCTGGCTGCTGGTCAAGGGTCGCGTAGAGGAAGTGAGACGCATCATTGAGGCGGCGGCCGTTTTCAATGGACGCCAACTGCCACCGGATTATCAGCTCACGCCACCAACGCAGGAGAGCTCACAGGACGTCACATATCTTTTTCGGTCCAGCTACTTGCGGCGCATCTCTATCTGTTTTCTGTGCATTTGGTTCACCATGAATCTGGTCTACTATGGCATTATCTTGAATATGAGCTCGTTCGGTGGCAATGTCTACTTGAATTCGGTAAGTTGACAATTTACATTAAGGTTAAGTGCATATTTACGAGTTGGTGGCGCCACCAATTTGATTTGATTCGAACACATTATGAAAATCCCCTACACTCCGGAAATTTCCTATGTAATTTACTTAACGTGTATCCATCAAGCACCCAGAATGCAGTCTCGAGTGACAAGTTTAACATTTAACAAGTGCTAAGTGCCCGCCCAGTCGAGATTTGTTCGCTAATTGAATCTGTCAATCTGTCTACTGTTTATCTCTGTGTGTGTGTGTGTGTATGTCATCTCATCGTACTATGTCCCTGCCGGACAGACGGTCGAAAAGGACAAGCAAATGTGTTTTCTATCGAATTATGAGGTAGCTTACAAGTGTGCTCCGAATAAATGCTGCGGCTGTTTCATCGTTCCTCCTCTAAATAAATTCACAGAATCATTTGCGTTATTTGGCAAATTGCCAATCGCAAATGCTACAAAAAAAAATTTTTTTTTTAAGACTAAAAAAAATTTTGTTTAGCTGTCTGCTGTTTGGTAATTATTATTATTCGGAATAGTCTGCAAAATATAAAAAATATTTCGGAAATTCAAAATTATGAGGTGCTGAACGAATTCAAGAATAAAGTTATATGTAAAATTTATTAATAATTATGATTAAGTGGAATTTTGATGGGTAAAACTGCAAGATATTGTGATTTATATTAAAGACTTTTATTTGATTTACTGTCGATAATTATAAAATTATTTTAGGAAATAATTATGAATAAAGTTAATTCAATAGAAAAGTTAGATAACTTTGTTATTTGTAGCTGGGACTGTTAAATTACCGGAACGCTAATTCTGGAACTATAAATAATTTAAGTAAATGTGTGTTTTTTTTTCAACTTGATAGTAAACTCTTTAGCTTCTGAAATTAATTAGAATGAAATTGATTACCTTGCTAAGATTTTCTGTAAAACAGCTAAATGCGCACCACTGCTAACAAAAAAAAAATGGACAAAGTCTTTTTTTTAAATTTATTGCATAATTTATTTTGACATGGCATGGCGCACCTTTGATGCCGCGATGATTTAATGTGGTCCGCCAACATTCGACTACAAGTGTTTCTGAAGTGATCTGTCTGTTTGTTTGAATATGTTTTTTTTTTTTTTGGTTCCCTTGCAGGCGCTAGCTGGCCTAGTCGAAATACCTGCCATTGCGGTGGCCATGTACATTATCACCAAGGTGGGCAAGAAGTGGCTCTTCTGCGCCACTTTGCTCTGTGCCGGCGTCGCCTGCTGCTGTGCTGCGATCACTGAAGGGCACGAGGACATGCTCTGGTTGAAGATCACGTTCCTGATGATGGGCAAGTTTACGATCAGCGCTGGTAACACCATCATGCCCGTTTACACTGCGGAACTGTATCCAACGGCCATACGCAATGTGGGGGTGGGTGCCTGCAATGTGGCTGCCGGATTGGCACTTATATTAACGCCCTACTTGTCGCTTTTGGTATGAGAATGAGTATGGGAGTAAAATTATCCATGAATTCATTCGCAATTTTATGCATATCATTTTCTCAGAACAAAATCGAAGGCCACCTGTTGATGACGCTGCTAACCGCCTGGAGCATCTTTGGCGGTTTTGTTGTGCTCTTTTTGCCGGAGACGGCGGTGCGGAAAAATGCATCATCCGCCGCCAGTCGCCCGAATGCTGCAAAGCAGGTTTAATAACTTAGAGTGACGCATCCACAATATAACGCTCCCCAAAGGCTCCTTCTGCCCCTCCCCAAATGCCCCTTGACACTTAGCAAAATATTTTGGCTGGTCCAAAGTATATAAATGAGCACATTGGCTACCAGAAAACTACTTACAAACTACCAATACCAACAATAATAATCGACGCCCAGCTCCGATTTGACATATCCACCGCCGCAGCCACCGCCACCTTCTTTTAACCAGGAAATCAAGTAAATAGCGCAATTTATCGAATGTCCATTAAATGCCATTATACAAAAAGTCAGGCAGGACCTAATTTGCGTAGCAAGTAATAAGTATTTAATATACGTGCAACAAATAAATAAATCGTATTCTTAAAGTAACAATGGCTTATAGCTTATAATAAAGTAAGAACAACAAAGTACATATTGTTAACGAAGTCACAATTCAGAGTAGGGAATATTTCTTCGGTACCATCGAAGATGATCAATTTCTCACAAATAAGCTAAAAGAAAGAAAATGACTAACATTTTCTTCAATTAAAAACAAAATGTTCCGCAATTGAATTTTTCTAGCTTACTCTCTTTCTCAACTACTAACATACTCTAAAAATCGGTAGATGATATTATTGAATTGATTTTAGAACTTGACTTACCAAAAGCAATTTTTGTGAGATGTTCGTAATAACTAGAAATTAATGTCTAAATCAAATATGTATGTAAGAGTATTGCTATATTATTAAAACTGTCAACAAAGCAGTGAGCAGACAAAAAATAAAATAAAATATTACATAAAATAGTTGTCGAAACGTATTGTCAATATGTCAACGTATACAGAATCTAGTTGTTGTTGTGCTCATGTATTATTAAATGTTTTATAAAACTAATTCAAAAAAAAAATTATTAAATTGAAATGAAAAATGTAATCTCTGGTAAATGTAGTCAATTAATCATAAAAATAACAAAAAACATAAACTAAATGTCGGTCAATTATGCATACATACTATGCACTATACACATTTATATAGAGAGCAGCCAATGTTTGTTGTTTTTACTCATCTCGCATTGAAAGTTACTTATATTATTTGATCGTAAAAACGCTTGCTAACGAAAAGTCATGAAAATAATTTTCAAATTCCCCACAATAATGCATTTAAATAAATGAATGTATGTACATGATTATAGTTCAAAATAATAAATCAATAGAGTAGCAACAATTTTAGTTTACATGATCCATTTGTTGAGTTTACATGATCATCGAACGTGTAAACAGACAGAACAAGTCACATAATTGTTTAGGCTTATAAAATTGTTGTTTTATTAAACCGTCAATGCTTGTTGTACTTACATATATATTTATTACTGTTCTTAATTGTAAGCTCTTATTTGTTTATTATTTAATGTTCATTGTACTTACGTTTATGTTGTGCATATTTTATTCTTATTAAATGCGAACACTGCTTGTTTAAATGCAATTTGATTCAAATGCAATTTTTAAATGTAAGAAAAATATAAAAAGTGAAGAAGAACAAAATTATAATCGAAATATGTACAAGTCTGCATATTACATACAATTTTATCTACATATTGCGAAGCGAAAAATTAATTTTTAATGTTATTTGATAAAATGAAATTGTCAATTTATGTTAATATGTTGATAGAATCGCAAGAATGTATGTAAACTTTTAGATATTCCACCTGGTGAGGCACTTGAAATCTAAATCGTATTTTAAAACTTATGTTAACTGCTCAATGTGCAACTGGATCTTAGGAAAATAATGTTAACGGCTTGCATACATATATATGAAATTGTTGTAAATCAAAATTACCAAAGCAACGTAAATCAATTAGTGTCAAAACAAATATACTTATAATAAATAAATATGTGGAAACTAATATCGCAAGCACTTTTGACTCTACTGTTTGGCTTCGCAACCTACGACAACTTTCAATTCGTTGACTTAGACGAAGTCGGTTGTGTTTTTACAGCTGGCAATGCTGCTGCATAGAGCTTTGAGCTTTCTTGCCATTTATAATAGCTTCGCCGAACTTTAAACGTATTTAGATCGTCGCTAAAAGCGAAGCAAACAATCAACGTCGCGACTTCAAGCAATACAATCGATCAGCAAAGCATAAACAATAAAAACTGATAAACTGAACAACTAAAATTTATATTGAGTGATACGTTTGTGTTATTGCTAGTTCCTTGATATCGACATGAGTGGCGTGCTGCGACGCGGTTCCCTGAATTTCGATTGCGTTGGTAGCTCACGTGGCAGCCTTGATTCAAACCTTTATGGCGGCTACCGAGAATCAAAGCCAGCACCAGGCACACCGGAAATAAGTGTGATTGCAATGGACTTTCGTCGCCACTCGGATGACTTGAAGAAGGTCGGTCTCACGGCTGTGCCGCCAGCAATGCCGCAGCCCGTCAAGGATCTTAGCCAAGAAGCTGACAGCGATGTGCTATCTAATTTTCTGGGGCACTATCGTAATTGGAGCTTCATGTGGACATTTTTATTGTGCTTGTTCCAGATACCCACCACATTTCATTTGTTTATGTTTGTGTTTCAGGTGAGATTAGCTTAATGAATTGGCAAATATTTACACAGTTGATTGCGTCGAAATTTCAAAGCCAAATTTTCTGTTATTTTGTGTTGTGTTATTTTTTTTTTTGGCGTTTTGTGAAGTGAAACAGATCGAGGGCAATTTTGCTTTGCAATCGTTTAATAATTGCTTGATTGGTTTGCTGTGGGTGATGAAAAGTGAAAGTTATGGTTATGTAGACCAATTGCAAAACAAGTCAATTTGTTTTCTTGCTTCCATTAAGTAATGTACACGCAATGCTCAATAAATTTGTGCAACATTTCCAAAAGTATCATTAAAATAAGTGCACAAACACACAATTAAATATTATTAAAATTTTAAAGTTGGGCCCCGTGATGTAAGTTTAAACAAATAGCCATATAAAATTTCCACATTTTCGTTATCTAGAATATGTTGATATTTTCACATACTCATTAAATTTTAGCTTATTTGAAGTTACCAGATGACACTGATCCTAAAATAAAAAAAAAACTAATCTACTTAGAGATTACTGAATACTCTACAACATTCAGAAAGTAAATGTTTTCATATTGAGAAACCTAATTACGATATAATCAATTAAAAAGCGACACCTGCTCATGTCTGGGCAATAAGTAATCGGTAAAAAAAAAAAATGCAATGCGATAAGAGGAAAGCACTGAGGATTTTAACTTGTATATGCATGTGCCAGCACTTGACATTGTTATTTTTGATTATCAGTCAACAATTCGGTGAATTAAAAAAGTTAAAATTAAGAGTGTGCGAGCATTAATTTTATTTATATCTCTAATTTGTCAATATTAAAGGCCATAAGGCATTAACGGAGCCGCGTGTGGTTTGAGACTTACTCGTGAGCAACCTTCGATCAATTTGCATCGGCATCATATTCCATACGCACCTAATGGGCCTTTGCAAATTGCGATCTGCCATCATTTGTCACTGCGTTCATTTGTCAGATACTTAGATACTTTTGCGTGCTAGTCAATTGCAATCGCTGATTTGACTACTTCAATTGTTCGATTCAGTGTATGATAATCACGATAATCATCTAGCGTGCTAATGTGCAATTGGTAAGGTAACCAAAAACAAGCAACAACAAATTAAGCAAGCCGCAAAATACCTTGACACAATCGGTTTTTCTTATGTGACTTAGAAATTACTGAAGAAAATTGCAACGTCAATAAACCAAGATTTTAGAATATATTTAAGTACAGCTATTTACCATGTTGTAATTGTAATTCAATTGGTCAATGTTTTGGGAGGTGCAAATTAACTGACTCATTATTATTAATTTTTTCGTAAGAACAGAAAAATTACAGTTCCTAGCATTTGGAGGAAGGCTAAATTTACTATCATTACTACAACGAAAAAAAACGAAAATGTGTTTTAGACATCAAATTTAATAACAGTTTAACATTATGCTAACCGAATGTAGTTCGCCTAAGCAATTTTGGATTTAAAAATATCGATTAAAAAAGTTTTTTAAAGTGAAATGCACTTGACTGAAAAGTTAAACACTCTCTTTCTCTCTGTAAAAAAGTTAAGCTTATAAGATCAATGACTTGTGAGCTTAACTAAATTCCAATCCCAGGTGGGTTAATTTATGCGTAACTTCGGCTGATCGGTTAAGCGCAGCTTATTTGGTCGTCATACAAGCTTGTTGAACTTTATTTAAGTGCCCCTTCTGAAATTTTGTGTGCTGGCGCACCTGTACATCTGTAACTTCCACACAGTTTTCAACACCTGCCAGTCTAACGCAGTCTCAGTTGTAAGAGTAAAGTGCGCGCTTAAGGTCCGCTATGTGGCCGAGACTCTCAGCAATTCCACATGTAAAGCATAAAATACGCAATAATTAGGCTTTGCATATGATTAAGAATTTGTGTTCGTTCCTTAACTGAAATAAATATTTTCGCACACATTCTAAATTAGTTGATCTGCATCTCAAGCCGCAATCGGTTGACTGTTTGTTGAGAACCAATCCAAAACGCGCATAATCCATCAGAATGTCAACGCCAGAAACCAAAGTGGGCGAAGTGTCGCCGATGCTGCTAGAAATGCCCATCAAACTCGAACAGTTAGAGCTACTTCAAATGAAGACGTTGCAAAAGCTATTCGGTTCCTTCAGTCGCTGGCAGTGCATTTGGTGTGCTTTGCTATCAATCTTTCAGGCCATTTGTACATTCCACATATTTGTCTATGTATTTCAGGTGAGTGGTCGTTGCAAAAGACCTTAGACAAGTTAGATTAGCTACCAACAAGTCGTTACCATTAAATATCATTCCACTGAACAAACCCAAAAAACTTACACCTCAATTGAACCGCTTCTATTTATATTAAAAAATATGAATTGGTTGTATTTATTGTGTTCTTGCAAAGTGTAATTTGATAAGTGATAGAACAAAAATGAAATCATATTAGCAAACGTGTTTATTTGGTTCATTTATAATTTACTTCTATAAAGAAAAAAATATATATAAAAAACACTTTTACGCCACTTTCAAAATTATTTTATTAATGACCACTTTCAACGCTACGTTAGTTCAGTGACTTAAATCACGTTTAAAAGATCCCAAAGCGCATTTTTAATAGTTATATTATTTACATTTATTATTCATCTTCGAATGCTAAACACGTTTGCTGAACCCGAATTTATTTATATTTTTATTCCAGTCTGACCAGCTAACAATGCGCGTATAAACATGAAATATTTGCAGGGTTGTCAAGTACGATTTCAATATAATTTTACCACCAATGCAGCTCAACAGAACTGGCTTTTTCCATGGCATCATAAATTTCTATGGACTGCAAGAGTTTTCAATTAACTTCCACTCCCACTGATCTATATCAGGTGGCAATTGGAGACTGAGTCAACCAAGGTTAACTTCGATTGGTTACTCGGGGGCCTCGAGCCAATTGCGACCGCCAAAACGTCTACATATTTTAATTAACGATTATAATAAAATCAGTAAGCATTTCTGGGCCAGACGATCCGCCAACTAGGCACACTGGTTGCAATTCAGCTGTACAATTTGTACTTGTACTTTTATTAATATCCACTAGAAGCAATAACATTGACCCTGCACAATGACGTTAGCAATAGTAATAGGTTCGGGACTGACGAAAGCAATAAGTTTAGAATGTTATAGTATGTACAAGTTTAAAATTACATTTATAGTTTCAACATGTGAGTTCAATTCCAAAAACAAAAAAAAACAAAAAACACGTTAGAGTATTAAGACCTATTTCCATCTTGTAAAATTAGTCAAACAAATGGAAACAATATGTTAGAATAAAAGATTATTTCCACTTTAGAAACTGGGACGTGATAGCAAAAATTATGAATATTTTATATAAGTAGAGAGCCGTTTGGCAAGTGCATTCCTATACTTTATAAATTCTACGACCCCGCGACTTTATGTAAGCAAATTGCATTGTCCTATAAGATTTCAAGTTGAATATAATGCTAATTGGTAGAATATTTATCAATTATTCTAAGCGAAATGTTGAAACAGTTGATTAAACTTAACTACTGACCAGTGTGCCCGATGTCGTCATAAAAATTAATTGCAGTCAGGTGTAATCTAAAAAAATACAAATATAATAAATTATGCACATGCAGACAACAATTGACTCGAACTCGTGCAAATGTATCTGGAATGCAATTTATCAAAACTGAGCAACTAATGCCTCTGTCATGGTTTGATGAGGGACTGGGTGGGTCTGTGGTGTTGTGTGTTGCAGGCTGTTAGTGATCATGTGGCTTAGCCCACGCTATAAAATTCCATTATTGGTTCTCTATGCAAATGCCTGAAACGTGACAAACAAGTGCCACAGCACTTAAAACCACTAGCCAAATGGACATGGGCAGACATTTTAGGTCATAAGAGGATGGCAGAAAGATAACAGCAAAAATAACAAAGGCAGCCGTGTTGTATGTCCACATGTCGTTAACCAAGGAAAACGCCTGGTCGGCATTATTGAAGAACGTTAACTTTTACTTGTTCTCTCAATTTTGCAACTGAATCACTTTCCATTTGTCTGGCTGCTGATGTAGTAATTATTTTTGTGCGAACTTCAACTTGAACTTGAAACCATTTCCTCACTCTCAAAATAAAGCAACAATAATAGCAACGTTTAATGAAGGCACGTGCCAAACGGAGCCAAATTAACCTGTTGAGGCCTGACCAGCTGTATACGCCCCATGTGCTGTTGCCCGAGTTAGAGCTCTCTATCACTTGAGTCCGGTGAATAACCTATCCCTCTCCCCTAGACCATTTTATTGATGGCTGCTCGTAAATAGCTTCTATCCCCAATCAGCCAAGCTGATGCAATCCCCACTAAGCAGGTCGCCATGCAGCCACCAGACATCGTTTTTAAACATTCAAAAGTTGTACAATTTCCTGGGTTTTTTACAGTTCAATATTTATTCTCAATTCATTGGCCTGTATTTTACGATTTTATATGCTTGTAGTCGAAAGGTATATATCGTTTGCCATTGACCAAACGTAAAACGGCAGACAGTTAAACAATAAAAACAAATAAGAGTGCTGTAGTCAAGTGAACTCGACTACTATATACACTGAACCCAGTAATTAAATAAATTATATTATTATTGGCAAATTCCCCTTTAAACAGATTTGCACTAAAATGCGAGCAGCTCTGCAAGCGCCCTCTGCCGACAAACAAATGAAACTCGCAATCGGAGGCAGTTGTCGATAAAATAACTTGATTAAACTTGATATGCGCCTGGTATTCGAGAATCTATATTCCAAATTTGAAGTCTCTACCTATTATAGTCTCTGAGATCTGCGTGGTCATACAGACAGACGGACGAACATGGCTATATTGTCTCGGCAGTTGTCCCTGATCAAGACGCTTCCTTCTGCCTGTTACATACATTTGCACAAAACCATAATACCCTTTTTAACCATTTTGAATGGGTTCAGGGTATAAAAACACTCTCGTAAGTACATGCAGTGATAATTAATCAGTTTTCAATTACCATCGTAAACGGTATTTGCTATTAGCTAATTACATTGCCTCTCATGAATTTATCGACATGAGAGCATAAAAAAATCACACAAAAACAGGCAAACTTTGAACACTTAGACAATTAAAGGCTGTTAATGTTGATTTGTTATTTTGATTTTAATAGTCATGTTTCAATTTTAATTAATTTGAAAAACTTTTTAGCTCATTTCAAATGTAAGGCTATTTTGTGTGCCTATCAAAATATCTGTGAACAGAAACTATGTTACAATGATATGTATGTTTGTATGTTTGTAACTATGTTACAATAATGGTAATAATAATAATTATAATGTCTGTCTAAATATTTCTAAATGTGCTTCGACAACACTGCAAGAAAGCTCTACAAAAATATAATTACTTGTTACTCTTGGAAAAATTACTGGAGCTTAAAATTAGTGGTTAAGCTTTAAAATTATTGACACTTTAAGTTATCGCTTTTCATTTCTTTTTTCCTATTGGAGTACAGTATTGGTATTATACACATATAGCAGAGAATCACTGCGTTTTCAATCAAACAAAAATCGTTGAAATAATTAAGTATTTAATGATGATTTTAAACTGACTCACACAAACAGTTTTTATTCTTGATTCATATAGTCTTAGTTGTAGATAAAAAGTGGCATGTAAACCATTCTATATCAAGGACTAATATGTAAAATAGAATTGCACAATCGCATTCACTTCAATTTAATTAATTTAAAATTATACAAAATATAATTGATTAAAATGACATTTTCATTAAAATTATTAAAATTATTCTATTATTTTATTTTGCCTAACTTTCAAAATGTTTTTTCATTCACACTAGATTAATTTGAGTATTGATTGAATTATTTGATGATGAAAAGTTTATAGAATTTGGGTAATTAATTTTATTAATTTATTTATTTATTATTAACGAAATAAACTTTCAAAATGGTAAGAATATATTTAATAGCAAAATTTCGATAATTGATTGTTTTGATTTTAAATTGCAGACCACTCCAAAGGAATATTGGTGTGCCAGACCAAAAAATCTGCAGGAACTTGACATCGCGAAATGGCGTAATCTCAGTCAGAGCCCAAATGGCTGTCAACTGCTCGATATAGACTATAGTCAGCTGATCTTGGAGAACGGAAATGTGATGAATTGGCCCAGCAATGCCAGCGATATGGACTACAGAGAGTGCAAACAATTCGAGTTCTCCGATATCGATGGTGATGCCAAGACCCTGGTGCAGGAATTTGGACTGATTTGTGCGAATAACATTACCAACGTTGTGGAAATGTGCTTTCTGATGGGTGCTGCGGCGGGTGCTGTGCTCTCTGGCTGGATCTCGGATCGCTTTGGTCGTCGTCACACGTTAATGGCCTTTGTGACCATACAGACCATTTTCGGTAAGTCCAATAAATAGTTGATATGGCCATCATTGCACAAATTGCATGTCCAGCAGTAGCCATGACAATTTCAACCACGTTTATTTTCTAATTGTCATTTATTTGAAACATTTGCACACTATGCGACCTCTGAGTTTTGGGCGTGGGTGTGTGTGTGTCTGTCTGTGTCTATGTGAAAAGGGCTTTACACATTTGTATTTTTCTGCTGCACAGATTTTAATTGACCTTACACTGTTATTTACGTGAGTGACCTTGCACCTGGCATTCCCATCTGACACTCTCTCTTCTTATATCGAATTCAGTCTCACTGCTCGCTCTGTCTATCTCTCTCTCCCTCTCTTTCTCTCACACTCTCATTCGCTCGCGTTGTGGCACAGGTGGAATTTTGGCCTTCTCAACATCGTTGGCCATGTTCATGTCGCTACGTGTTATAATTGGATTCGCATCAATGACCGTGACTGTTGTTAGCTTCGTGTTAGTCGTCGAGCTGGTATCCGGCAAATGGCGCACTATAATCGGCATATTAAACATTTTGCCCGTTGCCATATCCTATGTCCTCTCATCTGGCATTGCCTATCTCATCCGAGACTGGCGCGTTCTGCAGCTGGTCATATCCTGGCCCTGGTTGGCCATGTTGTCCATCTGGTAAGTAGCACTTATGTATAGTTTTTTTTAAAATCCGTATGAATAAATTAGAAATTAAAACTTGTCAAACAACTGTACAATAACAAATAACTATTAATTACTTATAGCTAAAAATAGGGTTAATTGCTAAGGGAAAAAACCTCAGTTATCGTTTCGATCATTGAAAAGATGATTTATTTAGTAAAACTGAAAGTTTTATCTTATGTCAAATCGTATATACAGTTATTGGTAAATACCCAATATTGTTTTCCCAACCTCACCAAATTATCGCCGCATTCTGTAAACAATTTAATAAGTCTAGTGTGTATTTAAATGTTTGTGAACCCTGTTTCAAATTACTATCTGTAATAAGCAGAAACTGAACAAATTAAAAATGTGTCAATAAATCGAATAGATAACCAAAAATATGCCAAGATATCACTAACGAGAGTTCCCAACTATAATATACCCATTAGAGGTATTCTTCAGACTTAAAGTTCATTCTTAGAATTGTTCAACTTTATTATAGAGTTTTTCTTTTTTTTAATGTGGTAAAAATACTATGAAATAAAATGCGTATAGCAAATCTTAAATTTGGACTTAAAATTACTAATTCTTAAACTAAAATTTCTTCAGGTTTAATAAATAATATAAAAATGTAGAATCTTTAAGTTTTGTCATCTGCCTAACATATATCAATACAAACGTACTGAAATTACTCGCACATTGGAGATAATTAAACTTAATGAATAAAACTTTTGGATACACTTTCACCAACTGCACGTGGTTTTGCTTAGTTGAAATTTATATTTGTTGTATTTGGTTTGCTTTTGAAATATTTAAGACTATGTAACTTGAAGTAGAATGCAGTGCGTTGAGCTAAAAGAAAAATAAAAGTTTTAATAACCGTTTCATTGCTAAGTTAATGTTCGCCTTTTACATCAAAGTGGAATCGAAATGTGTAACAAATTCCTAACAAGCACTGGCCAACGATTGACAGCATTTTGTTGCCTGGAATCAATTAGATTTCAAACGGACAAAGCAACGTTCCACGCATTCCTTAGTGCTTGTCCCAGATGCACCGAACCCTTCAGATTAGCCGCATTGTGTGTGGTTCGGAATCGCTCTTGAAATCATTGAATTGAAAATGAAAAATACCAAAGTGTCAGTGGTCAGGCAATAAATACAAGGCATGACATTGATTTTGTTTTCTATTTGTCGCTGTTCCAACAGGTACTGGCTGCCGGAGTCACCACGCTGGCTGCTGGCACAGGGTCGCCTCGAAGAGCTGAGTCGACTGATCGAGCGAGCGGCCATGATGAATGGCACCACTCTGCCCAGCAACTATCAAAAGACACTGGAAGCTGCTGTGCCAATGGCTTCCCAGCATAAAGTGCCACCTCAGACCGATGGTGTTACTATCATAACTGAAGATGATAAAGCTCAAATGGATTCAAATGATTTGGATCTTCACGTGAATCCATTGTTTGTTGTCTTTAGCAGCAAATACTGGCGCACCACAATCCTCACTCTGGTCATTTGGCTAACACTCATCATCATCTATTTCGGACTGACGCTGCATTTGAGCAATTTGGGTGGCAATGTTTATGTGAACAGCGCTGTAGCCGGCAGCATTGAAGCGATATCCATACTTGTAAGCATTTTCGTTGTACTCAAGGTGGGCATAAGACGCAGTCTTCTGGGCTACATGCTGCTGCCGGGTCTCTGCTGTCTGGCCACCAACTTGGTGCCCCAAGGCGACGATAACCAGACAGGAGTCATTACTCTGGCCATTATTGGTGGGTGTCAACACAAATCTAAAATACACATATGTGTATAACGTGTCATGTTATCATTTCCCTTTCCAGCCAAATGCCTGATTGGCGCCAATAATGCCATTATACCCACCTACACGGCCATGCAGTATCCAACAATTGTGCGTAATTTTGGCGTCGGCATGGGAAATCTGGCATCGGGAATTGCGCTCATTCTGGTCCCCTCCTTGTGGCAACTGGTAATTTATCGAGTCTCACCTACTCTTATATATGTATCTAAATCAACTTTTTTCATTTAAAATTTTAGGAACAGTATGATGCCTTGCTGCCTCTTAATATTATGGGAGCTTGTGGCTTGATTGGCGCCGCTGCTATAGCTATGATGAGAAATGTTGAATAGCTTATCTCTTTGTATACATTTTATGAATATATATTCCTATCTGTGATATATTGGAAATATTGGTCAAAAGGCCTTCACAAAATCATTTTTCTCAGCCCCTGCGTGGCGTTCTTTCTTTTGTTTACATATATTTATACATAATTTGGATTAAATATACATTGTTATAGACTTTTAGTTATATAGATCATATTATTGTAATGTTTGAGTTTATTCTGAGTATTTTATCATCTCTAATTCGTGTCTTCTATAATTTAAAGTTTATATTAGGTCTGTAAGAATTTTAGTAGAATGGCAATCAACCGAATTCGAACAACAAAAAAATATCAGAAAAAAAAACAATAAAGTTATTTAACATAAGATATATCTAAAACGAATTCTGATTAATTTCATTGTATTCATCAAGCCATGCAGGGGCATTGTGTTATTGTTACTCTGTTAACAAACAGACTATTTCGAAGTCGAAACTGAGTTCAGCTATAGTATTAAATATATCATCTGATATGTATGTTATGGAGAAACCTTTAGCAAGTTGTTTAGTGAGCTGTACTATAGTAATCCTGTTATAAATAATAATTAAAAAAACTAAAAGGATTTTTTTTAGTTAGCCAATACTTTGTTTCGCGCATCGCGCATACGCCCTGTTAGGCTTTAAAGCTCTATTTGTGCTTTGTATATATTCGTATACACATGCATATTTATAAACATTGTTTTCAGCTAGTTCAACAACCAACTCCTAAAGCTCCACTTACAGCGTTGCCATCTGTATTTATTTTTACTGCGAAATCGCGGTAAAAGTAATTTAAAAATTGAATCACGTTCCCGGAGCTCACACAATTCTCAGCACAGACAATATCCGAAATCAGTTGAAAATTTGCAAAAATCATTGCGTTCACTTTCATTTCGAGATGCGTTAACAGCGTAAATGACTTACACGTTCATATGGTAGCCATAACACGCCGCACATAAATTTCCAGGTGTGTGTTGGGCTTTAGAGCAAGAAAGCTGCGGCATGGCTATAAAACCGACTGCGAAGCTTGGGCGCCAAGCATTTCAACGTTTAACGGCTGGCAAAAAGTAACCAACCCACGGAGGCCTCAAGAAACTAAAAAACTTTTCTGTACTCCAAGTTTTGGGTGTAGTCATAAAGCCAGAGATTGGAGATTTACGGAAGTAATACACAAACGATTAAGGCTACAATCTGCAATATGAAACTGCAACTAATTGTGGTAAGTTTTAAAAGGATCAACCACAAAAATAAAGTGAAAAGCATAAGCGTTTATATCAATTATAATATCAATTTACAATGGCCTCTCATAAGTGAGCATATTAAAAGCAATTGATCGGCTCGTATGCGTATGAGAGTTGCCAAGGTCGCTTGGTTCGAAGCTTAAGATCTCGATCTCTCTGAACAGCAATTGAGACATTTGTGTTGTGTATTTGCATTAAATAGAAAGTCAGTGTGTGTACTTTTAGCTCAATGCGATGCAATAAGCAATTTAATATGGCCAATTGACATTTCGTTGCCGATCGCATAAGGCCAAACAACACAAATCGCTGATATCATAAATATGCGATTTAATGATTAACAATTGTGTGTATACCAAAGAATTTCAATTGAAAAATTGGTTAACCAAGCCCTCGGGTCACAAAATTTAACGAGCATTTTTTTCGGCTAAGCCTCCGCCCCTTTAAACCTGGGCATTGTGCCAACAATTTTTGTAGCCAGTCACTCATGTTGAACATAAGTTATCTGTGTTAATCTGTTTAATTTAAGCTACGGAGCTTGCAAAAAAGAGTACATTATTAACTATTTATTAGGAAGTCACTTTGATGGAATAATCAAAATATTTGTATATTCAGTTAAAAAAAATTGTGATCGAGAAAAACAACATTCCTCGAAAATCTTATTTGAATAAATTAATACCTGTGTAAACGAAGTAAATCAAAAAAAATAATAAATGATTTAAATTTTATTTCATTGTTTCCAGACAAAAGTAATAAAATTTTGATACCGATAGTTTCAAAGAAGTCACAATAATTTTAAATATATAAATATTTTTACTATAACCAAATAACTTCTTATTCAATTATTAAAAAAAAAAAACAGAAATGTTTAGCTAATAGAGAAATGGGAATTCCACATCGCACATTTATTTAATAGATTATAAATATTTAAAAAATCTTTTAGAAACCTAAAAGCCCCATCAAAACCGTTTCTAATGGGATTTTAATTTTATTGATTAATTGGTTGACTTGTGAGGTTTGTCCAAAATATAGCCTTTAGCCTAATGAGTTTCAACCTAAAGAAATAAATGAATAATAATTGTTAAATCAGAGCAAAACGAGAGTCGGCAAATTATTGAGCATTTTAAACACTGTTATGTATGAATAAACTAAAAATTGGTCACGGCAGGTTGTTGTGCTTGGCTTATGTGTCTCAAGGTCGTTGTAGCTTTTTGGCCCGGCTTACTTACCTATTTGCACCAACTACTGACCAAGTTACTTGGGATTCGAGAAACGCAACAAGCTGCACCGTCATTCACGCATACATCCATACATGCCAATTCTTGGCACACACACACTTATAAAGTATCTGCCGTTGCAGTTGCAGATGCAGTTACACCAACACATCGGCTTAGGGGATTACAGATTCGTTGCTCCATAACGCAATTGGGCGTAGTATGTTGCAGTATTACGTAATGCTCGAGTACACTGTACATACATAAATATACGTATACATAAGTAAAGCGATACATATTTTGGCTCTGAAAGTGCACTGACAACTATTTCCAGTCAGTCGACCCAAAAGAGAAATACGATCGGGAGCGAGCTGTAAATTTGTTGCTGTAAGGTTTTCAGATTTTGTTCCCTTTCGGTCAATAACCTGTTAATTGTAACTCAAGGGCAAGGGTCCTTAGCCAAGTTATTGTTACTAATGAGATATCAGCACATCAGCATAATCATCCTCAATTCGGTCGCAGTCATCGCACTTTATTCAGATCGTAGACTACGCCTACGTTAAAGACTGCTTGCTGGCTTAGGGCTTGGCCTGGCATAACTTGAAAAATTGTCTGTTATGATTTCGGTTTCCTTGAACCATGTCTTCGAGGTGCAGTCATAAAAACTAATTAAATCAAATCAAGTTCCCCAAGCACACAAATACATGCTCGCATAGCTGCAAATGTTTGCCAAAGCGTGCAAGCCCGGTTTTCAATCTCTTTTATTTTCGATCATTTTTAACGGCTAGCCAAATAGTAGTTCACTTGACCAGGTAGTTGGGCAGGCAGCCAATTTGCAGTTGAATGGAATGCTTGGCTTGAATGCGCACAACACAAAAAGCCACGAGGAACACCGACCAAGACAGTAATGAAAACCATAGAAAAAAAAAATGTATATATATATAAACTTTTTTTTATTTATGGAGTGAATGCATAATACATATTTGCATAAGCGTATCCCACAGCAAATACATAAATAAATGGATTACCAATATGTACATAATGTATATTGTATATTTATGTATATCACATATATATTTATTAGAACAAGTTTATGGGAATAATTCATTTAAACTAATGTCCTGGATACTTGTAAGATTCTATATGTCTGTCTAAGCATAAATTACAAAATCGATTTTTCAACTAAATATTGATAGGTTCATTCAAATAATTGTTTAAAGCTCTTAAGTTGTCAAACTAACCGAGTTCTTAGTTCTTCAATCCCCAAGCAGGTCATAATTAAGAAAACAATAACTATACCTTGTAAAAAAGAACTATAAAATAATATTTTAAAAATAATAATACTGATCAACATTAGAGAACACTATATACATTCTGTTTTTTTATAATGGGCCACATTTCAGTTAACAATATAAACCTGTTTAGAGAACCAGTTAGCAACATAATTAAAGTTAATGCTTCTATGTTAAATTACATATAAGGGTGAAGAATTCAGAATTTACACATTTACTATTGGTTTTTATATTTAAAGGAAATGCAATTAAATAGATTAAAAATTGTCTTCAAGCGTAGAATAAATTATATATAATTCATTTATGGATACAAAATTAACCAACTATGTGAGTTTCGCCTGGTGCTGAATTAAAGTTTCCAATCTCTCGATTTGTCATATACTTTTGTCTTTTGCGTTGATACATAGTTCCAAAATGTGTCGTTGAAGTATATCTCTAACAAATGGTTTTAAAAGCAACCGTGTTGCAGCCTCCACTTTGTAAGCCGGAGGCGCTGCTGGCCATAGCCTAGGTTACTGATCTCACTCGCAATTAAACTGGCACCTAATTAAAAAACACTCCAGCGTAATTCATAATTCGGGAATGTACAAATCGCTCATCGGCTCGGCCGCCATTTGCCCTAGACACTGACTTCATTTTTGTGAACCGGAAACTTGGCATGCCTAAGCTCAAACAGTTTCCACATGCCACGGAAAAATTCGCATAACTAACTCAATGGGGTTTTTCTTTTTCGATTGTGCCAGTTTAAGCGGCTGCCGCCAATTGCTGAGGCATGCAAATTACGCAATTCAGCCAGATACGGCGATAAAAACAAAAACAACATGAACGATTTTCAAAAGCCGATTTGTATGTTGTTTTTATTGTTGTTGGTGGTGCTGGTGTCTTTTGGTGGTGGTGGTGCTGCCTGTTATGATCGATCGCCAGCAAGGCTGGCGAGTAATTTCTGCGATTTGCTTTATGTTCCACATTTATTGCTATTGCAGTTACTTACTTATGTTTTTGTTGTTGTCGCTGTTGTTGCCGCCACAGCGTTACAATTACAAATCTGTTTTTGTAATACTTAAGCGAGGTATAAATTTAAACCAGTTTACTTATGAGGGGACAACTGCTTAAGAAGTACTCCACCAAAAAGCACACATTTAATTTATCGACTTTACTTAGATTTGGTTTGGCAACACTTTGTGGAACGCATGTGGATGGCAAATTCAAATAAAATACAACCGTTACTAATTGAACACATGGTGTTAATTAGACATGTGTCCAAATAAGTCAAACAAAAGATATACAATCGCCACGTGCTATAAACTGGCAGTACACACTTGGCCAAGCAAGCGCAACTGTTGCGAAATGCCTTTAATAGCGACTGCTCTAATAACCAATTTCTAACTTGCTCAATTCGCAGCTATTGTGCAGCGTCGTCGTCTTGGCACAGGCTCAAAACTATCCGCCACGGCTGAGCATTCCAGGCGCATTGGCTGCGCCGACACAGATCCCACATCGACAGCAGCAGGTGCTGCGCGTGCGTCGTCCTTCAGCGCCGCAGCGTCAGCAGCACACAATCTTGCCGGCGGTCACGCAACGTATTGCTCTCGAGGAGCGACCTGTCACCGAGCCCGCTGATGATGAGCAGCCAGATGTGTTTCTGCCCAATCTGCTGCGTGAACAACAACTGGCGCAGGCACAGCAGTCACAGTTTCAGCAGGCAGCCGCTGCATTCCTAAATGGTCAGCAGCAAATTGATCCAGCCACGCCGATCCAACATCTACTCCAGCACGAGGACAGTCAGCCGACAGCAATATTACCAGCGCCGCCGCGTTTTGCCGAGCGTCCTGCACCTGCCACGCCAATCAACCGGCCTGCCTTCAATGACTTTGGCATCGGACGCTTCGAAAACTCTCAGCGCTTTGGTTTGGAGCGACCAGCTCCTACCATAGCAGCGGTGGCACCACCACAGCCACAACGCTCCGCCGTCATACGTAACCGTCCCTCTGCTGTAGTGCGTCCAGAGCCACCAGCACCGCTGCCCGTGTCGCGACCCAGGCCAAAGCCCATCCAGCCGCGACCCATCATCGATCAGAATCAGCTCAACGATGAGCACCATTCACAGCAGCAGCAGCGTCGGCAACGTCCCGTTGCACAGACCATTCGCAAGTGGCGTGATGAAAACGAGGATGGCAGCATTACCTGGGGCTATGAGAACGACGATGGCTCCTTCAAGGATGAGATAATTGGTACCGACTGCATAACTAAGTGAGTGCGCACATTTTTATATATATAATATTAACGAAGATCCGCCAGAAATGTGAATTCCAAATTCGAAAATCAACCATTACAGCTTTTCTGTTCTTAATGTATAATTAATTTATAATTGCCATAATTTTCCCATATATCTTATTAGCCAAAAAAGGATTGTTAAAAATCATAATCCTAATTCTTAAATTCTTAAGCTTACATGTATGTATAGACATGAATTGATAATTGCAACGTTACTTTTCTTTAGGGGCACCTATGGCTACATTGATCCCGATGGCAACAAGCGGGAGTACAACTATGAGACGGGTATCAGGTGCGATCCCAATGCCCGCAACAACGAGGATGAGCTGCAGGAGAATGGCTTCGTCAACTATGAGGAGAATCGTGCTGTATTGCCCAATGGCGTGGAGATTGACATGACGCAACTGGGGAAGAAAAAGTCCAAACGTCCCAGCAGTATCTACAGAAATTAATACCACATACACACACACACACCCAACACTTTAGTTAGTTTTTAAGTCGCGTCGTCTTATTTTGTACTAATCTTTAATTATGTCTGTACTTTATTATTATCTTGAGTGTGTGAAGATGAAAGTGAAAGAATATATATGAATAGCCAGTAAATTCGCTCATTTATGACGCTTAATAGGGACGTTGGCGTCTTGTGGGCGGCATCCGATTTGGTGGCGTTATTGATATATCCAGAAAATCACCAATACTGAACTTGGCCTGCGCGAGCGTCTTGTTGTCATCGATGCCCTTCTGGCCTGTACAGGTCACACCAATTTCCCGCATTTGAAAGTGATTATTGCGATAGTTGGGGAACACAATAGCAAAGTCAAAGTAAGTGCCCTTCTTGCGCGTATCCGGATTCACGTCGCGCACCAGCGACGTCAGCTCGTGCAGTGTTGCATCTTGCCAGGTGTATATCTGTAGCTCATTCGTCGGCACATTTCCATACATGTACTCTGACACCGAATGGTGGCGACCCGTGGAACAAAACACACGAAGCAGCAGCGGACATGTCTGTAAGAAGAAGAGGAAAATTAGTAAAAATTGCTGCCGGCAGCCATATGCCGTATGCCGGCTGAAACAAACCTTCTCGCGATCAATTTGCTTGACCAGCGTCTTTTCTTCAACAATCATTGACTCAACGTTAGCCATGTTGTCGTCTGAATATGTACTTTTAATTTATTTTTTGTTAAATTCTTAAATTGAAAACAAACACGGAATCAACACACCACCGCATAACAACAACTAGAGACGGACAAATTTGATGTAGCTGCGACTTAGTAACGGTGACAGGCCTTCGTGAGTCACACAAGTTACATATCTAATTATATATATATACAAATTCACGTGTATTTCTACAGTGACATCGTAATTTTAACTAACATAATTGCTTGATGAAGTGATTCTGTCTGTTCGTCATTGTTCTATATAGTCAATATATAGTTATATTTGTGTCCCACAATTCATAATTTCCTCACGCTACACAGTGAAGTTGGCTGCGCTGCGTCAGCTGTGCCGAAATGCAATACTGCCTATCTAAAAAAAAAGGTATTTTGTTTTAAGGTAATACCACATTTTTACCACAATATCAGTATTTTTACAATAATTACTGTAGGCCACATAGCATTTAACAAAAATAATGTTGAAGGGAAATTCGTGGTGAACGGTTGTGTCGCGTCGCGACTGTCTGAAGTTTGAGAATATTAGAGATATTCCTTCTACAGCACAAATGCCAAACGACAATAACATTGGCAAGGTTCACAAATTACAATAGCGGTCAGCGCAATATTCTATTGCAATAATTTCCTGGTCTTCGTGCCGTGCTTCAATTGTGCCGTGCCCCAGCAGAAAACCAACAACAACATTTTGCCGTCGTCGGCGTAAATTATCTAAATTTGTCTGTAAACGGTAAGTAAATGGATTTTCAGAACTAAAAGCGCTGATTAAGATTATGTTGACAGTTCAAACGAAAGTGGCTTGGCTTATATAATGCATTTGCTGCATCCCATTGCCATGATAGCTTTTTATGTATGTATGGATTACATATACATATACACATACACATACATATGCAGAAGTGTGTTTGTCAGTGGTTTTACGTTTTGTCGGTCGCATTTTTTATTGTTTGGCCAGATTTTGTTTATAATCATTCAAGTAAATTGCAAATTGGATTTATTTCATTTGCATTTGCAGTACACGCATACAATTGCACTACTACGTAATATTGCCAATCAACAACGCAATCCATTAATAAGCAACAAAAAGTAGCACATTTCGCAGGGCATTCGAGATTTGTCAAGACGCCTGTAATATATTGCGCCTTTTTATACAGAAGTTGCAGCCAACTAAACTACACTCCATGTCACGTATTTTTTGCTTCTCCTTTATTTTTATCTACTGCTTTGATTGTAGTAAAGTGAATTTATACATAAGCGTATAGCTCTCTTTTAAGTATATTAGATGTTCGGTGTGCTTGCATTCCAGCTCTGCATCTTCTATTGCGTTGCTGCTATGTGCGTGGGTGCGCATAAGTTCTGTATACCCTGCATTCAATTGGTGTTTTAAAAAGGTGTAATATTCTACACCACATGCTTGCTCATTTTGCATGATCAGGTCGTCAAACAGCAGTGGAAAGTTCGTTTATAAGAGTTAGCTCTCGCATGGAAATATAAATAACTTAACACCAAAATAATTGCAATCACATAACAAAATAATAGTTGTAAAAACGATAAATGTATTGTTAAAGTTAAAGTGTGTATTGTTAATTGAAACCTTAACTGCCGCTAAACTGTTTCCAGCTACTATTTTATTGAGTAAGTAATACTGTATAATAAGTAGCATGTGAAATCTGTTTTCAAAAACCAGAAGTTTGTGCAACAGTTACTAGAAATGTATAAGATAAAAGTAAACATGTACAAATACATAAATTTTTCGTGATATATTTTAATAGCTGCGCTGCTGTTTAAAATATTCTGCGACGTCTTACCAAAATTCGATAACAACTAGCTACACAAAGCACGTACTTATATACTCAATATGATTTACAATGCATTCGATGTTAATACAACCTCAATAAATCTCTTTTAGTACATCATTGAACACTAACTATGCATATATAGTAAATTTCGTATACACCATTTTTGCAGGGTATTTAACAATCAGTATGTAAACAATTCCGCTCTTGTTTTTGGTTGTTTGTAGCTATACGAATGTGTGTACATAAGTATTATTGAATTTCCTGCACATGTTGACGTTGGTGTCTGGCCATCAGCTGGTGTGTCCATCTCGAAGGAAGGGGTTCCTTCAGCCATGAACCTGATTGGCAGCCTGGATACCCCACCTATATATATAACACCTATATTTTCAGTTGCTTTTGTCGCATTTGTTTGTTGCTGCCTGAATTTTTGAAGATGTGCTGCTGTTTTTGTTGGCTGTTGGTCTTGTTGCTGCTGTTACTATTTGAAAATTTTAATTGCTTTGGGCAACGCGTTGCGCCCTTTGCCAACACAATTTTTGAAGTAGAACCAATTCCCCTAGAAACACACGAATCGAAAAATGGAATATAGCTGAGACAGAACCCGAAGGCATAGAAGCCAAAACCAATAAATTCACAAATGCAAATAAAATATTTTGATATAGATTTTGCTGTTGATGCCTCTCTCTCTTGCTGTCTCTCCCTCTCTCTCTCTCTCTCTCTCTCTCTCTCTCTCTCTCTCTCTCTCTCCCTTGCTGTCTCTCTCTCTCTCTTTCGCTTTCTCTCTCGCTCTCCAGTCCATTTGTGGGTGTTTTCATCCTTGTTGCCACCATATACACACAATGGCAGCACATCTGAATGAGCTCGACCTTGATCTCCATAGCGACCTCCGTCTGGGCACAGTGGAGTGCTACTTCAAATTCTTTGAATGTAGCAAATTTGTCTAACTGGTTAATCTTTTAATCAATTGCCTTTTACTTTATTTTAATTTAATATATTTATGCCATTTTTGAAAGAATGTAATCAAAAAAATTTTGATATTTTAAAGGCTTTTGAAAATATTGCTTATCTCGTTCATGTTAATCTGTTAAGAACGTCTGTATATTCTTAAAATATCTTTCAATTTAAAGATATTTTGAGCGACCACAGCATGTGTTAGTATTGTTGTGATTCTAATATATGAGCAAAAGCTTATCAAAATCAAAAAAAATTTGTACTGTGTGTTACGTATAGAAATAATCAGTAATAAGAGGAGATGTTTGAAATTATGAAAATTCGATGTTTTTATTTCGACAAAGCTCCCCAGTTAAAACATTTTCCAACATAAAAGACGTATATATGCATGAATATCAGACGTAAGTATGAACATATATGGAAAAAAAATCAATAAAAATATGGTTAATTTGTGAAAATCTTTGATATATTTTTCTGAACAAAGTTTATACTGAGAAATTGATAAGCTCATCATATAAAATTGTATAGTATTTACAACATATTCGGTCTTCTATTCACACTTATTTTCTGATTAATCATTTACTCAATTTCTGCCTGCAACAATAATCGAAATTGTAGATGATTCTGATGTTGTTCTTAACAGGAAACACATAGATGAAACATCTATCATCAGAAAGTGTTATTCGGCTATCACAGACATAAAACAATGTGGGGTAAATCGAATGAGCAATCCATGATGTTGGTATTTTGATTGAGGTGACCAACGGGCGAGTGTCGATATGTGTTTTTCCAAATATAAATACACATATCTGTATGTATATCATACGTAGTATTTGCTCAGTTTACGTCGTTGCTGACGCAAAAATGTGAAGAGTCTTTAAAATAAATTCAACTCAACGTTTTTATTCTTATATCAGTTGGTTTTTGTCCATTTCGACGCGTCTTATGCTATTTATACACTGAGACCATTTAAAAGCGAAAAGGTGTAATAAAGTTGTGCCTTAAGTATGTAATGGGTAGAAGGAAGTATGTCTGTATAAAGTATTAATTTTATTTTATTTATTTAACTACTTAATAAAGTACGCCTAAGCATTATATATTTAGAGAATAAGCACATCTGTGACATCAAAAGTTCAATAAGTAGTATTTGTATGTGATTTAGTGTCCTCAAAGACAGATTGTTAAAATCTCTAGACTTACAGTTACAGTGTATCTTACAGTTCAAAGCTATCGACTCGCGAGTTCTTTAATTATGCCTGCGCTTGGCAATTGACGAATTCAATACGAACTGCCTCTTTCGTCAATCGGCTGGTCTTGAGAGGAGGACTGTCTGACGAGTATTGCTATTGAACAGACGTCACAGCTAGTGAGCACAATGGAGAATCAGTGTGCTGATTGGCGTTGTCGACGCCTGGACTTAGAAAATGCCTAGTCTAGTTGGCGCATAAGTAGTACCAACAATATCACAATACATGTTGAAATGTGTGTACGTCTCAATTAACGATAATAACAACTGTTAATTGTTATCAGTTATAGTAGTAGTAGTTGCTAAACTGGGAACAACTTGTCGCTGACGGCTGCAGCCGGGTTCGTTTAATACGTCAACGCAAGGCTGTCAATGATAAGCGGCGGACAATGACGACGGCCATGGCAATGATTGAGATTTACAATTTAAGCCGAACACAATGTTTTTAACAACTGTATTCAAACATAACCTTCTGCTAATCCATCTTACGACTCACGTTCTGCTCGATTTTTGGTAACACATGTCTCATTTCGGTTACATTTTGCATAAAGTTGATGAAACTATTTTTCCGTCAAGTCTGCGACATGCCACAGTTGTTACTGACAGCCAGCAACAAAGGGTCCTGTCTGCTAAAATGTGTCAAAAGAGCCCCAAGGTTGCTCGATAACCATCGAAACTTACTTATAACTAGTGAGTGCTCTCTCTGTGCTACTCTCCCCACCCATTCTCTACTGCACGAAATTCAATTTCACATTGGGCATTGTGTCTGATAAAAATGGAATTTCATAACAAGCGTAAATTTGATTAGTACGACATAAAAGCTGCTGAATAATTAACATACATTTCTCTATAAATTGTTATTTCAATTATACAATTCACCGTAGCAGATGACAGAAAAAATGTTCCTGAAGTTAATTATCAGTCCCATTTGGTATAAGCGTAATTATAGCTTGGCTCTTCTCGGAAAATGCATTTACTGCGAATGCTTACAAATTGACAAAAATTCAGCGAATCATTTTCCATTAAAATACGTTATTAAATACCCCTTCTGACTGTGTTTCGTGCAAAAGCCAATAAATTACTATCATAATGGTTGCGTAGATAGTAGATTGTAACAAGTCTTTTGTTGGCCAGCAATTCCCAAATAATTAACATCAAATATTTTCACACTACAGCTATAAATGAAAATAAATTTCCACAAATTAACCCCGCGCTTCTAATATATTTTAATGCGGCAGTGTTTTTACGCGATATTTAGCATGAAACTTTTATGAAGAGTTTACACAAAGATAAAAACATAGCATCAATTATTTTTAAACGTATTTATGAATACTGACACGGTAATTCCACCGAAATCTACTTAAAAATAAAACTTCCCCTAAAAATGGTTGAAATTCCCATTGAAATAATTGTATTTATAGTTTGTAATAATTAATTTTGAGTTATTTGAATACTACTCGGAATGCATACAATAGTAAGTAGTTTGTCAGCTGCTTATCGGCGTGAAAACGATATTTATTAACAGCTCATGCCTGAATGTGTCGGGTAATTACAAAACCTGCCATTGTCATGACGTCCAAAGGCATTGAGCCAACTGAAATTGAAGCTGCGACGCTGCTGAGGCATCATAGTTGTTTAGCAGCAGCAACAGCAACAAGAGCAGCAACACGGCAGTCAATGCCAAAGGTCAAAATGCCTCCACAATCTAACCAAAGGCGAGGCTGTAACAGACATCCACACAAACACAAACACAGACACATACACTCAATTTGCTCGCATGCGGGCAACCCATACATATATGTGGGTGTGTGTGTTGTATTGGGCTAGTATATATAGGTGTGTTATGTGTGCCTCTGCCAGTGGCTAATGCCTGGACCGCAAAGGGCGGTCGGCTCCTCTATTGACGATGCGGGAAGCAACTGTCAAATGGATAACGGGATTACGTTTAATGAGCCATTCAAATAAGAATGAAAATAAAACAAAAAAAAAACGCAGATATATATGTATAAATTAAATGCGCAGAACAACAATAACAGCTTCACGCCGCATTTGCTAATTAAGCGGAATTCTCAAATAGGCGGCACCACTGATAGCAATCGCATTGCCAATCTGTGACATGTGTTTCGTGCGACATGCCCACTCTACCCACACTCCACACATTGCCAATCTCGCATCCAGAAGCAATATTGGACATACATGTTTAATAAATATTGGGCATACGCCCCTCGTACACGCTGCCTATATTTATATATATAAAATATCTAAATACACAATATGTAATACAACGTGCACCTTTGGAAACAATTACCCAAACACAGGTTGCCATCACATGCAAGAAGCTGTCGCACAGGTTGCATGCGTCACAGGATGCTCACTTATATTTAGAACGTATAGCTTGGCCAACATTTGGGTGGGTGCTTTTAAAACCAGAGATAGAAATAGCTCAAGTAGTGGGCGCTGCGCACTGAATTTAAAGCTGAATAAATTGTCATATCTCACGTAAACCATATATTTAAGACGAAAAATGTAAATCGGTCGCACGTGCAGATCTGGAGCTTAGTTTTTAGTCTTCATTTATTTGTAGCGCACACATACTTAAGTAAGGATAAGTAATAATATATACAGCTTCGCTAGTTGTTTGATTCAAGGAGTATTTTCTAATAGAGAAAATAATGCTAGATATCAAATATAATTTAAGGTAAGCTCAGACAAAATGGATAGTTATAATAAGTACTGTAGAAGAAAACAAAAACTAGTGTTAATAATATGTTAATAACTGTAAAAGAGAATTCAGTATGCAGAAAGAACAAATTTATAAATTTGAGATGCATGCAAAAAATTAGAAGATCTTTACATTTAAGCTTGTCCAGTTGTTTTTTTCGGCCCTTGTACAGGTCCTACTTTCGAAATAAATTGTCTGCTTTTACAGCAATGAAAAAAACATATACGAGAATGATTTGATATTTGAAGTTTTTAAATATGAGACATACCTCCTTATGTCCAACGCAAATGGAAGTAAACTTTGACCTTTGGTCTGTCAGGTAATGTTAGCCAACAGCTATCTGAACATTCACAGGCGCTGTGTGTGGGCTTGTGTGTGGCATAAATGTGCTGACAACGCTTCATATTGGAGGGACGAGTGGTATATACTTGATATCTCCAATGTGACTGACAGATGCAACCACAATAGCAGATTCATGTTGGGGGATGCATTACCAGCGGCATGAAACGAATGAATGTTGTTTAAACAGTTGGCCAGGCTGATGTGAGTGCAACTTTTAATTAAATGTTGACCTGCGCATTCTACAATTGCAAAAACAAAAAGCCACATATCTACAGTATTCCACATCGTATATATAATTGCCGTGAACGTTGCCCGTTTCGAATTTTGTCGCAAAATCAAATTAGATTATCGCATTCATTGGCATTGAAACACGATGTGTTTGATTTTTGTGACGAGCAAATAGTACGGTGGAAAGGATGGGAATTGACTATGAATTGAGGTCAAAGTGTAGAGTTTTGCAGTTGCAATTGCACTCTGACAGATTAACGGTTGCCAGACACGCGTTGCGGCCATTTTACACTAAAAATCCAATTAAATTAGTTCATAGACTACTTTCTACTTCTATGGCTTTGACTACGAAAGAGCTTCTTGAAAAAAAGTTTCATATTTGGAATTCAAGTAGCTGCCTATACTTATGTTACCTGATAGAATTTGCAAGTAAAGAATACTTTCTTTGATAAAGACAGTGACTTTTCATCTTTATTTTTTCCTGTTTGGAAATTATATTTCTTTGTGTGGCAATCACATTTTTCGCATTAAATCGTGGAACCCAAGCTCGTTGCAAGATTTGCTTTGCTGTACGCCCGCTTTTTATTGTGGGGAAAACTTGGGGCTTCTTATAATGTGCCTGGGACCCACTTGATATAATGATGACAGCAATTATGAATGAGTGAAGGTCGCAGGATAACGGCAGCCAGGCAATTCATCATCATGTTGAGCCGCACTGGACGTTGCTTTGTCTGCATATGTATATGTATAAGTTTGTAAATTATACTTGCATATTTTTTAAAGCAGGCTTCCTCCTTAATTTTGCTTTTATGGCGTTTTTCTGTGCAGTACATTGCCATTAGCTTGGCATGCAAACAAATGATGACGTCATGCAGGAGCCAAACAATTTGCATGCAAGCCGGTCGTTTACTAAGCCCTCCCATATTTTCCTGTGCGTGGCTTACTTGCAATTTTTGTGTTTTCTGTTTTTTTGTTTTTTTTTTTTCTTTATTACCCAAGCTCTCCTTTAGTGTTGAAGCGTATTCCTAGCAACCCATTGACTGAAAAGCCTCCTGCAATAGTGAACCAAACAAAATGCATACGTCATGCGGCCCAAGAGCTTAACTTTTGCACGAGTAGCAACTTTGTGTGATTGTGTGTGTGTATGTGTATGGGTTTGCAAGGAAATCAATCATCCAGAAATAGATCAACTCGTCGCCATCACTATCGACGCTGTCCTCGTCCTCGTCCTCGTCCTCGTGGACACGTTCAAGTCTGTTGAATCGGTGCCGTTATTTTGGGTCCCACATTTGAATTTGGCCATTGTTCTTATTGTACTTTCTATCGGTCTCGTACTTTGCATATGCTCGCTATGCGCTAAGTCAACAAAAAGTGGAAACTAAAAAACAAGCAAAGCTTTTCACAACAGGCGGTCGGCGTGTCCTGCCCGGCAGCAACGGTATTAGTCCGTTGAGTGCCCACCGGCGAGCACAAAAAATATACTTGGGTCCTGCGACACGCTTTAAATCTGCTCTTGACAATTGCCCTTGGCATTAGTACGTGCAATGTGTCAATTTTGTGTAATAGTCCCTGTTGATAGCTTATCGACCACTTTCGTAATTACATTTAAATTTAATGAAAATCAAATCACAGTTGTGCCAGCGCAGAGCATTTTACTGAATCTATCTTTTGAAACTGACTGAAAATCAAATTACAAGACTAAAAAACTCTTACACATATCGTCAAAATTTGTTAATGACAAATATGAATTTGGAGAATTTTACTATATTATTTTGAATAAATACAGAGTACGTATAGTTGATGAATGAACATAAATTGATTATTTAGCAAGCGTTCCAAACCTGCAATCAATTTATCATCACATATTTACACTTGAACGTGAAAAGTAAGAAAATAAGTTTATTGATGATTATTCATTCAAAAAATAGTAAGAACCCTGAACCCAGCTGTTTGATATATTCTTGTATTATTGCCAAATTTCCCTTAAAGAATTTTGCGTGCGAACTGAAATCACCGGCTTGCGACATACGTTTGGATATATACATATATGAACACACAATCAATTTTCGACTAAAACTTGGGTGATTCTTATCTTGATGAAATTTGTGCAGTTTATCAAAAACAAAAAAGACACACCGTTTCGCAAAAGACTACGCTTACGTATAATATATATATGCATATATATATGTAAAGAATAAATTATTCCAAATATAACCAACACAACGCATATCCGCTAAACTATTTTCTCACTGGTGTTCATCAACTATAACAAGCAAGAGTGCTGTAGTCGAGTGAGCTCGACTACGATATACCCTGAACCCAGTTATTAAATATATTCTATTATTATTGGCGAATTCCCTTTTAAACAGATTTGCACTAAAATGCGAGCAGCTCTGCAAGCGCCCTCTGCCGACAAACACGTGAAACACGCAATCCTAGGTAGTAGGGCTCTGCAGAATACACACAAAAACATTTTGACGCCCGCGTCGATTATCATGCTATCTCTTTCTCACACATGCGCTCGCATAATTATGCATACAGAAATTTCTGGAGGAAAATAAATATGAGAATATATTATCGACTATAACTTAGGTGTTTCTTATCCGATCTTGATGAAAATTGGGCATTTGATCAATAATATGCATATGCATATTATGTATTAATTATAATATTATGCCTTTAAAATTGTGTCATTTATTGCTATCGGAAATTTAAACATATCGATATTCGATAAATGTAGGCAGTTATCGATCGAATAATTTGATCAAACTTGATCTGCGCCTACTATACGAAAACCTATATTCCAAATTTGAAGTCTTTAGCTCTTACTGTCTCTGAGATCTGCGTGTTCATACAGACGGACAGACGGACACGGCTATATCGTCTAGGATGTTGACCCTGATCAAAAATATGTATACTTTACGGGGTCGGAGATGCTTCCTTCTGCCTGTCACATACATTTGCACAAAACCATTATACCCTTTTTACCCATTTTTAATGGGTTCAAGGTATAAAAATAGTTGTCCTAAAAGGGAAGAAAGTATTTTTATAGCATACAATTGAGCGCTAATCTAAAACTATGTTTGCCTCAAAATAGCAATCATCATAATAAAAGTGGCGAAAAGTTTAGGCCTCGTGTTGGCAAATTAAACTCAGTCACAGGTGCTGCCAGCGACAACAAAAACAAGAAGAGCAGAAAGAACGATGTCAAAGGCGGCGACGACGTCATTGTCCTGACGCTAAAGCGATGATTGTCGCCCAGGCTTTGCTCATTTTTATTCATTCACAAAAATTCTCCAATATTATTAATCACCCCGTACAGCCCTTCTCACACTAACGTATTTACGTATATATAACATATTTACGGTATATGTATGTATATATAGCCAGGCAAAACAATAAAATCAAGAGCAGTTGTGAATCAACAGTGCGTCACAAAAGCTGAACACAAAGCTAGTGGCGTCGGACTCTATTGATTGCCTTCACGTGCCGATACTTAACTTAACTTCAGTGCATGTCTCATTCCTTCCTCTCGCTCTCTCTCTCTCTCTCTCTCTCTCTCTTTCTCTCTCTCTCTCACTCTCTCTCTCTCTCTCTTTCTCTCTTCCCTAGTTGTTTTCTTCTCTAAACTGAACTTCCGCTCGTATCACAATGGGTTCAGACTCGTCTGTAGTTTTTAGCTTTTGCCGCACTCGTAAATATTTTGGGCGGCAATTGAAGTTGCTTTCGTAAGTAATCGTCGTGTTACGTCAAAGCAAAGCATCTATGTTTTGGTCAATCTAAATTTTGTGGATTGCTTGAGGTATATCCTTGTTGAGAAGCGCGTAAATGTCAAAGGTTTTTAAAGTTCTGCAAATTACTCATTTAATAAATCGGATTTTTAGATAGGAGGAGTCGTTTTTTAATTGGACGTAAAATATTTGTTTTAATATAATAACACTTCTATGATGTGCCGTCACTCAAAAATCATTGGATTTTAAAATTAAAAAAATTATATTAGACATTCTCGATAAAAAAAATTATGAATATATTTTATTTCTTAATTTTTTAAATTTTTGTGAAAAATGTATTATATATATTCAGAACTGTCCACTCTTGCTTTTACAGCCCAACCATGTCGGACGCGGCCAAGTCGAATAACAATGCCGGCAACTCGGCGAGCGTGGATAAGGATGACGGCGATGGTACACCGACGACGACTACAACGATACCGCGCAGCAATCACAACAACAATAACAGCAGCAAGTTGAAATCGACCCAGAACAGCAGCGGCAACGGCAGCATAGACAAACTATCACCGGATCAGGATATTTATATAAATGCTGCTGATGGTCTTCCCAATAAGCATCCAACTCTGCCACCCGAGTGCGATGTAGATAATGATACGGAGCCAGAGGTGGATGCCGACTCATTTGATGACCTACCCACATCGATTATTGTGACCAACATACACTCGGAAGTGTTTGCCAATCCCGAGCTCAAGCACGCCATGGAGGAGCTGTTCCGCACATTCAGCGAGTCGGCTACCTTCCAGTGGCTGCGAAGTTTTCGCCGGCTGCGGGTCAACTATGACAACGCCATTGCGGCGGCCAATGCGCGCATTAAGCTGCACCAGTATGAGTTTAACAAGAAGACGGTGATCACGTGCTACTTTGCACAGCCGGTGACACCAGTTAACAACAAAAATCTTCAGCCTCCGGCGCCGGTCAAACAGTTCCTTATCTCACCACCCGCTTCGCCGCCTGCCGGCTGGGAGCCCCGGGAGGAGGCTGAGCCGCTGGTCAATCACGATCTGCTTGCCGCTTTGGCCAGCCTAACTCCCGGCGAATCGCACGAGTTGCATCCGCAAAGCGAGGATCAGCCAGCCATCATTGTGCACACGGCCATGGTGCCCGAGGGAGGTGGCCTAGGTTCTGCAGTACAGCCCAAAGCACCTATTGTACAAACCAAATGCCCGGAGCGCGCATAAGCGCCAAGGCTTTGAGCTTAAAACTGAATTGTTGGCGGCATATGGAATAGACAGCACCAGCGGCCCAGGCCCAGAACTGAATATCTCTCATAGACAGAGAAAGCTCAGAAATTGCAATCTGGTGGTCGAGAGTATTTTTTGTAAATAATTTCTTAAAAAACCAAAATTCGATTGTGATTAATTTACACGTAGTTATGTTTTGTATTTAGTACTTGTACTCTCTCGCTTGGAGCGTTTTATGATTCGGTTTCTAATTTCCGTTTCAATTTCATTTGCCTCATGTGTAGCCGTTGAGCAATTACTATTATGGAAGATTTGCTTATCTTATCGTGCGCCAAGTGGAGCTGCTAATTGTAATTTAGTCTAGATGTGTTTGTCATTTACATGCGAAGTCTCTATCTCTCTTGGTGTCTGTTTGTATTTGTATCGATGTCAGAAATTGTACTCGTTACTTGTGGCCATCCACACAATATCTAAATGTACCTTCGTTGCTAAAATGAACATGAATTCTATATGATTGTAAGTGCTGCAGAAATAAACTACGAATTCCCAAATACCAACAAAACTCAGATATGAATATCTGTGTATATGTAAATGTTGACTTAATTGTAAGACAGAGCACACTCGGATAAATATATCTGATATTGAAATACGTATATATGTTTAAATTTTAGTTATAATTTTAACAAGTAAAAGAAAACGAAATTATATTGAAATTTAAAATGAATGTTCTCAAATGTACCAAAAAACAAAAACCAATTTAAACAAAAATTCTTCTGTTGTCCTTTAATTGAGATTTAACAGTTATCCACCAATCATTTTGGATGTCTGTTTAAAATTTGTGTAGGAATTTGTTTACCGGGTACTTGTGACAAACATTCAAGGTTGAAATATAAATATGGTGACCTTTTCTGAGAACCCTTGTAATTTTAAGAAACAATTGCAGCTATATATTCCTCTTTGAGTCAGAATTAAAAATGGTTACATACATATAACATATTTCTCATGCCACGTAATGGCAACGTTTTTGTTTAAAGACGTCTGTGGAGAGTGGACGAACATTGAAAGTATTGCAACATTTGCGTTGACCTTATAGATTTTTCGTGTTCCAACATTTTCTACATTTTACTCCCTTTCTCACTGACCCGCTTCTATATACAGTTTAAATTTTTAACATCAAATATTTCAAAGGTTTCTTGGAGAACTTGCACTGCTTGTTATTTAAGTGAATTCTTTATGAAATTTTAATCAAGCTCAAGTTTGGTATGCAGAAGTTATTTTACAAAGGCGTCTTAACCAAACTGAACATTGATTTTCAAAAGTTTTACAGCATACTTTTAAGCTTCTGATTATCTTTGGTTATGGTACTAGCTAAGATCATATTTTGCTCAAAATCTAATCGAATGGCGAACATATCTAATTTAATGCAGATTTCAGACACAGTTTTCTGTGAAAAACTGGCAGCGCTCCAGAAGTCTAACACCGTTTTCATTTAGCTTTTCAATCCAATAAAACATAAAATGCAAATTATTAAACAAGAGTGAGAACTGCAAACTCAATGCATCAGTGAATTAGATGTTCGAGTCTCGCAGCGAGTGTCCCAATTTATTAACAGGATAAAACTTAACTAAAGGCACTTTGCAAAAGCTGCTATGTGTGGTTGTGTGCGTGCGTATGGGTATGTGTACCTTATGAGAATGCTTAACAGAAAGGGAAAAAAAAACTTTGGTATTTTCTATTTGCTTTCGATGTTTTTTAACGGTACCATTTGCTCGGGATCGTTGGGATAAATACTATCCTGTCGCTGTTTGCGACCAGCACATTGACTGAACCAGGTATCGCCCTTGCCAAAGTTCTCGCCATCCTCAATGGACTCTGGCATGGGCTTGTTCATTGTCTCCGGCAGGAACATAGCCCAAAAGCCCGAGACCAAGGCAACTACACCAAAGAGCACGGCCGGAATCTTCGGATCGAACGAATCACCGAGCAGTGTTATCAACGGCGTCAAAGCGCCAGAGAGACGCGCAGACATGGAACCCAATCCCATTGCAGAATTCCGCACCACAGTGGGAAACAGTTCCGCCGAGTAGTTATAGATGACAGCAAAGGACCCAGCGATGAGCAGTTTGCCCACCATCACAACGCTGGTGGACACTGTACTGCCCTGTGCTATAAATGCGGCCACAATGCAGCAGAGGCCGCCGCCCAGCATCAGAGTGGAGGTAATGGAGCGCCTTCCAAGGCGATCCAACACAAACACCACGAACACATAGCTGGGGAACTCCACCAGTCCCATGAGGAACAGTATGAGGTATGGATTGCCATAGAGCTTACCCGTGCTCAGAGACAGGCCATAGTAAACAATCGAGTTAGCGAACCAGCACAGGCAAACATTCAGCGTCTTCATGCGCAAATTGGGCGTGCGGAAGAGGTCACTCAGGCCCGCGCTGGACTTCTCCTCAACAGCTGCCTGCTGCTTGGCCTTCTGCACAAAGTAATCCTTGTCAACTGCAATGCCAGAACCATTAATGCGTAGCCCCTTGGCCACAATGTCCACAGCCTCCGCAGCGCGTCCCTGCATCCAAAGCCAACGAGGTGACTCATCCAACAGCCACCAGTGGCCAATAAACAGCAGGCCGTGTAGACCATATACCACCTGCAACAGCTGACGGTCCTTGATGATGGCACCCCATCCGGCGACTAGCATTATGCCACCAGCAAATACTGCCTGCAAAACGAATGTGGATTATTGAAATTCTCGAAAGAAAGTCTACTTATTTTCACCTGGAAGGTAACTCCGCAAACCGTGCGCTTGCTGGGACCGACCAGCTCCATGGTCAGCACAAAGCCGCATATATAGGCGCCGGCCGAGCCAACAATGCCGAGCACGAACCGCGTTGCCATAACCGAAAAGTATTCCGGTATGAAGGCGACGCCAACACCGACTAAAAGCTGCAGGAGTGCCGACCAGCAAAAGACTGCTTTGCGGCCTACCTTATCCGCCAAACCGCCCAACGTCACAGCTCCGGTAAAGGTGCCCAGCATGAAAACAGTCTGAATTATGGCGCCCATCCAACGACGATTGCAGACAAAATTCCAATCGATGGTGCGAGATGTCTTATAATATGTTGTATCGTAAACATAATTCTCACAGGGAATGATGACACTCTGATTTCCTGCGCTCAAATCGAACATATGACACGAGTCCAGCTCGCCCGTGTCCTTTAATGGTATAGCATCCAGGATTGCACTAGAGTTCCATGGCAATTGTGAGAGGGTGCTGTTATCCAGGCCAGGAATAAAGCACCGATGCTCCGGAACAGCAGCCACAGTCACCAGGGAGAGCATATGCATACCCGCCGTCAAAGCCGAGAGCACTTGCAAAACGAATTGGGCAAATTGATATTTGCCAAATTCACCTTAATGAAACAAATGAAGCGACTTTTAATTAAATTATGGTTTATTTAGATACAGCAATATATAATAATATTCAGGTGTATGTTTCATAGATTTTAGATTTAAAAATTAGGCTGATAACATATCTTGGAACTTCGCATATGTGATATAATTACATGGACAACTTTAACTACAAATACGTATTCAAAACATTTTCATTGAATTGACTCATAACACATTACTTAATAGTTATCAAATCGATGGAGCTATATAAGTTGCCAAACTGGGATTTTTGAATCTCATTGATGAGCGACTCATTCAACGGCGTCGAACGAATTGTCGTCACAATGCAATTCAATCAAGTGGAATTTATTCCATTCGATTTCAATTAAAAAGCATACAAGTATATATGCGATATACTATTTATCAACAGAATATATAAATATAAATTTATATTTTTATTTTGTTATTGCTTGTATTCTCTATTTTGCTATGGACGATTGACGTCGTGAAGAGTTGTTATATTTTTGCGTTAAGTGTGCTGTGATCTCGCTGCTCGGGGGCACGCACTGTGTAAATTTCTTCGGACATAACCTAGATATTTGACACATGAACGGTCCAAGGTTTCCTCGCCAATTGCAATTGATTTGTTGCACAAACTATAACTGTAACAATATTGATTTATACAACTCGCTTAATGGACAAGCAGTTGCCGCTAGTCAGAAAAGTTATAGCACAGCAAGCATTCGCGCACGAGATGACATACATCGTCTAAGAATTTTATAAAATTACGTCGCTGATCACAGAGTAAGCGTGCATTTATGTCACCGATCTCTCACAGTCGTTTTTAATTAAACCAATTCGACATGGCGATATTCCTTAATTAAATTCAATTACACCTCATATACATAATCGCAATGGCAAGTGACCGATCGATAAGTGACACTAATAAAATAAAAACTACCGGCACTAAATCAACTGGCGGTCCAATAGCAAATCATGACGGATTATCAGAATACCAACCTCCCAGTGTATTGTCATAGCCGAGTAAAAATAAATATGTACACATGTGGTTCGCTAGTTTATGACTTGTTTGTGACATTTACTGGGCAAAATTATTAGCTACCAATAACGTAATAACGCATCTCGTATGCAACTAAGCAAACATGACATATAACGTGTATTTTTAAAGCCTTTTGATTATAAAGTACCCTTTATAGATCGGCAAACTGTTTATTAACTAGATAAAGTAAGCTATTTAATCACTCAGTCTCATCAAAACTGTCAATAGACATTACAGAACTTAAGGGCTTAACCAAAAAAAAAACATCAATCATTACTACGAAGTCGCCAAAATCTCTAGGGGCCTTCCCCATATATGGCGATACCTTATAACTCATGATTTAAATCTGAGTTTACTATTTAAAATAGTTGTACTTAACAATATATGAGCAATTTATAATATAGTCAAATTTTTAATTGAAACGTTTTTTAAACTATATGCAAAATTATTGCAAAAGTCGTTTCTCAAGCGTATATGCCCTATTATCAAATATACGGAATACTGTATTTATTTATTAGTTGTGGCTTCTTTGGCATTGGTTTAACATGGCTTTTGCAATCGATGTGTGTTATACAGTTTGTAATTACACTCATTGGTAGCTGTTACAAAACTCTAAGCCACAAACTGAACAAAGCCGAATGTAGAACGAGTTAGTAGAACAAATGCTGTTGTCATGGCTGCGGTGGGCGGATGTGTGGCCTTTGTTTAATGATGGATTTTTAGTTTTTATATATTCATCAACTTGTAAATTACTCTCGTAAATTTACGATTAGTAAATAAACTTATCTACTGTAGCTTAACAATCAAAGTAATGCAGGTGGAATATTTCCGATTGAATTCTGTTCTATAATCAGTAACTATATAAACTATGACGTAGACGACGCTATATTTTTATTTTTAGAAAACATTTTCAAAGGTTCCTTATTTAAGTTCTATTCCGTTTAATGAATTAATACAGATTAGAATGTATGTTTATTTATTATTGCAAAAATCAGACTGCTACATTGTAAATAAATATATGGTTATAATAAAAGATTTTTTAAGGGCAACCGAATCAGCAAATCATAAAATTGACATAGAACAAATCTATTGAAGTTATAGAAATGTTAGCCAAACTTTGCAAATGAAAATGCAAATCTTAAAAAGTTTCAAAAGAAATTTAATGACTTTATATTCGAAAGGCACTAAATCTGTCGGCTGTTCGAAGAAAGCAATAGCTCTTTATGAGCTCAATGTTCTAATTTACATACATAGAACCAAGGGCGTACACAGTGTGGCAACTACCTCTCAACTGGTTTAGATACAAATTTATGAAATTCGGCCACGCTTCACGCTTCGAGCTGAGTACGTCCATCCATTTTACATGTTCTTATCAGCATGCCGTTGACATTTATATTGTTAGTGAAACTTTAAAAGAAATTGTTGTAGGTCACCTTTATATATACAGTCAGTCTTGTGGCATTGAAAGAAGAACTAGAAAACCTCATAAGTCACGATTCAAAAGAATATTAAAAACAGTACCTTGACTAACAGACACGGTGGAAGCACACATCGGCAAAAAAAAATATTTAATTTAAAAGTTAGGAATAAAGTCGTGGCAAAACCTGTTTTCTGGCTTTCGAATATCTTGGCGTCATATTCATATGTACACAGCGGGAGGAGTGTATTAGTATGTGTATATTTATAAATGTTGGTACTTTTAGAGGTGTAAAGGCGGTCATTAATCTCTTACCTGATGCAGTTCAAACATTTAGTGGGATTGTATTAAATGACACAAACTTGTTTCCTATGGATACATGTGTGGGCTACAACTTTGAAATTCGTAAGATGTGATTCGACGAAAAGTTGTTACAGATGCAGTTTTCAAAGTGCTCAAAATATTGTGCGGCAATGAAGATAAGTTCAGTAATATATAAATAAATACTTATTGATGGAAAATATAAAAGTGATATTTCTAGCAATGAGCTTTCAAACTAACAAAGTCTGTTTATTGAAAGTCAGTATATTCTAGCTGTTAGCTCTATTAAATATAGCGATTGTTAATAATTAGACCTTGAATAGTAGTAGTGGAATATCTGTAATGCATTTGCATTATTTTACATAACTGCTTAACATACAGAGAATTGTTTTATAGCTCTCAAGCTGCTCACTTTAGTAATAAGTGTAAATTACCTGATTACACCACAATCCCATGCAGTAGATTTGTCGTTCATGTGTTTTATCTATTTGGCCAAAAGATTTAGTTAATCAAACTGGAGCTCACAATTCGCATTCGTGCTAATTGTATGGAACCAGGTACCTGTCGGTCTGTCATGCATGTCTGACAATTAACCCAACCTTGATATTTATTAAATTAGAAAAAGTCGCAATTAGAATTGTATTAGCACTGCGCTTTCGAATGCTTTGGCGGCAAAACTTGACAAACTGACGGTGAAATTAAAAAAATAGATTGCTCAGCTAAGGGCTAAGTGAAAAATATATAAGCGCAAAAGACCGATAAGCAACGTTAAAATTAAAACTGACAGCCGGGTAGTTAGCTAAACCGTGTAGCCTATGCATTAATAGTGGGTTGGATAAATGCCACAGCTGCTGTGCGCGTGATTGCCACAAGCGTGGCTGATAAGCGCCATTGATATAGAAAGGTACACTTGGAAACGGCCAACAAATCTGTAATCTTTAATCACTGCATACGAACACTTACCTAATTTGCCCATGAGGTCTTCTAAAACATAATCCACAGCCATTTTTGGTTTGAAGACTTATGCGGTGACAAATCAAGATTATTTCTGTCGAATATTTATTTCTTTTTTATTGAAAATTTATTATTACTTCAAACGATAACAATTCGCATTTTCAAAGGGTTTGTACTACATAGGTGCTATAAAAAGTTTTGCGTATTATTATAGCAAAAGATGTTCCTCAGGTTATCAGTGTCAGAGGTTCAACTAACTAAAAACTTGGATTGGCGCGCAAAGCCGTCAAACTAGCTCTGGAGTTGATTGGCAAGCGCCGCCGAACTTTCATAAAGCTGAATGCTAACTGAATGGGCTTTTCGCTTCGACTCATGACTGAATAGCACTCACATATCGCAGTAGTATGAAAACAAACCTCCACACGCTCAAAACAGCGATAACGAACCACTTTGCGCTCCCGCAGCCATGTGGGAAGAGCTTCGCGATTGAGAGTGGATCGCAGTATTTGAGTATTTGCTGAATGTATTGTTGGTCGGTTTGGCTACAGCACTGTGACATAATTCTATTTCGATAAGCGTAAGCATTTGAATCAATAAAGAGTATATAAATCAGCAACAGTATGTGCGTTTGTAAAATGTGGATCGTAAAATTAAATTGTGTACAGTGTGGCAAAAGTAATTCAATCCATGTCCAGATAAAATTTATGTACAAGTAGCTTATGACCCCAAAAGTAATTTTTGCTTATTTTCATAGGGAAAATACAAAGCAAATATATAATTATCTTTTGAAATTAACCTCCGCTCTTATGCTGGATTTAATTGTTTTGCTATGATCTCATCATTATACCCTGAACCCATTAAAAATTGATAAAAATGGTATAACGGTTTTGTGCATATGTATAACAGGCAGAAAGAAACATCTCCGACCCCACAAAGTATATATATTCTTGATCAGAGTCAACAGTCGATTCGATATAGCCATGTCCGTCTGCCCGTCCGTCCGTCCGTCTGTATGAACACGCAGATCTCAGAGGCTATAAGAGCTAGAGACTTAAAATTTGGAATATAGGTTCTCGAATACCAGGCGCAGATCAAGTTTGCGTTATTTTATCGATAACTGCCTTCGTTTATTGAACATCGATCTATTAAATTTACGATAGCAACAAATGCCACAATTTTAAAGGCAGAATCTTCTAATTAATACATAAAATGTATGTGCATACTATTGATCAACTGTCCAAATTTTAAGATCGGATAAGAAACACCCAAGTTATAGTCTCTGAGATCTGCGTGTTCATACAGACGGACGGACGGCCGGAGAGACGGACATTGCTATATCGACTCGACTGTTGATCCTTATAAAGAATATATTACTTTGTGGGGTCGGAGATGCTTCCTTCGGCCTGTTACATACATTTGCACAAAACCATTATACCATTTTTACCCATTTTCTATGGGTTCAGGGTATATACAAATATTCTCATATTGATCTCATTTCTATCAGCAGCCGCAAGCATTTTCTGTATGCATAAATATGCGAGCACATGTGTGAGAAAGGGATGGCATGATAATCGACGCGAGCGTCAATATGTTTTTGTGTACATTCTGCGAAGCCCCACTACCAGCGATTGCGTGTTTCCCGTGTTTGTCGGCAGAGGGCGCTTGCAGAGCTGCTCGCATTTTAGTGCAAATCTGTTTAAAGGGGAGTTTGCCAATAATAATAGAATATATTTAATAACTGGGTTCAGGGTATATCGTAGTCGAGTTCACTCGACTATACCACTCTTACTTGTTTTACTACTATCTTTTATACTATTTTGCGACGATCAGTTCAAAATATATTGAGAATGTCATTAACTGGGAAACAGTCGTTTATCTCTCTTTTTCCGATCAGCTAAAAATTTCACCAAAACCTCTATTTTTATTTTGTTACATTTTTAGAAAAACAATTTTTCAACTATCTACTCGAATACGGATTATTATAGAATTAGTGTTATACCAAATCTCAGCATGCTTTTCTACATACATTTGTGTTATAAATGTAATTTTGTTTAATAAATTGTTCAGTAGCCTTTAAAAATACGTTTTTCTTAAATTTTATTTAACAAATTTTACTTTAAAAATGTCTTTGACATTAATATCGGACACAATGTCCTTTACATATTTGGATTTGCTTTTAAACATTTTAATAGAAGATACTAAAGAATTTGAAAAGGAATTTTATACCAAAATGACCTTTATACGCGAACAGGATATGGAATGCTCAAAGAATATGGAAGAAGTGAGCCTTCAGACTAAATTTTACGAATATATACTTGAACTCTAACCGCCTGCAGCTTGGTTCGATTGAACACTTTGTAGAATCAATGAAGAAATGTCTTCTCCAAACTGAGCTTGAATTGGGGGAATACGAAGCATCTTTGCTCCAAGCAGAACAATTCATTTCGCTACTTGAGGCACAAACCAACCACTTTTCGCTGAACGAACAATTTGCTAATCTTATTACTAGCAACTATCGGGACCTTTTGATGCTACTTTTATCGGCAGATCGTTCTGCCGCACAATGCAACATTCTAAGGAAAGAGATCGATCTGTATAACAATGTGGTCTCCAAACATTTCGCAGCACCTAAATTGGTAAGAAATTGTAAGAGCAGTTTACCCAATAAATTAAGTTTATTTTCACAGATTATCAAGATTATGGATTATCATGTAAAGACTCTTAAGTCAATGGATGAACAATTTAATCAATTACAATGCATGGCCGACAATGTGGCCAGTAGTTATGATCAAATAACTAAACAACTCAAAATAAGTAGCCTGAGCAATAAATGCACATGCGATATGGCTAAAGTAGTTAATGGTAAATTCAACATTTCCGACTGTTTACAGCATAATTTTAATGTATTTAAAAAATAACAAATTATATAATGAATATGATACATATGTATGTAAATGCAAATCAAGTTCCACTTTGTTCTTAATAATGTACAGATAAGAATGATGTATGGTTTGTATTGTGATGTATATTATTTAGAGTCGCGGAAAAAGAGCACATCATCGGCAATGATGCTGGTGCTTGTCTTTTGATTGCCCTGCTGATCGGTGATCTCGCCATATGTAATCTTGCCCTGAACCATGGTGCGTTGGCCTTTCTTCAGGTACTCCATCACTGTATCGCGCAAATTGGGCTTGAAGACCACCACGCGATGCCAGTCGGTGCGTTGAGCCCAATCACCGTTTTCATATCTGTACGCACAATAAGCGAAAATGTAACGAAAATCCTTTTTCAACTATATTATAGATATCAACTAACTTGTAGTTTGTGTGTGTGGCCACCGAGAATGTTACAACCGGATGCTCCTGTGAACCGCGCAACTGCGGATCGGCACCCACACGCCCCAAGACTGTCACATTGTTGACAGCTACATATTAAATTGATAAATGACAAATTATTAATTATAAATAGATATGAAAATATTTAACACGCACTTTTTTCAATTTTGGCGGGTGCGCCTCCCGTTGTACTGGCAGCACCGCGTGCCGGTGAATTCCAAAGTAAATTCAAGGCAGGCTTAAGCTAACAATACATTAATTATTTTATTAATATATACATGATTTTTTGGGGCTATGGTAATGTTAAACTTACAATGCGTTTACTTTGTTGCATCATTTTCTTGGCGTGTTTGAGTAGCGGCAACGCGATTTTAATTTTGCAAACAGCTGTTTTGGCTCTGATGCAGCCAACTTAATTACATTTTCTAATGCTTATGGCGCTCTCTGTTGTACATTTTACAAGGTTTCGACTATTCGATAATTTATTGACGAAATTTATTCACTTGCGGTCATGTTTTTTGAAAATAAAACTAATAAGACAACCAAATTGTCATTTCAAAAATATAGTAAATACATTAGTATTTACATTCAATATTTTCCATGCCATGTGATATGCTTAACACTAACCTGGTTATTGCACGGGAAGTGGTGAATAAATACAGCGACTGATGAACGCACTCTGTTGAAATAGAGCGAGCTCTGTCGGAAGTTTTTGGAACTTATATTAACAAAAGCTACTTGCTACGAAACTTTTCCACTGTATTGGATTGGATATATTTCTTTAAGAGGTAGGCAAATTGCTGCTTTCTACATGAGATTTATTTAGTACACTTAACAGACGACGGTGGCGCTTATGTGATTGAAATTAATATTTCTGTCTTTTCACATTTAAAAGTGTCTGTAAAATGCAAGGCATTCAAAAACAGAATATCAATTATATAAGTATAAAAACAAACAAGAAGAATCCAATTATTGAAATTATTTAAAAGAGTTCAAATTCTATAACAATAACAGTAATTCTCAAAAATAAGAATTTTAGTTTTAAAGTCCATTGGAAATTCTGTTAGCTGTAATTTATGATTGACCAGATTATTCAATGAATTTATTAAATAACGAACTGCTTAAATATACGCATAATGACCAAAATGTTTCATTTTTCAGACTACTATCATACTCAGCAAAAAAAAAAAGATTTAAAGATGTCTAAAACAATTACAAAAATACTGTACAATATACCCAGCACTTCATGCTTCAATTTCAATTTCTATTGAAAACTACATGCCAGCGAGTAAACACGAACGCAAATCGGAACAGGATGTACGATCGACGATTGCTTTCGTTTATGGCCGAAGCTGAATCTACGAACGGCCATTACGCGACTCCATTTTGTGTCTCTCAAGCAATTGACAAGATGTCAAGGCCTCGCAGAGATTTCTTAGCAGCTAAAAAGCAATAGGCGTTGCGCTCAGCTGAAATGAAACTGATACAAAACGGAAGAGTAATCTCACTACCTTTATTTATATAAAATATATATATGTGTGCACACATACTTGTAATTCGCTTGTGATACTGCAACAACACCATCAGCATCAGTCCGATTAGAAGCACCAGAACAATAACAACAAAAACCTCTATACAACTCTACGAATTTGCATTCAAATTCAGGCGATGACGACAGCCATCCGACAACGCCGGACGGGCGACAATGGTGTTGTTGTTGTCGATGTCGATTGTTGGTGCATGGCTGGTGCCCCAAGAATATGGCCAGCCCTAGCTCCGGTCGCAGAGTCTTGAAGCTATTTCAATGGTGCGTCACAACAGCTATTCTATAAGGTACTACTACAGTTATAGATAACTTGGTCACAAGCAGTTTACAATGCATGCTCAACTCAAAATCAGAAGAATAATTGATATTCAATTCAGTTACAATTTACTTTACTTTTTTATTTTTTTTAAATCTAATATTTCTAAAACATAATTGGAGATTTTTAGATTTCAATTTTAAATCATATATAGCTGTCCCAATAATAGATTTCTACAACATACTTTAAAAATTCTTCTAAATAAATACGTACATACATACCGAGTCGGTACAATATATGTTTTTATATAGCAATCTCCTAGATTTTGAGTCTTGTGAGCAGTAGTAAATTGGTTCCTAGTTGCTTACAATTAAGTATATTATCAATTTTGATTATATTTAGTTAAAAAGTTCCATATTTACTAACTAGAGATATTATATAATTTTGCTTTATCCATTTCTTCCTATACATATTTTGTAGCGTATACTTATCCCCAGTGTAGCCCCAATCTATGGCATTATTCATGCTGTCGTTTTTGAGTGCTGTCGTCGTCGTCGTCGTCGTCGGTCGGTCGGTCGCCTCCTCTTACCTCACCTCGTCCCGTCTCACCATTTGCCGTCGTTTGCTGGCGTTGTTTCCAGCGCGCGTGTAGCTAAGCATTTGTATTTGTCTGTATGTGTGTGTGCTTATGTATCTGTGTGGGTTGCGTATCTGTATCTGCTATGGCTATGGCTATGGCTCCGGCTGTTCGCTGTTGCGATACTAACGAACGAACGTCCCAAATGTCGACGTTGCTGCTGCTCTTTGTATATTTTAAGTTTGTATGGCAAACGGGGAGAGGAGGAAGTAAGCTGGTTGTTGGCTGCTGAAGTGGTTGCTGCTGGCTGAGCTTCTCGAGGACGTTCATCGTTCGTTCGTTCGATTCGTTTCGTTCGTTCATTTCGTATCGTTTCGTTGCGTTTCGTTTGTTGTTGGTTTGTTTGTGCGTTTGCGTGCCAAACCAACAGCAAAAGCAACGAAAACTCATATTCATTTTATAGTGAAACTCAACTCAACGCAGCTTAAGCTTAATGTATGACAGCAGCAGCAACAGCAGCAGCATTCCGCCAACTGGCAACTTGAATGTTGTTGCTGTTACTGCTTGGTTGGTTTGTTGGTTGCTTGGCTGCTTTGAATGCTTCGCCTTCGCCTGCGCGAAGGTTTTTGAAAAACGCGCGCAGCTGTTATTGCGATTGGGTAACGTTAGCCAAAGGGACCCACCTAAACTATAGCAATATTTCTTGGCTAGCCCAGCTAGTTACCATTTAAGAAATTAACATTTGACATAAGAGTAAAAAAAAGCACTTCACAATCAATGCATAAGAGGAACCCTTAAATATCAAATAGAACCCTTACTTCGTAAACTAAAAATGGCATCAAAAATCATAGAGAGTTTTGCTTGCATCTGACTCTGAAGCTGACTGCGCACATTTTACTGAATTTAACAGAGGAACAGAAACTGAAACTCAACCAAACGAATGTTCGCATTAAAGTTTATTTCGAAACCATCTCACTGGCGGCAACAGCAGCAGCAGCAAAAAAAAAAAAGACCCAACAGCAACGCAAATGAAAAACGCCAACGAACAACGAACGAGCCAACGAGCGCACAGAAAGCAGCACACAACAACAGCAGCAACAACAAGAAAGAAAACAGAAAGAAAAAAAATCAAGTAAATTACGACAAGCAAAGAGGCAGCAGCAGCAGCAGCAGAAGCGGCAGCAGAGGCAAAAGCAGCGGCAGCAGCAACGTTGAAAGAAAACAAGAAACTTCGCCGCAGCAGCAACGAATGTGGGGAGCAAAGCGACTGAATTATAGCGAGAGTGGGAGCGGAGGCAGTGGGAGGAGAGAGGAAAGCAGCCGCACAAAGTGTGTGACTGTGTGAGTGTCTGTATGTGTGTGGCAGTGCATGTGTGTGTGTGTGTATGTATGTGTATGTGTGTAAGTGTTTGTGCGGTGGGGCGAAGGTGAAGCATGCGATGGCGTTGGCTGGTAGTATAACGTCAGGCAAGACGACGACGACGACGACGACAACGACAACGATGAAAAAACCCAGCAACGAACGAACACCAGTGCCAGCAAAAATTTATAATAAAAGCAGCAGCAACAACAACGACAACGACAGCAGCAAACGTTGAAGGCAACAACGATGGTGATGCTTGCAACTGCGACCAGCACCAGCACCATGCCAAGCTATTCCAACCAGCCATTCAACTATCCAACAAGCAAGCAACTGGCCCTAGCTAAGGCTCTCAAGCTGATGCTAAAGCTGCCATCAAAAGAAAAGCATCAAAGCTCATCTGTATACCCTTTAGATAGCCTTGGTAGATATTTCAGTAAGCATGTATTAAAAGACTAGGGTTCAACAAAGACCTTTAGATCAAGAACATTGTAGATTTTATTACAAACTTTATGAAAATATTTCATTTAATAATAAACATTAAGATGAAAATCCAAGTCTGAATAATCATACAATGTTAAGATAATTGTAAATGTTTATAATGAATTGTTCGAGCAACAAATTGAGATGAAGCTTTCTATTAGAAGTTCGAGAACTTTTAAATCGATCAAATCAAAAATACTTTAACCTAATTATAATTAAAAACATATATTAAACAGTAGATATCTCAATTAATTTTATTACAATCATTAAAATTGAATACCAATTTGGTTATTATTTAGATCTCATTAACAATATAAAATGTAGACTTTGAGCAACAACAACCACTTTTATATTTGTTAATTATATGAATTCGAGAAAGATTTATTTAAATTGGTTTGAAAGATCATCATCTTATGCATCAATACTGATCAGTCAACAGTGTCGTATTTCAGTTTATAATTAGTATGTACTCTAAGCAAGGGTATACAAAATGAAACAGCGAACGTCGTCAGAGTCAGAGTCATCGTATTCGTTTTCAGAGTCGTCGTCGTCGTCGTCACTGCGTACTCTGAGCACACACAGAGAACACAGTACCGACAGTGACCGAACATTAAAGTTGAAGTAAAGTTGGAATTTGTGCCTTGGCCCTCGCTCCGCCTAGCCTCCCATGCCCTCCTTTTGTAATCAGAATAAACGAATATTCGTATAAGCGATGCACAGTGGTGCAAAAGGCAACCGACGTGGGGATTTACAGAATACGATTATTAGACTTTAATGACCGGACCTTTCCATTAGATATTTTTCATTTTCTAAGCGCAAATGGTACTCGAAATGTAGTATTGTTAAAAAGTCTATGGTAACTTCTAGTATACTATGTGAATACGGCAAGCATACAGAATATTTATATATATTTATATACTATACTTCTATCAATAATTTTATATTTTACATTCATCTTTGTATTGCATTTACTTAATTATCTGAGTGCATCTGTTTAATTTCCAATAAGTACAAACAAGTACATTTAGATAAAGGTGATAATAATTATATTGTACCTATATACCTAATCAGTTCATAGCACTGGATACTATGTTCGTAACACAGCCACCTCCATATAGTATATTGGAATCGTGAACTCCGACTTCCTTAGTGACTGGTTTATGGTTTAGATAGGTTGGTGAATGGTTTAGATAATTCATCTTCCGGGAATTGCTGGATGATGTTTAAAAATGTGAATATTTTATGATGTTATAAGGAGCTATCCCTAAACCTAATCACTTAGTTCCACTGTTCTCTCCAATCATTCAACCTTACCAAGCAGCAGGGCAAAACACAAATGTCAAGACGAACGAGCGAACCGAACAAACGCAACTCTGTCGACAACGACGACGATGATGATGATGATGACGATGGAAACGCCAAGGAGTGGGCGGCATCCCAAGTGTTGCAGTGCTAGTGCCGGTTTGCCAACCAGGAGTTGAGTGCGAGACCTAAAAATATTCCCTCCAGCCACCCCTCCCCCTTGAAACGCCCCACAGTCAAATTCAGTACGATAAAGGGAATGCCACACCACTGTGACAATACATTTGCTAGAGCTGGCCCCCAAATGTCAGAGCTATGTAGCCTGGATAGTCGTTCTCGGTCGACGTCGTCGTCGTCGTCGTCGTCGTCGTCGTCATCGTAGAAGCGTCGCACATGGTCACATACCACAGAACTTAGCGCACTGTGCTGGAGCCCTGAGTCAGAACCTGCAACTCGACAACACCAACAACAGTAAAAGCAATAACAACAGCAACTTGAACAACAACACCGATTGTCGATTGTCGGTCCGCTCTTATTCCTTCGATTTTGCGCCGCGACGCGGCTGCTTCATTTGCTTTAGTGCCGACCCAACACTGGCACCAGCACCATCCAGCACTCTGGGTTCTGGCTTTGGCTTTGGCTCTGGCTCTGGCTCTTAGTTCGTTGTTTCAATTTTGTTGCCTTTGCTTGCTTCGCTCCCATTTGCAGCGTCAGTTTCTGAAATTCTGGGCTTGGGGCTTTGGCACTGACATCGGCTCGAGCTCCAACTCTATGGTTGCGGCTGGTGCCGTCTGCTGCTGGCTGGTTTGTTGGTTCTGGTTCTCAAGCGAGCACATGGCCAACGACGATGGAGGCAACGGCAACGTTGACGTCGACGACTACGACGACGACCAGTTGCCATTTGCGCAACGCAACCAAGAAAAAAAAACCCCAACAGCAACATCGATTGATGTGTGTGTACAGAAATAGTTGCCTCAGACTTGGTCGGGCACATGACTAAATGAGTGGGTGGTACGGGAATAACTAACATATTTGGGCTAACAATATATATAGAGCAGCTCTACTATATGTCATATACAATACAAAATAAACTTGCAATTTGGTTTAAGAATAGATAAGGATGATCAGGTGGAATAGTGACATTGTTAATTAAAAAAACCTACCATCACACATCTTCATATATACGTAAAGTATATATATATACGTATTAAATCAATACGATTTAAGCCGTTATAATGATTGTACAGATCATTATAAATGTAATTTTATTTACAGACAGACTTTGCTTATTATTCAAGCATAGGTAAACGAAGGGCCACCAGGTACTATCTTTTAATGTTTATATCGATTCTATCTTGTATTTGGGCCAAACTTTGTCTTTTCTAAAGAAACACAAGGTTCCAATAATCTTCAATTGGATCATATCTATATAAGATATAATTAGTTATAGATGAATCTTAGTAAAATCGGGCGAAATTTAAGATTTGATTAATTTAAGACATATAAAAAAATTAGTTTTTTAAACTCTTATTTTCAAATGATTAAAAATTCAAACTATTATTGTTGTTGTAACCCATTTAGTGCCAATGCAATCACCCCAATTTTAGTGAGTTATATTCCCACAGCTTTGAATGCTTTCCCGGTGTACGTGCGTCCCACTTAAAAGTGCGTTTAAATGGGGCCCCGCGATTTCGGTTGAAACAATGCCAAGTCAACGGCGCACATCTTTGGGGACCTTCCCATTGCTTTCAGCTTCAGCTTTAGTCGTTGTGTGTCATCAAAACAAACAACAGCGGCGCACAAAGCGCTTTCGAGCACTGGCGAGTGAGAAACAACTGATAAAACCTGAAAACAGAATGCGTCATGCGCCCGAAAAAATATAAAAACCGACTTATGGCGAATGTGCGAATATTTTTGCATGTTGTTTTTGTTTTCATTCTTTACTAGGGTATACGTAACTAAAAAGTTATCGATTGTGATTAGAGCAACGCTGGCTGCTCAGTTTTAGAACTTCGAACGCTCTTGGCCACATCGCAACACATATTGTTTGCAGTGATGGTCAACTATTAGGTGTGCCACGCATCCATTGGGGATGTACCAAGCCATTCCTGGCGAGAGCTAGCAATGCGCCGCAGACTTAGCAGCTGGGAACGATTTCAAGCCATTGGCGCCTGCAGCCATGTTTTCGGCAAACTCTGAAACAGGCACACAGACTAACTACACACATGCCCATGTCTCCACAAGCAAAAAACCTCATTCATTTAGTTTTCGCCGAGCGACACTAACAATAGTTTGTATCAGATGGGGGCGGTCTCTTTACCGACTGTCCTGGCTGTTAGACAGCCTCAACTCATGGCCCCTTGCATAAAAAAAAACCAAAGGAAAGCTACAGACGCATAAAGGGTGCTGCAGCTAACGGGAGCTGTTCACTAGTTGGTTGACGCAATGGAACACCCTCTAAAACGGCACACATTTCAGGCCGTGCCCGCCTGTCTGTCGCTCAGTCGGTCCGTCGGTCCGTCGGTCGGTCGGTCGGTCGCTCACTTTGCTATTCAACGAGACCAACGTGCTGCAGAACGCGGACCGACAAGGACGATGAGCGCGAGAGGGGTTATATTCGTTCGAGGGTGAATGCCGCACTCCCGCCGCACTCCGCTACATCCCGTTTGCCTGACAGCCATCAACCACCCAAAACAGCCACCCACCATCCCACCACCCACTCACTAGTCCGCGCCCGTTCCCTCATCCTCGCCGTTGTCGTTTGTTTGTCACAATAGGGCGAAAGTTTCACTGTAACCGTTATGCGACCCACAGACACCACCGCCCCAGCTCACAGTGTAACCCAAATGTCTGCCATCCCAGCCAAGCCAGTTGCCACTCAACCACCCACCACACGATCTGCCAGCCAGCAACGTCGGCATCGGCATAACGAACACAAACACAGCAACAAACAAACTGCAAAGTTTCAGTAGCAGACGCAGAGATACTCTTAAATTAAAAGCTGAGTTATAGAAAACAGACATTCCTTTATAATACATGTATAAATATTATCGATGGACATCTATTGATAAGTGAATTGTTTATGGAACCTTATGGAATCTTAAATATTAGCTTGAGGTTTCCAGGATAGTTCAACTCAAGATCAGTTTGGTAAAATTAAAATTTTGGAGCTATTTTGGCTATTTCTAGTTACACATCAAAACCCAAGTCTATCTATATATAATATACTTTTTCCATACGGCATTTTTTATAAACTACATCGTTGCCAACAAAGAAATAGTATCGAGTTATATTTTTTAATTTTTTAGTGATTAAATTATATTGTGAATGCCCTAAAAGTTAATAAAAAATATTTCGGATTACTACAACCTTGTATATATAATTATTATCAATGTATATTTTCATTTTGTTTATTTGAGCATTAAATGTAACAAACGTGAAGATAATTCGTGTACAGCTGTTTTACTTATTTCATGGCTATAGTGTATAAAAACTTGCTCTGAAATACGATGGACTATACATACAGCTATAGTAAACACACACACATACACATACCTAGCATTAAGCTTTCATGCATGTATTTGTATTTGTGTGTGTGTATGTTCGAAACTTTTATTGTCAGCACAAACAGACACACGTACACACGTACACACATACACACACATATACACACACACACACACACACACACAAACACACACAGACACACACACAAACATACACGCTGTATGTTGCCTCCATGCTCGAGCGAAGGATAAAATGCTGCAAATTCACGGCAACAACAACAACAATGGCAGCAGCAACAACAACGTACCTCGGCAACGGGGCACACGATACGTATACGTATCCATCAGATGGAAAAGGCATCGAGCAGCATGCTGAAATAATGAAGCAGCAAGGACTCGACTCGATTCGATTCGAGGCAGCCAGAATTGCTGGCAGTCGACTTTGCTTTGGCTTGGCTGCTTTGGCTTGGCTTGGCCTGGCCTGGTCTGGTCTCTGGGCCAGAATGAAAACGAAAATGGAAAATGTATTTTGCTCCGTATGGATGGGCAGGGACTGGTGGCGGGGAAGAGAAGCTGTTTTGGGGCTGAAAGGAGCATCTCCGACAAGGATATTGCGCACGAGGACAGGATGGCTGCCTGGCTGACTCGTGTTGGTGTTGATGATGATTACAGAGATGCGCAGATAGAAGCTGAAGTCAGGCAGGCAGCTCGAGCTATCCAAACTGGCGAATGTGAATCGAGCAAAAAGCGTTTGCTTGCTTCGTTCCTTTCGTTGTTGGAAATGCCAAGTTGTTGTTGTTGTTGTTATTATTGTTCTTGTTGCTATTGTTATTGTTGTTGTTGCTAAAAGTCTAACACGCCAAGAATGTACAACGTTGTTCTTGTTGCTTTTGTCGTTGACGTTGCTGTTGTAATGTGCTTCTCCTACCAAGCGCAGCCTGCTTGCCTTGTTTTTCTACAAACAGAAGCAGAGGAGCAGCAGAAGCAAAGGCGGCAGCAGCTCCTAGTCAAGTCTCTCTGCGTGCGAGTAGCTGAAAGGTCTGCTTGAGCCTTGCTTGGCTTGTGGATGTGGGTTGGCTATAGTATTAGGGTTGGGTTTTTTTTTTTTGAGGGGGGGGGAGGGGGTAAGCCGAATTGCGGGCTAGCACAGAACCAAAGAAAAACGAAAATATATTCCACTACGAAATGTATATTAAATTTCTCGCATTTAAGCCTTGAGTTGTGTGTTTTGAAATTAGAAATCGACTGGCATTGCCAAAGTCAAGGGATTCTTGCCAGCTCACCATCTCAGTGTGTTTTCACAATTAAAGATGCTACGGCATTAATGATTAAATGCATTCAAATTGTCTTGAGCTGTAAGTTGTCGTCCGGCAAATCTTCCAATTGTTAATACAAGTTTTCATGCCTGTTTTGTAATCTTTGAAGTGCAATTAGAACTAATCCTTTACAGATTGTAAAACGTACTTTGTTCAATGTAATAAACTTATACCAGCCTGCTTAAAATTTACTTTAAAAATAATATTGAAATCAATTTTTATCAAATTTGTATCTATTTTTAAAAGTTATAATTAAAAATATATATAGTTTGTAAAAAATATGTTGCAACACAAAATTGATCTACAGAGTTAAGACAGAATTCTTAACAAGTTTGATTTGATCACGAATAAATCGTAAGGAATGTTTATCTAAAAACTTCGAAATTATCGATATTTCAATATTCATAATGTTTAACTAGTATATGTTCATATATGCACAGGTAATAATCGCCTTCTAGATAAAATTAAGTTCTTTTCAGAATTACGTTGTCAGAGTGCATTGATATAGGTTTACAGCTTAAATATTTAAAAACAATACATTTTTAATATATCTCATCGTATAATAGCATTCAAACCTTAATTTGGGTCTCGAACCGAGAACCTCAATTCGTCGTTTAGATAACTCTTTTACCAAAAAGTCGATAAGCTTTAAAGCTAAGCTAATAATTATATTTCTCATAATTCAATATTGCTGTGATATAACAACCTAACCTGTAAAATTGTTTCCCGTCATTTAATCAGAGTAATCAGAGTAATATTTCTCTAAGTGATTGTAATTTATCTTGATTACTCACTTTCGCTAGACCATTTTCCAGTTCGAGTAATGTAATCGCCAAACTTTTCAGATAACTCCCTTCTCGCACTGCAGTCCTTCCTCCCCACTCCACATGTTCGTTATCAATGCAGAGCGGAAAACGTAACTTGACCCACTAATTGGTTTTGCATTGCCCACAAAACGGCGACTTGACCTGCTGAAAGTTTCAGGCGAGAACAGGTGATGGGTTGAAACCTCATAAGGCCAGCAGGCAGGCAGGCACTCAACATACCCCCCACCCCCTTGCACGATGACCATTTCCCGCTGTGCAAAGGTCAGCTCGGGAAACCGCTGGCAGTGTGTGAAATTTTGGTGAGTGAGCCTCAGTGCCCGCTTTGAGGATGTGCAAAATGGAGATGAGTGTGGAGCAGCATGTCGGCGTCTGGCTCAACGAGTGCGTATGTGTATGGGTGACCCAAATACAAACACATACACACACATATAGACACAAACATGGGGGCACGTACATTGAATGGGTCTGTTCATTCAGACAAACCAAAACACTTGGCTGCAAATTTCGCCAGCCACATATCAAAGTGCGTAGAAGAGTTATGCAAATCTGTGAAGTGCAGCGGGAGCCAAAAGCAGTAGCTGGCAAAAGGATTGGTGTCGTTGTTGTTGTGACTGTTGCTGTTTCAGTTTCTGCTATTGTTGTCTGGAGTGTCGCGTCTGGTAACGGCAACTGCAGCAACATAATGCAACACCGACTGGCATCTACGGTGAGAAGTGGGTGGTGACGCTTAATAATCGCCTGGGCAACAACTGGGCAGCAGGGCGTGAATCCTTCAGGACCTCATGGCGACGTTGCCGCGAAGCGAAAGTTTTTCTCTTACAGCAATTTTGATTTTTATGTGTGTGTGTGTGTGTGTATGTTTTTTATGCTGCTCGCCGTGAAAAGTGAAAAACTTTGCAACCCCTTCAACTGTGGCATCGCTGCCAGCTTCGGCGTTGAAGTCGCTGCCAGCCTCGACGCCAGCGTCAGCGTCCTCGTCGTCGTTGGCATCGACATCGTATTTTCAATTTATGGTTTTGTATGCACAGCGCCAAGAGACGTGGCACACACATGAAGCCCGCAGCCGGAGCCGGAGCCGGAGCCGAAGCCGTAGACAGAGCCCAGTGCCAATGCACCCCGTTGTGTTTAGATAGAGGGGGGCTGCGGCGTGGCATTCAGCAGCTGCACGAGTGGTTGGCGTGGGAGGGTTGTAAAGGCTTTGCCTTGACTGACTGAATGCCAGCCAGCCTGCCTGCCTGAGAGTCTGGCTGCTGCTGCTGCTGCTGCCGCTGCTGTGTCGTCTGTTGCTTCGTGCGTTTGCTTTTAATACATTTTTACCAGCTGCTAAACTGAAATTTCTATAACTGGGCACACAGTTGAATATGCCACAACTAGACACACACCCCGAGACCCCAAAACTGTGTGTAGCTGTGTGAATTCGCATCGCATGTGAATTATGACAGACGTTGTTGTTGGCGCAGCAACCGCGAGTGCTGACGCTGACGCTTACGCAGACGCTGACGTTGACGTTAACGTCGCTGTCGCTGTCGCAGTCAACGTTTGTTTTGCATTTTTCATGCTGCCTGCGAAGGCAGCAGACAAGCGGCGACCTTGAACAATTTATTGTTGTTGCTTTTGTTGTTGCCTGCTTTTTATTTATTTATGGTATTTTGTTGGTGCTGCTTGTGGACCCTTGTAATGTATGCATGCCAGGCAGGAGAACAGGCAGTCAGGCAGGCGAGCAGGAGCCAGAGCCGGCAACCTGCCATTCAAAGTCATCAGCAACGTAAAGCATCCCCACCAAAAAGCAGTCAGTCAACCATCCACCAATACACCAATCCATCTATCATTAGTCAATGCTGTTGCTGTTGCTGTTGCTGCTGCTGCTGCTTCTGCTGCTGCTGCCGACGTCGTTGTCGTCATCCTCAGTCAGCAGCGAAAGTGTTACGTTCAATGCTCCCGTCGCAACGTTGGCGCTTTCCCAAAACAGTCGCCGCCTGTTAACAAGTGGTTCTCCCCACCCATCCCTCTGCCTCCTTTTAGCCCATAACCCTACCCTATTACCTTTGCCTTGCGGTTAATCTGTTTATACACTACAACAGCAAAAAAAACAACAACAAAAAGAAGCAATGATAAAAGAAAAGCAAGCCGAAAGAGGAGAAAAAAGAGAACTCACAGCTGTTTTTGGGGAACTGTCGTTTTTATTGCTGAGGCGTGCGGTTTGTGGCTGTTCTTTTAATTAGGCGTGAAAAACTCTCAATGAATGTTGGCTCAAGTAACTGTTGTAGGTGTGTGAATGGAGTCACGAGTGGACACGCTAATGACTGGGAGAAGGAACGGATCGGAGAGTAGAGAAGTCAAGGTCAGTAAAATAGGAACTTGGAGCTTATCTGACAACTTCATAACTGGGTAACTTGTTGAATGAAGCGAATGTTGTTTCGCGAGCAAATCTCAAATCGACCTGTCAACAGTTATCAGCAATTGTGACGTGTAGCGGTGTCCTTCACAACATTCGCTCTCGAACGTCCAAAAAGATGAATCATTAAAATTATAGCTCCATGAAATACTGTTGACTTATCGGAAATTAGTTTTTTTTAAAACTTTGTTGCTATCAATAAATTGATTCAAATTACTTTGAATTATTCTATGTTATTGTCAATACTGAAATTATATTTATCATTTCGAATCTTTCGCGGGTAAATTTTGGGATATTGACAAAGTTTCGAAAGTTGCTTATTGCTTATGACAAGTAAAAACTTGAAACGTTTTCAATATCAATTTCAATAAAAGCCAATTATTGTAAAATTCATTAATTTTAAATCGAAAAAAAAAACTCTAAGACAAATACCGCATTGAAAAAAAATCGAGTTTGTAACTACAAATTTAAATTTACACAAAATGTTGTAATAATTACTAATATCGCCAATACCGAATAGACAACATGATAATTAACAGCATCATTAATAGTCCAAGATGAACACAGACCGAGGTATATCCACAAATGAGAGAACATGTGCATATGTTCTTATATTTGAAGCTGTTATGTAAGTGCCAATAACATTCGGCTAAAAATCATATTAATAACCTGATATAATAAAATACAAATAATACATGTTTTTAATAAGTATTCCTCACTTTTTCACAAAACAGTGTTATTAGTGCTGTGATTTCAAATGATATCCGTAATTTATATCAAAAAATTATAAAGTAAAATTTAATATGCTCGCTAACTGTTAAAAATATTGGCAAATATAATATTTTCTTTCATATTATTTTCCCATTTTCAAGTTAATATTATTAAAGTAGCATTTCTTAATCTAAATATAATGGCAACTTGTGTCAGCTAATCAATATGTAAAAGTTGTCTTAAATAAATAGCTGGCATGCGCACACATCCTCTTAAATGACATAATTAAATAAAGTTTGTAACTACGTTGCATTAAAATCATCGGCAGTTGTAGAATTCATCAGTTTCTATAGCAATACTACCATTTCAAATGTTATGAGTATAATCCCCAGAATCAGCTTTCAGTTTGGGACCTAGGCCGCAAACTGGCGTCCAAATTCTCCTTGCGCTCAATATTTTATATGCATATGCACGTGTATGTACATGTGCATGTTTATTACTGTATCTGTGTAACTGTAGATGTAGCTGTATGCTACAGCAGTGTCTGTATCTGTATCTGTATTTGCATTTACGTCAACACACGTTAGTGTTGACCATCGTAGTACTACGCTACGTATACGTAACATGCAACTATTTAGTTTCATCGAGAGTCGCCACAACGACTGCTGTCCCCCTTGGCTTCACCTTCCGTCCCCATACGCCCCTTTCGCTGCAACTTCTACTTTATGCTACCCTCACTGGCTACCATCCTGCCCCACTTGCCCCTTTTTTACTGGTGACCAGTGGATAAACTACACAACACATGGCATTCTACTTAGTTGGCGCCGAACTGAGTTCAAAGCACAGACGACGACGCTGCTGCTGATGGAGTTGATTTTCGTCGTACTCTCCCCCCACCTCACATTTTCAGTCTAACGCTCCGGCAATCAGTGCTGACCAGAGCTTTGACACTGGTTATATATTGCAATAAGTGCGCCGCCAGCTGAATATGGTATCTGGACTCAGGATTTCTGATTTTCTAGATGCTTCTCTAACAGGGTCGCCGCTAGTGCTAGCATTTGTAAAGTAATATTATTGGAGTGCCTTGTTGCGTAGTCGTTGCCATGACAACATACGTAGAAGCCCTGAACAGGCAATAATGTTAATGTGGTAAATTTGGAAACATTCTCATATCTACTATTCCTCTGGTATATCTGAAATGAAATCTGCAAACTCACACTCGTAAATCTTAACTGTTTAGTACGATTTTATTTGTAATGAGCATATTTAATCGCATATATATAGCAATTATGTTTAGCAGATATAATAATGTTATATAACTTACTACATTTTTAGTATTCAGAAAATTTTCAAAATCTTTATCTTCGATTACAAATGACTTAAGAAACATGTGTTTAACAATTTTACACAAATAAAGCTTCTTTTATTATTTCAATCATTATTATTTTATTATTCCTGTTTTAATTTATTATTAACTTTATTAACTATTAAATCTAATATCTGCTGAATAACTTAGAGCTACAGAGCTGTAAATTCGCAGTTCGAAATTCAAACCATGATCACTACAGATAGGAAACTCTATAAGACTTCATTTACCAATTACGTAACATTATTCATTTTTATTAATTTTTTTTTTTTTCATCACAAAATTTTGTTTTGGAAAACAAAAATTGTAATGTTAACTAAAAATTAATTGATTCAATTTGTTTTCAATTTATTTTTCAAACATAAAAAAAATCAAATGTATACACAACCAGCATTTCGCAATCTACAAAGGAACTATCCATCTTTCCAGACCCACGATATGAATTCATGTGGTTCTTAGTACAATCCAAGCTTAAAATCTAAAGATTTATTTCCACATCAAGTGCCGTCCACATCAAGTCTATTTGCTCCCCAATCGATCAGAGTGTTGTAAAGCCTTCCAGTTTTAGAAATTTAAGTTCTCAAACTAAAATAGAATACCATATTTAGAACCCAACCCTAAGCTCTTTATTCTGCACATACTCCCTGTCATTTTCCAACACTATTCGTATACTTATTATGTAGCATGGGTAACAATGGCTCTACCTTTACCCCCAATCCATGTTCCTGTCCCGTTCCCGGTCCCCCGTCTCCCATCTTACTGACAGTTCAATTGTGGCGCCGTTGACGTCGCCGGGCGCACACACAGCACAACAGGGCACACACACACAATGGCACACACACACAACCATTTAAACTAGACGAACGAACGAGACGAGACGAGAAATTTATGCGGCTCCAACTCAACCCAAAATCGCCCGTCCGCACGGCACAAACTGAACAGAACCCAACCCAACCCAAATCCAAAATCCAAACCCAAGCCCAAACCAAGCTAGAGCCAAAAGCAATGTGAACTAAAACCATCCAGACCCAGAGCCACTGCCACTGCTATAGAGCTATAGAGCATCATGCCGTTGCTCATGCTCATGCAACCACCCAAAATAACACCCAGTCGTACTGGCAGGGCACATGGCCCATCGTACACCCCATTGCCATTTCATTATTTGTATGGACCGATGTTGCCGAACCGTCGAAACAGCAAACGAAGCGTCGCAACGACACACCGACGAAGCGACGAGTCGACTGCCGAAGCGACTGTCGGGCTGTCAGACAGTTGCCTCCGCTCAACGTACTTTGGGTGGGTTTTTGTGCTGTAGCTGCTGTGTGTATGGCGTGTGCATGTGTGTGTATATATATATGTATAAATATATACGTGTATATACTGTGTTTGTGTGTTTGGCTGATGTCGTAGTCAGATAGATTAAATCGATGGAAATGTAGGACTGTATACACATACACATACACATACACACACACACACTAAAGATACACACAGCCAGTCATCTAACGAACGAATGCGCCTTGTTGTTGCTGCTGCTGTTGTTGCTGCGGCAAAATACAACAACAGCCAGCCAACGCATCAAAGCACCAGCAGCAGCAACAGAAATAGCACCAGAGGCTTATCAATCGAGAGGGTGACTAAGCTTAATTACTATTTAAATTTCTAATTTTAAATTAAAATATAATTCTGGCAAATATATTTAATATATATTTTATACTAAAGATAATATTATGGGTTAAAGAACTATCTGGGAACATAAAAGTAAACCAAACAGATTACATATTATATTTTTATAATTTTATTTTTTTTATAATGATTAAAGGATATTCTTTTTACTATTTTAAAATTTTGAGCTTGAATATATTTCAAACTAACTATTGAACTGCAAAAGTTGTACATTTTTCATTATGGTTCAGTTAATATCAAATTTACTAAGACTGCTTAAAGAGATATATTCTCTTAAATTAATTCGAAATGTTTTAAATTTATACTAATGCAGAAGAAAATTTTAAATCAATTGTATCGAAAGCAGCTCTCATTTTATATGATATTAAAAGTTAATAAGCTACATTTCTAGTCATCCCAGGGGCATAAATAAAATCATCAGAAAAATGATCTACGAATTAAATGTGTATTGCTATGTGACCCCTTTAATTAATACTACGCCTCTGCCTTACCGCATTTTCAGCTTTGTTTGCTTTCATATGCTTACTTATAGATGTATGTGTTTGTATGTGGTAAGTGTGTGTGTATGTGTCATTGTGTGTGTGTGTATGTGTATGGTTATATAAATGCGCATGTACTTGAGTATATCATATAATGCATATACAGTGAAAGCTCTTACAAATGACATGTCTAATAGTTCAAATGAAATCCCTTATACTGCTAGAGGATCATACACCTGGAATCGAGTCCTCCAGCTGGACTTTAATTTCGAATATAGAGTGTGATAATGCTGTAGCGTGTACATCCTTGGGATGTTCACTGTGTGTGTGTGTGTGTTTGTATGGGGTTTGATAAGCCTTAACGTCGAAATAATCAAAGCGCATACCCAAAGCGGCTAAGAGAACTAAGAGAGATGGAAAACTATAGGGTATGAGAATCGCATAGAATGCCTGTGGCAGAGTAATATATCAATAATTGGTAAACAATTTGGCCTTTAGGAAAGAGTTGGCCCAGTAAAATCAAAAAGAATACCTATAAAATAACAACAATTCAAGTTTACAAGTATTATATTAATATGTTGGAATCAAAATGGATTTGTTGAGAGATATAATCATTTAAAATTTTTAATGATGGAATTATACACAAATAAAATTCAAGTTCTCAGCTTAATTTATTGTACAGATATTGAACTAAATCTATCATTGTTCAATAAACTATCAATATAATCCATTCGGTGAAATACTAAACGGTGCTAACATGACTCTATCTATATAAAGCTTAAATAATTCATTAGAAAATTTAAGATTTTGATTATACAAATATTCCTTACTCTAATGATAAGTGAAAGATTTATATTCAAAATATTCTATTCATATTGTCTAGCATTTAATTCACCTAATCCTACTTGTGTTTCAAGTCATTAATTCTACGCCTAGACAACAAGAAGCAGGTGTCATTCTCAACAACGAGAATCCCCATGCGTATCAACTGACAACTCCCTACTTGAAACCAGTTCAAAGTTCCCGCCCAAAAAAGTACGAAATATTGTACATTTGAACTATTTGCGAAACAGCGGCTTAGCCCCTCTTTAGAGCATTTGAACATAGACTGAAATAGAGGCAGAGAGCAGCCTACAGACTCCGTCTTCGACCTTTCGTAGACAAAGCAGAGTCCAAACTGGCAACAACAACGACCACGATGATGACGACGACGCTTCTTCTGCTGCTGCTGCTGCTACCGTTGCTGTTGCTGGTGCCGCTGTTTCTCGTTAATGTTGCTGATACCGTTGTTGCTGTTGCTGTTGCTATTGCTGTTGCTATTGCTGTTGCTATTGCTGTTGCTGCTGGTGATGCTGATGCTGCTACTCTCGGTTCACTGCGGCGATGTTGTAAAAGTTTTGCGCACAAATCAGCAACGAACTTATACACACACACACACACACGCGTATGTGAAAGGATACGCAAAGTGTATGAAATAAAAATACGACAGAAGCAGCAGCATCAGCAACAGCAGCAGCAGCAACAACAGAGCAGCACCAACAACAAATGGCATTTTCAGTGCTTGAAGGCGAACAATGAATGCCACAGCAGCAACGCTAGAGAGCCAACATCGTTAGGGCTTAAACCAGCAGCTACCAAAGTCCACCCCTACCCCGCCCTCTCGTCCTTCTAGCCATAGCCACAGCCCCAGCACCAGCCCCAGCCCCCAACTTGTCTACTCATTGGGGTACCAAACATTGACGCTGCGCTGCGTCGCACATTTTCAATGCGCTCGCCTCGAAACGGTGGAAAATGCGCGTCCGTTGTTAGTCGGAAAACGTCGTCATCCGTCGACGGTTGTTTGGCTGGCTTGGACCAGGTCTGGCCCCGGCCTGCTAGCTACAACTCTGCCTTGGCTTGGCGTTCGTTATGCGCTAACTGCAAATAACACAGCAGCAGCAGCAATAACAACAGCAGCAGCAACAACAACCACAATAGCAACAGCAATTCTCCATTTATATTAAAGCGAACGAGGGAAATTGCACGAATGTGCTCGGCAACTGCTTCGGCTAAAGCACGAGCTCCATTTTTTTTGGGGGGAAGGGGGACGTGAAACGTGGAGCGTGTGCAAAACAAAGAGCCACCCAGTTACCAGCAACAACAATAACAACAGCAACAGCAGTCGCAACAGCAACAGCAGCAGAAACAGCAATAGCAATTTCCCTCTCTGTCTATGTATGTGGCTACTCGCACACAGAGGCACACACGCACACACTTCTGTATGTTTATCTATGTATGTATGTATATATACATATATATAGAAATGTGTGTGTGTGTGTGTGTGTGTGTGTGTATATGAGTGTGTGTGTGTATATATGTCTCTGTGCAATGCCATCACGTCAGCCAAGCAACCAAGCAAGCAAAGCAATCAACAGTCAGTCGGGTCAGGGAATGGGGAATTGCTGTTGTTGTGCATGAGTTTATATACATATATTTATATACATACATATTATACGTGTGTGTGAGTGTGTGTGTGTATGCTTATGTGTGTGTGCTGCTAAGCCGCTGCCAGCCAGCAGCCGCAAGGGCCCCCAAAACCACCGCCACCAGCCACCCACTTTTATCAGTCAGCAAAAGGTCGTTCGGCTATGTGGCTGACTCTGCTGCTCTGTTGCAGCAGCATACGATGATTTGCTAGATGATAATCACAGTCGAGGATTGCGAATGATGATAATAACGACACTGCTGACGATGAAGATGAAGCACCTGTCTTGCGATTGTTGCTTCAATCAACAGTCAAGATCGGTTGGCTCAGCTATGAATGCTCATGTGAAATGATCATTTTCATTAAATACGAGCACTATCTAATCAAAGCACGTATTCGACTAGTTTTCCGATTATTCGGATCGAAATAAATGTAATTTTATTTATATATGCATATGTACTACTGATAGCCACAAATGATAGCTAAGAATCTCAATCCCAATAAATCCATATACATCCTTTATGCTCCAATTCTTTAAACTATGAAACGTATTTCTGGAACATTTGCTATTTTTATTATTCTAGTTTATCTACAACACAGTCTATAAAAATAGACCAAAAATGCTCTAATCGCTCAGCTCTACTTTATTAATGCAGTATTAACATAAAATTATTCATAATGATTCAGAAATTTATTTCTTTATCTAGGACAAAAATAGTTGGTAAATGTAATTAAACTATTTATAAAATAGTCTAAGTGACTCTTGCGATCGCCTGCAAATGCCGGAGATCGATAGACGCTTTAATTTTAAGCTTTGAAAGTCATCGGTAAACATCGATAACTTTTGAATTGTTATCAAGTGTGCGGCATCGATTAAAACCGTTACGCAGCAGCAATCACAATTATCAACTTCATGAAACGAGCAAACGACAAAACTTTGCTTCCCTCCTTTGTTTGTCATGCACTAAAATAGTTAAACTGTCGATGCTAAAAGGCTGGGCAGAAAATTGGGTTGGTCCTATCGGCTCAGCGCCCTACAATATTGTAGGAGCCATGTGGTCGTAGTTTGAGATTGGGTTCGGTCTTGGGTTTGGGTTTGAGTTTAGTAGCTGCGTTGCCGCACGCACGTCTACCAGGCTGCTGATGTGGCCCGCCTGGCAGCTTTCCACGGCGCAACTGAAAATGCGAATCGGAAAACTCACTGGCGGCAGTGGCAGCAGCAGCAACAACAACAGCAGTGACAACCAAAGTGCGCATGTGACAGGGTTGCCGACGAGTTTGAGGCTCGTTTGCACTCTCGGCTCGGCACGAGGGCAACACTGGTTGACTAGCTGGTTGACTGGTTGCTTGGTTGGTCGGTTGGCTGACTGCTTGCCGTTTGTTGGCCTGGTCCAAAGCCATTCAGTACGAACTCTGCACTTCGCACAACAAGACAACACAGCGACACCGACAACGACGACGACGCCAACGTCGCGCGGCCAGCGACCAAAAATACGTAAATTTATGATAAAGCGCCAAAGCAAAGCGAATTACCATCTACTAAAAGAAAAATTCTAGTGCAAAAAAAAAAAAAAAAACAGTCCATATTACAAGATAGTTGCAATAGTTGATAGTTAGAAAGTGCATCCAACATGTGGAGCTGTTGCAACCAATTGCAGCAGCAAAGGCCGCACTGAACCGCCAGCTGCACCTGCTCTCTCCTATCAATATAATAACCACTCAACCAACAACACAAAAAGGCGCCAAAAATCAAAAAGAAATATTTATAATCAAGGCATTAAGGCATTTCCCCCGACTAGCTGCAATGAAAACAATGAAAATGTGGACCGAACCCAACAGCGTGAGTAACCCGATCCTTAGTCAATGATCTTAAATACGTGCATATATGTTTCTATACAGAAATCCTAGCATAGTTTAGTACTACTTTAGTTGCTTTATTCCACTGCTGCTGCTGCTGCTGCTGCTGATGATGATGATGATTATTTTGATGCAGCGATAGTTTGGTTCTTTTGTTTTGATTATTGAGCTTCAACAGCGTTTATGCTTTGTCTGCGCTTCTTCTTTGGCGTGTGTTTACCGGTCGAGGCAATTGAAAAGCCATTTGGGGAATGGCTTGTTAACGAAGGGTGGGTGGGGAGGGGGCTTGGGTCTGCAGGCACGCATCGCGTAGCTATAGCGAGCAAGACACGCATACCATGTGTCGCCGTCGCCGTCGCCGTCGCAGTCAGCGTCGACATCACTATCATGCTGCTCATTCCACCATTCGCCATTCACCATCGCCATCACCATTCACCCATTCTTCATTCCCATGTCGAGAGGCACAATCGAAGCAAATGTAAACAAAAGCCAACGGCAAATATATATATTTTTTCTTTCAACTTGTTTTTGCTGCTGTTCTTCTCAGCAATTAAATGAAAGTTTTTCGATGAGGTGCTGCGACCGTGGAATGCACAAGGGTTGCTGCTGCGGGGCGAGGTAACTAATGGGGGTGGCACCACATTGCAGAAGCCGGCGAGCAAAACAAAAACTGCAAAAATGTCATACGTCGTGCATTGTAATGTGTGTGGGTGGCACGTCACGGAGAGGTAGCCAGTTGGTGTTGTTTTTTGGGTCGGGGTCAGAGGGTGTAGGCTGTGACCGTGCACATATATATACAATATTTACATATGTACATGCATTTTCGTATGCATTTACCACAAACAGTGGCATTTGAATGCTGTAGCTGTTATTGCTACAAAAACGATTAAATTTAACTTTTGCATACTTGCGTGTGACTCTGAAATGTTTGGACTATATACAGATAAACATATTCATTTGCAAACATTTTATATATTTATATGTTTTTTATAGAAATGTATTCATATATTACGCGATTTCTTCACAAAATTACTGTCTTAAACATATGTCATCTTGATACACCTTGTTTGGCTTTCCTGCTTAGCTTACTTACTTACTTCTTTGACGATGCTCATATTAACGGATGTCTTCGATCATTATTCCAAGTTGACATTCTAGTTGTCAGATTTAAGTACAATAACTCTGCTCATCCATGATAAAATTGCACATTTATGGTAGCACCTTCCCAGAACAACACTCTCTCTTGCCAAAAAAAATGTTTATATTAGCCTATTTAAATGCTGTCAATCTAATATTTCATATTATTATTTTGTAGTTATAGAAACTTAAATCAAACCTGTTCTTTACGTGCTTAAGATGTTATTATTTAATGTACTAATTTGTTTAATCGCTGTTTGAATTGATTTATTGGAACAGTCGAAAAAACAGATTGCTAGCGCAAATTTACAAATGGATGATGTTTTGATAATGATTCATAGCTGAATTAAGACAATTGAAAATCGAGCTGAGTTAAGAAATGTTCCCTTAAATCAGATTTGAGTTTGTACGAACTAGAATGATGTTCTATATAACCTTAGCTGCAATAATTTGGTCCAATTTGTAGCTAATCTATATATCGATAAAAAAAAAAAGTTGACATTTATGATAATTCGTCTAATAGAACTCTTGAGTTGACATGCCCTTATCATGTTCAGTAAAAATCACTTCTGTATGTATGTGTGTAATGTAGAAACAAACATATGCCAAAAGTTGAATGAACTTCAGCATGAACAAAGCGGTTAAAGTTGATTAGGAAGTTGACTTGGCTGATTTCTAAAGTGGTCATAAACAAAGATGCCACTTGTCCTTGACACACTGACAGGCAACCACAACAAAAGTGCATACATACATACGTATGTATGTATGTATATATGTATGTAAATATATATGTACATATATTGTAGCAAGCATGACTTGCGCTTGGGCTATTGAACAGCGGCTGTGACTGCGACGGCGACGGCAACTGCGGGAGACGACGCGTCGTCATTTCTCACACCCCACTGGAGATGGAGCACATTTTCATTATCGGTGCCGACTGTGCCGACAGTGCTGGGTCGCTGATGGAAATGCCTCCCGATTTTGCATAGCTTAGGTCAGTTTCCGTGCCATAAAAAACAACCAAACAGCTGCAGCAGCGCAGCCCGTGCCGGCAGCGAAAGAACCCTTTTTTACGCACATAAAAAATATATATTTATATGTATGTGTGTACATACATATTAACGCATTTAACGGTTTTATGTGTATTTACCATTAGGCTTTCAATGGGCAATAATAATGGGGGGCTGCTCTTTGCGGCTGGCCATAATTTATTGGCCACTTGTTTCTAAGCAGCGACAGGCCGTAGCAACCTGCCGCAACAGCAGCAGCAACACACACACCCATACCTATACAAACATATGTATGTATGTACATAGTAGTACAATGAATGAGCCAAGTGAGCAAGCGGCGAGTGTGGAGTGAGTGATGTGGAGAGTGAGTGAGGACTGAATGGCACTCGCTAATAAGCATCAAGAGCAGACACAAAAGGGCAAAAGCAAAAGGCAACAACAACAGCAACAACAACGGCAACGGCAGCGGCAACAGCTGAGACTAGAGAGAGGCCGGTCAGGCAGCACGTGCTAAACACATTTAACGACAACTACAACAACACGAACAACAACAAGAAGAGCAATAACGATAGCGGTGCAAGCGATGGTGGCAGCGACGGCGGGGGAGCACAAAAACGATTAAATTAAAAACCAAAACAAACTAAAGAAACGAGCAGCGACGTCACCGTCGTCGCTGGCGTCGACAGCGACGCTGGCAGTGCCACGCGAGACGATGACAACAACAAGGAGAGATACTCGCACAACATGTTGAGTACACCAAAAAAAAAAATAACAGCAAGAGAAGCAACAACAACAACAACATCGACAACAATAAATGCGCATAATAAACGTCAATTTAAAATGCTAAAAGCTCAGCAGCGACGTCGACAGCGAGCAGCGCAGCCAGCGCCGACGCAGCCGGCGACAATAATAAAAAAAAGGCGAATCGCCAAAAGTTAAGAAGAAAATACAACACACATACAGAAACACACACACACACACACAGTGGGAGACATGTCGACGGCAGCAACCAAAGTGAGCAATAAAAAATAACCCTTTTTCCGGTTTTTTGTTTTGCTTTGCAGTTTCTAATCAAGAGAAAATACATAAAAAGCAAAAATTCCGTTGCGACGGCGGCGACAGCAAAACTGACTGAATGACTCTGAATGACTTTGTTGTCAGGCCGCTGCGACGCCCGCTAATTCCTTTGGCATTTGCCATCCATTCATATGTGTATGTGAGTATGTACACATGTTTACATATATGTATGCCAGTGTGTAAAGCACATATTGCATGCTGACTGACTGAGGATTCCCCCGATCCTTGTTTGCCTAATACGCCTTATCCTTTTGTCTCTTTTGACCTGCTGTGAAAAGATAGATTGAATATGAAACATAGATAGGATCCAAAATGAATTCGGGTAATTGTTGGGATAATTTGCTGATTGAGACTAAGAATTGTAAAAGGTATTTTCATGCTGTGAAAAGACAAGTTTCAATTTAAATTGTAATTAACCTTTTACTTCGTTTCATTTCCGAAATTTTATTTTTTTTTACGAAGTTTTTCTAAACCATACGTTCTGAAAGCAAACGTATCCCCATACGAAAAGTCTGCTGTACAATATTCTGTTCCTCTTACGATAATCATTCAGAACAATCTGTTTCATAAACACAGATATTTTAATACTGATTGCAAGTTGAAAATAATTTATGTACTTACTACGTCTAATAGTAAATATTTCATATCAGCTGTTCTGAGCAATCATAGACTGGGTATGCCCAATCGACCCACGCCGATTACTTGGAACTCACAGCCATAGTAAATAAATTGCGCTGATAGATTAACAACAACTACTACGGCCATAGCCAATACTACAACAATCAGCGGCGAAACTAAATACCAAGAGTAATGAAAACAATAAAAAAAAATCATCTCAGTCAATTTACATAGCGATCAAAACAAAAAAAATACAATAATAATAACCAGACACAGCTGGGCCCCCGTTTCGTGACCGGGTCGCCGACGTCGATGGCGACGGCGACTGCGACAACGACGGAGGCGTCGATACCGATGCCGGTATCATAAATAATTTCGATTTGACTTATATTATTAGCTAAATAAATAAATATGAATGGAAAAAAAACCAAACAAACAACGAGAGGCCGCGGAATGAATGAATCAAAGACAAGCCGGCGCCAGAGACGCCGACGCGGACGCAGACACGGACGCTGCAGTCGACGCCAGCAGCGCTGCTTAGCGTGAGAAAAACCATTCAAATTGTCAAACGAGACCGAACCGACGACACATACATACATAAATATATACGTACATACATACATACATATGTACATACGTAATTTTTTTTCTCTATTAAATGACAATCAAACGGCGCCCAAGCAAGAAAACAGAGACAGAGACAGACACAGACAGATAGAAAATGATTGAGTTGAGGAAAAATGCGATCAAAAAGAATCACTTATAGACTTCTCATATGGCTGTATGGATGTGTGTGTGTTTGTGTGTGTGTGTGAATGTATGTATGTGGAAGTACATATGGGTGTTAGTGGACCTCTTCAGAGTAATGGGTCACCATGAGCAAATGTTGCTTCATCATTTAATTGATGTACAATTTGAAATCGACTCAGACTTGAAGGCTCCTATAATTTAAACAATTTAGCAGCATATGTGCGATATAGTGAGATTTATATGCACATTAGTTACAAAATTACAATATTAGTCCTTTACAGAATTCTGATGGTATTTCTGTTTGTTGGTTTCAATCTCAATGGTCATTCTGTTATGGCTATCGGAGTATTTTCACTTCGAAATACACAATAGCTCATCACGACGTGTTTGAATGTAGCCCAAAAATTATGATCCGTGGTTATCGATACGTGCCCAGCTTGCAGTGTTGCAAATATAACCTCATTTGGTAGCCTTGTTCGCTTTGTGAATGCGCGACGCTTAACAGCTGATGCATTTTTTTTTTATATTGTTGTTGTTGTTGTTGTTGTGGCTGTTGTGCTTGTGCATGATGCCCCTGCAAGGAGCTAACTGTTAACACGCGGCATCGCTGCAACTGCAACTCGTTTCCAGACCCACGCCTCCTTCCTTACCATTTACCATTTACCATTCATATACTTTGGCGCACGAACTCGCGTATCAAAACAAAAAAGGCAACGCCGGCGTCGACGTCGACGTCGCCGTTCTGAGTACAATTAATAAATTATAGGCGGCGCTGACGACGGCGTTGGCAGACATTGTCCAAAAGGCAAAGCAAATCAGCAAGCAGTAAGCAGCCACCCAGCATAGCGTCACGTGTAGTACAAGAGAAAGAGAGAGACTGAGAGTGAGCTAGGGAGAGCAAGTGGAATGGAATGGAATGGCATGGGGCGGGGGAGGTAGGAAGGAGGTGGGGAGGGGGGAACCAAAAGTATGGTAGTGGTGGCGGCACGCGAAACCAGTGATCAAAACAAAAACCGAAAAAACGAATTTATCATTACAATTACAACGAGGCAAAGGCAATAAAATTAATCAGCAATTCAAAAACTGCAAGTGGCTGTCGGGCCGTTGTTGTTGTTGTTGCTGCTGTGGTTGGTTTAATAACCCGAAATAATCGCTGCCAGTGTTCAGAGTAGCAATGCGTCAGCAATGTGCCAGACAGAGATGCATATACGCGCAGAGAGGGCGAGAAGTAGATCAGAGGCAGACATCGTTGTTGATGGCGCTGTCGTCATCATTAAAGCAACATAAAAAGTAATAAATAAATATGAGTGTAAGCATGTTTTATATGTTCGTGTGCGTATGTGTGTGTGTGTGTACATATGTATGTGTGTGAGAACGAACGACCTTCAACTTCCTACCCCTGCTGAGCTATGACGATGACTATGGCTACCTGTCTGTCTGTCTGTCGGCGTCAACGGTGATGTCGCCGTCGCCGTCGCCGTCAGCATCGCTGCCGGTTGACATTGATAGCTTCAACTGTAAACTTATACAAAGCTATAAAAGAGGTCTTGCCAAAGTATGCGAGTGCGAGTGCGAGTGGGATAGCAGCATGTGCAAGTGCAGAGCAATCAGCATAAATTAAAGTCGAATGCAACATGTGACTCTGTGTGTCTGAGATTTTTCGGCTTATGCTGCGCGACGTCGCCGTCTACGTCGCTGGCCTGCTAAATATTTTGCATATGCAAATGGAAACCCACTGCTCACACACACTGTACAGAGTACACACACAGGGAAACGCACACACACTCACATTTATCGGATTGGGAATGCACCTTGCACGACGGCGTCGACGACAACGACAACGTCGCGAATTCGAACTTGTTTGAAGTCTTTTTGTGCCCAAAGAGAGCGCGCACTCGTGAGTGAGTTCGCCGCAACAACAGCAAATGCAAAAGCAACAGCAACAACAAAAGTCGACAGCATGTTGCATGCAATAAGTAGAAAACAAACAAACAACAACAGCAACAACGAACAGCAGGAGGCTGCCAGCAGCATCCACATCTCGTTGCAGGCATCTGCGGCAGCGCCGTAAACAAATTAAACTAATAAGCGCAAAAGGAACAACGAGCGTAATCATAAAGTGTACTGCAAGAAACAGCAAATGCAGCAGCGCCGTCTGCAGCATCGAAGGCAGCAGATGCAGCGACGCGTTGCGTCGCTGTCGCTTGCTGGCTGGCACAGCTTGGACTGTCGAAATCCATTATAACCTCAATCGGCAATCGCATTTCTTCCTTCGAGTGGAGCGCAACATAATACGCTGTGCACACGGACATAAACCACGACGAGAGAGAGCAACAGAAGGCCGCTAGAGTGGGTGGACACATACTCACACACATACGTATATGAATATGGGTGTGTGTGTGTGTCGGTGAGTGTGTGTGTGTGTGTGTGTTTGTGTGTGTGTTTGTGTGTGTGCGACAGTGTAAGTAAGTGCAACAAAGGAACGAAATTGGGAGCTGCACTGCCAACTGTAAAATCATCACAACTGCTCACAACAACAACTCAAAGTCCAGTAAAGTTGTTACTGGTTACCAGCTTTTGCTTTTGGCCATCTCTAATCCGACTGGGGTATGCGGGGTGGCAGGGAATCAGAATGGGAATGGAACAGAATTAGAAATTAAAACAGAGGGACAATAACAGAGAACTACTAATGAGGATCAGGATGCTGTAAATTAAGCTTAAAGTTAGTATGCTTTTAATAGATAGTAGTAGAAGAAGATAGTGGCTAGTAGTTATGCCAAAGACTAGGAGAAAGAGATTAAGAATTATATACAATATGTAATAATATGTAATAATGTTATAATTCAAACGGAATATGGTTCCTAAGTCAATTTAAATATAGTCCCTTATTCTTAGAATGCATGTGGCATAAATCATTAAGAATAAAAATTGTTGCAAACAAATTAATGTTTGATGGCTAAAAGATAAATTACTTCATAAAACTTCTGGTAACGCTTTAAATATTCATATTAAAACCCTTTAGAAGCTCTGATATGAAATTTAGGAAATGACATCAGATGAGATGCAACCTGTTTTAGGCTTAATAGAATTTACAACAATCAGAGATTCTTTTATAAGAGCTTGAATAGAGCTTATTGCCGATATCATCCCTTTATTAAGGGAATTACAACAGCTGTAGCCATTGAATTTGGGATGATGATGCACCCCTATCGTACTTTCCTTCAAAACCTTGATTGTGATAGCGTTTAACAATTGCACGCGCTCAGAAATAATATAAAAATACACGCTCACCCATTAATATCTATATCGATATACGTAAAGCGTCACCAAATTTTGCAATCAATATAACTTCTGAATTCACATATTCTAACAATATTACTTAAGGATTGTAGTTTATTATAATTTATATTTATTTATTTTATATATGTACTACAATAACTAAATATTGCGAAAATAAATACATTTAAGCTCTGCTAAAAATAGAAGATATTGAATAATAGTGTAATAGAATATAATAAGCTTAATCCCACTGACTTTAATCATTTTTTCGAAGGTCGAAAGATCAATTTCTATTGGCTTCTCTATAATGATGTTCCCAAGCTGTATATTTTTATTCAAAAACATGAAAAATACCAATCGGAACAATAAATACACAGCTGCACCTGATTGCATTTGTCAATGATCTGCAATAATTCCAACTGGAAATGTTATGGCTCTAGCTACAGGCTAACAGGCGCGAGCGATCATTTCAACAGAGTCTCACAATACCCAAACAGCATGGCAAAAATAGCCAGCCGCATACACATTTGTTGTTTTGATGATTTTTACTCAATAGCGTCGAGCGCTGTGCCGAGTCATCCATCAGAGGGGCTGAAACGACAACAACAGACACCGTTACCGCCGACACCGCCCCCGACGTTGATGTCGATGGCGTCGCCGACATCTCCAAAAATAATGCCAGATACAAAACAACAGCAACGGCAGCGGCCAGAGCGAGTGCAAAGCATTAACAGCACAAGGCCAACAGCTGGTCGCTCTGGTATCTGGTCTTTGTTTTTTTTTTTTTTGTTATTGGTTTCTTAAAGTTGAGTCTCGGGTCGTCCGCGTCTGTTGTTGGTTGGCGTTCCACATTCATCTGCGCCGAAACCTGCAGCATTTTTAGTGATATTTTCGAGTAACTAGCACACAACAGCAGCCGAACATGTTCAAAGTTTCTCGGATGCGACGACGAGCAACAACATCAATACACACATCTAACACACATACACACACACACTAGCAAAATATAATACGAAAATACTGCCAAATGCTAGGCTTGCTTGCCACCCCCGCGGCAGAGACCCATTACCCGAACCGGCACTCAACCAGCAGCAGCAGCAGCATCGTCGTCGTCGACGTCGTTCACCAATTTCATTTCAACATGTTTCCAACAGCCTGAGCCAATAGCTGGCAGATCTCGTATCCAGAGTTGCTGCTGCTGCTGCTGCTGCTGCTGCTGCTGAACATCCATTCAAACGAAAAAGTATCTTAAATTTTTGTTTGCTGCTGCCGCCGTTGCCCACACTCCTCGCTCCATGTCCCTCGGCTCGAGCAGCACCCCCGCAACCGTTGCAAGCCCTCGTTGTGCGCTTTGCTCCGTACTTTATAGTCTTACTTTGTTGGTTTTCTACCCACAAGTCTTTCTCTTTTTCGTTGTCGTAGCAGCAAAAAACCGAGGGAAAAAAAGAATTTTTTTATAGGTATTATTTCGTTCCCACATACGCGCAAAGGCAAGCGTCAGTCAGTCAGGCAAGCGATGGCAAGGCATGAGGCATGAGGCAAGAGGCGGAGGCAGAGGCAGACGCAGAAGTAGAGGCAGAGGCCGTGACAGCGTCAGCGCATGTACAGACATACAAGTATAAAACTCGATAGTACGCCAACAAAACGGGGTTGTCAAATGCTCAGGAATTAACTTGGTTTTGTCTATTAGCTCAGATACATCTTAAGACATATCTTAAGTTACAAAATGATAAAGTGCCTTAAGCTAATCGGTAGATAATAATTATTTTACATTCTAATGAAAGTGTTGTTACACATGTGAAAGTGAATAGCGACGACGGCTCTGAGTTCTCTGAGTTCTTAAATGAAAAGAAAAGAAAACTAACTGAAAAACATGTGAGTATGCATAAGTTATCAGTTATAATAGAAACCACATATTCATATACATGAACAACAATAAGGCCAAAATTATAGAATGCCATGAAATTATTAGTCCTTAAAGCAATGTTCATCAATTTAAAAATAAAGAATTAATTAAAATTCACATTTGTATTAAATTCTCAAATAATTCTTCAATGCATAACATATTTTCTAACTATAAAACATTTTGGATAAACATATAAGTAGGAAACAATCTACACCCACAATGCGAGTTCAATGCCGATGGCATTTGGGTTGCTTGACAACCCTGCGCATTTGTATTGATGTAGTTGTTGTTGCTGCTGCTGCTGCTGGTGATGTTATGCCGCCTGTCTGCCAGCCAGCCTGCCTGCCTGTCCCTGGCCCCTGCACCGAAATCTCCCTCACGCTGACAAACCGCCTGACAGCGCACACGATGCGCCGCACAAATATCGTATCGCATTTACTCGGCACTCGTACCAGAGCCAGAGCCAGAGCCACAGCCACAGCCAGCAACGTAGCTATATATTTTTGTAGGTTATGTGTATATAACAGAGGCAGCAGTGTGAGTCAAAAAGCGTTGCGATTGTGGGAGAGGCAGCCGAGCGAACGAACGAACGAATAAACGAACGTCGGTACAACGAAACGAGCTCTGTCTCTCTGTATACGTGCTTGCCTGTCTGTGTGTGTGTGTGTATGTATATATATATATATATACATATATATATATATCTATATATATAGATATATATATATATATATATGCATGTGTGTGTGATGCGAGGGTATGAAGTCTATGTACATACAGTGGAAACTGATTGGCAGCACTGCTGCATGTTATATCAGCAGTTTGTGTACACCGTGGTGGCTCTGGGCGAGTGCTGACTGTATCTCACTGTACATAAAATGTTAAAACTCTGATTATGACGATGACGTTGAACAAGAGACGAGGCAGAGGGCACAGAGCAGAGCCATTGGCAGCAACGACTGCGGCAGAGCGGAGCCAGAGCCAGAGCCCGAGCTGTAGCGCAACACACAAAAAAAGTTTCAAATGGAAATTTTGAATTAATGAACGAAACGAAACGAAATGAACTAAACTGGTTTCATTTGTGCGGTGCTGCGCTGAGCTCAGCTCTGAGTTGTTTTTACCCTCCCCTGCCCACTGTCGATTGATGTTGTTGTTGCTGTGTTTCTGTTATTGCTGCTTTGCTGTTGTGCCGCTTTCTTGCGTTGCTCAGTTAAAAATATTTTCGCCCCGAACGAAAGAGGCTAATTAAGCTAAAGGAATTTCTCTGCAATTTTGTGCCGCGCCACACACAACAGAAAATGAGCTTTGAAAACTTGCTGTCGTCTTTGGCACAGCTGAGCGCAGCTTTTGCTAGTCGAAGTAGGAAGTGAATGCTGTGCCAGAGGCAGAGACAGTGGCAGCGACAGAGAGCGACAGGCATTTTGTTTCAGCAGCGGCGATGTTGGCGACGCAGTTAGAACATGTTGCCTGGCTGATCGGTTTTCTGTTTGATTGCCTTGCCGATGCCGTCGCCGTCGCCGTCGCCGCAAATACTTACGTTTTTCGCCGTACATTTGATTTTGCTTTGTTTTGATTTCGGTTTTTCAAGGCAATCAGGTGTAATATTTTTTTCATTTTGCTACGCGATGATCGCTGTGCGCTTGCGGCTTAGTTCCGATTGAGCGCCTTTTATCTGTGTTTAACTGGCGAAGTCTACGAGTATCTCTGTTATTGTTGCTGCCTGTTGTTTGACTCGCGTAAAGCAATCTAGCAAAGCGGAAATGAACGGAATGGCATCTCAGGCGATCGATCGAGATTGAGATCAAGTGGTTCGCTGTCGAACAAGTGCAGAAACGCTTGGAACGTGTTCTCTATGGGTTCGATTGCCGCTCAAGCTGCGCCAACGTTTGTTTCTGCGCCTCTGCTCTGCGAATACCGCAACTGCTTCCTGTTTGAATGAATGCTCCTCTTATCAGTATGCTTTTCTTTGCACAGGCGTTCAGGTCGGAACTGCTTTGACAGGTTGATGCGAACTCTGTTCGATTGCAATCCGCGAATCGCGTGAAGAACTATCTTCAATAATACTTTAGGAATTTCCAATAATATCTGATTATAGAATTCGCTTATATTATTGTTATATTTATTCACTAAACATATGATAAGCCTTAAATACTTATTGTCCTTTATTGAAATGATTTTCGACTATTACAAACTGAAGTTGTACTTTTTATGCCGAATCATTTGTGTTAAAAGCACGTTTTGCCTTATCAATCATGTGGCTATCATTCATTTTATAGAACTAATCGTATAGCTTAGATTGACGAATTTTTGCTAACATTTCAGATAGGGAGACCCACTTTCTAATCAAGGCAAACTATACGAATCACTCAGACAGTATAATTTTAATATATAATACTGACTGATAAGCAGAATTTCAAATTTATAACTTAAAAAAGTAAATACTGGAATAATAATTGTTATTCTTAAACTCGCAATTGCTACATATATGTTAAAACAGAACATTACAGAATAAAATATGCTGTATATTGTAATACTTTGCTTGGGTCATTGAAATAAATTGAAAGAAGAAATTTGGATGATGAAAAGTTAAAATTAAATTCAGTTTTAAATATATACTACAAAATACTTCTTAGACTTAGGAATATCCTGATTATGGAAGTCAAGTGTTGTGCTAAGACTTTATTATATATTATGATCTGCTTTCCGATTTTAGGTAAAAAATAGAAATCTCAATGTGCAAAAGAACCATCGGTTCCAACCTTTTAAAATCTAAATGCTAAATAAGAATGAAATCAATTAAACTAATTACGCCTGAACTTCAACTAATTGTAAAGTTTTCTTCATTTTGTAGTTACATTTGAATTGAATGTTTTCAATTGAACGCTGTATTCCACTATTGCTTCTAGTCTTTCACTAGTTGGTTGTAAAAAGAGGCAGCTAAACAACAACGAGCCCCATTCAATGGACTTGTAGTTGCACCATGTCCGAGTCGTGATGTGCACAAAAAAATAATATGCAGGATGGTTCCTGGTTGGAGGCAATTGCTTGTGGCGCTGTTGCTGCCACCTGTTTTGTAACACGATCGAGCTTTTTATGCACAACTCCAATTGTTGTTGTTGCTGTTGCTGTTGTTGTTGTTGAAAACCCGTCTAAATCTAAAAATGAAGCAACATGTGTGTGCGTTTGAGAGTGCCGGCATTGCGGCCAGCACCACTCAATGAGGACAGATGTGGGCAAATCGCAGCTGGCAATGGGGAGCAAGGTGTCGGTACGTGCCACAAGACGGGGGACTCGTTAGGGGTTGCCTCCACTGCCTCCAAGTGGGTGCGAATGCTAGCAAAGCAAAAATATTTGCACGACGCAACTCACACACACACACACACAAGTAGACTGAGCGCGTGTGGGCGGTTGCGCAACGCAGCTGCTGCCGTCAACAGCAGCAGCGCCGGCATCGCTTGCATTGAACTCGGAAGTAAACGCAATAGAGAATACTGCGCGAGTGTAAACCAAACCAGTTAGCAACATGCAACATCATAACATATTCAAATCGCCAGCGTCAGCGCCGGCAGCGGCAGAGCGCAGCATCTAGCATCGCGACGCCAACGACAAAAAATATTCGAGCAACGCTGCTTTTACTCTCACGTCAAAAGTTTTGCTGCTCAACGACGTCGTCACGAATTAAACTAAACAACAACCCGACATGGCAAAAAAAAAAAAGAAAAACAACAGAAAAAATTTACGGACAAATCGCAAGGAGCAGAGCTGAAGAGCCGACCGGCAAATACCTTGCTTCATAGTTACCAAACATCCTGAATCGCACATGTTTTCTATTTCGGAATGCTTTGCTTTGTAGTGATAGAAATAATCAATATAGGTTGGATGATATGTAAAGGATTACATATTGAAGAGATTATCTCTACCTTAAAGTTCAATTTAGCTTTAAATAGATTGAGATTGTTATTAGTATTTATCGTTACATTAAAAATTAAAAGAAAAAAACAAAGAAATAATCAAGTACTCAGAAAATTATATTTAGTTAAAAAACAAATTGTCTCAATATCACCCTGAGTTTGGAAGGACATTGAATAACTGCAGGTAATTTCTTTCACTGGTACATATTTAGGAACATATGTACGCTAAACATAAAACATATAATCAAAGGCCATTATTGTATGATATGATTTTTGTCAAAGCATAACAATTTACATATAATTTAACACTAGTATTTTGTTTTGCAATTTCAAAAATCTTTAAGTCTGTATACTCCAAATTTGCTTGATCGTCGTAAATAATGTGTGTTTCCCATATCGAGATATATACTTCTTCAGTTAAATAGTTTTTATTTTTTTGGATTTCATACAACACTTTAAATTCATTCTTACAGTCGAAATTCCCATTCATTGTTTAGCCTAAGGTGACCATGCACTTGTGCAAACTGAAGAACCTCTTTCGCTTGTGGTTTGCCAAAAAGTAATGACATCATGTGAAGCAACGGGCCGCAGCGGCGCACGCATCGATGCCGCAGATACAACGGCATAAAAACAAGAGCGACAAAATACAAATGCCGAGAAATTGGTTCAGGTTCAGGCGACACCCCGTTTGGAGTCCGCATTGCCAGTCGTCGTTTGTCCACAGCTTGCAGAAGAAGTCGATGGTGAAGGCATTGGAGAAGTCAGGCTGGGAGTCAAGACTCAGAGGATGGAGTCGATGACTGGCATCGCAGCTAGCGCCAAGCGCTGACCTTCAATCAAAATTCGGCGAGCGAATTAGAATTGGCGCGCGATTTGCTTTCCGATTGGGTAAATGCAGTTTTTTGGGGCCAAAAGATAAACTGGCCAAACAGAAAAAAAATATAATAAAAAATGTATCGCTGCTCACAGAGCTCATGCAGCAAAGCAGTAAAGCGAACGGCAAAAATGTTTCAAGGCGAAATTCGCACAGCGACAGCTCCGCTGCTGCTGCGGCTGTTGCTGCTGCGTCATGGTAACAACAATAAATACAGCAACAACATTCGCCTGCCAGCCAGCCAGCCAGTCAGTCAGTCAGTTCGTCGCATAAAATAGCACAGAGCGCACACGAAGCGGACGAGCTAAAAACAACAACCAAAAAGTACCTGGCACGGCTACAGCAACGACACCTAACCAGTACAGTGGGGAAAGATCACTCGAAAAATGAAAAAGAACAAGATAATTGCCATTTGCATATGTACTGCAAGCAAGTCTCAGTTCACACTGCCAGTTTAAGATGAGCTCGAATTAACTTTTTGGAATAGCCTATTTTTTTTAAGATTTACCCAATGCTCAGATTCCTCCAAATGAAAATATAGCACATATTCGATAGATAAAATATATATAACAAATAAAAGCTAAAAGAAAAATAAAATCAAGCATCTCCATAATGCAACGAATAGAAGAATCAGTTTCACTGTGCGACGTTGACGACGACGTGCCCAAATGCCCAAGCACTCGCAGATACAGATACAAATGCAGCGAAACTGAGATACAGCTACAACACGCTGAAATAAACAAAAATGTTGAACAAAGCAGCGACGGCAACGGCAACGGCAACGACGGTCTCAGCAGCAACATCAGCCGCCCAACAGCCTCAGTTCGAGTTCAGTTTTAGTTTTCGCAGCGACGGCAACGGCAACAGTGGCGGCAGTTTTCAGTTTTGCTTCTGCTTCCACTTTACGTTGCCTTCGCACATACCACAGCGAAACTCACACAAATCCAACACACACACACATCCATGCGTCAGTCTCTGTTCTCTCAGGGTGTGTGTGTGTGTTTCAGTGTGCGCTGTGGAAATGTACCTTTATATAAACGACGACCCAGCACAACACTACACGAAACCCCAACTGACAAGACTGCCAACACACAAACACAATATACATGCTTATATACACACATTTAATATATGTATATACGTATATAAATATATGTATATATTATATGTGTGTGCGTGTGTAGACAGTTACTCAGCGCTGTGTCAGAGTTGCCATATTGTTCTGAGTTATCATAGCATAGGAATCGAAACTACATAAATAGATAATATAGAAGCAACATATTATTTAACTATTTGTTTACTTAAATAAAGGGTAATAAGATATTAAGCTAGGTTTATATAGCTCACAGAAAATATAGATTTTAAAAATAAATAGATTTATAGACTATTAGGGAAAAAATAATATGTTTTAAATTATTTTTTTCGAATATCAAAACAAGTTATTAAAATCTACAATATTAATACTTCATCAAGAATGTATTTCCCATAGGATATATCATACACAACTCTCTTTGTAAATTTATTGCAGGCGAGATCTTACATTTTTCGATTAACATATGGTTGTTCAGATGGAAAGTAAGAAAAATCAGCTAAAAACAAAAGACGTATCGAATGCATTTCAGTTTTTCTCGCTAGTTATACAATGCAATCGAGAGACTTTCAAATATTGCCTTAAGCGACACCCCGGATCTGGCAACGCTGGCAGCAGTTAAACAACAGCCGCTTGCTGATGCCACTGCCACTCCTACGACCGGCAGCCGGGGCCGTTTGCGTTTGCACAACGTTCGCTGCGATATTGCTTTTGCTATGGGCTTACTGCTGTCACTGCTATTGCTGGCTGTCTTTATTTCACTGAAATTTTCATGCTGGCAATGCTGTCGATTTCGCATACAGCTGGCAATGCCAACAGCCCAAAGTGCTGTCGCCGCTACCCTCCCCGTTCTCTGACGACCGACAAACTCGTTCAATTTCAATGCTTTTTACATAAGTGCGCGTCGTTCGGTTGCCTTGGTGCGAGCAGAGCGACCGTTGTGCTCACTCAGTCGTGCGCTCTGCTGTTTCGTGCTGTTGTATGAGTGTACACACTGTACAGGGGTGCATTTACTAAATGTAGCAGCTACGCTCGCATGTGTATGTGTATGTGAGTGTGTGTGTGTGTGTTTATGTGTGCGACTGTTTGTTTGTGTGTGAGTTTCGTTGCTGGCTTTGCTTGCGTTTGCTGCCTGCTGCCTGCTTCTTGAGCGCTGACCAGTTTATTTGTGATTTTAGCATGGCAGACTGAGGTACACGTCGCTCTCGCAATCGTGTCGAACGCAAACCGATACGAAAAAAATTCGACGTAAATTTCTGACCCCGTACTTGCAGCAGCGCGCGTAATTCAAAGTTATCACAACAACTAACAAATATTCAATTCAAGTAACATTTAAAAGTGTGTGTTGTAATAATTGGTTCAATTAGTTAAATTGGCAACAAAAGTAATTATATATATATAAATTACAGTTTAAAAGTGCATCCAAGAGAACAAATATATTAAGAATTCGTACTAAGTAGTGCCCAAAAATGTCGTTGTCATCTGTTCATTGTGGTGTGGTGAGCCAAGCGGCTGGCTCGAGCCAACTCCTGCTGGCTGCACTGTGAGGACATTAACCAGTGACTGAGATTAAATCAAAGAAATACGGGAAAAAAAAAGAAAAACTGGCAAACAACAACACTAACTTAGTTTCAGGTGTTAGTTGTTGCAACAAAAAATTCAGTTATTTTATTGCCACGGCCATTGGCTATTTTGGTAAATTGGATAAACGCCGTGAACGCGCATCTCTTGAAACGGCCCGGCCGAAAATGTGCACAGAGGTGAGTGTCCATAGATCACAGATCGTGCCACAAACTATGCTGGCTAACCACATAACAAACCAAAACGTATTCGTATCATATGCCTGTCATTTGGGCTAACAGGGATATTTCAATTGCACTGCTAATTGGAACAGCAATTTGGCGGGCTTAATAAATCGCGGTTCTCTAGCTGAAAACTACCTGCCTTAGAAAATGCACACACTTCAACTGAGGTTAATTTTACTGAACAATAGAAATATAATAATGGCAGAGTTAACAAATATATAACATTTCAAAAATATATTAATTTAGATATTATATATTAAAGCTATGCAGTTACTACACAGGTTATGTTATACATTACTTATAAATGGCTCAGAAATTAAACATCTAAACAAATCCAGCTTGAAATATGCTTACCATTTATAAAGTAGAGTTACATATGTTAAAATCCTATCCTAACTAAAATTGATCTTTTAGCGCAAAATGGAGATAATTATCTTATTTTAAATAGTATTCATATTATGGCAACCAACCAGGACTAACTTTGTGACTTAGGCTCAATTTTGAAGGCGCCAAACTCAACCAAAGCTTTTAAGCCAAATAGTTAGCCAAACAATTACGATCGAGTCAAGTCATTAAAGAAATGCAGCGTCGTTCCATGGGTTTATCAGCGCAACATGAACTTGTCTCAAGTTCAGTCTATGAACAGTTGTTGCTGATAACAGATTGTGTTCCCGGGTTGGCCCAACTAAACTAAACTAAACAAATCGCAGCTGACGCTTCATTCATAAGCATACTTTTTGGTGAATCATTCAAGTGGGTCGCACCAACCCACCCCTCCCCCCCCCCCCAGGGTAGCTTTCATATTTTACTGTTGTGGCTCTATGTGTATGTGTATGGCTGTGTGTGTGTGTGTAAGTTGTGTTGTTACACCTTTTACTTAGAAATGCGCGTAAAACTGACTGAAAGCTTCAACATGTGGTTTCAATATGGAATACGCTGTGCCGCCTACACTTATTGGCATTGGTCTGTGCCTCTGCCTGTGCGTGGGGGGGTGGGGGTTGGTTTTTATTCGCTTTGGGTTTGTATTCTATCTATGTCTCTACGAGTATCTGTGTATTTGTGTGTGGCTGGCATGACGAGAAACATTCAGATACTCTTGTGCTGCATATAATGTATGTGCTTGTGTGCGACTTGGCTTTCGTTGCATGCAGGATAATAGCAGGCACAGCGCTTATCATAACAACAGTAACAGCAGCGCAACCAATTGTGCCTTCGTCATGTAAACAATGCAAAAGTTGCACGTGCTGGCGCTGCCATCATGCAGCGCCATCTATTGGCACACATTTACTTAAGCGCAATATGCTAAATAGCTGCTGCCACAGCCGCTGTCTCTGTCTCTGTCGCTGCTGCCGGCTAAGCGGGCGTCGCCGTTGCTGTCTCCATTGTCTAATGCAACAATTGTTTGGACGCTGGCGTCGCAGCCGCGACGCAGACAGCTGACTTTGGGGCCGTTTAATTAATTACAAACATACTCGACGGCACTCGACACACAGCACTCGAAAAAACACAAAGCGCAAAAAAAGAAGAATTGAAATAAAAAGTAAATAAATAAATGAAAAAGAATAATAGCAACAAACTTTTGGTGGACGTCTCAACGTCGACGTCACGGCATTTTCTCTTTCGTTAGCGTCTAAAGTCGCGTGTTGTAAAACGCTAGCGTCGAAATCAGATTTGTATTAATTTCTTGGCTCTTATATGCTGACAGCAGCAGCAACCAAAATCGTTTAATAGGATTTTGTACTTGTCATATAATGTGATAGCCAAGTGGTTTGTATTGCATACTTCAAATGAAACTGTGATGTTTAGTTTTAAAAAAACATTTGCAAATGAATCTAAACATATAAATGCATCTTTAGTATATTATCTTTTACTTGCAGTTGCTTTGCTAGTTTGCACGTTTTGCAGTTCAAAATTATTCCATTTACATGTTGTGTATCATTATATTCCCTTGCAATACAATTGTTTCACTATAGTTATATATTAACAAACAGAACTAAATAGTTTTCCAAACTTTTACTTTCAATATTTGTGCTATAAATATTATTTTGAATACTTTTGTGGCTTCATAATCATTTCACACTTTAACATAATAGCACATGTTTCAGATATTATTTTTTAATACTTGTAGCACTTGTTAGTACGCTGAAGGGCATTTAAGAATCGGCCAGAACTTTTATATAAATACAGCACAAATGTGTTATCATTATTTTGCTTGCTCTTCTTTTTAATTGTTCTTTATAGCTGTGTCGTATGAATATGTGTGCGTCCCCTGTGTGTGTTTTGTTGTTGTTATGGTTTTTTAGGGTGGTGCAAATTCCGGCACGAGACTTAATTCACTTAATTGAGCAAGCAGCGACGACGTAGACAGCGACTGCGGCAGCGACAGCGACGCTGGCTGCTGCGCTTCTAGCATCGACGTCGCAGTTGCTCCGGCACAAATAGTTTGAAATTGGCGCCTGGCCGGCACAGCCCCTGTCCCGGACCCGGCTCCGGAATTGCCATCGGCTTTGGCTTTGGCGCTGGCTGTTGCTGTTGTTGTTGTTATTGTTGTTATTATTATTGTTGTTGCTATTGGTCATTTGATTTCACTTTCTCAAATACATTAACACAAGTGCGCTGCATGCGCACGCCTTTTGAGTAATTGGTAGCAGAGGCACAGCACCACAGCTCCATTGCCCGGAAGTAAGAACCGAACGGGGAGCTTGTTGGGGTTTGTTGGGGCACAGGGCTGTGCGGAAGGCAGCCTCCTGTGCCATTTTCTTTGCTCTTCGATTTTATGAATGAAAACGCGAAGGCGAAACGCGACTTGGTCGGTCGGTTTTGCTGTGGTTAACTTGCTTGGCTTGCAGTGCTTTATTTGCATGCATGTGGCAGGCAGTCAGGACGCACACACACACACACATACACTATGTGATACACGTACAAGTGTACATGTCTGCTGCCATAAAAATGCCTTTGGGGGCCCGACTTACGACGCGTCGTCGACGTCGCCATCGTCGTCGTTGTCGTTGTCATTGTCCTCTCTTTGCATGTGTGCTGGTTGTGCTTTGCATGTATGTATGTGTGTGTATGTGCGAGCTCCATTAATGGCATTATTATCCTTTCCGACCCATTTGGGCTGGCGGCTGGCTGCTGGCTTTTTAATTTTTGTCCCGCTTCTTAAACTTGTTGCTTGGCGGTCAAGTGCACCACTGAAAGCGAAAACCGCCTCTCAATGATAAAGTTTAAATAATAATAAAATAAAAAAGCAGCACAGACACTTAAGGGTTGCTACTGGCTGCCTGCTTCTTCTGTTCTTCATTTAACGCGCGCTAAACGTAAAAGTGTTCTTCCTGCTGCTGCCACAGCCTTGACGCAAAAATGTAAACAAAATGCCGCATGGCCATTTGGGAAACTGACACAAACACATACACGCATATATATATATATATATATATATATATGTGTGTGTGTGTACATAGGTAGCCATCACTAGGTGAGGAAAAGACGAGTTAACTGTATTAGGAGAGGAGGATCGGAGCGGCAACTTGTCGCGCATGAGTAATCGACTAAAGTCACAAATAATTAACATGGCTTTAACTACGACTGATAGTCTTATCAACGCTGACTTTGCTACTCAAAGTTCAAAAACCTTTTAAATTTTTAAGCTTTACTCTCTTAAAGATATGTGATTTTCCAATAAGCAAATCATATCATATAAAATCTCACATTTAGCATAACTATAATACACTGTATTACCTTATTACATTTTAACAATAACTGTGTTTTCTTGCGTTAATTATCCTAACATCAAGTTGCCGTCCTTCTCATTGTACTTCTCAAGATACTTAGCGTCCTTGCGTATTGTTCGATGAGTTGGTCAAGCCATTCAAAACAAGAAAACCCCCGATGACAAATTGACAGTTGCAAGACATTGACCATCGCCTTTGATACTGCGAGACTCACTTGACCGATTGGCTGCTTGGTTGGTTGGTTGGGGCTGTTGCTTAACAGATTTACTCGAAACGTGCCACACGCTTATATGGGGGACTGACTATACGATGCGACCGACACAGTCAATGTTGTATGTTTTGCGGCTAATGTATGCCCAAAGCGTGCAACAACATCAACAGCGACAACAACAAACAGCTGTAGTTGCCTGACAGTATGTTGCACAAAATCTTATCAATGAATGCGCATCACTTGCACTTGTTTGCACTAGCTAACTAACAAGAGGAGGGGGCAACTGGAGGCATGGGGGATTCACCGGCTACATAAATGGTGCGGCGTTTGTTGATGATGGCAGCACGATGACGTGACGCGCAATTCACTCACACAGCCACATTTACAGATACAGAGCAGCTATTGCGAATGCAGAGCTAAACAGATACAGATACATTTATGGGTTTAGCTAGGCAGCGCGAGCGATGCACACACGCACACAATTAACATTATTAAATCGCTTGCCGCAAATTTGCGGTTGCGTCACCTACTTAGGAAGAACGTCCACTCGGACACTTGTACTGCGCTAAAGGATAATCCAACAACAGCAACAACAACAGCAGCAATAATAAAATGAACCGTTTCGCTGCGAATATTTCCATTAAGCTAAATTAAAGTTATCGTGCGGCGGCAGCGCAGTAACACCCAAGACTGACAGAGTTTCTCTTAACCCCCCGCCCTCTTGAAGCTGTCCAAGCTCTTCCATTTTCATTTCTCACCCGCTTGACAATCAACGAGAACGTCTCTCGCTCTCTGCCCACGTACAACGTGCAATTCGAAAAGTGGTTTTCATGGCATCATGGCCCAAAACCACCACCCAACACCCCAATCCCCATCCCAAATCAAGCAAAACAACCCAGCGACGTAGCCGGAGTCAGAGCCTGAGCCATAGACCGTACCGTACCATCCTGACTGGATGGCCGGATAGCCGGAATGGCTGGATGGATGGTGGTAGGCTTTATTATGTCAGCCCAACGTGAGGGCGAGAGCGAGCGCATTTCACCCAATTTCATTATATTTGCCAACGTTTTTAGCTTTTATACGTCATGGCATATTTCACCACACACACTCGTATAGAATCCACCACCACAACCATTGTACCACCCTCCACATCCCCCTCCCCCACCCAGCAAAGCCTGTCGTTGTAGTTAGGGTGAGCAGAGGGTTTGAGTTCGGGTTTGTGTTCGGGTTTGGGTTCGGGCATAAAAGCCGGTTTGACTTGCTCGCTCGATGCCAGTGCGCATGGTCGCTTCTGTGGGTGGTTGAGTGGGTGGTGTATAGTGGGTGGTATAGGTGGCTTTTAGCTACCAGTGCTGCCAACCCATTATATTATAAGGAATATAATATTATAATAATGTCAGGCATAAAGAACGAGAGCGAGTGATGCAGAGAACAGGCAGGATACGTCAGGCAGGAGGCAGAAGGAGCCATGGCAAACCCGTGGGCGTTGGAGCTCTTTCGACTAACACTAACACACACACACACACACACACAGTCAATTTATATGTATGTACGTGTTGTATGTGCGAAATAAGGTTATATTATAAACAGTTCGGAGTGTTGGGGCTGTCTATCTCTGTCTCAGTCTATCCTTTGCACTCACACTTGCTGTGTTTGCTTGTTTTTTGTGTATGTGTGTCTGAGTGTGTGTGTGTGTGTGTGTGTGTGTGGGCGGCTTATGGTATAGCGGGAGTCAACGTAGTCATAGTCATGGCTGGGCGCGCTCCTAGTGGGCGGTTATGGTTAAAGCAACAGCAACGGATACGCTCAGCATTGATGTTGATGTTGCTGTTGTTGCTGCTGCTGTGCTTTACTTTATTGAATGTTGAGAGAAAAACTTGGCTCTCGGTCTGTGCTGTCGCATAGTACCGTTAAAGCAATGGCTAGCGTAAGGCTGTTGGTGACACGGCGCTTAAAGGGGAAGAAGGATTTGAGAGCTATGACAAAGATTTAAACCTTGGCGCGAAGGATCAATGTGAATTTCGTTGTTTTGAGGTTGAGAGCAGTGACAACCCTGTAACTTTTGAATATGCTACATAATAATATAAACTTACTGATATGACTGATCAGACACGTTTAAGTGGAACTTGAACTTTCAAATATATAGATCGCTCCGTATTCGTCACAAGAAACAATCGACGTTTTTCCCCAGAATTGAATACAGATAATTTTCTATAGTATATATATATATATATATATAAATAAATAAATATAAGTATTAAAATAAATCGCATTAGTTCGAGTGCGCTCGAACAGCTATTGTCATATGACATTTATGTAGTTAGATTTCGAGATTCAAAAATACATCAATTTACGCGCGCTGCTCGTCAATAATATTCCACCACAAGACGCAACCTTTGGCAAATCGGCAAGCATGCGAGGCCAGTAGATATATGCGCATACATACATACGTGCATACACACATGTATTTACATGCATGATTACGATGCGAATGCTCAAGCTCACCACGATGCGAGGAGCACAACATTCACAGTACAACAGCAAAGCACCCTCCAATAAAAGTCTGACCAACCGTTTTTGCCATTCTAAGCGAAATGCACTAGAAAACGCCGTTTGCTACTACTACTGCTTCTTCTTCTTCTTCTTCCTTTTGCGCTTTAAAGTGTTTTCGAAACCCCAAAGCAGCAACAACAGCAACGGCGGCAACAACGACAATTTGAAACAAAAATCGGAACGCAACACTGCCAAGTCAGTCGCAGTGGCCGTTGCTGTTGTCGTTGCTGTTGTTGCCGCCATCATTTATTTTTCGTCGTCGTCGTCGTTGTTGTTGCCTCTTTTTCTGCTACGTACTACAAAATTAAACTCGAGTCTCGGAACGAACGTTCGTTCGCTCGTTTGAACGGGCAACGTTGCGATATTACGTCCCTCGCTATCAACAGCAACAGCAACAACAACAACAGCAGCAGCAACAACAACAGCAGTAGCAGCGACAGCGTTATATATACACACACATATATATATATATATATATATATGTATACATATATATGTATGTATATATATATATACACAAACATACACAGGCAGCAGCAGCAGCGTTGTGTTGTTGTTCCATCATCATTATTTACCAGCAGCAGCGTCGCTGTCGCTGCTTTGTTGTTTTTACCCTCACTCACTAGCCCATACACACACACAAACATACACACACACGCTCACTCTTCTTCTTCTGCTACTCAGCAGTTCGTCTCCCCCTCCGCAACGACCCACACTTTATTTTTAACTATGCGACTGTACTCGCTCGTTCGCTCTCGCTGTATAGCTGCGTGTGCGAGTGTTTGTGTGTGTGTGTTTGTGTGTATTTTTATATGGCATTCTCTCATTCCACACTGACGCCGAGTCAGCATTGCACGGCCCGGCTGCGATGTGGAAATTGTGTGTGGAGCGACGTTGCTGTCTTTGTGTTGTTGCTGCCTGACTGGCCGGGCCTGGCATACACACACAACACACACGCATACATGCAAATATAAATACATATATATAGACGTTTTTTCCATAGTATTTTGATGTTGTTGTAGTTTTGTGTTTACCAAGCGGGTCGCCGTGCGGCGCGGCGCGGCTTGGTGAACGTACGCCTTGATAGCTTTGACTGTTGTGATGTTGTTTGTGGCACTGGCACGGCCGCGTTTCATAGCCGCTGTGCAATTTGCGCAGTGTACGAAAATGACGATGACGATTGTTAACGGCAATTGTCGTTTTTTTTTTTTTTGCTGTTGCTGTTGCTCTCCATTGCGCTGTGCTGTTCTGTACCAGCCCTGGTTTGTAAGCAACGATTAGCGCACTTGCTGCTACCCGATGTTGATTTGCCTTTGTCTTATCAGCTGCTCGTGATAAGCGACAACAGCAGCAGCAACAACAAAAGCCGTTACCTTTTCACGCTCACATAAATTTGCATGTTGATGTATTGATACTGTGATCAGTGCGCTCAGCTATTCATGCAGTCATTCAGTTGATGGTGAAACCTGTCGGCGAGTCCTCTCCTCAGGGCTCGGACACATTTAGTTTCGGCTGAGAAGTGACGTAAGGGTGTTGTTGTTCTTGGTGTTCTTGATAGTTGGGGCTGCCAGATAAGAAGTTGTCGATCGCATAGGATAGAGATAGAACTTGAAGGTTAACAATAAGATATTGAACAGGGGAAATTAGTTGATACAGTAACAAGCTCCGCAAATTTCAGATGATATGCTTCTAAAGTAGTATAACCATAAATCCGCAATGTGGTGCGGTATAAACATAATTTATTGGTCATGTTGTTTTCTAGTATTTTTTTTTATATAATATTTCATATTAAAATACAGGTGTGCTCATATCTTCATGTTCTTGTATTTTTATTGATCCCGTATCCTAAACCTACACCATAACAGTGGATCTCTATTCCATTTTCTACCTAAATCATTCATAAAGAAACATATTTCCCAAGCAATTTTAATCAACTTCTTATTAGCTGCCCTTTTGCTACTAGTACAGGTTGATTTTAAATACATTTTGATGTCCCATTTCATTGTACTCCAGCGACCGATACATCGATCGTTATTTCTAACTCTTGGAAAAATGTCAGTTAGTTACAATTTTGATCGATCGCTCGCTCGCACAGGAGGCGCAGGTAGAACCCGATTGGGAATGAAAATCTCAAATCCCAAACCCTGAAGCCTGAACCCATAGCGTACCTAATGCGCTGCATCCTTTGTGAGGATTAGTCCGATCGTTCGTTTCTTAGGTAGATGCGACCGTTGCACGGCTTAGGCGATAGCTGGCAGGATTTTCGAGTGCTCAGCTCATTTTTCAAGAAATGTTTGCATGTCCTCGCCTCGAACTCGGTCAAACAGCTGATTCCGATTTCAATTTCCGGCGCGCGCTCTTTTGATTATTGCATATGCAAAAAATGAGAAGAAGTAAATAAAGGAGCAACGTTGTCGGTTCATTGACCAAAAGTCATGACTGGGGCGCCATTCTTAAACAGCAGCCAACAGCGCGTGTGTGCTTATGTCTGTATGGGCCACATTGGCCACAGCTGACAGTCAAACATACAAACATGTGTATTTCTATACAGACAGGGTAAAACATGCCCCTTCAGCCCGCAGCTCGTTACCCATAATACTCCCCATCCATCAGCTGAGCCTTGCAAATTTTCAATGTCACCAATTGCGCGACGCCAACTTCTCTGCCGACGTCGCTGCTTATAAATCTTCGACACGGCAAAGCACAAAAAAAAAAAAAAATAACACACACATACACACACTAGTACAAATACCGAAAAAAGCAAAACCACCAAAGCGGCCGCATTGAAAATTGCTCTAAATTCGCCAAAAACAGCTGATTTCGCTTTTGTACGACGCTTCCTGCAGCGCCCCAATCGACATCGACAGCAGCGACAACGACAACGTCGACAGCGACTCCGCCATCGAGCATCCACATCGGACTCTCTCAGTCGTGTGGCTGGCGCACTTCGTGCGGCAACATGAAATGGCCGACGCAAAATATGCGCATACAACAAACTAACCAAAAGACCCCATCCCACAAAACCCCCCTGAGCCCAAAATGTATTAACCTTGCAACATAGCCTCATCATCATCCTTAAAATCGTCATCATATCATCATCATCATCATCATCATTCTCATGACTTTTGCGACTGTTTTCGTATTTAGGCTAGTTTCATACAAAAACTACAAAATACAAAAAAAAAAAAAATAATAAATAAATAAAAATAAAGCGGAAAAAAAACAAACCCTTTGCTTTCCCACAACGTCATGTGCCGCTATAAGCAAATAACTGCGTACCCAGCACCCGCTTCCCCCTCTCTCTCTCTCTCTCTGCATTTCTCTCACTCTGTCTCTCTTTCTTATTGTTTGTTGTGGGTGTACAACCAAGTTTTCACCCAGAGCCGATGCCAACAACCAGCATGGGAAACATCAGCAATAGCAATAGCAGCAACAACAACAAGTCGCAATCGTCGCACATATCAGCGCCGTCATCTTTTAACGCTACGCCCTCGCCCAAAGACACCCCATCCACGATGTCGAAGAGACCAATCTCTGGGACTCGGCTCGTCTACAGAGACCGTGTCTTCAATTCAATTCATTTTTATTATGATGAGCAGCCGCTATTCGCCATCACCAGTTGCCAGCTCCAAGTTGAACTCCGGTCTCGGACTCGAAAGCGCGAAGCTGGTTTTTTTTTATTATATTGCTGCTTCTTCTTCTTCTTCTTATGCTTCATCTTCTTCTTCTTCATCATCTTCCTCTTGTGTTCATCATCTTTCAGTGCGTTCGTTTTTATGTTTATAAAGTTTCTTCTTCCTCTTTGTGCCTTGTGTATTTAAATTGCTTGTGAGATCGGCGGCTTATTGCCAGACTCGAGACTCAAGACTCGAGACTCTAAGCCAAAGTTAAAGCCAGCGACCGAGCCGAAGTCGCTTAAGAGCTGGCTCGTAGTTTGGCTTTGTCGAAAGCTGAAACTTGGGTTTTTTTTTCAGCCATTGCTGTTGCCGTTTCTGTATTTATTGTTGTTGTTACGTTTCGTTTCGTTTCGTTTCGATTCGTATTCGCTGCTATCGCACGTTGTTTCAGCTGAAGAATTCAAAGTGGCCACAAAAAACAAAAAACCATCGCGTCGGGCCAGCGCCAGAGACAGAGTCTGAGCCAGGCCCAGACCCCTGAACAGGCAGGCAGGCAGTCGAGCCAGCCAGCGACCGACTTTATTGCTGAAGTCGACTTTTGAACACCGTCAGGCGAGGCCGACACAGTGGAGCCAAACTAACTTTGGTTGTACTTGTCTTGTTAGTATTTTTTTTTTTTCGAAACATGGGATGATAGAAAAATTAGTGTTCTGGGCATAGAATATAATACTAATTGGTATATTGCTAATATGAATAAGTATAAAGATATATTTTATTATATCTTTGGACATTATCTGCATTTTCTACAAGAAGTCTCTAAATATACTTTTCAATTTAAATTTATATAAGAAAAATAATTATAGATAGACCACTGTGCATAAGAGCGGACGTTGCGACGTTTCAACAGTGTTGGCCTGGCTCTGAGACTGTGGGGCTCTCGGCTTGGCTTTGGCTTTCGGGCAAACATTTCGTGTTGTTGCTGTCGCTGCCGCTGTTGTTTTTGTTGTTGTGGTTATTGTTGACGATGACTGGCTCTCAGGTTGGTTGGCTGGCTGGTTGGACGGTCGCTCGTTCGGTCTGTCGGTCGGTCGTTCATTTCGTTCGCTTGTACGGTCGCTTGGTTGGCTCATAACCTGAAACTTGAATATTGTGGAATTTGAAGGTAGCGACGGACAACACAGCAACAACGACAACGACGGCGATGTTGTTGTTGTTGTTGTTGTTGTTATTGTTATTGCAGCCAGCAGTAACAACTGCAGCGCTGCGTGCGAGCTTTCGAGTCTCAGCCTCAGCCGTCAATTTGGAGCCAGTTGTCGTCGCCAACATCGCTAGAGCCAGAGCTGAAACGAGTTGCTGGCGAAGCGTAAAGTAAAAAAGTACAAAAAAAAAAAGCAGCGAACGCTTGACGAGGCTGCCTGACTGCCGGACTGGCTTTTGTGTGAGCCCCGTTGTGGTTGTTGTTGTTGTTGTTGTTGTTGCTATAGCTCTGGCTTGAAACTGGCTGACGGGCTGACTAAGTGACTAGCTGACTGATGCTGGTGTGGCAATAAAATTCAACTGCCAACAGTCGCAGTTGCAATATCAGTGAACGCAGCTCAAATCATGTTGCTGCTCTCCTAGCAGCTTTACAGATGACTTTCGGCCGGGTTTGATTGTTGGCCAGCTTTGTTATTGTTGTTGCCTATAATGATAGCAACACTCTTTTTTTTATTACAACTCACACCAAAACAAAATGCAACAACGGCAGCAACAACAACATTTTCTCCGCCTGTTGTTGTAACAATATTTTAACGCAAATTAGTGTAGAAAGTTATTTTGTGTGTTGTTTTCTGGGGTTTTTGATTTCCGTTTGCAAGCTTTGCAGTCATGGAGCTTTAGATGTGGAAGCAGGCAGCTTTTGTAAATTCCCCTTGAGCACATCACGGCGTATGTGGAATGCTTTTAAAAAGCGCATTGCGCATACGCCGTGTGCGCCAGCGCCAGTCGCAAACAATGAGCAATGTGCCAAAAGCGATGAGCGATGAATTTAAACGCTGCCGATAAGCAACTGCAATGTGACACACGCACACAACAGCTCACAAGAAATGAGGAACGAGCAGCGACCACGAACGATGACAAAGATTATGAGGAAATGTGTGTATGATCAGTTCAAAACATTTGCGTTTGCTTCAAAATGAGCGAGTCAGTTTGACGCAAGATGTTCGACACAGTTAGTCATGAGCGTCGAGTCTAGAGTCTAGACTGCCAGCCCCTATGCCATCAATTGACCGAAATACAGCTGCAGACAACGAGGGATGAAATGCGACGACGACGATGCGATGCAATGACGCTGAGAAGCAGCTAAACAGCAAAAGACCGAAGACCGAACCGAACGAACCAAACCGGGGCGGGTAGACAGACGTGGCAGGCAGACAAACAACCAGGGGCTGGAAAAAAGGGCAAGGAAAATGTGAAACACATGCGACTGCCACTGCGACTGCGACGATGTCGACCTCGATGACGATAACAAAAAAATGAAAAAAAAATGAAAATAAAAAGAATAACAACGAAAAAAAGAGCTGCAAACGAAACGAAAACTCACCCCGATGCGTTTTGTTGTTGCTGCTGCTGCGACTAAGGCTCACAGCTCTGACTCGTATTCCCCCTCTGAATGCAGAATTATGCGAGCATATGGCAACCCTTATAAGTATGACAAAGGCACGGAACACAGAATACGCACATCTGTGATGTTCAAAAACTTCATGTTTAGCGGAGCTGGGACAGAGTTGTTGAGTTCTCTGCATTGATATAAAGAGGGTGGCAATACTGCTCAGCAGTTGCTATATATATATTTCACTTAAATTGAGAGAAGCCTTAATTTATGATCAGTATTGCAATGCGGCAGTTTGGAACAGTGTGAACTGATCTGAGAAATCGTTTGTTTTCTATAAACTGTATATTTATATTATATTTTTAAGTATCATAATTGAATTATACTCAAAACTTGAATAAAATGATCAGATATTTTAGAATTTGCTTTGCATTGTGTGCCTCAATGTCTGTTCATATAATGCTAAAAGGTATTCAAATAAACTTTGATTTCAAATTACACTAAATTTGAAATGAAACGAAATGGAACGGTCTGGCAGTCAGCAGTGTGGCATTGTTCAATGTTTTCCATGCCATATATTCCAAAATCATGAAAACGCGTCCACCAAAAATAGTTTCGAAAATCTCACACAAATGTGCGGAAGTGAACGCAATGTTAAGACGTTGAAGGCAGCCCGCCCCAGTGTGCGAGTCCCACGCTCATGCTGAACACTTCTATTACTGCGTCTGCCGTTGCTGTTGTTGCTGCTGCTGCTGCCTCTGACCGTGCACCACTGCTTTCCCCTTGTGTCTTCTCCTGTCTCTGTTTGCGGCTGCTGGCTGCTTTTGGCTCTTGTCTCTGCCTCTGCCTCTGCCTGCCTCTGTTTCTGTGTTTTATTTTAAGAAGATTTCGAGCAAGCAACGCTGATGAGCAATGCCAGCCAGTTGGTTGGCGAGGGTGGCTGCCCGACGGACTGCCTGACTGGGCTGTTCTTCATCGTTGTGTCTCTCCATTTTCATTATGATGCAGCAATGGTGCTGGCGGTGGTGGTGGTGCTGCTGCTGCTGGCTGAGTTGGATTGCTGGGTTGACTGTTGGGTGTGGGTTATTCTTGTTGTTGTCATTCGGCTGCCGCCTGACTTCCATTTTCTTGATAAGTTTTTTTGTGCCCTTTGTCGTTGTCCTGGCCCCGGCACGTAGACAGGCGCCTGACATTGGCTGGCGGTGGATGGAGGGGGCAAGTGGGTGGCTTTCATGGTTTGGGTTTTGGGTGGTTTACTCATTGGCTGCTGCTCCTTTGTGCAGTGCTTCACAATTTATGAGACAAGATTCAAATGCTTGTTATACGCTATGATAAACCAGTAACGGGGTATGCTGAAGTGATAGGCTGATAATGTAGTCAGTAAGAATTTTCAAAATTATTATATACTTATAAATATTAAAACGAAAATAATTGTTCTTAATGGCAGTTCAGTTTTTCTTAACAAAAATAAGAATATGCAAACAATTATAGTAATTGGAGAACAAATATAAATTAGAAGCTTCATCAGTAGTTGATGATTGAACTTGAGTAAAATAAATAGGATATATTTAGTCTTTATTCAGATTGACTTCAAATCTAACTTAACTTTTGCCGCCAATTGCTAATCTGAATTTCACTTTTCGTTTTTTGTGTGTTTTGCAGGTAAACTCAGCAATGGGTCTTCAAGCAACAGCCGCTACAAAGCGGAAGCATGAGCTGACCTTCGACAGCAAGGATGCCAACACCACCTATACGGGCAATTGTGCACCGCCGCCGGTTAAGGCCAACAAATGGGCCGTCAACAACAACAACTACCTGGAATCGCTCGAGGAGCAGCAGCAGCAGCAGCAAAAGACGACAATGGAACACCAAACCGAATCCAACAACAACAATGTGGAGATTGTGAAACCAGTGCATAGTATTATTAGCAACGGTGATGAAGTTACTAACAGCAACAGCAACAGCAACAGCAATAGCAATAGCAACACTAGCAACTCTAGGACCACCACCACTACCAGCAGCAACAACAAGTGTGCCGCTGAGGTGCCACTCCTGCCAACAGCGAGCGCTGCGATACCCGAGGACAGCATTGCCAAGCTAGAGGTGGTTGCGGCAGTGCCATGCGAACCCTGGACAACGGCTGCAAGTCCCGTAGCGCCGGTCAGCAACAGCAGCGAGCCGGTGGATTGCATCTCCAAGCTACAGGCGGTCGCTGTACCCAGTGATCCCTGGGGTAGCATTGCCACACGCTCAACGCTCGCAACGACGCTGCTCAGTGCAGACGAGCTGGACGACGATGATGATGACTTCGAGGATGATTACGAGGAGGAGGAGAGTATTATACCCACGTACTGTCCCATCCGATATCATCCATTTGCACAGCAACAGCAGCAACAGCAACAGCAGCAACAACAGCAACAGCAGCAGCAGCAGCAGCAGCAACAACAGCAGCAACAACAACAGCAACAACAGCAGCAGCAGCAACATCAGCAACAAGCGGCGGCAGCAGCGGCAGCCGCAGCCGCCCAACAGCAGCGCAGCTATCCGCCCGGCTATGGCAGCCGACCCGCCTACTACTCGGAACCGTTTCCCCAGCAGAATTGCTCCCGCACCGGAAGCCCCCAGCACATGACGCCACGTGGTTTTGCACCTCCACAATGGGCAACAAATCCGGGTGCGGCCGCAGGCACCGTCGTTGCGGGCGCTGCAGGTGGAGCGGCAGCAACGCCCAGCGCCACACAGCAGCAACAGCAGTTCTATGAGAATGGAGTAGGCGTTGTTTATGCTCAGCCAGCGCCACAGCAGACCATACGCTGTGCGGAGAATGGCAAATCCTATCTGGATCTCGGCTGTAGCAGTGCCGCCGCAAGCAATGCGGCAACTTCAACGACGGCTCTGCCCGTGAGCAGCAGTGGCAGCGCGGCGCCAGCGCCACCGCCATTTGTAGCGATGCCTCTGCACGGTATGCCCCTGAAGCGCTGCTGCGACGGACGCGGCGGCTGGTGCAGCGCCAACAGGAGTTGCTACAAAGACACGCGGCTGAAGATACGCAATATGTCCATGTTCAAGCTTTCGCGCTTTCGCCAGGTGTCGGAGCAGTCGCTCTATCGCTCGGTGCTCATCTGCAATACGCTCAAGCGCATCGATCGCGAGATCGAAACAGAGGCCAAGGAATTGCATCAGGCGGCGCAGCAGCATCATCAGCAGGCAGCTGCCGCAGCAGCCGCTGCTGCTGCCCAGGCAGCGCAATATCATCCAGCCTATCAGCAGCAACAGCAGCAGCAGCAGCAGCAGCAATCTCCGCCAGCGCCGATGCATCATTCGCAACAGCAACAGCAGGATTATGCGCCCGTGTTGAACTGCGCACGTTTGGCCAACATGGAACACTATCAGCAACTGGCGCAAGCTCCCAGCTTTCAGCCCCAAGCGCCGCTCGGGTATCACGACCGTCTCGATGCCCCACCGCCGCCTTACAGAACGGTAGCTGCAGCTCAAGCGGCAGCTTCTGCTCCTGTCGTCTTTCAGACACAGCCCGCGGCGACGGCGAGTAGCAGTTGTGACACGGTTGTTGGCACCACTCTGCATCCGTACGATCACTATCCCTTCCGGGAGTCGCAGTCCGGCCGTGCAACACCCTTCCCCGCCACCTGCCAGACGACAACACCGGCAACAGCAACAGCAGCAGCGGCTCCAGCGGCAGCAGCAGTGATAGCTGTTGCGTCGCCAACGCCATCCAGCATTGCGCCCGTCAGCAACAGCAGTAGCAACAATAACAACGTTGCTGTGACCGCAGCGACCGTTGCTCAGGTGCACAGCAGCAACACAAGCAGCAATACTTCCAATTCCAGTTCAGCCTCTAGCGTGGTCAGTGCCTGTGAATCAAGTGACTCTGGCTATGCGGATGATGATTCAACGCGGTCCATTAATTGGAGTTCGGTGCTCAGCCTCAGCTCACAGTCGGCGCTGGATCCACTCAACAACAACGATCTGTTCAACATACTTCCCGCAGCTGCCACGCCCACAGCGGTGCCCGTTTGCATAGCGAGCAGCAGCACCAATAGCGGCGGCGGCAACGGCTCCACGCTGGCCTTTAGCGGTAGCTTTACCACCGTGCAAGCGAGCGCCAGTCAGAGCAACAGCAGCAGCAGCTCCTTCTCCTCGTCGCCATCGTCTACAACAGCCACCTTCACCACGTTGTCTACCATTTCATCGGCGACACATTCGCTGACGTCATCCTATGTGAGCAGCATCAGCTCGAATGTATCGGCTGGAGCGAATACGTGGGAGTATGGTTTCCTGGACATGGAGTTTGGATTGGGCTCCGAGTTTACCGAACTGGTGCCCAGCTGCAAGCTCAGCTCCGATGAGCTCTTCAAGAGTGGCCTCAGCGGGCCGGTGGCCAGCGCCAATGAGCTGGAACAACCCGCCCACATCATGGTCGGCAGTTAGTATCAGTTGTAAGCATTCGATTGCCATGGAGACGGTGGCCGCCGTCGGGATTGAGCGTGCGGGTCACGCTCAAATACGTGGCGCCTCAACCGCAATCCAAGCAGTATTCAATATGTAAAGAATTATGTACATACATATATGAAATGATATGAGATAACAAAAAACGCTGTAAACATAATTTCCAATTATGCTCAGGTTGTGAACGTGAATGTTGCCCCCCTCCCATCCCTCCTTGCAAACTTAATATCCCCAATCCCATACCACAAGCAATCGCCGCCAGGGGCCGCCACACATTAATTGCAATTGTATTGAAAAAATATTAATAAAATTATGAAAAATAATAATATTACAAATTGAAAGATAAAACTATTAGCAAATTTTTTAAGTGTATATAATGTAAAATGGAAAATCTTAAATCTAATACAGAACAACTTCTAGCACCTAAGTTTGAAAGTAAAAACAATATATATATATATATATATATATACATATATGTATATCTACATATATATATATAATAATTGTATCTATATTAGCGCGTATGACATGTAACTTTAGCTTTGTTAGTTGCAATTGTTGCAGTTTTTCGATTACAACAAGACGTTTCAAAATCAAATCACAAACATACAAACAATTTCAGCCAACAACAAGATCAATAATGCAGAAAGAATTCTTAAGAACAATTTGTACTCGGCAAACAGGAAGAACAACAACAAAAAGAAAAAAACATGTAAAATCGAAAAACGTTTACTATATTATAGCCATAAGTATTATTATTTATATACAACAAAACAAAAGGATAAATGAGAGAACAACTTAAAACAAAGTTTTACAAAAAATTTTAAAAATTACAAAAAAATATTTGAGAAAAAAATACAAAAATATAAGCAAATATAAAGAATTTGTTTAAAAAAAATTACATGTTTATTTTATGGGTAGTTCTGCAGGCTTTCAGTACCTAAGTTAATTACGAACTTCAAACTTTTCCGCAAAAGCTTCTGAAAAGCTTTAACTTCGGCTGCTGTCCTAATAAGTTGGTTGGTTGGGATCTCTGCTTTCAAAAGCTATAACTTTGACTGTTGTCTTAATAAGTCGGTTAATTTGCGTCTCTGCTTTTAACAAAGCTTTGACATTGGCTGTTGTCTTAATAAGTTGGTTGGTTGTAATCTCTGCTAGTTAAGTTTGAATGCGATGGGATATTTTTTATTGATATTTAAGCGCCATCTATGTCAGAAGTACTCCGAAGAAAGTGCTAGGTTTCGCTATTAACAATTGGTTAGGAGTTTGGCTAAACGAACGATTCGTGAAAAACTTAACGATTATAACGATGGAATATCTCGCCTGTTGGTATAATTTAGTTTCAGTCCAATTAGCATAGAATTGCACCAAAACCGATTATTCGCTTTAAACATTTCTAGCTGTTATCCGTTTGAAAACAAATCAATGTGTTTAGTTGAAATTATGTTGAGTGTCTTGGTTCTCATAAAATATCAAGACACTTTCCATATAACTACTTAAAATCAATTTCTGAGAGTATTTCATGACTACATTTATATTATTTATATTTTTATTTTACAGAGCGCTTTAATGATAATTAATATAATCTTAAACAGATGTTTTATATTCTGATAAACTCAAAAGGCACTGTTAAGAAAATGAGTTGGCATTATCAAAAGCATTTGCACTCGATTGGCAGCTCGGTCACCTGTTGAACACCTGTTATTAGTTTGTCTTCTTCTTTGGTCGCGTGCGGGTGTGTCGCGGCCGTCGGTTTAAATTGCGTCGGCGGCATTGTTTATAAAATCAGTTCATCAAGAAACGCTCGCGTGTGTTTATGTTGGGGTTCTTCCACGCAAGTTTTTATTTGTGCGCGTGTTTCGAAATGCCGCCGAGTACAAATTACAGCTAATTAAGGTTGAGAACATTGAAGTAATGTTAAAATCGTGCAAGAGCAAAGGTAAAGGCAAAAAAAAAGAAGTACACAAGTGGAAGTTCTGCTGCACTAGCAGCAGCGCAGCGAATGCTGTAAAAATAGTTGTCTGTCTGGTTTTTGTTTTTGCTTCTGCTTCTACACGAGAGGCTGCGTATCCGCTTATCGGTTTGCACGTGTGAGTCTGTCTATATGTGCGAGTGTGTTTGCGTGAAGCAACAATTTAATTGCATACTAAAACAGTTCAATTACACACAATTACACAAATACGTAATTTGCTTTGAATTGCATTTGCTATTGGCTATTGGCGCTGTAATTAAATATTTCACTTGCCAATGTAATTGAATTAAAAAAAAAAAATTATTAAACAAACAAGCAAACAAATAAATACATGCATCCAGGCACATGTATAAAATAGTCAAGCACAGGCACAAATAGACACACACGTATACACATGTAAAGCCGATCGCAATAATTGCAACAGCACAATGATGATGGAGGGGGGGTGGGTGCAGGAACATAGAAGCATAAGTGGCGTAATCGTAATCTTTTTGCCCTCTTTTTAATGATTCAATTAGAAGCGCAAATTGCAGCCCACAAATTCAATTCAATTTAGCCAATAGTTGCTGCTCATGTGCGGGTTGCCGACGGCGCCGTTGACATTGAGGTAGCAGAGGCCAACGCGTCGCATTCTGCTGCTGGTGCTGCTTCGTGCTACGTGCGTCGCGTGCCTTTTTTGGTTGTTTCTGTTCTTTGGAGAGTCGTCGCGCAACGACTCATGAAAGTTGTATTTTTTATTTACAATTCTTATAAAGCTTCATTAATTTACCAAATAAAAAATGAAGAAAACGAGTTTTTTATCGTACGTGCATAAGTGCAAAATATTGAATACAAATGATTCAAATGTTGAATTATTTGTGGCCAATGTGTGTGGATGTGTGAGTGTAAATGTGTGTGAAGGGCAAATGCCCCTCAGTCAAAGTAACGGCAGTTTATTGCAGCGAAAGAAACAGATAAACGAATATAGAGGGAGAGGCGCGCAGAACACAGCAAAATAAGTTCCGACACTTTTTTCCCAGCGAAAAGAGAAAAACAAATAGCGACGCCGGCATTGGCACAACTGCGAAAAACACCATCAGAAAACAACAACAAAAAACAGCAAGCAAAAAAAAAACGCAACAACAACGGCGGCCACATTTCAAGTGACAGCGGCCCCATAGCTCAGGTCAGGCGTCAAGACGAGCTCTCGCTCTTGCACAGGCACAACAACTGTAGCATCAGTGGGTAAGTCAATTTTTTTTTACGCCACGTCTTCTTCGTTTGAATTATTTGCACCCCGTAGCACTCTTCCCCACACCCTCGTCACCTTGATATAGTTATTTTTGTTTCTGTTTCTGTTACGCCTACCGTCGGCCCTGCAAAGAGTTTTTGCGTTGGAAATACATATTGTTTAATTTTTGCATCTTTCTCATGTACTTCGTTACGTTTATTTTTTGTCTTGCTTATTATTGCCATTAGGTCTTCTTCTACTCACCTCGGCACCCTTCCCAACGGGGTGTTGTCTTTTGAACATCAAAGTAATAGAAAAAAAATCATGTTAATTATGAATCCATATTGGCCCTAATATAATGCGCAGAGAGTAATTCACAGGCTAAGTCGGCTTTCGAGTTACGGCAGCTGGAAAGGGTTACGTGAAACGGGTAACAAATTCGTAGGTTGCCAAGACAATTGGCACAATTTTCGCTACGTGCACACTTAATTTGAAGCTGGCAATTCCTAATTGCCGCCTTGTAGGTCGACTTTATGGCCTACTTTTAAAATGCCTGATGCCACCAATACTAAGTTGAAAAACAATCTGTTATATAAAATTTAGTATGTAAATAATATTGGATTTGCTAAAAGCAAGAAGTGTAAAGTCCTATTCAAAAGGAATTCTAATTTTTCTATACAACAAATAAGAATAAATGATTATGAGCATATAGTTTTAATAGCAATACAGGCTTTTAATGTTTTTAACTGAACAGAATTGTTAAACCAGACATTTTTCTTTCTTTTTGGGGTCATTGCCAGTTCTGCCCATTTTCCAGACGTGATTTAACACATCATTGAAGTTTGATGAATTGAATCATTCATAGACACTCTATAAAAGACTTTCAGATTTCTTTTAATATGTTTGTGATTGTTAAGTGTGAAATCATTTAAAAATAATTGACCAAGGCCTTCATATTTTCATTTTCATTTCCAACCCGCAGTTAATTATTTTATTTTTTCTGATGATCATTTAATGGCCAATAAACACAAATTAAATGAGAGAAGCGAGATGGAGACACTGATCTATGGCATTGAACTTCGTCACTTTGTTAACCTTTCAATCGTTGCGTAAGATCAATGTTGGCATTATGATGCGCAGCAAACATAATTACAGCATTGTTTGGCAACTGAATACAAACAATTAAATCTTTGGGATATGCGAAATGATGTGTGTAAAAATGTAAAAAATTACTTGGTAGTAGAAAATATTATTCGAATATTCTATAAGGTAAAAAGTCTCGCGCGAATTGAATGTGTCTTCTTGCAATTTAATAGAAATAAAATATAAAAGCTAAAGTCTCGGTATATTAGGCTTTTAATTACCTTACTGAAAGATTAATCAAATATTAAAAACTATATGTCCAAGGATTTTAATGCTACCATTCATTTCGTTCAACTAAGTCTGAGAATTCATTTTGGTAAGCAGCATAATTACATAATTAGCAAATAAGAAACTCGTCTCTGCATTCAACGATACGTTTTATAAAAAAGGGTTTATAATGTAATGGGCATTTTTACAACTCTTCAAAGACAAAATCACTATTCAATTCCGGCAGTTAGCCTCGCTCCAAATCTGTTGTCGGCGGACCCGTTTGCTGGCGCGCTTTTATTGGGGGTATGGGGCCAGACTCCCGCCTGGCGCAAAGAAAGCGTTAAGCTGCACAAAAACCACTTCCTTCCTTGCTTTCTTGCTGTCGCGGCTGAATGGTCGGCTGGCTGGTTGGAGGATTGCCTGGCTGACTGGTTGACTGGCTTCTAGTGACCAAACGTAATCCAGCGGAGCCGCCCCTTTCGGCTAGAACTCTGGGGCAATCCCAGACGAGGCAGCCGAAAACTTTGGGCGTATTTCGGTCTTTAACAAAAACTTGTCTACAAGGCGCCATTGAACAATGCGAAATGAATACAGCAGTCCAGAAGTGGAAAGGGTTTGCCACAATGAGCTCCACACACCATACAGCAGCAGCTGAGAAGCAAAACAACCAGTTAATTTCCAAAACTGTGCAAAAGTGCCCCCAAAAAGGTTGAACAGGAAGGGGGAGGTGCAAGGGTTGAGAGGGTCGCTTCGACGTGGTCAGACTTGATTTGATACACCGCAACTAGTTCAAAACTAGAGCCGGACCAGTACACAAAATGCATTCGGCAGTCCAACAGGGAGTGGTATTCGGCGGAACTAGACGGGTTTTTGGGTGGGCGCTGTTTAGGCTCGTCCGGCAAAAGAATAACAACAGCAACAACAACGAGAGCAGCTGTGCAAGAGTCTCGCTGGACGGGCTAGCGTAAGCGTAAAAACTATAAAACTTGTTTCTGGCAAAACATGGGGAGGCACGCTCGGAACCACTGTACACTCACGCCACACCGCACCGTTCCCTTTTATAAAAACCCGCCTTGTTGCTGCAAGCTGGTCTGAAATATCTTCCGGCTCGGAGCTGTAACAACATCGACAACGTATACAACAACAAGAGCAATGCAAAAACGCAGACAACAACAACAAGTGTGCTCCCCGCCAGTTGAACGCAGTTCCGTCGACAGCTTTTGGAGATTTTCTATTGTTATGAAGGCGGTTTCCAAAAAGCCGCCAACGTTGCGCCGTGTCGATTGTTGTTTTTTAGTTTTTCTTTCTCGTGTTTTTGTATTCCTTGTATTTTGTTTTGCTTTTAGTTTTTGCCGCTCGCATTTTTCCCATTGTTTGTTGTGATTTTGAAAATTACGAAATTCTCTAGCGAACGAAGCCGAGCCAATGAGTGTCAGTGGGGTGTCGGGCGGCCTGCATAGATATGGATCTATTGTGGTTTTGCAATAAATTGTATTAAAATGGTGGTTGTGGACCTTTGCAACTGACTTTTTTGATCACTCTGGCGCCAAAGACATACATATTGATATAGCTATATAAACAATGATAATCCTATGTTGAAAAGTAAAAAGTAGTTAGAAATTCCGCTAAATAATCGTGAGCAAACATTTAAAAGTTTCTGTGGAAAATCTATTGTATGCTATTCATATAAAAAATCTCAGTCAATTCAAAGCTTCATAAATGTGGAAAAAGACTTAAACAAATTAAAAAATATATAAAAATGAAGATCGTTAATAGTCATTGAAATTGTACGCTAGAGAATACCCTTAAATTTGAATGAAACGGCTTAATAAATACAGACTGTATTTTATACAGTAAATTCCACATTCTTTGTTAAATTTAAAAGCGCATTCTACGATACTTCGTTAGAAATTTGATAACTTGTACACTCGCATTGCCATCCTTCCAGTTTACCATTAGCAAAATCTTTTTGTCAGTTTCCTATTATCTACGGTAGCAATTAAAAGCATCTGCTGCTTGTGGCATACAAATCAACAAACCGCAAGTTACAAACTATAGACATTCACTACATAGATATGCACTCTTTTAGGGTTTTTATTATTTTTTTTTGCGTTTGGTCTGTCCACCGTTTGGCAATTGTTTTACAAGATTTTCGCTTTGCTCTGCGATCCAGTGGCATCAACTGTTTAATGGCCACAACTGGGTGTGAGAGTGTGTGGCGGTGTGGAAGGGTCTAATGGGTTCGAACTGTGGAGGCTGGGTGTGACGGGTGGCACAAATTGCTGGCAGCGCATCAGCTGCACACACTAAATTTTTAATCAAGCATCTAGCAGCCCGTATCTTCTGTATCCGTATCCAGCAACTAGCTCCCAGCAGCTGTGATTCCGTAGCTTCTGTTGCTGCTGCTCCTGTTCCTGCTGCTGTTGCTCTTAGTGTAAAGCACAAAAAATGCAATCAACGTCAAATGCGCTTCGAAACTTTGCGCAAAATAATAGAAAAGCCATTAATTTCACTTCTCGTCGAAGAAGATGCGAAGACGAAGATGATGGCACGGCACGAAAGGATAAGTATCGCTTAGAGGACTTGGGCGTGGCACATGGTCAGCGAAGAGTGTGGAAGAGTGTGCTCAAGTAATTTTTAATTATGCGCATAACGTGCTGAAAGTTTTCTGATGCGAGCTACACTAATGCGCTTATTGGCTCCGCTTTAGCGCAGCGCATCCCGGCAAAAAAGCCAATTCCAGTTACCATAATGTGGGACAGTCAAACGCATTAATGCTTATCGGAGTAACAGTATTGAAACTAGAAAAATATTAATAACACCAAAACCATTTTCATAGTAAAGATTTGGGACGATAGCAAATTGCGTCTGAAACTCGACTACTTGTTACCGTATACTAAATTGCTTGCCATTAGAACTCTAAAACTCAACCTGCATTTTTAATCTACTCTCTTGTTAACTGTTCACTACTACTACTAATCTAATATTGTTAACTGTTTTATTGCAAGGCCTTATTGTTATGTGAATCCATCCATGTCCTTTTTGGTTGGGTTCCACCTATTTTCTTACTATTGCTTGTCTTATACATATTTTTAATGATTTTTTGATTTATACTTTGCCCACTTTTCTTATTACTTGAAATTTTATTATACCGCTTAGGTGATGGGTGTTTGTTCCACGAGTATTTCTAATGAAGTTTTTCATTGGGACAGAGGGTGAAGCGATTCCATTATCGTTGTACTTATGCCCGAAAATTGAAAAAGTTCTCTGTCATTCTAAAACAACTTTTCATTAGTAGCAACCGCTAATTTCACTTAGTGGTATTCCAACATGTCCCAACAGTGGGGCGCTTCACATCCACACGGGAACAACAAGTTTTTAACTTAATTTACAGTTGACAAATTAAAAACCTACGCAAATGAAGCACATTGAAGTGGATATACGTTTTCCAAGTTAAACTCAATTAGCTTAGTGTACTTTTAAAGTAGGGTTATAAAAGCATACTTCTAGCTTATATCCACACACCTGTATGAAAACTACACTTTAGAATATTTCTGATTTTATGAAGCATAAATAAAAAATGTATTCAATTTAATTAAATGGAAATCATTTACTTACTCAACATAAAATGAAAAGCTTATATTAAAGTTAGAGAGTGTGTAATTTACTTAATTCAGATAATTTCTATTGTATTTTTAAGGCGCAACAGTTTTCAATAAAATTAAGCTCACTTTAATTTCTGCATAATCAGCATAATTTACTGTGTTAAATATATTCCCTGTGTTATAAATATCCCAAACTTCAAATGTTATAAATGTTTGCGCTTTGTTATCTATTAAGCAGGCAGATTTTCATTAGCAAGTTGAAATTGCATATTAGGTGGTCGTATTAAAAAAACACAAAAAAAAGCTGCAAATCTGTGAGAATTGGCGATTTGTTTTACATTTATAACTTAGAATAGGTAGGGCAATGAGTTGGGATGTGAGTTGAGAGCTGGTGAGGATATCCGACCGCTGGCGACTGCAACTGACCCCCGGCCTCAGTTGAAAAGTTGAAAAGTTTAGCTTAGGCGAGTGAGTAATGCAATATACAACTTTTTTTTTTTCAAAATGTTGTTTAACTGCATTAAACTTGTCAAATGAAGTCGCTTTTGAAGTTAGATTGCTTTTAACAAGGGCGTGACATGGGCAGGGCTTTGCGAACTGACCCTGTCCGTGTCACTCTCTGTTTCTTCATCTTTGTGATGTTTTGATGGTAAATGCTGTTGACAAGTATTTATAATTGCATGCCGGGGGCATATACACACTCAATCCCATCCAGTGTCGGTGCTGGCTAATGTTTAAAAAGTGCCTGCGGATAGTTTGAAAAGTTGCCGGAAATTGAGAGCAAAACGTTGGCAAAAAGTAGTGTATGCTAATGAATATTGAATTACTTTAATTATTTATTAACTAAACAAGACTTTATATAGTTTTAAAACTGAAATATGACCTTCCAATAAAAAGTCATGAAAATTAATTTTATTTAAATTTCCTTTTTTTATGCTCAACTTGCTTAGGGATACTTAATATATTTGTACACATTAAAAATTCTGTATCAGGCAGCAGGAAGCATATTCGACAGTCTAATGTATATATTTTCTTATTTACGATTAATAACGGAATTTATTTAGCCATTGTCCGTCTGCCTATCTGTATGAACAAGCCGGTCTTAGAGACTATGACAACTGGAGACAAATATTGAATATACGTTTTCCTATGCCATACTCAGATCAAGTATTCGAGAAGTTAAAGGTATAATTCCAGTCTCTATATTGCAGTAATTAATTTATAAAATACATTTAAATGTGCTTCAACGAATATATGAGTTATTGATAATGCTTAGGCAGTCCTTGGGAACATCCTTCTCAGAAATTGTGCAACAGCCCGCTGCGAGTTATTTCGTTGTACGTTGTCACTGGTTGGTAAGCGCCATCATATTTTCAGCTCGTCGCGACGGTGACTAACAAAGCAATTAGATCAACGCATACAACAAAAACAACAGCAACACCGACAACGTTAAGTTGAGTTTGTTAAGTAAACGCCGCTGAGCCAGGCCCATTCCCGGAGGGCAGCATATTCATTAGACAAGCGGAACCCTCGCACACAAACACCCACAAACACCTACACACACATAAGCACACCCATAAGCAAGGAGAACATCCTGCGTGGGGCATTTCTTAACTTCTTGTCGTTTTCTGATGTTTCAGTTGCTGTTGTTGTTGTCGCTTGTGTTGCTGTTGTTATGCTGGTAACCAACTTACGGGTCACTTGCCTAAGAAATTTTCCAAGTTGGTGGAACAGACATCAAAATGTTCTTGTTGTAGTTGAAGTTTCCTGTCTAGCTGCAGGGGCACTTGCCCAAGCCCCGCTCCAGTCTCGAGTGGAGGCCACTAATGAGCGAATCGCTTCGTTTTCCTGGCACAATGCGTATAATTAAAAGCGTCCAAGGTGTAAACTAGCAAATTGTTTGATCCCATTCACTCAGCTAACCGTCCAGCTTGAATAAGGACTCTCAAGGCTAGTGGCAGATTTCCCCTTTGACGTGTCCATCACTAGTGCGAGTGGCAACAAAAAAGTTACGTGTCCTTTTTTCATCCTCACTCTTTGCTTGCTCATCATAATATTGTGAAACTTTTCTTGAGCTCAGCACTTTTAACAATTTTTTTAGATTTTTTTTTGTCATGTTTTACCTGACGGGTATTTCTCAGTCGCAAAGTTGCTCTAGTTACCACCAACAGTAACGTGATAACAGAACTTTGAAATGCGGATATTCTTAGCATGTCGAATTTGACATGCGCTTAAGGAAAAGAAAAAGTTGAGAGTTTGTCCTTAATGAAAATCCCACTAAAAGGAAATGAAATAACAGGTATTCATTATAAGTACGTTTTACCTGCCCTTTGTGACAAAAGAAATTTGATTAACCCAACATTGCAGTGCAAAAATCAGTTAATGCAAATAATTGATGTTAAAATATTACATATTTGCATAATTATTTGATTTCCTGATATTGACTTGTGCAATTCTTAAATTATTTATTTATTTCGCAAAAATTACTGATAAACATGTTGTGCTCTTAAAAAATTGATTAAAAACAGCATCCTCACTTTGACTTGATAATCATAAGCAGGATAAACATTTGTCGAGTTCAAAGTATCTATTGACAGCTCTTAACTCTCTTGTTGCCGTGTGGTGCTAATGTTTGTGATTCAGGTGGACAAGACAGCAGCCATGAGCAGCCCCGTTCGCATAAACTTTCTATAGCACCACTTTCGCTGCATGTCCCCATGAATACTTGTTCTTGTTCTGCATTAGCATCGCTCGAGAAACCAGTTTGTGGCTTTTGCTTCGAAGCTCAGTCACCATCACAGTCACAATATCAATCCGTGTTTCGCTGGTATTTGATCGTCTTTCTCTTTCCCACACACTTGTTTTTGTATGATAATGAGTTGAGATGAACAGTTTATGAAGAAGAAGAATAAGAGGCATTTGATTATCGCCACTGCTGTTAACCACAAAAGCAAATAAAAACAGTTGACTGGCATTGGGCCATCAGTTTGTTGTCTACGTTTTCGTGTTTCTTTCGTATCAATTGACCTTATTTGCAGGTGTCTTAAAAATTCTTAAACATTTCAAGCCAAACTTGAAGAAACCTTCAGCTCCAGCCATATATTAAATACACCATATTTCTCTTGTCACAGTCAGTGCTTTTACTTCAGTTGCAGTTTTTCAAGAGCATTTTTTATTTCCCAACTCATGATTTCCCACCTCAGTGCGCTTAAAATATTTCTCGCTACATCAGAAATATGTATATACTTCATATATACATTTTACATATGTCGCTACACCATTTTATCATATACGAATGATTAACTTTTTTGTAATTCCATAAGCTAATATATAGTATTAATTATATTATAATTGTTTGAGATATATTCTTTCAACTTTACAGAATGGATTTAATTGTAATCTTCCATCCACAGATCAATTTGTGCTGCTTTTTTTTACTGCTGATTTAAACAATATTTTTTGTTTTTCACACATGCAACATTTTTTAAAAGTATCATATTATTTATCATGAACTTTATTAATTAAGTCACGTAGCTCTATCTGTCCGTCTATTTAAATCCGCCAATTACATATTTATTCACATGGAAATTATATAGAAATGCATTTTAATACCATATTCAGTTTTTGTGATCCTGCAACTGACTACTGAGTACCTTTTAACTTTCCAATCTCTCTTTTTGTTTCGATGGTAGCATTAATTTTTGCACGCATTGATGATGAATGGCCACGGAAAATGATGAATGTTTAACGAGAAAATGGGGACATGGGAACATGTTGCGGGATAAATGTTTCCGGGCAGTGCAAAAGAAGTGCAATTGTTCCACATAATAAAGCACCGATTGTGCTTGTGTGAAATACTGACATAGTTTGGAATCAACACAAATCGGAGTTGAATTACGATTATTGTTCAACGGCTTTTCATTAACGTTGCTTTTTTAAATGTTAATGGGAAAATGTTTAAGTGAAAATAGTCGAATGAAGATTATATATCAATTCACTGCATTTTCAATTGCCTCTTAAGTATCAAGTGCATCTAAGGAGAATCTCACATAACAATTTAGATATCTTTCAAAATGTTCAGTACAATAATAGAAGCAACGAATGCACTCGAGTTTATTTGTCAAGTCTTTGAACACTTGAAGTGCTGCATATTATTTTTATAATGAAGTTAAAGAATTTTCAATTGTTGACATATTTTTAAGGTTGACATTGAACAAAATTTAAACAAAATCAACATTTATTCTGTCATCATTCAGCGAAAAATGTCATTAAAAGGCTGTGTGGTATTTAAAATGTACATATTTTTGAGAGACGTTTTACATACCCAGCCGTCCATCACATTCACATCCTGTAGTCCCGAATACGAAATATTTAGCAAGTCCATTGAAAATATATGCTCATAATTGCGGCATGTTTGTCTCTCTCTCTCTCTCTCTCTCTCCACACACACACACACATATACACTCACACCCACTCTGGTAAACTATGCGAATGCGAACTTCATTGAGAGCTTGCTAATGGTGGGTAGTCAAATTATGTGGCGTATTTGGCAAAAAAGAACGGAACAAGTGATGTCTTTTTTTTCTTACTTTTTTTTTTGGCTATAGTTGAACGCAATCTGAGGAAAAGCGACAACGTTGTCGAAACTGTCGAATGATGTCATGTTTGCTCAATGCCTTTTTTCTTTGCCCTCCTTTTTTCGAACAAACTTTTTTTTGTCTACTTCTTTAACCCAGCTGCTGGCTGGGTATGAGGGGGTGGCGTTTATAAATCAGTTAACAAGGCGCTGATGGTGCAATAAGAGGTGCGATTTATCATAATGGCCGACAGTGGGATGTGGGTGGTGGTGGGGTGAAAAGGGCCCAAAGCTTTGAAGCTCTCCAGCTACAATAATCATGCTATTCGCACCAATTCCCAGAATCCCAATGTACATTTACAATACATATATTTCGCAATACACTTACGAAGACAGTATACGCAATGTCTGCCGTGAATACATCGAATTCAGTTTTGCCATTTTCCGCATTTTTCACAAATCTGTTTTACACACATACAGACGCGTGCGCACACATACACTTGCCCACATTGGATTTATATCGCCTGTATGTGTAGTTATCTGAGGCAGCCGCCAGTCGCCAGTTCATATTGATTACAACAAATTTTCCGTCGCCGTTTTGTCGTTGAACTCGTCGTCATTGGAGGAGCTAGAGATGAAGCTTAAACAGGAAACTCATGCAACACGTAACCGATGTTTAAATTGTAGCTGTTTATATTGGAATGTTTATGTAATTTTTGAATGAAAACTAACAGACATATTCAGGGCAATAATCTATTTTTTCTATGTTAGTAAATAAGTAAATTCTTAAAAATAATAATCATGTAAGCAACAACATTTAGCTACAACTATTTAACAATAGTTACTAAATAACTTCGGTCAGCTATTTCAAAACCAAGCAAGCACATGAGAGCAATTTTTTTTGTGTTTAGTCTAACCAAAACGTACGCCTTTGTTCCAATCAACTTACTTTTGCACACCTAATTTTTTTTCCAATATTTTTCTCTGCCATCACGCTGCCATCTTTAATCAGAGTCCGTTGAGTCAGCTCTAGTTTTACATCTCTTATTGCTTCTAGTTTCTAAGCACACTGATTTCTTTACTTTTTGCACCGTTGTACTTGGTGTGTGGCTCAACCAGCAGCTACCACCGCCCACCTACCGCCATCCACCTCACACCCCCCTCAACAGAAACCGTTCGCTCACTCGCATGACATTTAGTGCCGGCTGCTGCCGTTGCCGCTTCAGGCTGAGTCTTCGATATAGACGGCTCTGGCTTTAGCTCTGGCTGTGACTTGGCTCGGCTGTTGACTGTTGGCTTCTGCTGCCTTGACGGTTGGAATTTCGTTGAACCGGTTTATGTATGTGGTTTTGCAGTTGTTGCTATTGTTGATGCTGACTGGCGTCTGGTAACTGGCTCCACCAAAATATTCGTACACCCATAAGTGTGCAGATGTTTGTGTGTGTATGTGTGTGTAAAAGTGCTTTGTGCTGGGCTTGGCTAACCAACTGGCCAAGCCACACATATGAACATTGACACATCGAGAGAGAGAGAGAGAGAGAGAGAGAATAAGAGGAAGAGGGAGTCATACGTACGGAATATCGCGCATATTTGTCGTTGCGTATTATTTCATAGTAGAATTCTACACTCTGACTCGGGAAATATGTATGCGCAAGCGTGTGTGTTTGTGTGTGTGTTGTTTTGTATTTGTTGTTCCATGCTTTTAGTTGTAGTTGCTGGTATTGTTGCTCTTGTGTTGTGCTGTTACTGGTTACTGCTGTTGTATTTCTTCGCATTTTCGCTGTTAATTTACATTGCAAAAATTTCTTTCAGATTTATGCACATTTCCAATAGATTATAATTTAAACTCCTTATAGTATCTAAGAATAGTTTATATATGAAAAAAAAATATATATTTGAATAAATTTCATAAAATGCATAAGAAAAACTAAAATATCATTGTTTAAAGTTCAAAGAGGAAAATTTTTAAAATAAATCATTGGAAGAAGCACAAAACTATTTAACAAAATGGATAAACTTTTCATTAGTCGTGTATTTTGCCAGTGTTTGGTTAATCGAATTGTAAATTATTTGAAATCGATTGTCAGCGTTAAACCAATCACGCAATGGGATAATTAAACTGTCATCGCATGATTATTAAACACAGTTCGCTTACTTGCCCCATTGCATTAATCGGCCAATGGGTGACAATGCGAAATGTATAATGTGGGAGAGGATGGCAATAACGCGAAATGAGGGCTTATTATTTAAGTCCGCACCCGCACACCTGAGGGCTTCACCATTCTTTTTTGGAACCTAATTTCTATTACGCTGTTATACCCTGTAAAATGGGAAAATATATAATAAGTATGTTTTTACTTTGTGTAAATGTAGATTAGTGAAAATATATCCAGAATTGGATGTGAAAGTAAAAAGTTTTGCAAATTTTCTGACACACAAGACAGAAGCATTGATGAAAAATACGACGATTTCATCTCTATATTGAAGATACTTCTTCTGTGAATATGTCAACATGTTTTCATAATTCTTGTGTTTTTTTTCGATACAATTTGTATATTGGAAAGACATTTATCTTTATTATTTAAACAAAACTATTTTAAAAACATAAAATAAATAATTCTAAGGGAGAAGAGTGTTTCCACCTCTCTTATAACGTAAATGTGTACATAATGTAAAATAAAGCAAATAATATGATTGCTCCTTGGATCAATGCTGTTTCCAAAGTGGGCACTCCCGTCTAGGGCATTTCTACTTTTCTATTTGCAATTTAAATTTAAATAAATTTGTAATGTATGCTTATGAATGGGTGAACGAGTGGCTGTGTTTGTATATCGGTTGCATGTTGATATTTAAAACTCAAAATACCAATTGCATTTATCGACTCTTCTGGTGGCATGCATCGTCGAATTGGTGCCAAACAACGGTGGTGTTACGGCATTTTTCTGTTTCGATCGAAAAACACATATTAGCAGATTGGCTTAACATTTCGCATTCTGTTCATCTCTTATTTTATATCTTTTAAATAAATTAAACTCTCGAATATACTTGAACGGCTGATTATGTTATTCAATCTTAATACGCCAGCTAAAGTGATTTATTTTATTGACATCAATTTGGTAACTAAGTCAAATAAATGATTTGATATTCAAGAAATATGAAAACTGGTAATATGTTAACATCCCATTGTCAAATTTGAATTAAATAATTATGAATAATTGTCCGGGGCAGAACAGCAAACTTACACAATAACTTTTCATTGCCCATTTGTTGCTCATGCATAAAATTTATGCATTTCTAAACTTTTGATTTATTAAATTTATGCACCTTTCGACCTGATATATGGCACGAATAATAACTTCCTGCATAAATTTCAATAATTAATAAACCAAGTACTGGCAAAATACACATAAATATTAAGTTTCAATGTGTAGAAGCAAAAGTCAAATGACAATTTTCTACATCATCAATGATGCGTAATTGTCATTAATTGTGTTTGTAGAGAAAAATAAGAAGATAAATATAATTTAAACATAAATTTGGCAATTGCTTCGATATTTGTCGGACTTGAAAGTTAGACAGCAACTTTTTGGCATAACATATATTTGTATTGTGTAAAATGTTCAAGGTTGAATAAGTTTCGTATTTATTGTGTGTGTGCGTGTGTGCTTTGAATGTATGTGCTCTTTAAATGGAAATTAAACAGTTAAAAGCAGCAGTAGCAATGAATGGCGCAAACAAACATTTACCGACAATTGAGACACAACAATGACTCCAATGCTCAAATCAAGTTCGCCCCAGAGAGTAGTGCAGTGCAGTGTGAGGTAGATGTAGCTGTAACTGCTGCTTGGCCAAAATTAAATTGCCAAATTACGGCCGCTTCGAGATGCGGAATGTAAAGTTGGTTTCTGTTTGTGCGGCGGCCCAGCAAATGAATAATTTTCCATCATAGATAAACGAAATCAATGCCACCCATGTCCCACAGATCCCAACTGATGGCCACAGAACGCAACTTGTCTAAAATGGCAACATCTGCACATTGCTGGAGCCAACTTCTGGGCCAACTTGTTATTGAATTAAAGTGACTTGATTTACGGCGAGTTTCGGTCAAATGCTCTTAATAGCATTTTGTTGCTAGCACGGACGATGCTACTTACTGCTCCTCGTTGCTTCTTGCTCTTGTTGGCTTGTTTAGCTAACTGAAATTGTCAACATCTCGTATACGCATGTACGCATTCAATGTGATGAGAAGTCGTCAGTGGCCATTGCTGTGAGTTCTTAACGAATACTGTTTATCAACTACTTGCTATGTGATCGAGAGTACATCGCTTGTCATGAAATCTTAGAGCAGTATAAATTTATTTAAGAGTAAATACTTGCTAAGATATCGTAAACTAAATCAAATGAACTCCTTTTGCTGTGATTTGCATTTAATATCACAAGAAAATTAGGTATTATTTCAGTACTCCATTATTCATTCCGAATTAATGCTAAAATTAAATTTTTAATTATTATTTTGAGTTCTATTGATGTTTAAGTACCTCCAATTAATAATTAAATACTACTTATTTGCGGAAATTTGGAAAACCATTTATGTGAGAATATATAAATAAATTTAATGTATTCTATTCAAGCAGTCATCCATGCTAATTATACAATAATTTCAAAATTAATTACCCAGCAATCCATTTCATTTTGAATTTAATTTGAGCCTATAACTATCAACTAATTTGTGTTTAATAGTAAATGGTTTAAAGCAACTTAACTCATTATTTGGTTGTGGTTTTAGTTTTGCTTTTATTTCGGATACATCGAGAGTGCAAGTAGAGAGGCAGGCGTTGGGGAAGCATAGACCAAGAGAGAAACAGTCAACAACAACAGAGACAAATGTGGTCATATCACCTACAGCTGCTTTGCTGCAATGAACTGGCGACAGTTGTGGCATCGTTATGACTCTGGGCTGCCACACAATTAACCCGCTCGTGCACACACATGCACACACATACTCACACACAGATATATATGTCTCTTATAAACATTTGTCGTCGTTTGTTGCTCCGCTGTCGTCGCTCTGCTGTAATTAATAATAATTTGCATTCGCTGTTTATAGTTCAGCGCCCGTGTGAGATTTCATTTAATTAAATTATATGCACCCATGTAGAGCCTTGGGATGTTCTGTCTGCCGTTGTGTGAGTGTGTTTGTGTGTATGTGGGCGTTGCTAATCAGGGCAACTATCTTGTCAGTGGGTGTGTATTGCCCGTCTGTGTGTTTGTGGACTACTTATTTGTAATACAACATGCATAAATTATTTGCATTATCCGCCGTCATTTCGGGTTTAAACGGCCAAAACTAGTCAAAACGATAACAACAAGAGCAATGAAAACAGCGCTGAGTTTAACATGCTGGCAATTAAAACTATACTCGTGACATGACTTTGAATATTTTTTGCAATAACTTTATTTTACATGTGTTCGCAAATTCACAAATCTAAACTGAGCAACTGAAAAGTAAATGAATATTTTAATTAGTAACAGACTGGAGTTTAATACTCTTGCATATTTATAATTGCATTGAACAACTTTTTGATAAAGTTTTAGCATAGATTTAGTTTCGTCGATTTTTGGCAATTGTGGCTGCTGGCAGACATTTGCCTCTGGATACTACTATTTCCCTCAATTACCTACCCAACTGTTCTTGTTTTTCTTGCTGACAGTTTTGCACTGACAGTGAGAGGAAACCGTAAGCCGCCAGCTCAATGCAAAGTTTTGTTTGCAATGTGTGAGTTTTAAGACGCGACAGGGGAGGATTTTCGTGGGGAAAATGTCATCGCTGCGAAATGCAAAACACATCGAAATATTTGCGCAAATGAAATCTGCAAGAACTGTGACGCATTTAGCTGTCAGTTTGCCTTAGCAAAGGCAACAGCAAAGGATATTCCCGAGTCCTAGTTGTATTTGCCCTTCCCATTTCTACAGCTCTCTTTGTTGCTATGACTCGTCGCCAATAAAAAAGGCAACGAGCCAGCAGCAAGACAAAACGCAACGCGCGTAAAATAAACAAATTTCCGCAGACGACACTCAACTATGCAAACAGTAATTGGAGCAGCTTTTATGCACGACTCAAAGGCATCTGGTGGCTGTAGCTGTCGGGTGGAGGTGGAGACATGCCACACAGGTAGAAAGACAGTCGGGAAAATGCTGGCAAACCGTCGCCAAAAACCAAACTGATGCTCAAATTCGCCAAAGCGAAGCCCGCAGCTCTCAAAGCTAACGAAGGTGTGCACAAGAAGGGTTCGCAAGACTCGTGGAACGGAAGACGACGCCAGAGAATCACATACACACACTGAGATGTAGAGAGTGAAACAGAAAAATGTAATATTGTAATGCTTGTAATGCTCGTAATGATATTAATGTATGCATATGTTTTATACAGAATGCAGTCCAGTGGGTGGGTGAATACAGGAAGATACAGATTGTTTGCGACAAATTAAAGATAACCACTTTGCAAAAATAATTCCAAGCAATAAAATCCGAACTAAGCTCTAGGCCATAGAGCTTGACTGTCAGATACCCCGAACTCAAGTTTTGTATGTATGCGACTGTGTGCTATTGTATAACTATGAAAATACGAATTTCGTTCGTGATAGTGGATCACTTCTTGATTAGATAGATAAATTCTAAAAATATTGGTTTTCCATGCTAAAGGAAATCGATTTGATATTGGCCAAAAGAGGAAAGTTATCGATAAAATCTAATAAACATGACTTGATTATTAAATATGATAACATTTAACTCGAAGCTTTTATAGATGTACAAAAATACAAGACCGACTCGACTTTTGATCCTGATTTAGAATATGTGTACTTAAAGGGATTAAAGATGCTCGCTTCTGTCTGCTCCGTTTTGCGCAACATAATTATACCCGTTTTATCCAGGGTATATAAATAAAAGGGGAGACTGTGAAATACTCTTAGTTTCGGTTACTTTGGCATGTGAGATGCCAAACTTAATATAACGATGTGGAGACCGCAAAAATGCAAGCAACACATTGTTTTTGATATGAGCTGAATTTTATACTGTTGCATACATATTTGTAAGTGCTTGCATGCTATATGTTGGCAAATATTAAATATTTGTTAATATATATTGGTTGCGTAATATTTGAAAAAAATATATGGTGTTTTAAATGCATTATTGCGATAATGTGGAAGCCCATGCCGACAACTTAAGCCAAATTTATAGTTAGCAATTAATGTGTTTGGTGCTGCCAAAAAAAAAATGTATAGCAAAATACGAAATCGTGAAAGGCTGTCGTCTTTGATAACAGTTTAAAGTGATTGATAATTTGAAATTAACATTTTACAAGAGAAAAGCTTATAGAATCAATCTCAATTTCATGAGTTAAGTCAATTCAATCAAAATCAGACATAACCAAACACAATTCTAGGAGCTACCATGACAGATTCAACAAACAGCTTAAGTATTGAATTGGGTTAGTAATTGAATAAAATTGCGGCTTCTATAGTTGCATCACACAAATTGAACCAAGACAACCACTCCGATAGCGAGAAGAAGGGAGTGAATGTATGGAAGTAGAGTAGAGTACATGAAACCTTCAATCACTTAGATGCGTTTTGTACAGTTTGGTTCTTAATTTAAGTCTCGACTGTAAGCTGGTTGCATCCACATAGATCCCTGAGATGTCGAGTGAGTGAACTGAAACATGTTCTTGCAATGTTGCCAAGCTCTTATCTGAGCAAAATTCTGTGTCCAGTGGTTCTGCGGTCAAGTTGTGGGGGGGTGTTTTGCTTTTGCTGATACCCTTGCAGTGGGTATGACGATTTTTTTTTGTGATTTTTTAACTAACAACTGAGTCTTGATGAGTTCTTAAATGAACAATTTAATTATTTACCTAGACATCCCCTGTTATTATATTCCTAACTCTTAAGCACAATATTATCAGTACGGTAGGGTATTTAATAATCGGCCTGGCTAATGTATCCTTGTTTTTGCTTACTAGTTGCCTTCTATTGTTGCCTACTATGCATTGAAGGGCGTTGCTTCGAACCCTTGACAACGAGCATTTAACAAGCTGTTGATGAGCAGCTTGTTGGGGGCAACGGGCGTATGGTGGGTGTGGTTGCAACACGTCAGATGAAATTTGCCCTGGGCTGGATATTGGGCAGCTATTTGCCAGAACACAACATCGTTTTTCCACTTGCTGCCAATAACTTGGCTCAATGTGGCCCAAAATTGAGTTGCGAGCCTGCCATCAATGTGCCTAGATTTTGTTAATTTCGAGTTGCAGCTGGGAAAATCACAGCAAACGATTATGGCCACATTATTAAAGCCGTGTCAGCAGCAGCGACAGTAGCAGCGACACGTGGCTCAAATGGTGGCATAAAATAGCAGCAGAGTCACCTGCTTAGCTGTTCTGCATATTAATAAGTGAGTTGGCCGACGCGACTGCCATAATAAATATTATGCAGAGCTGGCTCCTGGCCTTCGCAGAAGCGTCAGTGGCCAAATCAAATCAGTCCTGGTTAGTTGGTCTCGTTTAGGAGCCAGCTCACAATGCGTATACGTCACCTACTTGCGAATTCTTTAAAGCTATGCACAAGGCATTAAATTTTAAGCGCATTGAAGTCTTAGGTTTGACTGATAGGAGAATTCATTTTGATTGTACTTTAAGATGTTTTCCTTAAGCCAACTGAGTTGAGTCTGATGTTAAAAATGATCAGTAAGCAAATCATCAAATCTAACCACAATAGTAAATCTAAGTGCAATAGTAAATATTACTATTTGTATTTATGTATAAACGTATTAGAAATGTTTCGTTTATCTTCTTTTTCGTATGATTTATTATATGTCTAGAAACTGCAGTAAAGTAACCAATTGTAAATATCATAATTATTAAACAATTTATGACAAATTGGTGTTCATCCCAAATGGATCATATACTAACAAGAAATCTATCAAGAATGGGTTAAACGTGTTTTTATGCTCCTGTCTGTCGTATTGCGACTGCTTCTCTTGCCGTCAATATATTTGACTCTTTTTCCTTTTGTCTGCGCGGCAGTCTGTTTGACTGCATTGTCGCATTGCTGCTGTTGGATCTTTTTTTTTTCTTCAGTTTTCATTTTATTAGGGAACCTTGACGACACCAAGTGCTGACGCCACGGATCCGGTATCCTAACGACTGCACCCAGGCAGTTGCCAAATTTACTTCAATTTTTTATTTGCTGCCATGGCACGTAGAGCGTGCTAAATTTTCCCCACGCATTCCTCGATGGATTGGACGGCAGAAGAGGGAGTCTGCAGTCCATTGGCAGTGCCTCTGGCGGAGGCAATGGCACTTTTGCCCATGACCGTCTGGCATTTGGCCAAAAAACTGTCAAAGCAACACGAGTCGTGAAACCATTCCCCATGCCCCAGCGCCATTTTTAAGTCAACCTGGCGGACGGATGTGTGTGGATGTCAGAAGAGTAGCACTCGGACTGGCAATGAAAATTCTATACAAATGAAAATGCAATTCACACGAATGGACTTTTTGTTTAGGCCTTTAGAAAGCCGAGCATGGGAATTGTGGAAACTGGGTGGCCGTATAGTGATAAACGTGTCCAAACGATATAGATTGAATTAGTTTGTCGGTGTTTTTGCTATTTTTTTTTTGTGGCATCTGGAAAGTGATGTGCTGGGATTTTTATATACCCAAATATAGTCCTTTCGGCTGCCACACAAAAGTGTCATACTTCACTTGGTTCAGTTGATTCTGCTGGACACTGTCAAATGCATATTGGTACTGCGCATAAATCTTTTGTTCAGTCATAAAAATGGGCGTCGATTTCGTATGGATTTTTATTGACATAATACTTATTTTTGCCATTGCATAACACTCTACCGAATCCATTCAAATACACTCATATATTGATTGAAGCCTGATGTGCTATAGAAATTTATCAAGGAATATTTATTATTTATAATTTTAAGGGAAAATGTGAATTTTACTTTGTTCAAAACTTATATTATGATGGAGCATATTAAATTTAAGCTTAAAATATATTAAATATCATCTGGAATGAATAAATGTATATCTATATATGTAAGTTTATGTTTATAAGAAGTAATTAATTCAAGATTTTCTTAATTTAATATTTTAATAAAATTTCAATTATCTAAAGAGCCTTATTGATTGTTTGCTTTACCGTATAAATAAAAAATTAGCGAAATCCAATCAATATTTTCAAATTCATTATTTACATACTTAGTGGAGTATGTTTTTGTTCTTGTTGTACGAAGTGTCATTCGAAATTTTTTGTTTTAACAACTGTAAATTTAAGCAATATTATTTAGTTTATAGATATTTGAAATTTATCATGCTGCGTGTTATGACTGCCTTGTTATAAAAATATCAATTGTTCAGAACAATAAATATCATATTTATATATTTTTTGCATTCATATCTGGATAAACTTCAACGGAATCCTGCTGTCGGTCTCTGAGCACTTCGGGTATCTCTCACTGCAGTCAGTACTCTTACCAAAATGCTTCCACACTGGATAAACTAATAATTTGATTCCCTTTGTTTGCCTCCAATCATTGGGAACTAATCTATACGATCCTGTTCACAACACGCACTGTAGCAAACAATTGAAATTAAACAATTCTAAACAGAACGAAAATTAATTTCAACAAATATTACCGTTGACAATAAAAGCCTCATTGTACAAGTCAATTTCAATGCAATTATCCAGTAGGCAACCAGGCCGTAATTATTTAAAACCGTCTCTACATAGTCAAAATATTCAACGGGCAGTTTGTTTGTTTGTGCAAATAAGCTGAATGTGCCAAGGTGTATGTACTAAATGTTTATTATCATATTCATGCAAATTTAACACTGGTACTTGATACGTACCCCTAAACCAACAGGCAGTTGTTGAATTTATTTTATTTATTTACATTCGATTTAACTGGAACTGCAAAGGGCACGAGTGTTGTTATGGGGTGTTCAGGCGTATAAGACTAGGTGCTCTTTGGCGATATTTGCAAGTATTTGTTTATTTTTAGTACGTGTAGATCAAACGCATTTGACTGTACTGAAAGTTAACACCAATATTCCAAATGCATAACAACTAATCCCACACTATCTGCAAGTAGTACTGACACAACAAACTGGCTGACTGACGTTGACGTTGATTTCTTGTCCCCTGTGCATTCTGTTTTACAAAAAGTCTGGCGGTGCATGAGTATGTTATAAGAATTCATTGTGTTGCAAGTGGAATGCAACTGATGATCCATCTATTCCTCTTGCTGACCCGGAGTGATGTGCTCTTCAAATTGTATTTATGTAATACACACACGGGATTTGAGTACTGAATGCAGACAAAAAAAAAATCATAAAAATAATACAAATCCTTGGCTGGCAAGCAGTGAAATATTTTCCCCCAATATTGAAGTTCTCAAAGACATTTTGAATAAATCCGCTGTTGCATCTGTAAATATATAGAAGGAAGAGAGTATGCAATGTGTGTGATTCTAATAAGTACATTTCGAGCATTGGTTTCTTTTTTTGAATGCGAACAGAATAGATTGCTTACTTAATATATGTATGTAGAAGTAGACACTTAACCGGCCTTTACTCATCAATTAGTAGGTAGCTTAGAGTTGCCAATTAAATTCAAATTAAGTTTAGGTGGTGGGCCACGAAACTGGGTCTGTAAACTAACGTTAGGACTAATTGGGACTTAAGTATATACAGTGAATGGCAAGCTGGATGAGTGAATGAACTGGCTATAGGCAACGGACGACACTCATTAATTTTCAGCTAACAGGCCAACAGTTAGGTAGACAGACACACACACATATACATTTATATATGTATTTACGTTGAGAACATGCCTGCACACAGATACAAATCTTTGCCTTCACCTTTACCTAACACTCAGATTAAAAAAAGAAGTTTAATTACAGGCTGAAGCTCCGCACAGACGGCAACAACTCGCATTTTGACCCAGCCAGGCGAAACGTGTCGAGTACGGTTAACTAACCGAAAAAGCAATGAACCTACTGATGCCAACCAACCGTATTGCGAACCCTTTGACTTTGCCAAAGACAACACGGACGGACTAACCGATAGGAAGATAGCAAATGTCATTAGCATTCCGTTCTACATGTGTCGAATGCGCACGGCTTTGACAACGTGGGTCATATGTGGGTGCTGACATTCTCCCATACCAATACTCACTTCTAACATGGGGGAATATTTAAGGGAGTATGTCGTCGTCTGTCGACTTTTACTGTTGTCTTCTCCACTTTGACGAAATTAAATCCAAAATGCTAATAGAATGGGCAGCGCTTGTGCTTTGTGTTTAAATAGCCCAATTGAATTTGGCGAACTGTGTGTCAATATTTGTATACCCTGTATATTCACGCAATAAGTCAAAATTGGGGTGTGAGAAACATTGCAAACTTATGCAGAAGACAGAAAAGATGTCTCCCCATAAAATTCAAATCTCTCATCTAGCATCGATTAGCAAAACGCTTTATGAGTGTGCTTCTATATTTATATTATTGATATTTTTACATGTCATTCCAACTTTACACATTCTTTTTCCCAGTACCAGTTAAAAATATGCTTTTGGTTATTTTTTTGGCTTAAAATTAACTTTAGAAGATAAGCAAAATTGTAATAACTTCACGTTGATCCTCTCTAAGGGTTTTTCTACTTGTTTTCAGTAGAGTTCCAATATATTTGCGACCTTAATACAAAGTATTTTCTAGTCCAGCAGCCACGATTATCTCAAACATGCAGCTTTTCTTTTTTTTATTTTTACTTGAGAGACTGTAGTAATTATAGCTTTTTGGTTATTTGGATCTTGACAGCTACATGGCCTCATACTTACGTACATATATTTGACTATGATTGCGATGTAAATATGTGGTATTTGTAATGACGGAAATAGTTTCTCTTTTTCTTCTACTTTTTTGCCTGATTGAAGTAGGGCATTAGATAATCACGACGATGGTACGATGCGCATCATTAAGCCCGTATTTTTATATGGAAGTCATAACTTAATTGGGACGTTTTTTTTTCTCTTTAATTTTGTAATTCAATAGGTATTGAAGTAAGCATTGAGTGAGCGGCAGCTAAATTTAACATCTGTCCCTAAGAACACTTTTTATACGGTAATTATAAAATGGCTCATTAGTCAACAGTCATTTCAATTTTTTATCTGAAAGCCTTATGCACTCAGTTTTGATTTTCATGTTTTTTTTTTAAGTCTATATATGTAAGTAAGTGATGCACTCCTAATCATCAAGTAAATGTATTAGCGCTTGACATTCGCCTAGTGAATGTCAAATGTTGTGTCCAGACAAGCCACAACAAATACAACGGCAGCTTTAGAGAAAAACACTTTAGTAATTGGTAGCTTATTTACTTAGCCAAGCATCATACTCAAACTCAGCACAACTTCCAGTGACAGTAGACAAGAAGTATGGTGGGTGTATGGTAAAAGCCGACGCAAGCTAAAGCCTAGCTAACAGTATCACGATTATGCACAAGCGCTGCTCTTTCGGCCAGGCTAAATGTGAAAGATCGCACAGAATGAAACAAATGTAAAGTGCGCTGGCACAAGGTATACAACATAAGCTACGTAAGCACGAAGGTGACATTTTCTCAACATTTTCTTTTCTTTCTGATTTTCTCCATCCTCCCAATCGCATCCAGTATCTCGTTGAGAGATGTCAAATGTCTGCCCTAAGGCAAATGAAGGGATGTGGACAAAAAAAAAATCAAAATAAATAAAAAGAAAATAAGTTCTACTATGCAGCTTGGACATAATTAAACGCATTTCAAAGATGAAGATGTCCCCAGAAAGAAGGTTGCTGTTCCTTGCTGTGTTCCTTGCTGTGTTATGTCCTATTTAAGCTGATTATGTTGGTCTGATGATGAAGATAAAGTCCGGCTGGTTGATCAATATTACGTATACGCAAAGATTTTTGCTTAATTTTTTTGAAGTTATTAAGGTGACCAAGAGCAGCAATTCAGTTGATGATGTTTTGAAGCGTTTAAGTACTTCTTGTTTTTTATTTTCTATTTGGAAAGTTTTTGATGCCATTTTTCTCTGCTTGCAGAAGGTGCAAACATTTTTGTTTATCTTACAGTCCACACGGTCAGCACTATTGTAATAAATTATGCAGACATTTAGCTGGCTCAGAGCGTCTCGGCTGTTGTTGATTATGTGTCGCTTCACGCTGGACAATGCCGCATTACGTATACGAGGCGTGTGCACTCCCAGTCACACACACGATTTTTCTGCTACAGCTGGTTTGTTGTTGTTCTCGAAATTGTTATTGTGGTTGTTGTTGTTTACCATCAACATGACCAGAATGTGTATGTAGCTCGTGGAGACGACAAGGCGTTGATATATTCCTGGTTGTTTTTGTAGTTTTGCCGCCTGCAGGCAATGTTGATAACTCTGATGACGTTGATGAAAAACTTTTGATTGATGTGGTGGCAAAAACTTTATGCTGTCATTAGACACAAGCAAATCAGAGCGAAAGACAGAGACTTTGAATAATGAAGAGAGACAGAGAGAGAGGTAGTTAGAGAAAGGGTTTTTTTGCGCCATAAATACATATGTAGGGCGTTTTATTTACGATTAGGAACATGGTGGTCTCAAAAGTCTCAAGCTGCTGGCGTAACAAATGACAGTCGGAAAAGTTATTTACGCTACTTGAGTGACTAAAAGTTTTGTTTATTAATTGATTGAGGGCTCGAGCATGTGCTCGAAGCGTTAAGCATTCGTTCGCATTCCTCCATGCACTAAATGTTGTAGGGCTGCCAATGTTTGAAATGTTTGAAAATTCATATTTGAGGTACAACATTATTTGGCGATTTTAATCAAATCACAAAAAAAAAAATATTACTTAATAAAAATCTGTTTAATCGGAGTTATGCAAATATCTTAGCACTTTGGCTTTAAGCTGTCATCTTGCACTCTTAGTTCAGATCATTGTGGTTTTTTGATTTTTACAGATTAAGCATAACTAAAGCCATATTAAACTTTATAGCGACCAAAAACACAGAATTTTAAAATTATGCAAATGGGTTGATTGTTTCGACCTGATCCAACTGTGACTTTTTATAAGAGCCTTGCACTTATGAGATTTTAAGTAAAAATATGTTGTTGACAATGAAGAGATTTCTAATAGTATCCATTCAATTTATGAGAATGATGAAGAGTAAGCGCAATATATTCTCATTTCAATGATTTATCGACTTTGAATCATATTGTCGAAGTAGGTATATACAAATCTGAAATTCGGATTTTGAAAACCTCGCCTTTAAGAGTCTGGAAATGTTATATATATTTAATTAACACAGTTGCTTATATTCGCACCTAAGCAGCTCTACAAGTCACCTGACAACCTTGTATTCGGCACTTCGTTTAGATTCGAGTGCTGGTTTTTTATTACCTATTTATTTATTTTTATTTTTTGGCTATTTTTGATGCCGTAGCAAGTACTTTTCTACCTGTGGCATTGCCGCTTACCCATTGTCGTTGCTGTTGTTCTTGTAGTTGCTTGTTTGGTTGTTGTAAAGTTTTACCGGCATGCCCATTTATTACAACGTGCTTGCTGTTAGAGCTGCAACGAACAATGCCACACAGTTTTCTTGTTGCTCTTTGCCGTTGCCGTTGCCATTGCCTTTTTCTTGTTCTCGTCGCTGTGCACTTTTTCAACTTTTCTCGTTATTTTTGCACATTCGTTTGCTTTTTATGGGCACTGCTACACTAATTACCTTGTTTTTCGGAGAATTAATTTTTCGATTACTGTTGCAGAACTCTGTAATAAGCAACAACAAATACCAAATACAACGATGTACGAAGGCAAAACTCACAAGTGCAGTTTGGAAAAAGTTTCCAGCTATCGATGTGAAATGGTTAGAAAACAAAAATAAAAAAGCACTTCCGAATCAAATTGTGTGTTGCCGTTTGCAGAGTTAAATGAACTTCAGGCAAGGTTTTGAGAAATTATGAAAATATGCGAAAAGCAACAAATCGGTCGCAACAGTGCAATAGGCAGTTTGTGTCGAGACTCAGACGAGTGAACTGGAAAAGTTGAGCTTACTGCAGAAAGTTTAAAAAAAAAAACGGGCTCTCAGCACAGGGCTTGAATTTGGAAGGTGCTGTAATTGAGTCCCAAGTTAAGTTTTTGCTTTGCCCTCTGGCTGACAATTTGTGGAGTGCAGTGATTTGTTATTCAAAGCCTGTACTTTGCCAATTTGCTCAATCAGTTAGATCTTCATTTAATTTACTAAAAGTCACAGCTTCCCATTTCAGTTCTGTCTTTCCTCAAATTGTCAAATACTACAAACAAATTGAAATGATAGGGAGTGGATTAACAGCGTGGTAATCATCTTCGTTTTCCATTTAATTGTGCTATTTTGTATTGTATCTTTTGGTCTCAAATATATATTTAAACTAACCAATTTTATTTTCTTTATTTTCAGAAATTTTATTTACTTGTAAACATGTTGTGCTTAAGAGGTATGTAAATGCAACCAAATTATGAACTCTGCTGAATTGTTTAAAATAGTTTCCTTTGGTTAATATTTAGCTTGAAAGTTAAAATCTTTAAATGAATTGCCACCAAAATTGTTTCCGTGTGTTGTGGTTAAAATCTCAATAAGTAGATTTAGTAAATTACACAGCAGTTTCGAGATGCCTTTTTACAAACAACTAACTAAACTACACAGTAACTTAACTGTTAGTGCAAGGATTACCTCATTTAACAAAATGTAATTACAATTCATTTTTCCTTAACCGCATTTATTCTCTGTGGCTGTCCATAACATTTTGTTGCACACTCGTCGCTAATCTTGGCTGACAAGTTAGCCTTCTCGCCCACTTTTGGCGTTCTCATCTCTGGCTCAGACTGTGGTTCTCGTTGTGCTTTTTCTCTCTCTCTGCGACTCTTTAAATGTCAGTTAAAATCCCATAAATTCTCCTTAAATGACTTCTGTCTGCCGCAATTTTGTAGCCATTCCTCGGTAGCAGTGTGGGCTAAGACAGTCCAAGGCAAAGAAAGAATTTTAGTGGCTGGAGCTAAAGCTAAAACTAAAGCTAGAGTTGAATCTGGAACTGATGATGATGCCGAAGCAGAGGCTCAATTTACTATTAGGGAAAATCACAAAATCCTTTGTCGTAAATAAACTTTAATTTTTTCTCTTTGCCGGAAGATAAGAATATTTCCGGTTGTCCCACTGCCAAGAACCTTAGTCGCTTGCAGCTTGCAACGGTAGTCGTTGTAAGAATTCCATGCAACACATAAACAGGACATGCCATTGGGCCCTGGACAATGCCAGAAAATGGTTGCCAACTTCACTGAAAACTGGCAAATGACGCAAGCTCGCAACTGGTGTAATTTGGTTCAATAAACTCATTAAATGCACCAAACTTTTTGCTTTATTTTTGTCGGACGCAAACTTTTGCGGATCCGCACAAAACTGGCGGTCATTCGGTTGCCTTGGCTAGTTCACAACTTGTCGCATTATCCGTTTTATTGCTGTCGCCATTGCTAAGCATTACCCATAGATATATTTGTGTCTTCTTTCAATTCTTTCCTTACAAAGATTGCTCTACTTACGCTATGAAGTTGAGAAACAACGCACTACTTTTTAAAGTTATACAAACTGTTCTATTTAACATGCCAAAAGAAATTTCGATGAGAAAGCAACATTTAAAATATTATGTCTAGGTCATAAGCTAGTGGTATTATTGCATATCATTGTATATCATCATATATTGGTAGTAAAAATATGTTTTATTATATTTTGTTAGCAGTTATATTAAATTATGTTTGATGTGACCCAGTATATAAATCATAAGTATGTATAGTAAAATCGCAGGGTTGATTTTAGTTTCGTATCCATAAACATTTTACAACCAGTTCTACATATTATAAAATCAAAATTCAATTTATTTTTTGTTTATTCTTAATATTTACTTAACTCTTGTAATGAAACTCATGTGAAGATCATTTCTTTGTTAGTAGTAGGGATTAATTAATAATAATAAGATAATCGATACAGTTTTCAGCTCTTTTTATGCAAATTGGTATATCAAAATATAACAGAGTGCCAGATCGTAAACGAAGTTTAAAGAGACAATAACATTTTTAAATATTGAATCAAGAAAAAAGGGTTCTCATAGAAGTACTAGTATTTAAGAATAATTTAACACGCTCCTTTTAAGGCAGAGAAGCTATGTATTCATACGAAAGTGTATGCAAAAGTCGACATTTGAATATGTTTTTGGCTTTTTTATTTTGTCGCTTAAATATTTGGCCCGCAAAGCCATTTAACTTATTTGCCTGTGTTGAGTCGCCGTCGTTGTCCTTTTGCCAAGCCGCGACAAACAATAAATTTTGTGAAAATTTGGCCAAATTTTAATTTGTGGCTCAACGGTAAATCCAGAACCAGAATGAGAATGGGAATGGGAACCTAGCAACCAAACACGTTGGTCATGGCATGGGGCGCACCGCAGAATTCATCGTTACTGGTTGTCCACAAGGCAACCGAGTAGAAACCGCCGCTTGCATTCCTTATATTGCAGAAGGAAAACTGAGAGTAAAAGCCTTACATGAGCTTGAATAGGAAATATGAGTATCTTTGGCTGTGGTTTTAAGTATATGTACGCGTACTTGTAAGATGGCAAAAAACGTTCAGCAAAATTGTCAATTTATATTTTATGCCATCTTGAAATATACTGCGATTTTAGTTTTGCGGCAAGAAACAATAAAAACAAAAATACACAAAAGCAAAAGAAGTCAGACCGCAGCTTTCGAGAATGCCAATTTGTCAGCTAGCAGTTTTTGGTGGCATTGCAAAAATTCTTTATGAAAACTTTGTTTACGACAATCAACTCATGCCAGCCTCAAGCCAGTTAGCCTATTTTGCTGCTGCTGCTGCTGCTGCTATGCTGCTTGTATTGAGTTCACAATATTTTTAATAGAAACTCTCGACGCTCGAAAAACTTTTCTTTTCGCAAATTTGCAGCCACTACTGCATTGTGTCCCAAGTCTGGGCCTTATCACAGAATGGAGCAGGGATCAGGGTCAAGGGGTTGAGGGTTTAGGGCTGTTCTGTTTGTGTTTCAATTTGTGTGTGCCTTTTATGGAATTATGCACTGTTGTCAGCTTCCTTTGGTTTTTGTACAATTCACTGCCCAACTTTGGCAGCAAATTTTGCAATTGAGTTTAACTTGTGGGGGAGAAAGTAAAAAAAAAAAAAGGTTGCCAACAATTTGGTTGGTTTCCTTATCAGTTTGTTCGATACATAAAGTGTTGCTTATAGATGCGTAATGACTTTGAATGCATCAGTATACATAAGCTTGCCATAAAGTAGGTGAAAACTTAAAAACAAACAATAAGCAATAAACCAATTTGAATAATTTGTATTTTATCTTAAGAATAGAGAATTGCGGAAAGGTTAAACGAGATAAGCAATAATCCATTGAAATATACGTTATTTTTGTAATAAGGATACTAGCTAAAGGCATCATAATATATAATCATTGGGATAAATTAAAATAATAATTAATTAGTGCCTTCTTTAACTTTCTTCTTCTTAAATAAACTAAGACTAATACTAATGTATTGTAATTATTTAATACCTTAAACATATACATGTGCAAATCCAAATCCAAACGCAATTATTATTTAAATATAGCAGAGAATGTCAGAAAGATAGAGTGCTCTTAGCAAGCTTAGAGTCAACATTAAAGTCATAGTTTGCATAAAAAGTGGCAATTAATTTTATTAAACAGTTTAGTAACTGGATCAAAGTTTTACTACTCTAAACATAGTAATACACTATTAATTAAACATTCTAGTAGTAACTGCAGAGTACTCTGCGATAGCATTAAAAGTGTTAGCTTAGCCATACAATAGCTGCGATATTTCGCATTCATTCACATTTTGCCATTAAGCGGAAAAGTCTGTAGCCCATCAATTTCTGTGACTAAGCTACCAGCTTATTTCTGCCTTTATACTCGGTGTCCTGTGCAACGCAATAAAAGTCGAATTCGCGCACTTTGCAATTTCAATTTGCTTTCTGTTGCCTTTTAGCTGCTGGCTGCTGGCTGTTTGCTGTTTGCTCGTTTTGTGTGTTTGTGCCGCTCATTAAAAGCTGTCAATTGTTTCTCTTTGGCATTTACAACCTGCTTAACTGCATTAAGAGCATATACACTCGTATGGCTCTCCATACCATATAACCAGTTGAAATCCTTTAAGTGCGCTGTGCCGCATAAAAGAAAATTCTCATCTTTGTGGTTTCAAATTAAAGTTCTCTCTGCTGCACTTGTGCGACAATAAAACTTATCCAGTTTTCTTTTTCTTTTTCTTCGCTGCTCTTTACAATTTGTAGTCGCGCTGCTTGTGACAATTGTGCAGGCGATTCCGGCCAGCTCCTATTATAAGAAAAAGCAGGCATGCGAAGAGTGTGTAATAAAGCACAGATTATGTATATGCTCCTCCATGGGCTGATCAGTGTTCGGTCTTGGTATTATTTGGTTGGTTTTTGGTCCGATGGTGCCTGGAAATCGGGTAGGTCGGCTTGTGGGTTCAAATGTCCTGTGTCTGCTTCAAATTGCATTATCATCCTTCATCATCATTCATATCATCCTTGGATTAAATTGGTATAAGAGTAAGATCCGATGAATGATGGAGTTGGGTAAGAATACGATTGAATTTATGCGTCTTTGCAAATTCGATCGATGACATGATAATTATTATAGTTAGGGGGAAAACTCCAAATAGTATAAAGCCAGTTCAATAATGTAAACAACAACTCTTTAAACTAAACGGTACACTCAATATAAGTGTACTATACATCGCACTAAAATTATAGTTTTGCGCAGTGAAATGTCTGTCTAATTGGCGAAACATTAGATTTTATGAAAGTCTAATAAAACTTTAAGATAAATAAACACAAATTTCAAAGGATTCTCGCTACATGAAATTAAGTAATATTTAATAGTAAATTTATAAATATTTATGGCAAAACTTACAAAAAAATAAATCTCGGATAAAAACTAGAGAAATATCTAATTCTTTTTTCAAAAGGTCTTTGACCTTGACCATGGCTTAGAAACTCAGAGCTATAATCTTTTATTTTGTGATTAATGGAGGCATGTCTGGTATTTTTTTCTTGATCTCTAAAGAAGAATAGCTACCAAATTAGTTGACCAAACAATTTGATCAAATAACTACTGCAACAAGTACTTAGAAAAGTAACCAACAGAAGACACAGAATTGAAGTATTAAAATATAATCATATTCTGAATTTGCTATTACACTTACACTTACACGTTTTAAGTTTTTGGCTTTTGTGCTGCCAGAAGCTTACACTCTATTATACTAGTTTCACAAATACTTCTCTGCTTCAGTTACGGACACGGTCTAATCTCCTAAGCCTATAAAGGACATTAAACTTTAAGTTTGCTAGGTAAAAGTGGCTATGGTTAGTGTGGCTTGAGGTTAATCTATAGTAATTTAAAACATTCCATTAAAAACACTTCATCATTCCTTTGCAATATTCGCATCTTGGCCTCACAGCTACACATTGTGGCCAAAAGTAAAAAGCGCATCAGCAACGGTTGTGGCAAGAACACCAGGACACATATATGTGAGAAACTCAATAAATCAATATTTGAGCAGCTGAAGGGTTAAGGCCCACAATGCAATTGTCTTTAAAATAGAGCTCTGGCAGTCAAGCTGGCAACTTTTGCCATGTTCGGCAGACGTTTAAGGAAATGACAGAACATTTTTTTTTGGTGATGCCCCAGGCGCCAAAAGCTCTCATTCAATACTCTGTGATCAATTTTGGTAAGAGGAGAATATATACCGACATTTACTTAGTAATTTTTAAATAATAAAGTTTATAAAGAGGTCAAAATATATTTTATAGGTATTTTGATGCACACTCTATAAGAAACCTTATTTAAAAATGTAAAAGAAAATAAGAGAATATTTAATTGTTCTTTGCTCTTGTTCCTTGTTCTTATGTGGATACAGTTATGTTGCCTCATTTTCTTAGCTACGGGCTTAAAAGTAGTTATTTGTATTTGTTAAGTTGAAATAAAAGAGGTTGACAGATTTAAATCATCGAGCTGGGATAATAATTTATAAAATTAAAGATCGCTTAGCATCGCTTTCATGATTATTTCATATATATATAATCTAACGCATCATAGTTAATGCATTTATAACGACTTACAGAAAAGCAAGCCTGTTAAAAATACACACACGATTCATTTGTAGTTAACTCGATACGCAGACACTTTGTGCTTGCGACAACAGTAACAATAAGAATAACGACAACGATAGGAAAGCGGATGTCGCCAGCGAGGCAACGCCCCCCCCAAATAATAAAAAAACAATCAGTGGGTTCACAAAAAATCAGAAAAACGACGTTACGCATGCATCAGTCCACAGCCCCACTATGTGTGTGAAGAAAAAACTTACTTGAGTGACGCTGCGTGGGTGGGGAAAAATGGGATTTTAGTGCGGACATTTCAATGCTGTTTCGTCCTTCATAAAATATTTCAATATTGTAACAGATTTTTCGCTGGAAACATTGCGGCATTTGTCATTATTTGCGTATATTTTTTCTGTGTCGACTGCCAGCAAGGCACAAAAAATTAAAGGTTTACCAAGAGCAATCTCCACCCTAACAACAGCCCCCTACATATAACCCCAAACTCTACAATAAATTGAATCAAGTTGAAACAGAAAACATCTGCAACAGCCAAAAAAATTTGATATTTAATGCTAATGCCACGCCTACACGAAGCATGCCACTTTTTGTGGCTCATATACATATATGCTCTGCATGCACACACACACACACACCCCCACCCACCCAAACAAACAAACGCGAACACACACACACCATTACATTTGCATTAAATTTCAATTCAAATATGTTGATTTTTACATGATTACTTTTGTTGGGCCTGGTTGGAACGGCCTGTGCCCTCGTGCATTTATAACTAAATCCTAGAATAAGCAGTTTAAATCCGATGGCATTGCTTCCATTCACCCCGTCTAATCGCATACGACCATATGTTGAATGCCACCAGAGCCGTCGTAATTTTAATAGAATTTGCACAACAAATAAAATTTAAACGCAGTTCACATGCGCCAGGCTCGTGATTGTGCGAAATCCTCTTAATGATGCCATTTTATGCCTTTTTAAAGAGTAGCCTTCATATTCCTACGATACGCGCAGAACTCTCAGCGTGAACTGGAAAAAGAAATTCATAGAAAAAGCTTAACTTTCAATTTAATTATACTACTTTTCTGCTGTTATTTAAAAACGATATATAATGCATTATATGTTATGTAATATATGTTATAAAGTTCAATGTTATATTGTGACGCTTCGCAGTCTCTGGATTATTTGAAAAATATTAACTTTTGAAGCTTCTATTTGCCCGACTGAAATTGAATAAACATTGATAAATGAATGCTTTTTCTACTTTGATATTGAAGGTAGTGGTATTGGTTTTGTGTTATGTAGAGACTCATCGCAAATCGTTAAAGCCACATATCTCCCAAATTTAGTTGGTAGGTTGTTGGCAATGTCCTCCAAGTTCGGAATATCTCCCGGCTGCATCGTTTTCTCTTGTAAAAATATAGTTTTTAAAAAATGATCACAAAGCAAAAACGAGTGCGTAAATAATTGAAAATGCTGGTGATTAACCTTCTTAGCGACTGTTATACATAATTTTAAGCCAAAGTAAATAGTTTCACTTATCCCTTTATTGGTGTGTATATAGATAAATACATATATTATTTTATGTTGCATAGATGCTGCTGCTTGTTTAACAATAAAAGATCGTTGTAGGTGGCCAAGTGTATTTCTGTTTCGACTAGCCGAAACATCCAATTAGTTACATGTTTTCATATGCTTTTCGACATTGTTGCAATATATATAATTGAGCTATTCATTTTGTGTTTCTGCTGTTTAGCATTGTCATTGTATTTCACTACAAAATATATTATAGAGGATGGTTCATACAGAACATTCAACATATGTAGCCTGTAGCCGTTGCAATTTTATTTGTCTATTCGATAAGCGCAAATCCCGTCCGGTTGCAAGTACGTGTACACATTTCCGTAATTTATGTACATATACATATATTTATAAGTATACAGATAAGAGAAGTAAAATTGTTGTGCCATAAGTGCTTACTGAAATCACTTCCAGGCATCTACTTGTGCTGCCTGCCACATCCTTTAACTTCCGCTACGGCGCCTCCTGCACCCTGCATCATTCACTCTGCACTTTGGTGACTTTGTCGTCATCATCATTGTCGTTTTTTTTTTTCTCGTCCTGGTCCTCGTCGTCTTCGTTTTCATCTTTGCTCATTCCACATCTGTCCACATCGTTGTTGTTATTGTTTGTTAATATGTGCTATAGTTCCACTTTCAACTGTTGTTGTTCTTCTTCTGTTTATTCTTCTTGTTGTTGCCGTTTCTGCTCTTGTTGGCTATTTTGCTCACGTAATAACGATAATGGCCTTTATTTCTTTCATTTCTATACATTTTGTGAACCACTTCCGAGCACTGCCCTCTCAGTTTCCCAGTTCTAAGTTGCCCACAGCTAAGTACTTAGTTCATACACGAGTCGTCAGTTGTCTACTCGAATTGTTTTTGTTGCTCTCATGATATAATTCTCTTATTGTCATAATATTATTGTTATTTTGTAGTCTCTTTTCTTTATTATTATTTTTCCAACTTTTTGTATTTCTTGTGACAACAAATGCGCTTTACTGATTCTGTTTGATAAGATAAAGAAATTGTAAGCAGACAAATCACAAGTCATTTTTCGACAAAATGGGCTAGAAGTAATGTTTGCTATTTAAAACAATTATCATGAATTATATGTATCACAATCATGGTCATCTTTCTTTGTTTATGGTTATTGTTTTTATTAAATATGTCATAATCACGTCGCAAAAGACAATTTACGTGTTACTTTCACTTGAACAAAGAGAACACGACTTTAAAAATTAGACTTTACGACCTGACTCAATCGTAAAGATAATTTGTAGGTGCACATTCTGCATTTCTTATCATAGTTAACCCAGAAAACCTTAAGTTCAAGTGCTTACTTAGCTTGACCCACTACTATGTGCAACAACAATAATACATATTTACCTGTTACGAGTGCCCTTATTCAATGAAGGAATTGAAAAGTTAATTATATAACCATATACATATACACAAAAATATAAATGCTTGTGAATACTTGCCTATGGCTACTAATTACTCTATTGTCAATCAACAGCAAATTAGTTGTAAGGTAGTTGATAAACGTTATTTCGAAAGTGAAACATTGTATAGTTTAATTTATGATTTATTCGATTTAAATGTTTTGCCTTTTTGTTAAACTATAATTTGCATATTTACTTATCATGACCTGTGGCTCTCTCCATTTATTTCCTCTTATATTCCAAGAAGTTTAAATTGTTGTCTTTTGTACCCGTCTCATTTGCGTTTTCTGTAATCTCTTACCCTTGAAATGCTTCGACTTTTAATGTACTTTTCCATTTGAAATGCCGTTTAAGCATATGTTGAATTTAATAAATTATCTTCTTGGTAACAAAATGATATATTCTGTTGTCAATTAAATACTTATCTGTCCGTTACAGACAAACTTAACTGCATTGAATGCTTTGTATTGCGAACACGTTTCCTTGGCTGTTTGCATTTCCATTTAAGTGGCATTAGAAGCAATTTAATCTTAAGCTTCTTGCTGTAATATTCTTGCCATTTGTGTAATGATGTTTGACACTCGAAGTTCAATAAATTTGCCAGGTGCAAAACGGTAGGCAAACATTCTGTTGGCATCATAGGCCCAATAATTATGTGGGTGGTATTTGAAGTGTATACAAGCTCAGCAAACAAGTGCATAAAATATTGTTGTATCAAGGCTATATATAATACTCGTGCAACTGGAGCTCGTTGCCTGTTTCTGTGTGGTAACGGTAGCGTGGTCGCAGCAGCTATCATCAGTCATGCGTGCGCAAATATTTTAAGTGCTTCCTGAAACATGCCGTACTGCTATACAGTTGCACAGTGATACAAATTGAATATACCTAGAAAGGATATCGCAACCGCTACACAGGGATACACACGGAACATCGACGTCAGGTGCGTGCCTAGCGCCGAAATGATTGCATAGATACACGGATACATGACTCTCGTGCAACTGCCGAGAGTTGCTACATTATATTATGAAAATTATTATTGGAAACCATCTGCAACGTCAGCCCGTCGCCCTTTGAATATACGGTTATAAATATGTACAGTGCACAGCAAATATATATTGATACTTTAGATTTGATGCTGCTACTTTTAAGGAGATTGAGCTCATGCATGCGAACAACGCTCACAAATATTTTATAGCATTTTGGACTAAAAGTAAATGCATGTATGTAAGTATTCTATTTGTTGAGAATCTTCAGCTGTCTGGACTAAGAAAAGATTTAAAGATTTAAAAATCTGTAAGATACTGAAATCTGAATGCTATATGTATTATTGAATATGTCATAAAAATAATTTTGATTGTTATTCTGATTCTTACAAGCAATTTTCCATAAGACAAGCTTTATAAACTTAGGATGCATATAATTATAATACGTAATTGTTAAAACTCAAACGTTAGCAAAATGCTTTTTAAATAAATGAAAATATGCAATTTGCAATAAACTAAATTTAATGAAAACACTCTCATAAATTAACATAATTCGCATATCTTCATTTCAATTAAATTAACCACATAAATTATAACATGTGGCTGCTGTCTCTTAGTTTATTTAATTGTAGTTGAAATAAATGATTGTGCAAAAGTTCTAATACACATCTGTTTTGTTAATCATTAACAGTTAATGCATAAATGAGGTCATGCATGTAAGGTTTGGCAACATTTGAGTAACACTGGTATTGTTATATTTACAGCCTGGTAACTACCGATAGAGGTCTTGCAGCACGCACACTTGTATATATATATATATATATATATGTTTATATATACAAAACAAAACTTCCTCTCTCTCTTTCTCCCTTATTCAGTGAACAGGCACCGCACTTATATGTCCCACACATACAATATTTGGGACCAGAGATTCCAGCCCATACGTCGGCCATGCAAGAGTGTTGAAGCGGCAAGAGTTAAGCTGCTGATTACTATTATTGCTGGCAGTGTGGTGTCTTACAAGGTTGTTGCTGATAATGGTAGTAGCAGAGCGATTTAAGCTGGATGATAAGTGCAGTCGGTAGTTGTCGCGAGCAAAACTTGAACAAAGCTGTGAAAATCTCTGTCGCAGCTGAAAAGGAAAAGTTTCCCAACGCCACAATAACAATAAGCGCATAAAAACTTCTGCCGCTCTGTAGGCGTAGCTCAAGAAAAATGAAATACTTAAATTTATATATTACGTTGCTTTAGAGTCCGCCATAAGCAAACTTTTAACACCAATGTGGTCCTAGGGGCAAAAAAAGTATGCTGGAAAACTGGTATTTGTAATTTGCATGAAATAACATGAAATAATAGTTTAATGAAAAAATAATGCAAGACTTTTAGTTTAAACTTTAATTTTTAAAATGTTTATTTTAGAAAGCTATTTGCAAATCACATCATTTTTTTTTTAGTGTTTTAAATATCATCTTATGATATACATTTATTACAATGGAAGAAATTTGTTTACTTCTTTAAATTCACATTAAAATAAGATTGTTATGTGTGTATATACATACATACATACGTACATTATTTTTTAATACACACTATTATAAATATTGATCAAGTCTTTGGCCCGAACCCTAATTAGTCAGTTGCCTTAATTAGTAAGTCCCTGAAACAAATCATCTACCCAGGACGGTTACCTAAAGGTTAAGGTCTTGAACATTTTTTTTTGTCACAGTAAACTCAGCCAATATATTACTGTGATTTATTTTGAATGCTTTAGACTGGTGCGTAGTGCGTGGTGTGAGTAAATCGGATACACAGCGGGTCACTATTCAGAAGGGATGGCTCGCATATTGTCAAGTACATGAAATATTTCAAAACATTTGCTGTATTTGACAAGCAGTCAAACTAAAGCGGCCACTCGTCAAGTGACAAGAGCCCCAGGAGCACACAGTGCACCCCCAGTGCTCCCCAGTTACAAGATTCAGTCTCGGAACCCCAATGGCTGTTACCATTCCATTAAGCTTTGCAAAGGCTGAGCAAAGCAACATGAAATAATAATAAAAAAAAAAGAATTCGCAAGAAATTTCATTTCCTGGCACTCAACTGGCAACAGGACACCCATGCACCTCCCTTCCGCCACAAACCTTAGCACTGCTCAAACCAAGACACTTCAGGCCCGGCCAACTCAAGTCACTCATTTGGCTTTAACATAAAACCAATTTAAACTTCTGCTGTTCGAGGTAGAAGCTTTAACTGAACAATCGACACACGGTCCCCACTTTTGAACGTTCAGACACACAACAAACTACCCTCGTAAAAGTATATATATACATATATATATATATATGTATATATGTAATAAAAAAGCAGCAAAAACAATTTTAATTTAATTTTTGTGCAGTATTTTAAAGTTGACTTTAGACTTACCTGAGTGGTTCTCCGGTGGCTTTCCCTGGCTCCCTTTAGGGTGGCAACGATTTAATACGCGTGGGAAAAACAACAATGGTGCCGAAAAAGAAAAACTTGATAATACTTAGCTTGCGCTGCTTTTTGGCTTTTCTTAAGCCTCGGGGAAAGCAACTTTTCCGATGCGGCACGTAGCGCTCATAATTATGCGGATTTTGAAAATTAAGTAAGCGACTGTTAGACAACTTTCGGTATGAAGTCACTGTGATAACGATTGGCGCTCGCTGTGTGATGCTCCACACGCAGATTTATGCAAAACTTGGATAACAACAGGTGCGGGTAATCCTTCTCCCCCTCCACACCCCTCAATACGCCGTTTTCTCAGTGCAATGCATGGTGCAATTTAAATTCCAAATTTGTTAAACTGTCACAAGCGCTGTGAATGCGAAATGAGCACAAGGCTCACAACATGCGAAGCATAATTATATGAGTCTGCGCCAAAAGCGGGGGCAGGAGAGGAGCAGCAAGAGAAGCGGGCTGTGTAGGTGGATAGCATGCTGGAGTTGGCTGCAGGTGGCACAGGCCAAGGAAATTGCTTCAAACTGGCTTGCCGGAGCTAAACAAACAAGCGGCGTTGAATTACGATGCCGCACGCACGTGGTTGCCACAGCCTGCTGTTGCCCGTTTGTTGCAGGTGAGGGTAGCTAGAGGTGTGCATTTCTGTGCGAGTGACTGTGTGTGTGCTTGTTAGTGTAGGTGTGAGTGTGGGTTCAAGTCGACTGTGCTGGCTGGCATCCCCCATATGAGTAATAGTAATGATGTTGCCTCCACTCAAGATGTGTGCCGCTGCCACCAGGCTTATGAATAAATTAAGAAAAGGCCGCCCCGGAAAACGGGGCCACTGGTAGGGGCAGCGGCAGGCAGCAGAGCGAAAGCGTCGCAAAAATAAAACAGACGACGCATATAAAAATGGCAATTTGAATGGGATTCATGAACGTTGTACAAATGAACAACGCCTAAAATATCCTGGAGAGGACCTTGTTAATTTTTAGGAATAATGCTTTACTTTGTCGAACCATCACAAGGAATTTTAGAAAATATAAATAGCATTATCGTACAGATTCTATAATAGAACACAAGTCTTAGATTCTACAAAATACAAAAAAAAAAATATCTTCAAACCTTCCTAGAATATAGACTTGATATTTCTAAAACAAAATTTGAGTATTGCTCATAAGAATTATAAAGCTACTTCAGAGAGATTTTATATATTTCATATTAGCAGTTCAACTGTCTTGACAAAAAAGTACTGACCTCTGTCTTTAATATCCGGCCTTTTGCGCTAATAGACATAATAATAGCTAATTATATTCCGTTCTGTCAAAAAAAAAATAAACACTTCACAATTCTGAGTTTATAAAAAATACTTTGTTATCTAGGCTTTTACTTTAAGGAAGTTTGGGTTTTTTGTACAGTGGTTTTTTTTATTTGTATTTTCTAAGAAAGACAGATTGTTGTCCTAATGCGATTTTTTGTTCTGAAGCTATTCATGGACTTACAAGTTAAAACTCCCATTAGACAGCCATGGTTGCTGTTATTATATATAGCCATGGGGGGTGTGGCAACATAGCAAGAGTAGAGATAAGATAAAGCGGCGACTTAAGATAATGCCGTTTAAATAGAATCTGGTGATTGTGAGAAGCAGCCGCGGGTCGCGAACGAACTGCACGACTTAAAGAAAAGTGTCAGCACTGACATGCAAAAATGGTGAAAGCAGTGGAACGAGGAAGGCATGGTCACATGGTTGGGAGGTGCTTGGATGAGGAATTGGTGTAGAGCTGTAGCTCGCACAGGTGATTTACATAGCATATTTAAGTGGAGCACTTTGTGAACCTGCATACGACACGACACGACATCATCATCATCATCATCATCATCATCATCATCATGGCCCGTTACAAATGTTGCACAAAATAAAGAAAGAGAGAAGTATAAAAGAAACTGCTAGACATCGCTCTGTTCAAAAACACGACAAAATGAAATACGCTAGGCAATGATGCTGGAAGCATAAAGAACATATTTTGACTAAGATGTATTACAAACGACAGCATAAGGAGTTTGACATTTTTATTATGTTGCCTCTGGTGGCACAGAGCAGCAGTTTGCGACACAGAGCTACAGAGAATGGTAGAGAGACAAATGGAGCGAAATGGAGAAGCTAGAAAGTTATGAGTGAGTCAACATTTAACTTGCAAGTTGCAAATCTCTTCTGCTTCTGGATTAGCTGCAGTCTACCCCAAAAAACGTGAAAAAATCGCTAAATGGATTTGAAACTAGTCGCAACTGGAACTGGTGGAATTTTCGGGGTTAAGCGAAGTTTTTTTATGCGCACATAATTCAATTATTATTGCTGGCAGACCCAAGACAAGTGATTTGACTGGCTGGCTGATGGCTGTTCTGGCTGGGCAGCAGAACAGAAGAAATACAATTTATTTTAAATAAATATGATTTATTATGTTTGGCATTATTACCTCCAAACCTCTTGCTCCACGTCCATCACACGAAAGGCAATCTACATGAAGGATTACGAAACATGAACGCCAAGTTTGCAAAGCACTCAACGGCGACGAAGCGCAATGGGAACATGAAATTTTCAGCCCCCCCTCCCAGCGACCCTTTTACCCTTGCATAAAGCAAATTTGACTTAAGGTACACATTGCGTTTTATGTTGATGACTTAAGGAGATGGGGAAGAGCTAAAAAAAAAAAACCATAAAAATCTGTTAAGAAAATACGACGCCGTCGAAGGACTTAAATCCGAACCGAAGGCAAATATACGTCAACAGGTTTGAGTATTGACAAACACGAAAAGGAAAATTCAGACATAGGCACTCCATATCAATTTACTATGTATATGATTGAAATTTGATGATTTTGATGGATGGATTTGAGCATTTATCTTGAGTACATGAATTGTAAGCGATTAAGGTATAATGCTAAAGAATGCATCGACCTATGTGGAAGGAGCATGATTCACTTACATGAAGTAAACGATATTTAAAAGATATCATATTTATGTTGGGTGTTTTACTTATTGAAATTCCGTTGTATACTTTGACGTTAGGTTAGTAGGTAAAAGAATTAGAATATGGATCAAATACATAGGCAGGTATTTCAATTTAATTCATCAGTAACATGCACATGTTTGACGTTGACATTTCAATGATTCTTTCTTATCCGGTGCGAATATCTCATAAAATATTACAAATTATTGTATTGGTTGTATATACATACATTTATATGCATTAAACAAAACCCACAACTCAATTTACAGTTTTCATACAAACGGAAACAACAATATATAAATTACTATAACTTACGTTAAAGTTGTGTAAAACCCAAAGAAATATGCATTTAAATCCTATTTGGTCACATAATTCAAACAGCATTAAATTACATTGCACAATTGTAATGAACTGTCCTATCTATTATTTAAGGAAGCAAGAAAATATTCGTGTCAGCACAAAACACCAGTTAGCAGGACATAAACGTAAATTCAGCAACAGCAGGCAACTAAATTCGAGTAAATGTTTCACTACAGCAACCAGTTGAATATACATTTAATTTCTCCACTACAGTGCACATAAATATTAAAAGGCATCTTAGCTTTGCAGTTAAGCTTGTAACAGCGCACATTTTGCACAATTCTGAAATGTATATTTTTGTACCCATGACAACAAAAAAGCTTTTTATAATAGTCGTATTACATAAATACCAAAATTATTTCGCACACATCAAAACTTGTTTATTTTTATTAAATTTCATTAAATTATTTTGCTGTAGTCGAACAATTAATAATTGTCTCTTAAGTATAATTTTTAAAGAATGAAATAGTTAGTATATGTATATATATTTTGAATAGAAGACTTATTTACATATTTACGTATTTACATTGCATTTTTAATGCAACTGTCGATAAAAAAAAAAAATACTAAAATAAAGTAGATGAAACAAGTATTGTGAAAATCCCATGCTGGTCATATGTAGATAAATTTACTGGAAACAATAATGTTAAATACGATCTTATAATGCTTCAATGTGGCCATTTAAAAGAGCATCAAATGGCTTAAGAGCTACACACAAAACGTTATCCATTAAAATCGTTAGATCAGTGCGTATACACAGCCCAAAATGCCAAACAATCCGCACCTAAGGCTCAACCTCAAAACGTTCGGTTCAACGGTATATGGTCAACGCCAACGAGCGACTAAATAGGCTATTTATGGATGAACCACAGCAGTTGGGCTATTTCTGTGGCTGTGGTCAGTGGGGTCTGTGCAAATAAGTACACGCAAAGCACGGGCGGGCTGTACTGTAGCAATTCTTTTGAGTCGAACGTTTCTGCTTAACTAATTGGCTGTCTGAACTCAGGACGACCTGGACCTGGGTCGTGTTCCCTATGGACAATTTTTGCACCTGCCTTGTGAGATTATAAGCCGCATCAGCAAGCAGAGTCATGCCGGCTCCTGCTGCGAACAGATACGTCGAATAATTTTAAAGCCAGGCCCGTAGTAGGCACAAAGCGCCGGTTGTACGTGCCGGACACATTAAAAACGTTGGCGCCCTTAAGCGGACTACCAACAGGCAGCTGGCTGACTTCAGAATTCCCGGACCTTGGCTTAAAATGCACAATTTGGAACAATATTGCTTATGCTGTTGTTTTTGTTTGTTTGTTGAAGTTGTTTTGTTGCTTGTCATCAGCATCGTTATATTGTTATGGCCATTGTTGTCGACGTCGTTTGCCGTTTGGTGTACGCTTATCCCCTTTCCTTCCTAACGCATAGTCACCAAGTCGCGCCTTCCTGTTGTTTGTGTGTTGTCAGCTAATTGAATTTTCAGCATGAAATTTAATTTATCTTTGTTGTTTGTTTGCGCAACAAATGGCCGACCGAAAAAAAAACTGCAAATCCAAAGTGGAAACAAGTTAACAGAATTGTTTTTCTCATTTTGAAATTTAGCACACTGGCAAATCTTTTTGGCTTAGTTGGTTTAAATGTTTTTCGCACGCAACATAAATAAACAAAACGTTCATTCGCTTTCTTTTCCAGCTAACAAAATGAAGTGGCCGTTAACGCTGTTAATAATCTGCCTGGCATCGGAGCTAGTCAACTGTAAGCTTTATCTATTATGTAAATAAAAAAAAACTATACGTTAATAAATCCTAAAAACCCCAAACAGCCGAAATGAATTCGCCGCCAGTGTTTACACAGACACTTAATAATATTGTACTCTATGAGAATGTGCCAGTGGGTACTGTGGTCTTTCAACTGCAAGGCTCCGATCCTGAAATGAGTAATGTGACATTTGGTTCCATTGGCTCGGACCACTTCAGCGTCGATCCAGTTTCTGGTAATATAACGCTGGTGAAGCCATTGGATCGCGAGGAAACGGATAGCCTGACATTCTTGGTATCGATCAGAGATCGCGTGCATCCAAATGGTGAATCAGACCAGGATAATGTTGTGGAACAGCCTATTACATTTATAATACTCGACGAGAATGATAATCCTCCAGAATTTCAAGATGTAAGTTACAAATTTTAACTAAATTTCTAATGATTGCTTATAAAGATTTTGTCTATTTTCCGTAGACCCCTTATGAAGCGGACGTAAACGAGGATGCCGCTGTTGGCACTACGATTTTCGACAAGATTTTAGTCAAGGATCGCGATACAATTGGTGACAGCTTGGATCTGAAATGTTTTCCACAGCAGCAAAGTCCTGAGGCGTGCAGCAAGTATGACTATAAGAGAATCAATTGAAATTCCTATTTTAAACCGTGCAAACTTGTACAGATTCCGCTTGCAGCTGCTCACCCGTGAGGCGACCATCTTAACTGCCGCCGTGGTGCTGAACGACACCCTTAACTACAATCAAAGAATGATTTACCATTTCCAAATCGAGGCCAGCGATGGTGTGCACAAAACACAGACAACATTTGAGGCCCGCGTCAAAGATGTGCAGGACAAGCCGCCAGTATTCCAGGGTTCACTTTCCACTGTCATCGACGAGGATAGTCCCATAAACACTTTGGTGCTCACCGTGCATGCTCGTGATGGTGACACTGGGGAACCCCGAAAAATAGTCTACGATCTGCTCAGCAGTAAGTACCACCCACAAAAAATCATGAGAATGCTTTCTTTAGATGATGAGCTAGTTTCCTATCAAACAAAAAGCAATTTTATACAAGTAGAAATAATAATATCTTCACAACGTCTTTTGTGATTTAACTAGCATCTCCATTCTTATCCTATAATTCCCTATGTATAGAATATAGATAGTAAAATACACAGTAAAGTGTCAAATCTATTCCCACTTTATACCCACATTACACTACAATTTAAAAAACATTTATATACTCACGACATTCGAAATTCTTACTTTGTTTCGTGATGAATATTATCGAGTGGTAAATCATAATTATCTGAACCGGGCCTACTTATGTTGACAAGCATTACTAAGCACTCACTTTCACACTTCTTTATCCTCTTGACTCCCATTTAGATCCCAACGATTACTTCCTGTTAGACTCGCACAGCGGCGAACTGCGTACGGCCAAGCCATTGGACCGTGAGGCGCTGACTGATTCCACTGGTCTAATTCCGCTGCTGATACGCGCCCGCGAACTGGTGAATGGTGTGCCCAGTGATGATTCAATGACCAGTGCAACGGCCAGAGCTACAGTCACCATACGCGATGTGAACGACTCACCACCCACATTCAATAAGAAGGAGTATGAGGTGTCTCTGCTTGAAAACACGCCGGTGGGCACGCCACTGGCTCTGGATATGAGTGTGAGCGATGCTGATGTGGGCGTCAACTCGAAGTTTGCGCTGAGATTGGAGGATGTGTCGGGCGTGTTTGATGTAGAACCCAAGCTGGTCACCGGCTACTCTCAGGTTAACATTCGCGTTGCCAACGGTACTTTGGACTACGAAAACCCAAATCAGCGCAAATTCATAGTTTTGGTGATTGCCGAGGAAACGGATACGAATCCGAAGCTCTCCTCTACGGCAACAATAACGGTGAGCGTGCTGGATGCCAATGACAACAAACCAAGCTTCGAGCAGGAGAGTTACTCGGCCACCGTCTCAGAGGCAGCATTGCCCGGTCAGTACATCACAACGATTACCGCCAAGGATGTGGACTCGGGCAGCTTTGGTGATACCGGCATACGTTACAGTCTTTCTGGCACCGGTGCCGAGCTCTTCCATGTCAACGAACAAACGGGCGTCATTACCCTCGGCGATTGTCAGCATCTGAGCAACAGGCGCCAGCGACGTGACCTCCATGAAAATTCTGGCGGCGATGGTCACGCACTCGAAATGCTCTACATGGAGGCGGACCACATCGTCGACCAGCGTCAGATTAACACAGAGCCCACCGTGCAGTATACGTTAATCACACAGGCGCCGCTGCAATCCAAGGCAGCAGCAACACCACCAACGGCAACGGCAGCTCCTAATGACGACAAAGCCTCCAGCAGCAAGGCGACGCCGACGTGTCTTGACTTTGAAACGGAGACCACGTATTTCTTGTCATACAAGGTGAGTGTGAGTGGGTGTGTGTGTGTGTGTGTGTGTGATTGTGGAAGACGGTTGACAAGCAACGATTTTTAGCTTGCAGTATGATCCATTCACAGGTCTACGCAATTCGCATTTAGACAATTTATTAATTAAAGTTTATATGAGGAACTATATAAATACTTGAAAAATAGCAATCGACCTTAATGTGTAAATTTAAAACATGTTAAAAGTTTCACTTAAAAAGTTACAAAACAAAAAAAGATATTCACATTGATTTATGATTATGATGCAAAAGTCAAAAAAAGATTACTGTATAAACTGAGAAACACAGACTTATAGTAAATTCTCACACGACTTCAATAAATAATAATGCTGCTCTATAAAATATTCTGTGCAGAAACACATATTTTTTATTTATAGAATTTTCTTAAACAAATATTCTTGTCAATTGATGGTGCCCACCTTGAATAGTGATTGTATCATATTATTAGCTGGATAATTTAATTATTAATCATACAAACTCTAAAAATATGATGTGAGTTTTCCGACAATATCTCAGTTTATCTATAAGCTTAATTTCGTGTATTTACAAACCGGCGTCAGCCTATCATAAAATGTTGAATGTAATGTGTAATTTTCTTTGATTACAATGCAGGCGACCGACGACAATGGACAAGGTCAGACCTCAGTGGTCTCCCTACGCATTTCGGTGAGTGATGCCAATGATTCGCCGCCCGTCTGTGAGAGTCCCCTTTATCGGGCCAGTGTGGATGAGGGTGCCTTGGTGTTTGATTCCCCATTGGTGGTGAAGGCACGCGATGCGGACACATTGTCAAGCATTAGCTATCGGATTATTGGCTCGCCACAGATTGAGAGCATCTTTGACATTGACAAGCTGAGCGGCCAGATCAGCATCCGGCCCAACGCCAGTCTGGATGTGACGAATCTAAAAAGCGAGCAGCTCATCTTTGTCGTTGAGGCCAATGATGGATTGTTTACGGCTAACTGTGGTGTAAACATCACAGTGCGCGATGTCAACAATCATGTACCAAATTTCCTGCAGCATACTTACAGCACTGTCGTCGAGGAGAACTCGGAAATTGGCACCAGTGTGGAGAAGCTGCAGGCTACTGATTTGGATACGGGCAAAAATGCAGAGCTACGCTATCGCATCCAGCAGGGTAGCTTCGATGACTTTGGCATTGATGAGCGCACTGGGGAGGTTTTTGTCTCCCGCAAGCTCGACTACGACAGACGCAACACGTATCATCTGCAGGTGCAGGCCGCCGATCAGGGCACACCCAGTCTCACGGGCACCGCCACGCTGACTATTAGTGTACAGAACAGCAACGATAAGGATCCCTACTTTGTGCCCGCCACACAGCATGCGGAGGTTCGTGCCGATGCACCCACTGGCCATCTAGTCTACACTCTGATTGCCCTCGATCCCGATGTGGCTACGCATAATGCGCTCGAGTTTGCCGCCACCGATGACATCACGGCCATTGACAAGGAGGGCAAGGAGCTGCCCCACAGTGAAAAGTTCAAGGAGTACTTTGCCATCGATCGCAGTGGCAAAGTGAAGGTTAATCGGCAACTGGACCGCAATCTTTTTGCCGTGATGCGCATCAATGTGCTCGTGACGGACAGCACTGCGCCCAATGTGCAGCAGGGACGCGGCCTACTCATCATACAGATCATCGATGTGAATAAAATACCACCGGTGAGTTTAATTCCACCACTCGTTTTATTGCCAGCCCATTGGCCATAAGCGTTGACTGGCTATTTCAAATTCATTGCTACTATCGCGGTCAAGATTCGCTCCATTCTCGTCCTGCGTCTCATTCATTTCCAACTGATGATGCTTATTCGAGTAAAGATTGCTGTGAAGAAAGCGAATTGTTTTGATTTTGGTCTTTGGAATAGTTGGTTAGATGATCTGATACTGATTAGGGTATTTTTTCCAAACTTATCAAAACAAAAAAAATCAACAAAAAATGCTTTTGATATTGCTTTACTAACTTGTTGTAATTTAAAGACTATTATTTTACTGTTAGAGCGGTTCATATTTCTTTATTTCCCATTGCATTGCCCTAACCAGTCTCAGACAAACTTAAGCCACATGTTCAGTTTATACTTACAGCACCAATAAGCAGCATGTGCTCTTAAAAATATTCCTTGCCATAAATATTACAAAAATAGAAAAGGATTCAGAATATAGATACTTGAAACAGCCATATCCCAAAACTATCTCACAAATGTTCAAGACCACACTATCAAAGATCTGCACTATAATTGTGGGCATTAGTAAGTCCGCTTGTGAGTTTGTCAGAATTGGATAGCTGCGTTCACGAAAGGCAGAAAATTATTAAAAAACACCGGCCTTCGAAGTGCCGAAGATATTTCGTACAGGATTTTATTGATATTGTATGATACAGTACTTTGATACCATAACTAAATGGTTGATTCCAGTAGAATTTGTACGAAAAAGTAGTTAAATTTTAATAATTACATTTTAACATTAATCACTTACATTGCAACGATATTTGCGACAAGACCAAGAAAACAGGATAAAAAACGCAATAGGATTAATCCAGATATGAAGAGTATAAACCACTCGTGTATCCAACTCTCCTGCTTTGCCGCCTCTACTAGTCCTTTGACCTCACGTAATTCCGAATGCAATCGAAGAACATTCAACGCAGACGCCTTAAACAAAATGCCAATTATATTTATTGAGATAAGTTGCAGATTGCTAAACGACATTTCCTACAAGATTTTGAGCACCCGAATTTTCATAAAGTATCTGACTCAAATCTCATAAGCTTCATGTTTTCCGCACCCCGCTTTTTATGTCCTCACAGAGATTTAATGCACCCTGGAGCACTGCGCAGCCTTTGATGAAACTTCAAATGGTTGAGGAGCAGCCAGTTGGCACTGTGCTAACCACCCTTCAGGCCAGCGATGAGGACTCCAGCATTGGTGAATTCAACATAACGGCCAACGATTACTTTGCCATCAATCACACCACTGGTGTCATCTATACGACTGCTCGCCTGGACTACGAGGCCGTTAAGGAAGTGAAATTCATGGCTACTGTCAGTGATACAGGTGTGCCAGCATTGACAGCAACAGCGGACATTGTCGTTGACATAATCAACCTGAATGACAATGAGCCGCACTTTACCCAATCCGAGTACTACTTCAATATCACGGAGAACTCACCGCGCGGCACAGTTGCTGGCAAAGTGGAGGCCCATGATGGCGATGTGGGCGCCTTTGGGGAACTGACCTACATGCTAATCGGCGAAAACAACAAATACTTTAGCATTGATGCTTACACGGGCAACGTAATGGTCGCAAATGCATCCATTTTGGATCGGGAGCAGCTCAAGGAACTCACGCTGTCCGTTGTGGCACAGGATAAGGCACCGGCCACAGTGCAAAAATCAGCGACGGCAACGGTAAGTAAAGAACTCGTAATTATAAAAATCTATATATAAATGAATAGATATACAAAATGATTGTGGAAATATAATTGTGGATTTATGCATATGTATATATTTAAATATATATATTGATATTTAACTTTTGTTTCGTCCCCTACTCAAGATACACATAAACATTTTGGACGTCAATGATAATGCGCCCGTGTTTACGCGTCCTGTGTATAACTCGACCGTGTCGGAGAATGCAGCGTATCAGCCACCGGCTGCACTGCTGCAAGTGCAGGCTACCGATCTCGATGAAGGTCTATTCGGGGATTTGCGCTACGTTATAACAGCTGGCAATGATTTGGCACTGTTCAAGCTGGACGCACAGTCGGGTATTATATATCCAGCTCAAAGTCTGTCTGGTAACCATGGTGTCTATGAACTGCTAATCTCGGCACGTGACACCCAAGGATCAGGCACCATGGAGGCCAATGCAAAGGCAATTATAAATGTTTTGAGCGTTAATCGTCATCGTCCCGAATTTGTGATTCCTGCTTTGTCAAACGCCACAATTGAAATACCTGGTGATATTGTGCAAGCAGATTATTTACTGCTAACAGTCAAGGCGCTGGATAATGACACCGATGGCACTGGCAAAGTTAGCTATCACCTTCAGGTCAACAGTCAAAATGTGCAGCAGACAACGGAGTTCAAAATTGATGAGAACACCGGCGAGTTACGCTCCAGGCAGCAGCTCAATCGCAAGAATCGCGCAAAGTAAGTTCAAACAACAAATAGTAGCACTTATTATCCCCTTACGCCTTTTTGCCCTGAGATCGACTTGATAATATGCAGATAGACATGTATTTTTATTGTAATTGGATCGAAAATGTCTTCATTTATCTGTTACATACATTTTAACAATTCTCTTGTATCATTTCTAACCAACTGTAATTTTTAGACAACTTCTAATCCTCCTTATAATATTCTTAAAAATGTTCCACAGCTATGACATAATATTGGTTGCACGTGATGCTGGCAATCCGCCCTTTGAGTCACTGCGTCTGCTGACTGTTAGCATCGTAGATGCGAATGAAAATCGACCTGAATTCCCCGACGCCTCCAATCCCTACAAGGTGTCGATCAATGAGAACAGTGGACGTGATGTCAAAATTGGACACATTCAGGCAGCATCCCGCAGCAAACATAATCGTGACATATTCTACTATATGCTCTTGGGTAATGAGGATGGCGCCTTCTATGTGGACAAGCTTACGGGAGATATTTTTACGAACAAGAGTCTGGATCGTGAGCAGACTGATTCGTATATTTTATATATATTAGCTAGCATTAAGGCGGATTTGCACATATCCGAAGAGGAGCGGGCCTCATTCTCAATCAAGAACCTCAATCGGGACAATACAGTGGCCAAGGTGGCCATCACTGTGCTGGATGTGAATGATAATGCACCGGTATTTGAGAAATCAGTTTACTATGCGGGCGTCAATGCCAATGCCAAGATGAATGCGGCCATCACTCTGGTCAATGCCAGCGATGCAGATCAAGGCAAAAATGCGAAAATCGAATATATGATTGTTGCCTCCAATTTATACAAATTCGGTGCCAAGAAGTCAACGGGCTCCATTGTGCCCAGTCCATTTGCCATATCGCAAGACGGCCGTATCTCGGCCAATACCATAATGGCGGAGTACAATCAGGATCGTTTTGAGCTGGAGATTGTGGCACGTGAATTGGAAGAGCCACAGCGCTCAGCCAATACGAAAGTCTATGTAAGTTGGGTCGTTATAATATGATAAATGATATATAAACCTTGGCCAGGGTAAAGTCAAATAATATTAGAAAAGTATGTAAATAATATAAATGCATTTCAGATTTGGGTCTTTGATGGTACACAACTGGTTAGGGTTATACTATCACGACCCCCCGAGGAGGTATATCAGGAGCAGGAGGAGATAATAGCCGAGCTACGCAACGCTACACAGCATCGCATAATTGTAGATGAAATACGTTTTCATTTGGATTCGATTGGACGTATTCGCATGGATTGGTGTGATTTGTATTTCCATGCCGTAGATCCGCAGACACAGCAAATTGCGCCAGTTGATGAAATACTTAAGGATATTGACAGGAACTATGATTATCTCAAGGTAACACTTTTGAAATGGTCTTAATTATCTAAATTCCCAACTCACATCTCTCTACTTAAAGGATTACTATGCCGGCTTTGCTATAGAGAATGTTGTACCCGCCTATATAGCCATTGTGCAGGATGAGTTTGATCTGGCCGTTGCTGGTTTGGTTGCCTTGGTCATTGTGCTTTTTGTTGGCGTTATTAGTTTCATTGTGCTGTGCTGTTGCTTGAAGCATTGGAATCTTTCAGTGCCAGTGGAGACGCGTCGCAAGGAGGCACTAATAAAAAAGCAAATCATTGAGGACTTGAATACGACCGAAAATCCACTTTGGATCGAACAGTGCGTTTATTTTGAATCTCCTCACAATTCTCAGTTGTTAATTTGATTTGTTCATAGAAAACTGAAGCTATATGAGGAGCAGGAGCTGACTATGCAGGTCTTCTCGGAACCCGATCACATATCCAACTCGGATGCGCCGGGGCATTTGGATCACCGCAGCTCGCTGGAGCAGGTGCATCATGGCCAAACGGTGGACAACACTTACGCCACCATTCAGCCGCGTAATAATCAGAATCGTTTGACTGCCGGCTCTGGGAGTAATGGCGGTGCCGGCTCTATCTCCATGCGCAGCGGTGGTGCGGCCAGTGCCGGTGGCGTTGGCGGCACGGGGCTGTTGCTAGCCCGCGTCGATCCACATGTGAACGATTTTGCGGATTATGCAACGCTGCGCAACAATCGAGCACCCTCCGTAAGTAGGCGTCAAGAAATCGCTGGTGTAATGAATCTAAACCATTTTTACTTGTTATAGATGTATGAGTTCACGGGCTCCACATTCCAAGCACCCATTCGGGATGGCGACGATGCCGTAGCCGAACTTATTTAAGCATTCAGCTATAGAGCTTAATTGTAAATGATGTTGTAGCTAACTATATAGATTGAACCTTTAGACACGGTTTAGTTCAACTGATCTGATCTTTTGCATTTCCTGAGTTTGCCGTTGCGTATATACAACAAATATTTATACAAGTGCGTATACAGACACAAGCATATTTATACATACATATATAAAAGTATATTCTATGCCAACGATTATATAAAACTCAACTAATCACGAGAAAACAAAACAAAAAACTTGCAAAATTATTATATTATATTGTGCAAACAGATACACAAAAGTCCCATAGTGGAATTTCTCCCGCATAAATAATGACAATAATATATATGAAAAAAACATATATATAATTCTATATAAATAAATATATATATATAAATAGAATACATTGATGATGTCTAGCGTTAAATTTAAGCGTTACTCAAATACAACTAGTTGTGGTTGCAATTATTGATTTACTTTACACGAATAACGCAGCGATATTAGTTTAAACGTCCACACATTCTGTATTACTAAGTTATACCACTTAGAAAAAGACTAAATTATTTGCTCTTCCAATCCGTATTACGTTAGTTTTTGGTCATTAGCTGTTAGTCCTAAGTTTATAGTTTAATTAGCCGCGCTTGCTCATACACCTAAGTTGTAAGCTTACTATATAGGATATGTGCAACAAACTATTGTGCAGTCACCTCAACTGCTCTATTGCATTCATTAGAACTAATTTGTTTGCATTTACATACGATATAATACAAAATCAAATAAACACACACTGAAATGTATTAATGGGTGGTTGCTGTTTTGGCTAAAATCCCCTCGAGCTAAAATAATTTCCTTGTTGCAATTACTGCTACCTGTTGATATTTATTTGCCCGGTAAACAACAGTTTTTCCGTTGCCGTGCTTTATGCGTTGCTATAACAATAACATGCTCCTTCGAGTTTTTCCTTAATGAAGGCATTTTAGTTTTTTAAATCAACAAAAATTGTTGAACACTTGGAAAACATCTACACAGAAAAAATAGTCTCGAATATTAAGATAGCATACTAATTTTTCAGACTTGTTATTAGCATAAAAAATACAAAATCAGCAATATGGATGATGCGGAGATAGCTAGTGTGGGCCAATTTCAAACATTGGTCCGCTATAATAATCCGGTGCTCGTTGTCAAACATCCGGATAAGAAGGGTGCTCCGCTGACGGAGCTGGAAATGAAACGTCCCCAAACGGCCGGTGCCCTATTAGATACCAAGAAAGAGACTGAGGAAATATTAAACTCGATATTGCCGCCACGCTGTTGGGAGGAGGACGGTCAATTGTGGCAGCAATCTGTATCCAGCACGCCGGCCACACGCCAAGATGTCATCAACTTGCAGGAGATGCTGGATACACGCCTGCAGCAGACACAGGCACGTGAGACGGGCATTTGTCCCGTACGCCGTGAGCTCTACTCACAGTGTTTTGGTGAGCATCCACTTCGTTCAGGCGTAACAAACATTTTTCAGTTGGTGTTTTATTACAGATGAGATTATACGCCAAGTGACAATCAATTGCTCGGAGCGTGGCTTGCTTTTGCTGCGCATACGTGACGAAATCGCCATGTCCATGGAGGCCTACGAAACATTGTACTGCAGCTCGGTAGCATTTGGGATGCGTAAGGCTCTGCAGGCCCACGAGGAGAAAGAAATGTTACGCGATCGCGTCAAAACTTTGGAGTCGGATAAGGAGGCACTCGAAGAAATTATTGCTGATATGAAAATGAAGCAGGAGCAGGCCGAACGACGCAATGCCGAACTACGAGCCTCTGAGGAAAAGAAGTTCACCGAGGAAATTACATTCCTGAAGAAGACCAATGCCCAGCTCAAGGCACAGCTCGAGGGCATTACGGCACCCAAGAAGTAGATTGTCACGGATTGTGTATTTGTTTGTATTTATCGATTTAAATGAATTGTTAGAAATTATTGGAATTAAATGGACTGAGCAACAGCTAAGAGTCATCGGCCGTAGGGTTCTCGGTTTCTGCCTGCTGAGTCGGTTTCTCGACAACTGATTCAGTTTCAGCTTCTGCTGCAGCCTGCTGTTCTGGTTGCTGCTCCATCTCAGACTCATCCACATTAATCTCGTTTAGTATAGGCGTTGGCTTAAAGACTTCTGGTGTCTTTTTTGATTTAGTTTCCTTTGCTGCTCGCTTCTGCGGCGGCTCATCGGTGGACTCAGTTGAGACTGCAATGTCATTCTCATCATCATCATCATCTTCGGTCGGCAATTGACTGCGCAGAGTGCGCAGCTCTTCCTCAGTGGGCAGGGTGTCCTTTAACTTTTCCATTTTACTCATGTACAACTCATAGACAAACTGTGTCATCTCCGTCATATTTGCAATGGTTTTGCTGTTAGGGGCTGGATCGCTGGTCAGTCGCTCGGTTGGATATGCATCTGCTGGCACAAGCTCGAGATTCAATGGCCGCTGCATTAGCTGCAAGATTTTGAGCGGTTAGTTTGAACGAAAACGATTATTTAAATAGCTTAACTTACTAATTTAAACGTCTGCTGCAATTCCAAGCAGTTCTTGAACAACGACATGCGACCAAAGATGTATAGTCCGAGACGGGCACGACTCATAGCCACAACTAAACGGCGCACATCGCGTAAATGACCCACAGCTTTGGTGCGCACCAGAGAGATGAGTATATAGTCATTCTGTTGGCCCTGGTACTTGTCCACAGTGGTTATCTTATGCGGCCAGCCAATGAGCGGATTGTTGCCGCAGCGTGCATTAATAACATCGCGTATGAGATGCTTCTGACCGTTGTAAGTGGTCAGAATTGATATCTTGGCAGCAGGATAGTCCAACAGACGCATGTACATGTATAGAGCAACTACAAACTCTGCCTCGGCGAGGTTCTGATAAAGATATGTGTTAGTATTATATTAGAAATCAAATAAAAAATCCGATTACCTGATAAAAGTACGGATTGGGCTCAGATTCACCCACGCCCTTGAAATCTTCCACATTGATAAGCTGATAGTCGTAGACTAATCCAGCGTTGGCCTTCTTATACTCGTCACGCTCAAAAATGTGCTGCAGGTCAGCCAGTTTCTTGTAACGCCACTTGTACAGCGTACATATGCTGGAACGCGCACGACCCTGACCATCCAAATCAACAGTGGGCACGCCTAGACGCACCAGACGAGTAAAAAGACTCTGCTCCATATTGGAGTACTTCTGGAAGGCCATGTTTTTTATGACAGGTGGCAGCTGATGATGATCGCCAATCATGATCCAGCGCTTCAATCGATTTAGACCGTCCAACGGATTTTGCAGCAGCAGCGGTATGAAAGTCTCAATCTCTAATATCTGAGCTGACTCCTCCATCAGTATATTATCATAGCGAAAGCCCAAATTCACCAGCTCCTTGCGCTTAAGTGCCGCGTGTGTGCAGGTCATGGCAATGATCTTGGCCTCCTTGACTAACAAATATTTGGAGCGATCCAGACCAGTGCGCAGCAGCTCAAATGCGCGAAATTCCTCAAGCTCCGTGAATATGTCAGAAATGTAGCGAAAGTTTGACTGTGCTATGTTCATGAGTTCCTCAAAGCTGTCACCCTTGAAAAGTGGCTGCGGCGCATCCGAAAAGAATTTGCTAAAGGGAAACTCGGCTTGAAATACCGAAGACAACTTGTCCATATCCGCTTCAGCACTATGTACGTCTATCTGGCTTTGGAACTTCTCCCAACGCGCCATTACATTATACAGGTAGAAGTACCCTGCCGTCTCGCAGGTGTAGGCATTGTCGCCGCTCACACCGACCGCCTCCTGCAACCTCTGCACTTGGCTGAGCAGATCCATGCGCTTTGCCAGCACATAGTTGACGCGGCCATAGCGACTATAGTCCTTTTCTGTTTCTAGTGCCTCCTCACCATGACCCAGACGCAAAAGATGCCGTTCGTCAATGTCCAAAGCCATAATCTTTTCAAAAAGCTGATTCAGCGCCTGATTGGAGTGCGTCACAATCAGCGTGCGCTGACTGGGCTGATTATGATAGATATTCGAAATGATTTGAACGGCAACATCAGTTTTGCCAGTGCCGGGTGGACCCACCACCAAAGTGAGACCCGGCTGCATGCCAGCGCGTATAGCCTCGATCTGTGTCGGTGTGAAGCGTATGCAGTTTCTAGGGAAAAAAATGTAATGTGAAATTTGAAATATTTTAGTTTTGCCTTTGGTACTGACTGTTTGGGCTTGTCGCTGGGATAGGGACCTCTTGCCTCATATTTATATGGCTGCACTTTAATCGATTTAGATACAGCTGGCTGTTCCTTCTGCATATCCTCCGTATCACTGTCTCGCAGTTCGGCCACATCCTCAAATATGAGGCGATAGGGCGGTTCCCTTTTGCCCACTGCCTGCTCGCATTTCAGTCCATAGTCGGGGAAACTGGCTTCTAAGTGCTCGTAGTCCAGGAACGTGTCATTGAACTCAAGGCAGCGTTCCTGATTTGGCATGTTACTGTAATGCGCCGCTGCCGGATCACCATACCCAAGGAGTATGTCATGAAGCCAGGGTGGCACCACGCATTCCGTGTTCATCAGATGACGAATGGTTTCCAACACTGCTTTAAAATTATTTTCCTTAGGCTTGCGACGCATCAAAATGTTGAAGCTCTCATAGACATCGTCAGCGCCCTAATGGAGGATTAAGTATTATATTGACCATTTTTTCAAGTATTTAAATATTGCCACAAATGTTAACGACCTAATGCAGAATATTTTTTCATGAGTAGCAGTTATGATGACACTTACCTCCTGCAAGTCATCCATGTCCATGCGATACTGATTGGAGTCGAGCCATACACGATAGCTGCGCTGCTCACCCGGCAGCATCGGTCTTGGCTCTGGTCCGTCCTCGATGACACGGCCATTGGGGTCCAGCATGCCCTCCACCTCGCAACCGCGCACACTGACCAAGCCAACCTGTGGTATGAAGGGCTCCCTATGATTGAACTTGGTGCCATAGGCCTGTGTGGGTTTCACTGTGATCAGAAAGCATACATCGTGTTTGCGCAGGTTCTCCCATTCATCCTTAATCTCACGACGCACTGAGAGTGTCACGCCCACATCGGCACGCACGCGCGACGGCTTCTTCTCGCCCAGATGCGGCTTAGCCACCTCGACAACAGCGAAGCTGGCAATGGGCAACGCCATGCGTGCCCAGCCACCAAAGACGACGTCACCGTCCTCCGACTGCCAGGGCAACATACGACTGACTGCATCCTCAATGTCCTGACGTATCTCGTAGGTGGACTCCAGCCGGAACAGATTAAAATTACGTAGTAAATAATCGTGCAACGTGAGGAACTGCAAATTGAGCTTTGGCAGAGCCAGACAGGTGTCACCAGTGTAGTATTCCGATGGCACCACATTCTCATCCCAAATGATTTGCTCCGTGGGGTAGAGTGGCATTTCGTTGAGCGCCTCCAGCTGTGAGCAGCGTTTCTCATGTCGCGTAATGAGCAACTCACGCAGAAACTCTTCATCCAAGCGATGCCACTGGAATGGCTCGACCGCATCATCGGGCACCAGATTAAGAAATGTGGCAATCTGTTTGAGTCCCTCCGCATCCAGAGCACCGAAATGCTTCTCCAATGAATCGCGATTGTCCACAGTTGCCACGTTAGACAAGGCAAAAACGCGCAGTGTGGAGAACTTGGCAAAAACAGCACGTTGCAACGACGTGATCTTCTTATAGTGCAGCTGCGTCATGTCATGATCGGTCAGTGAGTTACCCGTCACATCGTTGATCTCGAAGCGTGTGTAGAACTTCAGCATATCCAACAGCTACAAGGGAACAAATTATTAATTCAATAAATCGAATCATAAAAATGGGGTAATAAGCATATCACATAATTAAGTGCATAATGTGCATAATTTAATACACAATATTCTCAGTAAAAACTTGATTTTACTGAACCGCTCCTGAACTCCTCCATACCGCGTGCATTGAATGGAACATATTTTTTACTGCCACTACCTGTATTTAAAATTCTACAAACACACACACAAGTAATGCTCTCTTTGGCCCGCAGCACAGGTAGCATGATGCTAGTGAGAACTTGCTAAGCTAAGAGCCAGTTGGTTGATACGTCATCAGTTTATGCCTTGTGTGTGTATTTGAAAAGTCTACAAGTTGTCAGACTTAACTTGGCAGTCAGAGACAGAGAGAGAGGGAGAGAGAGAGAGAGACAATGACCATGCGGGAACTTTAATTACATGAGCTACAACATGCCAGTAAAAAGTGGTTTGCCCATAGCAGTCGGAAGTCCTTATTGGGCTGGTCGAAGGGCAATCTGTGTAGCGGAAATTTGAAACTGGATACAATATTGCTATATAAAAAATAACCTTTTAAGGAAGGTCTATCATATATTGTACATGTACTTTCGGTTAACATTCTAAAAGCATTTTTTTTATATCACGAAATCTTTTACTTCGAGAGACATATTCCCAATACGCATTCATTATATGCATATATATGTGTAGGTGTGAAATGACAAGGGCTTCGGCTATGGAGACAGGAGGCCCTGATACTGCTCTTGCTCCTGATCCCAAGTGCTGACAAGTGGGGCGCAGTGAAAGACAAGGCACGCGTTTTAAATTGCTGCGAGGGGTTGCTGCAGTTGAAGTTGCAGATGCAATTGTGGCCGTTGCCGTTTGCTGGCATGCACAGACGCGCTCAGTAGATGAAGTACTTTGGTGTCTTATCACATCATCACACGGCCAGACAAACAACAAACAACGAGACACACATACACACATGTATATATATATATACACAGTACACAAACTGGCATACTAGGGTTTGCCGGTTCTTTGAGTAGCCTGTTTTGCTCCAATTGATAATTTCCGTCGTTCAATTTAAACAAAAATAAAAGAAAAAAAATTACTTCTTATATATGTACGTATATATGAATGTGAGACTGTTCGCCTCAAAGCCCTGCTTCAACGCTTTGTTTGATTTGGTGGTTGCTGCTGCCCGTAGAGAAAAAGTAAAAGAGAAAAGGCAGGCGAATGGAACTCTACACTTAGCCAATGCCAACTGCTGCTGCCGCTCTCTGTTTCTGTTTCCGCTAGTAACTAGAAGTTAAGAGCGCCAGTCAGAGTCAGAGTCGGAGCCAGGGAAAGAGTGTGAGAGAGAGAGAGAGAGAGAGAGAGAGAGAGAGTGAGAGAGAGAGAGGGGGGGAAGAGAGCGAGCAACCGAGACTCATTCGCATTCTCAGTCCGGGTCTCATTCTCAGCCAGTTGTCGGTCGATGCGGTTCGTTGTCTTTTGGAATTTGTGCGCTGACTGCATAAAATGCAAACAAAAATTGTTTAGCAAATAAGAAATTGTGTATTGTGTATATTTTGTGGACTGTGTGATACGATCTTTGACGTTCAGCTTTAGTTTTATCATTGTGTTTGTGTCGGCAATTGTGATAAACTCTCCAAAAAAGACGAATAAAAGATACTATCGCTTGTCTGGCTACTTTAGTTTTTGGCATGCAAGTCATGATCTTGGCTCGAAACCGGCATCAGCCATTGCTTTGATGACGCATTCGATTACGACTACAGCTACGAGTACGTGTATCTGAATCTGTAGGTGTATTTGTAGCTGTAGGTGTATCTGTGTTGTCGTGCGAGATGCTCGTAAAAACGCTTGGCGCGCAAATTTTGGCATACCTGGGCAGAGGCAGCTGTGTTCTGCTAACACTGCTGGCCACACTGCAATCCGCTGCTATCACCGCTCATGTGGCCAACAACAGCTCAATGCAGGCGCCTTTGCCGGTAGCCCATGATCCCAGTCTGGTGCTGGTAAATAAGTGCTGTGAGAAGTTCGAGATACACGTGAATAATACGTGTCAGCAGGTTAACCAAACTGGTAAGTTAGAATCCGCTTGAACAGGTCCAAAAATCGCTCCACTACACCCAAACAAGACCGTTGCCATTAGCAACGGCAATCGCACAAATAGCTGAATCCGGCCAGAGCCGGCTTGTCGTGGCCATTCAACTTTATTGGATTTTTGACTCTTGGCATGCAACATATGCCCAACATTTAATGGTCCATTTACTGGCAATCAATTGTGCAAAGAGAGACAGAGACTGCTGCCGAAAAATCCCTTCATTGTTTTAAAAACAAACAGAGTCATCATGATTTATGATTTATGTGGGGAAAGTGTGCGGGAATTCATTATCCAGCAGACACTTGGCACTCAGTGTCGTCTAGGGGTGAATGGCATATGTTTGGCGTCGAAAATCATTCAGTTCCATATGGCAGCAGTTTTAAAATAAATTCGTTAAATATTTATAAGACTGGCAGCAAAATTTTGAATCAATATTAACACGACGAATTTTTCAGCTATTTGCACAAATATTTGTTTCAAATGTTAGTTTAGGGATGTAATTTATCTTTGATGTGGAAATTTTCTATTCATTTGCGTGAATTCTTCCACTAAATTCTAGTTTTAGAAGAGCTAGGATTTATATTATGTTATCTAGTACTCAATTGATTATCTAAACACAAGTTTTTACAGGCTGGTAAATTGTTGTGCAAACTATTTAACACTTGCCATTATTTGTTAAACGTTAAAATCAAATTTAATAAAGATAACTGTGACTAGAGACAAAATTTATCAATAAAATATTTGTTTATTTTTTAGTATCAATTAAATGATTTTGAGCTCGATTGTGTTAAGACTATAACTACTTAGTAAATAGCTGCCACATTATTAGATCACAAGCAATGTCATCTCCAAGCAAATTAGAGAAATAGTTGAATCATAAGTATGATGTAAATGCCAATGAATCACTATTTAATATTTTTGCCAACAGTTTTAAGCAGCAAGCATAATAATCCAAATGACTGCAAAATGTCTAAGCATCAATTGCTTAATGGCATTGGTATGTGGTGAATACGTATCTGTATCTGGATTTGTGATGCATCAGAACGTTGCTTCCGTTCTGGTCGTACATTGTTAATATTTATAGACTTGGAGTGATGTTTTATGATAGGCTTTGTTCGCTTCTGCTGGGCATTGTTTGATTCTCTCCGCCAATTGAAGTGATCTCACACACATGCATTATTGTTCCACATATGCTCTTTTCAGACTATTTTCAGCCCATGTTCACCAGCTACAGCGGCGATCAGAACAGACCAGTGGCGAATTTCAAATTCGTCATAGGTGTGCCCAACTGTGGCATCAAACAGATGTGGCCTGTTTTGGACTATGCGGGGGTAAGTACCACAAAATGCCATCAAAAATGGAAATGCGTTTATCTATCCCTTTTTGTGACAGAGCTACGACAAACTGGTGCTGCTGGACGATGGCAAACTGAGGCATTACACCAATGCGGAGAGCGATGCCGACGAGCAGCATGGAGTTCAAACGGACTACGACGATGATCTCGCAGAGGCCAACAAGCCGCGTTATTATGACTACGAGAATGGACAGTATTGCTTGGATAAGGTACGCATACTGTTTATGTAAATTCAAGCTCTTATATTAATTTGATATCCTATACATTCAACAGGCTATCTCACCAGAGCATAAGCAGAGCCTATTTGCTCACATTTGTTTAGCCAAAAAGGAGAACAATTGGAACGAGTCAAACTTTTTGTTGCGCAAAATACTGAATCCCATATTTCATGGCATATCGCTGATTATACTACTGATAATTGCCATCGTTTACTTTATATTACCCACGCTAAGGTGAGCATCGTTTGATGAATAAATGCAATATATGCAGACTGAGTTAGAAAAGAGATTTGAAAAGCTAAGTAACTGGGACCACAAATCAGAGATCAAAGATTAATACTAACAACTGCGTTTGCATAATTATAATTATTTTTAGAAGGCTTATTATTTGTTTTCTTGTATTTTTTTTTAGCAGAGATCTGGTTGGAAATATAGTGACGACAATTGCCATGTGCTTGATGGTCAGCCAGGCGGCGGATCTTGTCTGCATATTTACGGATTTTACAAATCACGTCAGCTTCATTGTGGCAGACATTATACTGTGTTTCAGCTTGCTGGCTGCTTTCTTCTGGCTGAATAGTTTTGGCTATTACATATGGAAGACGTTTCGCTCGCGGAATGTGTTTCTACGCGTCACAGATGGTCGCAAATATTGCTACTATTCATTCTATGCCTGGGGCTGCACAGCTACTATGGCTGTGCTGGCGGTCTTTGCCCATTTCTTCTTGGATGCGGACTCGTACAAGAAGGAGAATTTGCGGGGCGAGCAGCAGACAATTGGCTGGCTGGGTATATGCATATTTTTTGCACCCATTGCATGCACCATCATCATAAACATCTTCTTCTATGTGACCACACAGAAACTGATTAATAGACGCACTGTCTACGGACGCATAGCGCACAAGCTGAAGGCGAAGTAAGTGATGATATATGTACATGATTTCAGCATGTTGGAAATTAATTTGTTATGGTTTCGCAGCTTTATCATGTTCTCGTTGATGCTGCTTGTCATGTCGTTTGCCTGGCTCTTCCTCACCATGTCCTGGCTGGCCCTGGACGGCCTGCTCTATGCGCATATCATAGTGAACGCGTTCCAGGCACCACTGCTGCTATACATCTGTGTGCTCCGGCAGCGTCACGTGACCTTTCTGCTGAAGAAGTCCTGCTGCTACAATGAGCCCCCATCGACGAATGATTGGGGTGACGAGCTGCACTATATGAATGGCAACGACTATTGAGACCGTCCATTTAAAATAGACTCAAAATGGGCAACATCCAAGTTATAGTCGATCAAGGGCCTTATGGTATCAGTTAATTGTAAGATCTATTCGTAGCTATGCTAAGTGTTTTTGTAGTTTAACAATGTTAAACATTGGAATTTGTACTTAAAATCCAACTAATTTATAATCGAACAAATTAAACAAACAAAAGTCTGATAACATACCTGACCAAACAATTTTCCCTCCTCTCGCTGAACCAACGGACTCATCAGAGCCCGCACAATCAGATGACAATCATCCAGCACAGTGTTGAAAAAGCGACGCGTGGGCAACAGCGCCTCGAGATCGATAATAAACTCTAGAAACCGTTCGCAGTAGTGCACCACGTTTCTGTTGAGCTCGCCTTCACCGGGAATGCGTTCCAGTATGTCCAGAAAATCAATGATGAGGTTTTGCATAAAGTGACGTTCCCACATTAAATCTGGCTTGGCGTTATCCTTCTCCTTCTTCTGCAGGCGCTTCCAGTATTTGCGCCATTCGGGTACGTCCCGCAGCTCCTGCTCGCGTCGACCTAAAAATCAAAAATTAAAAAAAAACTTTATCTAGACTTGTTCAACCTTAAATTAATTATTTATATGCTCATCACAAAATATTAAGCACAACACAACAGAACAACGGGGCTGATCTCATATATTATTATTATTATACACATTTTCCGAACTGACTCGATCCATTTGTGTGCCTTGGAGTGTTGATTTATGTATATCATATACAGGTTAATGACTTCTGCCGTTTAAGGTGATCTTGGAAATAAATATTTAAATTCACTCGCTTTTTAAACTATTAAGGTTATTTGACGATTGGAAAATATTGAAGTTACTCAAGAGGTTATTTTCTATAGTCTCAGTAGCTTGTGTAGTAGTCTCTTTGCGACCGATACAGTATATCTTTCAGTCGGACAATCTTGTCTAAAGCACTCTTTCAAGTTGTACTTACGCGGCTGCAGGCAGTGCCACATGGAGAGGGAGACTAGTCGCTTGGCCTGCTCGCGACACAGTTCGATTTCCATACTGTTGAAACAGTGATTCAGGAACATGAGCAGCGCAGTTCGCTCCCGTAGAGTGCTATTGGTTTTCTTTGTTGCCTGGTCAGGCAAGCAGGAGTTCAGCACGTGGCGAAAAAATGCCGGATACTGGTCTGGCAACTGCTCAAACACATTCCATACCTCGACCCGTTCGCGAAATTTCTCGTTCGACATGATCACTATGGACATGAGATGCGCGTGAGTCGCCGTCTCTCGCTTGTAGTTGGGCCACAAATACTCCTCCAGGTACTGGCTAAATTCCAGCATATTAATGCGACGAGCGCTGTTTTTTCCGCTCATTATCTCATCGGCGTATATTGTTTCGATGATGTCCGCATTGTATGGCAAATGCTCGGACTTGGACTCCGGTGACCAGTATTGCGATGCTAGCTGAAAGTTAGAATTGTTGACTTGAGTTTGCAAACGTTTGGTTAAGGAGAGCACCCACCTGCCAAATGACATCTGAGCTGAATTGGGCCAAGGTGAGTGCACCAGCTTTTTCCTTTGGCTTCTTGCTGGCCTCTTTGGCGGCCTGTGCCTGCGTTTGGCTGCGCCTTTTCATTTTAAAGCTCAGAAATTACACAAACTAAAGTTCACACTGCCAAAAAATCACCAAAACAAACGCCGGCTGCAATTGAGGTCAGTGTGACCGTATGCGGAAAGCATACTGGCCCGTTCACGCGCGCATTCGATAACAGCCACAAGGTGGCAACGTCTTTTCTAGTAATGCAAACACAGTTTGAGAGTCACCCAAAGCGCCGACAACATGTATCAGCCCATGCCGCCAGAAAACTTAAATGTGAGTATTTATGGTTTTATAGACGCTATAATTGATATAATATGGTCAATATATATGCTTGATCTCTCAGAGCCACATACTGACAGTGCTCGGCTTGCCGTTGCTGAATAAACTGCAGCAGCTGGAGATATTGTTTGAGCGCTGCACCGTACGGCAAATCCAAGAAATTTATCCGCTCATCGTGCACTCCATTTTCGGCATTAATAGCAACCCCTTGGGATGGGGACTGCGGATTACGACCATGGAGAATGCATCGCAATCTTTCAACAGACTGCAGCATTTCTTTGGTGTCAACGGCATCTGGATGCACGTCTGTCACCGGCTCTTGAACGAAACAACCAAATTCGATATTGATATCCATTTGCTGCCAGTAAGTAGAAGTCTGAGAAGCTTGAGACATTGGCTTCCACACTATAATATAACCCTTCTATTGTCCTTTGCAGCGCAAATTTATTGGCATGCTGCAGGCAGGTCCAATGTTCTATGCGGATCTGATCAACATCGATCCGCTCAAGCATCAAGTGAGCACGCTGTCCCTCAATGCCTTCGACTTTTACATATTTCACTTTGCGCTGTACGCCCTGCAACCACTGCACACCATCAATCCTATTGCGATGCAGATACACAACGAGCGCACAAAGACAATCTATCAGTACTTGGCCACAGAGTACCTGGACAACTTTCTGCCACAGTATCCGGATGCACGCATCGAGCCGTCCAATTTCTCCAGCAGCGTAAAAGCACCGCAACAGATGCCCGTACAGGCGTTGCAGCCACAGCGTAAGCTGCGTTACCTCAAACTACCCAGCACGTATCGCAATGGCAACAGCAATGCTAGCGGTGCTGTCAGTGACAACACCTCACCCCAAACAGCGGACAGTAGTGGCGCTACATGTCGTGCCCACGTCTGGCGCTCAGAGTCCGTACTGCATTTCTTTGTGGACATCTGGCTGCGCTATGACATCGAGTCGGAGCATCATCTGCCCAGCAGTGATTTTGTCCGAGGAGTGCGCACGCTTGTCAAGCAAATTCATTTCTTTGCCAATGCAGCGCATGTGGATCACAGTCCGCTGTGTACGCTCCGCAAACTATCTCTAACCATGGTCAAGGTGAGTATTTATGGCTTTCTATGCAGCCTCATCGACCGTTGGCCGTTGGACTCCTCTTTGAGCGTTGTGCTGGAGCTTTGGCTCAGCTACATACAGCCCTGGCGCTACACTTTGGGTTCCAATAACCACATAACGTAAGTTTCACTCGATTATTGTAAAGCTTTGCATGGTCAATAAGTTATTTTCTTCTGCAGCGTACGCATTTTATATGAGCCACCCATTACGAATGCGTTCGACGGTTTTATCATGGACAATCTGATTGTCTACACGCACATCTTTATGTTGCTGCTGCCGCGCTTTGAGCGCCTGGATTACACCGTTTATCGCAATGCATACATGCTGCATCGACTGGTCAAGACTTTTTCACAGCAGGATTTAGTTCATCGTCTGCAGCGCTTTGAACAACTGCACATGGGCCATAACTATGGCGTTGATTCACCGCAGCGTCAGGTTAATATGTTGAAGTATGTTTGAGCCCACATTTAGTTGATTATTTTCTTATTATAGAAATTATGTATTTTTTTTTAGAAATTAGAATATTCCACAAGTGTAAATCTTTACTTTCAATGTGCTGCAAAATTGTAGACCTACGATTCATGATACACAGGTTTATTGCAACGAAATCTGAATGACCATAATAGATTTTGATTTCACAATTGCAGCAAATCCCACAACAACTCGTACAATGCGCAGTGGAATCCATCGGTTAGCTCCGACATGCCCAAGCTATTTAGTGAGTCTATGCACATGAAAATTCAAAATTTTTTGTATCTCATCAGCATGGCGCGTAATTCTGTGCTAACGAATATCATAAGTGCGCTCCAGAAAGAAATTTTGGAACGTCAACGGTCAGAGGGTTATCTTAAAAATCTCTTCAAAAAGTTCATAGGAGAATCATCACAAGACGAGTTAACATTGCGTGATATAAGTCGTATACCAGAGGTTCTGCGTCAATGTGTAGATGCCTTCTGTCGGACTTTTAATGTAAGTTGATTTACACTTTGATTATTTATCTGAAATAACACAATCTTTGCAAATCAAAAGGTGGATCCGGATTCGTTGTCTATGCACGAATCGCAGCCAACGGAGCCTAGTCCGTCGGACTCGACGTCATCGAAAAACTTTAGCTTTTTTGATTCAAACAATAGTATAAACTCTTCAAAATTGACGCCGATGCAAATGTCGCTAAACGCGTCAAACATGCAGGACACCGTCGATCCAGCGCTGCTGCCCATAAAGAACAATGAGATTAAGCCGTTGGTGAAAGTGCTGCACATCATATCAGAGACCATCAACGAAAGAGTGAGTGTTCAGCACACTAATATACATCTTGACACAGTTAATAATGATAAGAAATGAAATCCCATTCAGTTTGGCAGCCGCTTGGAAGCCTGCTACGAACGCGAAGACTTTTTTGGAAAGCTGACGCGACAAATGCTGTGCGCGCCAATGACGGAAAAGTGGTTTGAAAAGAGTAGCGGAAATGTGGAATTTTATGAGAAGCATCTACCCGCTCGTGTCAGTCTACGTCCACTTGCCTCTATATCCTCACTTTGCCTGATGGCAATTGCACTGTGCTTTGGGCACTTGTGGTGTGGTTTTCCCTCTGCTGGAATTCTGATTTTGTGTGTTGCGTTCTTCATGTATCGCATGTTGTTGGCAGTGTTGTCTTAAGAAGATGTAATTATTGAATTAAAAAAACACGTGATCCATTTGTAATCGCCCGACAGACATTTCGTAATCTTTTTTTTTGTGCTTCTTTCTTATCTCTGGTTTTATTGAGAGTTCGTATCTTTTGCCTCTCGCGTAAGATAGAGTCCAATTTCACGATGTACAAATGAATTTCGTTCGGTTAATCAAATTGAATAATTGAATCCATAAACTCATATATTCAATATAAGTAAGCATTCTCCGTATATTTACGCTCACAGATTGTGTGCTATTTTGTTGTGAGAGTGAAACAAATGCTACATTTGGAAAATTGCAAGGTTCTTTGCTCTTAATCGTGTAAACAAAGTTTTATTGAGAATACTAATGTTATCATGAGTGCTTGGCGACGCATGACTCTGTACAAATGTATACAGGCACCATATATATACGTCTATAATTTATATTGCCCAACCAATGCAAAAGTATTATCGTTTCAGTCGAAGTCTCGCTGCTGCACAGTACTGTGCTCCCGGTTATTTAACAGCTTAAAATGTTGTGCTCGTAAAAAATCCAATAGGTGGACGTATGACAAAAAAAAGCTACATGTCATGCTACAAATAAGATCGTCTGTAGTTAATCGAACAAAATTTTTGTGACTAAAGAACAGTAAAAAAACCTATACCATTTGTAAAATTGAGGGGCGCTAAGGCTGAATTAAATTTCTTGCGTGTGTCATATATATGCTTATATATATATATAAATACATATATAATATATATATATAAATATATATATAATATATATATATAAATATATATATAATATATATATATAAATATATATATAATATATATATATAAGCATATATATATATGACACACGCAAGAAATTTATATACATACATATGTATATGTATATGTATATATATATATATCAATAATAAATTCAATAAATTCCAAAAAGCATGGTGTATGTTTACAAAATTAATTTTGTTTACCTTTGTCCTCAAAGGCATAATGCGGAACCATGACCAGATGCAACCATAACCAAGGGAGCGAAACTGCATGACAGAGAATGATTCAGTGTTTAGCATAGTCTGTTTATTGCTTCCAAAACGTAATGTTATTTCTTGCTCTTTGTACCTAAAGAGAGTAAGTACTTCGCGCTGTGCTCTACCCGAAGATTATGTGGTGAGATTGTAATAAATTGCATGTACGGCAAAGAGATTGTAGAGTTTTCGCATTCAGCACGTATGATAAGATAATTCGGTCGCGTTTTTCTGTTAAAATCAGACCGCATTTTATTCAGCCAGCACCAGCCGATCAGATTTTAACGCAGACTCGCGTTAGCGTACATCAAAATGGATAGTAGCACCAAACCGTACCGCAAAAATCCCTGTGAAGAGGCGAGTTTTATATCTCGACTAATATTTGCATGGGCCGTCCCATTGTTGTTTCGTGGATCGCGTCAAGGTCTCAATTCACTTGATCTAACGGAGTGCCTAAAAGAAGATCGCTCAGAGCGCTTAGGGAATCGTTTGAATCAGTGAGTATTTTGATAGTTGTCATACTTTAAAGCTTTAACAACTTGTCTATACTAGTGAGTGGAAAAAGGAGCTGGCGAGTGCTCAAACTAAGTCGCGTAAACCTAGCCTGCGAAATGCCTTAATTAGATGCTTCTGGAGACCCTTTATTATCAATGGAGTCTTATGCGTTATTTTCATTGCACTCAAGTAAGTAAAACGTTTTAATCAAACCTGCAGACTTAATTAAAGACTATGCATCTTGTAGAATGCTAACAGCTGTAGTTTTGGCCCAGCTTTTGATGCAGCTGCAACATGCAGCTTTGACAGTAAGTGGGCTGTCCAGTGTATTTAATAGCACTTCTCCGGATGGCATTAATATAAATGTGTCTGCGATTAAAGTATATAGTAAGTAGTGGCTAAAAGTTTATCTACAAAAAATATCTCAATTCTATATTATATATATTTAGTCAGCATCAACAGGTGAGTCAATGCACTCATGTCCGTCATTGCAAATGTCAGCTTTAGGTCAAAGATAGTACATAGGACAGAGTCAACCGGATTGAAACTTTACAGGATAAACCTATATAGCAATCTGTTAAAAATAATTTTGTATTCAATATCATGAACAAATTCATCAGTTACAAATACTAATAATAATATATTGTAAAACTTTTTTTGTTCTTTAATTTTTTTTTGATCGTGTTTTCCGATTACAAACTTTGTTATGCAATAAGCATTAATGTAAAACCTTATCATTAGTAGCCTAGTATCATTGTTATTTTAGAAGCGATAGGTGGCTTTTATTATAAAGAACGTATCTAGTTTCCTTGACTAAGAAAATGTAGAAAATAATCGGTTGAACATTAATGAGAAAACAGGATAATTAAGAGATTTATTATAATTATTTGAAAACTGATCTATTTGTTTGCTAATTTACATAGGCAACTCATCCAATTCGCTCGACAAAGCTGCTGCCTCTGAGGTATCGAATACCAGTTTCGACATTTGGAACAATGTCTATGGTCTTGGAGGCATGTTGGTGGCTGTAAATTTCATAGCTTGCTTTCTGTGGCACCACCTGTACCTGCGTCAACGTTTGATGGGTGCTCGAATGAGGATTGCTTGCTGCTCCCTGTTATATCGCAAGACATTACGTCTGTCCATGCGATCGGTGGGATCTACCTCAGCGGGTCATCTGATAAACCTCATGTCAAATGATGTAAGCCGACTGGATTTTGCTCTAGTGTTCGCGCATTATATCTGGATCTTGCCCATTCATTCGTTGGTCACTTGTTACCTTATATGGCTGCAAATTGGTCTCCCCGCTATTATTGGAGTCTGTGGACTATTGCTGAAAACTGTGCCCGTGCAGACGGCACTGAGCAAACTGACCTCAGTTCTACGAAAACGCATTGCACAGCGAACGGATGTGCGCGTAGGAATCATGAATGAACTTATGAAAGGCATCCAGGTTATTAAAATGTACGCCTGGGAGAAATCCTTTCTAGACGTTGTGTCAGAGGCTCGACGTCGCGAGATTAAACAACTTCGATACGCCAACTATCTGTACGGATTCCAGCGCACGACCAGATTCTTCATACAGCGCACCACATTATTTTTCACTTTAGCAGCAGCTGCTCTCATGGGCCGAGGCATCACTGCCGAGTTTGTTTTCTCCGTAGTAATTTACTACAATATACTACAGTTAGTGGCGGCCGTTTACTATCCTCTGGCTGTCAACTTGGGTGCGGAGGCTTTGATCTCACTTACTCGGATTCAAGCGTTTCTGCAACAGGAGGAACGTGATGAGAAAATACAATTTCTACATAAGAATGGTGAAGATCAACAGGCTATTATTTTAAAGAACATTAATGCCAACTGGGACAAGGAGAAACCGCAAGGAACACTTCACAATTTAAGTCTACAGATAGAAAAGGGCCAGCTTTGCGCCATCATTGGTCCGGTTGGATCAGGCAAGAGTTCTTTGCTCCAGCTGCTGTTAGGTGAAATGCCTATCATTGATGGTGAGTTTGTTATAAACGACACGATTTCCTATGCATCGCAGGAGCCATGGCTCTTCACAGGCAGCGTCCGGGATAACATTCTCTTTGGTGAGGAGTACGATCAAGAACGCTATCTGGAGGTAACCAAGTCGTGTGCTCTCATTACCGACTTCCAGCAGCTGGGCACAGCTGACCACACCATTTTAGGAGAACGTGGAGCGTCCTTGTCTGGTGGTCAGCGAGCTCGTATTAACTTGGCGCGAGCAGTTTACAAAAACGCATCGATTTACTTACTGGATGATCCATTGAGCGCTGTGGACGCCCATGTTGGACGACATCTCTTCGACGAGATCATTGGACCATGTGGACGACTAGCTCGGGAGAAGGCCACGCGAGTGCTTGTCACCCATCAAGTGCACTTTCTCTCCAAAGCTGATTTGATTGTAATTGTTGAAAAGGGTAGTGTCTTGGCACAGGGCACGTATCAGGACATTGTCAACAGCGGCCTGGATTTTGCCAAGCTGCTGGAATGTCCCAACGAAGGTGTTGAACACGAAATACCATTACTTCGATTTAATGAATTCGAAGATCAGGACGAAGATGAGGAAGTTGAAGGTGATATTAGCCTGCAACCATTAAGAAAGCAGCGTCAGAGTGAAGGCACTCAGTGCACAAAATTGGTAAGTTTAACTTTTATAATGACTTGGGATTTCCAAGAAGTTCCTTTGCAATCTGCATTTGCAATGCGACTTGAGCTATATCCGCGGTTAAATTGTTGTAATCTTTGGGGAAGGTTAGTCAAGTGGAAACTGTCGAAAGTGCAGTCTAAAGTAACCGACTATACATTACTCTGTTACAAGTATAATAACTACTGAAAAAGATCTTAAATGGCCACCACAACGCTATATCGTGTTTGCAATATTCAACATCTATTGTTTGCAGGCAAAAATCTTGAAACTTAATTACTGTGGGTTACGTCTCAATCTTCGGACTGACTAAGCTAGCTGCCATTGCCATTGTGATTAGATTATAAACACATGTTTGTGTCCTAACAGTTGTTATTTTTAGATATCTTAATCACTTAATAGATTAAAAACAGCAAGGAAAACACAAAAAAGTTGACTTGTCTTCTCGGATACTATTTCACTTATACCACATTTTATTGATTCGTACTTACAGGCTTTAGCTGCCGATCAGCAAAAGGTTGACCAAAGGGATAATGGCTTGGCTGAAACGCAAGCAACGGGAGGCGTATCAGCAAGTGTGTGGTTCGAGTACTTCCAAGCGGGCAGCTCCTTGTTGGGATTTAGTTTCATGGTGTGCATTATGCTACTGTCTCAGGTAGTCTGCAGCGGCTCCGATTATTTTTCCAATATCTGGACGCAGCAAGAGCGCCTGCGGAACCAAGGTCGACTCACCCTTTTCACCACCTACGAGTGCATGTACATTTATGGTGTTCTCATCGTTGGAGTGGTGATTATGACCACCTCCCGTGGATTCCTCTTTTTAAAGGCATGCATGCACGCCTCCAAGGTATTGCATGATCGCATGTTCCATTGTGTCTTACACGCGTCAATGCGATTTTTCCACAACAATACATCGGGTCGTATTCTCAATCGGTTCTCCAAGGATATCGGCACCATGGACGAGTGGCTACCGCGAAATATGTTGGAGTTTGTACAGCACGGTCTGGTTATCTGTGGTATACTGGTTGTGATTGTGGTCGTAAGTCCCATGCTATTCCCAGCGGTTGTAGTTGTGGGACTCCTAGATATGCTCGTACTGAAGCTGTATCTGCGTCCCTCGCAGGATATCAAGCGCTTGGAGGGGATTTGCCGCAGCCCCGTCGTTTCGCACCTGACCACGACTTTATCCGGGCTTGCGATCATACGCTCGCGTAAGCTGCAGGCTGTGGTCGCCAAGGAATTTGATCTGCTGCAGGATGTGCACAGTGGCGCCTGGCAGCTGGCAGAGTCAACAAGTTCGGCTCTTGGACTGTGGGCGGATGTCATTAACTGTATCTTCCTCACGACGGTCACATTTAGCTTTATTATCTCCAGTGAAGGTGAGCAAAAAAACTGTCTAGAACACTGACGGACTAAATTAATTGTGTAAATTGCAGTCACATACAGCGGCAATGTCGGACTGGCCATCTCGCAGGCGATTCTTCTCACTGGCATGGTGCAGTACTGGGTACGAATGGTGGCTGACTCAATGCAGCAAATGACTAGCGTAGAGCGTGTGCTAGAGTACACGGAACTTGAACAGGAGTCGACGACCTGTGATAATATAGATCCCATTCAACAGTGGCCGCAGCACGGAAAGGTGGAATTCCGTAACATGAGTTTACGCTATGATCTCAATAGTGCTCCCGTCCTCAAGCATCTCAGCTTAACTATTAAGGCAGGTTGGAAGGTAGGAGTTGTGGGACGCACTGGTGCTGGGAAATCCTCACTGATTGGGGCACTCTTTCGCTTGGCGTACATTGAGGGGGGCATTTATATAGATGACATCGAAACAAGCAGCATCTCGCTGAAAACGCTGCGCACCTGCATTTCCATAATACCACAGGATCCAGTTCTTTTCAAGGCCAGCATTCGTTGCAATTTAGATCCCTTTGATCGCTACAGCGATTCGGAGCTTTGGCGCGCTCTTGAAGAGGTCGAGCTACGGTCGGCAATTCCCCGTCTGGATTATATGGTAACCGAACAAGGCAGCAATTTCAGTGTGGGTCAGCGACAGCTCCTTTGCCTAGCGCGTGCGATCCTGCGGAACAACAAGGTCCTGGTGCTGGACGAAGCTACAGCCAATGTGGATCTACTGTTAGTATAACCCCTGATAAAACTTTCAGCCACATTCACAATTATTTTTGGTTTTACAGAACCGATGCGTTAATCCAGCGCACAATTCGTGATAAGTTCCAGTGTTGCACAGTGCTGACTGTCGCCCACAGGCTGCATACCGTCATGGATTCAGATCGCATCATTGTTATGGATGCTGGCATTGCTGTGGAATTTGATACACCTCATTTGCTGTTACAGAAATCAGAGGGGGTTCTCAGAAATATGGTCGAGGCAACTGGAGCGGAGGCCGGTGCACTACGTAACATGGCCAGTGATTCCTACAATAAAATGCAACAGACTCAGCCAAAGGAAGGAATTGAGGAAAAACACCTGCTTAGGTTGTTGGAACGTGGAACAGGAATTCTGAAGGACAAGAACTCGCGTCCATAGCATATTTAATTTTCTTTATTTAAGTTTTTTTTTGTTGTTTTTTTTTGTGCTTTTTTTCTGCTTTATATACTACATGATATACTATGAATACGTATACAATTACCATTACTAACTATGCATGGGCTGTCGGTTAATTAGATAAATCTGATTGACATACATTTTTATATGCATTAAAGTGATATATATTATATATAAATGCATATATATAAATATTTTAAATTGACGTGAATTTCCATTGAGGGATAACTAGACTGGTGGCATCTTGATCGTTTTAGATTTGAGACTTAATGCAAGGCGCAACGTCTGATCGGGCACTGTGACCATGCGCAGGATACAATCCACTGGCTTTTGATTGAGGCACTGCATGTTAAACTGGGTGGCACATTTGCCCAGCAATGAGTGCAGCTGTTTCAAGGCCACTCGTCGCCCAATACAGGAGCGCTGACCAATGGCGAAGGGCAGGCTTCCATGAGTCTGATGCACCTGATGCTCGGTGTTGCTAAGAAACCAGCGCTCTGGCAGCACTCTCAGCGGTTGATGAAAATGTGATGGATCACGACCAGATGTGTACAGAGAGATAAGCACCAGAGTCTGCAATAAAATAAAGTAAAAACAATCTACCTTGCATTCTCGAAAAACGTACATCTTTCTCTATATAATGACCGCCAATTTGGGCATCGTGCGGCAAGTAGCGCCCTATAAATGGAGCAACTGGATATAGGCGCAGCGTTTCCTTGATCAAGCCATGCAGCAGCTTAGACTGATCTGCAGCGCGTTCCTGGGCGATGCGTCGTTGCAGCAACTCATCGAGCGAGAGGGCATACAATGCCCACTGACTACTGAAGGCGGTCTGCGAGGAATAGTTAAGTGAATTATTGTATTGAGTCGAAGTTAGCTGGTGTTCTGCAGACCGTGTCACCTGCTGCTATGACCAGATCCACGAAAATGCGCCTGATCATCTCGTTGGGCACAGCCGCCGCCTGCAGTTTGTGGTACAGCGCTTCCTCCTGTTCCGATTGTGGTTGCTCGTGCTGTGATTTTATGCACAGCTCAATGATGGCATCACCCTGCTGCAGCACCTCGCCCACATTACTCTCGAAGTCGCTCCAGATTCGCAAGCGCAGCAGCTGTGCTAACTTGGGAGGAAAGTTCATCAGTCGAGAGCTATGCTCAAAGACCTTGTGAACGATCTGTGTGAATTCGTTTAAGGCGGACTGCATTTTGGGGCAGGTCAAGACGCTGGAACCGAACATAATGCCGCAGAGCACTGAAAGATGCGAGTTTTGTTATTGGATGAGTCTAATTTTAGAATATTTGCAGATGATATTAAAATTGTATCATATAAAATTGACATCAATACAATATCAAGATTCTTAACAATCAATAATAGTTCAGTTTTGTAGATATCTTTATGAGTCTTTGGCGTTCTTATTCGTGGATCGGACTTCAATAAGGAGCAATCGCTAAGAGTTTTGAATTTTTTTTTTATATAAAAACTAGTTATTAGTTTATCCAGATCAAATATATCAGTAAAAAAATTATTCTTTTTTTATAAAGGTTCCATAGAAACAATTGAACAGTTCTTTTATAAATATTTTCTATTTGCTTTTAGTTCCGCAGATGCGTATTTGAATATAAAATGAATATACAATATATTTAACAATATATTATACACTTCGAGCTCCCACATGAAAAAAGCTCCCCTACGAGCCATTCAACAATTATTTAAATTTAGAATTAACCAACCGATTTCGTCGGCTTGCCGAAGATATCATTTTCGTACCTTCTATCGACCAACGATACAATTGCTGCTCCAACTCTGGCAACTCGTAGTGCTTTCCATCTATGTCTGCCTTGTGTGTCTGCGCTTGCCATCTGCCGACTAACTGGCGCGTACAGCTTTCAATATGCACGTCCATCCAATTCAAATTACCATTGAGCAGCAGTCGATTAAGTATACGCCTGTTGTGCAGCCATTCCGCGCCCTCCCTGCGCCCATTAGATATTCCCAATAGCGGGTTAAATTGATTTGCAATTCATTTCATGCGCCACTTACATAAAGAAAAGTCCACGCTGGCAGGCGTGCCGCTTGTTGTAGAACGTCCAGGCATCCGGCAACGGATGCTGCGGATATTGACCCTCTTGCAGAAAGACACTGCGCATTAGATTCGCCGACGATACGAACACTGCATCCTGTGTACCACCCAAGCGTTCCCGAAATATCGCTCCATACTGGCGATGTCGTGCATCAACATATTTGTGTAATCTACGAAAGGGTATTCAAGTTGCCTCCCCGTTGTACATATTCAATTCGTGAACTTACTGTGGTGCACCACCAGCTGCTAACAAATCGTAGAGTGTGCCGACTAGGGGTAATCCCTTGACGCGTGGTATAGGCACATATTTGGGCACAATTTGAAGGCTATGGGATGGATAGTTGGTTTGCGGCTCGCTTCGAAAGTAAGACATGATGCGGAGTAGCAGCGTCCTGAGCAGCTGCACAACCCAGCGCAGAATGACGCCGCGGCACAGCTGCTTGGTCATCTCCTGCTAAACCAAATCTTCAAAGGTCAATCAGCAACAACAGCAGGAAGCGGGCTAATGGAATGCGCGATTAACTGCGAGACCTGAACCGACGGCACGGCACGACAAGGGCAAGGCCAGCACAGAACTGATTCGACATGCTGCCCGGCTTGCGCCTTATAACCGACAAAGACAACGAACGAAATGCTAAGAGCGAAGAGGCCGAGTTTGAGCTCGCAAAGGCGCGATAAGATCGTCGGCACCTTGGTGCAGTGCTTGACAAAACTGCTCGACTACCTGCCCTTTCGTATCGGACAGTTACTTGTCGATTACTTTGCGGTCCCTCAGGCCAGTGTGCCTTAATGGCATGCGCAAAATCCAACAAACTAAACTCCAACGAAAGTAGTCGCTGAGTGGACTGAAAATGCGTTCGCCTCCGATATTGCTGGCCATGCAAATTGTGCGGCTCTGTCGAAGATTCGTTTTCGACAATGGTTCGACCACTCAAACATTGCTTGTAAGCAACCATCAGGCAGCCAGTTTGTGAGTTTGATTCTTTCTCCTACTACTTCAAAGTCACGTTCCTTACACAAAATTGTTGGTTTTGTTGTGTACCTTTTTGCAATGTTTTGGTTCCGCATAAATATTCAATTACAATGTAATGTAAATCGGTTGAAATCAATGCTAGAATCACATTCGAAAAGTGTGTAAACAAATAAGTGAACAATAAATAATTATATAACCTAAATATATATTAATCAACTTTTAAGTAAGTAGTCAAGTTATGCCGTAAATAAAAAAATTGAGTTATACATATCTCCACATATATATGTCAATAGAAAGGATATGTAATAAAAATGTACAGCATATTAATTATAACTGAAATCGACTAATAAATGTACAAATAAGTGTATACAGTTATCATTCTGCTCAAAACATAATTATCTAAAATTTAATATCTAATATAAAATAAATATATATTATTCATAAATCAATTTGTTTATTGTACCAATATTTTGTTCACAAGTGTACTCTCAAAAATTCGCTCTAAATTCTCTCTGCCAATCGCTGTGTGAGTCGATTTGTTGCCAAACCAAACGGTTTGCTCTTTTCAACTGGGGAGATTGAAGAGACTGTTGGGCATTTGTTCAACAATATGTTCCATTTGGTTTAAGTTGCGTACGAGCTGTGCTCCGCGGCGGTGCTCGAGTCGGTTGCGGGTTCGTTAATTTGATATATCGCACGTGTTACAACATCGAAAGCTTCAATTGGTTCCCAATTAAACTCAAAAAATACAGCGGTGCACTTATTTAAATACATCTAGTGATGAATGTAAGCAATTAAGTAAATAATTTGACATAATTAAATCATTCAATTGGGTATGTCAGTAAAAAACCCAACATTTTATTCAAAGTATATAAAAAGATATATATTTATGTACATCGAAATGCGTACATACATACATATGTACTTGTTTTTGTTGATTTGTACATACATATATACATATAAATGTTAAAGTATTTTTGTGAGTCTGTGCGTGCAGCAAAATTTGCTTTTTAAGTCAGTCCAATAATTTTCTGCAATGAGATTTTTTAATGTTTTCACATAAGTTTTTCACTTTGCGACAATAGACGCTGAGATATTTTTAAGCACGCCGCTGCTGTTAGTCAACGGTCAGCAAACCTGACACCCCTTGACCAACCCACAAAGAAAATTGTGCACCCTTCCGAAGCGCTTTGTTGCTTGGCGGTTTGTTGGCATACGCTTTGGTCGATATCATTCGTCTGATTACACCTGTGTTTATATGTATGTATTTACATACGTGTTTATATATGTATGCCTGATATGCAATGATATGCCGGCGTAAAGTAAATATGTACATACATATTTATAAACACATATATGTATGCACTTGTACTTGTATAAGGAACAGAATTAATCGCAGCTGCAATCTAAAGCTGATTTTGGTTTTGACTTTCCATTGCAATAATTCAAATGATTAAATGATTTATTTGGAACAACTGTTGATATCGAGATAAAGAAAGATCGAGTGAGGGAAAGAGGAGGAGCGAGGGATAGAGAGAGTAAGAGAGAGAGAGAGAGAGAGAGAGAGAAAGATAAAGAGCGGTGGAGAGTGGAAGAGAGAGAAAAAAGTGTGGTGAAATACTTGTATTCGGCATGTTTCAAGACCCGGTTTGGTAAATAAATGCATAGTTATTTATTGTTGTTGTATCCGGCTGTAAACATCAAACAAGTGATAATTTGCATGAATTTGAGTTTGTGCTGCGTTCTAATTACATTTTTTTTAGGAAATCTAAAGCATCTCCTTAACTTATACATGTAAATAAGTACATGCGTCTGTCAACTGTTTTATTGATATTTTTCATTAATCTGGCTTTAAATAAGCAAAAAGTATTACGCAAAGCATTTAATTTGCTTAGCTAGTTTTGTTATCAGATTAATTATAAACTGAACATTTAATTAGATTGAGAATTAACTTGAGTTAACTTAGCTTGCGATTGCAATAATATGTATTTTCTAAAAGTCAAAAAAACGCAGATAACAGCAGAGCATTTAAGAGTCAGCTTAACAGTACACTACGTATATTTGGTCATGACTCCAAATACAAAGACATATGTTCTGTCTAACTACTCTGACGTGACAACATTTGTATTAATTGATTGCTTTGTGGGTGAACATTAATTTATATAAGCGAATGGCACTTGTCGAGTCGATCCCTTCATTGACTCAATGGAATACCTAACCCATAAATTCTACAGAATTGAGTCAAGCAAAGGGGCTGCATTTACCAGGCACTCGCGGACAATTAAAGAATATTCAATTGAATAAGGGGTATATAAAATAGCGTTGAAAATTCTACCTTTGAAGTAAAACGCGGCATTAAACTTAAAGCCTTAAAACTAAGGTCCTTTAAAGTTATTGATTTCGATTTTTTTGTCGCCTATCACAAAGTTGAATGATTTGAAAATGCTTTATTGTTACAAAAGTGAAAAGGTAATATATTTGGTTTATTGCCATCTATAAACATAGGACCTGTTATCACTCACGTTGTGTTCCCAAATGCCTTATAGCGTGCACTGCGTATGTGCAAACATACCTAAAATTATATGTACATATAAATGTACATACATTTGCGCAATGCTTTGTTCCGCTGTTTCAAGGGACCCACAATAGTCAATGGCATTATTTGCTTCGTCTACATTGTGACAAAGTAAGAACAACTTTAGTAATGTATTCATTCGCCTTGACTAAGTACCCTGTATTACAGAACGCTTATACCAGTCATTTTGGCACAGCTTTTGCTGCAGTTCCAGCAAGGCCAGTCTCCCGTCGCGGATGTGGACCAAATCAATGCCCATAATTTGTGCCCTTAACCGTACCGCACTGCTAACGTCGTCACCAAATTTTGAAGGTAGATTGCCGAATTCGAAAGTACTCTTTTTTTTCCACCGCTATTACGACTATTACTAACTTATTCTTACTTGTTCTCTTTCTATCGACTACCTCCAGTTAATTCGCCCAATGCACTGGATAGAAATGATCCACTTAAAGAGACATTAAAAGTACCTTCCGAGAGGAAGCAGCCAATAGCACTCAATTGAATGCCTTGGAGGAAGGTCTTCGGTTCGTTTGGAATGATGTTTCTAGTCTTGCTGCGGTGCTGGTCGGCTCAACGCTGTTTGGCTGCTTTCTCATACATCATGTGGATCTGCGTCAACGTTTGATGGGTGCTCGAATGAGGATTGCTTGCTGCTCCCTGTTATATCGCAAGACATTACGTCTGTCCATGCGATCGGTGGGATCTACCTCAGCGGGTCATCTGATAAACCTCATGTCAAATGATGTAAGCCGACTGGACTTTGCTCTAGTGTTCGCGCATTATATCTGGATCTTGCCCATTCATTCGTTGGTCACTTGTTACCTTATATGGCTGCAAATTGGTCTCCCCGCTATTATTGGAGTCTGTGGACTATTGCTGAAAACTGTGCCCGTGCAGACGGCACTGAGCAAACTGACCTCAGTTCTACGGAAACGCATTGCACAGCGAACGGATGTGCGCGTAGGAATCATGAATGAACTTATGAAAGGCATCCAGGTTATTAAAATGTACGCCTGGGAGAAATCCTTTCTAGACGTTGTGTCAGAGGCTCGACCTCGAGAGATTAAACAACTTCGATACGCCAACTATCTGTACGGATTCCAGCTCACGACCAGATTCTTCATACAGCGCACCACATTATTTTTCATGCATGCTGGACACAAATCTAACGGCACGCACCCATGTCGATGATTTCTTTGTCAACCTGGACATCGACAGCAATGAACTGAAGCGCGCCATGAAAACGGTGTAAGTAATCACCTCTTGTTGTTGTTGTTGTTGTTGACTGTCGTTGGAGAGTTTATGCCAATATTGATTCGCAGCGCTATTGTCCCACTGCCTGGTGCCACGCCAGAGGTTTATCGTGTTATTGTGGGCAAACTGGACGATCTGAATGCATCGAATTTCAATTATGCCGACGTCATGAAACTGTAAGTAGAGATCAAGTCGAGATTAACCGACTCTAAGTCAAGCAGCTGCAAATATAAGTGAGTGAGTTACTGAAAAGCAATAAATATAAATATTTAAATACAAAACATATGTTCCAGTTTAAAAAAAAGTCTCTTCCAACGTCATAATGAGCTTTGCATTGCTTTTCAACCGAAATAAATCAAGTCAATATGAAAGTAGTTATTTACCGATACAAATGGGATATAAGAAATGTGATGATATTGTAGTATAATTACAACTTATCCATTGTCAACTCAAATTAATCTGAAACATTTGAATAAGAATTATTGAAAAATAATTAAATAATTTAAAATTCGGATTTCTTGCAGTATCTTTCAATACAAGCAGTTTATCTACATAATAAGTAGAAAAACCATTAAAAACATGAATTAAATAAACAACTAACAGTGAAATTACTTTCATATCTGTGTGTAGATTAAAAGTTAAGGCTTAATTGGTCGTATATCTTAAGTGTTGAATAACATTTATATGCACTAATTATAAGCCACTAATGGACTTCGTGCAACTGACAAGTTAATTTCAATTTTTGTTCGTCATAATTATGACAAGTGAATAAAAAAAAAGGTCACAAATCAAGTGAATACTAAAGATCAAAATACCTAAAGCCATTTGCCACTGAAAACGTCTGAGTAACTAAAAAACACGCACCGCAAAGCTTTACATGTCCAGATACAGATACAGATACAGATACAGATACAGATACAGATACAGGTACAGATACAGATACAGATACAGATACAGATACAGATACAGATACAGATACAGATACAGATACAGATACAGATACAGATAGAAATACAGATACATCTAAACTGAGTGATGCATCTGACAGATTCATACATGTTTGGATTACGAAAAGTAATTGACTGTTTAATCGTTGGTAATTAGATAAGTGAATTTAAATAAAATAATAGGTAATACGCGTTATGTGATACACATTCATTTACAGCTATTGCATGGTATTCGATTATTGGATGTATGAGGATGGCATACAACCGGGCCATATAATTGTCATAGATCTTAAGGGCTGCACCTTGGGTCACGTGGCGCGCATTGGATTGCTGCAAATGAAGAAGTTCCTTTACTATTTACAGGTAAGATTTCAATTAGTGTGCAATGTACTCACATTTCAGTTAAATCTTATCACCCAGGAAGCTGCTGCTATACGCCTAACTGGTTTTCATTTCATCAACATTGTGCCCTTCATGGACAAGATAATGGCGCTAATGACTCCATTCATGAAAAAGGAGCTTACCAGCATTCTCTACATGCACAGCGATATTAACGAGTTCTGAAAATTTGTGCCGCGCGAGTTATTGCCTAAAAATTACGGTGGTCCACTTGAAGATATCACTGTGGCTAAAGGTAAGCCATCAATTATTATATCTATATAGAAATCGAAATATATATAGTATATATACATAATCGATTTCAGAATTATACTACAAGAAATTAATGGATAGTCGCAAGCAAATGCTGGAATTCGAAAAGCGTCATCAGGTGAACGAAAAACTAAGACCCGGCAAGCCAAAGAATGCCTCAAATCTGTTTGGCATCGAGGGAAATTTCAAGAAATTGGACATCGATTGATATCATTTTCTAATTTCAAATTTGTTCGTTATTATCGGTGTTTGTTGAGCTAATGAAACTGATATCATTTTAATATATCAAAGCTAATTTATTGTTTTAAAGATAGCTAAGACATGCTTACATTTAATTTCGACTATATTATACAGTTATTTATGTATGTCTGTTCAACATTAAAATGGCACAGAAATTGAACTGGAGAACCTTTCAAACGTGGGGTATACTTTTAGGGGCCACGAGTTTACCTCTACACCAAAGACCTACTCTATCGAACTGCATTTAAGAATCATTGAATCATCTATGAACCCAAAATTCAAGGACTATCTGTGCTGCAAAGGACATACAGATAGTTCTTTAAATTTATCGATATTTCTACATTTTTCTGAGCTACCCCCTTTGTGTAATTTTTCATTGTCGAATCCACGAAATTCTTGAAACCCAATCGATATAATTTCTCTCTGCGAACTGAAAAATATATCTTCCAACCATATCCGAACGCCTACATTTTTTCTAAGGACATGATGCATTAGTATCTGTATGCAAGGATTGTGGGGCTATCTAGGAACCCAAAAGCAAAGAAACATATTTGTATTTTTAGCGAGTTCTAAGCAATTTAATTAAAAATTGAATGTTTTCAAATTAAATCGAGTTTTATTGTTTTAAAGATCGTTGAGACATGTCTTCATTTTACCCAGCTTAGATCTATATTCTACATAATTACTTATCGATGTAAGTATTTATGTTTAACGTTGTAAAGTTTGATGCGATGATATATGCAATGAATGTACATATGGGTCAACTTATTGGCTATTAAGAACTTAAAGTATACTTGTAATAAGCATCACTATATAAATTGAACTCCATCTTATGGATTTGGATAATTAACGATTGGATGCTTTGTGAGCCATTTGATTTCATTGAATATAATAAAAGTAGCGATGCTGTTCAAATTACATACTAATTTTATATTATTGTAGTTATTTTAATTTAATTTATACAGTTGCGCCAATTTGTTCGCCTTCGAATGCGGAATTCACATGTATCGATAAGATTTAAAATCGTACCAAATTTATCTGAAAACATAGAATTATTTTAATTTCAATATTCTAAATAATGAAAATTGATTAATTGTGATTGATTTATAGATAGATTCAAAACTCACTGTTGGTAAACGTTATTAAGTTGATTGAGACGCATGGCCTGAGCATTGTTGCTACTACCATTGCTGCCGTTGTTGTTGTTACTGCTGCTGTTGTTGTTGTTGTTGTTAGAATTGTTGTTGACGTTTCGAGCTCGACTGTTCGGCTGCGAGCCCCGTGACGTCGATTTTGCAACATGCCTTTGATGCTGTTCCGAAATGTGAGGAAATGGCGCATTGTTGCTAACTGTGATGGGCAACTGTAATTTTGGAAATTTCCGATTAATATTGTATTTAACATTATTTAATTATTGCTAAGATTACACTATTGCCGATAAGCTAATACCTTGATAACCACTTAATATGCAGATGATCTGTATCTCAACATCAATTCTCTTATGCAATTTATATTCATTATTGATTCACTTGCTCTCTTTCGAATCTAAAACTAAACTTAAATGAATCACTAACATAACAGTTGCAACTCACGGGTATATTATAACGTGGCACGACAATCCGTTGCGTCTGCTTGTTGCCGTAGCTCATATTGTTGCGCTGTTGACCCGTCAAAATCGTGTTGTGATGATGCGTCGACGTCGACGGCGATATCAGTGTGACTGGGCTGACAATGGTGTTGTTGGTATTGTTGGTGGTGTTGGTGTGGCTGCTGCTGCTCGTTGCTGCTGGCATTGCTGAGGGCAGCGGGACCGGGCGCAGGAAAGTATTGTTGGGCAGCTTGAGCACCTCGGCGGGTGGTGGTGCCGTCGACTGATTAATCAACGACACCATCGACGGATGCGTCCACTTTTCGCCAGGGCCAACAACGGTGGCGGGAGCATTTGCCGTTGCCGTTGACAGCCTACTGTTCATTTGTTGGCTTGAACTGGTAACAGTGCTTGAGGAATTTGCATTCTTGTGCGTTTTAGCAAGCGGCGCCTGCAACAGCGACTGGGGGCTTTGTGCCAGCGGTTGCGTCATCAACGTGGCCTTCTGACCGCAGCTGGTTGAGTGACGCTGCCAGTGCATCTGCTGGCAGGGATAATCACAATATGAGGTGTTCCAGCAACAGTAGAGTTGCGCCTCACGCATGCAATTTGCACACCACTGCTTCTTCTTGGCATCCTCCACAGCTCGCATCCGTTCCAGGGTGCTGTGCTGTCGCAGCTCGCTAATGACGCGCTTATTCTCCTGCTCCAGAGTTTTGCGTATCTCGGCGATCATCACCTCCGAGGAGCGCTGCATGTCCGCCAACTGGCGTTCGTAATGCAGCTTGATGCGCTCGTTCTCCAGCGTCAAACTGGCAATTCGCGCCTGCTGCACACTCGCCTCGCCACCGCCGCCCAAATCACTCAACGTGTCCTCGATGACGGAAATAAAATAGTCCGTGATCTGCAGCACATAATAAATAAACAGTATAAGTCACTTCTTGTTAATTGGAAACCCCCCTCAAAATAAGCTCACCTTGTGCGCATTCTCCTTTAGGCGGGTTGAGAGTGGTCCGGCTTGTGCCGGATAGATGCTTGAGCCATCTGACTGCAGCGGACCGCATGGTCGCATCGTCAACTTTGGTGGTCCGGAGCGCATTAGATGCTCACTGAAAGGCGTAGCGGCGCCCGGCTCAGCTGTTGGTGCGGGTGTCTCACTGATCAGCGTATCACTGGGCAGACCATTTAGTACACTCGCCAGCAACCCGACAGTTTCCGTGCTGCTTGAGGATCTGGTTACTGCTGTTGTCGATGTCACCGTTGTGAGTCCGGCCAATGGCGGTGGCTTTAAGATACTGCTAAATGTCGGCAACGCTGCGCTACCTGTGAATCCGCCTGTTGTGCTCTGCAGCGTATTCTTGGAGACTGCTCGCAATGGCGGCACTGGTATCGTCATCAGATTGGAGCTGATCAGATTGCTGCCGTTGCTGCCGAGGCAGCTGGTGGAGCTGCTGTTGCCGCCTATGCATCCGTTTGTGTTGCGTGGATCCATCGGTATGACCACCATGTTTGACTTGAGCAGACTTGATGTGGGTGTTGGTGGCGGTGGTGGTGGTGGTGCTGCTAGTGTTGCTGCTATCGGTGAATTTGCCGATTTGTCGTGTTTAATAGCCATTGGCAGTTTATGTACCTGTGCCTTGGGCGACGTCCGACTGATGGTGCAACTCGTCGCTGGTTTCGGTGATTGCGATGCCAATGGCAACGGTGGTTGTTCTGGTGGTGGTGTCGTTGAATGCGCAGCTGCCGGCAAGGGTCCATACGGCACACCCCTTAACGTGTTGCGTTTCGGTGTCGTTGTCGGTGGCTGTGTCTGTGTCTGTATCTGAGTCTCTGGCATTGTCTTTGGCATCTGCTTCTGGCTCAATCTCTGTATGGTTGTATCGCCCACGAAGCGAACAAATTCATCGCAGGTAGGCGTCTCCACGGGCGATGCTCCGACTCCAACTGTGACATATGCTGCACTTGTGGCCGCAGTCTGTGGTTGCGTCTCTGCTCGACTTGGCAATGCAGGTGGCGGCATAGCAACTGATTCTGGCTTTCGCTCTGGTTCTGGCTCAGGCTCAGGCTCAGGTTCAGGTTGACTGATGGCTGCGACTTGTGGGTCCGGTTGTGCATTCGAATTCGACTCCGCATCCATTTCCTCCTCGCTAAGCACTTCTTCCTTGATTTGAATTTCAGGTGCAGTTGCTGCACACGTCACAAAACTGTTTGGCTCTGGCGGTGGTGTGAATGCAGTTGCACTGCTTTCCAATTCGGCCGGTGAATTAAGTTGCTGTTGTTGTTGTTGTGGTTGTGCTGCTGCAGCTAGTACTTGTTGCTGTTCCTCATCTGCGGGCAGTGGCTGCAACTCATCTGCCATAGGCACACCCTCACTTTCCTCTGGCTCCGACAACACCTCCTCTTTGATCTCCACAAACGGCACCACTCGGCTAATCAGCTGCTTATGTTGACGCTCCACTGCCCGCTGTTTGGCCATCGTTGCATTGATTGCTGGCTGCTCGCTGGAGTCCAATTTACTACTTGGCTTGGCAGCTGCTTTTTGCTGCTGCTGCTGTGGCTGCTGTTGCGTTTGCTGCTGCTGCTGTGGCTGCTGTTGCGTTTGCTGCTGCTGCTGTGGCTGCTGTTGCGTTTGCTGCTGCTGCTGTGGCTGCTGTTGCGTTTGCTGCTGCTGCTGTGGTTGCTGTTGTGTTTGCTGCTGCTGATCCCTTGGTATCTTGGTTATAGTAACGCCTTGGCGCCTTCGAACCAGCTCCACAACGGAGACAACCGATTGGCTTGCTTCGTCCGCTGCAGCTTCAACGGCGGCTGCTTTTTCCGTTTCCACTTTTGGCTGTTCCAATTTCGTATTCGTTTCCGTTTTAGTTTCCCTAGCCTTATCCTTGTCCATAGTCTGTTGCAGCTCCTCTTGGGCCTGTTTGCGCGCCTGCTTGCGTCGCTTGTGCTCTGCTGCTGAGGTGCTCTGTTGGCTCGTCTCGCTGCTGGCATCGGAATGTTTGCGTTTGTTTACTGACACCATCACATCGGACGCTTGCGTTGGCAGTGCCTTCATCTTGACCATTGCCTTACACGTTTCCAGGGATTTGCGCTTGAGCACCACGGTGCAGCCACGGGATTCTCGGAGTGCATCGCCTGCTCGGGGTATAACCTCGTAGTTGTTACTCTTCGGCTTGGCATGATCAAAGCTGGGCTGTATTGGTAATGGTGCCGGTGGCGGAAGCTTTGACTCAATATCTTGGGGCGTGCTTTTCTTTATGGGACTGCCAGACTGATCGGATTCGTTGCCAGACTCGGTGGCCTTTGTTTTCTTGACAATGGAGAGCTTGTCGCCAGCCGTTTTTCTAATAAGAAATTGCAGAGGCGTCTTGTTGGCAGGGGCCAGCTGCCTGTTGATGGCATCATGCACGCCGGGCATCATTGCCTCGAGCTGCTGTTGCTCCTCTAGCGGATCGTAATGATGACGATATGGTGCATAGTTGAAATTGCCAATTTTAGTCCGTATGTGCTCAATGTGCACCTCGACCTCACGTATACAATCGGCCAAATCCCGCGCTGATCGCCTGCTTGTCTGTGTGTTGGGATCCTTTGCCGAGTAAAGGAAGCAATCCTTCACCGGAACATTGGCCCGATCGTGTTTGCCAAAGAAACGTACGTTGACCACAGCATTGGGGCCAGAGCCCATTGCCTTGGCGGGCCAATATGGGAAACCCTTCAATTTGGCCCAGAGCAGTAGATGCGGATGTGTACAGACCTTGACGAACCACTCATCGCTGGAGTTTGCATTCAAATAGCATTCCGCACAGGTGTCAATCTCGTTGGCCTCTTGCCGACAGACCTTCACTAATGCCTTGCAGGCTTGATCTACTTTAGTATCTGGCGAACCGGAAAAAACAGAAGGGCTGATTTCGAGTAAAAAATAAATAAAAATAAAAAAAAGAACTTACCGCCATCTTCTAATATAAGCGCATTGTGCTGCATCCATTTCACTTCGCTGAGGAACTCATCGGTGCTGCGAAATGCGCGATTTTTGATTCGTTCCCACAAATTTTCAAAGTTCACCGGATTCACAAAGTATTTCTTGTAAGTGTCGGGCAAGACATCCTGTGGAGCACGCAGTTTGTATACCTGCAAATGAAAAGAGCGACAAAGAAGAGTAAATGAGAGTTTAATGAATTCGCCGCCGTCTAAGAGAGCAGCGAAGAGAGCTGCGCCATTTTCATTGTAAACAAACAAGTTTGACAAGCAGCAATACACAAACAGCAATAACGACGCATCAGAGAGCGATACAACAACCAGCAAGAGTGAGAGCATGTGGCGGTCCAATGCTAGTATGTACTCTCTCTCACACCAATGTGTTTTAACAACCGAACCGAATGCCTCGCTATGTGTGAGCGTAACTAACCTCAAATTACAAAGCGAGCGAAGCAGAAGCAGAGACGGCAATGTCAGGCAAATATAAATTGCGCCATTGACGACGACGCGTCGTCGTTCCATCACCATCACCACCTCTCTCTTCTGCTGCTGCTGCTGCTGTTTGAGGCTGCTGTTGCTAAATTCTTTTCTGCTTCAATCACTGCTTCTCTGATTTGGTTGCTTCTCTTTTCATTTTTCTTCCTGTAGCCGCCACTCGCAGCAAGCAATATGAGCACAGATATGTTACATAAATGAATATATTTTTACAATATAAATGTACATTTGTTGTATGTACAATATTGTGAATGTGCATGTGTAAGTATTAATGCAATGAATATGTGTATATAAATATATGTACATTCGTATGTATGTATGTATGTATGTATGAATTTACAGATGTATGCACAATTACTTGTCCATTTGTCTGCGGTTTGGACTTTGTAATTGTTTTTAATGCGCTCTGGTAGCCGACAGCAGTAACATTAAATGAATTAATTAATTCCTCGCACATTTTTAGCATATTTTGCGGAACGAACGAAACTGGGGCGGTAGCATTAATTAGATATTTTATGGAGATTTTGGCTAACCAAAGAGATGTAGAGAAGTAGTCGCTGGCTGCTTCATGTCTAAGCATAATATTGTGCTCATCCACAGCTGCAAAACAAATGCCCCAAATAATAGCTTAAGCGTCCAATAAAGTTGTGTAAAAATGTGCAGAGAAATGTTTATGTATTTGTAAACATTCATATACATATGTATAAACATGAATGTATTGCCAAATATATAATAATTATGAATATAAAATTAATTTTACGTGCAAAGATAGTGAAGTTTTTATAAACAGAATTCTTCAAATTGTGTTTAATATTCGTTGTATACAATTTAATTATTAAGAAATCAAAAAAGAAGTTTCTCTCAAAATGACGACGAGGTACACAGGATATACATATGTATACTTTAATATAAATATTAATATATACGTGCATATATTTCAAATGTGTGCTTATTAATATGTAGATACGAATTAACAAATGTTGTACAAACTTATTTCCATTTATGTTGTAAGCTCAACAAATAAACCTACTAAATTGTACATTGAATGTGATTCTTATTTTATTCAAGTGCCTAATGCTGATAAGTACAAAAACTGAACGAAGTGAACTCAATTTAAGTGTACATATGCACATGCACACACATACACATAGACAAATTTATAAGTATATTAATATATTCTCATATATGTATATGTTGGAGTCAGTTGACCTCAGGCGGATAGGATTATTTTAGTCGTTACATCTGACAATAAATGTATAAATATTTAGTTGCAATTGAGACTATACATAAATACATTCAAATATACTTATGAGGAGGGAGTCTCCCTCTCTCTCTCTTACTCAGCAAAAGCAACGAGAACGAGAACGAGTCTTCGCAGGTATCTATACCTTATAATCGAGAGAGAGGATGAGCAAAGCGAATAGGCAGAACAAACAGAGCACGTAAGTGGCAGAAAGAGAGACGGAGAGCGCTAACTTAAGACCTGTACATTTTTATTTACATATATGTATGTACACAAATATATGTCAATACTCTTGCAATTACACACCTACATATACCTGTCGCTCGTTGTGTGTGAACCAAATTTCGCGTGATTTTATAAATTGACAAGCAAATGAACATGGACTGAGCAGATAATGAAAACTGTTGTGAATTGGTAACTATCTATATACATACATATAGGTATGCATACAAACAGATGTACACACGAATACGAATTCCTGTCTATATTTATTACTTACCCCACGAATATGCTTCATGCGCTCGAGTGCATATTTGAGCAGTTGACTGAGCAGATCGACAGATACATCGTTGCGACGTGACCTAATGAAACAAACAAATGCCGCTGATGATATTGATGATGATTTACAGTTGCAATTATCATTTACCGCTTGGGCGCACTCTCGACGAGCACACATTCGGGACACTTCCAGGAGCTGTCGAACTTCGTCGATGCCGGCCGAACGCAGTACGTATGAAACGAACGGAGGCATTTGGAGCAGGGCATCACTTTGCCGCATCCACGGCACTTCCAGCAGAACGGATCCCAACCAACCTGTGAAATGGCAATATAAATATAAACGATAAACGATATTCGATAATCGATAACATACCCTTGTCGGTGCTTGCCAAATTCCATTGAGGCGTTTGTTAATCGCCTCGCCATCATTTGATGCACTCGCCACTATCTTCGACTCGCTGGCATCCGAGAAGAGGGAGAGATTAGTATCCGTATCCACAGTTGAATTGGTTTGCCACTCTGCACTGTCATCTTTAGCTATCTGTTGATACTCCTGCTCTTGCTGCTCAGAGTCCACCGTGTCGTTGATGTAGCGTTCGAGGAAGGCCATCCGCTTGCGAGCGAACTCCTCGTTCTCGGAGCGCAGATTGCCACGGCGTGGCTGGTGCTCCTCGCTGCTCCGCGAGACGGTCTTGCTGCGCGAACGGAAATTGTGGCGGCCACTTCGTCGAATACTAATGCTCTCCTCGCTCGCACTCAGCTCGACATCATTTTCGTATGCCATCGAATAGGTGCGATTCTTCGATTTATTCAACATCAACTCCGAATCCTCGTACCACTCCCGCTCCGCATCCGACTCCTGTCTGGGTGCCGGTATGCTTTTGCTGCGCGTCAGTCTGCCCCCCATGGCTCGCCCTCTGCTCGACTCCGATGAGCCCGTCGATGAGTGCTCAACCATCGCTGCCGTCTGTTTGAGGATAGCCCGTGACTTGCGCCGCTTTAGCTTGGAGCTCTCCGACACGTAGCCAGTAAGCACCTCGGACTCGTTGTGTGAACGCTGCAGGGCAATCATTTCCTTTGGCACACGCACCTTACTCTCCTCCGTCTTGGGCGTCGATGTGCTCGGCTTTGGGTCGCTCGGCTGTGGCGTTGGGGTCGACGTTACCACCTTCGTTAGCTTCATGGTTAGCGAAGCGTGCCCGGAAATAGAGCCAGAGCCAACTGGCGTGGCTGCTAACACTGGCCAAGAATGGGAATTGGAGGAGCTGGTGCTGTTGCCGCCACTGGCCGGGCCAGGTGGAGAGCTGATCACATATTTCAATCGCTTGTTGCTTATTACTGCTTCCTTTTCCTGGCCAACGGCCAACAGCAGATGCGGCGGAGGACTGTCAATGGCAGACGTCGCCTCGTATATGGGACGCGGTATGGACTTAACGCTGTCCGCGTCGTCGTCGCTGCTATCCATGTGGCAGATCTCTTCAGCTGCAAATCAAACACAAACCAATCAATCAGATACAGTCTCACAAAATGACACATTTCATTATATAGTACATCGAGACACAAACCATGACCGCAAAAAAAATAAAAAAAAATTATATATATATATAACGACTTTTGGTGACAACGTAAACTATACAAAATATATACGAAAATTTAAGCTTTTAAAAATGTAGAATACCTTACACTTGCATTAAAAGTAATATTTGTCAGTTAAGTATTTATTTTAATTATTCACGAATTCAGATTTCCCAGGTGAATTTAAAATGACAATAAACAAGTATATCAAACAGATAAAATGTGTTGCAATCAATGGTTTCTAAAGCTGTCAGATAAACCATATTATTTAATCTTTATTTCGGTTCATTATCATATCGTTAAAAAGAAATAAATTGGTCAGTAAACCGAGAGAGTAACACAGGCTTTCCTTATGTAACTATGCTTGAAGAGCATCATTAATATCCACAATAAAAATTGTCAATTTGTACAGAACTTACAATTGAATATGTCTTTTAGATATATATATTAATTACATACATATGTACATACATGTATATATATATATATATATGTATTTCATTCAACTCGTCGACTCATCTACGATTTATTCGCTACTTTTCCACACTGGCTGGCGACTACATGCATCAATATGAGAATGTGTGATGAGAGAAGGTCAACTTACCAGGACTTTGTTGAGTTCAGTGCATCTGCTGCTCTCCAGAGCGAAGTACACATACAGACATACACATATAAAGTGCAATGCAATGCAATGCAATGCGTGTGTGTAGATGAAGAAGTGAGAAAATAATTTGTTTTTGGTTCGCCTTTGATTTCTTGTTTATGGTTTATGGCTTATGCCTTGTGTATTGTTCTTCTGCTCTTAGCGGACTAGCGAAATGTGCATTGTTGTGTTGCTTTTTCTTTCTCGCGTCTTTGTTGTTGTGGTTGCCACTTTGTTATACTGTCTGTCTGCTACGTGCAACTGCAAAATGTACACAAAGATAAAAAAGATTGAACACAATTTACATTTGTTATGTATAGGCATGTGTATGTATGTATGTACGTATGGACATATTGTATCTGCGTACTCTCATGCACATACATACATACATCCAAACATATGCATAGGTGGTATACATACATGTGCAGACAAACGATTATCATTCGTCTTACCAATCTCTTTCTGGTTTTCAGGCACACTGCGCTGCGTGTGAAGTCGCACAATATGTTGCCAGTTGCTGCGGTCAGCGTGGGTGCACCGTTTCCTTTGTTAATTCAGAACAGCTATTGTGTTCTGTGATTTTTACATTCAATATTGTTGATTTTACTTTAAGTTTAGCAGAAAATTGCCGCACTAAAATACACCAAACTCAATGCGTCGGCAAAACGAATGAAAATGAATTCGCCTCGATTGCTTTTCGCTCAAATCAGTCAGATGTTGACCGCGCTTATGCTTACTTCATACGCTGTCGCACTCTTACGCTCACGCTCTTCATGACAATTGTGTGGCTCTCTTTGCATTAAAACGTTCTCTTACTTAATTTGTGGGCCCATGTGGTGAATTTTTGTTTGCTCATCATTGATTATGATATTATACTAAATACTTATTTATGAAAATGTGTGTACGTGTGTGTGTGTGTGTGTGTGTGTGTTTCATTAAATAATAATGTCAGTTTTTGCACATATGTAAATTAGGTTTTTTAGTTTTGAATTTTTGCACATTGTGCTCATAACTTTCGGAAGTATTTGTTTTAGTGTCTAAAGTTTGTTAAATACACATGCATAAAACTAAGAAACTTTTGTGATTTGCGAAGAGTTTATTATAACTTTAAGCATCTGTAGATACGTATAGTAAACAATTAAACAAAGCACTCTCAACTATCGTTTATTCTCAGGGGGAAATTATTTATCATACATAAATGAAATGATTGGTTTTTTTTTTTCATTTCGGATGTTGGCATTACATTTATTAATTTGTATATTGTCAGAAAAACAGCACTAACCATAAACAATAAGCAATTTGACAGCCAGAAAGAAATGAAAAGAAAAGAAATGCTTAAGCTACACTCAAGCAAAATGTACTAAATATAGCACTTTCCATATATTCATGGCAAATGATGGTCGTAGAACAAAAGTTGGCACACATGAACCCCATGCATAAAGGTCGACTTAAGCAGCCCTTAGGCGACCTTATTTTGGCATAAATACCCCTATATCCCTATACCCCTATTTGTATATATGTACATATATTCGAGCGATGTATGCATTTGTGTACCTGCTGCTGGAAACATGTCAATAAATGGAGATTACTAACATAATTTGTATTCCAAAATCCAAAACTGTTAAAAAAGTTGTATGGCTCCCCATTTCTTTTTCTTTTGTGAGTGTGTGTATGTGTGTGTGTGTGAGTGTGTGTGTGTGTGTGTGCACGAGCAAAAAAGTTTGTTTTTTGCTTATGCGAGAGTGTTCCTCGGGGAGCAATTGGGTTAATATTTAGCACATAAATTTGCAAACGAAACACTTTAATCAATGCTCAGTCGTGGAGGGGGGCAAAAAATGGGGCCTAAATGCGGTGCAATGCACCTTTAAGCAATAGACCATATTAAAAAAAAATATTGACAAAAATAAAACATCAATAGCGAATACAAAAAAACTCAGGCGTGGGATTTGGGCAGCTGGCAAGTTTTGGTCCACACTTTGACCTAGAGGCGTGTGGATTTGAGCCACAATGGTTTGCTGTTATTTGCTGGACCTAAAGCGATGCCGACCATTTATTACATATTGAATTTCATTTTGTTGATCTCGAGCCGCAGGCAGATTCAGCATACCGTTGCTACTCGACCTGTGAAGAGTCCACTTGCATAGTCGTTTTGCTCTGGATTATAGAAAGCCTTGCAGAACCGGAGTGCACCACCAGCCATGACGACAAAGTGAGGCAGTCGGAGAAAAGTAAAAATACACTTCACAAAAATGGGCGGCATACGAATTTGACACTTTATCGAAGCAATCTTATATTTAACATTATTTTTGTTTGCACTCAATAAAGATTACAAATTGTATTGCTCGAAAAAAGACTTTTTGTTTCAGTTATTTGAGGTTAAAACTTAAGCTTCGATTGAGTGGACCTGTTGCACTATCCAGGCCCAGCATATGACCGAAATATAGCTTTAATTCATAAAATTTATATATTTGTGTAGCTCTATTTCGATTTGCTAATGGATCCTTTTTTGATCTTTATTTTCTTTTTTCAACTTGAAGAAGCAGATTTTTCAAGCATTCTGAAAATTTTCAACAAAGTTTCGGTCAATATTTTCATAGGGGAAAAATCAAAATTATTAAAAAAAACTGTATATGTTTATTGGCCTGTGGATAATGTGAATGTTTATTGGCCTGCCAAATCGGAGTGTACATTCAAAAGGACATAGGTCCTTCAAGCTATCAAAATAAATAGATTTTTCTGTACATGAAATAGTGGTCATATCTATGGCGTATCCTTACTTATCCTTTCAAGTCATGTGTCATTCGATTCGAACTGCGCGTAATGAGAATCGAGAGTTAGTCAAAAGACTTCCAAATCGGCATTGTAGTCAAGAGTTCTCAAAGCTTTTGCAATTTTGACTCCATTCCATTTACCATTTCCCCGAATTTTGACAACTGTTTGCCTCTTAGATGAAATCCTCAAGTTAGAACGCTAATCAACCAAGCATGTCTTTATACATTATGCCAAATTATAGTTCCTATACAATTTTTTATTTGCTGAGAAAACAATTGCTCTTGTCATTTTGTATCATCCTCAGAGCAAGATTTAGAAATGTAGATTTTAATTAAACTGGGTTAACTCGTTGATTTTATTACTCAGCCAAGTATGCTTTAAATTTGGCTCACTCTCGAGAATGCGGATGTGTAATTTATGATGTTCTCCAACTCGAAGTCCTCTATTGCTGTATTTATCTTTCCATGAAATAAAGTCTAGTGGGAACTGTAATTACAGTTTAAGCAATTACTACGCCCAAACTGAAGTATTCATTTTCAAATCATTTGCTTAATGCATATAGTTATTTTTTCATTGTTTTTTTTTGTTTTTTTTTTTTGCTGTGTATTCCACATTGCTACCCAGCTGGGCATTGCCAATTATTGAGCGGTTGCCAAGTGAAGGCATATATTGCCAGGACTAGCTGCTGTGGGCGGTGCACAGAAACAAGTGCAATAACTGTTTGGCAAACAGATTTATTTTTGCTGGCTGCATGTGCATTGTTGTTGCTGGATTGCTGGCTGCTGGGCCCCATTCTGCTAGTAAAAATATTGGTTTCTAAACTTTCATTGCCCCTGCGGCTGGCAGGAGGATCTGCTGATGGCACTGGCTGATACACGACTCCAACTGGCTGCTCGTCTGACCGCAGAGCACCAGGGCTGCAGTGCATCATTTTTGCATTAGAGAAGTGCCTGATCCATAAGAACTGTAAATAACCAAAGCGCAAACACAGTGTCGGCTGACGTCCCAATGGCGCTGATGCTGTTGCTGGAATCCACGAACAGGTTGCAGTTCCAGCCGCAAATTATGCCTGTCAAAAATGAATGTTATATTCGTAACGTTAAGAAAAAACTGCACTAGAAGCAGCAGCCACTGTCGTTCGAGGAGTGTGTCTGGGTGTGTGGGCGTTTGGGCGTGGACGATGGGATGGGTTTTTGTGGTTTGCTAACGGTACGTGCTCAATGCGTCACGTTCTCTGGAGGTCGGACTGCACACATGCCGGCGCAGCCTTGGCAAATGAAGCCAAACCATTGATGGCTTCTGCCGCCCTTATCCCATATACGTATCTAAATGTATGTGTGTGTGTGTGTGTGTGTGTGTGTGTGTGTGAGTGGGTTGGCTGACTGACTTGGTGGTTGGGCGATGCCGCAGTCACCGCAGCTGCACCGGATGCTAACGGCGTTTGGAGCAGAGAGGCAGATGCTGGTAACTTTGACTAAATGTGTTTTGAGTGCATTAAGATGAAAATGTTATTACTGCTTTCTGCTCTGTTCAACGGCTGCTTTCCATGCAGTCATTATTGCAACATTCTGTGAGGTCTGCAGCAGTGGCAGCGGCAGCGGCAGCGGCAGCAGTGCCACATGGATGCGGCATCGGAGATTAAGCGCGGAAATGCAGCAAAATGTGAGCAAAAACATGCCAAAGTGAATTGCTGGAGGGGCGTCCGGGTGGATACATACGTACATACATATATACATACATACATACATAGATAAACACTAACGCATACGGAAATTTGCTCACATTTCCAGATACGAGTCGTGTTGTCGAAAGTTTGATCAACAAGTGATAGCTGAGCCAAAGCATACGCTTTGCCTGTCAATTAATGCAGATAAGCAAAATTCGAGGAAGTTGACAGTTGCTAGCGCAATTGAAAATCTCAAAACTCTAGGCAGCAGCAGTTCACAGGAACTGGAATTGATTGGCTGTTTTGGCAATGGATTTTCTTAAGGTCAAAGGCTTAGACGCAAAGCCAACCATACTAAATATTTTGAGTGTCTTTGACATTTTCATTCTCGCATTGTCTAATCACGGATGTTAGACGCGAAATGTGAAAAATTAACAATACAGAAAAGATAGTTATAGTTATATAATATCTTACATCTTTAACACACGATTAGAGAGCATAATAAAATAGTGTGTGAGTTACATATGTAATCAAATACTTAGTCAATATTAACATCAGTATCATATTCTAATTTTCAATAATATGAACAAAGTCCGCTGCAAGAAATAAAATAGGCATTTGCATTTATATCATATTTCTGTTTTGTGTTCTTTATTATTATTTCATCTAGTTTAATATAGTGTGTAGTAAAGCTTGACAATCTATACCAAAGGATAATGCTATCATTATGTGTGTTCAGTTATACATACATATACTTATTATTTTTGGCAATATTCTGTCATGTTTTCCTCTCTATGTCTGTGTTAATGTGTCATGCTTGTTTTCCTTTTTAATTTATTTTATGTACGCTTAAAAAATGTGCAAATCGTGTAAATTGTAAATTAAATTGAAGTTAAAATACAAATTGTTCGACATTTTGTTTGCCCTTTGCTTAAGGTAAAAACAAAATATGCATTAAAAATAATAAAACTTAATCGCTTCACTTTGTTGTCGGGTTGGACTTTATTAAAAAATATATCCAATTTGTACCTTGTTTGACATCGTACAGCAGGCAATTTGTAAAGGTAAAAAATGCAACTACGATTTTTTGTTTTAATTTATTTATTTTCTGCATTACATCATCCAAACAAGGTTGATTTTACTTATCTCTTTTTTCTTCTAATATTTTGCTGCACATGCAGGAGGGGAGGGGTAGGGGGAGTGGGGTGGGGAGAGGAGAGGAGAGAGACAGAGAGAGAGGCTTTTGTAATTATATCCGACTCTTTGATAAAGGACAGTGTATACATCATTGGATTGCAATGTGCCTAACCGTTTTGTACGAGTTGATTCCATTTAAGTGCATATATAAATGGTGCATGGCACAAGGATACACACGCACACACAGATCCATGCATGTATGTATGTATGTGTACATGTGTACAGCGTGGTAAGCACAGCAATTAAAATTATATTTGTTACATGCGCAACGCTGCCTTTTGCGAAAGTCGTCTGTGTGTCTGCGTGTGCGTGTGTTTGGTATGTATTTAAAAATTTAGCATCAATGTTTCAGAGTTTAGTCTTGTTTGCATTCTGGCGGTTCACATCACGTTTTAATTAGTTAAAACTATTCAAAAGGTATTACATTGCCTTGCATTGAGTTATTTGAAGTGAAATTTAACGTGGATTTTAATATGGTTAATGTTATTTTGCATATACATATATGTACATCGTTTTTTATTTGTATACGAAATCAAATAGATACATTCCAAACAATGTGAAGATTCCTGTTAATACTTGTATCTCAAGAGTTAATGCGGAGGCGGAAGAAGCGAACAAAAATTATAATCAGTTCCATGCCTCAGAGAGTCAGATAAATTCAAGCAAAATACAATCAGTGTCATGTGGTAATGCAACATATACATTTGTCAATTAAAAATTAAAATATGTTCTTGTAAATAACTAAAATCGAATCAAAGTGTCATCTATACACTGACCTTATACTATCGTGCAGCATCTAGGCATTTAATATAAGTATTTAACTTTGGAGAACTATGAGATCTGAAGGAAAAAATGTACTATTTACTGATATTTCTATCTCTATTGTATAGATTTTTTTTATTTATTTTTTTTTATAGATATTTTCCATTTTTGTTTGTTTGTGAAACGTGCATTTGCAATACTTTTGCATGCTTTCATATGTATGCTACTATGCTGCAGATATTAGAGCTCCAAAAAACAAAAACCACTTTCGAGCACTTGCCACATTATACAAAAAAGTGGGCGTGTATCTGAGTTGTGTAAATATTTGCTTGCATATGTGTTAGTATTTCTCTGTACTTTGTTTATTTTGTTTTCTTAATTCGCATTTAGTATTTGATGATTTTATTGCGTAATTCACAATTTCCGCATATATATATATACATATATATTTATATATATATATATATATATATATATATATATATATATATATATAATTTATCTTTGTTTATTTACTTTTATATTTATCTATGTAAATTTGCATGATTTGTTCACAGAAAACTTTTTATTTATTTTGGCATGCATATTACAATTAGCTTTACATACATACTCAACACAACATATGCGAATACAAAAATTGTATGCGGAGTTGCGGCTATGAAAATGTTGATTTATTTTTTTTGTTATTTACTTACATTTAACGAATTTATAATGTACATTTATATTATCAAGCTCGAGTTGTAAACATACTACACAAAAATTATTATGCTGCATTTGTTGTTTCTGGCTTATATATGGGATACATTTAATGTATACATGTACTGGTATGTATATATATATATATATACATATATATATATATATATATATATTAAATGTATACTGCTACTATGTATACGATTATGCGTTATACAATATAGAATATAATATACTCATACATTGCTGTTACACCCCCGCATTGCATTGGTAGTACATGCATTTTAAATTACAATTAGTAAAATTTCGACTGGCCAGATTAATTATGTCACGGCACATTGATGTTTTAACTATAGTTAATGGTTTTTACATCAATTTATTTACAGTTAAAATATATTAATTTCATCATAATTGGAAATGTGTGGCAAACATAATATTACTATTTGAGTTCAAAAACTTAACAAAGTTTGTCTTGGTTATGGAAGAGCATTAATAATCTAGAACTGAACCTTCGTATGTATATATGTATATGTATGTCTAAGTCTGGCGATTAAATTTAAAAGCAACCCGAGGGCATAACAATTATGTTTAACATTTAAAACAGAGCATTAAAACATTTGGCACCACAAAAGCTGTGGCTTTCAGCTTTTGTTTTTGATATTGAGCTGGGTATTAAAATCAAATGGTGATTTAAAAATCCATGTAAATAAATGTCTATTCACACTCATATTTACAGAATAATAGAATGGATAGCGAAGAGGACTCAAATTCTTCAATCTATAAATAAAATATCCTCATTAAATGCAATCGCATGGCTAAAATTTATATACGTATATTTTTAAAATAGATAATTTAATATATATCAGGTATATTACTTAGGATCTCTAACTCTAAATGCATATATCAATGTGGCTACAAAGGATTATACAATGAGCAAAGGTTTCACTATAAACTTGGCGTTGAGCACTAACATCGTTTCCAACTAAAGTCAAACGAATAACAAAAACACTCTCAAGCTCGGTAAGAATATATGTCGACATTATCAATACATTCTCTTTATATATATATATATATAAATATTTGTAATTTTTGTATTTTTTACATAAATGTTTGATTTAACACATTTTGAAGGAAAGTTTTGGTCTAGGCTCGTTTCGCTTAATGTTCACGCTATGCATTTTAAGCATTTACCAAATTAGATTGAAACTACTACTGAAGGTTATAGACGAATTCCAAAGTGAATCATTGTCGATCTCACATCAATGCTCGCCAGTGGAATGTGGCTAAATGTTAGGAATGGGCTACCATGAATCTACATTTATATGACTAATTAATCTACTTATGAGAGTGTAATAAAATCATTATTAATAATCCTTTTTTTTTTTGTTGCGGTTATTAACATACCATTCTCATATTCTCATGGGCTTTTGGTTTTGTTTTGTTTATTTTGATTCTACATAAATTGCTCTTGGATCGCTATTATATATTGTACATACAGATATATATATATATATATATATTCAGCTTAATATGGTTTCGGCTTGAACTGCGACAGTCAACAGATTGGTCACATTGAATGCTATTATTATAAAATATTACTTTTATGGGGATTGATATGAACAAAACGATTGCCACAGTGGATTTTTTCTGTATATATATATGGAATATATATAGTTTCTCGTATATGCTCTGTGAGGCAGGACACAATCTATTGACCGGCAGGTGGCGCTAATGCGCTTCCTACTACTATTTACACATGCGTACCGTAATACTAGAGGGACACAAACTCGCCACTGCCACCATTGTTGATGGCACCCGACTGCTCTGTCGTCTGGAGCTGCTGATGGGTATCTTGGGGGGACTCCAACTCCATTGGATTCGGCTGTTCGGCGGATTCGCTGAACAGTGTCTCGTTCTCGTTGCCCAATCCGCCGCTGGCGGTGATGCGTCGTCCCATGTTGTCGTATTTGGGATAGGCCGAACTGTCGCCAGGTCCACTGCTCTTGCACAACGGTCGCAGTGGCGTTGCCTCGACAATGGGCGGCGTGCTGCAGGCGGAGGAGGAGGATGGCACATTGTTGATGCAACTGACACAATTGGCGGCAGACACTGGCGTCGCTATCGTCGTTGGATGATGACATTGAACGACAGCGGTGACGGCAGGCGGTGGTGGTGGCGGCGGCAATTCCATGTCACTGGTGGTGCTGCAGTGATAGGCGCCCGTTTCCAGGTTGTAGGTGACAATCTCGTCATGTGGATAAAAATTCGTTGCACCGCCGGGCTGCAGCGATGGGTCCTTTTTGAGAATGCCGCGTCGCGTCGTGTGACGTGGCAGAGTGGCACAATGTGCCACAGTTTGACCACCGCCACCACCATCGCTCGAGCTGGATGCCACAGAGGAATCACACTGCACATCCTGCAGCCGCTTGGGTATGTTCAGCAGATCGGGATACATGTTTATGTCGGCGCCATCAAGCATGTCCTGCGTGACAGAAACGCGTATGAATATGTTGCCAAAGGTGGGATTCGGCACAATGTTGGAGCAGAACTCCGGTGGTGGTGGAAAGACACCCACATTCAACGGAAACTCCTCCGACAGCTGTGCATGTCCATGCGAATGGGAATGTGTGTGCTGTCCCGGATGCTGCAACTGATGCTGATGTTGATGCTGATGCTGTTGCTGATAGCTGGCCATTGAGGTGGGCACTGAGATCAGTCCACATGTGGGATCCTTGACAGTCATCAGCTGCTGGCGCATATGCTGACCAGCCTGTCCATGACCTTGTCCAGCCTGCTGCTGCTGCTGCTGCTGCTGCTGCTGTCGATGATTCTCGACCGCATGTATCTCAATTTGATTGAAGCCCAGGCTGGAATCTGTCTTGTTAATGGAGCTGGGATTGTTGTCGATGCCATAGCTGTCGCCACGATCATTGGTCGTCGTTGTCACACTCGAATCGAGCAGCTTCTTCTCCTGATCATTGAAACTGACGCTCGACTTGACGCCAGCCTTATTGGCATGCCGATGCTGTCGGGTGGTCCGCTTGCACAGGCACACCACAAACGAGATGGCGATGAGGAGAAAGACGGTACCAAAGATGCCCATGATCAGGCCAAAATACCAGAATGTCTCCGGCGTCTTTACCAGCACATGCTGCACAATCTCGCTGAGATAAATGCTGATGTTCTGCGTCATCGATCCAATCAGATTGCTGCCCGTACAGGCATATGTGCCCGCATCGAGGCTGCTCACATTGAACACCGTCAGATTGCTCCACAACTTATCGGATGCAATGCTCTCCGCATCGAAGAGCACATTGTCATTGTCCAGAATCTTGCCATTCAGCTCCCAACTGACCTCGGGCAATGGATCCCCATAGACCAGACAGCTAAACGTCGTATTGCTGCCAATATCAATGTTGGTTGCCTCCTCATTATTAAAGATCTCGACGCGTGGCGGACACCCAAAGAACTCATCATCGACACTGTCCCAGGTGCGATCCTTCTGCACGGGCGGACCCTTGCACACCAGACTCACGGAACTGAGCCGACTGCTGACATACCAGCTGCGAAATTTACGCAGCTTGCAATTGCATTGCCAGGGATTCTCCTCCAGGGAGAGTGTCTTCAGATTGGCCATGTGCTGGAACACATATTCACTCAAGCTCTCCAGCAGATTGTTCTTGAGATTTAAGAACTCCAGCAGATTAAGATTGGCCAGCGACATGGGATCTATGTACGAGATTAAACAGTTGTGCATGTCCAGAGTCCGTAGATGCGGTAATATGGGGAACTGATAGGCAGACAAGCGCTTCAGCGGATTACCATTCAGATAGAGTATGCGCAGTCGATCGTTGCCCATGAATGTGTCCTTATCGAGCATCTCCAACTTATTGTCGGACAGATCAATCTCTACAAGTATCTTCAGATTGCGAAAGCTTTCCTTGTGTATGTATTGGACCTCGGATTTTTTCAAATAAATGCGCTGCAAATTGAGCAGACCCAATGCAGAGAACTCCTCCCGATTCAGATATGGTATGTGATTGTCGTTGAGCACCAGGACCTGCAGCTCCGTGCTCAACGTTGTCGGTATGCTAGTCAATTGCAGCGAGCTGCATATGGCCGACTTTTTGCCATTGGTCCACTTGCAGGTACAGTTGGAGGCGCAGCTCTGCGACCAGTCATCGGCCAACACCCAATCGAGGAGAGCCGTCAGGCACAGAAGCCAAAGCAAATGCTTCCACACTGCAAACACACAGATAGAAAAAGTCAGCATTGTGATGAAGAGGAAGAGGAGAGAGTGCGAAACAAAGGTTGGCACAAATACACAAAAAGTAATGATTGACGACCTTAGGTTCAATCTTTTGTTTTACCTGGCAGTCGGATGCTCTCATTCCTGCTCCTGGTGCTGTTTCTGCTGCTCCTGCTGGCTATTCTGCTTCTCCATTTGGCTGCCATGCTGTGCGTTTGTCCTGCCCCTCCCCCACCCTCTTTGCGTAGCCACTAGATCTGGTATCGTGCCTGCACCGCGACCTCGCCAATTGATGACTCTAAATGGTTTTGGCTGATTCGATTGCCATGTTTCACATCATGTTGCCGTCGCTGGCGAAAAAGGGATCCATTACATTTTAACCCGGCACGTTGGCACACAGGCAAATTCTCGTTGCACTCGACTGCGACAGATTCTTATTGAATATTGTTTTTGTGAATTTTATTTTTTCGCTCCACTACACACACTTTATCACCACCCTCTTCGTCTTTCCCCGCTCACGCAGCGGACGCTTAATAAGTGTTGCCGAACTAAAAGGAAAAAAAAGCAGGAAAAATCCATCATTAAGGTATTATTTATATTATATTTTATATTTTTTTTGGGCAAAGCAAAAAGATTAAAAACATATATATTATTTGCTTAAGGAAAACTTTTAACACTTAAATATTATGAATATTTTCAATGTCATAAATAATAGAATCAATTGCAGGCGATTTATTGTATTAAGCTAAAAGAAAGGAAAAACTGCTGCTAATTTATTTATTCATTTATGTTTCAGAGATATGATCATCCCATTAATTATTATTACCATGTTTTATTTTGCACCAAATTCTTTATCTAAAGTTTTTTTTTATATTTATTCCACTCTATTGAGTTTTTATTGATTTCAATTGGCAATCCTTTTGCTTTTCACTAAAATAAATTTCCACAACTTTAAGATGGCTTTTTCAATTCGTTTTACATCAAACTAGTTTAACACAAAGCACAAAGAGGAAACAGCAACGATTTTGGGCTAAGCTGAACCGCATACAGTTTCGATTACGATTACGAAAAGTTTTTGTTTCAAAGCTTCTTAAAGTAAAAATGTAAACTAAACAAAATCGGATTTTTCTTGCAGAATATTTTTTTGGGAACAATATGCATTGTTTAGTTGCCGCTGCTGCTACGTCTGTTCTTGTTGTTGTTGTTGTTTTTGTTGTTGATTGTAATTTTAGTTGGCTCATTGGTAATCTCAATTTACCGAACCACGGCCTGTAAATGGAATGGCAAACAATGGCCAATGGGAAAATGGGATCGGCCTTTAGCAGTAGCTTTAAAATCGCTCATCAACAACAATTTGTAGTGTGTTGTTCAACTTGGGTTCGGTTTTTGAGGAGGGTGCGGGAGAGGTTCGCTTGAATGGACAACAGAGCAACAATGCGCACCAGGCGCACCAAGCATCCCTCAGTTACCCACTCGAATGGCAAAGGCATCTTTACAAAATCAGCATCAAAAGCCTGTCGGATGCTGAATTTTTTTTTTTGTTTTGTTAACGCTTCAATGTCGGGAGTGTGGAAATGGGGCAAGTTGAAATTCGCCTCGTGCTGCAGAAGCAAAAAAAAATAAAAATGAATAAATGAAATAAAACTGCAAACTGCTGAATTACCCACCTTACCCACACACACATACACACACACACACACACACACACACACACACAGATAGACACACAATGAAAATGTAAAGGGCTCTGAAGCTTCATTTGTCAATTTACCATTTGAATTTGTATTTGTGAAATTCACTTGGACGCTTTTGCGCCTGGGTGCTGCGTCCCTCTATCATCAACACCCCGCCCCCCTCCCTCCCTCACCATTGTCTGCCGGCACTCCCTTGGCAAACCGTCAAACCCATTCATAGACCCCCCCAAATACTCGTATCTCATATACTCTTTCTCTCTCGCGCCATCTATCACTCCTTTCTGGCTGCCTCTCTTTCAATTTTTCTCTCTGACTTGGCTAAGATGCTTTTGCCTATGCGGATAATATTTCCTGTGCCAGTGCAGCAGTTGGCAGCGCAATTGCAATGGATGCGCCCGGTTCAGGCTTCGCTCCTTCCCCTCCTCGTCCCGTCGCCAACTCATCCAGCTCGACCTCTAACGTTTCGTTTCGTTTGCTGGCAATTCAACTGATTTTTGCCAGCCACATGCCAAAGTGTGTGTTGTCTGAGTGTGCGAGTCTCTCTTTCTCTCTCTGTGTGTGTGTGTGTGTGTGGCAGTATATTCGTGGAGCCAAACAATCGTCGACATTTTTATTTGTGCAGCCTTATGAGCACACACACACACACACACACACACACACTCACTCACTCACTCACAGATTCATAGACTCAGTTGAAGAGATCCGCAGTGGCAGACACTACTATAACTGCTATACACTAGCTGGTGCTCGTTGATATATTCATAAATGTGGCACAGTGGGCCACAAATGGCAAAGCTAATTTAATGGCCAATTGCCAAAATGCTACGGTACAAAAGTATTTGAAATCGTTGCAGAATATTACAAAAAAAAAAATGATTATGATAGGATCAAGCATAGAAATACTGCATCCACATGTCGTAAAGCAAATCAATTAACTGATGTCCTCATTGATATGGAGACTCAAATACAACAACCACAATTCGGTATGCTTATAATTTGAGATATACATACCGATATAAGTATTGAGAACGAACTGCCAGTTGCAGTTGCACAGCTCGATACGGTTGCACGTTTCACGATTGTTAAGCCTGTACTATTTGGTAGTAGTTAACCGAAATCAGGCCAACAAAATCAGTTAGCAGCTGGCAGCTGGCAGCTGGCACTAGTTGACCGTTGGATTCTCAGCATCTTGCCCGTAATTGGATTTATTTGTGTCTCAAGCAACAATATTTGTGATTGCCATTCTGATCAAGTAATTAAGTTTCGTTAGGTGCATAGTGAAATTGATTTAAAATAAATTCGAGTTAATCCAAACTGATTTTCAGTATTTTTAAACTCATTCAGCGAAGTCGTTAAAAATAACTCAATTGTGATTCACACCCAGTTTACATCTCTTCAAATAATAATAAATAAAATGTTCAACCAACTTTATAATCGGGATTGCTGGATAACAGTAAATTATCGTTATAAACTTTTTAAATTACGGAGAGACTATACAGAAACAAAACAAATAAAACAGTACACCAGAAATACAATTTAAAAATAGATAGAGTGCGATGATGGCCTGATCAAATATATATGCATATATACATTCAATGAACGGAAATGTTTGATTTACCAGTTAAACACACTTTCACAATTTTTCATGGAAACAGCTTTTGGTAAAATTGAAAAGAATTGTTATCCAATGAAAAGCGACCAATTTTTGTATTGTGTATTAAGCCAAACTCCAAGGGAATTCAACACAAACTCACAATACGGGAATTTTAAAATGATTGCCTCATACCAACAAGAATACATTTTATTGAAGTTATTTTGGGATTATTTATGCAAGATATTAAAAATTAACCATTGACATAAAAAAAAGCATTCAATTTGAATTGGCACTGGATTTGTTTTCAATTGAATTCTACCGAAAATATTAAAAAATAATAACATTCGTTAAAGTCGCAAGCATATGAATGGGATAATTAATTACCATCTGCATATGAAGTTCACCTACGATTTGGTCTAGACTTTGGCAAACATTACGCATGGCTTAATGCAATTTATTGATTTGGATACCCCAAACCAATTGTGTGTTAAACATGTGAAAACATATCAGAGTATCCTTGGGTTATTTACATTGTACTTTCTTGAGTTTCGAGTTTGGCAGGCAGAACAATGATTTGGCTAGTCGACGTGGGTGCTAATCAAATACAAAACTAAGGTCAAGTATTAATAGAATATGTCGAAATGTCAGATAGTAATTAGCAATCATTGTAATGTATAGATTTTAATTTAATATAAGCCCAACTCTTGATTTTATAAATGATTATTTATGACATAATTCCAATAGTCAAATGTGAATTGAAGTAAATCCAATAATACCTTAACATTCTTCCATCTTATATTTATTCTCTTATCTTTTATTCACTTGAGACCGTTCGATGTACATATTCGATTAATCGCTCTGTGCTTACTTGTTGTTGTCAAGCTTCGTTAATAAGGGCTATAAATATTTGATCACATGAATTGTGGATGCTTTAATGTGTGCCGCAACTTCAGCAATTTACACAATTCAATTGACAAGTTAGTTGAGTAGTGGCATATGTAAATTAAAACTGGCCACGCCCAGCTCATTTGCTCAATTGCGCAACTAATCAAATTGCATACTTCAACAAAACAAGTTAAAACAAAATGAGGCAAAGCAACAAAACAAAAACGGAAAAGAAAAAAAAAACGTAGAACAAAAAGCAAAATCATTGTGCAAGGACCGACAATTAGAGGCAACGCTCTTCGTTGCATTACCAAATTATAACTAAAAAACAAAAAACTTAACAAAGTTTTTCGGGCAATAACAAATTATATATATGTATATATATATATACTAAATAGAAATGGAGAAAGTTTTGCCATCGACATCGTTTCAGCTCGTACCACGGTGCGTATGCAAATATATTTTGCCTTTGCCACTTGGCAGCGCCTCTGCCAACGCCCCTAGCGGCGCCGCCCATTGACTTTTTGTTGTTGCCGCTGTTGCACGGTCAGAGGCAAGTGCGAATGTGCGTGCGAATGCAAATTGCGATAGAAAACTTTTAAAATTGAGCAAACATTAATGCAAAAAAAAAAGACGATGATGAAAAAGTGGAGCAAGCTGCTCTTATCGCAGTGTTTTGTGTCGACACGCCCATTTGTTTTGTGTCTTATTGTTGTTGAGGCATGGCAATCTTTCAAGGACAAACGAGCCAAGTGTTAACTGCAAAACTTCTGCATAAGCAGCAGCAGCAGCAGCAGCAACAGCAACAGCAACAGCAACAACAACAGCAACAGCAACAGCAGAACTTGGCAACACCAGCAAATCCACATTTAATCGAAAAATGTCACAGAAAAATAAAATTAATGATATTTGGCCGCCATGGGCGCAGATTAGTGAGCGTGTTGGAGTTTTATTGCAAAGCGGAAATGGCAATGGTTACACACACACACACACACACACACACACACACACACACACAGCGCACAGTGCAACGCAATTATCTGTCAGCAAAGTGCGCGCTGAACGTGAGCAACTGCAGCATCAACTGCAGCAGCAACTGCAACAGCAACAGTACCAAGAAGCAGTTGAAAACAGGACATTCGCCTTAGGTGGCCAGACGACGCTTAACCCAGCAACTGTTTTTGTTCTTGTTGTTGTTGCTGTTGCTGTCAGAAGTTGTCATTGTTTGCCAGCCCTTGTTGCTGTTGCTGTTGCTGTTCGTTCGCATTTCCGGTTGGAGCTGACGCTGCACCAGCTGCGCTGCACTTGGCAGCCACACAACTAAAAGCATTTGAGTTGACAATGCCGCCATCGTTCGTCTGTCCTTCGGCCCAACTGCAACTCCAACTCCAATTTAGTTGCCTGTGGCGCACAACAGAAATCATCGACGTCAACGGCGACATGGACATGACCCCAGAGCAACATGGAACAATTTGGGAGCCAAAGGCCGCATTTGTGTGTGTGTGTGTATGTGTGTGAGTGTGTATTGCCTGGCTGCCAGTATATTTGTGTGAAACCACAAAAATACACAGCAGCCACAACAACGGGAGCAGCCGGCAGGATGACGAGCAGAAGCAGTTGACCCAACAACAGCAACAGCAGCAAGGAGCAAGTGACAATAAACACAACGATTGTGGGGACACACACACACACAAACACACACAAACACAGGCAAGGAGAGAAAGATAACATAGTGTGTATACATAGCGGTTATTTGTGTATGCATACATATTTATCCATGACAGACAATTACAATACAAACAAACGTGCAACAGAATGTGAAATGCCGCAACAGGAAGTGGTAGATGCAATAGCGACAGACGAATAAGACGACGACGACGACGGCAACGCTGAAGGAGTAGATGGTGAAAGGACAAGGAGCAGAAGAAGAATGCCACAACGACAACGCAGCCAGGACTCAAGAACAAGCTAAGGCTAACGCTTCAGAGGAGCTGCAACTCTGCGTCCTGCTACACACAGATAAGAAACTTGGCCGACGTGCTCTAGCCGAAAAGGAAACGGCTGACGATCTATTACGACAGCACACACAAAGTCACACTACACACACTACACACACTCGAACACACACACATACATCAAATGTATCGCGAGGTGTTATTTAAAGCTTCTAAAGAATATAGAAGTAGTTAATTTGATTTAGTTATCAAGATATTTAAAAGAATCGTGCATAAGATAAATCTAAAGCCTGTTAAAATACCTAAATAAATAAACGAAGATTCTTTTTATTTTTTGTAGTTGTTGCTTTGGTCATCGCAAACTGATCCGCCTCGCCTTATCTGAAACTCATTCCTTACTCCGCTCTGTAACTTTAATCACATCTTATTCGACTGCATCCTTTTGTACTATACAGTGTTGTAGAGTTTCATAAATTGTATACACAAATACCACATTTCTCATTTGATCTAAGTGAATTTTTAAATATCCTTGCAAAGTAGAAACTCTGTCTAATACAATAAATGTGTCCGTACGGACTGTGTGGCTATTGCTCATATAATTTAACGAAGTCAGTCTACAAATAAATAAATAAGTAAATAGATTGGATAATACGAAAGAAAGCAAACGAGTTGAGTAGCTTCAATGAGATTAATTCTGATGTTGTTCTTGTTGTCTTGGAGTTATGTGGCACACCTCGAATTTGCATAGTCCACTCATACGTATGAATATGCATCTATATATTTATATGTGTGTGTGTGTGTGTGTGTGTGAAGCACTGCAGCATCCATTGAGTCAAGTGGAAGTGTGTTAAGCAAACACCACCACCACCACCAGCAGCATCAGCAGCAACTGCAGCAACAGCAGCAACAGCAGCAGCTGCAACAGTAACAACAATAATAATGCTGGCTCCGCTTTGCAGCTAACCAAAAAGGATGTTGACTTGGTTTTGAGGAACTGCAGTTATTCGTAATGCTCATACTCATATATTCATTTGCCTGACGTGGACGAGCCCACAGGAATGCAAGCCAAGCTCTTACCAGCTGCTGCTCCTGCTGTTATTCCTGCTGTTTGCCAATTTTGTATGCAGACTGTACAAAATTAGTTGCATTTCCTTAGACCTGACCGTCGGGAGCACCCTGGAACTCTGGCTATACGTGAATGCCCTTTAACTCATAACCCAAAACCGCAGAGGACTGTGGTGCAGCCTCTGAATGCGGCCAAAGCAATGCGGAAGAATATTAAACGGATTTTAAGTGCTGCATATTAAAAATATATAAAAATTACAGATGAAATAAAGTTTTACCATCCTTAAAAATGCACTGATTGTTTCATTTGGCGTTTCGTAAATTAACTAGCAAAATACAACAATAACAAGAAGAACATGAAGTTGAACATTGATAAAAATCTTCATTTAGGCAAAATTTTGAATTTTGAGAAACATCCACATTACCCACAACGAATGCGTGTGAAAACTTTTCAAACATTTCCTATTTAACTTTTATTTGTTTGCTGCTGTTTTTTTGCTGTTGTTGTTTTTCTTCTTCTTCTTTTAATGTCCCTCTAATATGTCCACTGGGCATTGGGTGTTGAGTGAATGCGAGAGAGAGACCCAATCCAGATCTCACAGAAATTGCTGCATGCAAAAAGCGAGCGTTTCAAATATCCAAAGCTTATTTTTTATTTTCATTACCGACGCACCTTTTTGTTTTTTTGGGTTCTTTTGTGAGTGCAGATTCAGTCTATACTCATAGGATGAGTCGGAGCAAAACGGTTAATGTGTCAAATAATTACAGAGCAGTCTCCGTAACAAAGGGTTGATTTTCAGTTAATTAAAAGTGTCATTAAAATTAAAGCATCGACTTTGAAATCTGCTTAAAAAAATACAACAATTCAAACCAAAATCCATCATTTATGTAAACGACAGCTCATGTCATGTTTTTGCAAACTCTTTGGATATCACACATATATACATTTATATTTGAATATTCCAATTTTGTTTTATATCAAAAGTTAAGTTCGCATATCAAATGCTTGGCCCCAGATTCTTTTACACTTTGTCATCATTTAATTTAACAACATATTCCGCATCTTATTCTTAATCGACTTTCATTTCAAGTTAAATTTAACATTTATAATAATAAGAAATGTTCCTCCTCCACTTTAATGTAAATGTGTTTTCTGTCTCTAAGAGCCTGCGGTATCAGCAATTTAAGTTTGATTTAAATCATATAGAAAAATCGAAATGTGATATTGGTTTTTTTTTTTTTTTTGATTTGTATTGGCTTTTAAAGTTAACATTTTTGTCAATATTTTGGTAGTAGAGCATTAATTTGACCACTTAAAAGATTTGCTGGTCATAGGTTGGCAAGGAATTCCTTAATTGGACACTAAGCACTTCAGTGTCTGAAATTTCTTAAGGATTATGTGCTTCGCCGAGTTTAGTTAATTACGATTTAAATTGCAGGCAACTGCAGTCAGTGGTCAATGACCAACTGGCGATGACCTAATTAGTTGAAACCACTCAAAGGAATTTGACTAGGATGAGGGATAGCCAGAGCAACCGGAAAGCGGCATTCATTTGAAATTCTTTTTATTGAGTTCTAGTAAAGTAGTTTCTCATTTTGAGTAGGAAAAGTTTTACCCCCTGGAGCAGCGATTGCAGTGAATAAGGCAGTTTTGGCAGCTGTCAATTACAAAAGCAACACAAGCATCGCACCAGTTCCCAGAACACCCAACTCAAGCGGAGAACATCCAGTAGTAGTGGTTAGTATGTTTTTCAAAGGATTGAAAGTATCAAAAACTTGATGTTCTCAGCGGAGTTGAACGACAACTTTTGTAATATATTTTAGAATGTATTTTATGGAAAAGATGCTCGAAATTAGCTTATAAATAGGCAATCTCAACAATACAATAGAATCATGAGGAGGCAACTAAATTTGTCAACCTGCAATGGTGTAGCCCGAAGCTGTCCAAAGAGCAGTCCGGACAGCAGTCATGCATTTTTCATGCAACGCTTTTATGGGCCAACAAAAATAACTTAACAAGGCTGTAAATATGATGAACTGTTGCCTAGCTGCCTTTTCCTCATCTTTCCACTCTTGTTCTTGCTACAGCATTATTTCAGACCCGGTCGACAAACTTGCAAAAGTTTACTGTTGCCCAGAGGCGGACATTTTCAACAGCCCGAGCTGAAAAGCTAAAGATGTAGCAGCATTCGTAGCCGTAACTGTAACTATAAAAGCAGCGGCAGTGGCAGCAGCAGCAGTTGCAGCTCACTCGACCAGTTGCCTCAACACTCAACACTCAGCAAAATCTGTGATCTTGAACTCAAAGAAGAACTCAAAGCAAACATAATTTCGAATTATTAAATAATTAATAAAATAAATTGTTAAAGCTTGTTTTTAATCAACAATCAAAATGAAATTGTACTTTTTAATTAGCAAAATAATGTTTTAAAACACATTAATTCGTTAGAGCTCTAGTTATGCAACTCAAATTAATGTAAAATATCCTGAAAAGCTCTACAATTAAGGAATTTCATTGCTACTTTTCATAAAATTCAGATTTCTTTCTATATGTTTTCTAGAATATTTTAAAAATCTGCATTATAATTGAGTTATGTGTTCAAGCGCATATATTTTTGCAAGTGCTGTCACTTGTCATCCATTATGTGGCCCCATCGAAGCATGAACCCCATCGCATCCACACACCAGCATCGGCAGCAGTTGCTTTAGTTTGGTTTGATTCAGTTAGTAGTTTTAGAGTTAAGTAGTTTTCTAAAGTTTTATGAATTATTAAAAGGATTTGTGAGTTTTTTGCTAGCCTTTCAGTTCTCAGCTGCTCATGCCCCCCTCACCCCATATTCACCTACTTTCAACAACTGTCATTTAACGCTCATCAGCAATCGCCTGAAATGTTGTCGAAATATCCAGTTTTCATTTTGTTTTTTTTTTGCTTACGAAGAGTTGTCGTCGTTGTTGTTGCTGCTCAGATTGCTATTTGTTGTTGTTATAAGAATTATTATTCTTGTTGTTGTTGTTGTTGTGGGGACGCTAAACATTAGTTAAAGCGTTGACTTGTTGGTAACTGATGACGCCCACAGCGAACACGAACAGCACGGGGCAATTCAGATTTTGGGGCACGTTCGTTTGGCCAAAAATTAAATACTTTTTATTGTCAATAAAATTATAAATGCAAATTATAATTTTCTGCTGCCGTTGGCCAATTAGCCGAGGCAGCCAACTAAGCAGCCAAGCAGCCAAGCAACCAACCCATCGTTCCCACACCCGCTGTGCTGCCAGCGCAAGATAATGCGACCAATTCCCCAAATGGCTCGTTGCCCAACACTGGCACAACTACGGACACTGATTCTGACGTCAACGGCGTGGTGCCCAGAGCTGAGGTGAGCACACTGCCAAATGGTGAATTAAAAGTTTAACATGTCGCGCCACAGCTAGTGGCGACTGTCCTCCGTCCTCTGTCCTCTGTCCTCTGTCCTCGCCCGTCCTGTCCGTCCTTACATATATTTTGTTGGGCTGGATAACTAGGTGGTATGGAACGTTGGCATGTTAATTCACTTTACAAATTGTTGCGTCGTCGCCACGTTTTGTGGCTTTGGCTTTAGCGTTCACTGGAATGCTAATCATGCCTAGGTGAAAACAACAAAAACAGAACAACACCCACTGGCAACAACTTTGTTGATTTCCTAAGTGAAACTTCGATTAAGCGCCACACAACTGTGCTAACAACTGTTATTGTTGTTGTTGCTGATGTTGCTGTTGCTGCTGCTGCTGCTGTTGCTGTTGCTGCTGTTGCTGCTGCTCCTGCTGCTGTTGGAAGAGATGTGCCTACCATTTTATTTTGCATTCGGACCGCGCTTTTGCTCAGCTTTCCCTGTGTTTGCCTCAAGCTTGAGTGAAAAGCGAGATAGGCACATAAACTTTCGACACGTGGAATTTGTTATGCTCTATTTCTTTGGAAAGCAATTACCGACCCACACATCCCGACCAGCTAAACGAAAACTACACATGTGTGTGTGTGTGTGAAAGTACACAAGTTTGGTCTTCCAAATCTGTATGCACGAGTTTTGGGATAAAGGTGTGTCCGTATGTGTTGAGTGTGTGTGTGTGTGTGTGTGTGAGTGAATCTCTTTCCTTCCGTATCTGCACACACACACACACACACCTCAAATTAAATCGCAATTATCATGTAGCACAGTGGAACGAAAGCCAGAATTTATATCAATTTATATTACTTAAAATAAATATATATTTACTTAATAGAGAATTTCTTCTCTTAGAATAACAATTTATAAATAGATTTCTAGTCAGATATTAACAAATTGTCGAGATAGATGAGAGATGAGCAGTTTTTTTTATGAGCAAATGATTTCCTTTTTGTGTAGGTAATATGAAAATTATTAAATAAATTGATTTAGTTGCATACTGGCATATGATGGAATTATATGCAAATTATTCAAATGCATATTTTTTTTTCCTGCTAATAAAATATTTCTTTCAAAGATCTTTTAAAAAAAAAAATTGCATTGTTAATTTTGATGGTTATACAAATTTGGATGAATAATTAAATACTCAACTTGCAACAAAAACTAAAAACAACATAAATATTTTCTATAAAACACGCTGGATGTGTATTCTTAATAAAAAATTACCTATGCAACATTTGAAAACATTAAAATGTACAAATTCAAACAATTTCAAATTCTCTCTAACAATAATTAGAGAGTGCAACACTTTTTCAATTAAAACCATTTTTAGAAAGCAAAAATTATGAACAAAGTGCAGTAAAAAGCTAAACAACAAAACCAATATTTTGTTACGAGCATCGCAAAAAAGTTCATATTTTAAACTAATAAATGTAAAAGCTTTTCATTGGGCTGGCTGTTGGCCAGTGTACACTGCACAACACGCGGCAACAAATGTAATATTTTTTTTTTTTTTTAGCTGCATTGCGAGCTGTATTGAAATAATCGATAGCTTTTAGGCAAAGAACACAAAATGGATTCATCAGCACACGATAACTGCAAGAATTGATAAAGAAACAAGGAGAAGGAGAGAGGCAGGATGCGGTAAGGAAGGCCTCGGCAGGGGGGAAAGGGGGCGATTAAATTTTGTGCAGACCAAATTTATAAGCGCATTACAAAACCTCGCGTAGTTTTCATGATTTGTGCGAAGGGTGGCACGCTGCGGCACATTGGGGTCGCGCTGGTTGTGTATATGTGTGTGTGTGTGGTGGGGGGGGGGAGGGTTGAGGGTTGGAATGTGGTTCACAATTCGCAATGGGCCTATTAAATGGGGTCGCTAAGGGTATGCCACCATACAAAATGCTTACAAAGCGTTTGGCGATTAATCAGTTTGGCAGCAAGAACAGCGCTCTCTTCATATTGCACCACTGACGGAAAGTGGGTGTGTTTTCTAGTAGACGTATGTATGTGGGTATTACCGAATGTCCTTGAGGCAATGCCTAGAAGTAGCTGCGACTACAGGCAATGCGCACTTGCTGCAACAGCAGAAGAAACAGCAACTACAGCTGCGAGGCCGAAAGTCGTTTTGGAGGCTAATTAAGTCAATTATGCACTTAAAGCTTCTAGTGGCGTGCAGCAGAAGAAGAAGAAGCAGCAGCAACAGCAGCAGCAGCAGCAAAGGCAGCACCAACTGCTGAAAACCGCAGCTGTTGCCACAACAACGCTGCATTCAGTCAAACAGCAAAGTTCGTCACGACTTTGTTCCCATATTGCTATCTCATTCTTGCATTCTTGCCACACAGGCTCGACCGGCACCCGTGGCTAGTCTTACTATATCCTTTATTGAGGATATTATCAATTTGTCATGAACTATGTTAAGTCATTCGAGAAAACATAACTTTGAAACCATATAGTAAGTTAATATTTATATCTTTAATCAGCATAAATTGCTCAGGTGTTAAGATGTCTTTATGCAACTTAAATTTCATTTTTTGCTTTGCCAAATACAATAATACTTCATATAGTTCTCAACGGTCAACAATTGAGCTCCTATAAACAAAACCGAATTGATTTTCAATATATCTTAATGATATCATTACGAACTCACAGGAACTGTGAAAAGTTTCTGTGTTTTGCCAGGATATCGTATCTTATCTAGTTATGAGTTAGATAAGGATTCTTATCAACATGCAAGAAATGAAAACAATTTATCAAAAATGTATCAAAGTCACTTTTAGTACTCCGAATATACTATATACTAATGTTTCACATATAAGACTTTCCTAAGAAGAATCTGTCAGATTAGAAATTATGTTACACAGCAGAGATTAAGTGTATGTTATGTGCGGCATGCCTATGAAAACTTTTCTGTCTGGTTTTTAATAATAAAATAGCTGGGTAGAGGAAATAACTCATACGCGCCGTATGCCGCACTCACCATACATCAGCGACAGTTGCCGTTGCTGGTGCCATTGCCTTTGCTGCCTCTGTTGTAACTTGTTCTTGGCATTGTTGTTGGCATAAGGACGTGTTACTTACTTACACCAGTCTTATGTATTATACATTTATGTATATAGCATGCTATATAATATGTGTGTATGTGCACGCCTGCCTCACCATCTCTACATGCATTTGTATATGGCGTTATTTTGCTTGGTATGTGTTGTGTGTAGTGGGTGTGCGTCTATATGGCAGACACAAGAAACGATTTATCTCAATTTACATACTAAATGACAGGCAGAGCGATGCTCCTTGCCAAACAGAAGGAAATAATGCCTGGATAACAGTGGATGAATTCATCGATGTTGCCATTTCGTTGGACTGACCTTCGATCAGTGAAACAATGGAAGTTTGTTTAATGAGGTTCAGCGAAGCATTGATTTCACTTTCCGTAAATGAATGCATTGAATCCACTTAACGAGTAATATATAAAGCTGCAAATCGAATCGAATAATTACTGTTTCATGGGAAAAATTATTGAAGTGTGCATTGGCAAAAGGAGTCAGTTTCCATTAATTTAACTGTCATTTATGAATTCCATTGAAATCTAATTAAGCAAATATATATATAAATATATATATATAATATAATATAATTTGATTAATTTTATAATGGCGTATGATATTAAAAGAATGCTTCAAATATTTTTTGGTAATAAAAATCCACGCAACATTTTATCAATATTGTCAAATATTTGCATACATTTTTTGTTGACCCATAATTAACTTTCAAGTGAACTTGGCAGTATTGATATTATTTTTAATTAATTCAAGTATTGTGTCAGACAATTCAGTTTAAGTTAGCTAACAATATTTAAATTTTCAATCGAATTGCAGGGCCTAACTATTCTATAACTATTTGTTTACATAATGTATTATTATTTGTTACTTCCAATTTGAGCAAAAGTTTGAGCCAGCTTGTACCACTGTGCAACGCCCACAATGAAATTGCTCGTCACTTGTCAGTTCTGTGCGAATGTAATGAAGGCGTTCGATGTAATAAATGCAAAATTTTAGTGACGTGTAAAACGAAATTACGCAGCTAGCGCCAGTCATCAGTTTGGTCCTTGGCAGACAGCAGATAGACGGACAGCCGATGGCATTGGCCAACTCAAAATGAAATTTCATAGGCACCACACACCCACATCAAGTTAAAAACAAAAAACAACAAAAACGAAGAAAAAAACGCAAAACCTCAACCACAAAAACCAAAGAAAGCAAAGCAAAGCTTAGCTTGACTTTGCTCGCTTCAGTCATTCAGTCATTCAGTCATTTGGCTGGCCAGCAAGGGGAAAGTTAAAAAAAAAAAAATTCTCCCTGGTGGCGGCACGCACATGACTTTTAATAAATATTAAAGAGGGGCGTCAAAAAAATTAGTCAATGCGGAAATGTGGGCGGAGTTGCTGGGATGACGCGACGATTGAAACAAATATTAAATTACTCTAATAAAATATTGAACGATTCTTTTCGTTGTTGTTCTTGTTGTTGACAGCTTGCCACTCTTTAAAGCTGGCCAACTTGTGGTTCTGCAATTTGACAAATGTATGCCGCACACATTTATTGTTGCGCCCCTTACCCCACATTCCTCACACGTATCCTTGAGTCCTTGGCATATACACACGCGCCTAACTCGCCGCCCATCGCCCTTCCACACTACCCCCACACGCCCCCTTACAAGAAACATAGCTGGATAATTTAATGGTCTTTTACTATGAGTTTTGCAGTCCATCGTCAGACGGCATTTTGTTTTTTTTCACCCCCGCTTGGATTCGCATGTTTTTGGGGAGCTTTGTAAGTTATTTCTTTTTACAAAAGAGGCGCAAAGTTGCGTAAATTATTGTTAACAGAGGCGTGTGCATTGGGTCGTTCTGGTGCCCACCTTTTTCTACGGCTATGTTTTTGTTTGTGCTTTTGTTAGCCAAGTCGCTTTTGTGTATTTGAACTTGGTAGTGCGTTAAATTGTGAGGGCCCAGTAAAGAACACCCACACACACAAACACACACGCAAAGTCAGTTGGCATTTGGAGCCAGCTAATCCCCAGGAAGTCGCTCAGATTTGGCCCAGATTGCTTGCCAATAGGAAGGCGTATCAGTGGGTAGAGTCTGCCACGTTAATCATTTCCAGCTAAAAATACTACTCGATTAAAGATTATTCTAATCTCCCATCACAACATTCTGATTAGGCACGTGTGTATTCTGTTCCACGCACACAGGTTGTATCTATCTGCCTATTTGCAATGTCAACGCAAAGTTGAGCAAACCAAAGCAATTGCAAATACAAATACAAAACCATTCAAGGCTGGTTAGCTATTAATATTCATGAGTGTGTGAGTGAGTGAGAGTGAGTGTGTGTGTGCGTGTGCGTGTATGTGACTGCTTAAGATACTCGTACGCCACAAAGCAATTGGACTGAGAGACAGACAGTCAGGCAAACAGACAGACAAATACAGACCCAATGTTATGTTTAAAGATTAACATGAACCAAAGATGCCTTCACATATATATATATACTATATACATATATATATACACCAAAAGTACACTCTGAAAAAAATGGACATAGATTGCGATTTGAAGTGGGGTCTCTACCTGCGAAATCCTACACCATTAAACAATATTCGTGTTTCTTCTCTTTTTTCTTTTCTTTTTTCTTTGTTTTTTTGTATAATCAAGAAAACTCTCAAGTTCTTAAAAAATATTCAGGAAATTAAATTAAATACTTAAGCTCTAAAGGCAAGTCCCATATCAATCTAAAACAAAACTTAATGAGCTTCCTTAAAGCACAGATAATGGTGTCCTGAATATATTGTACATAAATGTTATTATGCGTATTTAAAAATATTTATGCACAAATAATGCTTATAATGTTAAGAATAAAACGGCAAAGAATTCAAAAATAGTTTTCGTTTGGTTTAGAACAGCGTTTATCTCCAAGTGTATATACTACACTCTATTGATTTTATTTTTAAGCAACATGTTGTGGGTGAAAGTCCTCTGTATTTAGTGTAGAATACTTTCCACTAGCTGTGCTCCCAGCAATAAGATATACAACATGCTATGACCTACAGGCTACACATATATTTTTGTATACATTTTAAAATATATATATTTTATGTTAGACTAAACTGAAGTCAAAACCGCTCAAAACGCTCTGGGCTTAACAAACTTAGCTTTTAAATGCGTACTTTGGTCTAATATGACTTGTGGCTACAATTGGCCATACTTACATACACGGGCAACATATAATTAGATGTGTTTTGTGTAATTTAACGTGAACTTAAAGCTCAAGTTGGATTGCGGCTCAAATAAATCTGATACATCTGCAATTTTATTAAGTTCTTGCAACGTGATGGATCGATGTGCCGGTGTGGCAGCAATTCTTTAGAGACCTTTTTTGATCTGCGAAAAAATGTTCCACAATATTTCGAGCTGATTAACCCAAAGGGTTACGGTGAGCATATGTCGGCATTTATTATAATATGGCTTAATAGACAATCGGAGACCTTGTCATGTATAAGTTACTTGACAGCCAGACAGCTTGGCATAATGGCTGTCTCCTAGCACTCTGTTTGCTTAATGTTAAAAACTGCGTCTTTTTATGATTTCATTTCGGCCAAGCCAAAGATGTCTAACACAATCCAACTAAAGACACGACCTCGACATTTCGGAGATTCGTTTTACTCTTTTTGTATACATTATTGTCAATCAAAACGATACAATTGACAGGACATGGCTTTGGGATGCTTTGAGGCTGGATTATGTAAGCCAATAGGAAAATAAATTAATCAGTATATAGATAGAGTTACATTGGAAAACCTTTGTAACTTTTTGATGCATAGCCTGCAGCGAAGTCATTTCAACAAATGTACCTTCCTTGACCCTTTTGTTCAGTCACTGTAAGGATTCAATCACCTGGGTAACACATTTATTTTAATATAACTTGTTTTGTTCAAAGTTTAAACTGTTTGATTGCACAAACATAATGAAAACTTTATAGTTTGCTCAAGTGCGCAGCGAAAGTTTTGACAAATTGCACTTGAATGATAAAAACAATCGTTGGCAAAAATATGAAATAAAAATCAAATTGGTTTTTAATTGCACAGTTGTGCTGTCGAGCATTCGAGCATTACATAGCCCGGACTTAAAAGGGAACTTAAAATCAACGGGGCTGGGCAACCCCTTCGCCTCGATTGGCTGCGCTGTCGGTGACGTTAATGACCGTCAATAAAAGCCGTGCTCAAGTGGCAGTAACTACAAGAAGACGAAGAAGAAGATGCCTTAAGGGAAAAGCATTTCAAACACGGCCATGCAATTAATGTCAAAGTCAATATGCCTTATCGTGCCGTTAACTGTAAAGGGTATCATAATAAAATAAATAACACAAAAATCAGCAGCGCTAAAATTAAATCGAACATCAACAATCTGTGGAAAACGAGAGGGGAACGCTAAACAACTTTAGAGTGGCGAACGCAATCAACCTGACAACCACCAGAAGCAACTTGTGAATCGTGAATCGAGAATAGACCGGACCAAACGGAGCGCCGCAATAACATCCGCGAGCTGGGGCAAAAATCACGGGAGTGGGGCAACGACTCTGTGGCACGCACCGGGGCAAAGGAATCAAGCGAATTCAACGAGGCATCCTCCAGGCAAGCAAGTCTGGGTTATCCATTCTACAGCCATCACAGCACCGTCTGAGCAGAGCGAGCCCCAAAGCATTTCTTCTTATTTGTTGTATTTACTTTTTGGTTTTTTTTCCCCTGCTTTCGCTCTTTACGTTTCTCTCTTTCGCTCGGAGTGCAGCTCGTTAGGCACGAACGAGCAGAGCAGACGAGCAGAGCAGAGCAGAGCAGACAGCTCCGGCACGGACATAAGCAGCAATGGCGGCTGCCTCAACCAAAAAGGGGGCGTGCGACGGCTATGGCATTGCGGCACCTAAAGAAAGAGGGGCGTGTATTGTTGCCATCGGTGTCGACACTTGCGCGTGACTGGGCGCTGCCAGTGGGCAGCGGACAGCGAGCGAAGGGTGGAGGGTGGAGGGGGGAATCTTTTTAAACGTCAATTCCGAGAGCTGCATTTGCCAGTCAAGGCATGTCCGGGCGCGTCTGTCCAACAGCAGCAAAAGCAGCAGCAGAAGCAGCAGCAGCGCCTGGAGTAGGAGCAGCCAAGAGCCAATCTGCTTGCCACTCTGTTATCTGTCCTCGTCGTCGTCGTCGTCGTTGTTGTCGTCGCCAACGCCGTCGCCTGCTGTCGACCCCAATTTACAATGCTTTTTGTCTGGCTTCAGAATGTGATTTTCAATCTGTGCGTGTGTGTGTGTGTGTGTGTGTGTGTGTGTGTGTGTGTGTGTGTGTGTGTGTGTGTGTGTGTGTGTGTGTGTGTGTGTGTGTGTGTGTGTGTGTGTGTGTGTGTGTGTGTGTGTGTGTGTGTGTGTGTGTGTGTGTGTGTGTGCGCGTGTGGCATATATCTTAATGCAAAAATTGCTGACAGCCAAGTCCAGGACGGACACTGCCAGCTGTTAACAGGTAATCCCCTCCCATATTCACCCTTACAATCATCTCGGATGTTGGGTCGCGACCACGCCCCGCCATTTTGCCATAATTCAAGGCAGCTCACGTAAATTTTTTAAGTTTCGTCATTAAGATTATGGGGGACTAACGAATATTTTGTCAGAGCATGCACAGAATTTTTCATATCCTCGTTTCACGAACGAGCGCACAAGCGGCTCCTCCATACGCAAAGACGCTCGTTGCATGTACGATGGCACAAACTGCATCAAAAACCATTTAAAATGTGTCAGCCATTCATTTGCCATTAACTGAGTACTTAAGCAACTTACGTGGCAAATGTGATTTTTGAGATACATTTTGGATACTACATTGTTAGTTGCTGATAACCCATACACATGTGTAGTATTACTACGTAACCTTGTCGTTATCTTTACGAATCCATCAAAGCTATAGATAATGCCAAAAAAAAAAAATATATATATATATATACACAGTTACATATTGTCTGCTGAGCAGTTAATCTAGAAATAAGTACTTAAGCAGCGAGAGCAGTAAAATTACAAGCTTTGCTCAACTTGGTAGACTATCAAATGTTTAATCAGACAATAATTTCAGTTATGGACCATAAAAACTTTTATTAAAACCATTTCTATCTATTATAGCGAATGGTTAGCTTTGAGAATTCAACAAAACTGTCGTAAATAATTCCAAGGTATTCATCCTTTTATAAAGCAAAAATGGCATTAAATATTTTTTATTTTTTCGTTGCTAAATTCTATTAAATTATAATGCCAAAACATCATTTCAATTTTTATAAATATGAAACTATCAAGTTATTATTAATCCTATAGATAATCAAGATAACTATGTAACTATCAAATTATTGTGATTTTGCTGTATATCATCATAGTCTACGTCAATCGATAAACTTACGCAAAGTTTTATTTTACACTAACTTTATTGATAAATGCAAAGTGATCTATTTCCATTCTCCCTCCTCCAGTCTCTTTTAAGCTTTCTCTCACTCGTACACTCTCTTGAGATATACGTCAATGCCACTTAGGTAAAAGAAAAAAAAAAAAAATTGAAAAGCCACGCATTTATTTTGAATTTTCTTTAGGGTTTTCTCCAAGCCAAGCTGCCTTTGTGCGGTGAGGGACGTCAACACGTGCCGCTAACCTTTCTGCCAATCCCAAAGCGGTACGCACCCAACCCAATTCAACTTGATGAGGAAGAGGAGGGACTGCTGCTGCTGCTGCTGTTGCTACTTTCTGTTGCTTTTTGTTTCATTTTTTTCTTCTTCTCCCGTTACTCTTCACTCTTTACTTGTATGCTTAATCTTGTTGCCGTTCTTGTTGTTGGGTGTGTAAGCAAATTGCCCAATTTTTTTTTCGCTTTTTGGTTCTTTTCTTTTTTTTTTTTTTTTTTTGTGGGCTCTACAAACTGTACGGGCTATCAACGTATTATCTTGTCAAAGGAGTGCAGTTGGAAATTGTTATGGCAGAAGCAGAAACAGAGGCAACAACAACACAACAACTTTCTATGCCAGAGGAGTGGCAAGCTGGTCCATATATGTACGTGTGATGAGAAGGGAGAACTCGCTAAAGTATCTGGTCGCTAGTTGAGGCTCTAGACAAGGTTGCTTTGCTTTTGTCGATGCTTACAAGCGGCGATGCTGGGATGCTAGGAAAGCAATAATCTAACATTTCAGCACATTTTACAGTTCACTGAATTAAATAAAGAAACTCTGAGCGCGCACACACACACACACACATAATGTGCGTGTGTGTGTGTGTGTGTGTAAGTTCTCTCAAATGTATCCACAAACTCAAACGGGACAGTTAACAGAAGACAACCCTGCGTCCCAGCATCAGCTTCAACTACGTCTTCGTCTTCGCCTTCGTCTACGTCTACGTCTAAGTCTATGGACCCGTCGCCGTGCCCGTTTCCGTTCCCCGTGCCAGGCAAGGCAAGCAAAGCAATTTTTATGGAAAATTCCATATTATGAGACTGCTAGCTGGTTGCGCTGACTGGTAACTTGTGCGGCTCTGCCTGGCCACTGGGACAAGGGCACAACGTGTACCGCAGTAGCAGTAGTAGAAAAAAACAAAAATGAAAAGGAAAGGACGAGCGAGAAAAAAAAAATGGTAACAAAAATGCTGAGCTAACGATGTGTGATTTTTCTGTATGGGTTGGTTTTGGGGCAACAATTGGGCGACCCTCTCGGGTGGCGCGTGAACCGAGCGTAAAAAATAATAATAAATGAAAGTGTTGGCGCTGGGCAACGTTGTCGTTGTGTTGCCACTGCCACTGCCACGTATAATAACATTCAAGTACGCCAAGTTTAATCTCTCAAAATGCTTATGCAAAAAAAAAAAATAAAAAAAATAACAGAAAAAAAAATGCGAAATGAAATAATAAAAAATATAAAAAAGGGCAGCCCAGCAGAAAAGAATATATATACATGTATACTCTGCTGAGAAATGTGAGGGTAATTTACGTTTAAAGCCGGCAAAATTATTCAAATTAAAATTGTAAGTATTTCAATGCGTTTCAGGCTGCGGCGTCAGCTGAGCCACGCAGCTGGTTAGATGAGGACCAAACGAGGAGCGAGCACCAGGTTCTCGTGTAGGTGCTTGTGCCCCATTCTGGACCCCATTGCTAAATTAGCTGGGACACTTAATTTCTGTTGACGCGCACATTTTTCTATGGAAATTAACGCTAAATAATTTTTGGAATCATTTCTGGTGCTGCCCAAGGGGCATGCGAAAGTTAGGAGCAGGAGCAGGAGCAGGAGCAGTAGCAGGACTGGTTCTCGTCTGATACTAATGCTGATGCTGTTGGCCGGGGCTATAAGGCGGCAATTAGGCTCGGGGTGTTTGAATTAGTTTCGTGTTTTAATGAGTTTCATAACTTTTTGGATCCGTTGTATAGCGTAAAAGCAGAAAATACTCGCACACCCACACAAAACAAGAACAAGAATGTGAATGAGACAACATTTTCGAATTGCCTGGGTGAACATATATATACATATATATATATATATATACATACATAACTATATATAACTGTACATGTATATGTATATGTTTATGTGTTTGTTTGTATATGTGTCTGTATTTAGCAGCTATACCCAGTTGACACAACCAGCCAGCAAGTGGCATCGAAATGGGCAACAACAACATGCACAACAACACTTAAGCTTTGAAATATGCAATGATTTATGGCAAGAAGTCAGCAGTAAAGTCTCAGATGTGAGAATGTGCATGTTAATGACATTTTAAAAGTGTCTCCTACGCTTTTTATGCTCTGTTCCCATTATACAAACAGTGTATATGGGTTTTATGGCCTCGCATGTATAATACTATTTATGCCTTATCAAAGTCGGGGCAGAGTGTTTTTGCCGTAGCTCCACTCTTAAAATGAAACTAGACTCAGCACGTTTGATTTATTTGATTATTGATGAGGGACTCGGGTTCGATGTTCTTTTTTACAATATTTCAATGTCTATTTAGAACTGATTTGGTAAACTACGCTCGACTGATGGTAAAATATGTGTCTATACAAATAAGGACGCAAACAAAAGTTGTGGCATTGCGGCAGGTACAGGCCACAACAATTTGCAGCTCTAACACAATAATGTTATTTTCACGCCACATTTTTTCTGGCTTTATTAAAAACATTCGCCCCCAGAGACACATTTACATTTACACAGAGAATAGCAACATGTATGAATACCAAAATATGTAATCAAAATTTGAAAGCAAATTTTTAAAAGCTACAAACAAAAAGGGAATTGTTACTATACACCAAGATATCTTGATAATACTTAAGCTCCGTTAGGCGTGACACTGTTTTATTTACTAATTTGGATTAATTACAAATTAAAGTTAAAAAGGAATTCAGCTGAGAAACTGGTGGTCTCCGATATTGAAAGTTATTAAATCTTACTTTTGCACTGAGAATAGAGTATATTACAGTCGGCAAACTTTTAATGGAAAAGTTCGTAGTTATATTCGTTAGAAATGATAGTCATGTGTGGGTCAGTACTGGACCCAAAATTTAAATCGGTTTGTTATTCAATGTGCCATATCAAAGGTTATCAAAATATTACCTTAATTTTTCGGATTCTCACTCTGAATTTAATTTGTTGTGCAAATTAGTTTATGGAAACATTGAAAAGTTGAAAAGCGTATGGGATTAATAAATGCTGTCTGATCTGAATTCACTTTATACATAAATGCATGAATTTCAGATTATGCGATTGCAATATTTAATGGCAGACTCATTAATTATACATTACTATGTAGTCTAGCATTAAGAAAAAATCGAAGTAATATTTTTGTGAAAAATAAAAGCTGCTCAAATGACAAATGGCCAGCGCAGAACCAATTGGGGCAGGGATACAAATTTGCACAAGCTGAGAGGGTAAAACATATTTGACTAGCGCGGAATACCCACACTCTATCTTCTATGTTCTCTCTCTCGATATCAGTGCTTCTGATTCTTTCTTTCGCACTGTCCTTGTTTTTCCAGTTGCTCTATTTTTTGTTTTTGGTCACAATTCAACTGTAATTACTTACCAAATCCATTACCCACCCGGCCAGTTTGGGCAATGAAAAATAAGCTTCTTTTCGTCAAGGGGCACAAAAAATACTTTGTATTTTCTTTTAATTTTTCATTGTTAAATTGCCGTTTATCTGCTATTTGCTTACACGTCTATATATACACAATATTTATATATATATATATATATATATATATACAGTGTGTGTGCCGTTGTGTGTGTGTATGGGAGTTTGAAGGATATGCCACAAAACAAAAGTGAAAAAAGATTAAGTGAAAGAACGAAGCGCAGAGTAGAAAACAAAAAAGGAAACAAAAAGGTTGCCTTTGGAAATGGCAAATCAGTGTTTAATGAAATATTGTAGTGAACAGATATGGACACACAATCGTTTATAGGAGCGCAGATAGTTTCCAAGATATCACTGACCATTAGTAAATACGATTTTTAGCTCAATGCCAAAGTGAAACAAATAAATGAATGTTCTGTCGCAAAAGACACACTGTGTGTTTATCCGTGTAACAATTGGTAAAAGTGGCAAATGTTCAAACATGTAAGGCACACACAAAAGATACAAGATACAAGATACAAGATACACACGTCGGCGGTGTGTATCTAAACGCTTTGGTCCTACATTGTGCTTTGGCTCCTAAAAGCACAAAAATCAATATGTTGATTTCAACATTCTTTTTTTGTTCCAAAAGTTTGCGTACCAAAAATATAAACCAAACGAGGGGCAAAAAATTAAATGTCACTTTTTTGTTGTGTTAGGCCAACAAACTCAGACAACAAATAAGATGTCAACAAAAAAAAAAAACAGAAAAAAAAGCAGAACCAAAACCAAAAGGAAAGAAGAACTAAAGGCTGTCATTATCTGTTTACATATTCATGCCTGATATGAGCAACGCTTCGAAAACACACTTATATATCATATTAGATATGTATGTGTATGTTGATGCTTACATACTTAAGCGCAGATATACTTTGACACTTTAAAAATTGGCATATATCTGAAGAGCATTGGCGACAGGCAATTTCTCACACATACAACAAAAACAAAAAATAAAAAATCGAAAAAATGAAAACAATTCGGAAACGTTATCAAAAGTGTTTGCCCCAGCTGAGGCCAGGCCAAGAGTAGCAACAGCAGCAACAGCAGCATCAGCAGCATCAGCAGCATCAGCAGCATCGTCTTTATGTGCAAATCACAATCGAAGCAGATGGGAACCGTTGAGCTGAGCCAGCTTGTGGATATGTCATGTAGATGGAACTCAAGTCTGGTTTATCAGTTGTTTCTTGTTTTTTGTTTTTTGTTTTTTGTTTTCTGTTCCATATTTTTTTTTGTTCTTCATACTTATTTCTTTATTTTTGTTCATTTACGCAGTTGTCTTGCGTTTTTATTATTTGCAAAATATCGATAAGAGAGTTAAGGAAGCCCTCTGTCTGTGCCTGTATCTCTGTATCGCTGTATTTGCCACCCTCTCTTCCTCCCCACTGTTAACTAAATATACACAGTAAATACGCCGCGGCGGCTGTTATTGGGGGTTGGGGAACACATCATGTAGTATCTCATTCACATATACACACATAAATTTATGTGCGTGTATTGCTTAAACGACATTTGGGCACATGCAGAGGAGCAAGGACACCCCATCCTTGGAGATGACGGCGAGGAAGCGGTTGGAGCAGTTATGTGTATTGTATGTGAGCACTTTGTTCATCAATGTCAAAAGGAATTTTTAATGAATTTCAATTGCAACAGTCTTAAAATATATATATTTACATCCATAATATGGTCTAACGATGCCATTAAACAATATAAGAGTTAAACTAAATAGTAAAAATTTATTCCATTTAGTAAGTTCAACGTAAATAACAGTAATAAAAACAATTTTAATTTGAGCACATGGTCGAGCACTGCGATTTGAAAATAAATTATTTTCGATTAATTAAACAGCATTTGTTTGATCATTGCAAATTGTGAAATCGGATGAAAGGTGAGACAAATATGAGATGAGTGCGTTCAAATAAATAAAAATAAAAACAAAAAATAAAGCAAACCGCACTTTACACAGTCACCCACACAACTACATTCCAGACACCTACATACACATCACGTATACGACCCATGAATAGTTGGCGTTGTTAACGATGGCATCGTTGTCGTTACCTGATTTCTTCTTTTCGTTTTTTTTTTCTCTTTTTTGGCTAAGTGGGGTGAAGGTGTCTACTTGTGTTATATAGTTCATTAGAGTCGCCATCTGAAATGTTTGTGGCATTCAATGTGAACAAGTGCAGGAATTACACAGAGAGCAAAGAATCAAGTATTTTTTATCTCAGAATTGAATAAAGACGAGTACTCTGATCAAGCACAAAATGTTCAGAAGTGAAATGTTTTGAGCTGTTATTAGTATCATTAATACATATTTAAGTCATTTAGTATTGAAGATCTCAACCTTTCATTGAAATTTATATAATTTATTAAATAAATTGATGTAATATGTGACATGTTATTTTTTGTGTTAGTCTAAAATTCATAATAGAGTATGGTTAGCCGTGGATATTCCCGTCTAGTATACTTGACTTGAGTTTCACACGAATTAAGACTCATTTTCTACCGTGTACGAGAGAAAGTGAGTAAATGTGCTGGCCAACAAGTGCTTAGTAAATTTGATGTTGCTTACGGTTGCTAACGGGCTCCGAATGCTTCAGACTGGCTAACTGGATAACTAACTGACTGACTGACTGACTGACTGACTGGGCTTGGCTTGTCTTGGTTGGGTGGGATTAGAGTTTCTGGTTACTGGGCCTGGGTGATTGTTAGATATTATCGGGGCAAGTTATTGGTGGCTGCCGCTGCTAAGCATAAAATTTATTAATGCCCCAGCCAAGCGCAACGTTGGTCAAACCACGTAGACGCTAACGGAAGTTACGTGACTCGTGGGAATAAGCCGCAACCAAACCATACCAAAACAACCATTTCAGAGATGCGACCAAAGATGCTCACCAAATTGCACTTTACCTTCTCTTCCTCTATTTGTATCTCTATCTCTGTTTCTCAGTGTGCACTAATGCGGTAACAAAAAGACGGCAGTGATAAATCCATGCAGGAAGCTCAAATAAAAATGAAGTAGCAAACTAGCAATGGATTTTATGATGCTAGTTGGACGGCAAAAACATATATCTGTTGAGATCTGTGTATATGTGTGTGTATCATCATAATGCTAGGCAGGTCATACGCAATTTATATCGGCCGGAGAGGACAATAGCATCAAGGACATACGAGTAAGTACCCATAGTTATGCAAATAGCGCTACGAATTACATAAATTGCGTATACGCAATGTCGCCAGCATACGCTATAAATTCAGATTCAAAATGGGCGCACTTGCCAAGCATTTGCACAACATTTAGATAGGGTGTGTGTCTGTATGCTGCGAGCCATTGATAAATGGTAGCCCACACATACACACACACACACACACACACACACATAGAGAACACAATAGGCCTGCAAATAGCGGAAAATGTTAAACGGTTGCCGCTGGCGTCGACGTCGACGTCGGAGGTGCGCAAATTGATATTTTTCTACAACATGCAAATAACAAGAGTAATGCGAGGTGGCGACCTCGCCACAGCACCCCAACCAGCAGCAAGCCCCTCAAATGATCTGATAAGACAACAACAAACGTAAAAATTTATGCGTACCAACTAAAACATACACACACACAGAGAGACACACACACACATCTATAAACTCTTGGGTTTGCGTGTGGAAGGCACGTGTCGGATGCTGTGGAAAAATGAAATAAAGTTAAACAGGATATTTCAACATTCAAGAACACAAAAACTCAACAAATGAACGAACCGACAAATGAAAGTAAAACGCAGGGCAAAGAGCCGTTAGCAAGAGGGATGACATTAGGGGTGCGGCATATATAAATATATATATATATATATATATACATCATATATATACATGTGTACGCCGACGACGGGATACATTCCGATTCGGTGTGTTAAAATGTAATAGCAACGTTAATGAACACGAACTCAGTCGCAGAACAGTCGAAATGGTCACATAAAAAGCAGCGGCTGCTACTGCTTACCCACCCCACCACCCCACAATCAACGCCTGCTTGCAATGCTGAAAAATAAATACATACACACAGAGACCATATATACATGCCGCACATTAGGCTTCGTAGGTGGGCCTGGAGTGCCTTGCAAATCTCAGTAACGCACGTTCTTAGAGCACCATCACCTAGCACCACCCCGATTTCTTTGTTGTATGCCACAGCCCCAAAAAGCAATTGCGACGAGGCCAACGCAGGTCGCGACGTCAACGACAACGGCAACGACATCGTCGAGAACGCAACTGGAGAATCGGCGGCCCACTTCGCACCCAATGCCAAGCAGACAGACAGACAGACAGACAGACAGACAGACAGATAGATAGACAGACTCGCCTCGTCTTGCACTTAGAAAATTCTGTGGTGTATTTTGTCACAGTTCCTAAAATTAATAAAAAGCCAAGGTTTTGTTTTTAATTTGGTATAAGTTTAATATTCGACAACAATTTGAATTCTTAAAGAAACTTGGAGTAAGATATTTAGTTCGTCTTTTAAATACAAAAGTCAAATCTATAAGTCATCTGAAAATTAATGAATAAAGATATCTAAGTCCTTATATCATCTTAAATTGAGTTCTTATAGTAAGAATTCGAGTAAATTACGCTTATAATAAGTACTTTGACCTTGATCTAAGAGTGGTTTTTCAATTACGAAGCATTAATGATATATTTTCAAGTCAAGAACCAAATATGAAAATTGTTTTTCAATTACAAAGCATAAATGGTATATTTTGACTTCTTCTTATTTAAGAATATACTATTTTTTTGCCACAAAAAAATAAAAAAACAAAATTTATTTTAAGTTTATAGAACAGGAGGGAAGGAAGGCCAAGTCTCTCGTACTTGAGTTAATAGCAACGTTTTTCTGCGAGTGCTCTTTTCATTGGAGACGTTGGCAAATATATACACGCTATATATATATATAAATATATATATATATATCTAAATACACAAATATGTATGTATATGGTTGCAAATATAAGGTAAGTAGTGCTTTGAGACTTCGCGCAGCATTCAATGAGGCATTTTACACCATTTGGATGGTATTTGATGAGCATCTCGTGCCACTTTGTCAATGTGGTGGCATCAGCGAGCAAAGTTAGCTTGTTGCTGCCTATTTAGTCTGCCTGGGCTTGTTAAGGCCTTTTTATGTCATCGGATCCTTTACCAAATTTTCCAATATGCCATTTTGATTTTTCGGTTTGTGTTGTGTTGCAGCTCAATTTGCCAAACACCCAGAATGACAAAATTAAAAGGTTTACCCCCACATGCGTTCAAGTGTCATTAGCAACAGGCAGGAGCGTCGTGTTGCTTCAAGATGGTAGGGGGTGGGGGTTTTGCTAATAGCGTAACCCAAATGTTAACTGAAATCAGATTTTAATTTCATTACCATAAGCCGTTATTAAAGTGCGAAAAAGCCTTCAAAAAGTTGTTTAGCTTTTAATATTTGTAAATCTTAACTACAGCTCTGAGCTGTTGCTAGGTGGCAGGTGGCAGGTGGCCGGCAGGGTAACATATTCAACAATTTATGAATATATGAACATCCATATACCCTAATTCAGTTTGCTGTAAAAATGTTTACATGCCAAACATAATAAACGTAATAAAAACAACATGCAAGGCAGTAACAACGAGAACAGCGTCGAGAATGACGATGACGATAGACATTAAGCAGATGAAGGCATCCAACAGAGCTGCGCTGAGCGGAGCGGAGCAGAGCAGAGCAGAGCAGCTGGGCTGGCAGCAGTAGCCATCAAATATTAAACGGAATACCTTTGTAATTAAAGTCAAATGAATTTAAGTGCACAAATTGAACGTCGAGGAAGTCGACCATGATGCTCAAGTGCTTACCCGACAGGCATATTTTGGCCAGGACGACAGGACGTGACTGTCCCCACTTTCACAACCAAGCCACCATCCTTCCCCGCCGTCTGGCTTCCCGTATGCGCCGCATACGGATGTTTGTCTGTTTGGAGACACTCGTGTAAAGCATGTACGCAAACAGATACGGAGACAGGCAAACACTAACGTGATTGTGGCACATGTTGTCGGGATGAGACGCATCGTCTCCATTTGAATGCTCCATTTGACTTGACCAATTCGAGTGATGTTGTTGTTGTGGTGCTGTTAAGCTTTAATGACTTTATTTGAATATATTTCAGACTGGGCATGCAAATGGAAAATTTTGCGATATTTTTACTGCGTTCAGCAAATTAACTTGAAGAGGGAGTGCATCAAGTGCAGCAGTGTTCGTCTCTGTAAAAATCTGCGCTGATTAGTAAGTCAATTGGACCAGTTGAAACATAAAAGTATTATACCAAAAATGTATTAAATACACATAAGGCTCGATGAGCAGACGCATTCTTCATTCAATTATGTTTGGCTATTCTCGACAAGCAGCAAATTGTATCAAAATAAAAATATATACTCAAATACATATAGTAAAAGCTTATGTATATTCACTTAGTCAAGCGTCTATGGATTGTAGACAGAGTGATGTGTGCTTTTTGACGAACACAAAAGTTGACGATTTAGTAAGATAACAAAGACTCAATCTTCGTCTCTTTGCACATCCATTGCCGTTGCCACTCGATTTCGGATCAACAAAAACAGCCCAAAATACACACACCCCATACACGCATACACGCACACACACACATCGCACCGACTCCTACACAGCTTATCGCATGCATTGGCAAATTGTCGCCATCATCAGTGGCCGAACCTCTAGCTTCAACCTCCGGAAAGCAATCACGCTGCGGATACAGTGGATGCAATAAGTGTGCTACAGGAACAGAAGTCATAAGTTGTTAGCATCTAATAAAGGATATTAAATTAGACAATCCATTTTATACAAATTTAAAATTTCTATTGACAAGAAATCTATTTAAATGGTTATCGGTTTAGCAGCCGTATTTATTAATTATTCAAATATATTTTAAGTATCGATTTACCTGCCATTAGCACATAGATATTAGCCTCTCGGAATTACTAATTTTTTAATTTTTCTTAAGCTCATAAATCGAGTCAAATGATCGTTTATCGATTAACTACAAAACAGTACGCAACATATCACCAATCAGCCTGCCATTCCCACTGTACAAAAGCAGCATTCCCGATAAATCGATTGTTTAAGAGCTTGTACACATTATATGGCATGCCAGTGGAAAACTGATGCCAACCACTGTGCGGGAGCGACGTTGATGTTGCCAGCTACTTGAGAAGCGATTTTCTCTTCGTCTTATACACATTTTACCCATCCGATTCCCATTCTCAAATCAACTGCGGTTTCATTAGCCGCGGTCTGTCGACTTGTTGTTGTTGTTGTTGTTTTTGTTGCGGCTCAAAATGCGGTTGTGGTTGTATCTATGGGCTTGCCGCTTGGCTTCCTTTCATTTCGTTAAGTTTTCGGTGGCCGCAGCAACGGCTATTGAAATTTTTTTCGCATTTAATGCTCCATAACCATAACAACTTGAACCCAGTGCACACAGAAGCCAGCTGAAGCGAGAGAGCGATGAAGTTGCCACCAAATGGCAGCCAACTACTGTTAACTATGTTTATATAGACACATCTCACATTTAACCAACCAGCTAGCCACCCAAATGCCGCCCCCCAAATACAACTGTGACTCGTTTTTAGCAAATGCAATTAACAAAACACGCTTCTAGCATAAAGTCATTAGTTATTCCATTTCATGAATACGAGTATATTTCCTCTACCAATTCGAACTCTTCACAAACCGTATGCTGTATGCTGTGTGAGTGTGTGTGAGTGTGTGAGTGCGTGTCATGTACGCGTATGTGTGTGAGTGTTGTGAGAGTGCTTGGAGCATATGGAGCATATATATGCGGGCTGTTAGCTTTAAATATGTGTGCGTAGATACAACATTATTTTGGTGGATTTTGGCCAGCGTGCCGAGGCAGGCCAGCAAACGACCGCCAGTGGCGACAAGCCTACTTCCAACCAGATTCTGTTACACTCACTTCTGCCCCGTCGGATCGGCTGCTAAATTGGCATTCAATGTTTCCGGCCGCTCACCGAAATGTTCTACACTCAACAAAAAAAAATTCCTTGTAATTCTTGAAATCGTTACTTTTAAAGTTAGCCTATGAAATATTGGTAATGGAAATGTTAAGAAAATTCTAAAGCGAAAAACTATTTTAATTCTCTTGAATGTAATTTAATGCGATAAATGTTCAAATATAAATAAATAAATAATATATACACTAATATGTCAAAAAATTACCTAACCAAATTAAGTTTTAAGTAAATAAGTAAGACATTAAGTTATTTCTATTTTTTTCTTATATATACAATCAGTTGTTAAACGAGATTCATTGATTAAATAATTTTAAAATCAAAAAAAAATCAATTTGAATAAGAATTTAGGTCAAATGATGTAAATTATTTTAATGATGTTCCCCTTGAGCGTATTTTGCTTAATCGTTAACTTGAGTAATTTTAAATTGTATAGACAATATATATCTATTATTTTTTTGGGTGTAAATACATATGTTATTGTATATAGCTGTTTGGTATTCGGCGCCATGCTGTTTGCGTTCACCTCAAGCAAAGTTTTGCAAATATTTTGGCGAGTCTGGACAGTCGCCTGTTGGATGGGTCTGGTGGCTGGATAAAGTTTTCGGCGTGAGTTTTTACTTATGTATATGCAAAAATGGTATTCAATACTTAAAGATTTATGAGTCTATGAATCTTGCGGGTGTGTGTGAGTGTGTTAGAACATGAAATACTGATACGGTATAAGCGGGTAGCCAAGCTGCCACCATCGATGCCGTCACCACCCATCGCCAACAATTCGGGCAAACTGGGCAAATCCGACGCACTGGCAGCCCAGTGGCTCAGACTCAGTCTCGACTAGCAAACGGCACATATAGGGCTTTAGACCATGCTTTGCATAAGCCAAAAGAGCGTCGGCTCTTTGCCTGGCCAAAGCCGAAAGTCCAAAGCAAACACCACAAATTAGATGGCACACAAGTGGAGGCAACTCGACAACAACAAATGTGAAAGCAAAACATATCCCAAAAAAAAAAAAAAAAAAGAACAAGTAACACTCAAGAGAAGACTTTCGAGTGGCAAACTTATAGATACCCTGCAGCAATGCAAATGGGTAGCATAATTGCCGGTCATTTGATATGTGTGTGTGTGTGTGTGTGTGTAGCACAGGGTATACAAATCAGGCAAATTCTTTTGGGCCCCAAAGGAAAAGTTTGGGGCTCAGCTTGGAAAAGTAGCAGCTGCCGGTACACATGAATCAGCACAAAGTCCTGAAAGTTTTTCAATGATTTAATTAGAATTCTTTAAGGTAAATATCTGCAACCGAACTTAGCTACGAGTTTGTGTGGCTGTGTCTGAGTTTAATTATGAAATTTTCAAGGTGACATCAGGCGATGTAAATATCTTCTCACATTGATAAAATTCCTTAAGGTCCTGTGGTAGATTGGCCCACACCATGCCCCGCTTCCAAGCCCTTAACTAGGCTGGAATGTGAATAATAACAGTTTGATAAGGCAATCAGGCATGCATTATAAAGCGTTAACAACACGTTTCACCACTCCAAACATTGAATGTGAGCAAACAAATGCTGACATATTGACAAGCATTCTAATTTCCCCATCATTTTATACGTTATCTTGTCATGTGGTATAGAAACGGGGCGACGCAAATCCATCACACTGACACCGCACTGTTGATAATTGTGCTCCGGTTTGGTGGCGTCTCATCTTCCAAGCGACTGAATTCCGTTTGGAATTGAGTTTTCACAAGTTTGGCATCCAGGGATTCTGGGGTCTAGGCTTCGCCCTGGTCCTGGTAATGATAATTGCTATCCCTTGCCTTGCCGTGCATTGCGTTTTGCTTTTTCTATTTAACTTCAATCTTTTATCAAATACCCCCGGAATTGGCAGCGTCAAATACACAAATGGCGCTGGATTAAGGCAAAATCACGTCAAGATTAATGTTTATTGATTTTTCTCTTCGTCTGGATAATGCGGCGCTCAAAATCACACCAATCGAAGGGCTGTTTTTCCAGGCTTAGTTTCGCAAGGATCTGCTAAGCCTATTTTAAATTTGTCTTTTTTCTGCGAAATCTTTTGTGTATTTACATTGGAAAGCTTTTTTTTTTGGATTTGTGTTATTTAGGCTCCTATGAAATGCTTATTTTATATTATTGGATTATAATGGCAACTTGAATTATTTCAACGAAATATTCATATGTTAAGTGCTCCAAATCAAGTGGAGAACTATTTGGTATTCAGTATTTGGCGATGAGAGAATCCTCCATAACTTCCACGTTTTTAATATACTTATTAGTTCTAAGTATACTTAAGGAAGCTTTTGCACAGCTGATAGGCTGATTAATATTTATTATAAATCAACAGTAGATAAGATATTGACTTTATAACGGACTATAATGTGTAATTGAGTAAAATTCCACCTTCCGACTATCTCCAGACAATGTTAGTGTTCTCACAGTTCAACTGGCAAGGTGCTTATTTAATTGTGCTAATTTAATACAAATAAAAATTGACTAGACTTACAACCCGATTTCGATTGGTCCCGATCTATGCCAATCGGGTGAGTTATCGATATAATAATAATACCAATAATAATATAAATATACAAAAACTTATAACGTAATATTGAAGTCTACTGTAGTTTTTACAGTCTCTAATGTCCGATTGTTAGTTGACAAACATGACGTAATCGACTCGACTGTTAATCCTGATCAAATATATATACATTATGGCCTTATTTCATAATATTCTTATTATCCTTTTCCACCGAAATTTTGAATTGATGTTGACGTATTCTAAATAATACCATGCACATGCATTATTTTAATTCCATTGAAACTATAGCAATATAGAGTTGTCGGAATAGGTCAAGATAACTCAAAGTAATTCAGCCATATCTGGCAAAGGCCATATGTTCCTAGAACGAAACGCTTATCTCAATGTAATGCCTGATATTTGTCGAGTACATAAAAACTGTAGCTACCTGAAATGTTTAAAATGATTGTTACGCTTTTGCTGTTCGGACTGGCACTTGCCAGCTCAACACAGCTGGACTCGACTAATTTTTTGCGATGGAGGAATACAAACGAATAATGGAATTCCGCTCGCTTGCTTTTGAGTTCTCCCGGAACACAAACAGACTTGAATTTACCTAGCATGCGGGTTCCCAACCAACAAGATCTACAGTGTCTAGCCGATATGACTCAGTTGACCACTGGAAAGCTCCTGTCAGTAATATGGAAGTCAGCTTCTCCCATCATCTAGCAGCGCAAAATCGAACTTTATTGGATTACAGAGTCTAATTCTTGAGGTACTTTCCAAAAGGATTGCTAATGGGAAACCTACATAGGCAACTACGATAAGTCATTGGGATCTAGAAGACAATCTCGGATAATTACGGTACATAGGGCAAATACTGCATGGCCAAAGTGCCTATTTTGAAATCGCTTGGCATTCCCTTAGATTTGAGCATAGGAATTTGCTTACCCTCCTCATGCTCTGCTACCAATATGAATATTTTCTAAAGCAAATGCTACAAAAGCATATTGGTATCAATATTAATGACCAATTAGTGGATGAGGAGAATTGTAGGACTTCCGATTGGGAATCCATCGATGGTCTAGCCATATTTACCATGTAAGTGTTGACCGTAATAAAATTAAATTGCATTTTGCAATCTTTGAGTTTACAGCGTATTATTATCACTGATGGGAGTTGCAAATCGCAAAGATTACTTCATTTATGGCGATCAAAGTGGACATCATAGTCTGATATCCCTTATCTAATTTCCAAGCCGCAACAGATAAAATGCCGACTGTTTCAATGAAATGTCTGTCCTTCATCTGGGTCATCTATGGACATCAATATTTTTTGGCGCTGACTATAAATATCATAAACATTATCCGGGATTGTTGCACAGCTAAACCTTCACTGATGCAAAACATGGAAGAAGCATTTGCACAAGGCTCATTTACGTTTTGAACTTGGCCCCGGAGCCCTTTAGCAACTTTGTTAGTCACGCAACTTTGTTAGTCACGATTAAATTTGTATAAATAAGTTTTAGAATTTACAAAGAAAATGAAATTGTTTGATGATATTTTAGTTTTTAGTTAAATTATTATATAATTTCGATTCTACGTATTTAATAAAAGCACAATTACGTATAGTTATATGAAATGCTCTGAACAGAACAATCGTAATCTGTATTCTTTAAGCGGGAGTCGTTTTCCAAATTTCTTCCTTGATTGCTGCGAACCAACTTCTCTTCTGTTTACTTTCAGATCTCCGCAAAACAAGACTGATAGCCATTGGCAGTTATAAGATTGAACCTACATCAATAACATGACTCAAGCAAAAGAATCGTGGTTGAATCATGGCAGTTGACAGCTTATTATCAACAAATAAGCAAATTGATTCTGATAGTATTCTCTGACTTCCATTTGCTTGTGTTAAGTTCTTGAGAACTCAAACTCTTAATAACATTTATGTACATATATGTTTTGGAAATTAATGTAAACGTGCCCTGATAAGGAATAACCTAAAGTAATTTAATTTAATTCTTCCTTCCTGGAAAGATTCATTCTTATCTCTATGTATAAGCTGATATATGGCGTAAATATTAAATCATGGGCGTAGCCAGGTATGGGCAAGGGGGCCACTTTATACAAATTTTACATCAATATATTGTGTTGGATTTTGCCTTAACTTTACGCAGAATATTTCCATAGCTTTAGCCACTAGCAAAATCTGGTTGTTAATGATTTTAAAGCTTAAACTTGTTAAAGTTTAAGACACGTTTTCAATATAAGGAAATTCCATCACATTACAGTATGCATTCGTTTATGAAAATAAGCGATCTGGATGAAGAAATGTTTTTCCCACGTTTCTTCAAACATTCAATAAAAAATTAAACGATTTGAAATGAATAAATACAAATAAATGTAGAAAAGCGCAGACAACCAATAAACAATAATAAACAATAAAACTGAATAAAAATTACTGTCACCTATTTTCTATGAATTCTATGACTTTAAAAATGGACACATTTCAAACCTTTTCCAATTATCATAGAATAAAATTCCTAAAAATTCCGTTTGTTGCAACAATTTGCAGTTCAAATATTAAACATAATATACTAGGATTGACTGTCTTTGGTACCATTTGCGTACCCTATTTTTTTGGTGTCTTTATTACGTCTTGGTATAAGTCATATTTCAAAAGTTTGCCAAACACAAATCGGTTTCGTATATCTTTCACATCTTTATACTCAATATGGTCCTCTATAATAAACTAAATCCTTTTTCTCATATATGGTAAATTAAATTAATTTTATATAAAATACAATTTATTAATTCATACCTAATATTAACATCAATTTGGTGCTCTACAGTGTACCCTGATGCCGCAGACATGTCAAAAACCGCACTGATAAACCAATCTGCCGAGGTGCAAAAATCTGAAACCACAACTAATCGATTAACGCGAACTGAATAAGTGTGAATAATGTTGCTTACACATGTTTTTAATCAGCAAAACGTAAATATGGAATTGTATTTGTGTATCTAAGTTCATCTTAAACTAATCATTTATAGTCTGACATTTTAAAAAAAGGTTTTTCAATTGTTATGGATTGAATCGACAGTGATCGATTCATGAATGACTCACAACACTTAGCACACAATAATAGAATATCTGCAATTAATATAATATTTAATAATATAAAAAACCGCCAACAAATTTCCTATTTAATAGATTTTAATTGATGAGTCATCGGGGAACTTCGTGTTTCGATGTTTTACGAAGAAGTGTCAAGTCGTTCAACAATATTAACTTATAGTAATATAAATAGATTTCTATTTCTTCCTTTCCCTTTCTAACAACCAGTATAAAATACTGATATAAAAATAAATCTATACTTCAAAATAGATGAAGCAATATCAAAATGATAATGATCCTATTGAACTCTTGGAACGAGTTGAGATAACGTGAAGTACCTTGAATTTATCAGCATAAGGTAAATATTGAGTGAGCTGCTTATCGCCACTACGTCGGAACATTTAGGCATATATAATGGACATATTCTAGGAAAACCGGCTCATAATTCATTAATCGACTCGCCATAAATCATGATCAAAATACTTTGTATGCTCGTGTTGTGCGGGCTGAGTTTTGCCGATAGTTCCATGAAGCTGGAACCGTCAGACTTTATTGCCAATGGGGAATACAAAAGGATAATGGACATGCGTCCACTTGCTGTCGAATTCACCCAACACTACAATGGAAATTTTACATTGATTGACTTGAGTTTGACGAGCACACGACTGCCCAGCCAGCAGGAGCTGCAGTGTTTAGCAGATATGAATCAGCTGATGAGTGGACTATCCTCGGGCAGCATTTGGGCCATAATGAGTAGGTAGAGTCAAACAATTGGTTGAACCAGATAACTAATCTTAAGCCTATTAGTGTTCGATTCATGGGGCTTAATACCGAAGGGTGTTCTGTACGGTAATTCTGTGGACTTGGGCAACTACGATGAGTGCATCGGGATCTCCAAGATGATCAGTGATAACTACAAGATAAAGGGCAAGTATTGCATTGCGAACTTACCTTACAAGCTCTTGGGCTTGGGCACACAGACATCTGTTTGTTTTCCTGCCTCCTGCTCCGCAAAGCAGATTAATACATTTCTGGGTAAACTATTCGAAAAACTTCCCAGTTACGATAAAACTGAGGAGTTGGTAAGAGAGATCGGTTGTCGGACATCCTATCGAGAACCCCTCGATGGACTAACTATATTCACAATGTGAGTATTAAATCGATATAATATTATTTTACATTTCGATTGAAATGGCTGCGTTAACAGTGTTCTAGTCTCACTTCTGCTTGCTGCCGTTTTCTTGGCCACGTCTTACGATTATTTCTGCTGCGAGAATCAGAGTAAGTTGAGAACTAAGAATGAAGAGTCCTTAATTGTTAATTTGATTTCATTTACAGAACAATTACCCGTCATGGTTAAGATCTTCTCGGCACGCGCCAATTCCCGAGCGCTCTTTCGGGTCGTAGAGCCCAAGTCGAACCCCAATGTTATCGATTGTTTGTACGGCATGCGTTGCATGTCCTTGCTGTGGGTTATCTATGGACATCAATACCTATTCGCTTTGCTATCGCCGAATATGAATAAATTTCAAATAAAATATGTAAGTCACAGTAATTGTCAAAATAGAACAGATTGTCGAACTAAACACGTTTTGCTCGTTTCTCGTTTCAAGTGGATCAAAAAACCCTACACAAGTTTTATTCTACACGCTGCATTCTCAGTGGATACATTTTTCTTCCTTAGTGGCCTTTTGGTGATAGCAATTGGGTTGCGTTCCCTCGAGAAGTGAGTGACAAGCGAATCAATCAAATCCATCATTGTCAATTTAATCTCCTTCCCTTCCATTAGAACAAAGGGTAAGCTTAACATCCCACTGATGTATCTACATCGCTATTTGCGCCTCACACCCGTCTTAGCCTTGGCTATACTCGTGTACATGACACTGTTGCCCCTATTTGGAGATGGTCCGCTCTTTGATAGCATTAAATTTGATGACTATAACCATTGCAAGCGCACCTGGTTCTGGACATTGCTATACATGCAAAACTATGCCGCAGTAGATGCTGTAAGTCAATCTTAGCCTAATTGAACTGATTAACTTTACCCCAATTTGACTCCTTGTAGTGTATTAATCACAGCTGGTATTTGGGCGTGGACATGCAATTATACTTTATATCTCCAATATTCCTCATCGCCTTGTACAAGTGGGGCAAGAAAGCCGCAGCTGGAATATTTGTTTTGATGCTTCTACTTTCCGCCTGCCTCTTTAGCACAATGATGATCAAGAAGTATCCCATTCAAGTAGAGTAAGGAACTTACGTGAGCTTTCTTTGATTTTCCAAATACGATTATTATCATGTTTTGCAGAAATGGAGTCACTCCAGACTTGGCTCAACGTAGACTTTACTACGCAACACACGTGCACGCAGCTCCTTGGTTAATCGGAGCACTCTTTGGTTATTTCGTGCATGTGAATCGCAACAAGTCCTTTCAGCTAAATCGGATTGCGATCTGGTTGGGTTGGCTGATCAGTTTGGGTTTGATGTTCACCCTGGAGTTTGTACTCTTGCCAGATGTTGATCTTTTCAATCCACATTTGTCGATGCTGTCGGAGGCATCCTATTATACATTGGCCCGCATCGCTTGGCCACTCAGCCTGTGCTGGGTGGTTTTTGCCTGCATGCAGGGCTATGGGGGATTGGCCAACAGTTTCCTCTCATCGCCACTGTGGCAGCCACTCTCGAAGCTCTCCTACTCCGCGTATGTCTTTCACGTATTCATACAACAAATAAACGGAAGGCGTATGCGAACGAACACCTTCTACTCCGATTATGATGTGGTAAGTGGAATTAGACTTATAATGCGGTCCTCGGATGTCACTCAACCTTTTGAAACCTTTAACAGATGCTGACATTCTGGAGTAGTTTCGGTTTTGTTCTCCTGCTATGTTATATTATTTACATCATTATGGAGGCACCCTTTGGTGTTCTGGAAGGCTTACTTTTGCCTAATCGCAGGTCTAGTCCAAAGCCTGCTGTCTCAAAGGAGCCGCAAATTGAGACTACCAATGAAAAATTTGAGCCAGAACAAGAGTTTGACGCGGCAACAGACACAACAAAGTCACAAGATGCTGATAATCAGCATTAAACATATAAATGTCTTTTCTAGTAATTGTATGGCGTTTCCATCTATTAAACATATATTTATTTAAAACAGTTTGTCATAGAATTTGATTTAATTTTGGACTTATTTTGACAACTTATCAATGTTGTTAATCCAGCATTGTCTACCTAAACCATATCCCCGATGGAAATTCTATATTAAGGAAAATCCACAAATGTTTTATTTTAAGCATTTTCCTCCTAATCAATCGAAGCCAAATAGCTTGATAAGTAGTCTGATTATTTAATATGTTAACAAATAACTAAGTCCAAAGGTAATCAGAATGTTTAAGAATAATAAATAAGATAAAATACATTAGAATTATAGTAAAGTTAATTAATTAGTTGTACATTCCCGTTATATTAAAAATTTATCATTAGCTAAGAACGCATAATATTACTACATCGAGGCTTAAAAAACGTTTTTTATTAAATAACTTTGTCGCAACTGAATTTATTTATCATGAAATATCTCCTTATTTCAATTCAAACACATTTCTTAAAAATCCAAAAATTAATAAAGAAAGTTTTTTATCATAAATATTATATTGCTTAGCTATATAGCAGACCCAGCTTAACTAGCTAGCATAAGCTGACCCTAAAGAGTTACACATTTTGCGGTAAAAAATCAGTGTGAATTTTGAATAGAAAATCTTCTTTCTTTTAAGTATAAGGTAAAATAAAAGCTAAGAATGAAAAGCAGCGATTAGGCTTAAAACTTATAACTATTTATTTATTTATTATTTAGAGCTCTTGAAATACAATTTTATTGTTGGGGCTTTGTTGATTTCGGGCTTGAGCGCTCATCTCTGCTACCTTTGGGCCAAAAAAAAGATGCTTAATTTGCTTATCCAAGATGAAAGAAGCTATTTTTGACAATAGATTGGGTCACTTCAATTGGACCCAAAGTAAATAAACAAATAGGAAATGAGAGAGATTCACAAAATGTGTCAACATTTGCTGTTGTTGCTTATTGTTTTTCTTTCATTTACTGAAATTAGCTGAAAGTGAAATCGAAACCGAAATATTGAAACAGCGCGAATTGGCAAACAAAGCAAAAGCAAAAGACAACCTAGTTTTTCGACGACGCAACAGACGACAGCCAATGCAAAGCGTACCACATTTGATATGCCATTTTGGGGTGTACGGTTAAAGAGTTGGGGTTGGGGGTTTCGAAGTGCTATTGGTGCCCTGTGGCGGATTATTGAATTTTCAACATTTGACTGACACTTGGCGCTTGATGCGCCTCACTTACCTTGTGTGTATTAGTTGCTGTTGTTGCTGTTATTGCTGATTTCAATTCCGGGCGATGCGTTGACAAAATTCCAATCGCATTTTACATAATTTACATGTATTTGAATGGCGCAGGCCGAACATTATTCACACACATAGCTCTATAACCGTATGTGTGCGTGCCTGTGTGTATGCGTGTGTGTGAGTGTGTAATAATGATACATGGGACAACACAATAGGAATAGGACAGCGGCAACGGCAGCCGCAACGACGTCAAAATGTATACGCGTTTCAATTTTTTTTTTTTATTCCGTTTTTCACGCGAGACCCAATTTTGCAACAGTGAACTTTTTGTTAAACGGAAGCGCGTCTGGCCGCATTATACACTGGTTTGATGCAGCTTGGGTCATAAATTTGACGTAGATAGAGCAACACCTGCTTGACCCACTCACACTTTTTACGATTGGGATTGTGATTGTTATTGCCTGGGCACCTTGGCAGCAATTCGATGTGTTTTCAATTCAGTGTGATTTAATTAATACGGATTTGGCGGCACTGCGCTCACGGGCCAAACGCCTGCTTTTGCACTCGACACGCAACGAACAAATACTGAAGAAACATACGACGGTTGAAAGGAATAACGGCACTTTTCAATTTTTTTTTTCTTTTTTGACCGTCTTTGGTCTGATGCGCGCTCTCGTTGCGCAGTAAACAGTGCTGCCCAGCACGGCGAATTCGCTTGCGCGTGCCTATTCTTGTCGGTGAATCTGTGAGTGCCTGTGTGTGTGTGTTGTGTCCGAGGAATGCGATAAAAAACGAAGCGTTAGAATGAAATGAAAATGTAGCATAATTTATGATTGCATTGTCTTTTAAATAATTGCACGCACACATTAATACACACACAAATGTATATATAGACACGGGCCATACACGTGGAAACCAATGCAAATTGTTATAATTTTAAATTTGTCTGAATTTATGGCAAGTTCCTGTTAAAAGAAAACTCCCATCTTAATGCCGCAAATTTGAATAATTCATTTTTTATTTGCATTTATCATTATTAACATTATTTTTGTGTATTCCGTAATAGTTAAGAAAAATGTCACTTGATTCCTCAAGCAATAACCATAAAAGTTCAATGTATTTTCAAAAGGAAATTAAAGTTTAGTTTTTTAGATCCGTATTTATTTATTGTTACTAGAATTTTGGCAAATATCATGTGCAATTTATTAAGTGTTTAAGTAGATAATATACTAAAAAAAAAAATGCACGACTTTGTAAACATTATATTTTTTGTTTGTCATAATTTAATGGATCACATCGAGTAACTGTGTCACAGTTTGTCATGCTAGTTGAGGGATAAAACCAAAGAGAAGCGGAAGAATTCAACTAAAACTCAACGTTGTGTAAATTGGAACCGGAGGATGTGGGCAAGTCAACATCGCTGGGCGGCACAAAGGTGCCCATGGTGTGGACGCCATCGCGTTTCGCGCTCAGCTTCAACATCTCGCATTTGAGCTTCTCGAGTATGGCATGGTTGGGCTGATTAACAGCCGCCTTGCTCTGCAGCACGGTAATCTCCTGCTCCTCCAGCTTTTTCTCCTTAAACGTCTTGATCGAATTGTTGCCATACAGACGCAACAGTGAGCCCCAAGTCTGTATATGCGGATGCAGTACCTATAAAACAATATATAAAAAAGAGTATAAATTGACTTAATTGACCGACTTACAGATATGCTGTAATTTAATAGTAAATGCTTACGTATTGTCAGAATCGTATTCAAGGTATACTTATGATAATTCGTATATCGAAGTTCCATTTTTTTTTTTTTAATTTTTTTATAATATATACAGATTTAGAGTGTAAAGGATTCTTTTTTCGATTCGTCGGCTAATATTTGGAAGCAGGAATGATCCATTCGCTTATTATATAGATTGAAGGGGATAGCGCTATTTAAGTTACCTGCAGAATAGCCTGGGATGCCAGCTGCTTGCCCTCGCGCTTGTTCTTGCAGACCACCTTGGCTGTGTGCTTGCCAACGGTCATGGTGAATTCGTTTTTGTTGTTGGCCGTGCGATTGATCTCCTGGGTGATCTGCACATCGCTGCCAAAGTTGCGCTGCAGGCATGTCAATAGTATGGCATTTGGCGATGGTTCCGTCGTTTTGTTGCAGAACTCGGTGACGCGCGGATCCTCGATGCGAATATCATCGAAAACCTGTGCAACACAATTAAGTTGAGTTGAGTCAGTCACAAACTGTTGACAAATGCACTTACTGACAAATCACTTTGCGTCTTCCTGACCGTACCCGTCTTCTGATCCTTGTTGTTGCCTGTTATTTTGTCCTTAACATCGGGTATGAGTATCTCCAATGTTTCCCGTGCCGCCTCCGATTTGGCCTGCTTCTTGCTGGTGCCATAGCCAGTGCCATATTTGAGATTGTTAACGGAAACCGTTGCCGAATAGGGCGTAGCAGCGTTCTGCAGCTCTTTAAACTCATACGTCGGCTGGGTCTTCAGCGCATGCTGCACATATTCATGCAAGATGCAAACAAAACTCTTGCCATTTGGATTCATAATCCACTCGCGGCGTCCGCGCGGATTTGATGCACCGTCTGCACCGCCAGCCGCCAGAATGGGAAACTTGATGAGCTTGGTGCCGTCGGGCAGAGTTGGTCGTTGTATATTCTTGATGTTCTTGCGATTCTTGGTGAATTTGCGACGGGCATTCCAACTGCGAAAGCGGAGCACACGAATCGTCTTGAATTTGAACAGTTTCTGGCAGTAATTGTTCAGCTGATCCGGTGTTACCGACTCCTTCTGTGTGTTCTCCTTGACAGTCACGATTTTGGCCGCCGGAATCAGCGACTTCAAGGCCTCATTTTGAGGAGCGTCGCCTGTCCTGACTGCAGTGGCAGACGCGTCTTTATTCTCTTTGTCATCCAGCTCCATGGGTATTGCTTCCGCATGCATCACAGGACAAACAGCAGCGGTCATCGTTTCGTCAATCCCCTCCTCTGTCGGCTGCGTTTTGTCCTCCGTTGCGGGCTCCTCCACAACACCCGCTTCCTCGTCCAGGGCGCGTCGATAGTTCAGACAGGGTATAGCGCCTAGCGGCACAGCATGCTTGCGTGCACTGCCCGTGCCCAGAAAATAGGGTCGAGCCGCACAGCACACACGCGACTTTCGATGCAGGAATAGGGGCATGCCACTATTATGGGTCACCTGCACCCAACCCTCCGGCAGCACCTCAAAGTGATTGTGCCGTTTCTCTGTACGAGAGGATAGTTGAAAATTAAACGGAATTGGGGACGTATTTAACCCGCTCACCTTCCAGCACAGTTTTGAAGCGCTGCTCGTATTTAGGTCGCTTTGATTCCCGCATATCATCGGGCAGTTTTTCATCCAGCAGATTTTCAATTTCCTCATCATCAAAATCGGATGAATCATAGTCACCAGCATCGCCATCGCCATCGCCATCGTCATCGTCAGCATAATTATCGCCATTCAGCTTGTCGCTGTTGTCATCTGTAAAATAATACACACGATTAGTATGGCAAATAAGCTATAGCATAAATAAATATATGTAAATAAAAACTATAGGTTTAGGTTTATACAGTAATCGCTCGAAGATGGTAACTTTTCAAATTATTATCAAAATCATTAAAATTACTTTTAAACAGCCTGAATGCAACTGTTCGAGTGATCACTGTACCTGACTTGAGCGATTTGCGCTTTAATTCTAGCCGAACAATCGGTAGCATGCGCATGATTCTTTCAAGCAGCTCCGCAGACGGGGATCAGGGATCAGGAATCAAGTATCACAGAAGTTTTGTCATTCAATTGCAGCGCAAGCGAAAAGCTTGAAATTATTCTACCAAATGCGCTTAGCAGATCTACAGTCCAACACACACACGCAAAACCTGACAAGTTAATGCTTATCAGGTTTTATTTGGATAATGATAAGCTGGAGCAAGATCTTCAGATAATACTCTGATATAGAAGCTGTTGTGTGCCATAAGCCAAGAAAAATGAATTTGTTTATTGTGTATGTGTATGTGTGTGTGTGAGTGTGAGTGTGTGTTAGTCATCGCTTACTTGAGTCATCGTCTTCACTGGCAGTGGCTACCTCGTCGAGCACCTGGAACTGGCGCAACTGCTGGTTGATGGGCTCAGACGTAAGTTCGGCGTCGCGTGTTTGACGCATTTCCTTGATGGCGCTGAGGGAGAAGCCGGCGACTTTCAACTCCTGCTCCTCAATGTCCAGATGCGGACGCTTCAAATCTCGTACAAAACCCGGCATTTGAGTCTCTGCATCTTCGATAGGTGGCGCTTCAGCAGCTATCAGATTATTATCTGCCATTTTCTGTATGTACTTAAAAACTTATACTATATTTTACGATTTTTTGTTATTGTTGTATTTGGTTTTAATTATTGCTGTGTTTGGGTTCATCTGGCCAATAACCAATACTGAGAACATCCAACGATTGCAAATTGATTTTTCATTGGAAGTGCCACATTGGTTAAGCTAGAAAACCCAATCTATTTAAGAACTGAACGCCCTTTATTGCTTTGCTTAATCTCTCTTTTGTGAAGATTTTACTACTATTCGCACTTTACACATTAATTAGAGCATGCATCAGCATAAACACGTTTGCATCATGTTGTTGTTGTTGTTGTTGATTATTGATGTTGCAATTGTGAAGCCGGTTGAGATCGGGTAGCTGCTTTCGCAATGGATACTATGTCAATCAAAATACCAAGGCAAAAGTTGCTGCACCTGTTTCACTATGCGCCGTTATCAATTGTTAAAGTTTATTAGCAGATTTAAGAAAAATATATATATATATAAATATATGTATGTTTAAAAAACAATAACAAAATATAATGCCACAGCGGAGGACACGCTGAGATATTTAGTCAATAAACAGCTGTTTTAACCGAATGCCAGTGCTGCCTCATCGATTATAGTTTCTTATCGTCGTGCTGTGGGTAAATCGACTATCGATAAGTTAGTTATACAGATAATTTACAGCTTACCACTCTAATGAGGAGTACGTCAATTTCCGACATTCTTAACAATCCATTTAAGTTTTTTGAAACTGCCGTTCGAGTTAGATCCAAATAGAACGGTAAATGACGAACTTTGACATCATTCATCACTTCATCATTCAAATAACGAGCTATGAATAATAATGAGCAGTAATTAAAATACTGACATTCTCTTATATATAGCTTGCTGAGAAACTTGAGTTTCAAAATAATATCCCTAAAATTATAGCTTTGCAAGTGCTTAGCATTTGTTAAGCAAAGAGCCGTCAGATTTGACAATTTAACAATACAATGGTCGATAAAATAAGAGTCCGGTTTGTAGATGTTCAACATTTTGAGGCAGCGAAAGTAGGCAATATATTTGATTTGCTCCCTTTTCAGTGTCGATCCAATATGTAGATACTCCAAGACATCGGGACGATGCTCAGCAAACCTTTGGAATACTTTATCATTCGAGTTTTTATTAAAATATGGAATATCCAAGCTTGTTAGTTTCGGCAACTCGACCAAACATTCGTAATTCGGACAATTGTGACGATCACTGTGATCAATTATGAGATATTTCAATTCCTTGCAATGTGTGCAAATTGCAATAATCATATCATTTATCTGTATGTTTACACTCAAGATCAATAAGCGCAGATTCTTTAGATATGGGCATATACCTATCAAATTATTGGTGTTACTTAGGTGCGCACTGAATTCGATTACAGAAACTATTAACGATTGCATTTTGTGGCCGTTTAGCTTGAAGAACGCTTTGATCTGCAGATCCGTCCACTTGTTGCTGGTTTTACACCAAGTGAAAGATCTAAATTCATTCTTATGTTCCATTTCGTAAATATCTTTAAAGCGTCCACAGGCAACACCAAATTGACACTGGCTCATTGCATCTAAGTGCTGGAGTATTATCAACAAACACTCGTCGGGCAAGTCCAAAATGTTGCAGGACATTTTTAAATGCAAATTTTTAAGTTTACTTAAGTTACTAAATATATACACGATATAGCATGTTTTCCAGGACTACTTGATTTTACTATTCAATATGCAAAGTTTTTAAAACAAACAACTTTCAAATGTTTTCTAATTTTAAAGAATCAGAAACTATTCCAGCTTAGAAGTCCTTAGATCAAGCTTTAGAGGCCTAAAAGGAATATCTCCCGAAATTCCAAGCCCTTAAGCCTTTAAACAGCACAGCAAAATTCTTATTTATTATTCAGCTGCTTGAATTAATTAATAATGTAAAACAGTTAATTATGATGCTCATTTAAAACATATAAACGATTTTTTCTCTAAAAACTTACATTTACATCAACTTACAAACTATTCTGTACGCTTAGGAAGTGATTTTATGAGAGTACATTTTCTATATCGATTTCCACATTATTCGCCATATCAGCGTAGTTTTGTGCATTCTGCTCGTGCCCCTTCGATCGAATGTGGGCAGCCAAATGGGGGCGTCGCATAAAGGACACCTTGCATATTTCACAGCTGTATAACGGATAACATAATTGTAGTTACAACATAAATAAGGACATCTAGATACTCACTGGAAACTACGCACGCCAGAATGACTGAACATGTGCCGCTTCAGCTTGTTGCTCACCGCAAAGGACTTGTCGCACTTGCTGCACTTGTACGGTCTATAATTTGTGTGGCGACTGCAAAGCAGAAATTTACTTAGAAATAGACAAACCCAGTTTGAAGTCAGTGTGACTTACTTGCGCTCGTGCTGAATGCGTCCGCTGTGATCGGCAAATGTTTGTTCGCAATAGTGACAGGGATAGGGTTTCTCGCATAGATGCGCCAGTTCGTGGCGCCGCAACAGGTGTGGCGTGTAGAACTTTAGGGGACATTGCTTGCAGGAGAAGCTCTTCACGCCGCTGTGTCGCAGCAGATGCACCTTAAAGTTGCTTGGGCACGTGAAGTGCCTGCCACACAGCTCACAAATGCAGTCACGCCGGCGTCTCTCACGCTTAAGCGTCACTATCTCATCCTCCGTCAACTTGCTCCAGTTGATGCGGGGCGTGTTTCTCGAATCGATTGCAAAGTTCAGTGCTGCATATAATTTCCGTTTGTGCTCCACATATTGCACTGGAGCAGCGGCAATCGCAGAGGATTCTGCAATTGGCTCATCAGTCTCTATGTGCGGGACAGACTCTGAATCGGATTGACTCTCATTCAATGACAATTCATCAATCTCTTCCTGCTGCTGCATCTGATGCTGCAACTGATGCTCTAATGTATCAGTTTCGTTTTCATCCGCTCCATAACCATAGTCGGGACATTCCTCATACCTGTTGGATGGATCAGCGTCATCATCCTCGTCACACACATCCAGGTTTAGATTCTCCAATTCATCTAAGTCAATTTTTTGCAGGGCATCCTCGACGTTTTGGCTGCTCAAAAGCAGCTTTTGAGTCCTTATTACGCGCTCACGAAACACGATTGCGTCTCGCAACGCCACTTCGCAAGGTGCACAAATATGCACAGGAAATTCCATCTGCTCGAGCAACTATAAACAAATACTTTATAAATTCGATCAGAGACGATTGATTTGAAATCCATGCTTACAAAAAGACCCGTTAAGGCCTCAATTTGATGGAGCATAATGCTCTCGGTTTGTCGAAATAGATTGTTGAGATTCAGGCAAAAAATAATCTTGCCACAGGTACGACAGCGTGCCGACATTTTTTCTAGTACATATTACAAATTCAACGAGCTATTTACAAAATTTCCTCAAGAACTCGCATCGTTCGCGGCAATCAGCTGTTTATTGCAGAAGGCAGATGCACCAACTATTGTGAATTACACATATCGTCGGCTTTCGATATATTCACAAATCGATCAGTGGAAATTATGTATTGTTAGTTATTTAACTGAACTCTTGTTTAATATAAATATATCTAGAGAGCATACATTATATTTCTGTATTTAATTATTAAAAAATAGATGGGAAAAACGTAATTAAAGTTCGCTCGGAAAATCTGTGTCAATATATCGACATCTAACTGTTGCTCATCTCTAATTGCGCATCTGTGAAGTGGGAACCTTTTTGCATTTAAAATAGTTTTAGTGCCCATGCGACTTAATGAGGAAACAAAACTGCTTGGGCAACGCATTGTACTGGTGCCCTACGAGGCATGCCATGTGCCCAAGTATCACAAATGGATGAGCAGCGCCACTCTGCGCAGCCAGACCGCGTCGGATGAACTTACCCTCAGCGATGAGTACGCAATGCAACAGAGTTGGCGACAGGACAACGATAAGCTCACTTTTATTGTCCTTTGTTCTGAGACATATGCGCAGACCAATGATGAGATTGCTGCCATGGTGGGCGACACAAATCTTTTCCTGCGCCCCGATGAAGAGATGCCAACACACTATGTCGCCGAGGCGGAGATCATGATAGCAACGCCCGAGGCAAGGGGTAAAGGATTTGGCCGCGAGGCAATGCTCCTAATGTTCAAATACGCCCATCAGCATCTGCGTCTGTCCAAATTCGAGGCGAAAATCGACATGGACAATGCCGCATCGCTGCGTCTTTTTAAGAGTTTTCAGTTTGCTGAGACACGTCGCGTGGACGTTTTTCACGAGGTGACCCTGGAAAGGATTATGACAGCTGAGTGGCTGGCCTGGCTAAATGACCAGGTGCAGTTCACAGCTGAGATCTATGAGCATGCATAAGAAATAATCGTTCTGTATTTAGTTTATGCTGTGTTTATTACATTTATATTACAACTACTTTCTTTACTTGCCTTCGATATTTCACTTTCTATGTTTTGATGCGGCTGTAGTTGTTGTCTAATGCTGTGTGTATATGTGTGTTTTTGGGATGTGGATTGTGGTGTGTGGTAGGAGGAGTGGCATCAAATGATGTGCCGCAAGTCGGTTATCAAATATATATATTATGTATGTGTATATATAGATGTGTTTGGGTGTGTGTGTGTGTGGTGTATGTGGATCTGTGTCTAAATATGGTACATTAAACTAGTGGCTTAACGTGTTATAGCTGATGTTTACATTTTTTATAAAAATTATTATTAAATAATTAAAGGCAAACATAATCATAATTGTAATTGCAAATCAAAGCTAAATATTTCATACTCTCTTCAGTTTGCACTCGGCTTTTAACTTAACGATAGCTGCTCAAAAACTTTAAATCTTAAACTAACATTTAGACGTGCTGTGCTCCTTCCTTCTATCTTCTTCCTACGTCTTCTTCTCTTCTGTCCTCTATCCCTTATCCTCTTTGCTTGTTGCGCTGCTATGAATAATAAATATGCTTTGTGTATATGTGTATGTGTTCGGTGTGTTGGACAGCTCCACTCTACACCACTCGCCACTTAGGCAGCGGCTCCATCGATGGGCATGGCATGCAGCACCTCGTCGAGCAACTGGAGCGCCCGATGCAAATGCACCTCAATCCAGCAGGGCGTCTCCTTGATCGATTGACGTGGATAATCAGGTCCCCAGCCCTTCACAAAGCTCAGTCGCAGTATGCACAATCGACGCAGATCATCCACGCCAATGCCAGCGGCAGCCGTCATGCCTAAAAAATTACAAAACAAATTTAATAATTTACTTCCTTGCTTGCATTATGTCATAATTATGTTCCACTCACTTCTGCCACCACCGCCCATTTGTTGATTGGAGACACCAGCCACGGCAGCTGCTTGCGCTGCAGCAGCGGCTTGTGCGTTGGTGGCCAGCGAGTGCATCTGCTGATGGCACTGTCGCAAGTCGAACACCTGTTCAGGTTCAAGAGAAAGGATCAATGATAAAGTGTGATATGGATAAGGATATTCGATTGTTTACTTTTATGCATGCGGCTGGATAGATTTTGTGCACAGCATCGCCCGGCGTTCGACCCGCCTCGCGATCCAGATAGTAGCTTTGTACGAACACAGAGTTATCGCTGAGACAGCGCAGCCAGACATCGCCCTCGCCCCGCAAATCCAGCTGAACACCCTTGCCAATGTGCAGCCTATGTGGTAAATGATCAAAGATTAAAATCATTGTCTTCATATGGAGATAACTGATAACGGCTCACCTGGCACGCTCGGACTGCTCGGTGCGATGTACATTGCTGAGGGCGCCCAGACAAAAACGATTGCCGCCCGACGGATCCACGTAGCCATCGATTATTACATTTGGCTTGGCTGACGGCACTTTGAACGTTTCGCCCACCTGTGTGTCCAGCTCAAAGTACGCAATGGAGCACCAGTATTCCGGTGCTGGTTGACGCGACAGCAGACGTGGCTGCTGCTGCTGCTGTTGTTGTTGCTGCTGCTGTTGCTGCTGTTGCGGGGCCTGCTGCGGCGAACCAAGATCTCCTCCCAGCGTTGAGTTCCCTACAAATGAACATGAATAATTGATATTTAAGTGAATTCTTCTCCTTACACTTACAGTAGCTGCCCGGCATGGAGCGCGGATCGGGCGGTTGCATGGACTGTGTGTAGGTGAGCGTATTTGGGCCGGTCCAGGTGCCGCCTGTGCCACCGCCACCGCCCCCGCCACTGGTCTGTCCCACAGCTCCAACCGCGTTCCCCTGACTGCCAGCGGTTGCCTGCTGTTGTTGCTGCTGCTGCTGTCCAGATGACGCCTGCGTCGAACCATAGCTGCCGGCGCCCGTACCTTGGGCATTCGACTGGGGCACATAGCCATTCTGTTGCTGTTGGGCGTGCACTGTGGATGGACCCGTATTGCTGCCACCGGCATTGTTGCCAAACTTGCTGACATCGTTGCCGACATTTTGCATTTGTGTGCCGGTGGGCGGTGCTCCATAGTATTGGGCAGCGCTGCCAGCAGATCCAGTGGAATTGCTGGCAACGGTATTGGGTCCATTGGCTCCGCCTCCGCCGACCCCACCGCCACCTGGCGGTGGCTGCTGTTGCATGGCTGCCAGCGTGGCGGCGTCTGTGGGTGAGCTGGTCTGGGCATGATGCACGCCATTGCCTTGGGCGTTCTGTGCTTGCGTGGGCGGGGGTGGCGGCGCCATAACTGCACCGGGGCCAGGATTCATGGCACCCATGCCCGGCATGCCATGAGGTACGGCTGCAATTATACAACAAAAGAACGCATTTAAATAGAATCAATTACAATTGCTACTTCAATTTAATTGCGTGCATCCAAACAAAATGAAATCAACAAACGAAGGCTTACAAAGAGTGTGTGGCGCTGGCTGGGACTGGGATTGTGGCTGCTGCTGTTGCGGCGCTGCCTGCTGCTGCTGCTGCTGGGCCTGAGCCTGGCTGAGCCGCGGCGGTGGCTGCTGCTGTTGCTGCTGTTGCACCATCCACGAGCTGCGCGGCCCAGCGCCGTCCGTTGGCTCAATTTTTGGTATTGCGCGCCCGGCAGCAAACATTGCACTCATTTGATTTGCATCGGTGACTAAGAAACCAAAATAAAAATAAAAAAGCAGCCAAAAAAAATGTAAACAAAAATTCAAGCAACACAAAATGATGGCAACTTGTATATATAGTATAACTTATGCAAATTAAAGAATTTCAACAAAAATGAGACTCTAACAGATGTAGAAGAAATGCTTATCAATCTGAATTTTCAAATATATCATTTCTAATTAACTAGATTTTCAACTTTAAAAGTTCGTCTTAATTTAAATTGTGTATTGTAATTGTAAGTATTCGTATTTAAAAATAAATATAATTTAAAAATATAAATAATATATATTTAATTAGATTTTAAAGCTAACATAAATGCTATATTTGCATCTAAAAAACTGATCTTAGCCAAACAAAGAGACATAAATGATCAACCCAAAAATAGTGAACCATTTTTGAAATCATTACAGATTTGTACTGAACAAAAATGAATTATAAATTAAACTTTCAAGCGATAATCGAATAATGAAGAGTAGCAAATAGTTGGCCATACCGTATTCACCTGGTCCGGGTCCCTGCGGCGAATAGCCATAGCCACCCGGGCCGACCATCTGCGTGGGATGATGCTGTATGGTGCCGATGTCGTTCCCATCGATGTCCATGCTGCCGACAAGAGAGCCGGCTGAGTATTCATCCTTGACCAGGCGACTCGGCCCCGACTGCAGACTGAGCCCCGACAGATCAATGCCTGGCGAGACGACGCGCTCATAGTGGTAGGGATTCACGCACACCGAGTCGCACTTGAGATCGAACGCAAAGGCGCAGTACTTCACATGCTTTAGCTCGTTCTTGTGCAGATCGGGCCAGCGCCATATCCGAGCATAGATCACATGCGGAAAGCCCTTTCGACCGGCGACCTGCGGACAAAAAATAAATTATCAATTTATTTAATCGGCAATAGTCAACAATGAATGACGACTGATCGGCCTATCGCAACAGGAAATGCCACAAAATAAATACGCAGAACAAAGAGAGAAACAGAGAGAATTAATCGCAGAAAGCAAACATTGAATTTAGACCCCGCTCGCTAAGCGATAAGGGGCAGGGCCGGGTCAAGATGGCACCTCACCTGCAGGCGGCCGTCGAGCGTGCGCTGAATGGTGACGCATTTGCTGGGATGGGCACCATTCGTTGTTATTGCCGTTATCAACGAGTCCAATTCGTCGCGTTTCTCCTTCAGCTTCTTTACCAGCGATTCGATCGCCCGCTTCGCGAATCCCTCGCTCTCCCCGCCCTGTCGATGACACATCAGCGAGTGCACAATGCTCAAACATGCATCCGCTGACGTTGGCGCATTCGACGGCGGGGGCGGCGGCATTTGCACCATGTCCCGCACAATAACTGAGGCAGAAGCAGAGAAAGAGACAGAAAAACGATTAGTACAAAGGAAGAATAGATTAACAAAGGGAAATTATTACTAGCGGTTGCCACCTTGCCACAGCAAAAACAGAGAAATGCAAATTAAACATATTTTTTGCATTTAATATTGTAATATGACTAATCTCCAATTACAGTAAATGTTAAATTTTGGCGTTTTGCACATAATTTAATTAAAGCCAAGAAAAAGAGAAAAAAATTGATAATTTCGAGGGAAAAAAATATCCCGATCTTTTGGTACTCTTAAGCGATATGGCAACCATTTGCAGGGATTAACTGATCAACTTACTGTCCTGTTGCGCTATGGCGCCGTACATATGGGCTGGAGGACCAGTGGCCGGTCCGGCCATGCCAAAGTCCTGGGCAATGCCCAGGCCACCGCGTGCATGGGCATCCACTTCGGCGTTGTTGGTGTCGCCGCCGTCACAAAATCCGTATCCAGCTGATGGCCACAAGGCGAAGCTGGCTGGCTGGAAAGCGTTGCAAACGAGCAGCGCCAACCGAAAGTGCAGCAAACAAAGACAACAAGCACGCGAATGTGCGCACAAAACAAACGTCAAGTCAGCGACCGTTGTTGTCCCACTCTCCCGTTCTCCCTCTCTCTGCTAGAACTTCAGTGATGTTGTTGCTGTTACTATTGTTGTTGTTGTTGCTTTAACTTTACATCAGTGCGTACTTGCAGAGAGCGCCTTTGGGGGTGCTACACACACACACACACACATCGAAGTTGTTTTGTGAACATACACACATGCACACACGCACATAGACGCGCGCGCTGCTAAACTTGAACTCCCACAAAGCTGGCTGTAATTACAGTGAGGCTTTTCGTTGCAGCTAGGAGTGCGAGTGCTCTTCTACTCCTCCTCCTCCTCCTCCTATTCTTCCTTTGCTTCACCTATTCGATCTGCTTCTTCACTCAATACGTCCGGCTGCAGCAGCAGCAGCAACAGAAAGTCTTTAACACACACACACATAAAGAGTTGAGCTGTTGTTGATTGACTGCAAGTTGGTTTCTTTGTGTTTGCACTTTAGTACTTTTTTTTTATCAATTGCAGCGACTTAATTTTCGGCACCAAAAATGCACTAAATAATTTTCCGCACATCCATAGCCAGTTTTCCACCCAATTTGCTTTTCTGAGCTTGTGCTCTTTCTAGAGATGTGAGTTATTTGCAATCGTAACTGCTACTTGTCATAAGTAGCGTATAACTGTTTTATTGGTGAATAGATTTTTGATATTTGATTATCTGTTTTATTTGAAGATAAATAATCAAATTCCATGTGTATTAGGACTGCATTTCTTTTGGTTTTATAAGAAATAATAAAAATAATAAATGCACACTTCGTGTGAACTTGTAGGAGACACTCATCTCTAAGTGGTATTTAATGCAACCCTGGAACAACACTCACCAAAACAAATCGTGAGGATTTGTTTATGTTTTATGATGGGCACTCCGGCTAAAAACAATGGCACTGGCCTGGAGGACGTCAATATACCGGGTCAGGCATTTTTGCGTGAGGCACTCACTTCCTGCACAGATCCACTGAAAGCCATCGAGAGTTTCCAGCTGGAGAATGGGGTGCTGCTGCCATCGCTGCGTCCAATGTTGCCGCTGCTAGATTTGCATGGCGTGCGTCGCTTGGACTTTCATACGTCGCTGATGGAGGAACTGCGCGACAAGCTGATTGCCCACATCAACGAGCTTGGCCAGAAGGATGTGCGGGAACGCGAAAAGAAACTGAAGGAGCTGCTCGTCAAGAGTTTTCCCGTGGTCCGTGTGAAATACTTGCGTCCCGTTGTGATGGCCATCCTCCGGAACACCCAGCACATCGATGACAAGTATCTGCGGGTGCTGGTCCGCGATCGCGAACTGTACGCGGACACCGATACTGAGGTGAAGCGTCAGATTTGGCGCGACAATCAATCACTGTTTGGGGACGAGGTGTCTCCGCTGCTGTCGCAATATATTCGAGAGAAAGAGCACATCCTGTTCGATCACAGCAATCTGAGTAATCTGTTCTTTCAGCCGACGCCGAAGATGCGCCGACAGGGCGAGGTTGTCCAGAAGCTTGCCAACATGATCGGGAACAGCGTCAAGCTGTATGACATGGTGCTGCAGTTCCTACGCACGCTGTTCCTGCGCACACGCAACGTCCACTATTGTACGTTGCGTGCGGAGCTGCTGATGGCGCTGCACGATCTCGAGGTACAGGAGATCATCTCAATTGATCCGTGCCACAAGTTCACCTGGTGCCTGGACGCCTGCATCCGCGAGAAGAATGTGGACATTAAGCGTTCGCGGGAACTGCAGGGATTCCTCGACAATGTCAAGCGGGGCCAGGAACAGGTGCTGGGTGATCTATCGATGACCCTCTGCGATCCGTATGCTATCAATTTCCTGGCCACGTCGGCCATCAAAATACTCCAGCATCTCATCAACAATGATGGCATGCCGCGGGACAATCAGATTCTAATCCTGCTGCTGCGCATGCTGGCGCTGGGTCTGAGCGCCTGGGTGATGATCGACTCGCAGGACTTCAAGGAGCCCAAACTGGACGGCCAGGTAGTGACCAAGTTTCTGCCCGCCCTCATGTCTCTCATGGTGGACGATCAGTGTCGCAGTCTGCACGCCAAACTGCCGCCAGACGAGCGAGAGTCCGCTCTGACAATCATCGAGCACTCGGGTCCGGCACCCAATGCGGTTGAGTCATACATCCAGGAGAGTTCCGTTGCCAGTATCATCTCCATGTACTACACACTGCACACGGCCCGCAGCCGGGATCGTGTGGGTGTGCTGCGTATCCTGGCCATTTTGTCCGGCTGCAAGGATGATCGTGCATACGAGGATCCGTTCCTGCACACGCTGATTGCGCTGCTCATACCGATGAGCGAGGAGTTCGCCACCGAGGACTTTTGCACCACGCTCTTCGATGAGTTCATCTTTGCGGGTCTGACTCGGGAGAATGTCACCTCGCGTCACATGCTCAAGCTACTGTGGTATGTCTACAATAAGCTGCCCGCCGGTCGCCTGGCGACCCTGATGAAGGCCGTGCAGCCGACGACGGCGCACAATGAGCACATCCACAAGCTGTACGAGACGCTCCAAGAGCGCATCGAATCCGTTGCGGCGCCAGAGACGCCCATCGTTGATCTGCCGCCGGTGGACTTTGATTCGCCACTGAAAAGCGTGCCCACTCCTGGACCCCATTACAGCTCCTAATAATCACATATATATACATATATATATATATATATATATATATATATGCGTAATCTAAGTAAACCTAGTCGTCTCGAGGATCGATAAACTAGCTCTCAAAAATAATTACATTTAAAAAATATACACAAAAAATTATATTCAATGAATGTAAAAACAGAAACCTTTAATATTTATGCGAAATTAAATTTTAGTGGAATTACGGAATACACTTCCCAGCCAAGAGTATATATATATATATATAGCTCCAATAATTAAGTTTCTCAGAAAACTATACCCTGTAGCTATTTAAAATGTTTGAAGACATATTTTGAGTCAAGTTCCAATCAAAATCAGAATTCTAACCCTGTAGTAAATAATTATTTCATTTCATTTATTTCACGCTTTATAATTATAAAAGAGTATTGAACATTTAACAGAGTATTCAATAATTAACAGAAAATGAAATGTTTAACAGAATTCTGTGACAATAAGTTTGCAAATGAAAATGAATCCGATCTACTTGAAATCATTTATAGTATGTTAATTAACATAAGTGCCTTTCAATAAATTTCAAACAAGATCAGTACTGTGCATAATACTGAATACTGATTAAATTTATATACATTAAACAAATATATTTATAAATGATATGAGCACTAGCAAACAGAAATTATTTTAAAATTGAAATGATGTTTCTATGAGCAGCAATTTCCTGTTCACCCAACAGTTCAATTGAACTAAATCATCGAGTTGCCAGCCGGCCTGGCAGCCCTGCTTCTGCTCATTTCATTTTGATATTTACATATATTTGGTCGTGTCGCAGTTCAGAAAAAAGAAGCCAAATACTGATAAAAACGCAGAGGCATCCGGGTAAGTGTATTTAAAAAGAGTTAAATTAACCCAATACATTAAATACGAACTGTTACTCAATACGAAAAACGATTTTGTTCACATTAAATTAACTGCGAAACTTTGAACTGCGCCACGCGTTTCTTCCAATGAGTATATATGTGAATGTGTGTGTGTGTGAGTGTGATTGTGACGAAATAGTAAAATGAAGGTTATTGCTTCGATTACTTTGCGTACATATGTTATCTTAACTGAATATATGATTAAGATTTTCATTACGAAAGTGTGAATTGTGTTTATTTGTTATATACATTTTAATGTAGAATATTGAATGTGTTCAAATTCAGCTTGTTGCTGAAAGTTTCTGGAAGCACACACACAAGCCCACACTTATACGTCAGCTGTGTGTGTGCTTGAAATTACACTTTCCATTCACACCGCCCCCGCAAGTTCATTCACTAAATCCCTTGGCAACAGCTCGTCTGAAATTAAATATAATGAATAGAGATGTGTTTGATAAAAAAAAACGAAACAAAATTAATGTACAAGTATCAAAGAATATAATGAGAATGTTGCAAATTGAATCGTCAAATGATATCTGATATTTGAAATGTTTCTCCATTTGTAATTCATTTCAAAAGATCCGCTCATTACACTGCCACCTAATGACATTTTTAACAAGTGGCAATATGGAAAAAGTGCAGTATACGCGTTTTGGCATATTTGTAGTATTTTTAATACTGTAAAGTATAATGCGACAATGTGTCTACACATTTGGTTTGCAACATTTTCTTTCGGAACATACACAATACGCTTCATGAGTCAACATTCGAATGAGTGAGTCAACATTCTCCCATTTTGTTTCAAAGACTGTTTTGCTGCTCTTCTCAACGCCAGTTTAAATTTGGAAGCAACAAAGCAAAGTACCGTTTGGACTGTGTTGAGAGAGTGTGCGCGTGTGTTTGTATGTGTGTGTGTGTTTTGCATACAATTTTTTATAATTTGAGTGTAAACTAATTAAATAGCATCCCACATGCAAGAACAAATGTGTACATAATAAACCAGTCGAATATCAAAGTCAACAATAACATCTAAAATGTGCAGCTGATGGGAAGAACCTGCCACTTTTAAACTGGTGCGTGGGAAAAATCGATCCACAAATTGTTTTTGCAAAGAATTCGAAAATGTTGGCTTAAAAAAGAGATTTTGACAACAACAACAACAAAAAGTTAACTGTGATACAATTTGCAGTACAAATTAGTTAAAAACTTAGCATAGCCAATCGACAACAACAATTGTTTCACTTATTTTTAAGTGCAATATTAAGATTTTCGTCAAGATTCTCAAGTAACTAAACAAAAAATCAACTCAACATTCCTGCGCAACATAAAAACAACAAAATGGCTGTAAAAATGTAAGCTTATTGATTTAATCAACAAATTATATTGCGTTAAAAATGCCAACAAATTTAGTCCACAAGTCAAGTTGTTTGTTTCTATCCTAATTGTGTGTGTACACACTGGCATTTGCCTTAGTGTGTGTGTGTATATAATCTATATGCATTTGTTTGAATGCATCAATAGCAGCAAAAACAAGTAGAAACAATTTACGTGTTGGTACGTTTCATGTCCCAGTTCGTTTCCCAGCTGTTTGAGCATAAGTGTTTGTAAATGTGTGCGTGTGCGCATAATAGCGTCTAACTGTATGAGTGTGTGTGTGTAAGTGGAGCTGCTATTCATAGGCTGATGGGGAGAGAAACTATTTAAGCTGCTGGTATCCCATTAGTACAGTTACCCAAACAAATACGCACATCACTTGTTGGGCTAGCAAATTTGTAAATTTGACTCTGCTACATGTGAACCAGCGCTTGTGTATTTATTTAACCTAATATTGTGTTTTTTCTTCTGTTTCGAGTTTGCCTTCAATTGTTTTTTCATCGCCTTTTTAGTTATATACTCATTGAGCGAGAGCTCCAACAATTATAACAGTGTTCCGTTTCCAAAGCGTTTCGCTCTCTATCTCATACACATACATACACAGTCACACACAAGCAATGGGCAAACAAAGACTTTTGCATGTGTGCGTTATATGTTCATGTTCCCATTTGTATTTTCGCTTTGTATTCTTGCACCAATACGAACATAAATATTCACAATGTGTGTTTGCGTGTGTGTGCAAGCTTGAAATTGCGTCAGCCAATTGAAAAATTTATTTTAAAACCAACTAACATAGTTACAAAGTTTTATCCAGTCTTTAACTAGTTTCACAATATTTTGATAAGGTATTGCAAATAACTTGGCTCTCAGCTTGTTGCCTCAGGTTAATTTCAGTCGCTCTCTGTCTCACTCACTCTCTCCCTCTCTCTCTCTCTCTGATTTGGTTTCACCTTCGGCGCAGTTTGCTTTCTGGGTCATATTTGTTGATTTTAATTTGTTGGTGTCGTCCAGCATATAAAGCAACAACGCAAGCAACATACACATTAATTTGCTTATATTTTTATGTTTTGATTTAATTCATTTGTTTTTCAATAAAGTCCATACGAAGAGCTCCAACAAATACACATTTGCATGTGTCTCTCTCTCTCTCTCTATATATATCTATGTGTGTGTGTGTGGGTGATATTGCTTTGCTTACTGTTTTTCTTTCGTTTCTATTTTACCCATCATCTCATTTACAACGCCCCTCTTTACATACTTTTTCGTCTTCTTTATTGTGTATATTTTTTGTTGTTGCTTCTTTCGCACACAATGATTTGTAGCTTTGTCATGAGTATGCTGTTAGAAAGAAAGAGATAGAGAGAGGAGAGAGCAGCCATTTTGATCTTGACTGTGTGCTCATCATCAGTCTGTCTGCCTATCCGTCTGCCTGTCCGTCTGTCTCTCAATCCGTTTCACATTTGACGTCTCGCCAATTGAAATTTCACTTGTATTGGAGATGCACAGCAGTGCTGATATTATATTCGGTTACTAGCCGAAAACTAAAAAAAAATATTTATATATATATATAAATATCCCATTACTGTCTTGCAAATTCTCGACAACTGTCTCAAGTGAAATCTGACGCGCCGTTAAAAAAAAACTCACTGTAGACAGCTGTTTGCCAGTTGAGCTGGGAACACCGCTCACCGCAAAATGTGACGCATACCCTAAAAGCACTGAGCGTTGCTTTACATATCCACAAAGTAAATGAGCCCAATAAGCATTTTTCAAATGCGCACAGTGAAAGTTAATCTATTGTAATGCCCATTGCCCCATCCCTTAAAAAAAAATGTAAGGTGCTTTTTCTGCAAGCCCACTACGAACTACGCTGGTAATTCAAGTTGCCATTGGCAACAACAGCTCGTGCCAAGCTAAATCGACTTTTGTCCACCCCTTTTCCATAGATACTTTGTGTTTTTTTTTTCTATTGAAGGTGTATTTGTAATTGAATTTAGAAGGAGAGTTGCTGCTGCTGACACATTCCAGTACCAGGTTTCAAGCAGCAGCTGCTCTACTCTGTTTTGCACTCGCAGCTGCCATTCCGTTTTTGGTGGAATGTGAAAAGTGAGGAGAGAGAGAGAGCCCGAGAGCAGCAGAGATAAGAATTTTTCCAGTGGCAAGATCAAACATGTTGTTTAACTCAACTTATGTCATAGACTGCTCTTTTCGCCTAACTATCAATCGATAAAAGAATTTAACTGAATATGTCATTAGATAACCAGCTATAAAATGCCGCAATACCTACAACGGTATATATTTGTCGTGTACGGTGGGTGTTTTTTTTTTCTTGCGGCCGTATATATAAAAATCAACCATTTTGATTTTGGAGATTACTAAAAGCATTTACATAGCTTGCAATTCTGTTAGTTTCTTATCGGTTCTTTTGTTTCGTTTAATCTTGGGTACAAAGTGTGTTGTCCACTTGTTGATCTATACTTGTATTGCTGACCAAAAATCCATTTAAGACAATACCTTAAAGTTTAAAGCACCAATAAATTCCTCAATGCGTTTTTTAAATATCGCATAGTTCGATAATGAAAACTAATTTTAGGCAGTTTGTCGTTGTATTTTGCCTTTGTACCACAACTCTGTCTGTCTGTCTGTGTAAGTCAAGCGATAATGGAAATGCAAATCTATTTCAATTCCAATGCGTCTGTCTGTGTGCTTTTTGAAGGGACTCTCCTTCCATAGGCAGATAGTTGATAAAGTCACCAGACGGGAACAGATAGTGAAATAGACACGGAGTAATTGGCTGCTGAACTAATGAAATCCAAAGATCGACTATTTTTTCAAGCGAATTTAGACTGATGCGATGGAAAGAAAGATAATGGAATATAATGAATAATAACTCTTGAACACAATGCACGCTTTTAGCTTGATTAGTTTATTTCCGTTATGTGTATATGAGCATAAATAAATGTCTATCTACGTATTTGTTTACATAATAAACACTCGTGTTGCGTTAGATATTTACAAATATATTCAAACTTATACCTTTCAATGCAATATGCAACAATAAATTAATGTTTCTTTGGAAATCAAATAAATTATCTTGTAGCGCATGCCACTGCCACAAGATATTAGCAGCTGCTGCGCCTGCTCTGTCGGTAAAACTGTTTTGTTCTGTTCTGTTTCCGCCTTTGTTGCTGCGTTTCACACTTTATTTCCATAGTGATGTGTGTGCATGTATGTGTGTGTTTATCTGAAAATGGGGTTGAAAACAATTTATAGACTCGACTGTGTGGCTTCCTGCCGCCTGACCAGTGAGCGGGGGTTGCTTGAAGCGTTCGCCCTTAAAAATGGCTCGTTGCACAATTTTGTTTGAATTTGATCAAAGAGAAAGCTGATGTTATTTTAAACTCAAGGGTTGGGCATGGGCTTAACACAAGTCTACTGCTGCTTCATGCGTCACGTCTCCTCTGCGTGCAGCAGAAATTGCACAGTTGCTGATGTAATTGTGTGTTTACTTGCAGCCAGCCAGTTGTCGAAACTGGCAAGCGACCGTTTCACTCTCGAAAGCTCCTTTGTTGAACGGTAGCTTCATCAACAAGTGTCTTGTCATTTGTTGACCTTCATTGTGTTCAGCTTTAAATACGCTGCCAGCCCCATCATCAATTAAGCGCTGATAAATGAATAAACCGTTGTTGGACACGGTACAAAATCAAAAGCATTAAAAAGAGAAGAAAAAACTGAAGAGTAACAAGCGGTATCCCACTCTTATGCAGGTGAAATTTTTAATTTTCAGACTCTAGCCATCTCATTCGCACATGCTTGTGTTTTTGCTTGTGCGTCTGTTAATTAAATAGCGACACAAATAAATATGAGGAAAAAGTATTTTGCAAGCTTTAAAGCTTGCCATTGTTTTGAATTTGGTTTCGTTGCCGTGCACTTAGCCAAAGCAACAAGCAAGAATAAACACAAACACAGAGATGTAATTCACTTTCGATTTCTTAAATTGGTATATATATTTATATATACATACGTGCACATAATTCAACCAGCTGTGTAAGCTTCACTGCGTTTTGTTTAATTTTCTCTTTTTTTATTGCAGTTGTTGCATTACATGCAAATCTTATTTTCATACTGGAAACGCAACGCAAACATTGCCAAGTATTTAATGCATATTGATATATTTCACACCTGAGCAAACGGCAACGCCTCCTCCCAAGTTTGCCAGTTACGAGCATAGGCACAAAGTGAAATTTTTTTTGCTTGATTTTTACAAGCTCTTGCAAAATGTTGTTTTTGAGCAGTAGCGAAAACGGGGGGCAACAACAATATTAAAAGCAACCAACAACTACAACTAGCCTAGCTATAGCTGGCTGATGTATAAATAAAAACAGCTACAAACGCACACACACAACATTCATACATTCCATATCACTATGTGTAAGTGTAAGTGAGTCTGTGTGTCTGTGTGTGCGTGTGTCTGTGTGTGCGTACGTCTGTGTGTGCGTGTGTGTGTACGTGCTTTGCGTCAGCAGTGCGCGTAATATTTCTGTTGCCCAGAAGCCAATAAGAAAATCAACATACAACAAACACACATATATTTGACCACCTTTTGGTTGCAAAAGCAGGAATCAAAATCAGAATTCGTTTTTGAAACTGTCGAATCGAATTGAAATACTTGCCAATATAGAATGTATGTATATGTCTGCATTCCACTTTACAAAAAACAAATATATATATATATATATATATGAGAGAGCCTTGAATGAGATCAACAGAACGATTGCCTCGTTTGTTATACGACGGACAGAAGACCACACAACATATGTTGGGAATTACACCACAAAGACGTCTTAATGATGAATACAAGAGGGAAAATACAAACCAACAATTTGTAGCTGCTTGTAAGCTTTACTTTTCGTTTTGTTGTTACGCTCTGTAAAGCTTTATCTGCGGTATGTGCGGAACAACGTAAACGTGAACTGAACTTTAACCTGCCGTTAGTTTTTGTGCTTTTGTAAGCTACGACAATTAGCAGCGCAGGGCTGCTGTTGCTGCTCATGTTCAAAAATATCGAAAACTAGTTTGGTGGGTGGACGACCTTGAAGTGAAACACTTGGAATCATCGTTCAAGCCTCTGACGGTGATTTCTTTGTGTTGCTTCACGGGCGGAAGTCAGGAGCATGATTAGACAGTTTATAAAAAAAAAAGTTGATGTTTTCTAATTTTGCATATGTGCGTCAGATGTGTATTTGTATTTATTGTATGTTTCATGTATGTAGTGGATTCACCAGCATCGGTATCGGATGTTATTCTGATTCACATTTAATATTTATGTTATAAAACATGATTAGTGTTTGTGCGGTTCGTTTTCAACCTCAACAGTTCTCAATTTACATTCGAAACAAGTTAAAACTCTGGTCGAACTTGAAGTATTGCTCATATGGGTAATATTTTTAACTCTAGGTATTCATAGTATTCATATTTAGCCTTGTGAATTGGGTTTTTGAGCTGTTTACTGACAACTGTGTTTTTAAAAATACTTGTTTACCAATTGCAACGCCGCTTTGGTTGCATGCTGTTTACATTGTAGCCTATAAATAGCGAGCAATTAACATTTTCTTACACCTAGCTGCTACTTACAACAATATATTATCATCTGTCAATTTTTCCCGTTTCAAGTAGCTGCTGCTCTTTTCGATTTTCCAACTGAACTGTATTCTTTAGCGCTCTTCCCGTTATGTTAGTTTTATGTCATTTATTAGATAGCTTCTGTTTTGATTATTTTATGTTTTGTTTTGTTTTCCTGTTCCTCGCTGACATCATCCAGCCAACATCATTGGAGAAAGCGCTAGCCTGAATCGTAGCCCAGCCCTGGTTGTTGCCTCTGTTATCTCAATCCCAGCGTAGCCGATTCTGTCTGTATGTGTGTGTGTGTGTGTGTGTGTGTGTGTGTGTATGTGTTTTGTTTGTGATTGTAAGGTGAACGCTGAATTGGAACAAGATGGCCGCTACTTTGTTTAGTCAAGTGCGCGTATAATGAACTTTTAGATTTTTTTTTTATTTTTTCTGTTATTTTGGTCTGTCTCGATCAAAAATCGATCAGTGTTTGGGAACTTAGTGAAGTTCAATATTGTCTGCAATTCTAAGACAGTTTGTATAAGCTTTGTGAAACTAACATACACATACACATCGCCTGGCTATTTAAGTGGTTTGCCTTGAGACAACGGTCGCCTGCCCACCCCCCACCACCAGCCCACCCCACAAGTACCGCTCACGGGCAGCCTTCATGTCATGATTGTGATTTGAATAAAGATGTAAGCAATTTATTTGTGTGCTTTTGAGGTCGTGAAATATATAAAAATGTTTACCAATGTCAACGCATTTCTCACACTGTGCGCAGGCGCCACACATACCACTCGAATATACTCAAATTAAAGTTCGTCAACGTATTGATACAGTTCAAATTATATACATTTATATATATTTTTTTTTAACATTTACAATCAAAATGAGATCAACGCACTCGATCGACAAAAAATAACAACAGAATTATAATTGAAATTAACAGACAACTTCAGCATTAACGAACTTCATTTGACATTTAACACCACCTTTCTACATACATATATAATTTACACTGTAACAAAGTAACTTTTATTTTTTGTGTACACATTTTATGTTTTATTTTATTAACAATATTTTAAATTAATTGCGCAATTTTTGCAGCGCGTAAGTTTTTATGAATTTTTAGCACAAAGAACGGTTTTCCATTCATTGCGGGGAAATCCAAACTACAAGAAAACCAATACAACCAAATACACTGTACACAATTTCAGCGTCTAGCGTTTATTATCGTAACAAGCATTGAGCAAACACATAATAAACCACATTGACGTTAAAAATTGAATTGTTTATAAATTTTTTCCACTCGAAAGAAAAAAAAATAGAAAAGACAATTTGAACATCAGCGTACGTTTTGACTGACTGATAAGACAATAAATATATATATATAAAAATATAAAATTGTCATCGTTATTGTCGTTAGTACACTGCGAATAATTGTCGTTATACACACATATATTACTAATATATTGTGTATATATTCATTGTTGAGGGCGTTTTGTTTGTTAACTGTTTGCAAATCGTTGAAAGAATTGCATTAAGGTTTTTGCGGCTACTTAACAGAGCTATTATATTGTTTTTTTCGATTTGATTTAAACAATTTGCATTTCAGCTCTGAGCTTCTCGAACCAGTGTGTGCAGCACAAGTAGCAAACAGTTTGTTTTATTTTCGGTTGCATTTGCGCCACCAGTGGATTTTATACATATATATAATATATATATTAGAAATACTATTTGATAGTGATAATCCCTGAAGCGCTGCATTTTCGGTCTTAATTTCGAGCTACAGATTGAGAGAGTACTTTTTACAAAGTGCACTTGCTGATATCTTTGCAAAATACTAGTAAAAAATTGGCTTGAAATTTCGTTTTGGGCTTTGCTGAAAATAAAATCACATATCAAACAACTTGAATAAGGGACAAAAATTGACATTTTTGTTTGGCCTAAAAACGCAACGAGATTTTTCCTTTTTGCGTGTTTTATAACATTCACATATAAGAGAAACCAAAAACAAAAACCTTGCTAAATATACAGGTACTAGGCCAGCCCTCACAATGTCTGTCCCTGTATGCTACTCTGCTGCCGCCGAATACGTCGTCGTTGTTGATAGTGGTTTGGATAATACTCTAACCCAAGAAGAGCAATACCACAAACAACAACAGCAACAACATCAGCAGGAGCATCAGCAACGCCAGCAGCAACAACTCGAACTCGAACAGCAGCAGCTTCAGCAATTTGAGCAGTATCAGCAGCAGCAACACCAACAGCAGCAGCAGCAATACTACGCACAGCAGAAGCAGGAAGAAGAGGCTCTACTGTATTGCCAATTGCAGCAGCAGCTGGTCGAGGCGGAGGCGGAGCAGCAGGCGGAGGCGGTGCGGCAGCAGCAGCAGTTGATGCAGCAGCAGCGGTCATCGATGTCGATGTCGTCGGTGATGTCCGGATTTGAATTGCCCAGGAACAACAACAACAGCAGCATCAGTATCAGCAACAACAACGTCGCCAAGAACAACAATAACATGGATGCAATTAGCATCAATGATATCCTGGTCGATGATGAGCAACCATCAACATCGGCACAGGCAGCGGTGGCGGCTGCAAATTTGTTGCGCGGCAAATTGGGCAATGGCAACGGTGGCATCGACGACGATCACAATGCAGAGATGGCAACTGATTGGATGAGGATTGCGGACGAGGGCCGGTATGGCACACCGGGTGCTGCTGGCTTGGAATATCAAAAGTACGAACAACAACAACAGCAAGAACAACAGACACCACTGGAAACTGAAGCTGGAGCAGCAGCAGCAGCATCTGAGCCAGCAACAGCACTGAAGCAACTAGAGGATCAATTGCATGCAATGAGCTCGGATGAATTGTATGAGACCCTAAAGGAGTACGATGCACTACAGGATAAATATCATACCGTACTGCTGCTACCCAAGGAGTCGAGGGTAATTAGTAGTTGACAAACATCATCATCTTGAGATGATTTGCTATAATTTACTCCACACTTTCTTCTCTGTTGCAGCGTGAGGTGACCGCTGGCGGACGTGATGGCTCAGCGTATGTGCTGCGCTGCCTGAAGATGTGGTACGAGCTGCCATCCGATGTGCTCTTCTCGGCTATGAGCCTGGTGGATCGCTTCTTGGATCGCATGGCCGTCAAGCCTAAGCATATGGCCTGCATGAGCGTTGCCTCCTTCCATTTGGCCATCAAGCAGCTCGATCTGAAGCCCATACCTGCCGACGATCTGGTTACAATATCTCAGGTTGGTTTTATTATACACATATATACCTCATTGAGTAGTAAAATGGTTCTTATATAAATTTATTTATTGTTAATATCCGCGTTGGCAGTGTGGTTGTACCGCTGGCGATTTGGAACGCATGGCCGGCGTTATTGCCAACAAACTGGGCGTTCAGATGGGACATGCGCCCATCACATCAGTGAGCTACCTGCGCATCTATTACGCTCTCTTCCGCAACCTGGCGAAGGATATTGGCGGCGATTTCTTCAAGTTCTTTCAGCATCTGATCAAACTCGAGGAACTGGAGAACCGTTTGGAGATCTTGTTATGCGATGTGAAGACAACGGTGATTACGCCAGCGACATTGGCCCTTGTTCTCATCTGTCTCCATCTCGATTTCCACATCAAGGAGTCGTACACACGAGGCAGTCCCGAGCTGAAGCATGTCTTTGAGTACATACTCTTCCTGCAGCAATACATGAGGGTAAGTTTCTATCATCAGAATGTGAATCATCATCAAGATGATCCTTAATCATCATATGCATTTTATGTAGATTCCCGATCGCGTTTTCACCTGCGGTTTTAGCATTGTGTCAGGCATTCTGTCCCATTACAATGGCCAGAATAAGGCGCCCTACAAGCAGCGGCTTGTCTGGAAGTTATCCAGTCGCACGCTGCGCGTCCTGCGCCCGATCAATCGCTTCTCATCCGATCTGCCTACCATCGAGGAGGGCATTTCGAATGGCCTAGACGATGGCCTGCGCTCCAGGTAAGTCAACGATTATATTAATACTAATGGGATTACTGCTTATTCTATTTAGTAGCATATTGTCTGAGCTTAGAAGGGAGTGGGGAAATGCCGAGGAACCTTTTCTTTTTCTAGTCTGTCTTTTTTGTATAGAAGAGGACGGTATCCGTTATTTATTTTTAGCACTATTATGTCGACTCTTTGGACTAATTTGTATGTAGGCGAGTTTGTGTGTCGAGTTTGGCGTAAACAAGTTTCTAGAATTGATGCGATTTCATTATCACAACAGCTAGCGATCAACAACAACAGCTCGACTCGCATAAAAATCATGAGACCTAGTGGCTGGTTTTGTTGTTGTTTGTTTTTTAACGTGAAGCATTTGCCAAAAGTGGTGTGACAACAACAACAAAAACCACACACACACACTCACGCACATACCTTTTGGCATCCAGTCGACAAATACCCATTTTATGAGTACTAATAAATATGTATGTGTGTGCGTGTTTGTCTATATATTAATTAATACATATTTATATAACTTGTTTTTTCGTCGTATTTTGTCGACGACAATCTTATCAGAGAGAGATAGAGAGCAACAGCCGCCTGCCAAGCAAGATAGCGAGGGGAGGAGGGGGCCAGGCCCGTGCATAATCTGTTCGAGGGTCGCTGCTGAAGTTGTATTTAGTGAAATTATGAAATGATGTCTCTATTTGAGTGCGTTAACCAGCTGTGTAATGTGTGGGTTGTTCTCTTTTTATTTTTTGGCGGCTTTCCATAATTTTTCGTTCATAGTTTCGATATCACTGTAAGACCTTGAAATGATGAACTTTAAGAAAAAACTGGTCTATATTGAGCACCTTACACTAAGCTTAATTGTTATGAAGATATCCAAATGTTTATAGTTTCATTTATTGCGATTATGTGAACTTGACATTGGGCTTGTTGTCTTGTCGCAAATCTTGCAAGCAAAGTTCACGACAACGTATACAAAAAAAAACATACTTATTTCCGTTTATTTTTGGCAAGAGAATTAAGATATTTCAACAACAATTTGTCTGCTTCTTGACTGCTTTGTTAATTTAATGATGGCCTTGTGTGTGTTTTTGTTATCTGTTGGGTTGTTTTTTATATAGCAAATGAATCATAAACATTTTAAGTTCAATGACTTGAGTGCGATTGCATTTGTGCAGAGGTGTGTTATTATCAGCTGATCAAATTGTGATATGTATATATATATGCGCATTTATATAGATGATAGCCTTCAACTTATATTTGTGAAATGAACTTGACATTGTGGTTGCAAAGAGCATAGTGCTCTTGAAAAATAAATTTAAATAAGAGACAAAGAAAAAAACCACTGACTAATAATGAGTTGTCTGTTTTCTTGCTTTACTTGTAGAACCGAGAGTATTAGCTCCGAGGAGGAAGAGGACTGGCCAACTTCACCCATTATTCCAATTTTCGAACAATGTTAATAGTAGCAGCACCCAGCAGCAAAGCAAGCAAGCAGCAAAGTAACAGCTACAACCAAGCAAAGCAGCAAAGCCCCCGGAACGGACAACAATGAATGTGGGGCAAGAATGAAGCAGCAGCAAGCAGGAATCAACTATTCGCACACATCGCGACACAAATTGTGGCCAATAGTCGCAAGTAAAATTGGACACCAACAAACAACATCAGAGACATATCCCAGCAACGATTGGCGGCGGCTACAAATCAGCAGAAACCACAACAGCAACAAAAAATTGTCTGCAATTTGTGAGCGTTTGTGTATGTGTGTGGAATGGGGGTGTGCGTGTGTATATATTGCTAGAATGCATCATAATTCGTTTAGCATATGCATATATAAATATATATATTATTTACTCTGGTTTTCTACTATTTAAGAAACTATGAGAGAAATGCAAATTCAGCCAGCGGCGACGATTCTCGTTGCGGTTCGACGGCAGGCGAGTTCATTTTTCGATTAATTTGCGGGAAGGACAAAAAGGAAACGTTAAAAAAAATACACAAATGCAAACAAGAAAAAATATTTAAAAAAAAAAAAAAAAAAATTATATATATGAAGGAATGCTGCGGACCATCATACAAAAGATTGATGTCGTTCCGGGCCATTCTTTAGAGATCGGTGAGAGAAATCGATTTGAGAATTGAGAAAGGACCCAACCACAACATAGGCGCACGGAATAGAACAGCAATTTTTTGTCGGTAGCGCTTGAAAAAAAATTTAAACAAATCAAAATGCAAAAAAAAAAACCAAGTATCTCTATCCCCCCAATTGAAATTAGTTTAAATAATTTTTTGTTCTCCATGTTTGTTTTGTAAACACTTTATATAAATTAAAATATGATAGACCCACAATCATTAGAAGAAAAAAAAAAAAAAAAAAAAAATCGACAAAAAATCTAAAAAAGTACAAAAAATCATTAAATATAGACAGACTATTAAACAATAAGTTAAATGTTCAACATAAAAGAAAACCCATCAAATTTATCAATCATTTTGGCCGCGCTCAGAATTGAAGAACCTATAACTAAGAATTCGTAACAATAACAGTAATAATAACCAAAATAATAATAAATAAAAAACAACAACAAACCAATATGTAGTTGTGTCGAACATTTTTGCTCTATATAATATATATAACAAAAAAGAAAACGTAAGAGCGGCATTTTCGTAATTGGCTAAATATAAAGCATTCATTATTATTTCAATCTAAGTAAATTTGTTATTATGTGTTTAACAACAAACAACAACAAAACAAGATCTTTTGAGGTAACACCCCGCCACCCCGCCTGTCGCCATGGCAATGGGCGGTGAAATGTATTTAGAACAATGCAAATACAAACAGTGATCAATTTTATATAGATATATTTGTATGTTTGCATATTATTATTTTTAAAGTATGCATATGTAAACATTTCACTTTCTTTTTTGTTATATAATTTAATAATTATTATTTATTACAAAACAACAAAACAAAACATTTTGTAAAAACACTAAAAAAAAAAAACCAACAAATATAAAAAGAAAAACCAATCATATGTTGTACTAAATATACGATAGATATTATGATAACACCCATAGCTTATAGTGAATACTAAAAAGCGAAACCAGCAACAACAAATAAGAAAAGAAAAACCACAGCAACAATTAGTAATTATCTTACAAATATGTTTTTAAATTGAAGCGCTGCGCTCTTGATTACAAATTATGATGCATTATAATGAATATATATACACGGCAAAGAGAAACATGAAGAACAAGACAAAGGGGGCTCCCTTAAGGAGAGCAAGCAACAAACAAACAACTTGTGCAACAACTATCCGCAGAATGATAAACAATTTCAACAACATTTGTTAAATTCGATTGAAGGAAATGCAAATGTCGAAACTCTTTCGATACAAATTTTCTGTACATTTAAATAAATGCGCGTGTCACTGTGCACAGTGGCACTCAATTTCTGATGAATATTTGCAAACAAATCCAAATGTTTTATTTACCTTTGTCAGTGTGTATGTGTGCGTTTGCAGCGTATCCGTTTCCATATCAACCAACCAACCAATCAGCCAGACTAGCAGCAGAGCAAGCCCCCCGCCCACCTCAGTGGGAAACTCACAGCCCACAGATGGCCGCCACTCGCTCTCTGTCACTCTGAGCAGTACAAATGTGAGTACATTTCCAACAAATCTCTTAGTAGCCAACTGTCCGTTGAGAAGCTGACTTCTTAGCGCACTCTGCACAGCACTTGCAAATGTAAATAAAACAATTTCCAACTATTCGCATACATTACCGACGCTACTTTAATGAATGCGCAGTAATTTTTTTTAAATTATTTTTTTGTTGCAAAATTTCATGTAAGCATTTCAACAACCATGGCAATACTCACGTTTTTTTTTTGTTTTTGGATAAGCTAACAAATTTTGTACACAATAATGGCGAAAACTATTTTTAATACTTAAGCAAGATGGGGAAAAATCGTGTGTTCATTGCCAGGCTGCAACAACATTTTTAAACTTAGTCTAACTTTTAACTAATGGCAAGTGACAAATAAGCAAGACAAGTAACAAAAGAAGTATAGACCTAAGACACTTTCTACAATGCAAATTACAAATAAGCCGTCAACTCTGCTGCTGCAGTCGGATATTTTGAAATTAATTGTATGTAATTTAAAACTAGCAAATTTTACATGTATTTAGCGCGGAGTTAGTAAAATATTTGCGAGAAAAAACGAACCATTTTAAAGAACATCCTTCATACAAAGAAGTTAATATCGTATTACAAGTACAAATAAGAACAACAAATGTACTACATTCGTATCATAATTTTAGTTTTTAGTTATATTTCTGCAAGGGGAAATTAATTTTGCATCTGCAAAGGAAAAAAATAACAAAAATCATTTTTACATTTCATCGACGATGAGCGAGAACTTTTATAGTTTTAATTTAAAATTGAAACTTAAAAAAAAAACATTTTGTAAATTACCTATCATTAATTTATAAATTAATTTCAACTACGTGTTGAATTTAAGTTTTAAACGATTCATGGCAAGCAGATGATAAATTAAGTAAGATAACTGGAGATTGTGTAAAAACAAGAGAGAGAGATAAGAACATCAAAAAATCGTGATTTAATTCATTGTGTGCACATTACAACAAATAAATGGAAAAAAGTATTATTAAATAGTAAAAAACGCAGTTTTAAATCTTAATTTGCTCCTAGCACTTTAAATAAAACGATGTTACTGTTGTTTGATATGCTATCGATAACCACATCCTCAGTGTGCTAAACGGCAGTGTTGAGAAACACAAATTCCCAGAGTTGTTACGAAAATGTATCGATACAACGCATGCAATGTATTGCCTGGTGCTGGCAATGCCGTCACACATAACCTTCCTTTTCTAATTATTTTTTGTGCTGTGTACACGTGTTCTCCACAATGGCACCCGTCGAAAAAGCTAAAAAGGTCGCCAAATCGGCCAAAAAGGGCAAGAAGCACCCCGTCAACTCTTACCTCAAGGGCGGTATCTTGCGCTACTCCAAGGCCCAGGTAAAAACCCAGTAAAAATCATTCAAATTGATGCTGCCAAAGTGGGCAATGCTCCTGTGACGCCGCCTTCGTTTTTGTTTCTGCCTTGCCTATTTTTTTTTTGGTAGCAGCAACATAATTTGTGTATGTGTGTGTGTGTGGAAATGTTACTGATTGTTTGATTTTGCAGATGTACAAGCGCCGTGCGCTGTACCGCTTGAAGGACAAGAAGCACCCCGTCGTCCAGAAGGAGAAGGTGCCCATCAAGAAGGTGAAGAAGATCGGTGGCCCCAAGAACGGTGGTGAGCGTACCGTCTACCTGCGCAAACCTAAGGCTAACTATCCAACCAAGACGTTCGTGAAGAAGCGTCCCGGCAAGGCCAACTTCAGCGAACATAAGCGCAACACGCGCCACAACCTGAAACCCGGCACTGTCCTCATCCTATTGGCTGGCCGTCATCAGGGCAAGCGTGTCATTCTGCTGAAGACACTGACCTCTGGCCTGCTGCTGGTCACCGGTCCGTTCGCTCTCAACTCGTGCCCCTTGCGTCGCGTGTCGCAGCGCTTCGTGATCGGCACATCGTCGCGCGTGGACTTGGGCGCCTTGAAGGTGCCTGAGCATCTGAATGACGCCTACTTCCGTCGCCTGAAGGCTAAGAAGCAGAAGAAGGGCGGCGAGGCCGACATTTTTGCTGCCAAGAAGGAGCGCTTCGTGCCCAATGAGCAGCGCAAGAAGGACCAGAAGGAGGTTGACAGCGCCCTGCTGAAGGTGATCAATGCGCATCCCGAGGGTAAATTCTTCAAGAAGTACTTGCAGAACATGTTCGCTCTGCACTCCTCCCAATACCCACATCGTCTGCGCTTCTAAATGCCCAAATGCAACTTCAGTTTAAGGATTTTTAAATACATACTTTGTACAAGCCCCCGCTGATAAACAACAACAAAAAAAAAAACTATAAACAATTTGTAAAATAAACATTACAAAATTGGGAACTCTTGTGTCGAGGCATGCGAAAGAAATCTCGTTAGCGTCGTCTTTATTATTTTACAGTCAACTTAAACTCGGATTTGTCCGGCAACTCCAAGTTCAGACCGAGTGCCGAGATGAATTTGCGTCGTCCATGTATATACCAGAGCATCTCACGATACGAACCCGGCAGCACCTCATCGACAATATTTTCGGCCTTGTAGGTCAGATAGAATGTGTTGGTTGTCGTCACTTCCCCGCTCTTGGCATCCACATTTTGGGCGACCAGCATTAGCTGCACATAATCGTGGGCCGTGTAGACCACATAGGCGGTCATTTGCAGGAACACATTGACCTTGACGGGTCGCATGAAACTAATGTCCGATATGCATTTCAACAATGGTCGACCGCCCACGTGGATGCTGGCCATGATGAAGGCCAGCTCGACCGCCTGACGCATTAGATAGCCACCGAATATGGTGTTCTGGGCATTGCGATTCTCGGGAAACGAATTCATCACCGTTGATCGCTGGCAATCGGCCATCCAATGGCAATTATGTGGCAAGATGCGTTTGTTCAAATCAAAGCTATCCGGCGGCGTTGTACGCTGCAGCAGGCTATAAAGCAGCGCCTGCTCGTGCTCCAATGGCTGTGAGATGAACACACTTTCCGAATTTGCGGATTTGCGCTGATTTTGCCGCTGGAGCGCTTCGTCAAAGCAGCGCTGCTCCATCTCATTGGCAGGCTCAATGGAATTGACGGGCGCCGGGCCCGTATTGGTCGCATTCCGTGCCACCATCAAAAAGGTGGCTTTGGTTACGTTCAGATACTGATCGTCCAACAGTTGGCGCACATAAATTGTTATCTCCATTGAGGTGCGACCAGCAAACGATACAAAGCCGCTTATCTCGATATCTTTGTTAACCCGGATCACCTCAATATTGGAGAAGTCCACTCTGTCCACTAGGAGAGTGACAAAAGTGTACGGCATGGCCACACCTACCGGCAGATCGGGCATCTTAATATGACGATGGCAAAGCCAAACTGTGGATTAGACTGGAATCAGTGATCAATTCTTGAAAGTGTTGGATAATCAAAGTGCATCTCTCACCGGCAAACATGTCCATGTCCTCCATTAGGCGACCAATTCGAATTCTGCCCATGTGGTTAATATAGCGCTCTCTAATCAATTCAACACTCAGTGGCAGTTTAACTGTCGTATAAGAGTCCTGCATGCTGCGTGGCGGCAACTGCTCCGGCTTGGGCTGGTGCTTCAGCAAATGCTCCCGTGACTTGGGCACAACATGATAACCAATTTCCACATCGGTTCGCTTGCGAATCTTCTCAACAACTGGAAGTGACGGCAAGCCTTTAGTTTATGTGATGATTGTGTTTATAGCTAACCTTCTGCCATTGTGCCGGAATAATGATCCCTGGTCTCTTTTAAAAATTCACCCATCTGATAATGCCGCACTGCGATTTGAACCGGGGGCAAACGTTGCCTACAACGATACTCAACGATCAATTTCCAAGATCCAAATATTAGCTCGGCCAGAGTTTACCTTGACAAATACAGCCACCTCTCCGGAGATAGGATCCTAAGACGCAAAATCCGTTGCATTTTGGTAGAACGCAGTTAATTTTAAAAAATACTGTGACTGTTTAAATACAAAATAAATAATAGTTGTACGCGTAACAAACGGGTAAACTGAAAATATTCGCACTGTGCTCTAGACAGACTATTATTCATATTATTCATTAATAACGCAGCAAGCGAAAAAGGTACGAATGTTATCCCCTATTCCGATTCAGATTCGGATTCTAAGAGTGTATTGGTTTCTCAAATTCTCTCTGAATCATGTGTGTCTCGGTCACCTAGTCTTCCGTTTACTACATTAGTGCCAAGATTCATGTATAATACGTATATATATATATATGTGTATATATATACATATGCATATATTATTTTCTATTACAACAGAGAACAGTGCTAAATGGTAAGTGATACAGTGAAAGCTGCCTATTGAAAATTGCTTAGGGACATACACTTGAATCTATTAAAATAAGAATTGAGGTACATCGTGATACAAATTCTCATGTAATTTCACATAAATTAATGAATTTATTTATCAAACACAAAATGCAATGCTATTGATTATAATTTATAAAGATTATTGTAGCTGAACTAGCTAGCTAATTCTGAGTTGTTGATACACTTTAAACTATTTGATTATTAGGCAAGTTATTTATTTGAGATTAAAGTTTGTTCAGCTGCACAAGCTTCACTGTAGCGCTTATCATAATAGCCTCTCATATTATGATATTATAATTTGTATCTCTCGACTAGTTTAGGTTTTATTGAGTCCCATGCTGTACTCGAACTTGCGGCGTCCCTGTATATACCACATTGTTTCATGATAGGAGCGTGGCAAGACTTCGGTGACGGTGTGCGGTGCCGAGAATGTGTAGTAGAAGGTATTGGTGGTCACTTGGTTGCCGGTGTGCGTGTCCAGCACCTCGGCCACGGTCATAATCTGCACATAGTTCAGTTTCGTGTACACAACATAGGCGGTCATCTTGATGAATGAATCGACGCTAACCGGCTTCTCGAAACTAATATCGGCAATGTGCTCCAGCTTGGGACGCGTTTTGCAGTAAAGCACCGCCGCTGCCCAGCTAATCTCGAGGGCGGTGCGCATCAGAAAGCCGCCAAAGACCCTATTGTGATGATTACGATTCTCCGGGAACGATGGAATTGTGCTCATCTGATACGAATCTGACATCCAGCGGCAATTTGGCGGCAATATGCGTTTGTTCAGCTCCATGGTGTCGTTGGGCGTAGTCCGCTTATAAAGCTCATACATGAGCGACTGTTCCGGATCGTTGGGCTCCACCTTGAAAATGGACTGGGCGCAGATCATTTGCCGCATGCGCTTGCGATCTTTGCCGCCAGCTAGAATCAGCACTTCCTCCTCGTTTGCCGGCTGGATGGGATTCACTGGTGCCGCCGACGTATTTGTGGCATTGCGTGCTGCCATTAGGAACAGGGCACGTGTCAGCTTCTTGTAGCTGCCATTTTGCATTTGCTCGAGCCAAACGACAACCTCCATGGAGCTGGTGCCCACCCACGACACATGACCAGAGAGGCGGATATCCTCGGTGCCGGAGGCCAGAATATTGGTGAAATCAATCCGATCCACAAGTATCGTCACAAACGTATACGGTAAATGAACATCAGCCGGCAGCTGCGGCACCATCAAATGCTTGTGACAGCACCAAGCTGCCAGGGATTGAGACAATGATTACAATCATGTTTAAATTGCGATTATAAGAAGTGACCAACCGGCAAAAATGTCCATATCCTCGAGCAACCTGCCCATGCGCACATTGCCCAAATAGGTCACATACTTATCCTGCAGCGAACGATTCGTGCTAAGTGGTATAATGGCGGACGTGAACGAATCCTGCATAGCACGCGCTGGCAGATCCTCCAGCTTTGGCTGATATTTTAGCAGATGTTCACGAGACTTTGGAACCGGCTGATAGCCTCGGTCCAGGCCAAGACGTTGCATCATCCCCAGCTTGACTGTAGCATGAGATTTGGCTTATTCAGTTGACATTTAATCATTCGGTTTGCTTACCCTGGTGCATGGTGCCCGAATCATTTGGCACCGCCGATTGTTTAATATGCGTGGGTGGTGCATAATTCCGTCTATGCAGATAACAATTTTTTGTGACGCATTTATCTTTATTTAATTTTGTACTCACATGGATAACATTGATGCCACTGGTGCCACATTATTTAAATTGATTCGTGTCTTGTTTACTGTTCTGTTAAACAGATATAAATACTTTTGTGCTCCAATCAATGAACGCAACATTTTTCTACAAATCAAATTCCGCAACTGGAGTTGCACGAACAGCTGACTGTGGGCTTAGCACAGTGGTACCATTCACAAGGTCTGCTTGCTTCAAATGCGCACACTCGTGAAATTTTTAGTGTGTTATCTTATCGAAAATGTAAACAATGTAAATGCTCATGTTTATAATCAATGATATACATTCAATATGTAAATAATCGGTGTAGGTGTTTGCAGCTAATTAGTTCTTAGTGCCACATTAGTTACACTGTGCATTTTTTGTAACGTGATGTCATCAACGTGTTAATCATTGTTCATTTGCAGTGTTCCTCAATTAAGAATGACCTAGTTTTCTAATTAGCAATCATTATACATGATTAGTTACCTAATCAATTGTTTACTAATCACATAAATCTGTAAAAATAACATTTGTGAATTAATCGAAAATCTAGTCGCAATTTAACTCTCTTCTTCTTCTCTCTCTCAATTTCAAAAAATCTCTCATAAGCAACCCAAATGATGAAATAATAATTCAATAGTATATTCATCAATTAAGTAATTTTACAGTTGATACATATATAAATTAAAGATTCAATTCATTGAGCGCAAAGTTAAGAACCATTGGCAGCATACCGGAATCTTCTAGCTGTAGAATTTGCTGTCGTAAGTTATTCACCCGTTGGGATTTGATGAGCTGCAAATTACAATCAAAATTATTATAAAGAAGAACACACAAACAGTACTCCCAGCTAACCTTAACTATTTTTTTGCTCTGCTCAGCCTTTTGACAGAAAATGAGCACTGTGGCGGCCATATGTGGACGCTGGATGAGCACACAGTGCTCGGCAAATTGGTATAGATTGAGCGCATGTACAACTGGGCAACCCTGCAGACGCAGCAGCGTCTTTTGCAAGCGTTCCTCCTGTTCGTGCGAGCGTTTTTCGACCGCATTCTTCAACGGATGTGTGAGCACACAGTCAAAGGCCATCGCCAGTCCATCCAAATGCAGCAGCTGCGGCTTGCAGCTGAGCACATCGACCAATGCGTTCAGCTCGCGCACCATATTAAATATGACCATGCGTTTGAGTATGCCATTCCAGATCTTGGGTAAATGTATATTGAAGCCCAGGCAAATGTCGGCCATTACCTTGAGTGAAAGGGGATTCTGGGCATTCCGCTGCCACACCATCTTCAGTATGCTTATCTTGTCGCAGTGTTCATCTGCAAACTTCTCAATATTCGAGTTGTAACCGAGGGCCTTCAATTCATGAACACATTTAATGGTGATGAACTGGCGCTGGCTTATGGTGTTGCTAAAGGAATTGCTACCATCGTTGAGCTTGGAATAACACTCGTACATCTGCAGCTGCGTGGAGGTGTTTGCAGAGCTGCAAGGCAACATTTATATCACATTAATAGAAGATAAATTCTCTCTTATTGCTGATTACTTTAAGCTTACCAGCCCTTAAAGATAAGGCCAACCAGAAACTGAACAGCCTCCGATTTGGGCCAGCTGCTAAGTATATAAAATGCTCGAACCACATTCTCGCTGGCATTGTCAGTTTCAACGGCACCATTGCTACCGTTACCGTTCTCGGGCCAGTTGTGATCCTCGAGGAATGTTTCCTCCAATATGGTACCATCCGCAGGGTCCATTGTAATCGATAACCATTTCTGCAGGAGCTTAAACTGTATACCTTCAAGACTGATTTCGTGCAGCATGCAAATCTCTTTGACCAAAGCATTAATATCCACTTTGGTGGATTTAAGTATCAGTTCATGATGGTATAGGCAATGTATGAGCTCTGAGGGATGCTCGACGAGACGCAGCAGTTTCTCATCGGCCATGCCATAAACGTAGAGCAAATGCTGTGTCTTTTGTATGGGATATCTGCGACTTATTTTTATCAACTGATCCTTGCACTTGGGATCCTTATTTAGTGCTTCATGTTCCTTGGCATATTTCCAGCACTCGTAGGAGGCCTCCACTTGGTCGGCACCCTCTGGAGCATAGCTTGCAACAAAGTACAATATAAGAAAGATTTTGCTGGAATTATGAACGTTTTTAACCAAGCGCAAGATCTGCAATAAAGACAGCGATATAAGTACTTCAACGAACGTAAATAGTTAAGATCAGTAACTTGAATCGTACCGATTTAAGGAATGCATTATTAGTCGGATGCAAGCTCCATGACTCCGAATCGTTCTTCGATTTGTATTCGGCTATTGAGTTTTTAACTGCTGCCATGCAAAAATAGTCACAGTTTTGTGTGATGTCCTTGGAGTTTTTCAACTCGGTGCACATAAGTATGAGCGGAAACCAGCTCTGACAGTTGTCCACATTCAGTTCGCTATCTGCAACGGCAAATTTAATAAGCAAATAAGTAATATAATATTATTGTTTATATTTTATACAACGCACCGAGAATATCTTTTAGCGGCTTCTCCACAATGGGCATGAAGGGCAGGCGATAGCGCGCAATCTTTGGCAGGACACCGTTTTCCTTTTGAGATTGCAGCCACATGTCCGTCTCCAGCTGACCAGCACGATTGCGTCGACGTGTGATCATCTTGTGGCGTAAAAAATGTAAAATATTTACCCAGGTATCCATCTGCTTGGGCGCCGCCTCATAGAACATAAGTATCTCGATAACGCACAGATACAACTCATAAAAGTAAATGTTGATCTAAAGATAGCAAAGCATGAGTATTAATTATACAACCATTCTATTCCATTCCATTGTGGCTAAACGCACCTCTTCGATGAACTGTTGTAGCTTGGAGGTAAACAGCTCCACATTCTTAATCTCATTGATGTAGGGCTGGCACAAGTCACGAATTTCACGCACACTGCTTAACATTACAAGCTCCTCGTCCCCAAAGGTATTGGTCTTGATCTCGTAGCGCAGCTCCTGGGCATTTAATATGCTCAGGATTTGTGTGATTAGCATTTTCTGATAGTCCAAACCGAAATCATTGCTCATGCGCTCCAGCAGCTTTACATTGAGCCGTTTGTTATGAAACTCTTTCAGCAATTGATCAATATTATCCATTTCGGCATTAAATTTACCCTTAATGCTGGGATCCTGCTGGCAGAACTCCAAATAGTAATACAGTTTGTTGCGTCTTAAAAAAAAAGGGAACCAATTTAAGCATACAAATCAAAGGCGATTTGTTTGAATTTTACTTACTTGGCACGCAACATTTGCACATTATCCACTTCGTCAAAGTGTTCGTTATACATTGCGGAGAGCGTAAGAAAATGAATCTTTTGCTGATCAGTTTTCAAATCCATGGACAGTTTTTCCAGTAAGGCGTGTGGTTCACTATCCGCCACCAGCATGACAAACAGCTCTGCAAATCACATTAATATTGTTGTGATCAAGTGAGATATTAATCAATTAACTGGCGTATTTACCAATTAAGTTGGCCTCCTTGTTGTTCAGGGCATTGCGAAGGATGCGACGCAATTGCAGCGAAATAAATCCCTCATTAAGGATTTTCTTACCACGGTTCTGATTCTGGTATTCAAGTAGATACTGTGACATAACATACCAAACATCGTGCTCCTTGGCCTTGGTTAAATGCTCCAACGACAAAAAGAAATCGGTACAGGCACCATCAACATCCTCTTTAACATCCTGCGGCAAAGAATTTCGCAATTTCAGCAACAGCGAATTAATGGGATCAATCTCAATTGTCATGAGCAGGAGCGTTCGTGCCAAGAACTTCACAATGGGCATGCTACCACTGATGCGCTTCTGTAAAATTTACGAATCATAATTGGAATACAGTTGAAGTTTTGTTTTTAGTTTGTTCTTTTTTTTCATTCTATTTTTTATTTACTTTCCGCTGCGGCTGCTGCTGTAGCTTAACATCGACATCATCGAACATGGACACCGAATAGCGCTTCTTGGGCGTAGGCTCCACATTTACCTTAACGTCAATTGACATATTAAGCGCTGTCGAGAAGTTTAGCGTTGTCTCACCCAAGGCAATGGGTGCGCCATCCAGGGCACGGCATATCTGATCGTTAACACTCTGCTCCTTGCCAACATAGTGCGCCTCAATGGCATCCATCGGATAGTGTATGATAGCCACGCGCACGTACTTGGTTAGCTCATTCAGATCCCGCAGTAGACACCGCTCGTGCATCAGCGCCTCTGTCAGCAGTCCATAGGTGAGCGGAAAGCTCAACGGATCACTCTCGGTCAGCGTCTGGAGCGAAGAATGCGTGTCTAATGCGTGCACCGAGGTCGTAAAAGAAAAGTTTTAGTTAAGAACTAAATTAATAGAGAATTGACGGGTCTTTAACAATATTTATCGAAATAACTGAAAGCAAGCATGGCTAAGCCGATGCATCACATAATGAAACCGAGTACTAACTTACCCTGACCACGACTCTTCGCATTGCAAATTTGCTGCATCAGCAGTTCAATGCCAAAGTTGATGAAGTCGCCACTGTTGGCCGGCACACAGTCGATGAATTCCAGAGCGTGGTGAGCCAGAGCACAGCTGAGGGGCAGGCATCCAACTCGCTGGCTAATGCGTAACAATCCGCGAATCTTTTGGAGACCAAGCGCCGCACATAACTCACCCATTTTATGAACCATGAAAGAGCACACATTCAATGTGGCCTGGGACTGGGGGATGATTTGCTCAATGCCCTCATCGAGCAGTTCGAGCCGCCTTTGCAACGAAATCAGATCACTGCTGCTGTTCAGATGCAAATTGAACTTTTGACGCAGCTGGAAGCCCTGTTTAATGAGCAGATAACGTTGCCCGTAAACGGAGTCAACGTGGGGCAGCATTAGCTTAAGTAGCTCCAGCTGATTAACATGCTCCTGCACCTTGGCCTCATTGGCAAACGAGCCGGAGCTCATCTCAAGCATATTCAACAGGATTTCAACGACATCGCAGCCCTGCTTGGAGTTATTCTTGCTGTTGAGCGATTTAAAGAACTCGTAGGCCATCTCGATTTGACCACGTCGCGCCATCTGATAGCAACAGTTGAAATTGGCACTGGTTGATATATCTGGCGCCGCTTTGGTCAGCGTGCGTATATCCTCCAGCATATCCGGTAGATTCAGCTTAACGATGCGCATCATGAACAGCTCGAGATTGATGTCAGCGCCGCTATCCGCTGGCCAGCCGTACTTACTCTTCATTATCTTGATCACCTGTATCTCATACTCGGCATTGATCTTGAAGCTCAGCGGATGCGTGGAGTTGCGCAGCTTGATAAGCGGCCCCAATGTTTCTGGCCAAGGAACCGGTGAATTCTGCAGTATCGAAAGCGCACACTCCAACCGAGTGTCCTCGTTGTGGATCAGCTCAATGCAGGCCATCGCTCGATCCAGCCAATTGCTAAGCGATTGACGATTCGCCACCAACTGTGCTATGTACTGCTTGATAACGTTCAAAGGCTGCCGTCCCTTCTCCTGATATATGGGATAGAGAAAGTTCTTCACCAGGCTCTGCAAATTGTCCAAATGTGCACGCTGCAATATATGCAAGGCTGTCGCATCTATTGAGTCCTGCATATAATTGTCCAGTGTGAAGCACAATTTATAGCTTTTCTTCAACACGGACAAATCCTGCAGAGCATTAACCAGATCACGCAGCTTACCAATGTTACGCTCCTGCTGACGACCCACATCACTTGGCAAAACAGAAAACAGTTATAAAAATATATTAAGATTAATATACAATACTCATTTCCACGGGTTTACCTCCAGATTCTTACGTATTTTTATGCATCTTAATAAAGTGTCATATTTCTGAAGAATTTAAATTTATAATCAACAACTAATGGAATACTTACGAGTAGATAAACCGCACCTCCCCAAAGATATCCAATATATTGCTAGCGAATTCCAGACCGATATCTGGCCAGTGATCGCCGTACTGCAGTTTGCGGGTCATTTCAATGCTCCAGTCGGTGATAAACGGCATAATGGTTGGATGCGTATTGCTGACCATGGGCACAAATTGGCGCAGCCACTGCACCACATTAAGCGGCACCGTGCTGCTGGGTATAAAGCCCAGCAACGTTCGTAATTCATCGTCGTTGAGTTGCGGCAAAATGCTGCTCGAGTGACGCCGCCAGATGAGACAGGCCGTGGGCATATCAGTGCTAAACATGCTTTTCACCACCTTCACCAGATTCGTGTTGTAGACAAACTTTTGCCACTCGGTATTGCACTCGTAGGGATCGATGATGGCCAGAGTTTTGAGGCGATGCAGTTGCTCATCTATTTCAAGCAAATGCGCCTCATCCTCCTGTAAACCTGTCGATTAGTATTATTACACAGACGATTAATGCAACGCTTACTTCAAAGTCCAATCTCTTTTGAATTTCTTTGAGGTAACGCTCCAAAATCTGACGCGAACTCAAATTGACCATTCGATTATTTTTGATGAATGATTTGCTTTCGATCTGACCCAGCAGATTGAGCAGTACTTCAAACTTATCCTCCAGCTCCTCTATGTTGACGTTGTTTACATTCGCATTGCATAGCTCGACGAGCATACGTTTGGCTCTGGCCTCGTAGATCAGCTGCAGGCATAGCTCGAACTGCTTGCCAAAACTCTGCATTGCAGGGATAACAAAAAAATATAAATAAAAATATATATATATAAAATATAAGACACCTGTTCAAGAATAGAGCAAATAAAAGCGGAAGAGTACCTCCGCCTCTTCCAGACGTCCTTTAGCGATGAGTTTTTTGAAACGATCCCTGGGATCCGTCTCAGAAACCATCATCATTTCCACCTCTGAGGGAAATTCGCCATCTCCCACTGCCTTGGATGCCAGATAATACAGATTGACGGCATTTTTGGGCTGGCGTATTAGCCAAGCGTTCAATGGAACTTCAATTTCGCTTTTGCACTTCAATGCTGAAAATAATGCACAACAAACAGGTAAAAATAAAGACTCTCAAGCAATTATAAATAGGCAATAAGTCTTACAGGGATATTCGACAATTTTAATGAAACGCTCCCCGTCTGTGGTGGGCTTGGTAAGTATTAATAGCTCCACATGCTCTTCGCTGCACTCCATCACCTGCATGTCCTCAATGAGCAGCTTGCTGCTCTGCTCTGACTGGTACAAGCTGACGGTACGTGTAAATGGACAAATCGGCAGCAAATGGCCAGATTCTGACAAAGCAATGCTATTAGAAGGGGTATATACATAAGTATGTGAAGTATTCAGTTATAATTTGATATGCCAGCCTACATATAATGATCTATATTGTAGATGTTCCTTATGCTGCCAAACTGCGATGGTAAACTGATGCGAGTGACATCGTTCAACGTAGTCCAAAAGCTTAACGTGCCCTGTGCACCAGCAATGATCAGCTCCTGATTCGATCGCTGCGTCTCCTGATTGTTCACGGCATAATGGTGGACAGTTGGTTGCTTGAGCAGCAGAGCGCTGTCCACATTAAGAGTTCGGTCACCGGCGGATATGCGTTCTATGGTGACATCATCTAGCAGCGCAGCCATGTTTTCACTATCCTTTACGGTGACATTCGACAAAGACTCGAGCGATGCTTCATCGATTTCGCTGAGACTAAATTAACGACGAGTCAGATCAATATGAAATCATATATATATATATATATCTTTATATATACATATGTAGGGAATACACTCACCAGTAGACACTGCCGTTGCTGCATGTGAGGTAAAAGTTTTGCCCCAATTGTTGAATATTTGTAAATGTGCCGCTTGTGATGCGGGCATCCTCAATCCTGATGCACACACTGAACAGCAACAGACCCTTGATGTAGACGCCATGGACTTCGCCGTCTGTGAGGCCGCACACAATTAGATTGCCGCTGTTCGAAATGGCGATGGCGTCGATGTGCGCGCCAAAGCTAAGGAAACTGCATTTTGCCACCAGCTCGTCCTCAAGCAGCAGCAGACTTTTGTCAATTGAAATGGCAATTTTGGCACTTTGCGAATACGCTTGAATCGAAGGATATTTTGTAATCTAAAAAGAAACCATAACGAAATGAGATATCTTTTTTTTTTGCTTCATTTGCATAGAAATTACCGCATCCTCGCTGCTTATTTTGAAAATGCTACGCGATGAGAAGGCATTGGAAATGGTTTCATCCTCCACCACGGATGCTTCAAAGTTGCTCCACATATTTCTGTCGCTACGAAAAATATTTAAACTAGCCAGCGCCAAATTATCATGCGTCACTCTGCGGCCAAAGGTGATGACAGTTTAACGAAAATATCGATATTTTCTTTTTTTAACATAAATTAAAACGTTTTAAGCTATAGTTTTTACTTTTTACATAAGAAAAAATTCACAACTACTATTGAAATAGTATGGCATATTATTAAAGTATTAAAGTTATTAAACTCTGGTGAATTTCAATTGGTCGAAATTAGCGCATTATCGATAACCAGAGGAATGGTTACCCTAGTTTAAAAATGAAGAATGGAATTTAGGTATTTGTTGTTGTCAAAATACGGTCACCTTGGCTGGCAGGCGAGGAAAATTATTTATATTTTAGAATCCACGACGCTACGCATACGAAAATTGGCAAAATATTGTAGTTTCAAATAAATAGTTAAGCATTTGCGATCAAATGATAATGTGTGGTGCTCAACGCGGCACAGTTGTGTACAATTGCTTTCCAAATGGTTACGCAGCAACCAATTTGCCATAAAAATTTAGCCTGGCACCGCGGCCATCAACAAAAACGAAAACGACAAAACAAATTTGCGTGCGCAAACTGCAAGATCGCATGGTAAAATTGTGAAACGTGCAAATCATTTTCCAAATCGATGCTAATAGAAATGCGCTAAACAAATTGTTCGACTAGTTATAATTGCAAAAGAAGCAGATAAATAGCTGCCGCTGCATTGCGGTGGTGGTGCAAAAAGAACATTAAATCGCTGGCAAGAAGAAGAGCCGCCAACTGAGAAAAGTTGAATAAAACAAAAAAAAAAACATTAAAAAAAACCGCTGTGGCGTGCGCCTATCGCTAAAATCGCGCGACACTTAACCGAAATCAATTCATATCAAAAAAAAAGAAAGAAAATAAGACTTAATTAGTTGAACGTGCAGCCAGCTCTGCAATTTCAGAGCGCGACTTGAGCGCAATTTCTCGTATTTTGTGTTGCTTCTGCTGGTGCTACTGCTACTGCTGCAGGTGCTGCCAACGCTGACGACATGCGCGCCTAGAGTTGCCAGCTCGGGAATTAGCTGCAACGAAGATTTTTTTTTTTTATTTATCACAAATTTAACACATTTCGAACTGGGATGCACTGGTGAGTGATGCAGTAAATGCAATAAATACATTTGTGTAATGCTCATGATGATGTCTTCTCTCTCGCACACATACACACACACACACACGCATGCACGCACACATACAGCCTGTCATCCTATTTTAACCAAGAACAGCACTGAAGAGGAGCCCATCTCTGCAAAGGGCATATTTTAACACCATCAACAACATATTTTTTTGTTGATTGACGCGTCGTGGTCCACCGGATCGACGACGCCATTGGATTGAAATTTTCGTTCGCCCCGTTGTTAAAGAAAAGCTGCCACCATTCGGAAGAAAAACACTTCGAATATGACCCACAATATCGGTATGGCGCCATATCGTTTGCCGGGTCCAGCGGGCGGTCTATGTCCGCCCGATTTTAAGCCACCGCCTCCGACGGATATCATCTCGGCGCCGAGTAATCCAAAGAAGCGACGAAAAACATCGAATGCAGCCAACTCGGCAGCTGCCGCTGCGGCGGCGGCAGCTGCTGCGGCAGCGGCCGCTGCCAATTCCATGCAACAGCAGCAGTCGGCGCCGCCAACGCCGCAGGATCTATTGCCGCCGCCACCTATGGGCGGTTTTGGTGACACAATCATTGCCTCCAATCCGTTCGATGACAGCCCCCAGGTGTCGGCCATGTCCAGCTCGGCGGCCGCTGCCATGGCGGCCATGAATCAAATGGGCGGCGCCGGCGGTCCGGGACACTTTGGACCGCATCCGCATTGGGAGGAGCGCATGGGCATGGGCATGCATCCGCATATGCATCCACATCACCCGGGCGCCGGCGCTGGACCCATGGGCCATGGGCCTCACGGAGCGCATCATATGGGCGGGCCGCCGCCGATGCGTGGCATGAGCCCTTTGGGACCTGGTGGTCATCCACATCCGCATGCGATGGGACCCGGCGTTGGTCTGCCGCCTCACATGAATCACGGCCGTGCCGGTGGCGTGCCCATGGGCAGCCCGATGGGTGCTATGGCAGGCATGGGTGGCATGAGTCCCATGGGTAATATGGGCGGACCTAGCATATCACCGCATCATATGGGCATGGGCGGCTTATCGCCCATGGGCGGCCCCAATGGGCCCAATCCGCGTGCAATGCAAGGCTCACCCATGGGCGGCGCTGGTGGACCCATGCCCGGTCAGAACTCGCCAATGAACTCGCTGCCCATGGGCTCACCCATGGGCAACCAGATTGGCAGTCCTCTGGGTCCTGGACCAGGACCCGGACCCGGACCGGGGCAACAACAGCAACAAGGATCACAACAACAGCAGCAGCCACAAAACCCGCAGCAGACTCACATGAACAATGGCCAAATGGGTCCACCGCCATTGCATAGTCCACTGGGCAATGGGCCGACAAATCACAGTCACATGTCCGGCGGACCCGGTCCCGGGCCAAGTCCTGGGCCGGGCGGCTTGGTTGGACCCGGTGGCATGTCGCCAGCCAATCCCAACAGCAACAGCAACATGATGGGTGGCAATGCGGCCAACAGTAACAACAACAACAGCAACAATAGTAATAATAATAACAACAGTGGTGGCAACAATCCCAACAATAGCAACAACAATCAAAATCCTCATCCGCATCTGTCGCCAGCGGCGCCGGGTGGCCGCTTGGGTGGCGGTGTTGTAGTACCCAACTCTATGCAATCCAACGGTCCATTGCCGGCGGCGTCATCATCATCATCAGCAGTGTCCACAGCGACGACGACGACAACGTCGTCGGTAACGGCGACCACATCAGTGCCTACTTCTTCACCAGCGCCGCCCGCCATGTCACCGCATCATGCGCTCCATAGTGCCGGTCCCAGTCCGGGCATGCCCAATTCCGGGCCCAGTCCCCTGCAATCACCAGCGCTCAGTAGCGCTGGTGGAGGCAACAACAACAACAACAATAATAATAACATGAACAACAATGGACCCATGATGAGCCAGCAAATGCACCCAAATGTTCCTATGCAGCAGCACCAACAACAACAACAGCAACAACAACAACAGCAACAACAACAGCAACAACAACAACAGCAGCAGCAACAACAACAGCAACAACAGCAGCAACAACAACAGCAGCAACAACAACAGCAGCAACAACAACAACAGCAACAACAACAACAGCAGCAACAACAACAACAACACCAACAACATCAACAGCACCAACAACAACAGCAGCATCACGGGCCAATGGGCGTCCATATGGGTGGACCACCTGGTGGACCAGGTCATGGGCCAGGCGGTCATGGACCTGGCGGTCCTATGGGCATGGGCATGAATCAAATGCTGCCACCACAGCAACCGCCGCATCTTGGAGGACCACCGCACCCGCAGCTCATGAATCATCCGCACCCGCATCATTCGCATCCGGGCGGTCCGCATCCGCCGCATCACATGATGGGCCCGGGACCGGGCATGCATGGTCCTGGCCCGGGAGGCATGCCGCCGCACATGGGCGGCGGCGGCGGTGGTGGAAATCCGCACATGATGGGACCACACGGCAATGCAGGTCCACACATGGGACATGGGCATATGGGCGGTGTGCCGGGACCGGGTCCGGGGCCAGGCGGCATGAATGGACCGCCACCGCACCATGGAATGCCACCTCACCACGCACACACACACCCACATCATCATGGGCACGGACACAGTCCCATGGGCGGTCCAAACATGTTTGGCGGTGGTGGCCCAATGGGTCCGGGTCCGATGGGTAACATGGGCCCCGGGCCAATGGGCGGTCCCATGGGTAACATGGGCGGCCCAATGGGCAAGCCAATGACAATGACCGGTGGCAAAATGTATCCACCTGGTCAGCCGATGGTCTTCAATCCGCAGAATCCTAATGCGCCGCCCATTTATCCATGTGGCATGTGCCACAAGGAGGTCAACGACAACGACGAAGCAGTCTTTTGTGAATCTGGTTGTAACTTCTTCTTTCACAGGTAAGGAAGACCCAGTCACCAATATATAAACATGAATATTTTATTTCCTCTTTCCATTTAAGAACCTGTGTGGGTCTCACGGAGGCGGCCTTTCAAATGCTCAACAAGGAGGTGTTCGCCGAGTGGTGCTGTGACAAGTGTGTGTCTTCCAAGCATATACCCATGGTCAAATTCAAATGCTGAAGATCTGCTTAGGCACATTCAACATAAACCAACAACAAAAGCAGCAACAACGATAATAACCAATCAACCACAACAACAACAACCACCACCAGCTAGCACTCATTCACTCTGTATAAATATTCAAGCATTAACTATTTTAATTATAGTGTTTAAGCAGTTTAGGGTACCATCAAAAATTATGCGCTCAATAGTCAAAACGGTCCCCAACGAATCCAACAATTTTAAAATCGTCGACTCACTATACATATATACATTATATATATGCAAATGTGGCTGGAGCAGTGTTGTGAATTTGTCGCTCCGGCCAGGCTCAATACGCGCATCCTTAAAAATCAAACCTTAAGCTAAAAAAAAAACAAAAACAAACGGAAAACGATATAGGTATGCTAAATGTAATATAGTATATATATATATATATATATATGTATATATATGTATATATATATATATATATATGTATATATATGTATATATATATATATATATATACAAATATATATCTGTATGGTTTGTGAGGCGATGCGTTGTTGTCAGCTAGAAAAAAGATAAGCAACCGTAATGGAAAAACGGCTAGAATCAAAACAACAACAGCAGCAACAACAACACCAAAATACACATTGAATTGGCGAATGATAGCGTCGATTGAAATAGGTGTAGATGATAACGAAAGCAAATATCAACCTACTAGCGTGTATTTTAAAACCAAAATTATGAGAATTATAAAGTTTAAATTAGCGCCAGGTTAATTCAATGCGAAAAGAACTTTAGAAAAGCGGAGCAGTTACAGTCCAAGCAGAAGCAAAAGGAGAATAACGTGTGAAGAGGATAAACACAAAACGATAATTTTACAATTTGTTTTCGAATTATTAGCGTTTTAAGCGTGAGTGCATGCATATACTATACATATACAAATAAGATATATTTAAAATCTAATAATCGATCTGACAATGAGCATACAAAATTCTAACGAACAGAAATTAGCTGTGTGAAATTGTTTTCAATTGTGTGCGTGCATCAACAAAAAAAAAAGGGAAAAATAGAAGAACTACGAGACAAAAACCAAGTCTTTTGTGTGGTGTTTTTTGTTTTGTACTCTTGCGTCAATTTACCATGAACTTTTAAACAAAAATACTTAATATGAATACTAAACGAAGGAGTATTAATGCATCGATTGGTTTGATGAGCAGTGTATTTACAAAAAACAAAAAAAAAAAATCATGAAATGCGAGTGAAATCGATTGCGAACAAGAAAGCACAAGAAATTATTATGAATGCAGCAACCAGAACTAATTTAAGCATTAACAAGTTAACGCGTGAAGAAAAGGAAACTGTATAAATTGCAACTTAAGTTATTTATAATTGAATAAAAATAAATACAAAATAAGTTGAAAACTTGTTCATTTTTACTACTACTTCAGCATGAACAAATTGAAATGTGGAAAATATTAAATTCGATCAATTCCTTTTTTATATTCTAATATCATTTACTAACATCAAACAGGAAAGTTGGAATGGTTGTATAAAGAATTTTTTGATTTCGAATAGTTATTTAATCAAAAGTTTCGTTCTCACTTAGCCGAGTAACTACATAAAGTTGGTTCAGCTAGAAACAAAACTTGTAGTTTGTCTAAACATAAACACTTAGTTATTATTGCATATTTGTGTGTATTTAATATAAGAATACATAAGGTAAACTCGCTCAGGCTAAAACCGACATATTCTTGTGGGTATCACAATATAATACCCTTTGAAAGCCCGGACAACTGCTCGAAGTCAAAGATTTCATCGATCCAAATTTATGATGCAGCGAAACAGGTGATCATAATAATGAATCATGGCAGAATTGCAAATATTACAGGAGGGGAGTGGAGGCGTCGCTTAAAGCTACAACATTATATATTTTTTATTACATTTAAATTTTTGATTTATATATAGGTTTGTTTATATCATATCATATTCATGGCACGCAGAAATCCAACGAGATCTCTGCATGGCTCGCAATCTTATCCGATGGCAGCCGTTATGAGCTCGGCCACATCCTGATCCGTGCTACGCACTGTCAGATTTAGTGTAACGCCCTCGGAAAGCGCCAGTTTAGCACGCACAAGCACCTCGACGCCACCTCGGAATGTGCCTGCCCAAATGAAAAGGGAACAATTAGAGAATTGGAAAACAAATGAACAATTGTTGTTGACCGGATGTGATCATCCAATATACCTGAGCAGTGTACGGAGTGCAGATGCGTGCCCTCGGGCACTTTTTCAGAAAGGTTCGCTGCGCCCAGTCCCAGTATTTTGATAATGGTGTTGACAGCGTCCTGCAAATTGTTAACGGCTGATAGTACAAACGTGTCCTCGGCTTGCAGCCATTCTGTAAGCAAATTATACAAATTATTATTATGTGGATGAAAGGTATTATCTGATTTGAGAACTTGCCCTCGCTGTCGGCGGCATCCCAGGCCATCTGGAAATTATTCTTTTTTGTTTTTTGTATTTGGTCGGCGACTGTGATCTCTAAATCCTCCAGCATATACTCATCATCGTAGCCCTCGTCCGAGTCTGGCTCGCCCGTAACCGGGTCGCAGTCTTTCACCACGAAACGCAAAGTGGCTCCAAATGTAGCTGCCAAATGATAAATTGGAAACAGATATAGAATATTTGAATAATACGAGATAAAATTCGAGTTTTACCTATCGAAGTGCTTGGATCTGGCGGGAACTCGACAATCACGAATGTTGTCTGCAATTCGTTGTATGCCAATTTGGGACACGGGATGATGGCACGCGGCGTATAACCCTCGGGTAGCGTGAGTTCCACGCGCACATTCTCCAGGAACTGCTCGGAGAGCGTGTTAAGGCAATCAAATTGGAAAACAACATGTTGTGCGAATATATGCTTGATGCACTGCACCGTATACTCCGTCTCGCTCTCGGTCAGCTGTATGGGTGCAGTACTGCGATGTATTGGTCCCAGCACCTGGATGCCCGGCAGTTGAGACAATTGGGCGGCGCTTTCCTCTTCCCGTGTAATTTTCGGTACACGTGGTGCGCTTGTGACCATCATGATATCGTTGCTGATCTCGTGCTTAACAATGGCCGCCTTGGGCACAACAGAAATGTCAAAGTGAGTCTGCAGATCGCCGTTCAAGTGATCCGACAGTGCCTTCTCGAGCAACGCCACTGAGCAATTCTCGCGCTCGATAATGTAGTTCTTATAGAGCTCCGGTTTGGCCGTATTAAGTATGGTTAGATAATAGGTGGCACGATCACGCACTTCATCATCGGGATCCATTTGGCAGCGTCCGAGCAACACCTGAATATTGCCAAGCAGGGCGGGGCACGAGGCGCCAAACTGGGCCAAAGCAGTGACCGCTGCAGCGCGTACAACGGGGCTCTCCAAGATGACACGATTGTAAATGAAGCGTATGTATTTGGAGGGCGTGGCCGCAAATGGTCCCTCCTTGCCCAGCAGATGCAGGATGCGCACGGCCAGCGAGACATGCTCGCAATCCTCGATGAACTCACACAGATGCGACAGACCCGACTCCTTGGCATCCGCATTCTCCTCGATTATCGTTATAATGGTATCGACAATCGATGTCTTGTACTCCAGGCCGCCCTCCTCGCGCAGCATGCCACTAAGGAAGTTCATGAGGACGGTGTGCTTACGGGGATATTTGGCGCATAGGGCACAAATGGCCTGAACCACCACCACCTTGAACTCATCGGAGATTTCGGCGACAAACGTGGAGATCTGTTTCATCAGACGCTCCACGGACGATTCGGCTCCCGTTTTGAGCAGTGTGGTGATGGCCAACGTGGCTACCGAACGATTCGAATCGGTGATTAGACCCTCCAAATCTAAATTGCATGTGGTCACAGCAGCCGGATGCGTCATGGCCACCTTGTTGAGCGTACGCACAGCGGCGAAGCGAAGCGTTGCCTTTGGCGATCCACAGAACAGTTGCAATATGGAGAAGGCTGGCGAGAGCATTCGAGGATTTGTGTTCTTCATATTGACAATGGCGTGTGCGGCCTCATAGATGACCATTTCGCTCTTGTGGCGCAAACACGTCTCAATGAACGTGTATAAGGGTGAGTCTGACAACTCTTCGGCCGGCAGATCCTCCTCCTCGATCAGTTTGCAGGCAATGCGAATCTGTGTGCAAATATATCAAATGCTTGATTACGTGTAGAATACCATTGGCATTGGAGGTTCCCATTCTAAAAATCGGACTTATTTTAAATTCCTTGAACTTAATATGAGTTGTTAATCGAGAACTTGAAAACAAGTAACAAACAATATATCACATCGATGCTATCCTAAAATCCTATACAATGTGGATAGCATTTTTGGGCTAATGAACTATAAATCATAGTTTATATTATATATAGATAAAACAGATGCTTACCAGCATGCAAACGGCGTAGGGACTCTTGAGCGAGCCGCGAGTCAATTTGTTGACCAACTTGGAGACGGCCAATCGATCCGATTTGCGTATATGATAGAGAAGGCCGAGAGCATGATATTGGACCATAATATTGTCGCTATTCATAGCCTCCTGGGCCTCGTTTGCCCAACGCTTGACGACATCGCCAGCGGTCTTGGCCAGACGCAAGGAGCTGACCAGAGCCGCACATGAGACGGCAGCATTCTTGTCCACGATGCACTGCTTCATGTAACGCTCAACGGCCTGCAGCATGGTGGGATCGGTTATGCTGCAAAGGGCGCGTATGGCGGCGGCCCGATAAAGATCTTCTTTGCCGGTCATGTCCTTGGTTAGGGAACTGGTGACAATGATCACATCCTCGGCAATTGAGCTCAGTTCCTTGATGCCCAAATATACCATGCGACGCAGCACAATGTCCTTGGATTGGAATAGTTTGGTCATGGCAAAGAAGCAATCGGTCGCCTCGCGCACCACCAGCTGCTCCCCTTGATTGATCAGGTAGAGGATCTTGGTCAGAATGTGAATGCATTTGCGTGCATTCACCGGCGTCTCATTGAAGGTGCGCGTCTCCTGCAGCACCGAGGTCTTCTCCAGATTCTGGTACGCGTTCGTTGGACCTGTGCGTTTGTTTTGCGAGTTTGAGGTAAAATATTTCATTTTGTTCAGCCGGCCAGTAGGCAAATGTATTAAAAACAATTTTGTGTGTGTTTTGTTGTTCTTGCTCGAGTGTGTGTGTGTGTTAATTTTTATTGTGACCGTTGTGTGTGTGTTTTGTGGGCCAGCAGAGCACCTTCTGTGACCAGTGTTGGCAGTTGTTTGGTTTGCCGCTTCGGCGCTTCACTGTTAGTAATATTTTAGCTGTTTCTTGATTACTTACCGTCCTCTTCTTCATCCTTCTCGCGGCGAAATGAACCCATTGTTATTAAATCTGATTCGGAAACGTTTTAAAAATGAAAGTAAATGGTGAAATTAAGCAACAAAAATTCTTGACTTTTCGCTCAGCGTACACGTCACGCTACACAACAAGAAGAAGTTTGGATGCCATTCAGATGTAATCGTTGCTGCATGTTAAAGTGTAACAGGATCTTAACAGTTTCAATGCTCAGAAGTTTTCTGTCAAAAATATTGTTTTTGATTTTATCTATTGCAAAATATTGATATAATTTTATAACATAGGGTATAATTATGCAGAATGTATTCTGGAAATGAAAATAGTCGTATTTTTAAAGTACTTTAATTAATAAAACTGTATTTTATTATTTTAAAGAAAGGTAAAATTTTTGCGAATTTTTAAACGATGTTTCTTACCGAGCTAATTTATCGATATATTTTTTACGACGCGTTCGCAAATATCGATATATTCTTGCGATATGAAGAGAGTCAAACGTATTGAAGAAAATTAGTTTTATGCCCGAGAAAAGCTAACACATAAAAAATATAACCAGAAAATGCGCTCGCGTAGCAGGAGCCGTTCTCGCAGCCCACGCAGAAACCGTTATGGACAAGGACGCGACAGCGGCAGATCCCATGTGCGCTCGGACAGGCGAGATTCGCACAAGCCGGTTTCACACCGTCGTCATCCAGAGTCTAAAGACAGAGAGCGGGATAGGGAAAGGGGAACGCGTCCAGAAAGAAGAAATGGTAATGGTTACGGGAAACAAGAGCCACAGCGACGTGAGCGATCTCGCTCCCGCTTATCCAGCACAGAAAGCAACAGCAGCAGCAGCAGCAGCAGTGACAGCAGCAGCGGGAGCAGCACAAGTAGCAGGAGCAAATCACGCAATCGGAGTCGGAGCCCGGTGAAAAAGCGACAAAAGCCAGTTGAGCGCTGGCCCAATGATCGCTTCCAGGACAACAACGAGAAGAATCCGTTCAGGGGGCGCGCACCCGAAGGCAGCTTTATCAACGATCCGGCTGAACGTACAGGTCGCAGCAATCAGCACCACAGAGGAGGCGGCGGCGGTGGGCAAGCCAAATGGGATTCAAAAGTCTTAAATGCGCGACGGGCGCAACGTGTTCGCATTGGGGAGGAGGGTGTGGCCGAGGTGTGGGGCTCGAGTCCGACACGAACGCACGAACGGGATGTAAAGCTGGTTAAGGGTTCCTTTGTGGGCCCCAGCAAAAAATTTAAGAAGAATCGAAAGAAGAGCGGCAAGAAATCAAAAAAGAAAGCGAAGAAATCAAAAAAGAAAAAGAGCAAAAAAGCTGCCAGCAGCTCATCGGAGAGCAACTCCACATCCTCTTCATCATCATCATCGAGTTCCAGCAGCGAGGACAGCTCCACAAGCTCAGACAGCTCCGACAGTGAGGAAGAGGAGGATTTGTGGCTGGAAAAGACTGCGGATGGCGTTAAGAAGACCGTGAAAAAGAAAGCCAAGAAGAGCGCACAGAAGAAGCACAAGAAGAAAAAGAAAAAACGCAAATCCGACTCTGACAGGCACAAAAAGTCTTCCTCCGGTGCCAGCAAATCCAAATCAAAATCGAAGTCAGGTGCCACCAATAACGACGAGGATGTTGGCCCATCCCTGCGCAGCGGCGGCAGCTTAAATCAAAAGGACTTTGGTCGTGCCCTGCTGCCAGGAGAAGGTGCCGCCATGGCCGCCTACATTGCCGAGGGCAAACGCATACCCCGACGTGGTGAAATCGGACTCACATCCGACGAGATAGCCAACTTTGAGTCGGTCGGCTACGTGATGAGTGGAAGTCGGCATCGGCGCATGGAAGCTGTCCGTATACGTAAGGAGAATCAACTTTATTCTGCCGACGAGAAGCGTGCTCTGGCAATGTTTAGCAAGGAGGAGCGACAGAAGCGAGAGAATAAGATATTGACACAATTCAAGGATATGATTCACTCAAAACTGCAAGCTAAGGATAAGAAGTAGAGATAAGTCATTTGTAATATATATTAATAAATTTCATATTTTTTTTAAATTGCATTATTGTTGTATTATTATTATTATTATTATAGTATTTTGAGAACATATATCATCATTATTTTAAATTCATTTTATCAATGAATTCCAATCAATTTGAAATATAATATTTTCGAATGTACGAATTCATTAAGTGAACAAAAGTTCGTTTTTTATTCGTTATTTGTGAGTGGCCTTATCTAATTTTCGTAAATTATTGGTGCATAATTTATAATTTTAACGAAGAACGTTTAACACTTTGAAACAAACAATTTAGGACACAAGGGTTAACGCTTCCCTCTTAAAAAATTTCATACGCGAGTAAAATAATCGAAATGCTGTTATTGCAAAGATACATGTGCAAAAATAATATCGTGCTTTAATGTGTATCGATACATTGAACGATATCAACAATTCCTTTCTTTCGTGTACCGCTGCGTGTGGTTGTTGGCCTAATTTTCAATTAAATTATGCTGTAATTCGAAAACGAAATTATTTAAAACAATATTAAAACCAAAAACCTTAGAACCAAAAGACTGTCAAATAGTTAAAACAAAACCTCAAAGTACAAAATTAATGAGCAAAAATATATTTTTGCTACGTGTGAATTACATGTGCGCGAAACGCGAACAGGATAGCTATACGGTTTGACTAAGTTGTGGGACAGAGCGCGAAGTATATGTACGAAGTGGGTTAGCAAAACAATGAATGAGTGAACAAGCAAAAATCGTAAACCGGCGGCGGATTAGTCAATGCAGGAGAAGCACACTTTTATTGCTGATAAGCCACCATACACACACACACACACACACAAAAACTCATACACACTCACACACTCGCACACCCACACCAACACACACACACACATCTGTCTAATCAGACGTGAATAACGAGGCGACACTCCTCTGGCGCTTAATCAATTAGCTGAACGCAACACAGGCGAGCAGTCCAGCAGTCCGGCAGTCCGTATTGTGGTCTCAGTCTGCTTCTGTACTTTAAGCGTAGCGTGCGTGGTCAGCGTTTAACGATAAAAAAAAAAAACAAAATCAACAATGCCAGCGAACGAATTGCAATCGCCAACAAGCGAAATGGTGCTGCTCACACCAAACTCGGAGAATCCACCGAGCATAATAAAAGCAGGAGGAGGAGCAGGCAGCAAGGAGAAGGATGCGTTGCGGGAAGGATCTGCGGAATCGGATAATAGTCGTGTTGTGATGAAGAAACAGCTTGGCTTGCTGGAGGGTGTGGCCATTATATTGGGCATAATCTTTGGATCGGGCATATTTGTCTCGCCCAAGGGTGTCATCCGGGAGGTGGAAGCGGTGGGCACATCGCTCATCATTTGGGTGTTATGCGGCCTGCTATCAATGATCGGCGCCCTATGCTATGCGGAACTGGGCACAGCCATACCCAAGTCGGGCGGCGATTATGCATATATATTCGAGGCGTACGGCTCACTTCCAGCATTTCTGTATCTGTGGGATGCAATGATGATATTTGTGTAAGTGAATTGCATTTGCTTTTGATTGGACCTCAAATTTCATTGGGTTAAGCGATCTACTTATTAAATTGTTTTCAATTGCAGTTGCAAGCTTCAATTGCATGCGTGTTCTACAGAATGTTACAGCGAAGGCCTTTCATTGAGCTAATGTAAAACTGCTGACTCGATTCACTTTCTCAGACAAACGAAATGTGCTTATCTGGAATTGCTTTGAAGAAAAGTTCTGTTTTTGCAGGCAGGCCAGAACTTTTATGTTGATAAGCATTTTCTATTCAAGTAATTACCTTATTATTGTTATCGCAATGCTATATTTATTTGCTGGACGATAACTGTTGAGATAAACAAGTAAGATGATCTGTACTTCGTACCGAAAAAAGAAACAGATCTCTTGAACTACATTTGTGTTTATTGTTTGAGAATTTGATTTTGCTTTTGAGGTGTGGAGTAATCGTTATCGGAAGTTATAGAAAAGCTGCCATACATTTATATAATGGTCTAGTCTTTGAGGTCAACAGACAGATTTAGGGGCATATATATATTATATATATCTAATCTAATCTAATCCGTTTAATCTGTTTAAAAGATTATAAAAACTTAAACTTTCCCATTTTCAATTTCTACAGGGTATAAGTCAATTGAAAATTTAAACTTTTGTCAATATAATCTCCATTTATAAATCAATATTTATAAATTGATAATTATAAAATGTCCGACTGACATGGACGGTGTATTTTATGTCTTATTTTATAATCTATTTTATTTATTGCTTTACAGGCCAACTACAAATGCGATTATGGGTCTGACATTCGCCTCCTACGTGCTGCAGCCTTTTTTTGAAGATGGCTGTGAAATACCAAAATTAGCGCTGCAATTGTTGGCAGCGGTTACTATATGTTTTCTCACATATTTGAACTGTTATTATATGAAGATCACAACGAAAATGCAAAACATTATAATGTTCACAAAAATTGCGGCTCTGGTACTGATTATAGTTGTTGGCATGGTTTGGATGTTCATGGGCAATGTGGAGAACTTCAATCAGCCCTTTGATGATACTGAAACTGATCCCGGCAAGCTGTCGGTGGCATTTTACTCGGGCATCTTCTCTTATGCCGGCTGGAACTATTTAAATTTTATGACAGAAGAGCTGCGCGATCCATATCGTAATCTGCCGCGTGCTATTTATATTTCACTGCCTCTGGTCACCGGTATTTATGTGCTGGCTAATATGGCATATCTGGCAGTGTTGACTGCACCCGAAATGATCGCTTCCAATGCCATTGCGGTGGTAGGTAGAAATTGATTAATTTTAAATTATTTACAATTTAATTCATTGCATTTTTTTTTTGCAGACCTTTGGCAACAAGGTAATGGGTAGCTTTGCATTGATTATACCCATTATGGTAGCGATCTCTGCATTTGGCGGTCTATCTGTGCATATTATGACTTCGTCGCGTATGTGTTTTGTGGGCGCCAGGAATGGACATATGCCAGCTTTGCTGTCCCACATTAGCGTTAAGAGCTTCACGCCGCTTCCGTCTCTGGCTTTCTTAGTGAGTTCCGTTTACCAATTGATGGACAAAAGAAGTTTCTAAATTGACTTGAAACTTGTTTATTTACAGTGCCTGCTCTCGATCGTGATGCTGTTGGTTAGCGATGTGTATGTTTTGATCACATACAGCAGCATTGTAGAGTCGTTCTTTATAATGCTTTCGGTGTCGGCTGTTTTGTACTTTCGCTACAAGCGTCCCGATATGGAGCGTCCAATTAAAGTGAGTTGCCGGACGATTTAAAAGTGTGTGATACTAGTTATATACTATCTATTATAATATAATATAATATTTATTATTCACAGGTCTCTTTGTGGATACCCGCCGTGTTTGTCATTGTGTGCGCCTTTCTGGTGATTGTTCCCGTTTATGTTGCCCCATATGAAGTCGCGATGGGCGTGCTAATAACACTAATTGGCATACCATTCTATTATGTCGGCGTCGTGTGGAAGAACAAACCGAAATGGGTGCAGCAAGCGATTGGTGCGTTTAAAAATCAGTTTGGCGACTTTTGTTGTCTTTTTCGATTTATTATATTATTATATATCATCAATTAATTATTTTTTTTTTTTTGATCTTGGCTTAGATTCGATGACATTTACGTGCCAAAAACTCTTTTTGTCGGCCAAGGAGCAGAAAGAGGAATAAACGACAAGCATCTTTGACTTCCTGGGAAACAATTGAATTTCGCCTTATAAGCATATACACACATCATATGCATACATCACATGCATACGTCTAATGTATAAATCACATGTATACATCACATACATACATCATACAGGAAACGCTGCCCATAAGTGAAAAGACATCGAATATTAATTTTATATTGTCTTTGAACGCATTTTTGCATTATGTGAACTGTTATACATACATCTACATCATATGTACCAAATATGTGGTAAAAATTATCTCTATTTGACAGGAAAACTTTTTCCCCTAGTACACCATAAGGGACCTTTTTAAAATTGTCCACATCCTAGCTTTTTAAATTATACACAAATAATTAAATAATTTGCCATTTCCATGCGTGGGAACCTTGCTTTATTTATTATCGCTCACCGAAGAATACCAAAGTTCGATTGGCATAGTAATTATTTATTAACTGCAGGCTACCGACTATATTTTGAAAAACACCAAAATTGTTGTTGCGTACTTTTATTAAGTTGGTTGTGTTATTTAATTAATGTTTTTATTTTTATAATTTTCGTATGTTCTTATTTGAAAAATGCTTAGAAAGATATTTTATATTTATTAATAGTATGCTTGTACAAGTGGTCTTTCGCCAAATCCATCAACATTGGATATTGATCCATAAACAAAAAAAAAACATATTCTTTAAAATCTAATGAATTCTATAGTATGTTAAATTTTTCCTTTGATTTTTTAAAGTTTTATATTTAACAGTTAATATATAATTTGTGCTAAAAAATAAAAGACTTAAATTCGAGGAGTCTAATATCGATCCTACAAAAAGTAAATATTCTAAACGAATAATTTCTAAACGACCACTGTATTTCAATATATTACTTGATATTTGTATTATTAATAATTTACATTTATTTTAAAAATCTGAGAAAATTAATAAAGGTTTTGTATAATTTATGAATTTTAACATATTTCTTCTTATTGAAATTACTTATACCCTTTTTTAAATCAATCTAGACATCTTTTAGGCGACACTTCTGAAGGCATAAAAAGTATGCTACGCAGAATAGTCATTCGCAAATTTGTTAACATGCTGTTATCTTCCAATCCACTATAACTGATGAGCTTTATATATAGAATGTAGTTATTTGTAAGCTAACCGAGACAGAAAGAATAATGTACGATGATAAGTTATTTGGCAGGTATGGCTAAAAATAAATCGAGGCAGTGTCTCTCACCGATATTGAAAATGCATGGCACGTTAACTAAAACGACGCCAGCCTTATGGATATAACTAAGTACATGAACGGAGCACATGTACCGGAGTCTAGGTATTTTTAATTGATAAAATTGTAGTGCACCTTTCGGCTACTTTGCATGCTATTCAGGTGTTGTTCTTTTATATCTGGTAGAGATGTTTTTTTAATATTCTCTTCTCGCTGGCTCAGTACTTTGTATGGGCTTGACGATCACATGCGCTGATTTCAACACGGCTTTCCTTTTTTTTTTTATAGCATTTTAAATGTATGCCTTTGAAAAGTCAAATTATCCAAGTATTGTTTGATTCACTCATTCAATTTTATGGCTTACTTTATGTTAGAATAATTGAGTGTTAAATGTGCTGATCATTTCGGATGCGCCATGCGTTGAATGCTTAATGAACAGACACTGTGCTCATAGCACTGAACCATAATTCATGAATCCAGCCTGATAAATCTGACTTACTTTAGTTCGACTAAGTTAATTGACACTAAATCATTACATCAGAAAAACATAGCTTTAAAATGTGTTAACTGATCACACGTTTTTATCAAACAGATCAGTACTTTTATACCCTGAACCCACTAAAAATGGGTAAAAAGGGTATAATGGTTTTGTGCAAATGTATGTAACAGGCAGAAGGAAGCATCTCCGAACCCACAAAGTATATATATTCTTGATCAGGATCAATAGTCGAGTCGATATAGCCATGTCTGTCTGTCCGTCCGTCCGTCCGTCTGTATGAACACGCAGATCTCAGAGACTGTAGGAGCTAGAGGCTTCAAATTTGGAATATAGGTTCTCGTATACCAGGCGCAGATCAATTTTGCGTTATTTTTATCGATAACTGCCTTCGTTTATCGAATATCGATACATTAAATGCCACAATTTTAAAGGCAGAATCTTCTAATTGATACATAATATGCATTTGCATATTTTTGATCAACTGCCCAAATTTCATCAAGATCGGATAAGAAACACCCAAGTTAAAGTCGAAAATATATTCTCATATTGATCTCATTTCTATCAGCAGCCGCAAGCATTTTCTGTATGCATAAATATGCGAGCGCATGTGTGAGAAAGAGATGGCATGATAATCGACGCGAACGTCAATATGTTTTTTTGTGTATTGCGTGTTTCACGTATTTGTCGGTAGAGGGCAGAGCTGCTCGCATTTTAGTGCAAATCTTTTAAAGGGGAATTTGCAAAAATAATAATAGAATATTTTTAATAACTGGGTTCAGGGTATATCGTAGTCGAGTTCACTCGACTACAGCCCTCTTACTTGTTTATTTGTGTGAAACTACCTTATATTTGTAGATCAATCGGGAATTTTGACTTTACACGCATTTGTCTGTCTATGTTATTAATTGCTAATATAGTATTTACCATCAGAGCTATCTAATACTTAAGAAAACTTATTTGTATTTCCCATGCCATTAATATTGGTTCGAATTTTTTTTTTTTAACAACGAGGAGTGGAGTAATTGATATGAGGTTGTGGTATACATATTAAAGGATCGAAATGGTATAACCGTTGGGATGATCATGTAATCATCATATGGTTCCGATTAACACCTTTTATGGCATCGTTCTAAAACCGTGTCCACACATTTAAACAAAACATGCAAATTATAACCAAAACTAATTATTAATACACGATCAAATAATGTTACTAGCTGAAAAGTAAGCTAGACAAAAAGCTATTGGTAATTAAATTAATGCGAGTTTGGGCATAATTGATGATGGGGGTTTGTTCATAAAATTATTGTCAACTTTATTATAATTGATCGGAATCACTGAAAAAGTTGGGTAATAAAACTAAAATGAGAACTTCCTAGAATCAAGATTATTACTTACGATTTGGATCAGTTGTACAGCTTTTAAGCTTTAAATTGGAGTTGCGAACTAAATAAAATTGAGTTCGCAATTGCTAAAGCTTTCAATAATTTGAGTCATGTCAAATTCGAACTTTTAAGTATGTGAACGTTGCAATGCATATTGCTATTTTTACGCGTTTTCTATATATAGCTGGGCTAATTGGCATTCGTCATATAAATCACGCGTTTGCTAAACTTATGTAAATGTTGAATATTTAAAATAAATTTTGTGACTAGAAAATTAAAATTTTTTTTTGACTTGCCTATTTTTAAATTGGAATAGTTTTAATAACACAATTATGAATTTGTAATAATTACATTTTGAAAAGGCATATCTGTACTCATTAGCTGGTAAATAGATATACACCAATGCATATGTATTTAAAAAGAGCAGAAAACGTGCGAAAATCAGATAATTGATTGAATTTGGCTGGAACGATAGAAGCACGCGATCAATTTGTCACTTTCTGCATAAAGTTGTCAATATTTGCTGGAATGGTTGGGCGTTGCCCCTGTCGTTGAACAGATTAATATTCATATTCGAAGTTTACAAAAAAATATGCATGCAAAACAAAATATTATCAAATGATCTAGAGCAGTTTCCTCTCTTGTTTGTTTTAGCTAAGTGTGAATTATTACGAATGATGTATTTTTTGTTGTTGTGCTTTTGTATATTTTGTATTTATTTTTGTTATTGTTTTATTTGGTTGGCGGCACTATTTAACTGTTTGTTAAGCATACGCTGTGTGGTACAGCGTTGGCACAAGGCACATAATGCCACTTTCAATTCGATTTCATTAAGTAGGCTACTTAGTGACGAAGCTCCAACAGCTCAATACTTCAATACCCCAGACAGAACCGATCGATGGATCGTGTGCTCGTCCGTCGTCCGGCGTTGTTCGTGCGAATATTTGACAGCAATTCCGATTCTATCTATTGGTGTGTGTGTGTCTAAGTGTGGGTTTTTCGTATTTTTTTTTTTTTTTTGTATTTTTATGGTTTGTGTCACAGTGTGGAGCACGCGCTGTGCGCTCGAATTTAAGCTGTAGAGTTTTCAATTAGTTCGCTGACGCTAAGGAAGTTGTGAAGGTGTTTCAAACGCTAAACGTTCGCGCAGTTTAGAATCAGCCACCCAACCGGTAGGTGTTGCAATCGTCAAGTGCTCACAAAGAGGAGAAAACACAAATTCAGTTGCCTGCAATGCAATTAATTATACTTCAGGCAGTCTTTCTGGTAATCTGCTGGTCTCAAGGTACTGTGACATTTAGTTATATATCGTTGTATATATATATGGAATATGTATATATATGGAATATCGGTTACATAAGGCTGCACACAGCTAGTCATGTGATACATTTGTCATTGTGTCAAAAGTGCAGCCATTAAATTTATTATTATAAAGAAAAAGTGTTTGTCATTTACCGAAATTCCAATTTCCAATCAATATCAATTTCAAGTGAACTTTTGCTGACTTTGCCAGATTTATTATTTTATAGTTCTTATCTCTAAGACTAGTTATAGGTACGCGTGCTTTAATATACAAGAGAGCCACAAGGGTTCAAGGTTGTATAAATCACTTAGGCCCGAAATAGCTCTAGCTATCGCGATTCTAAGTTCATACATTACATATTTTATTGCACTAACTTAATGATATTTGTGGCACTCGAACTTAAGATTTTTCAAATACCAATTAATACTTGTATTAGTGACATTGATTTTGATTAAGTACAATTCAAATATGAACAGAATGGTAGTTTAAGTTTTTTATGGGAGGTACTTGAAAGATATCTTTCATAATAGACGTATCTACTTTGTGATCAGTCAGTAGCCATACAAAAATTAAATATTCGAAATTTGGCAAATGTCTTATAGTAATTTAATTAAGTTAAACATTTTATTTCGGTATAAATATGAAAGAAATGAATTACTCGCTGCACACTTCTATAATTATCCCTCCAGAAATGTGAAATTTTTATATGATATGCATACGAATGTTCACTAAACCAATAATCATTGGAAAAATTTTGTAAACATAATTCGGTTTGTATAACAAGTTAGTTAGCCAGTGAAAATGATTGAAAAATATTTACCTTTGCCACTCATTATCTATATCAATATCAATGATTATGCCAATATCTACAGTGTTTGTCGTGCCCTTGTGTGACTTGTATATATTCTTTATAAATTTATTTATCGATTAGTTTATTTACTAAGCAGCAAACAGTTAACATTTGTTTGCTGTCACTTTTATTTGCCATAATTCACAAGTGCTTGTATATGTCAGTGATAAACTCGACTATTTCAGACGGTTGGAGGTGTGAGGAAATAATATGGGGCACGTGATCAGAGACTCATTCAAGTTTGCCGAATTCCAACTATCAATTGTTTAACAAGTAAGAGCGCTGTAGTCGTGTGAACTCGACTACGATATACCCTGAACCCAGTTATTAAATATATTCTATTATTATTTTTGCAAATTCCCCTTTAAAAAGATTTGCACTAAAATGCGAGCAGCTCTGCAAGCGCCCTCTGCCGACAAAAACATATTGACGCTTGCGTTGACTATCACCTCACATATGCGCTAGCATATTTATGCATACAGAAAATGCTTGCGGCTGCTGATAGAAATGAATTCAATATTAGACTATATTTTTGACTATAACTTGGTCGTTTCTTATCCGATTTTAATTTTGGGCAGTTGATCAATGCATATGCATATTATGTATTAATTAGAAGCTTGTGCCTTTAAAATTGTGGCATTTATTGCTATCGGAAATTTAATTGATCGATATTTGATAAACGAAGACAGTTATCGATAAAATAATTTTAAATATATAAAATTGATATTAAATTAGTTTAGAAATCATAAAAATGAATGCATTGTTAATTTAATTAAAAGATATTTGCAAGTCAAGAACACATTTGAAAAATAGTGTTTATAATTTGGTCATCTTTCACTTGCAGTGGTCAGCAGTCATGTGTTTGGCTACTCGGAGCCCAACCAGCGTCGCTGGGCGCGTCATCATGGCCATTGTGCCGGCAAGACGCAGTCACCGATTGCCATCACCTCAAGCCATGTAAGTGAATGCGATGGCAGTTGTATATCAGCTGCAACTAGCTGCTAACTGTCCCTATCTATCAATTTCAGACAATACCCGTACATATGCCGGCTGTGGACATGATTGGGTATCACAATCTGTTGCCATATCCGTTGAAACTGATAAACAATGGTCACACCGGTAAGCTATCGGTATGTGGTCCCTATAATTGTATTAATTAATTACACATTGGCATTCTTCAGTCACCATTGGCATACCCAAAGGAAATCTGAGCGAACAGGCGAACGAGTTTGTGCCTTATGTGAGGGGTGCCAAGCTGCCAGGAGAGTTTGAGGTGGAGGGATTGCATTTCCACTGGGGCGACAAGAACAATCGGGGCTCGGAGCATGTTATCAATGACATACGCTACACAATGGAAATGCACATTGTGCATCGCAACAAGAAGTATGCCACCCTGGGAGAGGCACTCAACTATGCCGATGGTGCGGCAGTTCTTGGATTCTTTTTCAATGTGAGTTGAGTTGCCGACGTGTCGGAGCCAATATGCAAATGTGACACAGTTGCGCTTATACTAATGTCACATTTAACAGTTGGATGAGGATGAGGGCCAGGGCCTGGTAACCATCAATCGCCACTTACATTTAATCGCTGATGCCAATAAGGAGGCAGCGCTTAATGTCACCTTTTCTCTATCATCGCTAATAGCCAATGTGGATGTGGACAAGTTCTACACTTACAAGGGTAAGTGACCCTCGTGGTATTGAATACATTTTCAGACACAATAAAATAATTATCTATGTTTTTCACCTTGAAATCTGCTCAATACAACAAAATTTATACTGGTTCGATTTTTTGTATACCTTGTTGAGTACTTTTTGACTATAAGTAGTACATTTAATGTAATGTGTAGCTCTGAAAATGGAAAACAATTCTTTGCGTTTTCTTATTCTTTTGTTTATGGGGATTTTTCTTAATTTAAAACATTTTTCTTTACAATTTAAACTTTAGTCGTCTGTAATTTTCCCAAGCAACTTATTATTATTCCATATATTATTTATAATTCAAAAACGTTTGAGGTGTGCAATTTCTGAATGCTTAAATGGCTTTTGATGAGTTGATTGTTTTATCCGCTGGAAATAACATGAAATGTTGTGAAATAGGGAAAACTACAATCATAGTGGAAAGCAAACGAATTTTCATCCATTATTTTGCCGTTGTCATTGAATCTGTGTGAAATTGAATAACTTTGATTAACTGGCATAGAACATATTTAACTGTCATGACACGTCTCTCATTCGCTTGTAGGCTCGCTTACCACGCCACCCTGCTCGGAGGCAGTCACCTGGATTCTGTTTCCCGATCCCATACCAATTTCACCCAAACAGGTATATTTTACACATGCAAACCCAAAGAGAGGATGAGTAATGTTTTGTTTATTTTGTACTCAACGGCAGATTTCACGTTTCCGCCAGCTGACGGATACACAAGATGGCGCTTTAGTGGACAACTTCCGAACCCTGCAGCCGGTTGGCAATCGACGCATTTTTGCGCGCACTGGCCACGTGCGTCACACATCGATAGCAGCTTTGAAGCATGAGAGCGATTATCTCAAGTATGACTGGTTCTACTGAGCAGCAGATTGGGAATTCCGGGGGCTCGGGTGCTCTGTGCCATGCTATAATAGACTATGTTTAGCTTTTGCATTTATTATTTAGTTGTAACAGCAGTAAGCTGCTCTTTCTCCATAGTAAATAATTCTACACTATCAGTCGCCTTTTTCTAGGATATTGGGTATATTCTCCACAAAGAAATTATCTGGCATCATATTGAACAATTTCTTCAGGAGAGCTTACAATGTTCACTTCGCTGTTTATACAGTTAGTGGACCGTTGTGACCGTTGAGCAGGTCGTTCATATTAATTGTATAATAATATAATCTCTCTTGTAAATCATAAAATGTTATGAATAGTTTTCAAGTGCAGATAAATGAAGTATTGAAGTTTTGAAGAATGGGGCAAATTCCGTATTGAAAATACTACAATTCAGAAATAGAACTTGTCTATTAATAAATATATTTATCTGGCTTTGTACAAAACAATTGAGTTGCGATTTAGAAAGTGAGAACAGTGATTTATATAGGCCCAGTACACAGTATTCAAGTATATTTGATGCAGGCTACAAAATGCGACCTTAACAATCTATAACTGAAGTCGTTCAGCTGCTCACCTTTGATGGCAGCGTTAAGGAACCCCTCGACTGCTCAACTCAGTTGGTAAAGTCTGGTTTATTAATGCAACATGATTCGATGAGGCTGAAAAGCGATCACATTTCATTATTGATATATAAATATAAAATAGGTGTTGAATTTTATAAATGCATAGTTTCTAGCTGAGCTAAAATGCACTAATGAATACAGTTGGATATGTACTAGGTATAAACTTTTTAATTTTAATTTTTTTAATTCACAAACCTACAGTTCATATACAAATATACTTGGTATGAGCATTGGTTAACAACTAAGTTAATATATTTCTGGAAAATACCTTAACAAATTAAATAGTTGTGTTTCATAAGTTTATAAAATATGATCAAATCCACACAATAGGTAATAGATATTATTATATTATATTATTTCTTTTTAATTGTAATAGTAAATACACAGAAAATATGTATATTAAAATTGATTCATTTTTGTGTAGAATTGAAGTAAATTGGTTAACCTGCATACTTTGGTATTATATATATAGCATAATATAATCTACATAAAATAATGCGAAGCACAGTTCTGGTATTGTCCGGATTGTTGAAATTGCGATAATTCCGCATCGAATACATCCACAAGTACACAGAAAGAAAAGCATATATTTAAATGTTTTGTTTTTATTTTCTTATTAATCTGAAGTATTATATGAAGTATTATTTAACAAACACGAATTTTTTAATTCATAAAATATTAAATATAAATTGGCTCCTGGTTGGAAGTGTTAGGTTTTTCTACAAGTGTACACTTGTATAAATGAGGCATACGAACTAAGTCCCAATACCATTAAAGATTTTGCACACTACGTGGACCTTCCCACTCTCATATTTTTGCGAGAGGCTTTCAGTCGTATTATTTAGTGGACCGGAGTAATTACTGCACAATGCTTGTTCGGAAATCATTTTTATTCATATTATTTCCCAGCTTTTTGTTGGCCAAAATTTGTATAATAACGAAATATCCAATTATTGACGGCGTAAAGAGAGTAAGTATTCTAATTCATTAGTGTAGACAACAGTGCAATAACGGGAAATTGCCCATTCTAAAATATAGACTCTTGAAATAATGACATGCTGCCCTGGTTATGACCGTGTTACTTTTGAGCCCTTTGTATGTAAACCGAATTGCAAGCATGGTTGTGGTAGTGGAGAGTGTGTGAAGCCAGATATATGCAGTTGCCCCAAAGGCTACGATAATCTCAACCATTTGCCATCTAATGGGTAAGTTTAAGTCTTGAACTCATGAAATTAATAAATCTGACGGCTTCCTTTTTGTATGCCAGCTGCGTACCCAAATGCAAGATCGGATGTGAGAACGGCTATTGTCCATCCCCTGGTGCGTGTAGATGCTACGAGGACTACAGGTTTGATGATTCAAGTGGTAATTGCCTTCCAATCTGCAACAGTGGCTGTTTAAATGGATACTGCAAGTCGCCCGGAAATTGCGCCTGCAACAAGGGATTCACGCTAATTGCCAAAAGTCAGAGCTGTCAACCACAGTGCAAGAAGGGCTACCAATTAAATGCTACCCTAAATGAATGTCATCCAGTATGCAGCACTGGATGTGATAACGGCTACGGATTATGTACTGCTCCTGGAGAATGTACTTGTAATGCAGGCTATAGTAATCAAAATCAGATCAGTTGTGCTCCACTTTGTGAATATGAATGTGTGAACGGATTCTGTTCAGCTCCAGGGGAATGCTCCTGTCATAAAGGGTTCAGTAAATTTAGTAATAACAGTTGTGCTCCAGTCAGTATAAATGGACTAATAAACGACATTATAAGGAATTGGTTATTCCTGGTTTTGATTGTCATCTCTGTGGTTCTGTCGCTAATAATTTGGTCTTGTTTTTACATATTCAAGAAACGCGTCTACGATGTGGAAAGGAAAGGTATGAAAAATCTGATTTTTTTTGTTTTACTGCCGAATCACTAAATTATTCTTATCCTCCCTGCAGAAAAAAAATATACTGCTCGTTTTGTGGAAAATGATGTCGAAGTTTTATGCACCTGAGGCATTCGCCGAAGACTAACCCATTCGAACTTACCTGGATTAATAATCGCAATAATTTGATTTGATAATTACTTCAATAATTAAGGTGTGCTTTATGCATTTAGCTTCAGAACTCTGAGCTATTCATTCTTGCTTTCAAAATGTTTTTGATTCAAACAAATCATAAAAAAATAGTTATCTTATCGCTTTAAAATAATAATTTGGTTTTTACATTATTTATTTATTAATAACACTTAATTTCCCGGATACAAGAATGCAAATTTTGATATTTTTTCTTGAGATTAGAATAAATTCATGACAACTTTTTGTAGTACTTTTTTTATTACTGGTATTTATTACTGGTATTTTATTTATTACAGTCTTTGTGCTGTGGTATGGGAATATCCTCGTCAATGAAATTAAAAGAAGACGAGCAAAATCACATTTCAAAATGGCATTTCTATTAATATTCTGATGCTTGGCATCCAAACTCATTTTGGGTAAACGAATTTTGGTTTCTCCTTTTTGCTGACACTAGACATACATTTTAATGTATTTGATTATACATTTCTGTTAAATCTTAATAGTCGACTCATAAATATTACGAAATTTCAATTTAATATTAAAAATGAATTTTAATAATTTCTTGCAGAGATATTTCTCTTGATACGCACTGACTTCATTGACTATGGTTTGTAAAAATCCTTTAAGATTTGTCAAATTTTCTACTTCATTGTTATTCTGCCAATGCACAATTTACCTTGTCTAATCAAATGTCCTGTAGCTCTCCATAATTTTCGATATTCCAAAGCTAAGCTGATCTATCAGCTGCCAAATAATATTTTTGGTAATCGATCTATTTTCCAAATCCATTAAAAAAAATTGTATTACAGAAAGCTCACTTTAATTTGGAATTTACTTTAATAAATTCGGTTGTCACTATCTGTGTAAAATTTACTGACTTCTAATTAGCTGACACATAATATATATAACTGTCATGTCTCTTATAACTGTCATGTCTCTTATTGATTTGCATACTCACTTAAGACAATACTCTGTTCGGAGGTTGTAAATATATATATACATATATACTAAAATATATTTAGCTTTTATTCTTTAACTGTAACAATTTACTGTAATAATAAGATAATTCTACACTATCAGGCTCGTTTTGCGACAATAGAAAGCCAGTGAATTGGGTATATCCTCCACAAAGAAATTGGCAGGCATCAAATTGAACATCTTCTTCACTGTTTCCACAATAAGTGGACGTAACGCCTCGTAGAATTCACGCCAGTTCTCATTAAATAAATCATTTGTACTGCGTTCCACATCCTTGCTGTGGCCGTTGAACAGATTGTCCATATATGTCCAGACACTGAGCAGCAGACTGGAAATTCCGGGGGCTCGGGTGCTCTGTGCCATGCTATAATAGACTATGTTTAGCTTTTGCATTTATTATTTAGTTGTAACAGCAGTAAGCTGCTCTTTCTCCATAAGGAAATAATTCTACACTATCAGTCGCCTTTTTCTAGGATATTGGGTATATTCTCCACAAAGAAATTATCTGGCATCATATTGAACAATTTCTTCAGCAGATCTTACAATGTTCACTTCGCTGTTTATACAGTTAGTGGACCGTTGAGCAGGTCGTTCATATTAATTGTATAATTTCTACGATCTCTCTTGTAAATCATAAAATGTTATGAATAGTTTTCAAGTGCAGATAAATGAAGGAATGAAGTTTGGAAGAATGGGGCAAATTCCATATTGAAAATACTACAATTCGGAAATAGAACTTGTCTATTAATAAATATATTTATCTGGCTTTGTACAAAACAATTGAGTTGCGATTTAGAAAGTGAGAACAGTGATTTATATAGGCCCAGTACACAGTATTCAAGTATATTTGATGCAGGCTACAAAATGCGACCTTAACAATCTATAACTGAAGTCGTTCAGCTGCTCACCTTTGATGACAGCGTTAAGGAACCCCTCGACTGCTCAACTCAGTTGGTAAAGTCTGGTTTATTAATGCAACATGATTCGATGAGGCTGAAAAGCGATCACATTTCATTATTGATATATAAATATAAAATAGGTGTTGAATTTTATAAATGCATAGTTTCTAGCTGAGCTAAAATGCACTAATGAATACAGTTGGATATGTACTAGGTATAAACTTTTTAATTTTAATTTTTTTAATTCACAAACCTACAGTTCATATACAAATATACTTGGTATGAGCATTGGTTAACAACTAAGTTAATATATTTCTGGAAAATACCTTAACAAATTAAATAGTTGTGTTTCATAAGTCAATAAAATATGATAAAATCCACACAATAGGTAACAGATATTATTATATTATATTATTTGTTTTTAATTGTAATAGTAAATACACAGAAAATATGTATATTAAAATTTATTCATTTTTATGTAGAATTGAAGTAAATTGGTTAACCTGCATACTTTGGTATTATATATATAGCATAATATAATCTACAAAAAACGGAAAATAATGCTTTTAATTCTTTTCATTTTTGATGACTTCGTAGCAGCGGAATTAATTGAGTTCATCATACGATTATGCATAAGATCCTTAGCCAATTTTGTATTAAGGAGTAGGTAACATTGTCAGATACTTTAAGCAAAAACTAGTTAGAGGAATTTATACCACTCTTTACAATAGGTTGTATTTAAATTTAGTTTCTTATCGATTTTCTTTTAAAGTTGATGGATTTCCCCATGATTGTAAATGGAAGAGTTGATATAAATAAGTTGTCAGAGTTGCTTCAAAACAAGTTGAAGATATGCGAAGCACAGTTCTGGTATTGTCCGGATTGTTGAAATTGCGATTAGTCCGCATCGAATACATCCACAAGTACACAGAAAGAAATGCATATATTTAAATGTTTTGTTTTTATTTTCTAATTAATCTGAAGTATTTTTTAATTCATAAAATATTAAATATAAATTGGCTCCTGGTTGGAAGTGTTAGGTTTTTCTACAAGTGTACACTTGTATAAATGAGGCATACGAACTAAGTCCCAATACCATTAAAGATTTTGCACACTACGTGGACCTTCCCACTCTCATATTTTTGCGTGAGGCTTTCAGTCGTATTGTTTAGTGGACCGGAGTAATTACTGCACAATGCTTGTTCGGAAATCATTTTTATTCATATTATTTCCCAGCTTTTTGTTGGCCAAAATTTGTATAATAAGGAAAGATCCAATTATTGACGGCGTAAAGAGAGTAAGTATTCTAATTCATTAGTGTAGACAACAATGCAAAAACGGGAAATTACCTATTCTAAAATATAGACTTATTATGTAAGGAAATGCTGCCCTGGTTATGACCTTAAAAGTCCCTTTGAATGTAAACCGATTTGCAAGCATGGTTGTGGTAGTGGAGAGTGTGTGAAGCCAGATATATGCAGTTGCCCCAAAGGCTACGATAATCTCAACCATTTGCCATCTAATGGGTAAGTTTAAGTCTTGAACTCATGAAATTAATAAATCTGACGGCTTCCTTTTTGTATGCCAGCTGCGTACCCAAATGCAAGATCGGATGTGAGAACGGCTATTGTCCATCCCCTGGTGCGTGTAGATGCTACGAGGACTACAGGTTTGATGATTCAAGTGGTAATTGCCTTCCAATCTGCAACAGTGGCTGTTTAAATGGATACTGCAAGTCGCCCGGAAATTGCGCCTGCAACAAGGGATTCACGCTGAATGCCAAAAGTCAGATCTGTCAACCACAGTGCAAGAAGGGCTACCAATTAAATGCTACCCTAAATGAATGTCATCCAGTATGCAGCACTGGATGTGATAACGGCTTCTGTAGTTTACCGGAAATTTGTGAGTGTCATGCGAATTATCAAAAGGGCACCGATAACAAATGTGAGCCCATTTGCAAAGATGGCTGCTTGAACGGCATTTGTAAGTCCCCGGGAATTTGTGAATGCGTCACGGGATACTCGAAAAAAACTAAGAGTAGTTGTTCACCAGAATGTAGAGATGGATGTGAGAACGGATTTTGCTCTGCTCCTGGAAAATGTTTTTGCAATGAAGGCTACTCTAAAGTTAATGAGAAAAGTTGTGCTCCAGTCTGTATAAATGGATGTGAGAACGGATTCTGCACAGCTCCTGACAAATGCTCCTGTCATGAAGGATTCAGTAAATTTAGAGAGAATAGTTGTGCTCCAATCTGTAAAAATGGATGTGAGAATGGATTATGTACTGCTCCTGAAGAATGCACGTGTAATGCAGGTTATGGTAAATTTAATGATAGCAGTTGTCATCCGGTTTGTAAAGATGAATGTGAGAACGGATTTTGCTCAGCTCCTGGAGAATGTACTTGCAATAAAGGCTATACTAAAGTCAGTGAGAACCGTTGTGCTCCGATTTGTGATGATGGATGTACGAACGGTCTTTGTTCTGCACCAGGAGAATGCTCCTGCAACGATGGCTACTCCAAAGTGAATGAGAACAGTTGTGCTCCAGTCTGTATAAATGGATGTGAGAACGGATTATGTACTGCTCCTGGAGAATGTACCTGTTTAGAAGGCTATTCTAAAACATCAGAGAGCAGTTGTTTTCCAGATTGTAAAGATGGTTGTGAGAACGGAGTCTGCGAGGCTCCTGATGTGTGCAATTGCAATGAGGGGTACAGTAAAATAGGTGAGAGTAGTTGTGAGCCGATATGTGAGAGGGGATGTCCCAATGGTTATTGTGAATCCCCTAATAAGTGTAGCTGCCATGAGGGGTACATTAAAATAGAAAATATTTGCATGTCTGAAATGAGTGATGAAAGTTCCAGTACAACAAGAGTTGCTCAAACGGAAATGTCTGGAAATGGGGAAGGTATTGAGATGAATGCATGTAATCAGAGGTGTTGGAATGGAACCTGCATTGATGGTAAATGCAGTTGTACTCCAAACTACAGATTGACTGAGGATGCAAGCAACATTACAAATCTACTTTGTCTGCCTGTGTGTGAGAGGGAGTGTATCCACGGTTATTGTGCCTCTCCAGATGTATGCATCTGCTTCGATGGGACCATCGCACAAGGAGGCTTTGATTGCTCGAGCCTTGAGGACATAGAAACAGCAGGTCGAAGAGGCAGCATAAACGACTTTATAAGGAATTGGTTATTCCTGGTTTTGATTGTCATCTCTGTGGTTCTGTCGCTAATAATTTGGTCTTGTTTTTACATATTCAAGAAACGCGTCTACGATGTGGAAAGGAAAGGTATGAAAAATCTCATTTTTTTTGTTTTACTGCCCAATCACTAAATTATTCTTATCCTCCCTGCAGAAAAAAAATATACTGCTCGTTTTGTGGAAAATTAAGTCGTAGTTTTATTCACCTGAGGCATTCGCCGAAGAGTAACCCATTCGAACTTACCTGGATTAATAATCGCAATAATTTGATTTGACTTCACTTAATTTCCCGGATGCAAGAATGCAAATTTTGATATTTTTTCTTGAGATTAGAATAAATTCATGACAACTTTTTGTAGTACTTTTTTTATTACTGGTATTTATTACTGGTATTTTATTTATTACAGTCTTTGTGCTGTGGTATGGGGATATCCTCGTCAATGAAATTAAAAGAAGACGAGCAAAATCACATTTCAAAATGGCATTTCTATTAATATTCTGATGCTTGGCATCCAAACTCATTTTGGGTGAACGAATTTTGGTTTCTCCTTTTTGCTGACACTAGACATACATTTTCATGTATTTGATTATACATTTCTGTTAAATCTTAATAGTCGACTCATAAATATTACGAAATTTCAATTAATATTAAAAATGAATTTTAATAATTTCTTGCAGAGATATTTCTCTTGATACGCACTGACTTCATTGACTATGGTTTGTAAAAATCGTTTTAGATTTGTCAAATTTTCTACTTCATTGTTATTCTGCCAATGCACAATCTACCTAGTCTAATCAAATGTCCTGTAGCTCTCCATAATTTCCGATATTCCAAAGCTAAGCTGATCAATCAGCTGCCTAATAATATTTTTGGTAATCGATCTATTTTCCAAATCCATTAAACAAAATTTTATTACAGAAAGCTCACTTTAATTTGGAATTTACTTTAATAAATTCGGTTGTCACTATCTGTGTAAAATTTACTGACTTCTAATTAGCTGACACATAATATATATAACTGTCATGTCTCTTATTGATTTGCATACTCACTTAAGACAATACTCTGTTCGGAGGTTGTAAATATATATATACATATATACTAAAATATATTTAGCTTTTATTCTTTAACTGTAACAATTTACTGTAATAATAAGATAATTCTACACTATCAGGCTCGTTTTGCGACCATAGAAAGCCAGTGAATTGGGTATATCCTCCACAAAGAAATTGGCAGGCATCAAATTGAACATCTTCTTCACTGTTTCCACAATAAGTGGACGTAACGCCTCGTAGAATTCACGCCAGTTCTCATTAAATAACTCATTTGTACTGCGTTCCACATCCTTGCTGTGGCCGTTGAACAGATTGTCCATATATGTCCAGACACTGAGCAGCAGACTGGAAATTCCGGGGGCTCGGGTGCTCTGTGCCATGCTATAATAGACTATGTTTAGCTTTTGCATTTATTATTTAGTTGTAACAGCAGTAAGCTGCTCTTTCTCCATAAGTAAATAATTCTACACTATCAGTCGCCTTTTTCTAGGATATTGGGTATATTCTCCACAAAGAAATTATCTGGCATCATACTGAACAATTTCTTCAGCAGATCTTACAATGTTCACTTCGCTGTTTATACAGTTAGTGGACCGTTGAGCAGGTCGTTCATATTAATTGTATAATTTCTACGATCTCTCTTGTAAATCATAAAATGTTATGAATAGTTTTCAAGTGCAGATAAATGAAGGAATGAAGTTTGGAAGAATGGGGCAAATTCCATATTGAAAATACTACAATTCGGAAATAGAACTTGTCTATTAATAAATATATTTATCTGGCTTTGTACAAAACAATTGAGTTGCGATTTAGAAAGTGAGAACAGTGATTTATATAGGCCCAGTACACAGTATTCAAGTATATTTGATGCAGGCTACAAAATGCGACCTTAACAATCTATAACTGAAGTCGTTCAGCTGCTCACCTTTGATGACAGCGTTAAGGAACCCCTCGACTGCTCAACTCAGTTGGTAAAGTCTGGTTTATTAATGCAACATGATTCGATGAGGCTGAAAAGCGATCACATTTCATTATTGATATATAAATATAAAATAGGTGTTGAATTTTATAAATGCATAGTTTCTAGCTGAGCTAAAATGCACTAATGAATACAGTTGGATATGTACTAGGTATAAACTTTTTAATTTTAATTTTTTTAATTCACAAACCTACAGTTCATATACAAATATACTTGGTATGAGCATTGGTTAACAACTAAGTTAATATATTTCTGGAAAATACCTTATCAAATTAAATAGTTGTGTTTCATAAGTTTATAAAATATGATCAAATCCACACAATAGGTAATAGATATTGTTGGAGCGAAGTTTCCCCGCGTCAGGGAATGCCTGGATAAGAAAATAAAACTGAGTCCCACCAGCGTTGTGTACTCAACTAAAGTTTATTCAAGACTATTGTAATGCTGTTAGTTAAAAGTATTGAGATTCATTAATAAGGAACTTAACATATAAATTGATGCACGGTTGCATTGAATGTAAATTAACATAATTTTCAACAGATATTATTATATTATATTATTTGTTTTTAATTGTAATAGTAAATACACAGAAAATATGTATATTAAAATTTATTCACTTTTGTGTAGAATTGAAGTAAATTGGTTAACCTGCATACTTTGGTATTATATATATAGCATAATATAATCTACAAAAAACGGAAAATAATGCTTTTAATTCTTTTAATTTTTGATGACTTCGTAGCAGCGGAATTAATTGAGTTCATCATACGATTATGCATAAGATCCTTAGCCAATTTTGTATTAAGGAGTAGGTAACATTGTCAGATACTTTAAGCAAAAACTAGTTAGAGGAATTTATACCACTCTTTACAATAGGTTGTATTTAAATTTAGTTTCTTATCGATTTTCTTTTAAAGTTGATGGATTTCCCCAAGATTGTAAATGGAAGAGTTGATATAAATAAGTTGTCAGAGTTGCTTCAAAACAAGTTGAAGATATGCGAAGCACAGTTCTGGTATTGTCCGGATTGTTGAAATTGCGATAATTCCGCATCGAATACATCCACAAGTACACAGAAAGAAATGCATATATTTAAATGTTTTGTTTTTATTTTCTAATTAATCTGAAGTATTATATGAAGTATTATTTAATGAAAACACAAATTTTTTAATTCATAAAATATTAAATATAAATTGGCTCCTGGTTGGAAGTGTTAGGTTTTTCTACAAGTGTACACTTGTATAAATGAGGCATACGAACGAAGTCCCAATACCATTAAAGATTTTGCACACTACGTGGACCTTCCCACTCTCATATTTTTGCGAGAGGCTTTCAGTCGTATTATTTAGTGGACCGGAGTAATTACTGCACAATGCTTGTTCGGAAATCATTTTTATTCATATTATTTCCCAGCTTTTTGTTGGCCAAAATTTGTCCAATACGGAAACAGCAAATTATTCGCGGGCAAACAATAGTAAGTATTCTAATTGATTAGTGTAGACAACAATGCAATAACGGGAAATTACCTATTCTAAAATATAGACTAATTATATAAGGAAATGCTGCCCTGGTTATGACCTTGTTACTTCTAAGCCCTTTGTATGTAAACCGAATTGCAAGCATGGTTGTGGTAGTGGAGAGTGTGTGAAGCCAGATATATGCAGTTGCCCCAAAGGCTACGATAATCTCAACCATTTGCCATCTAATGGGTAAGTTTAAGTCTTGAACTCATGAAATTAATAAATCTGACGGCTTCCTTTTTGTATGCCAGCTGCGTACCCAAATGCAAGATCGGATGTGAGAACGGCTATTGTCCATCCCCTGGTGCGTGTAGATGCTACGAGGACTACAGGTTTGATGATTCAAGTGGTAATTGCCTTCCAATCTGCAACAGTGACTGTTTAAATGGATACTGCAAGTCGCCCGGAAATTGCGCCTGCAACAAGGGATTTACGCTGAATGCCAAAAGTCAGATCTGTCAACCACAGTGCAAGAAGGGCTACCAATTAAATGCTACCCTAAATGAATGTCATCCAGTATGCAGCACTGGATGTGATAACGGCTTCTGTATTTTACCGGAAATTTGTGAGTGTCATGCGAATTATCAAAAGGGCACCGATAACAAATGTGAGCCCATTTGCAAAGATGGCTGCTTGAACGGCATTTGTAAGTCTCCGGGAATTTGTGAATGCGTCACGGGATACTCGAAAAAAACTAAGAGTAGTTGTTCACCAGAATGCAGAGATGGATGTCAGAACGGATTATGTATTGCACCTGAAGAATGTACTTGTAATGCAGGCTATAGTAATCAAAATCAGATCAGTTGTGCTCCACTTTGTGAATATGAATGTGTGAACGGATTCTGTTCAGCTCCAGGGGAATGCTCCTGTCATAAAGGGTTCAGTAAATTTAGTAATAACAGTTGTGCTCCAGTCAGTATAAATGGACTAATAAACGACATTATAAGGAGTTGGTTATTCCTGGTTTTGATTGTCATCTTTGTGTTTCTGTCGCTAATAATTTGGTCTTGTTTTTACATATTCAAGAAACGCGTCTACGATGTGGAAAGGAAAGGTATGAAAAATCTGATTTTTTTTGTTTTACTGCCCAATCACTAAATTATTCTTATCCTCCCTGCAGAAAAAAAATATACTGCTCGTTTTTTTGGAAAATGAAGTCGAAGTTTTATTCATCTGAGGCATTCGCCGAAGAGTAACCCATTCGAACTTACCTGGATTAATAATCGCAATAATTTGATTTGATAATTACTTCAATAATTAAGGTGTGCTTTATGCATTTAGCTTAAGAACTCTGAGCTATTCATTCTTGCTTTCAAAATGTTTTTGATTCAAACAAATCATTAAAAATAGTTATCTTATCGCTTTAAAATAATAATTGGGTTTTTACATTATTTATTTATTAATAACACTTAATTTCCCGGATGCAAGAATGCAAATTTTGATATTTTTTCTTGAGATTAGAATAAATTCATGACAACTTTTTGTAGTACTTTTTTTATTACTGGTATTTATTACTGGTATTTTATTTATTACAGTCTTTGTGCTGTGGTATGGGAATATCCTCGTCAATGAAATTAAAAGAAGACGAGCAAAATCACATTTCAAAATGGCATTTCTATTAATATTCTGATGCTTGGCATCCAAACTCATTTTGGGTAAACGAATTTTGGTTTCTCCTTTTTGCTGACACTAGACATACATTTTAATGTATTTGATTATACATTTCTGTTAAATCTTAATAGTCGACTCATAAATATTACGAAATTTCAATTTAATATTTAAAATGAATTTTAATAATTTCTTGCAGAGATATTTCTCTTAATACGCACTGACTTCATTGACTATGGTTTGTAAAAATCCTTTAAGATTTGTCAAATTTTCTACTTCATTGTTATTCTGCCAATGCACAATCTACCTAGTCTAATCAAATGTCCTGTAGCTCTCCATAATTTCCGATATTCCAAAGGTAAGCTGATCTATCAGCTGCCAAATAATATTTTTGGTAATCGATCTATTTTCCAAATCCATTAAAAAAAATTGTATTACAGAAAGCTCACTTTAATTTGGAATTTACTTTAATAAATTCGGTTGTCACTATCTGTGTAAAATTTACTGACTTCTAATTAGCTGACACATAATATATATAACTGTCATGTCTCTTATTGATTTGCATACTCACTTAAGACAATACTCTGTTCGGAGGTTGTAAATATATATATACATATATACTAAAATATATTTAGCTTTTATTCTTTAACTGTAACAATTTACTGTAATAATAAGATAATTCTACACTACTTTTCAGGCTCGTTTTGCGACCATAGAAAGCCAGTGAATTGGGTATATCCTCCACAAAGAAATTGGCAGGCATCAAATTGAACATCTTCTTCACTGTTTCCACAATAAGTGGACGTAACGCTTCGTATAATTCACGCCAGTTCTCATTAAATAACTCATTTGTACTGCGTTCCACATCCTTGCTGTGGCCGTTGAACAGATTGTCCATATATGTCCAGACAGTGAGCAGCAGACTGGAAATTCCGGGGGCTCGGGTGCTCTGTGCCATGCTATAATAGACTATGTTTAGCTTTTGCATTTATTATTTAGTTGTAACAGCAGTAAGCTGCTCTTTCTCCATAAGGAAATAATTCTACACTATCAGTCGCCTTTTTCTAGGATATTGGGTATATTCTCCACAAAGAAATTATCTGGCATCATATTGAACAATTTCTTCAGCAGATCTTACAATGTTCACTTCGCTGTTTATACAGTTAGTGGACCGTTGAGCAGGTCGTTCATATTAATTGAATAATTTCTACGATCTCTCTTGTAAATCATAAAATGTTATGAATAGTTTTCAAGTGCAGATAAATGAAGGAATGAAGTTTGGAAGAATGGGGCAAATTCCGTATTGAAAATACTACAATTCAGAAATAGAACTTGTCTATTAATAAATATATTTATCTGGCTTTGTACAAAACAATTGAGTTGCGATTTAGAAAGTGAGAACAGTGATTTATATAGGCCCAGTACACAGTATTCAAGTATATTTGATGCAGGCTACAAAATGCGACCTTAACAATCTATAACTGAAGTCGTTCAGCTGCTCACCTTTGATGACAGCGTTAAGGAACCCCTCGACTGCTCAACTCAGTTGGTAAAGTCTGGTTTATTAATGCAACATGATTCGATGAGGCTGAAAAGCGATCACATTTCATTATTGATATATAAATATAAAATAGGTGTTGAATTTTATAAATGCATAGTTTCTAGCTGAGCTAAAATGCACTAATGAATACAGTTGGATATGTACTAAGTATAAACTTTTTAATTTTAATTTTTTTAATTCACAAACCTACAGTTCATATACAAATATACTTGGTATGAGCATTGGTTAACAACTAAGTTAATATATTTCTGGAAAATACCTTAACAAATTAAATAGTTGTGTTTCATAAGTCAATAAAATATGATAAAATCCACACAATAGGTAATAGATATTATTATATTATATTATTTGTTTTTAATTGTAATAGTAAATACACAGAAAATATGTATATTAAAATTTATTCATTTTTATGTAGAATTGAAGTAAATTGGTTAATCTGCATACTTTGGTATTATATACATAGCATAATATAATCTACATAAAACGGAAAATAATGCTTTCAATTCTTTTCATTTTTGATGACTTCGTAGCAGCGGAATTAATTGAGTTCATCATACGATTATGCATAAGATCCTTAACCAATTTTGTATTAAGGAGTAGGTAACATTGTCAGATACTTTAAGCAAAAACTAGTTAGAGGAATTTATACCACTCTTTACAATAGGTTGTATTTAAATTTAGTTTCTTATCGATTTTCTTTTAAAGTTGATGGATTTCCCCATGATTGTAAATGGAAGAGTTGATATAAATAAGTTGTCATAGTTGCTTCAAAACAAGTTGAAGATATGCAAAGCACAGTTCTGGTATTGTCCGGATTGTTGAAATTGCGATAATTCCGCATCGAATACATTCACAAGTACACAGAAAGAAATGCATATATTTAAATGTTTTGTTTTTATTTTCTTATTAATCTGAAGTATTATATGAAGTATTATTTAACAAACACGAATTTTTTAATTCATAAAATATTAAATATAAATTGGCTCCTGGTTGGAAGTGTTAGGTTTTTCTACAAGTGTACACTTGTATAAATGAGGCATACGAACGAAGTCCCAATACCATTAAAGATTTTGCACACTACGTGGACCTTCCCACTCTCATATTTTTGCGAGAGGCTTTCAGTCGTATTATTTAGTGGACCGGAGTAATTACTGCACAATGCTTGTTCGGAAATCATTTTTATTCATATTATTTCCCAGCTTTTTGTTGGCCAAAATTTGTATAATAAGGAAAGATCCAATTATTGACGGCGTAAAGAGAGTAAGTATTCTAATTCATTAGTGTAGACAACAGTGCAATAACGGGAAATTGCCCATTCTAAAATATAGACTCTTGAAATAATGACATGCTGCCCTGGTTATGACCGTGTTACTTTTGAGCCCTTTGTATGTAAACCGAATTGCAAGCATGGTTGTGGTAGTGGAGAGTGTGTGAAGCCAGATATATGCAGTTGCCCCAAAGGCTACGATAATCTCAACCATTTGCCATCTAATGGGTAAGTTTAAGTCTTGAACTCATGAAATTAATAAATCTGACGGCTTCCTTTTTGTATGCCAGCTGCGTACCCAAATGCAAGATCGGATGTGAGAACGGCTATTGTCCATCCCCTGGTGCGTGTAGATGCTACGAGGACTACAGGTTTGATGATTCAAGTGGTAATTGCCTTCCAATCTGCAACAGTGGCTGTTTAAATGGATACTGCAAGTCGCCCGGAAATTGCGCCTGCAACAAGGGATTCACGCTAATTGCCAAAAGTCAGATCTGTCAACCACAGTGCAAGAAGGGCTACCAATTAAATGCTACCCTAAATGAATGTCATCCAGTATGCAGCACTGGATGTGATAACGGCTTCTGTAGTTTACCGGAAATTTGTGAGTGTCATGCGAATTATCAAAAGGGCACCGATAACAAATGTGAGCCTATTTGCAAAGATGGCTGCTTGAACGGCATTTGTAAGTCCCCGGGAATTTGTGAATGCGTCACGGGATACTCGAAAAAAACTAAGAGTAGTTGTTCACCAGAATGTAGAGATGGATGTGAGAACGGATTTTGCTCTGCTCCTGGAAAATGTTCTTGCAATGAAGGCTACTCTAAAGTTAATGAGAGCAGTTGTGCTCCTGTCTGTAAAGATGGGTGTCCGAACGGATTATGTACTGCTCCTGGAGAATGTACTTGTTTAGAAGGCTATTCTAAAATAACAGAGAACAATTGTTCTCCAGTTTGTAAAGATGGATGTGAGAATGGATTCTGCTCTGCTCCAGAAGAATGCTCCTGCAACGATGGCTACTCTAAAATAACTGAGAACAATTGTTCTCCAGTTTGTAAAGATGGATGTGAGAATGGATTCTGCTCTGCTCCAGAAGAATGCTCCTGCAACGATGGCTACATTAAAATTAAGGAAAACAGTTGTTCTCCAGTCTGTAAAAATGGATGTCTGCACGGATTTTGCTCTTCTCCGGGAGAATGCTCCTGCAACGATGGCTACTCTAAAGTGAATGAGAACAGTTGTGCTCCAGTCTGTATAAATGGATGTGAGAACGGATTATGTACTGCTCCTGGAGAATGTACCTGTTTAGAAGGCTATTCTAAAACATCAGAGAACAGTTGTTCTCCAGTTTGTAAAGATGGTTGTGAGAACGGATTCTGCTCTGCTCCTGGACAATGCTCCTGTAATGATGGCTACATTAAAGTTAATCAAAACAGTTGTGCTCCACTTTGTAAAAATGGATGTAAAAATGGATTGTGTACGGCTCCTGGGGAATGTACCTGTAACAATGGCTACTATAAAATAACTGAGAGCAATTGTTCTCCAGTTTGTAAAGATGGATGTGAGAACGGATTTTGCTCTTCTCCGGGAGAATGCTCCTGCAACGATGGATACTCTAAAGTGAATGAGAACAGTTGTGCTCCAGTCTGTATAAATGGATGTGAGAACGGATTATGTACTGCTCCTGACAAATGCTCCTGTCATGAAGGATTCAGTAAACTTAGTGAGAATAGTTGTGCTCCAATCTGTAAAAATGGATGTGAGAATGGATTATGTACTGCTCCTGGTGAATGCTCCTGTTTCGATGGCTATTCTAAAATAACAGAGAACAGTTGTTCTCCAGTTTGTAAAGATGGATGTGAGAACGGATTATGTACAGCTCCTGGAGAATGCTTCTGTAACAATGGGTACACGAAAATAACTGAAAATAGTTGTGTTCCTATCTGTAAGGATGGATGTGAGAACGGATTATGTACTGCTCCTGAAGAATGCACGTGTAATGCAGGTTATGGTAAATTTAATGATAGCAGTTGTCATCCGGTTTGTAAAGATGAATGTGAGAACGGATTTTGCTCTGCTCCTGGAAAATGTTTTTGCAATGAAGGCTACTCTAAAGTTAATGAGAAAAGTTGTGCTCCAGTCTGTATAAATGGATGTGAGAACGGATTCTGCACAGCTCCTGACAAATGCTCCTGTCATGAAGGATTCAGTAAATTTAGAGAGAATAGTTGTGCTCCAATCTGTAAAAATGGATGTGAGAATGGATTATGTACTGCTCCTGAAGAATGCACGTGTAATGCAGGTTATGGTAAATTTAATGATAGCAGTTGTCATCCGGTTTGTAAAGATGAATGTGAGAACGGATTTTGCTCAGCTCCTGGAGAATGTACTTGCAATAAAGGCTATACTAAAGTCAGTGAGAACCGTTGTGCTCCGATTTGTGATGATGGATGTACGAACGGTCTTTGTTCTGCACCAGGAGAATGCTCCTGCAACGATGGCTACTCCAAAGTGAATGAGAACAGTTGTGCTCCAGTCTGTATAAATGGATGTGAGAACGGATTATGTACTGCTCCTGGAGAATGTACCTGTTTAGAAGGCTATTCTAAAACAACAGAGAGCAGTTGTTCTCCGGTTTGTAAAGATGGTTGTGAGAACGGAGTCTGCGAGGCTCCTGATGTGTGCAATTGCAATGAGGGGTACAGTAAAATAGGTGAGAGTAGTTGTGAGCCGATATGTGAGAGGGGATGTCCCAATGGTTATTGTGAATCCCCTAATAAGTGTAGCTGCCATGAGGGGTACATTAAAATAGAAAATATTTGCATGTCTGAAATGAGTGATGAAAGTTCCAGTACAACAAGAGTTGCTCAAACGGAAATGTCTGGAAATGGGGAAGGTATTGAGATGAATGCATGTAATCAGAGGTGTTGGAATGGAACCTGCATTGATGGTAAATGCAGTTGTACTCCAAACTACAGATTGACTGAGGATGCACGCAACATTACAAATCTACTTTCTACTCTCCAGATGTATGCATCTGCTTCGATGGGACCAACGCACAAGGAGGCTTTGATTGCTCGAGCCTTGAGGACATAGAAACAGCAGGTCGAAGAGGCAGCATAAACGACTTTATAAGGAATTGGTTATTCCTGGTTTTGATTGTCATCTTTGTGTTTCTGTCGCTAATAATTTGGTCTTGTTTTTACATATTCAAGAAACGCGTCTACGATGTGGAAAGGAAAGGTATGAAAAATCTCATTTTTTTTGTTTTACTGCCCAATCACTAAATTATTCTTATCCTTCCTGCAGAAAAAAAATATACTGCTCGTTTTGTGGAAAATGAAGTCGAAGTTTTATTCACCTGAGGCATTCGCCGAAGAGTAACCCATTCGAACTTACCTGGATTAATAATCGCAATAATTTGATTTGATAATTACTTCAATAATAGAATAGATAGAGCTTAAGAACTCTGAGCTATTCATTCTTGCTTTCAAAATGTTTTTGATTCAAACAAATCATTGAAAATAGTTATCTTATCGCTTTAAAATAATAATTTGGTTTTTACATTATATATTTATTAATAACAATTTCCCGGATGCAAGAATGCAAATTTTGATATTTTTTCTTGAGATTAGAATAAATTCATGACAACTTTTTGTAGTACTTTTTTTATTACTGTTATTTATTACTGGTATTTTATTTATTACAGTCTTTGTGCTGTGGTATGGGAATATCCTCGTCAATGAAATTAAAAGAAGACGAGCAAAATCACATTTCAAAATGGCATTTCTATTAATATTCTGATGCTTGGCATCCAAACTCATTTTGGGTAAACGAATTTTGGTTTCTCCTTTTTGCTGACACTAGACATACATTTTAATGTATTTGATTATACATTTCTGTTAAATCTTAATAGTCGACTCATAAATATTACGAAATTTCAATTTAATATTTAAAATGAATTTTAATAATTTCTTGCAGAGATATTTCTCTTAATACGCACTGACTTCATTGACTATGGTTTGTAAAAATCCTTTAAGATTTGTCAAATTTTCTACTTCATTGTTATTCTGCCAATGCACAATCTACCTAGTCTAATCAAATGTCCTGTAGCTCTCCAAAATTTCCGATATTCCAAAGCTAAGCTGATCAATCAGCTGCCTAATAATATTTTTGGTAATCGATCTATTTTCCAAGTCCATTTAAAAAAATTTTATTACAGAAAGCTCACTTTAATTTGGAATTTACTTTAATAAATTCGGTTGTCACTATCTGTGTAAATTTACTGACTTCTAATTAGCTGACACATAATATATATAACTGTCATGTCTGTTATTGATTTGCATACTCACTTAAGACAATACTCTGTTCGGAGGTTGTAAATATATATATACATATACTAAAATATATTTAGCTTTTATTCTTTAACTGTAACAATTTACTGTAATAATAAGATAATTCTACACTATCAGGCTCGTTTTGCGACCATAGAAAGCCAGTGAATTGGGTATATCCTCCACAAAGAAATTGGCAGGCATCAAATTGAACATCTTCTTCAGCAGATCGAGCAATGTGCGCTCCACTGTTTCCACAATAAGTGGACGTAACGCTTCGTAGAATTCACGCCAGTTCTCATTAAATAACTCATTTGTACTGCGTTCCACATCCTTGCTGTGGCCGTTGAACAGATTGTCCATATATGTCCAGACACGGCCCACATCCAACTTAATACTTACCGCAGTCACATTAAAGAAGGTGTATCCGCCCTTTTCATAGAGGCGTGTCTTGGCATTCATAAATATATTAAGTTCATCTGCCAATTGCCATTGCTAATATATAACATAGTTCAGATGTATTAACGGGTTTTATATAATTACCTATCTCGATAAATAAAGTGCCAGATCCGTGCAGGGGAATTATTAAAACGCGTCCAAGCATTTTGTAATTACCATCAATTCGCATTTTGGGGATGTAAATGTGATCGTGCCAGCTAAAGTCATTCTTGCATACCCTAAAATGTTATGAATAGTTCAAGTTTAGTACAAATAAATGATATATTTCAGTTTTGGGAAATTGGCTCGATGTCTGTATGGAAATGCTCATCTACACTACACAAATTGTACTTTTCTATTAATCACTAAATGTATCTGTCTGTAAACCGTTTGAATTGCTATTCCAGTAATACCAGTACATATGTATATTTGAGCGTGACAAACATGTAATATCTTGCGATATACTTCTCCACACACTTCAAAAGGCGACCTTAGCGATCTATTGCTAAAGTCAATTATTCATTAGCTGAATATGAATAGGCAATACTCGTTAAGGTGAGTACAAGTGTACTCAAAATGTTATATACTATAGATATACTCACATGCTCTCCTTGACCACCATTTTGCAAAAGCCGCGTATTACAAGATTGGTTATATTTGCGGAGATGGAGGCGATATCGCTGTTTTCCTGTTTGAATGACAGTTGCTCTTGTTTAATGGGATCTATCGGTCCAAAAGACTCCTCGATTTCGGGTATACCTATAAAGTGAAGCATTCTGATTGATGTGGCCTCATTATTATTAGCTGCTCACCTTTAATGACAGCGTTGAGGAATCCCTGTATGGAACGAGTTGAGCAGTTAGTAAAGTCCGGATCATTAATGCGACACGATTCGATATATGAGGCTGGAAATCGAGCACATTTCGTATTGTTACACTAATTATTTAATTAATTAGTTTTCTGTTCTATTTTTTATATATTTAAAAAGCATAATGAACTGCATAATGTATTTATGCTGAAAACAGGCAGCTACAACACATTCATTTTCATTAACCTGTTTACGGCAATTAAATCAAATCAAGTGCTGATGCACTTACGCTTTTCCGTGTAATATTCAAGGGTCTCAACATAGGCGAGGCTGGTACAGAGTGACCCAATTACGAGTACTCGTATGTTAAGCGATTTTAGCATTGTACAAAGTTGTTACTGTCACAGTTTCACCGCCCAATCGAGTTAGTCGCGAACAAATGAGAGATATTCCAACGTGATGTTGAATTTTATATGGCCTACGAATTCACAGCTTCTAACTGAGTTGTGTTGCATTAATGAATGCAGCTCGATATGTTTTCGACATAAGCCGGCCTTAAAGCTTGTTTTTTAATTCAAGAACCTACAGTACATGTACAAATATACCTGCTCTGAGCACCGGTTAAAGCTGACTCTATGTGGCATCGAACAACTAAGCTAATACATTTGTGGAAAACACGTTAAACAATTAATTATTATTAGATGTAAGTATATAAAATGTGTGATTCAGAAGGCCCTAGATATATAACAAATTATTGTAAATAAAAATCAAAATAAATTATGTAAATTAAACTGTTGTATTTAAATACATTTTCATACATATGTAATTTATTTTTAATGCAACTACAGCAGTCAAAGCAAAAAGAAAGATAAAGAATATTCACTTATATGAATGAATTTAAGTAGATTGGTCAATCTACATATTTGGGTCTTTATTTACATAATATACATGGCATTCCTACTTATTTCATAATGTTGTGCTTTGTTTTATTTAGAATGACTTCATTACAGATAAGATCGCTTTGAACGACATTATATAGAAATTCCAGTAGCTTGGATAGCTGATACCATTTTATTATTATTACAGTATTTAATGAGAACAAAATTTAGAACTCGACTCAGAACAGTACTGATAAATATGTATATAAATAAATAAATAATATGTATGCGGAATATTATGCAAATATAAGTATTCTCTCATTTTGATGACTGCCGTAGCTGAAGGTTCCCCAAACAAAATCGAAGACAGCCGATGTTTTTATTTATAAGCCCGAATATGAAACCACCGACTTATAAAATACGCTCGCTTCGCTTATCCTGCTGCTCTCTTTTCAAGCATGCTTGCACTTTCTGCTATGCGGTTTGTTCAATACGCACATGCTGATCTATATGTGAGGATATATTCGTATTTGATTGGAAGACTATAATATTGTGTAACGATTCTATTCATTTTAATAAAACGTATATTTTTTAAAAAAAATAAGTAAATGTGATCTGCGTGTGGTATACGAGAACTTTTATTCAAATTTTTTTTTTAATTCTACTCTTTGTACCCATTTTCAATCGCTTTATTATTATTACGTATTACAGCTTCTCTTTCATTGAAATTAACACTCTAGGCATAGCAGGTTAGATAATTTTTATTTGAATTTGGTGCACAGTATTAAAGATAGTTTTCTGTATACTTTCTATTTTAAATATACTGTGACAATTATCAATGTATTTATAAAATTCAATTTATTTTCGATTTTAATTTCGACATTATGTGTTTTACTTTGCAATGGGAAAGTGTATATAAAAAAGTTGTCTTTTAAATTTCATAGTTTCTTTAAAACACATTGAAGATATGCAAAGCAAAGTTCAGGCTTTGTCCGCATGGTTGAATTTGTGATAAGCCCTCAACGGCTACAAGCACAGTTACACAGGAGGAAATACAAGTATTTAAATGTGTTTCGATTAAACTCAATTATCATGTGAGACCGTTAGAGTTGAGTACACACATATTCAATTTGTGATACCAAAAATAACAGTTAAGCTTTTCTCCAAGTGTACATTGGTATGAAAGAGTCATACTAAATCAGTAACAACACCATTCAAATATTTTGCACACTGCGTGGATTCTTCCCGCTCGCACATTTTTGCGAGAGGCTTTCAGTCGCATTAGTTAGTGGATCGGAATATTACTGCACAATGCTTCTCCGGAATATATTGATATTTCTTTTCTTTCCCAGTTTTATAATGGCACAGTATTGTGTCCGAAAAAACGTACAGACTATTAACGGGAAAAAGATAGTAAGTAATCTAATTTGATAGTATAAACAAAACTGCAATTAGCTTATTATACTTTTCTGAAATCCAGATTAATAATGTGAAATATTGCTGCAGAGGCTATAAGCGTAAAAGAGCCAATATCCTTAATTGTGTTCCGATATGCAAACAGAGTTGTGAGAGCGGAAACTGCGTGAAGCCAAATACTTGCAGTTGCAACCCAGGCTACTATAACCTCAACAATTTGAGCTCTAATCGGTGAGGTTTGACCTTGAACTTGTGAATTTCATAATTCGGAGTTTTTTTTTTTGTATACCAGCTGCGTGCCGAAATGCAAGGGCGACTGTACGAATGGCCGGTGCGGATCGCCCGGTCTGTGCATATGCGCCATGGGCTACAAGCTTGATGATTCAAGTGGTAATTGCCTTCCAATCTGCAACAGTGGCTGTTTAAATGGATACTGCAAGTCGCCCGGAAATTGCGCCTGCAACAAGGGATTCACGCTGAATGCCAAAAGTCAGATCTGTCAACCACAGTGCAAGAAGGGCTACCAATTAAATGCTACCCTAAATGAATGTCATCCAGTATGCAGCACTGGATGTGATAACGGCTTCTGTATTTTACCGGAAATTTGTGAGTGTCATGCGAATTATCAAAAGGGCACCGATAACAAATGTGAGCCTATTTGCAAAGATGGCTGCTTGAACGGCATTTGTAAGTCCCCGGGAATTTGTGAATGCGTCACGGGATACTCGAAAAAAACTAAGAGTAGTTGTTCACCAGAATGTAGAGATGGATGTGAGAACGGATTTTGCTCTGCTCCTGGAAAATGTTCTTGCAATGAAGGCTACTCTAAAGTTAATGAGAGCAGTTGTGCTCCTGTCTGTAAAGATGGGTGTCCGAACGGATTATGTACTGCTCCTGGAGAATGTACTTGTTTAGAAGGCTATTCTAAAATAACAGAGAACAATTGTTCTCCAGTTTGTAAAGATGGATGTCGGCACGGATTTTGTTCTTCTCCGGGAGAATGCTCCTGCAACGATGGCTACATTAAAATGAAGGAAAACAGTTGTTCTCCAGTCTGTAAAAATGGATGTCTGCACGGATTTTGCTCTTCTCCGGGAGAATGCTCCTGCAACGATGGCTACATTAAAATGAAGGAAAACAGTTGTTCTCCAGTCTGTAAAAATGGATGTCTGCACGGATTTTGCTCTTCTCCGGAAGAATGCTCCTGCAACGATGGCTACTCTAAAGTGAATGAGAACAGTTGTGCTCCAGTCTGTATAAATGGATGTGAGAACGGATTATGTACTGCTCCTGGAGAATGTACCTGTTTAGAAGGCTATTCTAAAACATCAGAGAACAGTTGTTCTCCAGTTTGTAAAGATGGTTGTGAGAACGGATTCTGCTCTGCTCCTGGACAATGCTCCTGTAATGATGGCTACATTAAAGTTAATCAAAACAGTTGTGCTCCACTTTGTAAAAATGGATGTAAAAATGGATTGTGTACGGCTCCTGGGGAATGTACCTGTAACAATGGCTACTCTAAAATAACTGAGAGCAATTGTTCTCCAGTTTGTAAAGATGGATGTGAGAACGGATTTTGCTCTTCTCCGGGAGAATGCTCCTGCAACGATGGATACTCTAAAGTGAATGAGAACAGTTGTGCTCCAGTCTGTATAAATGGATGTGAGAACGGATTATGTACTGCTCCTGACAAATGCTCCTGTCATGAAGGATTCAGTAAATTTAGAGAGAATAGTTGTGCTCCAATCTGTAAAAATGGATGTGAGAATGGATTATGTACTGCTCCTGAAGAATGCACGTGTAATGCAGGTTATGGTAAATTTAATGATAGCAGTTGTCATCCGGTTTGTAAAGATGAATGTGAGAACGGATTTTGCTCTGCTCCTGGAAAATGTTCTTGCAATGAAGGCTACTCTAAAGTTAATGAGAGCAGTTGTGCTCCTGTCTGTAAAGATGGATGTCAGAACGGATTATGTACAGCTCCTGGAGAATGCACCTGCAACAATGGGTACTCGAAAAAAACTGAAATCAGTTGTTCTCCCGTTTGTGAGGACGGTTGTGAGAACGGATTCTGCTCTGCTCCTTCAAAATGCTCCTGCAACGATGGCTACTCTAAAATAACTGAGAACAATTGTTCTCCAGTTTGTAAAGATGGTTGTGAGAATGGATTCTGCTCTGCTCCAGAAGAATGCTCCTGCAACGATGGCTACATTAAAATGAAGGAAAACAGTTGTTCTCCAGTCTGTAAAAATGGATGTCTGCACGGATTTTGCTCTTCTCCGGGAGAATGCTCCTGCAACGATGGCTACTCTAAAGTGAATGAGAACAGTTGTGCTCCAGTCTGTATAAATGGATGTGAGAACGGATTATGTACTGCTCCTGGAGAATGTACCTGTTTAGAAGGCTATTCTAAAACATCAGAGAACAGTTGTTCTCCAGATTGTAAAGATGGTTGTGAGAACGGATTCTGCTCTGCTCCTGGACAATGCTCCTGTAATGATGGCTACATTAAAGTTAATCAAAACAGTTGTGCTCCACTTTGTAAAAATGGATGTAAAAATGGATTGTGTACGGCTCCTGGGGAATGTACCTGTAACAATGGCTACTCTAAAATAACTGAGAGCAATTGTTCTCCAGTTTGTAAAGATGGATGTGAGAACGGATTTTGCTCTTCTCCGGGAGAATGCTCCTGCAACGATGGATACTCTAAAGTGAATGAGAACAGTTGTGCTCCAGTCTGTATAAATGGATGTGAGAACGGATTCTGCACAGCTCCTGACAAATGCTCCTGTCATGAAGGATTCAGTAAATTTAGAGAGAATAGTTGTGCTCCAATCTGTAAAAATGGATGTGAGAATGGATTATGTACTGCTCCTGGTGAATGCTCCTGTTTCGATGGCTATTCTAAAATAACAGAGAACAGTTGTTCTCCAGCTTGTAAGGATGGATGTGAGAACGGATTATGTACTGCTCCTGAAGAATGCACGTGTAATGCAGGTTATGGTAAATTTAATGATAGCAGTTGTCATCCGGTTTGTAAAGATGAATGTGAGAACGGATATTGCTCAGCTCCTGGAGAATGTACTTGCAATAAAGGCTATACTAAAGTCAGTGAGAACCGTTGTGCTCCGATTTGTGATGATGGATGTACGAACGGTCTTTGTTCTGCACCAGGAGAATGCTCCTGCAACGATGGCTACTCCAAAGTGAATGAGAACACTTGTGCTCCAGTCTGTATAAATGGATGTGAGAACGGATTATGTACTGCTCCTGGAGAATGTACCTGTTTAGAAGGCTATTCTAAAACAACAGAGAGCAGTTGTTCTCCGGTTTGTAAAGATGGTTGTGAAAACGGTTTCTGCTCTGCTCCTGACAAATGCTCCTGTCAAGATGGATTCAGTAAATTTAGTGAGAATAGTTGTGCTCCAACCTGTAAAAATGGATGTGAGAATGGATTATGTACTGCTCCTGGTGAATGCTCCTGTTTCGATGGCTATTCTAAAATAACAGAGAACAGTTGTTCTCCAGCTTGTAAGGATGGATGTGAGAACGGATTATGTACTGCTCCTGAAGAATGCACGTGTAATGCAGGTTATGGTAAATTTAATGATAGCAGTTGTCATCCGGTTTGTAAAGATGAATGTGAGAACGGATTTTGCTCAGCTCCTGGAGAATGTACTTGCAATAAAGGCTATACTAAAGTCAGTGAGAACCGTTGTGCTCCGATTTGTGATGATGGATGTACGAACGGTCTTTGTTCTGCACCAGGAGAATGCTCCTGCAACGATGGCTACTCCAAAGTGAATGAGAACACTTGTGCTCCAGTCTGTATAAATGGATGTGAGAACGGATTATGTACTGCTCCTGGAGAATGTACCTGTTTAGAAGGCTATTCTAAAACAACAGAGAGCAGTTGTTCTCCGGTTTGTAAAGATGGTTGTGAGAACGGAGTCTGCGAGGCTCCTGATGTGTGCAATTGCAATGAGGGGTACAGTAAAATAGGTGAGAGTAGTTGTGAGCCGATATGTGAGAGGGGATGTCCCAATGGTTATTGTGAATCCCCTAATAAGTGTAGCTGCCATGAGGGGTACATTAAAGTAGAAAATATTTGCATGTCTGAAATGAGTGATGAAAGTTCCAGTACAACAAGAGTTGCTCAAACGGAAATGTCTGGAAATGGGGAAGGTATTGAGATGAATGCATGTAATCAGAGGTGTTGGAATGGAACCTGCATTGATGGTAAATGCAGTTGTACTCCAAACTACAGATTGACTGAGGATGCAAGCAACATTACAAATCTACTTTGTCTGCCTGTGTGTGAGAGGGAGTGTATCCACGGTTATTGTGCCTCTCCAGATGTATGCATCTGCTTCGATGGGACCATCGCACAAGGAGGCTTTGATTGCTCGAGCCATGAGGACATAGAAACAGCAGGTCGAAGAGGCAGCATAAACGACTTTATAAGGAATTGGTTATTCCTGGTTTTGATTGTCATCTCTGTGGTTCTCGCGCTAATAATTTGTTCTGTTTTTTATATTTTTAAGCATCGCGTATACAGCGTAGAAAAGAAAGGTATGTAAAGTCCGATAAACTAATCAGTTTTAATGCTCAACCAGTAAATTATTCGTATCTTCCTTGCAGAAATAAAATATGGTGTTCGGTTTTCGGCAAATAACGTTGATATTATACGGCCCTGAAGCTTAAGCCAATGACTAAACTATAAGTACTTCCCTTGAATTTGAATCACAGAAATTGTATTAGTTTACTATTTTAATGATAAATGTGCATTTTCTTATTCCTTTCACCATTACTAAATATATTTTATATAATTGTATGCATTTAAGTTGTAGAAATCCCTGTTAAGACTATTAAATGTATCGTAAGATTAATTACATTGTATTTTATTCTTTACTGTTTTTGCCATAGAGTTGCTGTGGTGTGGGAATATCCTCGACAAAGAAGTTAGCTGGTATCAGATGGAATACCGTTGACATTATATCCATGAAAACTGTCTCTACAGTATCGACTATAAGTGGCTTCAGTGCCTCATAGAAATCACGCCAATTATCATTGAAGAACTGATTTGTGCTGCGCTCCACTTCTTTGCTGCGTCCATTGAATAGATTATCCAAATTCGTATGCACCCGTGACATATTCATTTGCACACTCACCGCAGTCACATTGTAAAAGGTGAAGTTACCCTTTTCGTATAGCTGGACTTTGGTCCGCAACAGAATGTCGAGATCATCTGCAAAATAACATTTTAGAAGACATACTATTTTACACGAAGTACATAGAACTCACCGATTTCTATTAACATTTTGCCAGAACCATTTAGAGGTATTAAGAGAATTCGACCCAACATTTGATAATTGGCATCCAATCTCAATTTGGGTATGTAGACTTTGGTTTGCCAGTTAAAATCTTTCTTGCTGACGCTGGAGATATTTATTTTAATATATCATTTGACTTTGTGATAATGTTGAATTTTTAATTGCAAAATTTCAATTTAATATTATAAATTAAATTTAAAAATGTCTCTTATAAATATCTCTTGGTACGCACCGACTTTCCTTGATCATGATTTGAGAAAACCCTTTCATCATCACATTTGTTAAGTTTGAACTTAAGGTTACTACTTCATTGTTATCCTGCTTAAAGACAATGTCCTTAATATGCATGGGATCGACTGACCCGTGCCTCTCTTCAACCTCCGGTATGCCAATATTGAGTTGATCCATCAGCTTTTGTATGCTGTGCGTGGAACAGTTGACAAAACCGGGCTCATAAATGCGACACGACGGTAAAAATGTTGCTAATTTCGTGATTGATATTCAATTGAATTCCATGCAGTTAATAATTGTCTAAAGATCACTTACGCTTCACCGTGTAGTATTCAACTGCAGTCACATGGAAGGCGAGCAAGTTAAAAACTAAGATTGCGAATAATCCGCCGCAAAAACTGAGCGAATAGCAGCTTTGTTTCGAGACGTTCATATTGACAGTTGGTGAGTTTCTAAATGCAATTTTATAGAGAGCTACACAGTAACATCAATCTTATACAGCTGGCGAACTTCGCTCGCTATATATAGTTGTAGTTATATAACTGAAATGGAACAGAAACCTTAAAGGTCGGAACAAGTCTGACAAGATCACAGTACACTACAGTGTCTCAGAGCTTATTTCGAGCAGTGCCAAGCAAAAGATTTAAAGTGCTATAAAGTTTAAACAAGGAAACAAACGCAAAATGTTTAAATGCCAACATGTTTCATGTTATATCACGTTTTTTAAAAAAAAAGAAACTTTAGTTTTTACTAAAGTATTAATTAATTGATTAAAATTAGTCAACAACTGAAAACATATCCAAAATACATGTCAAAGCTTATTTCGAACAGTCTTAAAAAAGTAATATATTTGGCGTATAAATGCTTAAATAACGATGTTAATACTTAGTAATATATCGTTTACAATTTCCCTTAACCTATTATTCATGGCAGATATCAGCTTCCGGGTAGTTTCTGGACTGATCTTGCTCCACTCATCTAGCAGAGCACTTTTGAGGTCCTGTTTGGTGGATATGCTGTGATTCCGGATGTTATTTTCCAGCAGAGCCCACAAATGTTCAAAAACTTTTAAATCTGAAGATTGGCCCGGGGGCATGTGGGGGCAGTTCTATATAAGCCAGGACTGAGTTATTCCGGGCTAATGCTTGGGGTAGTTGTCCTGATAGAATCGGAAAGTACGTAGGATTCCTAGCTTCTCGGCACTTTGAAGTAAATTTTCCTTTAATATATTGACGTACATATTCTTGTCAATTGTTGTTTCAAGAAGAACAACTCCATCTTAGGTCTGTATGAAGCCTGTATGGAATTATCATAAGGAGTGTCACTCAAACAGAGTGCACTGTAAAAAGGGAGAAATTCAAACACACAAAGAAGGTGCCATTCTGCCCTTCTTCTCTATTCAATTTTCGTCGACGAAGTGCCGAATGATGTAGTATAAAGTTGACCTGCTTAGATTGACCATTTCAGCTATTTGGTGATGTGAATATCCGATTTTGAAGTGTCCCAGGATGAGTTTCCGTTGTTCAATGGTAGTCCGTTTGCCCATAGTCCTGGTTGGCTAGTTGCAACCGAAATGCAGGAAGCAACTAAACTGACTACGAAGGATTGGTATCTTTTTACCGAAAATATTCAACCAGACGTTATCAGGAAATAAATTCAATACGTTTTATTATTTATAGCTCAGAAAAGTCTTAATGTATTAAATTTAAGTTAATACAGAAATATTTAATTGAGTCAGATCAAACGATTTATTGTGAGAAAAATTTCTTGGATTAAGTTTATTTGTATAATTTTTTAGTCAATTATTGAGTACTAAGTGTTATATCGCCAGCGAATATATTAATGAAAATTCTCGATAAAGTAGGTGGCCGGCACATAATTAAATATCCTCTTGGTGCGATCCAGTACTATCGCCTCAAACGTCTGTTCGAGAGACGGCCTCAAAATATCGTAGAACTGACGCCAATTACCGTTGAAAAGCATGTGAGCAGTTGCATCCAGCTCCGCATTTTCCCCAAATAGATCATACAGCCTAATTTTAAAATTTCCGATATCCCGGAAAAACGCTTTCACACGCTGCACATCTGCAAAAGTGCCTTCAGCAGTGGTTCGCGGTTTGACTAGCATTTCAAAACCAATCACAACGTTCTCTGTTTGAAGGCATGCATTCAATTAGGGATTGCGAAACATATTAAATACAGTTAAATTTAGTTTGCTTACCGGCCTGGAAGCCACCCTTGCCGTGTCCATTGAGAGGTAGGGCTAGTACATGTCCTTTCACCTTGTAGTCAAAATCAAATCGAAGTTTTGGCACTACCACCAGGCATTTGGCAACATACTTCGAGGGATTGTAACTAAGAGATAAAGTACGGAAATTTTAAAAAATATCATGTTTAGATTGATTCTACCATATACTTGGCCTCTTGCACGGCTAGTTGACTGGCACCAGTGACATAAACATTCTGCATATCCGCATTGAGAGAAATGGCGTTAGAATTTTGTGAGAGCTTGATACGCTTCACGAAGAGCGGATCCAACGGTCCCACTGTATTTGTGCCGGGCACGCCATTCTTCCACTCTGTCAGCATCCCTTGCAAATTGCCCGCCAAACACCTGTTGAAGTTGCGATCCTCAATAACGCAGGGAGTTAGAAAATTGGCTAATTTTCAGAAAAAAAAAATATATGGTAATAAAATAAATTGGTTTTCAAAAGTAAATGTATTTCGATCCATACGTTTCTCGGCCAAATAATTGCCGGCTTTGGTTAAAGAAATACAGAGCAGGAGAAGTCCCACCGAAATTCGAATTTGAGTTTGCATTTTGGTGATTCAAAATGGTTGAGATCTATACACGTTAGCTTGGCTTGAAAGCACTGAATGTTCTAAAGTTTTTTCGTACAGTCATTATATATTTTATATTCTAAATGAAATGCAGAAATTCAGAAAGCGATATATATAGATATATATATATATATATATATATATATGCATCATATATAATTCACTTTTTTCTTAAATTTTAATGTGTCTTTTGTTGTATTTTCGTATTTCGATCACAGTTGGATTAGTAAACATTAGTAAACAGTAAACAAGTTTGTCAGCATTAGACTTGTCGGCCACATACATAGTGCGATTTGTGTATAATTTCTTAAGCTGAGTTTGGTGAGACCTCTGATCATGCGCCTCGTCGTCGTCTCTCCTGCTGAAATGAAGCTACTAATTAACCTTGACCCCTATATTTTATTAGCAGCTGGCAAATTAAATGTGGCTTTAAGTGAACTGGTTTTGTTTTTATAAGAGAATACCAATAATAATTTAAATGCACTTACGTTTAATTCATTTTTTTTTATTAATTAATACGATATTCTAACACAACATGTATTCATAAGCAAATTGAATATAAGTAAACAATTGATTTAACTGAATATATATATATATATATATGACAATGACAGGCAGATCAAGGCATTTTTATGACGGGTTAATACACTGTCGCCCTTGTTACAACATATGTATGCTTGATTCGAATGCAGTTGTTGTTGTTGTTGAAGTTTGGAAACAATTGCCGAATGCTCTGCTTGAGTGGTTGTCCAAGCTGATGACCAGTGCACGACTGGCAGCCAAGTGAAGCGGTTGCAATGCGGCTCCATAAGACAGTTGCCTCGTTGTGGTGGTTTCTTCTTGTTTTATCTGTGGTGCAAGCGCAAGATTTTCTTCAGGAACAACGTGAGTAGAAAATGATAAGCTGTTTTAATTTCGAAGATAATTTATTATTGCACTGCAGCTGCCTTTTTTAAGCCGTGCTCTTTAAAGGATACAAACAGTGGCCCTTGCTTATCTGCCACAATAGAGAATATTTTCCAGCAATGGCGTAATGGTGAGTTTATAAATAAATAAATTGCATCTTATAACTCTATAAGTATAAATATTTATAATCGATATACCATTGTTTTATTTTTAGGTGTGCCAGGGCTGCGTGGCGTTGGCGCCTTGGATCCTTTTCGGGTGGGCAAAATTCGTATAGCTCAGCGTGTTCCACCTAATTTGGATGTGCAAGTGGCCCTGAGGAATATGAGCACAGTGGGTCTGAGCCGGGCCAAGATACTCAATAGCACGTAAGTAGCCTGTTGCTTAATTGTAAATTGATATGTACTAAAGTCAATTTCGGGCTGCAGCACGCTCTTCAACTCCGGTGACTATTCACTTGGCTTTCATGTGCAACTCTCACAAATTGGCATCACTTGCAACTACAAACTGAAGGGACACATTCTGGTGCTCAATTTGAACAGCTCTGGTACTCTGCGCTCTGAGTTGGGTACGTTTGTCAAGCGATTCGCCAAATTCACATTTAAAGTTAATCAAGTTTACAGATAATCTGGAGTTTTATGTGGCACTGAAAATGAAACCACAGCTGGTAGAGGGATTGACGTTCATGAATGTCAGTGCCATTAAGACTGATATTGCACGCATTGACAGGGTTCGGGTGAATCTCTCAAATCTATTCAACGGCAATAAGGAACTCGAGAGCAGCGCCAATGAACTCTTCAATGAGAACTGGCGAGTTCTGTTCGAGGTGCTGCGTCCGGTGTTGACGCAAACCTTCGATAAGGTCCTACTGGATCGATTTAGCAAGATCTTTAACTATGTGCCAGCTAAGTTTTTGTTCGCGGACTTTGCTTAGCACTTATTTATATGGCTTACTTATTTAAATTGTTATAATTCAAAATCACAATGTACATAAAAAAAAAATTAAAAGAAATAAATCCAACCAGATGTGCTTATTACGTGTATACCATATAAATTAAATACATTTTATATGCAAATTTTGTTAATGGACCAATGCAAACGCCAGTAAATATGGTGTAGAATGTAGGGACTGACTTGAAAACGCCTTATACTTATACAATGGCTCAGAGCTTATTTCAAGCAGTGTCAAGCAAAAAATTCAAAGTGCTATGAAGTTTAAACAAGGAAACAAACTCAAGATGTTTAAATGCCAATTTGTTACATGTTATATCACGTTTGCGAAAAAAACTTGTATGTACAGAAAACCCAAACATTTTATACGGTGAATTATTTCTTAAATTTTTAGCATTACGGAAAAGTTTTACCTGGAACTGTGGAACAGATGTTATCTGGGAGATTAGTTTATGATAAAAAAAAAACAGCTTAATTTTTATAACCACAATGAAAAGATTTAATTTTGTTGCTTCGATTTAACTTTTGCTCTTGCAGACTAACTCGAGTATTTCATTTAAATATGTTATTTAATATTTATTCATCATTTCAGCTTTACAACAACTTTCAATTCCATTTTCTAATATTTTCTAATCTTTCAATAATTTGTAATAAATACTTTATATTTTTATTGTACTTTTCTTCAATTCAATTAAATTTTCAACTGCTTGTTATTAATATATATAATTTATTCTCTTTTTTACTACTTTCCTTATATTTTTCGTTTTTAAATTTTCATTTTATTTGTAATTTTAATAGCTTAATATTTTCCTTTTATTGGCTTTTTAAATTTGTGATCAATTGGAACCAAAAACAACTTCAAATTCATGCAAAATGTATGACCATAGATGAATACGTATTATTACCACATTTTGATATAATAATATTATTTTTGGCTCGGCTGCCAACCTGATTTGGCGGCGTTTCCCAACCATTGACTAGGTCAGTGTATTTGGAGCTCTGAAAGAGCCGAAAAGAAATGTCCAATAAATAAGTAAACTAAATTGCCAATAAGTAGTGTGATTGTTGTTTGTGGTTGTGCTTTGTCTTTGCGTCTTGTCTGGTTAAACATTCACATTTTTCACATAAGTGGTATGTTTAGCTTTAGACTGGAGTCAATCTGAGAAACTTCCGCATCCATTCAACCAATCCAGTTGCCGCATTCTAGAGGGCATCTCATTCCATATGCGTATGTGAGGATTGGCAGCATAAATTGTCAGTTGAGAATTTTTGTTCTGACATTAATAACCTGATTGCTTATGGAATTCTGTGTGTAGGTGGTCACAGAGACGGAGGGGGGAGCTGTTGAGGCTGGCATATCGGACTATTCATATAACGCTTTCGATTTCTTTGCGGCATTCCAAGCAGCACTCGATTCTTGTTCGTGTTAAAGCTTCGTATATCGCAGCTGATCGCTGTCTTTGCCAAGTGGTCGCCCCCAACCACAACCCCAGCCCCGGCACCTGCATGTAATTTGCTCTCGGCCGCCTTCGGCTTACATTTTTACTTGAAATTTACTTATATATGTGCAAGTCTATGTATGTATATATATATATATATATATATATATGTATATACATATATTTATTAACTTGCCTTGCCGCGCTTTTCGAAATGTTGTTCGTGGTATAAAAGCGTTGCACGCCCTGATTTTCTTTTGAGTTGTCGTTTCGTTGCGCAGAGTCTCGGGTGCAATTGTAGAAAGAGTCGATATTTCAGTTCAAAGCCGTGAGATTGGTGAAAACGATTTGACACTCGTCATTCATTTGCATAGACTTGGTTAATATGCTTAAATTGGTGAGCAAAACAAACAAACAAAATAAAATGAACACTTTGAAATTCAACGAGAATCGATCAGTTTGCTTAGACAAGTTAAGAATGCTGTCGCAACCGGTTTTGTATCCCGCATACAAGTGAACAATTTATGCAGCAAGTGACTTGTGATCTCTGTGTATGATAGCTGGGCTTTAATTGCAGGTCTTTTAAATATTTGCTGGTCACCGTCCTTGAGCGAATTGCTGTTCACGAAAGATAATTAATTTAAATACTCTGCAATTTAACCTATTTAATTGCAAATATAGGTTTGAAAAACACACGCGCCTAGAGTTTTCAATTAAAAATTCATTAGTTTTCTGAGTCGAATATCATTGAAAATATGAAATATTTAATTCATTGCAATTCAATTAAACAAATATTTATAAATAATATAGATTCACGGCTCTTATGCATAGCTATGCATATATAGTTGTGTTGATTAGGTGTCACCGTTTTGCTTATGGTACTGTTTGTTTATAGAAAATAGATAACAATAAGATGCATAAATAGTTGTGTTATTTTGGAGTCTATATTTTGTTTATTGTACTGTATAATGTATTCTCCAAAAAATTAAGAAATTTCAAATTAAGCGGACAATAACCAATTCCAATATCTCAATAACTCAAGCTGTTCAACTTTCTTCATCAAAATTCTTACAGCCCTGCCAAGGTTGGATTTTGCTGCTGCTGCTAGCGCACATTGCGTATGCGCAACATCAGGATTATACAACACCTGTGCCCATACTTAAGCAGATCGACAAGCACAATGATGACGGTTCTTACACCTACGGCTACGAGGCGGCGGACAAGAGCTTCAAGATCGAAACGAAGTATTCGAATGGTGAGGTATATGGCAAATACGGCTACGTGGATGATCAGGGCAAGGTGCGTGAGATTGAGTATGGTGCCAGTAAGCGTGGTTTTGAGCCGGCTGGCAGTCACATCAATGTGCCGCCACCGACGTTGACAAATAGCAATCCTTATCCGCTGGGACCCAACGAGATTGACGATGGCCAGTATCGCGAGGATCCTGCCGTCTACTACAAGGATCAGAACTACAATCGCCCGATCGCAGCCAGCAAATTCAGTTTGAATGACTTTGGGCGCGGACAGCAACAACAGCAGCCACAATATGCACCTGCACCGGCACCGGCCCGACCATATTACAATCCCACGCCGCAATACTATAATCCACCTGCACCACAGCCCCGATACTATCAGCCACCGGCGCCACAGCGCTACTATGCACCACAACAGCAGCAACAATATAATGGACAGCCGGAGCAACATCATCCGGCGTTGCGAAATCTGAACATCTATACGGGCTCCTACAGCATTGACTATACGGGCCGTAAGTAGAGGCGGACTCTTGGTTAATGTTCTGTGTTGGCCCAGAGAGATAGCGACTGATGTTCGCGGAAACATGTTACTGCCAAATAAATCAGTCACTCCGATATCGGATATCAATCTCTATATATAAATATATGTATGTGTAAATACGAGTATATGTGTATGTTAGGTGTATGTATGTAATACAATACTGTACTGTCGAAATTTGTTGCCGCACCTAAGAAAACTCAATAAAGTGCCGATTAACCCACGATGAGATCGAATTAAATTCCTTGTCTTTGTTTAGTCAACAATTCGACCGACCAAGTTTGGGTTCCGCTTCAATTAGATCGACCCAATCAGAGTCCAAATGAAATCCAGCAAATAATCGCAAAACATTACGTCAACACTTTGCGCAGCAGAAAAAGCGGACGGGCCAAAGAATGATATAGTAAAAATTGTTCACAATTTAGATACCATTAGAAACCAGGTCTGGTTGTTGTTGTTGTTTGTGTTGCTGCTGTTTGTGGCTGTCCATTTTGTTGCTGCTGTTGTTGAAATTTGGTGCACTTATGCAATGGCTCAAAACCACTTTCAAATGCACCGCCACAGACAAACAACCAACCAGTTAGTCTGTTGGGCACTGGACAACAGACTCTACTCCATCTGGGCACGTTGGGTGCTCTGCATGGGCGTTGTTACTGTTGCTGTTGTTGTGTGTGTTTGTATTTGTGTTGTGTCAGCAGCTGTTAGCAGCTTAGATTCGCACAGTAGCAAAAAGTGGATGAACAAATTATTTTGATTTTCAACTAAAATCAATTTTGGAACTTCTATTTTAATTGAATTATTTTCAGTTGGTCGACATACTCTAAATCCAATTATCTGTAACTCAGACAACAAATTTTTTTTCCTATGTATATCAACACTAATTTCTTTCTAACATACAAATTAAGTTAGTTTATTGCATAGGTCGGTGATTTACTGAAATTTTAATGTATGTACAAAAATATCACTTTGAGTAATGTTTTAAATGAAATGAAACCAATATTTGGAAAAAAATGCACTTTAATTTTGATAAGCTAGAAACCATTTTGAATGCTACTTATGGTTTAAGCTTGTCTCCTTTTTGAAATCGTTATTTTAATAGTTTGTAGTTAGTAGAGTTGTAGTTAGTTACTGTTAGTTAATAGGAACGTAACTTGTATTATTCAGATTTATTTTTTATGTTTTATGGAGATTGTAGATATCCCGTTTAAAATCTTAGTTGAAGTACATATTATCTTTGTGGGTCTGCTATAGGAAGAAAACTTTTTGTATACAAGTTAATTTAGTGTTTAACTAAAATAGAAATTTAAAATAGAAATTGTGTTTTACAATACATTCACAATTACAATACAATACATTCCGACATTCAGTAAACCTATCTATTAAGATATTAATTATTTAATAACCCAATCGAGTTTTCGATTCCCTTGTTGTTGTTATACTTTACTTTGTGTTTAATTTTCTGAATTGTGCGACTTTGGTGGGTCATACTTGAAATGCTTTGTTGGCAACTCAACGAAGAATCAAATGCTTGTTGACTGCACCTTATTACTGCACACACACACAACATGCAACACAAACTCACACACGCACACGCACACACACACACACTCACTCACACACACACACCACAGCACACTGTGGCAATGGAATTATTTTTGCAATATTTTATATAATTTTGTAGAGCAAATGCTTTTGCTGTTGCTGTTGTTCGCTGGTTGCTGCCATGAAAGTGAAACTTGTCTGGGCGCTGCCGGGGCGTTGCCATGGATCAAGAATTTCCTGCACATTATGGCATGATATTCATGTTCACAGCAGCTGGTGTGCTGTGGTGTGCTTTGGTTGTCGTCCGCAGTAATGGCACTTGAATCATAAGTACAAGGCAAACCAAACGAGGGTATTAAAACGTTTACAAAATGTAGCTGGCAGGTAACTAGAATCCAAACTGCAAGAAACACATCAAAATAGCTTACAAATATCTGTAATTGTTTAGAGTGAACTTATATTTATTTTGGGCTTAAGTTCTCTTTTACATGAAATAACACAAATTGTAAGTCTTTAAGAGACCATTGCTTTATCTGTAGGCATACATTTTAATGGTTTGAAAATATGGATGAACCATTCTATTCATCGAATAAACTTAATTTAATGTGTTACCAAGAGATTTAAAATTAAAATTAAGTTTTAATATTAAAATTAGCATAAGCTATTAATGCTTTAAACTGATACCTCAAGTCAACACAATATTTCAAGTCGCAGAAAGCACTTCTTTATTCAAATCATTATCAATTAAATTCAATGACTATTCATTATATTTAAACATACAGCTGCAGTCGGTAATTTAGATGGCATATACTCATTTCTTGTGGAATTTTTGTAGCGACTGGTGACCTTGATCATGCGTACTTGTGCGTCCAAGTTCAGGTGCACACGCAATCGAAACTATTTACCTACGTATCTCTCTGTCCCTTTTCCGCGCTTGCAACATGAGAAAACCAGTCCAGAAACCTGACTTCCAAGCTAAATCCACTCTACGCATGGAGTAAGAATAATCGTCTGCGTCATGAGTCAGTCTAAAGAGATTGGCTGGTTTCCTAGTCTGATGCATTGCATACGTTGTATACGTTTTGGTCTGGATCTGGGACTGGTAACTGGCAACTGGGCCTGGCCAACAAGTTTAACTATCCCACACACATATCTTGCTAGCTACAACAATAACGGTGGTCTGCGTATGACACTCTCCGTCATTACGAGTAATTTCAACGCAACGGCAAGGCCATGTCGTTTGTGTGTGTGTTAACCAAGACAATTGCGTGTGTGTGGGTCGATCTGAACAGCTTTCAGTTTTGTATGCTAGTTGTAAATTAGCTGCCTCCAGCCGGGCACAATTCGCTCATTAGCATGCAGCACAAACCGACAAACCAATGAAAGTGTTTACATTACGTATACGCATTATTGCCAGGTTACTTGAACTATAATCCATATTAATTGCCACTCCTTGTGATATATTCATTATATGAAGCTGAATACTATTTAAAAAAATAATTAATATTTGTACTCGAAATTTCTTTAAGGTTTTTCTTGCAGTGGTAAATGGACAAGCCTGAATAAGTTTTAAAGCCTTCCATGTTAAATTAAACTGAATTAAACCACTTTATATACTTAATATCTCCTTACTTATTTAAGCCTTTCAGTTGGTTGACAAAAAATTTGGCTTACTCCGTAAACGATTTATGGCCGAAGATTTTTAGCTAAATTTACAACAATATAAACAATATTAACTTAAATTAACTTAAATTCACTAAAATTTGTTTGCTTATTTGCCCATTCTTACATTTATTCATTAGCAGGAGGCGCCTGTCTATTTTTAGGTAATTTTTCACATTTTTGGAGCTCACATTTATCTCTATTTGTGATTAATTGTATCTCAATGGCTGGGTTTGAGTATTTTTCAGCAATTTGTAGCGTGTGAGTTTTTGGAGAAGTTACGGCAATGTTTTGGGGTGTGAAAGCAATTTATTAAATGTTGGGAAAACTGAAGTGGTCTGGTCTGCTCTCTCATGATAAGCTACGCAAGGAAATAAATAAAAGTAAGCAATTTATTTATTTATACAATTATTATTATTATAGTTTAATTAAATTAACGGTAGAAATTAAGAGAAGTAGATAAGTATCATACAACATATTTATGGAGTTTCAGAAATTTTTGCACAAAGTTAAGTATGTTAAGAAAATATATAATTAAGTTTCGTGTTTTTATTTTTGCACATTAAGAAGTATTTATTCCAACAATATTTTCTTAGTATGACAATAAATTAATAAAAAAAATTTAATAAATGTATAAAGAAAAGTTTACTTAGCAATTCGTGCCTACCAAATTTCGATTAAGTTTTAAATATATAAGAATTTTGATACGGTTTCGAAAATATGTGAATTACAAAGAGCCAACCACTTCTGGACCATTCCTGTTGTTGTTGTTGTTGTTGTGATGGTGCAGAAAAGCTCACAAAAGCACAGAGAGAACCGTTGCGACGCTAATCGCATAAGAGGCAAACTCGCCCAAGCTTTGAGCTGTGCTCAATTGTTGTTGATGTTGTTGTATTTTGTCTCTGTCCTTTTGCGCATGAGCCGCTGACTCGTTGGTGAAGTTTTTGCGCTGGTGTTGCTTTGTTGGTGTAGTTGGTGCTGTTGGACTATTGGTATGGAAAAGGTTTTTCTCCAGCCATAAGCGCGGTATATAAAGCGAAATACAACAACTTGGGCGGCTCAGTTGCTGTCGGTCTCAAGTTAATGTTGGCGCACCGCTAAGCGTAAAAAAGATTCAGAAAAAAAAAACTACAACTCAACAACTACAGCAATAGTTTCAATTTCAGCTTCAGTCCCGGTTCATTAGATCAATTGAAAGTGATTTTTTGTTTATTGTTGTTGTTTGTCTTTTTGAGGCTGGGTGTTTGCCAGCGAAGGTCTTTTAAAGTCGTTGCGTTAATCAAGTTTTTAATCGATTCATAAAAGTTGTGAACAAAAGACGAAAAAAAAATATAAAACGCAGAACGAGAAACAGCTGAAATGAAAGTGGTAGGTTTCCGAGGATGTGTATATAAGCTCCATATATATCTATTTATAGTGCAAGCATCAAACCTGTACTCGATATAAACTATTTGCACCAGCAAAGGTTAAAGTTGAGCGCCTGAATGCGAGGCAAGTTGTTAATTGCAATGTTGATCGTTGCCTGTCTGACTGGTTGCGTCATAGCGTTTAATAGACAGTATACCATCGTATACTGTATATATTATGTGAAAAAATCACATAATTTGCTATGCAAATTGAGAGTAAAGCTGTTCATATTGCTGATGCAGTCAATCGAGGCAATTGCAACAAGATTGTTACAATTTTGTGCACCCAATTTGGTAACTTGATTTTTCACCTAACATAATTTATGAGCACAGCTGCCGTCTCATGTGTATATGTGTGTGTGTCTACTTTGTACTACGTAATTGCAAACTATTCTTTGGAAAAAAGTTGCAGGAACTGCAATTCAGAAAAAGTTGCACTAACAAGCGCTCTTCAAAGTGTGATTCCAATACGCTGTTGTACCCCTTTGCCACGTTTCCCCCCTCAGCTTTGCTCAGCTTAGAGCGAAAATATCAAAGGCAACATTTGGCGACTAACAAATCCAAATTCACATTGGCTCAGTTCACACGCTGCGACTGGTAGCCAACTTTTTCGCCAGTTAACTGCCGAGCAGATATGAAAGAAAAAAAAAAAAAATAGAAAAAAAGCACAAAATTGGCAACAACCGAATCGTTGTCGATAGTCTCTAAGCCCGTGTCGCTGTACAGGCCCGCGGGCAGACTGGACAATAACTTGCAACGGTGAGCGGTGAGCCAAGGCTACTGGCATATATGCGATATGACATATCCACAGCAGCAGGTAATGGTTTTCGAATGCGGAATGGTCGAACAAAAGCCGACAACAATATCGAATCCCTCTGCTCCAAAATAGTTACTGCCAAAGCATAGAGCTAAGGGCCACATATCCTGTTGGACGTATTCTCTTGACCATTGTAACAACTTGGCTTATCCACAATTTGCATGCAATAGGAATTTACTACTACTGATATACCCTTTACTGAAAGCTATTATACAAAAATATAAGCTTGAGTGTTTATTTCGATCTTCGATAGAGCTCCAGATGAATTTACTGATGCGTACAACCCCCAACATTTTAGGGATTGAGGAAGGGCAAGCATTTTTAATTATCCGATATTTACTTCGTAAATCAGAAAAAAAATAGTTTCCTGAGTTACTCTCACTTAACGTATATTTTCAAAATTTATTTGTTGCTGTTGCTGACTGTTATATAATTATGATTTAGCTTTGCAGCATCTTAGCATTAATTTCTCGATTACAGGGTATGTTAAATGCACAACTGCTCAACCAGACAAGTGCTTGGTTAGCTTGTCAAGCTGTCGTCTGATTGGCAACTCGGCCATCTTTCCCCACTCAACGACTGCTGTATAATTTCTTTAGGACTTTGTATGTATGCGATGCATCTTTTGCAGATACTTTTTGCAACACTTCGTACATGGGGCATGTGTGGGAAATTTTCGAATGCTTCTTACAAAATTGTACGGAATGCGCTTTGCATGTTTCCCGCCGTTCACATAATTTGTGTGTAAGTGTGTGTGCACTCGAATTATTCAATCGCCGCATTGAATGAGTATTCAATGCATTTTCATGCATTTCACCTGTAGATATTCAATTAAACTTTGCCCATTTGTGAAAATGCTATCGCTGCATATCGCGTGCCTCTCGCTGTTGTGCCTTATGCAACGTTGCAATATTATTGTATGGATGTATAAATGTATAGCTTGGTCGTATCTATCAGCCAACATCGGTTCCTGCTTGCCACTGAGGGCGCTCCGCCCACAATGACAAGCGGCCAATCATTGCCTGGTGTCATTGTACAATAAATATAAAATAATATTACCTAAAAATAGTGAAAGGTTTGCCTGACTCAAGACATTGTCCGTCATGTGGCACATTCTTAATGTTTCGTTGCATTTTCAAGGTGCACGGATATATCAGCTACAACTCACTGATTATCTGATTGCTTCGCAACTAACAAACCGGTTGCCACTTTGAGCTGTATATCCCTCACTGTCTATTTGCTTGCAGCTACAACGTTTACTGTTAATCGGCTGTCTGTTTGGAAGCCTAATCAGTGCTCAGGATTATCAGGATTACCAGCAGAGTGCACCCAGATCGGCGCCACATCGATTACATTCCAGTGCACAGCAGGAGGCACCGCGTCCGACGCCAGTGCCCATTCTCAAGCAGATTAACAAGTGAGTTGGCAAACATTATCTTTACCAAATACAGGTTTGAATAATGATTAAAGTATTACTTAATTTTATTTAAATTAAATATAAAACAAAAGTGTATGTTTAAATAAAAAAATATGATTATTTTTTTTTAAAGATTTTGTGGTCTACGTTCTTACGGAGATCAGAAATCTTTGAGATTCAATTGAGTTTCTTGGAACAGTTGTCTTTATTTGCATTCTTCTTATAAAATTCAATTAAAACATATTATTTCTAATAATTTTGATTAGTTACATAAAGCTTATATATGATTCACCAGAGCTTAAATATTTTTTAAAGTTATTATTTATTGTTTTTTACTATTATTTTTGAAATGTATTTAAATTTTTATAAGTATTGTATTTTTTATTAAAGCAAAAATGTATATCTATCATCTGTTTGTAATTAAATCAGGCATAATGAGGACGGTTCCTACACATACGGCTACGAAGGTGCCGATGGCTCCTTCAAGATCGAAACAAAATTGGCCACTGGCGAGGTGAAGGGAAAATATGGCTATATCGATGCCGATGGCAAGGTGCGCGTCGTGGAATATGGCGCAAACAAGTATGGCTTCCAGCCGTCTGGTGAGGGCATCACCGTGGCACCGCCCACGCTGGTCGATGAGTCTGCCAAGGAGGAGCCCGACTACGATGAGGAGCCAGTTCAGCGACCGCAGCGACCCTATGTAAGTTGACTATAAAGCTAATTGTTTGAATTTCTCCTTTAATTGTGTTTATCGCCCTTAACTCCGTCAGCGTGTTCAACGACCCCATCAGCAGCAGCAGCATCAGCCACGCCCACAGCCCGCACCACAGCCCGCACCACGCCCACAGCCGCAACCACAGCCACAATATGTGCCGTACCAGGAGGAGGAGGAATTGGAGCAGCAGCGACGCGTCCAATATGCACCGCAACCACAGTCTCCCAGCGTGGGTCCAACACCATCACGCTTGCAGGTGTCGGGAGCACAGCGCACGACGGATGTGCTGTACTCACCGCTGCAGCGCCCCGCTCGTCCCGAGCCCGATTACTCGCAGACGCAGAGCTTCGGTGACGGACCATCGAATGTGCGCATTTCCCGACCTGTCTATGCCCTGCCACCCGCCTCGCCTGCACCGAGCAGCGCTCGTGCTCAGGGCTTCCTGGCACCAGCATCGGGCGGACGACCGTTGCTGGAGCCGGTGCACTTTGGACCTACTCAGGGACCTATTGCACAGCCGGTGCAACAGCCACAGCCGCAGCCACAACCTCAGCGCAGCTATCAGCCCCAGCATCAAGCTCAGGGACGCGCTGGTGGCAGTCTGCTCGATCAGCTAGCTCGGGACTATGCTCTGCCCCAGGGCAATGCACAGCCGCTGCACGACATCACCTTTGGCTATTATTAGAAGCGGGGAGCCGGAGAAACTGGTACTGGATAGTTAAGGCGGCGCATCCACCGCTTCTTTGAGTCAGGTGCATAATGAAAGCAATCATAATCGATGTCCGAATAACAGGACATAGTTTCCCTATTCCATGAGAGTTTCTGTTCCAACTATTTCATCTGCAAAACGCCAGTGATTCCTTGCTTCTAGATTCTAGGTACTAAAATCTATATGTATATTCCATTCGTAAGATTTTATGATCGAAAATATATAATTAAATAAAAAATAAAAAAAATAATTTTTTGTCCCAAAACTGTTTTATTTTACTTCAAACAGAGCTTTTGCTGAGATATACTTATAAGTTATCGACTTAAATGTTAACTAATAAATGAAGGAATATATCTTGGCATATCATGGATTAACTTTTAATATTCGTAAAATATCGAGCATAGGAACGGATCCAAACTTTTTAAATCTTTGTCAAAACTAATTAAATTTTCATAGGAAATTTCTTGTTGATTATAGTTTGATCTATAGATAAATAATTAATATTATTTTGGGATTAGCTGAAATTATAAGAATATTAAGACTAACTAATATTTATAAGCTGAAAGTATGATTGAGTTACGCATAACCGATGCATTCAAAGCTTCCAATGGAATCCCAACTATCCACAACTACCAACAGCTTTGTTTGAAGTTCAAATTAAATTCGCAAAGCACACTTTCAGGCTGTAGAAAATAAAACTCAAAACATTTTTTATAATGTTGTTCAACGATTATTTATTTGTTATTTATTATTTCTTTAAATACTTAACATTAAGATAGATAATTTCGATGATTTTTCAGCCAATAGTTTTTGTGTGTAGTTTTTAAGAGTTGAGCATTGTCTGAGCTAGAGATGAAATAAAGATCGTTTGCTAAAACTAAAGAACCGAAAGTGTTTTTAAACTGAATGGGCGTGGTCCACAGCTACAACCCGGGCAGGTTTGAGGCAGGCTGGAAGAGCTGGGTCCTCTGGGGCGACTACTGCAGGTAGACTGTAAAGAGAGCGTCAGGTCAGAGAAGTGATTGATTGAGTTGATTAGCTTGGATAGTTCCAGTTTCCAGGTGGTGGTTGGTTGGGATAGGTAAAGTGCATTGTGGATAAAAGTACATAAAAGCGGTGCAGATAACAAAAGAAAAAAAAACAAAATTAAAATAAACAGAGTGTACTCGAGAGAGCTGGGGTGCTATAGTATATATGGATGCATGCTGTGCTGTTTGGTTTGTTCTTGCAACTCGTTTATTGCCTCTCCATTTCTCCATCGGTCGAGAGTTCAACAAATAATGATCAGATAGCAATCGAGATATATGACAAATAAATTAGGTTAAGACGAACTATAGATAAATGCTGCATATGACTTAGAGGACTATAACTAGTGGGTTACATCGTATATTGCAACCGGTCCCACCCCGCCCCGGCCTACACGTACAGCAGGCGATTGAACATTAGTGGATCCTGGATCTCGTAGTCTTGCGCCCGCGAATGGGTGCTTGGGGTTCGTTTGGCGCCCACATGTCGTCGCACCTTATAGCCACCGCTATAATTGTTCCTTGGCGGTGGTGCGCTATACACATACTTGGATTTCTGCACCACCGGCGGCAGATACTGGAACGGCGTCGTCTTGTGCACCTGCTTCTCAATGGCATAGGTAACGGGGCCATTACTACTGCCGGGTCCTTTGCGTTTGGCAACCTCCAGAGCGGCAATAATGGGTGACAGATCCTTTAAAGCATTACTCTTGCTGGAGTGATAGTTCTCCACGTGGTAGTCACTGGTGGCTGCGGGTGGTGCAGCTGGTCCCGATGCCGGATGTGGCTGATAGTCGTAGCCCTCGTTGGGATGCTTCTGGATGTATGCCTCCTCAGGGGTTTGCGGCTTTTTGGCCATCTGATGATAGATGTCGGCGGCTCCTTGACTTGGCGGCGAATACGCAGCTGTAATCGATTCCGTGTGCGACAGCGACTCCAGTGTGCCCAGATTATAGGGCAGCGGTACACCATAACTATTATACAGGTCCGCTTGCTCCACGTTGGGGCCGGTGGGTGGAGCATTACTTGTGTCCAGTGCCACCGTCTTGGAGGCAGTATATTCCGTCTTGCCATTGGGCAGCATGCTAAGGATCTCCTGCAGCTGCAGTGCTGCTCTCCGTGCCTCCTCATCCGAGAGCTTCTTGTGGCGTCCATAGTTGCTGCTGAAATCGTCTCTGATGGCTGTGCTCTCAACGCCAATGGTTGGTTCATTGGTCAATGTTGATGTTGTGTGTGTGTTTGATTATGTGTGTGTGTTCGGTTGTTGTTGTTGTTGTGTATGCAATGAGTGAGATTTGATTAGATTACCAATTAAATATTTCATTTGCATCGAAGAGATTTATATTTACAATTTGTTGACTGATTTATGATTTTTATCTGTTGTTGGTTGTGTATGTGTGTGTGTGTCTTTGTGTGTGTGTGAATGTGCGGGTGTGTTTTTGATTATGAGATGACTTTGGGCTGAGATTGTTTTTTATACAGATATTGATGTTCTTATGATTTTCATGTTATATATGAGTTTAAATCATTGAAATTATGTTTAGATTTTAAAATATCTTAAGCGAAGTCATCTAAGGTATATTTAAAATATTATTATTAAACCTTTGGCACAACGAAAATAAAAATTCTTCAAAATTGTTTAAATTATTTTCCGTTTTGCTGTCTATAAAATTTTTAGCATTAGTTGAGCATTAGTTGGATTTAAATAGATTTGAACTTATAATTAATATTTATATATGTACAAATAGATAAAAATATGCTTTGGGTATTTGTTGTCAGGGCTTAAACTACTGTCTAGACCATATAATTAGACATTTTATGGCTAGCTATATACACAATATTAAGTATGCGACATGTTGCCACTCTTAACGACTCTTGGAATATAAAGTGCTTGGGTAGGGCATATATACATTTAAATATATAGGATGACGTGTTGTAGTTTAAATGAATATTATTAACGCATAATTATCTATACAAAAAAAAAATAAACAATAAACTTTGCCATTTGGCAGCTTGCGCAATGCCATTCAAATTGTGCAAGACCATCGTTATTGAAATTGAAAGTTGAATCCGCCCAAAAAGGCCAAGTAGTAGAAGTGTGTCAGAGAAACAGAAACGCCTCTGAGTGCATTACAGAGTATTAACAGAGAAGGAGTGCGAGTTTTTATATTATTATTTTGTATTTTTTTTTTCTAGTTACGTTTAAGACTGAGACGCGGCTGTGCTAAGATGTTTATTTACAGTTTTGTCAGCTCTTCGTCAACAAACAAATTATGATCAGTTGAGGCTTTCACTTTCAACGGGTTAGCAATGCACGGAAGTGAGGGCTCGTTAGTGTGTGTTGATTGATGGTGCGGAGCGGGGGTGTGGTGTAACAACAATAGTAGTTGATGTTTAGTTGTTGTTGAATGCGAGATATGTCAAAGAGTTGTTGAGTCAACTTGGTTTGAGATTAGTAACATGATTAGAATAACAAAGATATATATATATATATATATATATATATATGTATATATTTATATATATATTTTAATGTATATATACAATGGGAATAGTTGCAGTTTACGCACCATCTTGTCCATAGGGTGATGGCAGATAGTTGCTTTGTGGCGCCTCAAATGCCGCATGGTTGAGGCTAAACGGCGCACCACCGCCGCCACCACCACCCCCATAGTTGGAGCCAGCTGGTGGCAAGTATTGATGTGTAGCACTGCTAAATGTCGGTGGCTTCGATGGCGGCCCGTAGTTGGAATGGCCCGTCGGTATCTCATACGTTGTGATGGCTGCAACGAGACAACACAGTGAGTGTGTGTGTGTAATTGTATATGAGTGACTAGTTGCAAAGTCAAAATAAAAACAGACTGAAATAGGCTAAATCATGCGAACGTCTAACCAAAAACGGGTTCGAGCGAAAATGAAAGTGAAAATGCTGAATGGGGTTCAATGCACGTCACTCGATTCGATTTCTGCAACTGCTACAGTTTTGCTGTTGGAGTCGCGTCTTCCGTTGTCCGACCAGCTTGTTAAACTTTCAATGTTATATGTTAGCGAGTGCTTTAATTATTACTATATACATATTACTTATACATAAATGCATGTACATGTAGTTCAACAGCCGGCGTCTTAACGAAGTTACATAATGACCTTAGTTTATATTTCATGGTCCAATGGTCTCCCGCTCTCTCTCTCTCTCTCTTTCTTTCTCGCATTTTCTCTCTTTTTCAGAAGACAAGAAAATTGATGTTTTTCAGCAGCTGGCGGGCATACTCACTCTCTGTGTGGAGCGCAGGTCCTGGCGCCGATGCGGAATGCTTATTGCCACTGCTGCCGGACGAGGAGGCGCCCGAGAGCGAGCTCAATTTGGCAAATGGATGGACAAATGTAACGCCATTGCTGGAGTGACCAGTGGCATAGGTATGCGAATTGATGTGCGCTGAATTGATAATGGATTTACCCACATCGGTGACCTTCTCACCACCGGCAGCAACCAGATTGCCACCAGCACTCAGCGCATAACCGCTGCCCTTGATGAGCTGACCCTTCAGTGCCGTCACTCCGCCCGTGATCGCCTTCACCGCCTGAAAGATGGTATTCAGCACGGATTTCTTAAACGACCAAGGATCATAATCCACCGAATTGCCCTATAATCAAAGCAAATAAAATATAAATCAGATTCTTAGTTTTATTTCTAAGCACAAGAAAATTTACAAAATAATCATTACTTGTTTCTAATAGGTTTTTATTCTCAATATGGATTGTAAGATCTTGCTTGATTTTACTTACATGTATATGCACTTCATGGGATTTGTAGCTATCGCCGCCGCTGCTGCCGCCAGAGCTGCCCGAGGCAATGGAGGCGGATGCCTGTCCAATGCTGGACAGCAGGCCGGACTTCAGATGCGCCACATAGTCAAAGCTGCCGGAGCGTTTGGCAATCTGTGATTCCTTAATGCTCTCCCCCTGCTCATTGTCCAAGTCGGTGTCCTCCAGTGATAGCGATTTGTCTTCTGCGGGATAGGCGTGGCATGCACCAGCAAGCAGCAGCAACAGGCACAAACCGTATAGCTGCAAAGCGGTGGAGACGTATTTGTTACACAATCTTCGCATTCGTTAGTCGCATGTTTACATTTATGCAAATGTGACAGATGAAAATTAATTTGACTTTTCACTGAATTCAATTGCCGAATTGCATCATTGCAGGCATCAGCATGTGGCATGTGGTATGTGGCAGCCATTAACTTAGTTCAGTGATGCATTCATTTGTCAACAGGCAACGAAATTTCCCACTTAAAATTTTGCATTTATGGCCGACGGCAAGCCAAAAATATAATTCAGCTCGATTCATTTACTACTCCTGACAGTTGTCATAATACTCGCTTTGGGTGCTCGACACAGCTGAGTGCAGTTGCTTGTAGTTGCCACATGTGGCAGGCAGGGGGCTGGCTACGAGTGGGCGGTGTGGCTCTGCCTGCTAAACCGTTTTACAACTGATTCACGGGCCATCAAACAAATTGATGAGATACTTTGAATGACTTTATCGGCTCAACTAAAAGCTAAATCAATAAACATGCAAATTATATGCAGATTCAAGCAGAAAATATGAGAAACTCACAATTCCGCTCAAGTAGAAATATTTGAGATTGAAAATGCGCCATTATTCAAAGAATACGAATCACTTGTCCATATGACTATTGAATCATAATAATGTTCAAAATGTTGGTCAATGATTTGCAATACTAAACTCGTTGATATTTTGAAGAAAAGATTTCAGTTGAACAATTAACTTTTAATAGCACAAAGAAACAAATCGGCGAATTTGGGTCGCAAAAACACTTGAGAAATATGCCATTAGTGAGCACTAAGTTGTATTGATATATATATAAATATGTGTATGTATTCGATATATTGATTATTGTTTTCATACCAATTTTACCCCTATTTTTGCCCTTGCGGCAACGCCCTCGGAAACCTAAACCGCATATGAGACCCATTTCTTGCTGCAGCTATTGCTCAATCTCTCAATGCTGGTGATTTGTGAACTCCAAATTTGATTTTGTGGCAACATTTTGTATTATTGATTTTGGGTGTCTTTTAAGCCTAATAGCTTTAGCCCTCGCACGGCGCACGGCGCAATTCGTATTTCCGTTTGCATACAAATGCACAAATTAACCGGCCAGCTCCGCTATGAGTTTTAAGGTTGTTGTTTGCATTCGCTTATTAATTTGATGCTTGTGCACTTGTTTTATTTATGGGCCATAATGAATGTGTATACGTAACTGGTAATTAATAAAATTCCACTCTATAGACGGCAAGCGTTTCATAACTGAGCGTAAATAAACTCAAATTGCATTGCGTCTTTTATTTTCATCCACTATTTGCTCATGATGTTTCTTTTTATTGCTTGGCAAATTTAATTGACTCACAATGCTTCGTTTAGATCAATGGCATATTAAACTCTAGATTGGCCAATTCGCTGCCAGTCTTAATTATTTGTTTTAGCCGCGCAGAGAGCTACAATTAATTTGTGTGCTGTCATCATTGCTGTTTGAGTGTGATATGAGTAATGTGAAGAGAGTGAAAGTGTTGCCGGTTTTCTGGGTTTTTGCTTTGCTGCTCTCCTTCTCCTCTCTCATTCTCTACATTTTGTGGTTTTAGTGGGCTTAATTCAATTTGCATGTTGCTCAATTGTTAACAATACGACGATATTCATTTATTTTGTATCCGCGCTCAATGCGCACGTAAGTCGTTTGCTTGTTTTGAAATAATTGCGGTAGGTTCAGTATATATGCTCTTCACTGTGAGTCTTTGAACTATTGGCAGCAGAGTGTACTTTCAACATAAAGTGGCATAATCGGGCCTATGTCATTTAAATACACTAATCTTTTACATAGTTTTTGTTTTGTTTTTTTTTTGTTGTTTTTATATTTTATTAACATTTATCTTATTATTAATTTTCTCATTATTTTAGTTTCTATTAGCTTGAAATTGTAAATGCATGTTCCGAATATCTTTTTAATCTCAAAAACATTTGCTAAGGCATTTTTATTTATTTTGGTATATAATATATATAATATATATAATAATATATATTTGTTTATTATATAAGTAACCACAAATAATTACTTTTCGTTAACATATGCAAAATATTTGCAAAGTTATAGAAAATGTATAGTATTGTGATGTTGTGATATTGTCTAGATTGTTTTTTTTTTTACTTCTATATGTGACTTTAGTGCTTAGCGCATTTGTTGATTTTTAAAGTTGCTTTGTTGTGCTATTCGCAGCATTTTGTTAAAATAATATAGTCTACATCATTTTCGAAAGCCGCTACAATGACGACAACAACTCCATTAAAAGCAACAACTATAACCCGACTAGACAGCGATTCGTCTGACATAATAATAATTATGCATAACATTTTACCTTCACACTCATTCGACTGGGACGCATTTCTTTCGATCTGCACTCCGATGACATAATCGTGTGCGATGAACTCTTGAGTTGATTCAGATGGTTAGAGCGAATGCGTTACATTTGAATTGAATTTCATGCACATGCGAACAGCAGATGGCTCAAGTGCAACGCGCCAAACTATGGATTGGGATTTTTGGGTTAAGCTGCCTTACATAACAAATGAGATAGAGTTGCAACTATCCAATGTATATTTAGATAATACCAAAAAATTGCCGAAGCGTGGCCATCTGGAATCGAGTTCCTCGATTTGGCCACAGCCGAGTGAATGCGCTGCCTGCACTTGAACTTGTTTGGACCAAAACAAAAAGTTGCATAAAATGTGAAGCTGTGCGGTCTAATTTGGTCATTTGGTTATTGGCACGTTTTCACTTTCACTGCACAACATGCGAACTTACCTTCATATTTTAATTATGTTGTTGGTGTTGGTCTGTCCAAGGGCTGGTCTTTTGATTAGCTGTCCTGCTTATCAGCGAATAACACTTGCTTATGAATGTGTAGCTTGTTTTTTCGATTTATTTGTATTTTTTTTTTCTTATTTGCACAACTTTCCTCACTGAACACACTTGCAATTGGCAACGGTCACAACACTTCTTCGAATCGTTTAGCTTTTGTTTTCGTTTGCCTTTATTTTTGGCTCTTTGGGCTTTGCATCGGGCTGTGTGTATAACGTGTAAATACGCCACAAAACATAAAACATGCACACACACACACACACACACTGATTTCTCTCGAAACAACGAAATGCGCGAGTCGCGTCGACTTTCTTTCTGCGCTGCTCACTTGGCTCTGTTTGGGGCGGGGGACGCTGTATTTGTATTGGAGGTGGCTCCTCGGCGACGACTGCGTTCGAACTGTAGTCGAAAATCTCAATGTGTGGCTCTTTTAAAGAAAATTTCGTTGAGAGCGCTGCGGCCGACAGCATATTTTTTTTTCATTTGCTGCTTGCTCTTAGCAGCAATGCAAAGAGCCGTCTTCGTCGTTGTTTTTGTTATTGTTTTTACCTCCGCTCGCTCATTATTCAATTACGAGGCGCATTACAATTTTGGCAGCATCAGCGTCGGATTGACTCTTTTGTTGAGATCGGGTTCGAGATCGGCTGACATCCAACTCGGGCGGTTGAGTCGCCGAGTTCAATACGTTTGTACACATAAAAGTGCAGCCGGCTTTTGAAATTGTTGTCTTTGGCATGTTTAATGGCCACAATTTGACCATTTGTTTTGATTTGATTTGTCTTCTTTGTATTTTTTTATTCGCTTACGTGGCATGATCAACAAAAGACTTAGGCAACGAACTTGATCGATTTCTTGTATGCTTAACTGATAAATAGAACTTTGTGGAATGGGCCATATATAAATTGCTTTGTATTATATTTAAATGTAAAATATACATTTCTTATTTGATTTGTGAATTATTTTATGTTATTATTTGGTTAAAATATATGCTTTGAATTTCTCTATAATAACTTAAGTGATTTATTTGATTTGTGATTCGGTGTTTGTGTATAAGAAACTCAGTGAATACGTCACTTCTTTACTTTAATCGATTTTGATTTACTTTTCAATTGTAGGATTTTCTAGCACACTATAAAAAGCATCCTGTCAGTTGTTTAGGCTTAACAAATAGCTGCCTGAGCATCAAATTAACTGGTCTGCATTCCAATTACATCAACAGCCTTGAACTATGGCTCATCGCATTGAGCCACATGCTGAACTAAACACCAAAGAGCACCTAAACCAAGTGTCAATGCGTAGGTTAGGGCATTTGTCAACTAGTATTTTAGCAAATGTTACAGTAAAGTTCATTGCCATTATGCCAAACGCCTAACGCACTGCCAAAGTTGAAAAGTTAAAAAACATTTAAAAACGCATGAACAACGATTAATAACAACAACCTCTAACTCTTGCCAAGATCTGCGCCCTCAAGTGTCTCAAGTGACGTGAACTGCTCCCATTTCAGTTACCAGTTGTCAGTTGCCTTTTGGTAGTTGCCCGCTTGCAAAAGATGTGTGCTGCCAAACAGGGCATCGGTTGGCAATGACTGGCCAAAATGCTTGGGCATAATAGCTCTGGCTTCTGTTATTGTCCTACGCAACGGAGTGTACAGTGCACATTTTATGGACTGCAGTTAAAGTGCTGCCCCTGACATGCCCCTCCAACCGTCTCTGGTTGCGGACTGTCAGGCTGTTATCTAACTGAAAGTGAAATGGGCTCAGACGGCAACAACTGCAACAAATGAAAACATGGAAAACTTAGTAAAAAACACAATACTTGTCTACGCGTAGTTAACAAACTGTTAGCTTGCTAAAATCCAAAGAAAATGCCAAAACAAATAAAATCAAAAATGAAAATAGAAATAAAAGCAACAACAACCTTTCATGTAACGAATGTTGCAGTTGGCACTCACATATATCCAAGTGACCAGCTGTGCGCCAAGCAAGAAACTGCAACAGGGTGCAAGACAAGCATAGACATGGTTAATCCATCTGCCACAGGCTTGAAAAGGTTCATAATAAAATTTCTTAGATAAGTTGAAGCTTTTTTTTTTGGAATATTTCACAATTATATTTGGGAGGAAATTCCTAATTTATTTACTTCCAATTTAACAGCAGGTCAGTTACTGTATTTTGCACGGCCTATTGAATTGTCAACGATTGTCATGAAAAAAGACGGTAGTTGCAATTCGATTGTTTTTTTGTGGGTGCCATACAGCAATCAACCAGGTCGACTGTCGCTAAACGAGCGAGTGAGTCGGCATGGGCCATTAGTTTGGCTTGATTGCATATGCAGGTTTGATAAATAATAATAATGAAATTATCGCTTCACATGCTCAACAATAACCACATGCAGGAATGGTATGCTAAGGTTATTGGAATTACGTATACGACAGGAAGGAAGCGCATCAAAAAAATTTTTATAAAAAATGAGATCGTTAAAATTGCACACTAAACTTTTTGATTTAAGTAAGTAATTATTTATTTTACCCTATTTAGTAAGGTATATATAGGCCATCTATAGTGCTTAATTATATTTTGGTATTTATATTTTACAGTACATTAAAAATATGCCCCAATCATATATTTGATAGTCTTCGGTTTGAGACTCAATTGCTGTTGTTAAATTTATACTAACCCGTTTTCTTTATTAACGTTTTGCAATGGAAAAACAAATAAACGTAAAACTTAAAATCACTTTAAAGTTTTCAGAGTGTAACGTGAAATGAGAAGGGTGGCTGGCGATTGTCTGAAATATGCAAAATGTGGCAACATAAAAAAAAATAAAAGAAAAGAGGAGGAAATAGACAACAACAAAAAACCATAGCGAAATAAATGATATTGAAATGGTAACGGGCATCCTCGTTTACTTCCTGGACTTCCTGTTGCAGCTGTTATTTTGTCTATTGCGCAATGAACTTCAACTTCAACTTCAAAAGTCGTATTCCCGAGCGAACATTGAAGATTTAGCATTGAAATCAAATTATAAATCGGAAATGGTCCCGTTTTTGTGCATTAGCGGAAGTGGCAACCAACCGACGGCACACAGTAAGTGTGTCTGTAGGATCGGGCAGCCGATGCTAAACCTGAACCTGCAACTGGCCAAGGAGTTGATAAGTCGTGCGACTTGAAAAGTGAAAGCTCGCTCGCCAGTTCAACACCAGGCAACGCAGCGCAACGCAATGCAATATATGTATATTAGCTTAGCTGGCGCACAGCTGATCCGACTACCAAGGAAATTCACCTTAGATGCAACCGGCTCAAATGGCCTCTTCCATTACATTACATTACAAAATGTTGACAGCCAGTGCAGCCGATGAAACAATCGCTTGTTGCCGCCTGACAAATTGAGTAGCTGTCATTGGTGCATCAGCGCAGCATCCTGCCCCAAGCCAATTGCTTGTCAATAGCCTTACCAGAGCGAGTATTTTTACACTTTGTGATCAAGTGTGTAACGCAGTTTCAACATTTTCGACTCACTAGTAAGAAACGTGGAAGAACCATCCATAGAGACTTTAACATTAAATTCCTCATTCATATAATTAATTCAATTGATAAACTTTCTCGAAATATTAAACAAATAAATTCGCTTCTTAGATGAAGTCTAAAACGATTTCACCAAACCAAATCCATTTAGGTAGCAGGGTTGAAGACCTTGCACTACTCTTTCTGTTTTACCAATTTAACATTATCCATTCATTCAAGTAACTAAAATTTTCTATCTAAATTTAAGTCTTCTCTTACCAAGATAGCAAAGAACAATTTATGCCAATGCTGTTAATGATCGATATTAATTTATGCCATTTAAAAATAAGGGAATATATAATTTATGGGTTAGTATCACCTGCTTTCGTGAAACTTGGACTATACAGTGCTAATTTTGCTGCGATCGCAAGATGATGTTATGTACAAGAATCCTATTTTATTTTTTCTAAACTTATATTTTTATTTGACAAATTAGAATAGTACCATATCTAGGGTGTCAGCCGAAACGTGTCCGATGCGGTGTGTTGTTTTCGGTGTGCCGAATACATTAATTATAATTAGGCGCAAGCTAGGAATATTGATTCTAAACGGGTTGGCTAGCAACAATGTATCAACATTACACCAATCAGTATATACATTACTCAGAATAGAATATATAAAAAACTTTAACTTGATTTTTGATTCATTCGTTTTCAATTTAAAGCGGGGTAACGCTTAAATGTCGTCTGATGCTGGCAAATGTTGCACCTGGGCAGTGGAAGCATTACGTGTCGTCGTTGTGCTGTCATGGCTGGAATTGCATTTGTTGCCACACTGCAGACGCACACACACACAGACGGCGAGCGGTGCTTCAACATTTTTCCAGTTGCCGCTTTAATTGTAGCTTGTATTTCGTTAAATAAATATGAGTTTCTTTTGATTATTATTTGCATTGAGTGCGCAACGCAATTTAATTATTTATCATTTTGCTGGTCGTATATATGAATTTTCAGATAATACGGCTGCCCTAACGACTATTTCATAATTTCTTGTTAATTTTAAGCAACGCGTTTTAGCCGCAATTGCCGATGTGCTCTGGAAGCTGTGCAACTAATTAACAAGCACTTGGCTCTAAGCCATTAGTGAGTCATTTCCTAGTTAACTTAAAACTATAAGCAAAATTTTTTGCTTCATTGGCTTCATGAGTTGCCCATTTTTGCTTGACAGCTAAGGTAGTATTTTAAATCAGTTTGGGTCGTTTTTTTTTAGCAAATACTTCATTATTTTTATGGGCTTGAAGATGATTTACACAGCGAATTAAACTAAATGTAAGGTCAACAGTTTTCTAAAGACTTGTTTTTTAATACAATTTTTTTGAAAAAATTTTTTTTAAAGACTTCCGCGAAGTATGCTATACATTTTACGTATCCTAAAATTATACCTTAACAAGTTTTGATTATCAAATTCTGTTAAAATTAAATAAAATTGGTAAAAAATAATTGTTTTTTTAATTTTACATAAATGACTCACAATGCTATCAACTTAGGATCTGTAGAAAAAACCTGATAATAATTTCAAGTGCTAGTTAAATGTGTAGATATAATAAGTAATATATTATATACTGATTAAGACTAAAAGCTAGTTAATATACCTTGTGATCCGAATCGTCAGATTGGCAGCTAAATTCCTTCAATGAATCTGAGTAGAAGTATGTATAAATGCTTTAACTATTTTTGGGTACACGTCACTGCCACCAACAGAAGTCTTATTGTTATCGTGCGGCTTGCCAATCAGTATAGAAATCCCCATTGAGTCACCATCTTCCCCAGTGTACAGAACCAGTATAGCGGCTTTAAACCGTATCCCAATTACGTGTCCGTCCACACACATGATGACAAGTGACGCGTGCTTGGCGTGCGTCCAATACAAAGTATATGCATGTATGTATGTGTGTGTGCATGTGTTTGTGTGAATTTCTATAATATTAATCACTTACTTAGGAAACTTGTTGAGCCGCACAAAAAGCTTTTGCCCAAAAGTTAAACTCTTGCTTCCAGCTGCTTATCAGCTGTAGTTATTGAAAATTTAGAGCTATTCCCACAGACAAGTAAACTTAGCTTTATTTCTCTATGAGGAAATAGTTTGAATTTCATCATATTAGTTTTCAAAGGCTTCTAAATGCTAACAAAACAAAGACAAATCGGCCGATCTCTCATTTCCATTTACACTCTCACTCTCACTCTCACTCTCTGGCTCTCTTTGCGCGCTCTTTTATTTTTTAGTCTCGCTAAGCTTTGCTTAAAGCTGCACTTGTACGTTGCTCGGAGCTTAACTGAGCATATCACTTAAACTTTTCGTTCAGTTGCTTTCTTGTCGCGTGCATCGATAAGCGGATTTCTATAGTTGTCGTGTGCTCTCGCTCATGCCCGCGTGCGCCGCCGACAGTTCACGCTCAATGTGCATCAGAAATTAAATATTAACTTTAGTTTCAAGACGCGCGTCTCCCACACCATTAACCATTTAATTTGGAAAATCCCAGCGCGAGCACAGAGAGATAAACAGAGAGAGAAATATAGACAGTAAGGAGACGCAAGATTGCGAAATTGCTTAAAAGCGCTTGCATCGCAGTAACTGGGATACATTTTAGGCAAGGTCAAGACAGGCAGCACATCACAACAGGGAGTCAGCTAGCGGCTTATCGAACAAATCAGTTGTATGGATTAAGCAACTTGGCAAACGACAAAAAAAAACAAAACGGTTAAAAGAAAAAGAGCTAAAGTGAAAAGCAAAGCAAAGCGTCTAATTAAAGTACCTGTCAGTTACTGTTCGCGATCACTGTGCAAAGGAAACAAATAAAGCGGAATAAGCGACAGACACATAGAAAGAGGCGACTGACAACACTTAGTAACAACAACAACAAACACGTTCAATACAAAACGGCTGCTTCGACACCAACACAATAATATAAAGAAGAAAAAAATAAATAAATAAAACGGGTAACACAACAGCGGGACACTAAAGCCCGGCAATAATTTTTAGTCGTGCCAGTTTGTTTATTAAATACTCTACGTAAACCGCATAAAAATACACATACAGAAACACGGCCGCCGTGTGACTAAATACGCAAATCTAACTTACTACCCGCTACCCTGTAATTGGTAGAATATTGTAATTTTTTTTGTATATAATATATTTAAACCAATAACAATAAAAATGCCTTCCATGTGGTGGAAACTGATCAAAATAATGTTGCTGCTCTTCGCACTCTTCGCAACGGTGAGCATTTTTTTTTTTTTATCAATTGTGGTTGTGGTCTTTAAAAAGAAACATAAATAATATTTCCTTACAAATAAGTAATTTTTCAACATCTTAGTTTACATTTCATTGCGAGCATAAAACACCCATCCTTAATTTGCATGTTTTTGAAGGGCATTTAGTATGTGAATTTGCCTTTAGACATTTTTAAAAAACCAGCTTTGAAGTGCAACAATGTCAACTTTTAGTTTTCATAACACAATACACATATAAATCTTGCTAAAGTCTTGAGTAATGCGCTGTCGATACCAGTATTGCAATAATATTTGCAATATCAGACAGTTAGCACACGACTTATATTGAATTTTTTTTGTATATGTATTTAAAGAAAATAATAATTTCGAAGTCTGATATGAAACCTGCTTGAATTGAGTTTGTCATTCGATTGACAAAAAGTCAAGTTTTTCAAGTACATTAATCTAACGCTTATCACTAAGTTCCTCTTTAAACAGCAGGGGTGACGATCTTCAACAAATTAAAATACCATTTCAGAACGAAAAATATTTTGAAAAAAAGGGAAAGAAATAGAACGAAAGGAAGAGAGAGAGAGAAGAGAGAGAAGAGAGAGAAGAGAGAGAAGAGAGAGGCAAATTGAGAGAGACAAATATGAGCCAAAAATTAGATAACAATAAAAATAATAATAAAAATAAATTAATATGGATATTTCGCGTGAATCTCTTTGGTAATCAAGCTGTGTACATATATATGTATTATGCTATAAATAAACTTGGGAAAAATTCCAGCATGAAATTAATGGAATCTACCACGAATCACATGTAACTTGATTCGGTTTATTTCAAGACAGGTCTGGGCAGATGCATAATATATTTTATAGGTTGTTAACAGGCTAAAATCCCAAACTCAAGTTGAATAAACAGCAATGATCACAATGCAAGATCTGACACTTTTTAATAACATCATACTTAGACACATATTGGCAACTGTTTTGACTTTTCGTTTCCTTTTCTTTTGTCATTGTTTGTCTTATTCTGTTTTTATACCCTGCACCCATTAAAAATGGGTAAAAAGGGTATAATGGTTTTGTGAAAGTGCATGTAACAGGCAGAAGGAAGCATCTCCGACTCTACAAAGTATATATATTCTTGATCAGGATCAATAGTCGAGTCGATATAGCCATGTCTTTCTGTCCGTCCGTCCGTCTGTCCGTCCGTCTGTCTGTCCGTCTGTCCGTCCGTCTGTATGAACACGCAGATCTCAGAAACTGTAAGAGCTAAAGACTTCAAATTTGGAATATAGGTTCTCGTACACCAGGCGTAGGCGTATCGATAAATTCAATTTCCGATAGCAATAAATGCCACAATTTTAAAGACAGAATCTTCTAGTTAATACGTAATATGCATATGCATACTATTGATCAACTGCCCAAATTTCGTAAAAAACTCCCAAGTTATAGTCGAAAATGTATTCTCATATTAATCTTATTTCTATCAGCAGCCGCAAGCATTTTCTGTATGCATAAATATGCGAGCGCATGTGTGAGAAAAATATAGCATGATAATCGCGCGAGCCTCAATATGTTTTTTTGTGTATTGCGTGTTTCATGTATTTGTCGGCAGAGGGCGCTTGCAGAGCTGCTCGCACTTTAGTGCAAATCTTTTTAAAGAGGAATTTGCCAATAATAATAGAATATATTTAATAACTGGGTTCAGGGTATATCGTAGTCGAGTTCACTCGACTACAGAACTCTTACTTGTTTTCTTTAAACTTTGTTTAATGACATATTCAAGACATGTGCCAAAAACAAAAAGTAATGACAAAGAAGCCCATTTTTAGCAAAATAATAATAATGAAATCATTGCGCATAAAACTAAGTAGAATGTAAATATGAAAAATCATTTGTAATTCCACATTGTAGTTGTTGTACTCAGGAACACTCATAAATTACAGTCCCAGTCACATTCACATTCATATGCTGGTTACTCAACTGCGAATTTGTTTGTTTTAGTTGTAATTGCCAAACGAAATGTGTTTGAGAAACGATAAAGGGTGTTTAGCGTTTTGTCCGAACCCTCACTGTATTCTACTCTGTCTGTCATACATAACCGTCGTTCAGCCGCCATCAACTAATGTTGCTTGAGGCCCAAGCGATACCTAAAATGAATTCTTCTTACTTTATAAGCTTCTACATTTCTTATCGGCTAAATGAAGATCAATAGCAAAAAAAAAAAAAAATCTTCCACATGTATCTTTCAGATAGTTTGTATCAATAGAGAAATTTCAAAGCGACGCGAGGTTGAGGCTGAGGCAGCCGCTGCAGCAACGAATAGCTCCACAGTGGACACGATGCCATTTGTGTCCGACCATCTCTTAGACATCATGCGCAACAGGGCCAAGGAGCATCAGGAGAAGGAGCGACAGAATAAGACAGGCGAGGTGTGAAATCCAGTTTAATTTATATGTTGAAAGCGTTTTGTGTTTTCATATTTTGTTTGTGCTACTTATGCGCTTTGGGTTTTATTTTATGCCTACTTTTTGACAATTGCTAAACTAAGCGTTTCCACACTTTTCGTTTGACATTTCACTTCAGTTGGCAGCCGAGGAAATTGAGGACCGCGTTCGATCCATATTTCACGTGCAAGATGGCCATGGTGTGATGATTTTTAATGTAAGTGAACACGTAACACAGCATCTCATTCATTTAAAGCCCAACTCATACACTCGACAAAAAAATGTCTCTAGAATTTGTAGATTCACTTAAAAATTAATTAAATTAAAATTTCTTTTATAGAAGACAGAAATTACACTGATTTTCGAAAACCGAATGCATATGTCATAGTTCTAATTTTATTTTTGAGTGTATTCCTTTCATGTCAAACCATATCAATTCATGTTAGTGTATCCTAACCGTTTCTGTGTTTCTGAGTTTCTGTGTGTGTGTGGGTATGCATCAATCTTATTCGGCTTAAAAACTAACCGCAAAATTTACACACACAGACGACGACGACGAATGAAGGTGCATCTTTCATGCCCACACCCACAGACAGCCTGGCAACTGTGTCTCAATCTGAACCTCAAACTGAGTCTCAGTCACAGCCACAGCTACAGCCACAGTCTGAGCCACTGTCTTTGTCTGGGGCTGAGAACAAGTCCAAGCACTACCATCAATATCAAAGCTTGAATCATCAACAGCAGTCGTTTAAAGTGCAGCGATCACCGGATGGCAAGCTGAATCTCGTCTTTAATGATCCCATCGTATCTTTGCAGAGTGACACACACAATGCACCACACACCACACAACCGCAACAACTGCAGCCATCATCGCCACCGCAAAAGCCACAGCAGTCACAACAGCGTCCACGTCGACCCATTTCGGACAGTAAGTAGCCAGCCATAAAATAACATTTGCTATACCCTATACCCTATACCCCATATCCAATAATACAATTAACATACTAGTTCGATAACATATACTCACGTTCAACTATCTTGGCGCTTTTGCCTAACATCAGTTATCGTGTTTCCCGACTCTGTAGATAAGTTTCTACGGACACAGCAAGCGGCCACAATTGATACGGGCAATCTTCAGTGTGCGGATGGCTTCAATCAGAGCCGTTCCTTTTGCACCGAGGTCAAAAACTATCCGGATCTGTCGGGACTCAAGGACGTACTCATGTCGAGTCAATTTGCCGGCCTTCGCGTCGATCAGCCGGTGCCCACGGAATTCGGTCTGCGCATCAATGTTGACGAGCAGTTGTGTAAGAGTCATGTGAGATATTTGTACCCAAAACTGGGACAAAGAGAGGACCTCACCTGGCAGTACATTGTCAACACTGATGAGTTCAAACAGGGCATACTCATCGAAGAGTGCGAGTAAGTATCACTTGACTTGATATACAAAAACTCAGCTAATTTATACATATTTCCACTCAACAGTGATGATGGCAAGAAATGTCAGTTCCTGGACAGCTTTCCCAACAACTATGTGCCCATTTGCAAGCAGCATTATGTGCTGCGTCAGCTGGCCACCATCAACAATGTGAGCACCGGTCAGCCCGAGGTCACCAGCGAACCTTTTAAAATACCATCCTGCTGCAAGTGTGTGATCAAAAGTAAATTTAGCCTAGAAGACAATCCTTGAGGCTCTGCACAGTTCAGGCCATCAACCAAGGAACGGAGATTGCGGTGTGGCTTGCTAAAACCAAACATGCCACCTGATAACCTCAGCCAATTTCAGCACATATTTGATTTGAAATTTGATGTAAGCATTGCATTATTTTATTTAAAACAGCATTTGATATGCACACATTTTGTGCAAATGTTCATGACAAAGACACTTTTTCAGTTTAACATTTTAGAATTGTTTTCCAAAAGACAAAAAAGTCATATGAATATATTAATATGTTACAAATTCCATTTCAATCCACATAATAGTAAATTTTTAAACTATCGACAAATGATATTAGATTAGGAAAACGGGGAACAGAGAGAAACTAGCGCACCTTAAGATTTTAATGGTTGACATATGGCTTGATCACTTGATCAGCTTTCGAAGAGTCCACCCCATGGCATAGAATCCAACGAGCTTCATTGCGGTACGCTTGCTTTCCACGTTGCCCAAATTCTTGAATCGGTTGTGAAGTTTACCGAACATCGTATCCATTAGTATTACACAAGCCGACAGGAACTCGACGGAAAACAAGAAAGGGCAAAATTTGTTAGAGAATCACGAATATTAAGTTTCTATTTCTCTTTAGATATTTTCGGTTCCAAAAATACAATTTTTGTGTTGCTATTTGTAAGGAATATCTACATACACTAAACAATTTTTTTCAAATGACAACAACGGCAAGAATAATGCCTACTAGATCCCATCATTATCACACAATTTTATATGTATTTATTTTGTTCTCTCTTCTCGTTTGCAGCAGCAACAAGATTCACCCACCACAGAATGGCAGGCCAAACTGTCTCGGGTTTGATTATTGTTTTATAATTTGTAGACTAATTGTTTTAAATGCACATAAAACACTTTTTCATACTTATAAGAATATATATAAATATATACATATATCTATATGCAAACACTCAAAAAAAAAAAACAAAAAAAGCAAAGCCATAAATTTAAAAAAATAACTTTAGCATTAAATAAACAAAGTTTACTGACGCTGCTCATATGCTTAAAATAATATATATTCATGTCATGTCTGCAAGTTGATTATGTTCATGTTTTGTTTAGAATCAATACATATAATTAGTCTTAGATTATGTTTAAAAGCAAAAAAAAAATTAATAAAAAAAAATTCAAAACAAGACAAGAAATAAATGAAAAATCAAATTTAAAATGCATTTTAAAAGCTATGTGAAAATATCACGCACTCACGAGAAGAGATTGGAAGTAATGTGAGCAATATGCACGAGGCAACCAAAGGTTCTTTGAACCCATAGTTACATGACTTAAACACGATGTCAACACATTTTCCTTTTAGCCAGCTAACTAGCTATCTAGCCGACAGTATAAGCCAGCTATGAACTGCAAGTATACATACATATATTTACCTATTAATAATAATTCAGTACGCTCGCTGTGTAAACTAATTACAGCTAGTATATGTAAATAGCTCACACACAACAGTTGTCTATGGACGGGAGAACGGGTCGTATGCGCAATGTGTCTTTTCCCTCCGCTGTGTGTGCATTTTGGGTTGTTTCTGCTGTTGCCTGGCGTTTCGTTTCATTTGCGCGAATCAATAATATTTATCGATTCCAGGAGCACCATAACTCAGTAAGTATGTCAAAGTTAAGTCGAACAATGCGAATGACTTGAGGTGAAACGCGTATGTGAGAATTTGGATACATACACATTCACATGTGTATGCCAATTGGCATTTAATTACCATTGTTTTGTCTTTGGACCTGCGAGCGTCTAAGCCGTGCCATCAATCATATCTCCGCCAAAAAACGAAACTAATTTGGGAATATATTTATCAATTAAATGTATGTATTTTAGCCTTCTAGCAGCCCTTTCCAGTAATCATGGCCATCGTTTTTATTTCTTTTTACCGATTACGACACTGCCCTTTCAATTGGACTGGTCGGACATTATTTTGATTTGCTCCATTCCTCCATAAAGTATTGGAAAAATAAAAGACAATAATTTTGAAACGATGCTTAAATACTCTACGAAAATTGCTTAGGATTATGAGTTAAATGTTTCCTTAGCGGAATTAGTTGAAAACAAGTTGAATTTTTATTTTGAAAATAGAAATGAATTTTGGTTAAGCCATATATACCCAGTTTGCATATATCAATAGCGTGACAAAGTGCATATATATACATTGTATGTCCTGCTAGTATATAATAATCTACTGGACAGTCAGACAATCCATTTTTATTGTTGTTGTTGTTGTTGTTGGTGCCTTGTAATTGTGGCAGCACATTTGCATGGCAAAAGGAGTTAATGGTTGGTTGCCAGATTTGTTGTTGTCGATGTCGGCCGGCTGTTGTTGTTGTTGCCGTTGACTTTTTGTTGTTATTTGGTTGCTGTCGTTTGGGTCATGTGGCCTTATAAAAGCCTTCGGTTGGCGGCAACATGGCTTCAATACGCCGGCAGTCGGTGGTTCAGTCGCTTTCGGTGCAAGTTCCCGTGCTGGTCTTCATTTTATTTGTTATGTCTTTTACAGCAGGCAGTTGCACTTGTGGGTTATTTGTGTATTACCCAATTTACATTATGTGAAATTATGCAACTGATTGTATAGAGCAAAAGGTCAAAGGAAGCCTCCAGCATATTTGCAATTGTGTTTAGTGCATTTTAGACAAAAGCGGTGAATTTCTAGAGGCTGGTGTAGTCTTATTTCATTTGTATGCGCAACATGTGGTGTGGGGCTGTGTGAACTACATTCATTGACTGCCGACGCATATTAATGAACTACCTGATAATATATATAAGCATTAATTGAAATGCATTGCAAGTCGCAGAAAAATCACCCGCTGCAGCTAGAAAAGCACACTGACAATGAATAAGCGATTTAATACGAACTAACTTGCGGTTTGGTTGATGCACTGATGCTGCATGCAGCAAAGGTACAACTCTAATATGGATACTGGACAGTCAAATCCCCATAATCGCATCTGGACTACGGGCAGTTTGAACAATGGATTCTTCGATGAGAATCAACAGCCGGGTGAGTCAAGCATTATTGCATTTATCTATAAATCTTAATCGATTTCTTGCTAAACAGAGCCAGGTATATTAATTTTATATTATAGCTGAGATCATGCAAACTATTAATTGACTGAATTGGTGAAACTTTTGTTTTTAATAAGAATTTCCATAAAACTTAGTATTAAAAGCTTTAATCATACTTTATATATATGCATATATGTAATAACTTACTCGTGAAAAGTAACTAAGCGATTTCACTGACTATTCATCAGCGTATTTTCAATCAGATGACAATTAATTGGATATATCTAGCACAGAATTAATATACGATTCTTGAAATTAATGATCAATTAATCATCAAATAATAATTATGATTTTAATTATGATTTTACATTATGCCACATGAACAATTTTTGATTTTCTGGCAAATATGGGTTCTCATCTTTAGAAACGTGTGTTAAATCGGAATTGTCACTTGATTTATGTATCTCATTTAGTTTATCTTCGGCATTAACATGTTTCTCGTCTTCGGGCTTCTTTTCCTCCGATGGCTCTGTCGATTTGTCTTCTATAGGAAAATCAATATTTGGTCGTTTGCTATTTGGCTTATCTATGAGATCCGAAATTTTGAACTTGACTTCATCTGATAGCAGGAATATTATAATAATTATGGGTAAGATGGGGGCCCACAATTCCACTTGATCCAATACGTTCAGCTTACACCATATAAAATCGTTCATCAAATCAGTTAATTGGGATACATCCTCAGCCATGGCAAATATGTTAGCTTCAATATCAAAGACTTTATAACCAAACATTTGCAGAATTTGCGACATAATTTTAATTTACGTTACTGAATTTCTTTTTTTCAAATAAATAATATAGGATTGTTTTCATTGACAAATGAAACAGAGAAAATGATTTTGGCGTATTTTATAGTTAGCAACATTTGGTTAAGTAATTCGTAGATTGGAAAACCTTTTTTTAATCCGTTATGGTTATTTAAATATTTTAATTTTAATGAAATAACAAAGTTTAATGTACAGTAAATTGATTTGGCAATTTCGTCATTCTAATTCCTTGATAAACGTCCATTTTCTAATTGCATTCAGTCTCTATATATATTATGCGGTACCTCTGGGAAAACAAATATCAGGTGCGCTTTAAAATTAGTTTTAATATCGCCGGACACGCAAAACATTTTCAGTACATTGAACTATACGCTATACTGAATGGCTTGTGCATGTTGCATTTGAATATGACAGGTGAATGCATTATGGAACCTACATATGTATGTCCGAATTGTCCAAATTGTAAATAGGCAGCCACCCAACCACCCAACCTCCAACAATCAATCAAGCAACCAGCAACCCTCTCGCCTAATGACACCACAACCAGCAAATGGATCAAGATTAGACAGTAATACCCTGGCAGATAACAGACATCTAAACTGACAAGAACAAACTAATTAGTATTAATAAATTGTCAGGTTAGGAGCTAAAGTATAAATATTGGATAACTGCTTTCAGGAATAGCAATTAATTTTATTTGATATTATTATTATATTTATATACATATATGCGACTTTTTTCGAACTGTGTGTACTTTATTCCATGTAATGTGTTTTTTTATTACAGGCAATCGGAGTCAATTGTCCGGCCAAATGGGACCGATTCATGCTTTTGGCGGCAATGCAAATGCAGACAATGGCGAAAGCAAAGAGTTGTCCTTCCATGCCATAAGTCCCAATCTAATTGGCGTCCAGTCAAAGTGTGTCCCACATCCTGTGACTCTTTACAATCAAATAATTATGTATACCTTAAATTATATCCCCAGGTTTCGTCGCAGCTACTATCACAAGGTCGTGCTGGGCGGATTAGTGGCTCTGGTAATAATTCTGCTGATCACAATCATAGTATTAAGCGTAACACGTGAGTAGCAAATACTATGCTTTAATCATAATCGTTCTTGATCTCTTGATTATGTAAACTAAAGTCGAAATATCTTACTTAAAGTAATGATGCGTTTGTTGTATGATTCAACTGTCTAAAATTGAGCTCACTCGCACTTAACTTATTGCTAAAACTAATTTTCTAATTTTTTTTTTTTTCTGTACTTATTTGTGTTTGTTTTGCTCATACTGATAAACTGCTTTTTGTCAACAGTTAGGAAATCAAGTAAAATGTGCCGTAGTAAAGAGTGCATCCGCACAGCGGCCAGCCTTATTTATGCCATGGACGAACAGACTGATCCTTGCGAGGACTTTTACAAATTCACCTGCGGCCGTTGGGCCGACGGGCATCCGCGTCCCGATTCAGCCACCTCGAACGATTGGTTCCGCGAGCGGCAGGCGCATATAATGCGAGTGGTGCGCTCCTTCCTCCAGTCGAACATTAGCAGCACGGAGCCCACCGCTGTTGGCATGGCCAAGACTATGTATAAGGCCTGCATGGATACAGATCGGCTGGACGAGCGCGATCTGGAGCCGCTTGTTAACTACCTGCAACAGTTCAAACTGCTCGTGGTGCCATCGGTCTTGAATCTAACGCTCAGCGGTGGCTCAAAGTATGGCATGGACGTGGTCAATTTCACGTACAATTGGCTAGACTCTATTGTGGCCATTAAGCGACATCTGAGCCTGGATCTGCTGATTGGTTTCGATGTATTTCCCGATCCTCTGAATCGTACACTCAATCGCATTGCGCTGGGCACACCCGAAACGGATTCAGCCTTTCCATTGTTAGTAAGATGCCGACGATGATTAATCTCAAACAAAACTCACGCAAAATTCGTCCACAGCAACAACGACGAATCCCATAAGTTGCTGCGCAAAATCCATAGGAGAACAATCTATATGCAAAATATTGATGAAACCGATGACAACGATAATCACTTAACAGAAGAGGAGGACTCAAAACAAACTGGCCCTGGATTGTCCGGCTATATGTTTTACGTGCACAAGGTCATAGAGAAATATCTGCTATATATTGATCCGGATATTAATCAGGAGGAGGCCAACGTGGGGATAACGGAGTTGGTCAAACAGGCTGTGAAAGTAGCACGAAAGATTCACACGGTTGGTTGGGTTGTTCAACTAAACTAATAACAACACCCAGTTAAAAACATTGCTTACTTGCAGCTGAAAGAGGAGGCTGAGAACTCAACGAAACCCGCCAAGAATCCAGCGGAAGACATTGTTTACATCTCACTGCTGGAACTGCAGAATCAGACGGACAAAAACATTGCACCTCAAACAATGCCCATCTGGTCACGGTACATCCAACTAATTCTGGCCGGCACAAAACATGCCGCCAAAGCGGAGACCATAAACACGACGACGATTATAACCAGTCAGGCGGATATATACTATCTGCAGAATATGGTGGAATATTTGCAGGAGACTCCACCAATGCATATTGAATCCTTCTTATGGCTCAGTGCTCTCGAGGAGCTGGTGTTGCACACGACGAGCAGTATGCGGCTGCTGCATGCCGAATATATGCGTCTGGTCATTGGCACCGAGGGCAGCACCCCCCGCTCCCTCTACTGCGCCCACGGGGTGAACACACTGTTCGGCATGGCCGTCAGTTATGTGCTGGCTGATGAGCGTTTTACGAGGGAGACGCTCCCACGCGTTGAGCGCATGCTGAGCGATATACGACGCTCTTTCGATAGATTGGTGCGTGCCACCACTTGGATGGATGCGTCAACCAAGCGGCAAACAATGCAAAAGTCGGCAGACATGAAGAGCTTTATTGGTTTCCCCCATTGGCTGACAAATGCCACTGCGCTGAATGCTTATTATGCGGGCGTTGAGGTGAATGCGACCACCCATCTGGAGAACCTAATGGGATTTGTGCACTGGCAAATGCTGGGCAAGATCAATGACATGGACACACCAGAGCCAATTGGCTGGGCCACATCGCCGTCTAATGTGAATGCCTTTCATACGTTCCAATCGAATGCCATAAGTATGCCAAGAAAATAACAATTTGTTTCATTTTAATATCTTCATTTGTGATACACTGGAAACATGTGCAAACAGGGTATATTGGTTTTACGACGATTTGTCCTAGCCTGTTACTCCCATTGGTTTAGGTTAATGTGGAATATAAAGTCCTAAATATATTTTATTTAATTGTATATTTTTAAAAAGTTTTATTATGAATAGGAACAAAATAGTTTTTTTTTAAGTACTTTTCACAAAATATTCGTTGAACGTTTGCGCTCATTATTCTAATGCTTAAATGTTTTATTGAAGCTGATTTAGTTATATTTAAGAGTAAGCAACTTTTAAAACATGTTTTTCTTTTGCAGCTGTACCCATTGCCATACTGCAGTATCCGTTCTACGACCTTGGCCTCGAGTAAGTTGGCCAATGCTCCTTGTCTCTGGCGGACTCTAGTCGAGCATAACTCACGCAGCACTGGTCACATTTCTCTGCACACTCTGCACTTGTCGCACCCTGCACCAAATTTGAGGCCTTTAATCCCTTAAGATAGCAACTCAATTACATTTGTTCGAACGCTTCCTTATTAGAGCCCTGAATTACGGGTCGATTGGCACGATACTGGGCCATGAGCTGACGCATGGCTTTGACGACAGCGGACGACGGTTCGATAGGCAGGGCAATATGGTAGAATGGTGGACCAACCAGACAATCAATGAGTACGTCAATCGCACCGAATGCTTTGTGGACCAGTACAGTCACTACTATCTATCGGATATTGGGGAATATGTAAGTAAGCCAACGGAAATGGGAGCGGACCAATTAATTGTACAATACATTCTTGCTTACAGATTGACGGCGAGCTGACTCTGGGCGAGAATATTGCCGACAATGGCGGAATGAGGGAGTCCTATTTGGCGTATCGTCTCTACGTCAACGAGATGGGCCGTGAGCGGCTCAAGCTGCCCGGTCTAGAGCATTATACGCACGAACAGCTGTTCTTCATCGCATTTGGCAATCTGTGGTGTGAGACTTATACACCAGCTGCCTCGCGCTATGCACTGGAGGATTCCCATTGTCCGGGTCAGATACGGCTGAAAGGTGTGCTCTCCAATTCGGAGGAGTTTGCGCGCACCTTCAAGTGTCCGCGCGGCTCAGCCATGAATCCCGAGAAGCCCAAGTGCCGTATTTGGTAAAAGGCAGCAGCAGCAACAGCAATTAGCTACTTAGCTATGAACAGTCAAGTGATTTTTCTACATAATTATACTTGTAATAATTGTAATTAAGTTTAGGAATTGAATTCAATATGAATTTTTACAAGTCATTTGGGCTCGTATTTTTATAAATATCGAATAAATGGAATTTTCAGAGGTACTCGTTTGTTCTGTGTGCCGTTCTTTAAGGTTCATTATGCATTTTGATCCGAATCCACTTTGCGTATACGCAATTTACATAATACGCAGAAAATTATGCAACAAAGTTGGCCGTTGGGGTTGTTATGATATAAAGTGCTGCATACTCATATGCTGATCATGAAAATAAATTCACCACACATCATTTAAAATTTGTTATTTTTATAATTTTCCCAATTGTTCAGCTTTTATTCAGTATTAAGATAGAATTAAATGAAGAATATTTATTAATTGAAGATAACTGTTGATGGCATACATTAATCAAAGCATATGTCTATACACAATATAATGGATTAATTTAATATACATATAATTCATATACACATTGACTCGACATTAACAATAATACACTTAGTATATATAGACACTTAACAATTTATGCCAATCAATGGAGATTCAGCAGATTTTTGGATCTAACGCCTTTAAAATTGTGTGGAGCTCAAATAGCAGGTTCCGTCGACTTGAAACGAACCAGCGGCATTCCGCGGCTGGAGCCGGAATTCCGTCTCTGCGTTTTGCGTGGTGCCGGAAGCTACCGCAACACAGTGGTCTCGGCACACGAAAATTGGCTCTGAAACCAGCCAGCAATTAGATAGTTGATTAATGTATATAGAATCATATTAATTAACTGATGGCATACCGTTTGCATGGAATTCGCGCGAAGCTTTCGTCTTGTGCTGATGTAGGTGGTGCAGGTGTTCACACGATGTAGGTGGAATGCATCTTCGGTTCCTGTGCCACATGTGGTGGCGAAATGCACACACACACATACAGAGAGAGAGAGAGAGATAGTGGAGAAAGAGAGAGAGAGAGGGAAGAGCAAGAACAATAAAGAAACCAGTTACGTATCAATTTCATGAAATACTTAAATAAATGTAATAATAATTGTTCTTCAATATTTGGTTAATATTTGTTTCTACACATGCAGTGGGTGATGTCTAATTTTACATTTTAGTACTGTGTGTGTGCATTGAAGAAACTAACTACTCAAAAGTACATCATCATGCATAATGGTCCAACCGTGAGCTGTCCAAATATCGACATAATAGCGAAAATTAGATTTGAAATGCAGTAAGTATGTACTAGAGAGAAGGGAGGCACCTAATGCGTATTTTAGGTTTCCTGACTAGACCATCACCATTTCGGCGAAGGTATTTGAAGGTCATCTCACCGGTTGCTTCATAGCTGCGCTCGCCGCGACTGCGCAAATATCGATGCAAACAGCAGCAGCGCCGCAAGCCGGGCACACGGTACATAATCTGTAGGAAGCCGCCACGGAATCGAGCATTCATATAACAGTAGATGATGGGATTGTAGCAGCTGTGCGACATGGCCAGCCAGTGAAAGGCGAACCACACATAGGGCAACGGTTTCCAGTTGGCAAACTCGACATCGTTTAGCATCAGCTGCAAGAGAATCGCAGTTAATCCAAGATGGCCAAGACAAAGGTTACTGTCTGTCGGCTGGCAACCATCGCAGTTGAACACCACCCACCTGTAGTATGTTGAATGGCAGCCAGCAGCTGGTGAATACAATTACAACCGTCAGCATCATTTTAATCATCTGGAAGCAGAAAACGCATATAATTATATACATACAATAAATGTAATTAAACCTTAATTTTGGGGTTTGTCCAGCAGCCAACCACACCCCCAAAATTAGATTCTTTGACATTTGTGCGGTTCAAAGTTCATGCACCTGATGACACTTACAAAATGCTCAGCGCAGCTCAGCGCATTGCTGGGATTTACGAGCTCGCACCAAGACGCATGTGGCACCATCTTGTCTTCCGTAAAAATGTCACTTAGTGTCTGTGTTTGTATTTGCTGCTGCCTCCTTTGTGGCAGCATGGCGAGAGTCCATTAAACGGTCGGGTCAACGTCTAACTTGATTTATATATAAGGCAAGAGCGACCCAGACTCGCAACTTATTTATCAAACAGAAAAATATCGCTGACGCTTCATTGAGTTGCATCTGAAGCAAGCATTAAAGAGTTTGGAGTGGTAAGATTGCGAGACAGGATTAAGTCGCACAATCTGGCCGAAGGCGTGCCACATACGTGTTAGACTGAGTAATTATGTGCTCATAAATAAGCCGTAAGCACAGATGATTTCAGCACATAACAGCAAAAATAAATCGAAAGCGTTGCCCAGCTGAGAAGTGACAGCTACTCAGCTACTCAGCTACTAAGTATGTATCTATGTGAATGTATATTTATATATGTGAATACTTGTTGGTATTTATGTTGTATGCCTTTCTGGACGTTTCAACTTTTGGCTAATAAAAGCTATTTTTATGCCATTCTGCGGTACACATGAGAAGCGGAAATTTCAAGTCTCATCTATTGGGCTAAGGTGATATTATATACTGAATATAAAACAAGGTTGGTTAAAGGTCTATAACACTGTAAGAGATGCAGATATAGATGTTAAAGGTGTGAAAATGTATTTAATAAACAGAAGAGGGCATTTACGATTTTCAAGAGAAAATGTTTATCCTGATCAGCATCAAGGTTGAACTATGCGATTATCCCTTCATTCGCTTTTATAAATATTAAAATTTCAATATATTTAAAACGTATTCAATAAATCGCATTTATTATTATTAATTAATTATTAATTAATTTTAAGTTGGTTATATTAGAGATTTTATTATAGAGACATTGAAAGTGTATCTATAATTAGCACATTTATTTTACATTTCCATTTTTTTTGCTGCATAATCATATATTCCATTTTGAAGGCTAATGAAAGAGCAACCTTCAAGTAACTGCCTAGCTTATAAGCCATTATTTCAACATGGTTTTACGATGCACTAGTCACGTGTCTTGGCTTGGCCAAATGCACGACATGGCTGTTAAAAAGTGTTTGCCAATCAGTTGAACTGAGCTGCCAAAAGCAGCATCTAGACGATGCTTGACACTTAAGCACTGACTAGATGTCATATCTATTTGCAGAAATCCCAAAATATGAGCAGACTTCAAAATGTCAATAATAGCAACATCTGAGTGAATTTTGATGCTGCCAATGGGCAGCTACTTTTATATCGCATAATCGAGCAAATATTGTGATCATGTTTACATATGCGACTGGTAACTGTATCGTGTTGCACACAGTTATATATGTGTGGCAACTGGCATTACACTGTTAGCAGTGGTCCATTTCCAAGACCGTGTATTAATAAAATGATTGAAGATGGTGTTTGTGTGTCACAGCCTGAAGCACTTAAGCACCTACATTTCTTAAGTGAATTTCTAGCAACTTAATTAACAACACTTTATTTCATTCGAATAAAAAAAAAGATATCTTATTTTCATCGCATTTCGCATTACAACCTGAGTTATTGGCAGACTTGAGTATTAAGTATATCCTTACAATGTAACAATATGTACAAATGAGTCTACAGGATATATCCAATTCGATCACTCCCATAGCATTCGTATTTGCATTTTTTTGTCGACGTCAGCAGCAAATAACATGAAGAAGATTCCATGATGGCAGTTAAAGGTTCTAATATTTAATAAGCCTGTTTTTATGGAAGTCAAATATTTGTATATATTTATTTCTATTCTATTTGTTGCGTGCACTCAAGCAACATTCAATCCGTCATTAAAAGCGATAAACTTCGATATTTATTGTTGTTGCCAAGCAACCAATAACACGTTGTGGCAAATGTGGCATGTCAAAAGTGTCGAGTTTGACCTACTACAACCACAAGAATTGTGTGTTGCACTTTTGGTTGATCGAACAAAGAGAGTTCATCGGCTAACTTCGATTCGATTAATTGCAATTATTTAATTAAACCTTGACCTGAGTGTGTCAAATTGTGTTTAATTGAAATTCAACTTTCAGCATATTGAGGCATCTTCATATGCGAGGCATCAGCTGGCCAACTGACTTAAGGCAAGCATTGAAAACTGTGCAGGTGTCGTCATAACAACGATTTCGGTAGTTTGTTTTGGTACGTTAAGATTTTGTTTCGTTGTCTAACAAATTACTACGGATTACTTGTTTCACATTTTGTCTTTTCGCCGTATCTTAATTGTCCGCAGTTGCCACAGTCGCAGCAGCAACAGCAGCAGCAGCGCCAGATCGCATCAGCTATTTGACACTTTGACTTTTAACGCGGTCACATGAACCGGTTACGGTTTATGGTTATGGCTTATGCTCACTGTTAGTTGTTATGTCCACCCATTAAGCTGAATGCTGCCTCGTCTGGTGCTTACATAAAAAATGAGTTCATGTACTGCATGCTGTAATATTTATACACTATTAAAATCGCTTCCACTTTATGCGTATCCTCCCACGAAAAGCAGTTAGGGCAAATGTTGGCAAACGTCAGGCTGAAAAATGATTTCGATCTAAGCAAAGTGGGAGCTAAGTGATTTCTATTTTGATTTGGAGCGATGGTCGGTCCATCAGACCAGTTTGCTTTGGACGTGCCACAAGCAAAAGGGACTAAATGAGGTGCGAAGTTTATATTCAAATTATTCGCTAATTAAATTTCTTGGCACGTCGCCGTCGTCAAGTCTATTCAGAGACTAGACTTGAGCAAAAGTCTTCGGGCTGCTGTTTAGTTTGTTTGATTAATGTGATGAGGGCTACGAACTTGATTGATTTTTAAGTGCAAAGGAATTTAATTTATTCGTGTTGAGTCTGGGAGAACTGTGGGTGCTATTTCCATAATTTAAGTGCTTTAACCCATTGAGTGAGTGTGTTTCATAAATCGAATTGAACACGACATATACCGAAGTAACCGTCGGATAAATGTCAAATGCAAAGTATGACGAAACACAAACAATAAGCCCAAAACTTTCATCTTTCAATTGACAAAACAAAAACGACAAAATAAAAAACAAAAACGAAGCCAAATCATTTCAACTGTTGCTTTTTCTCCTTCTTTTTAATATCATAAGGCTTAACTCTTGAAGAAAGAGCCGGCCAAAACGCCTAGACATCAAACTGTAAAATCAGCGAAACGTGAGTACGAAAGCGGCACTAGCTTCCGCACCTACCTCTGCCACTGCCCCACAGTTGCGGCCTGAAAAGCCCAGGTAAGCGCATTAAACCACTTGATTGCAATCTTTGAGCCAGTCCCGTAATACTATTGTACGCCTGCAATTATTGTTCACGCCGTTTTCAGATGTACTTTTATTTGTTTACACTCAGCTGGGAACTGACCCCTAGAGGCGAAAAGAAAGAGAAACAAAGACAATAAAGTGTGCGAAAAAGTCTGATTAAATAAAATTAGAAAATTAAATTTTGCATAGTTTAAAATGCTTTTCTTACATTTCATTTTTTTTACCTTTTAAATATTAATTAAATTTTTTTTGAAGATTGTATAAAAATTATGGCTTACCCAAACTAATAAAGTGCTAATCAACTATAAAGAAAATTGTTTTGAAAATTGGAAAACATTTTTGGCTGGACCAATTTATAATTATAGACAATTTATAGAATTGCTTTCTTTCTCAAGAAAAACTTGTTAATACAGTAGCTGTTGGTTTATTGAAATGAGGAAATTTAAAACAGCTCATTAATGTCGAAATTTTAATTATCTAAAGCTATTAATCAATTCAGTCTCTTATCGATTAGCGCGTGCTCGAGGTTGGCCAATGGCCTGCAGTTTGTGCCCTGTTGCTTAACTTCAACTTTCTTGCTGAACTCGGTCAACCCGCATATCTCGAAGCATTGTAATGGAGGGCAGTGTTAATTGTAAGGCAATTACCAAAAAAGTGGTGCTCGAAAATTGCTCTCGAATTATAAAAACTTGTTTGAAGTGCAGACAAACCCAGCGAAAACCGTTTTCATGGATTGGTAAATGAAATGCGGTATAACATGGCCGGTGACTAAAACTAATCAAAAACTTTATTTATTATATTATTTATTACAAAAGCTTTGTTCTCCCAAAACTGACTCGGCTAATTTTCCAGGTATCAACAATGAATACGAAAATGAAGACATAATAAAATGTGTGCAAAAGTATCGTAAAAATTCAAACGTCATAAAAAATAATCAAATAAAAAATTCTGGTCAAATGGTATGGTAGGGGGTTTCCCGTGGGTTAGCCAAACTGTAAATGGAATGTTCGTTGTGCAATTATAGTCGACGAAATTTATGGGCCAAGAACAAAACATTGTCCATTGACTGACCGTTGAGTCGGTAAACCATATTGGGCGATAAAACCAAATAAAAATAAAGCCTAGTAGCAACACTTATGGGCGTGCCACCTCTAGTCTGATGAATGTTTCGTGGCAGTTACCGAGTTGCTTGTGGGTCTTCCACAAACGTACGTGACGCGACTTTTACTTTAACGACAAACATACATTATAATTAAGGTTCTTGAGGGTTGGGCGCAACCGGAGGCGTATTCACAAACGGGCTGAGGGCTGAAGCGCGCAATTAATTATAGTACCGAAAATGTCATAAACTTTAAGCAAAGGCAGGGCAGTGGAAGGGCAGCAGAAAGGCGCAGACAGAAGCCACCCAAGAGCTGTCAATTAAACGAAGCAACCAGTGCCCAAAAACTTTAGGTATGATGCTGGACTTTAGTTACCACCCTGCACCTCTGGCAAGAGCCCTAACCAAATGCCACTTAAATAAAGGTCATTCAGTCTTTCATCCATCTCGTGATATTTTGCACACGTTTCGGTCTTCTGTTTGTTCTGCTTGTGAAATGCTATGATCTAAAATTGTCAAAAGAAAGTGTATTTTAACTGAGCCAATGATTGTAGCTTTACAGAAGTTTTCCCTTATAGAATCATAATTTTCCACATAACCTCAATTGTGTAATAATGTGATTACGTTCAATTCAACAAATGTCTATACTGTTTAAATTATAAAGTGTTGGTCACTTCGAATACGTTTCTCAATCGTATGTGGAAATAAATCATCGACACATTGTATTTAATCGTTCGAATCGTTGTCATTTCCTGTTCGCCTTAAAACTGCTTCCAAGTTGATTTTTTAGTGCAGTTGTAAAATTGCTTTCGCGCTTTTGCCACTTTAACAATTGATAACTTTAAAGTGCTTCGTATGCAGAACAAGTCTCTATCAAGATGTACTCATTCAGAAATATGCATGTGCACTTGAAGCATTTGATAAGAGGCCTGCGCAAAATGAAAGAGTCGATTGGGAAAGATGCAAGCACGCAAAACCGCAACAGCAACAAAATGCAAATAGATTTTGGGCCAAAATGTGTTGCCAAATAGCGGTAGTCTGGTAAACGAATAGATGTGGGTTACAAGGTCTAAAGTGAAAGCATATAAATTACAAGCACACTCAGTCTTACCAGTATATGTGTGGAAAATTTAGAGCTCAAAGAGGGAAGCAAAACATTTTCAGGTGCCAAATGCATATAAAGCATTTTCCACAAAGGGTAAAAACGTGTGAGTAATTTGAGACCGCCCATATGTGAGACGGCAAGAGGATATTGCCAAGTGCAACAACAACAACAAGAACATCAATAGCAAAAAAAGCAGCCGCAAATTTTCGTTGCCCAATGCCGCAACACAGTGAAGGAGAGGACCAGTCTACGAGAACGATTTAAATTGCGACAATGTTGGGGTCGAGGCTAGGCTAACACCCGATCTATTCACGTCGGTGGCATATACATACACATACAACCTCATTTGCATACACTGGTCTAAGTGGCATACCAGTCGTATCTGATAAATGGACGCCAGGCTATCCTCAGTCGCAGTGCCCAGCAAAAAAAAAAAAATAAAAAAATAGAGACTAAAACGGACTGAAGCCAGAAATATTTTGAAATATTTAAATATTATTCGTTTTTAGCACTTTACGGGACCAACAGCTGTAATTACAAAGTTAACAGCCGGCAAAACATTTTGCTTGGTTTGTTAATCAAGCGAATGGAGTTGTGTATCGCATGAGTGATGACCCATTGATTAGGGGGATAGTGTTGGCTGGGTCAACATTTGAGGCGTCACCTGCACAGACATCCGGAAGCAAGACATGAGTATGAACATAAAATATGTACATGGCTGGAAACAAAGGCATCGGCACAACTTGATGGCTTCGGGCCACCTACAACAACTGTTGCCATTGCTTTTGCTGTTGCTGTTGCCGGCGGGCAAAGGTAACAGCAACAGCAGCGGCAGCAACAGCAGCAGCAGCAACAGCAGCAGTAGCAACAGCAGCAGTAGCAACAGCAGCAGCAGCAACAACAACAACAACCATGTAAAAGTGAAAGTGGCAAAGTGTAGCGTGGTGGAAGAAACTGAAATTCGAGCGACAATGACAATGCGAATCTGCGGACAACGCTGTGTATTTAAAGCATTAAAAACATTACACCAAAAAAACAGATAAAAAAAAATACAAAGAAAAACAAAATAAACGCAGATTGCAATGTTCAAAAAGTGAAACAACAACTAAACGAAACGTGATAAATGATAAAAAAAATAAAGCAAAAAATACAATTTAAAACAGATGTAAAAGTTTTTTGTTTCTCTTTTACCCAGAAGAGTGTGGCTAGAAGCAAATATGCGGGCGCCCTCAATACACTCAGAAAAAAGATCTACCACGGACTATTTAATTTTTAATTATTTCTAAGACATAGGCAAATATTTGAATTATAGAATTAATATATAAAAGAAATGCAAAAACTTTTTTTGTCATATTAAAATATTTTAGATGCGAGATCTTAAAGTGTAATTGAAGGTCTAGTTGCAGCTTGTTACCAGATTGAAGTTCCCAACGCTGGTGTTTCCCCGATAGAGCAGCTGTAAAGTATTAATGCTGGCTCAGACGTGGCAATTGAGGTTTACCCAGCTCTCTTTTAAGGGCGTCCCACTAAGTGGAAGGGTACATAGGGGGAAGGTGCCGACCCTGTGCCAAGCACCTCTTTTACTGACTGTGAGTTCAACCAGAAAAACTTATGGGAAAATCACTCACACAAGTTAATTTAATTAAAATAGACTCAGCTGCTCTGTACTTGGATCTCGGTTTTCTTTCTCTTCCTTATCCGCCACGCTGCCTAAATAGCGGAGAGCGTTAATTTACCTCATTGTGCCAAGTTTAATGATAAGCGCGAAAGCTAAAAGGCAAACGATAGACTCGGGTCCAAGTTAATATTATGAATATTAATAAGGCAAAAATTAGAATCTACTAAAATGAGCACTGACGGCAAAAACTTGGTTTTTAAATTATGAAAGCAAAGCCGATAAATTGCTTTTTAATTAGTTTTTAGTGGGGTTCAGAACTTTGACAAGACGCACATTTCCCACTCGATGTTTAGAGTATAATTAATTTTTTTTCACCTGTGTCGAATGCAACTTGAGCGTATAACTGAATTTTGTCCGAATAAATTTGATTAAAAAATTTTTGCGCTTGACCTAAATCTGACACAGTTTTGTTTTTAAACTGAAATGAAAACAAATTGCAGGTTTATGAAGTGCTGAAAAGCTGGCAGCCAAAACATTGCCTAGGAGGGCTATACATCATTTTATGGCTTTCTATTAAGCAGAGGAATCCATAGAACTCAATATTATCGCTTTGGTTGCAGTGACGCATATACGACATTATTGACCCCAATAAATCGTAGGTGTAGGCAATATGTAAGGAGGAGCAAGAGGACGAAAGAGTACAATGAATGCTCAAAGAACAAGCACAAAAATCAATTTGTGCAAAGACTCTGCCAAACCCAGATTGCTAATGGAAACAAATTTGTTGTTCTTTTAGTTCCCAGTGAAATTGAATTTCATAGAAGAATGATAAACATTTTTGTTTGTTTTTTTTTTCGTAATTTTGTCACCGTTATTTTTTTTTATTGTGCATAAAGTACTTAGAGCTAATAACATAATTAAAGTATATTTATATTTATATATATGTATTATGAATGGAGTATTTTACAACTCCCGCATTATCATCATCTAGTATGTATTTTCTTCTGTCTTTTCCTTCTGATGCTTCTTTCGCTATCGCTCAGATGGCAAATGAGGTTCCCACCTCGGAGAACCCAGCACTTGTCTCCTATTAGCTATATCATTTTTTTTCAATATTCTTGGATTAGGCAAGAGTGAGAAAAAGAGACACAGAGAGAGACAGACAGAGAGAGAGAGAGATAGAGAGAGAGATAGGGAGCGAGAGGGAGAGATTGAAGGGGATGAATGGTGATATTGTGAGATATCGTTTGATGTTTCGAAAGATAGTCGGAAATATTTGTATGTACAAAAGTGATGGACGAAATTGTTGTCCATTTATGTTTGAGAGAACCTAGCAGATCCTAGGCGAGAAAATCGTCATGTTTTAGGGTTAGTCTTCTCGTCCAGAGTTGTGTCAATTCGGAATAGCAGTTTTGAGTGTGGGCAAGTTCTTTCATTTTGTCTTTTGTCTTTTGTTTTTTTGTTGTTTTGTTTTGTTGTTTTTCTTGTCGGGAATTGTTGTTTGTTAGCGAGTCAACGACAGGACTAGTCAGCAGCTTGAGCCGAGTATGTGTCTGATTGTGGTAAGTTCAAGGTTCGTATTCATGTTCTTCTTCTTGATGTTCTTATTGTTGTTGCTGTTGTTGTTGTTGTGTTGCAAATGGGCCTTAGTAGGGACCGGACTTTCCAGGTGGGCCGTAGTTGGTGGATGGCGCCGAGTTGCCACCATCACCACCAGTGTAACCACCATCGCCGCCAACAGTGGAGAAGCCGCTGCCAGTTGTCTGTCCAAGACCACCACCACCACCATCCTTCTGGGTCTTGTATTTGATGAAGTAGACCTCGGGCTTTGAGGGCTGCGTGGGTGCGGCCGTGGGAATGACAATATCCTGCTGATCTTCGGGCTTCTTGACCAACACATAGACCAGGGTCTTCTCTTCGTTCTGGGGCTGCAATGGGATGACTGGAGCCTGGTACGAGGGTGCCGATGGCGCCTTAATGAAGATGATTTTATAGTGCTTCTGGGATTGGCCGACTGGAATGTTGGGGCGCGGACGAACATCCTCCTGCTCTGGTGGTGGCACATGAACATAAATGTGCTTCTGCACCAAAGTGGTTCCACCGCCACCGCCGCCGCCACCACCGCCTCCGAAGCCACCGCCGATGCCTGCAAAAATTGTCCAAGATTAGCTGTGAAACTAGCTTACGCTCTGGATTGACGTACCTCCGCCGAAACCACCGCCGGATCCGCCACCGAATCCACCACCGGATCCGCCACCGAATCCACCACCGGATCCGCCACCGAATCCACCACCGGATCCGCCACCGAAACCGCCGGAACCACCACCGAAACCGCCGGAACCACCACCAAATCCTCCGCCGGAGCCGCCGCCGAAACCACCTCCTCCGGAGCCACCGCTAAAGCCTCCAGATCCCCCGCCGAAGCTGCCGCCAATGCCGCCACCGTGGGATCCACCACCGGAACCACCGCCGCCTCCGGGACGGTTATAGTTATAGCCCGCCTCGGGGCGTGCCGCGGCCAGCGCCAGGCAGGACATTAAGATGAAGGTTTTCATGGCTGCGTTAATACGAAATCGAAGTAAACGCGTTCTTGGATATTTGGATTGGATTGTAACGGATGTAACGGATTAGCACGCACACACTTGCACTGTCACAGTAATCCTGGGTCTGTGCTGTGTATTGGTGTGGGAGTATAGAAGAAGATTCTTGTTAAGTTTGTGTGTGGGTGTTGGGAATGATGCTTCTGCTGCTGCTTGTGTTGCTGCTCAAGTTGGAGATGGAGGTGGTTGCTCACGTTTTATGTTGTTATCCTGACTCGGACTCGGACTCGGTTCACCGATGTTTATTAGACCAAATCAAATGTTTCACTGACGAACCAATGCAGCCGCATCATCAATTTATACAGAAATCCAAGCAACATAGATGCCACAGTCGCACAGTCGCACAGAGTCGGCCAGCAGCACACACACACACACTCGCACACATACAAATACACTGGGAGAGGTTAGCGATCATGATGATGACGATGACGATGGCGATGACGATGGCGATGACGATGGCGATGACGATGACGATGATGATGATGCGACTTTTTGGGCATTGCGCATGTGTGGGTCCGAGGCCCGTAGCAATATAGCTGGCCAACGAGCTGGCCAATAATGATCAGTGCCTCTCTCTCTCTCTCTCTCCCTCTCTTTCTCTCTCTTTCTCTCTCTGTTTCGATAACTCTTTGTCTGTCTCTTGGGGGTTAAGCGAGTCTCTCAATCTCAGCGTAGGACGGGCAAGTGAAACCGAAATTACAGCACAATCAACTTATTACCGCACAGGCCGAGGTAGCCGCTGTAGCTAAAATCATCAGCCTACCAGCGATTTCCCGCTGTCGGATGTGTGGCAGAGACCTGGCAGAGAGTAGTCGGGCTCAGCACTCTCCAGCTGCAGAGCCCAATGTCGTGCACTTTCGCTCTCGCTTGAAGCTACCAGCTATCGGTTACCAGCAAGCAGCTCGCATCTCCCAGCTGCCACAGAGTCTTTCGAACTCGCACTCGAGCCGTGGCAGGCCAAGTGATCGGCTGCGGCTACCTGGCTGGCTTTCCTCGGGGCACACTGTTGAAGAAAATGCGCTTGTGCTCACGAACGAACTTGGAGCCAGCGAAAAGTGAAAATCATATGAACATCTCGGCAAGTCTTAGCCGGGAATCTCTGTCTAGCTGTTAACAATGGCAATTTGAATAATTTGTGCGCGTGTTGTTGTGGGTTTTCCTTCCATTAAAATTTGGGTTGCCATTGTGCGGCAATCTCTATGTACTATATTATATTTTAGTATATGCACACATACGTTTCCGATAAATACGTATATATGCAAAATAAAGTTCACAATAAGAGCATATGTGAGTGTATGTGGGTGAGGGTGTGTGTGTGTGTGTGTGTGTGTTTGTTTGTGTATGTAAATGGATCTTATTGTGACACTGTGCGCGTACTACAACAGTACAGTAAAAATCATTAAGAAATTGTTTCTTATATCTTTTATTGTTTAATTATAAAAGTATACCAATAAAATATTCATTATATTATGGAAATATATTTAAAAGAATTTTATTTTTATATATAGATTTCCTGTTCCTAAAATATCTCGATCCTATCAAATAATTGCTTTAAAAAAAAATTTGTATACACATCCAAGTTTACTTCTAATCTTAAGATATGTCATATACTGTTGAGTCACCACACTCCAATGACTACTGTGCAAGTTAGTTTTTTACAAATTCGGTACGCGTCTTTGCAGATTTCCGGCACAGATAATTCCCAATCCCAAGTCCATGAATTGCTTGTGAAATGCAGTTAAGGGTCCATCAGATTAGCAAAAAACTGAAGTCAGGGAATACAACAGTCATGCAACTGTTAAAAAATTTAGTATTCTTATTCGTTAGCTTTTTATAGCTTTTATTTTTTTTTTTAACAGTCGCATGACTTTCATGGTGTGTCGGACCACACGCTTACGGATAGGAAATTAGCGTCTTGCGTAATTTGGTCATAAAAAACCATAATAACAAACACCGTTTTGCGAATCGTCGCCTCTTTGCGCAAACAAAAATAATAAAATGTAATTTGAATGGAATTATTTCGGAGTGCTGTTGTTATTGTTGTTAACGACATTAAATCCCAGTTCTCTTTATGTTTAAAATCATTTTATTGCTATTGCATTTTTACAGTTTATTGAGTTGGCCTCATCGAGTGACTGTTCTTCATTGAACATTCAAAAATTTTCCAGAGAAATTTAATAAAGTGACCTGCGCTTTGTCAATAAATATCCAATTTTTTCAATTAGTGTCAATCGCAATTTTTTTTTTTCGTTTTAATTTAATTTGTTTAGCGTATCAGGTACTTTGAGAGGTAGTTAAAAAATAACCAGATTTATTATTTTGTTCGATCAAATATTTGGGTAAGACCACATAAATTAAAAATCAGATAAACACGCCAACTGAAGTCCTTAATAATTTTTGTTTTTATCTGCAGTATTTATATTTCATAGGATTTAACAAAAAAAAATGTATAAACTTGTCAACATCTTAGGCTTATAAGAGAAAATGAATAAATATAATTCATTATTTACAATTGACACATACTTAAATGTAAATCGTCTCTATTTAAATCAAAATGGTGGTCGTAGTTGTCATATTTCTCAGTGGCTTAACTAATCGGAGTGGGTGTCAAAACTAAGTTAGCGGATAGTTAACTATACGTATGCCAAATGCAATAAGGCTCAAAACTAAATGCGATTGTAATAAACTGTCAATGAAATTTCATTTGTTGTTAGCTACTGCAACGTTGAATTTTTTGCCTTGTAAGTGCATTTCCGGCCTTTAAGCAAATGCCGGCGATTTCACCTTGAATTCCGCTTGCGTAACCCGACTCCAGATCCAGTCACTCCATCACAAGGGGGAGGAAACTTCTCCTCCCGATCAGCGCAATGTATGCAAAAATGTTTTGCGCTCTTTTTTTCGACTGTTTGAGCTTGTTGGCCTTAAGTGGTTTTATTGTTTTGATGCTCGTAACTCTACATGCACAATAAATTGTGCGAGCGCCGCTAAGTTGTTGGAAAGCACGCAAATCAATTGCTTACCTCAGAAACAGATGCTGCTGTCCACTGCGAGGCAGTCAAAGTGAGCAACTGTAGCAATCGATAAACGCCTCTAAATGACTCCCCTTAACTCTTTGGCTCTATTGCATTTGCGATGTGAATTCCGATTGGGATTCGCGGGCATTGAAAACAGCTTGCACAGCAATTGAATTTGCATTTCGATTTACATTTACATTCAGTTTCACAGTTCACAGACAGCTCTGAATTTTCTGAATATCTGGAAGCGCCTAAACGATTTACGCTCAACTTCCGAATGCAGCGAGGGGGCAAAGTGAAAAAACGAGAGGCTGACTGCAACCAGTAGATAAATCTCACGCTTTGTTCAGTTAAAGCGACACAAGAGAGCAATACCAGCATTCCATTTAGAGTACTCCGTTTGGACAGGGCTTTGGAAGAGTCCGTTTTATAATAATGAGAGCTGGACGTACTTTTTTTTCGGTTATCAATTTATTATATCTGGTTACCTAACTTTTGAGAGACACAAATAATATGTTTAAAACTCATTGTTAAACGAGTATGAACAAATCGATGATAACATTTAATACTTATTTATTATTTTTATTTGATATACTTATTAGTTAGTCAGCAAATGTAATGCGAAAAAGCTTATCATACGGCATTCAGCGACAAGGGCGACAGCTGCACCTAAATACCAATTACGTTTACGTTTTCTTTGAATAGGACATCTAACTAAGCTGGATTAACAGCTTAGTTGGCTCAGTTGTATTCCAACCGTCTTTACTTATTATAGAGCAACTTTAAGAGGACTCCAGCTAGTGGAGAATGGCTTAAGCCATTTGTTTGACCCCGCAGTGTTCGTTCCTTGGCAGGCAATTAGTGTTCAATCGTGAAGGATTAGCGGTGCACGCAAATTGCATAAGAAATACAAGGAAAGCAGCTGGATGCGGCATCCTTTGCGTTGCAATGCTGCAATAAGGTTGACTACGCTTTTGACACTGGAAGATTAAGATAGCAGCAGCTCACGCAATCAGCTGCGCAGCCAGTGGGTGCTGTGCATCCCTGGGTGCCAACAGTGCGACGGGAGCATTTTGTAGGAAGTCGACAACAGTTGTTGCTTCCTGCATTTTTTTTGTCACTTGTTACTTGTGTCTGTCTGTGTCTGTGTCTGTGTGTGTGTGTGTATTTTTGTGATGAGGCAGTGGCATCTCCAGCAAGAGCGGCAACCACTGCGCCACTTCCTGCTTGTTAGGCAAACACAGCGACATCAAAGGTGCAAATTTTTGAATTGCTGAATACAATTTTATAGTATTTGTAAAAAAATTTATTTTTGTCTTTGCTCAAAGCTTTGGCGCTTTGGCGCTTTGTCGCTTCGGCTCTTGTACTCTTCGCTCTTACATTTGACATTTTTGTGGCTGCTGCCGTTTTTTGTCTTGTCTTGTTGTAGTTGCTGCTATTGTTGTTGTTGTTGCTGTTGCTGTTGCTGTTGTTGCTGTTGCTGATGCCGCCAGACAGTGTCTGGCACAGCATCTCTTTGCGATGCGCTCAACGGCATATCGACATGGTATATTCATAGACTTGTAATTTATTGCACTTGACAGCATGTTTGTTAAGTTCGGCTTCAACTGCGAACGTTGGCAGCCGAGTCAAAGTTTCTGTTGGAGCAGCGTTAACTTATTGGCAATTTTAAACTGCTAATTAATGTCAACGACATTTTGCCGCTTTCAGATTCTTTGACAATTGACCAATTGTCAATTGCACAAAATATTGTGAATAAATAATACGCTTACAAGTACTTCATTATCTCTTAAATATTTAATTCTTTATTTAAATGCCATTAATTAAGGAGCATTTGCACAGTGGCAATTGCAAACTTTCAAGCTACGTGCTGCTCTCGGAACTTTGCTTAAAATAACCAAATGTTTTCTCCTACTTAAGTGTGCTCAACGATTATTTTATCCTAGATAAGAAATTAAATACATATGCAGCTACATTCAGTCGCGTTTATTGATATGGGATCCAAGTAATTTAACAACAATGTTTTCAATTAATGTTCTTGGATAATTTCCAAATAATTTAATTTCACTACAATTAGTTTCAAAAAAATAGAAAAATTACCTCCAAATAACCTTTTATATTTAAAGATAGCTTTGCGTGTTCGCTTTAAACAACTTTAGTAGTGGCAACTGCTGTCGCTATAGTTGCTAGCTGGCAGCCGTCCTTTTAATTTAATTGCAAGAACACATTTGATGCCGTCTCGTGGTTTCACGTCACTTCTTGACATGTGAAAATGTGCATTTAGTTTGCATGACGTTGACATTGAATGGGGAAGAGCGGGGCAAGCGCTTTAAAGAATGTGCTTTTGCATATGCATTTGGCTATTAATTGCTGCAATATGGTAACAGTTTAATTTGCACGAGTGAACCTTACATTTTTTGGCATGCAGGCTAAACTCTAACTCTAATACTGTGAGTTTCTCCTATTGCAATTGTTTTTCTTTTTTCTTGTAAAGTATTTATTATGCGGAAACATGTTTGAGTCTGGACCTGAGTGCAGGTCGTGCCACGGCCATGAACATTAGGAAGGGGAGAAAATGTGCTACACCAGACACTTTTTACGGTTACATTTTTTGTCTCGTCAACTGCTAAACGCACTTTGGCGCAAGTCTTTGAAGAGGCAAGTAAATAACGTCATATAAAAATTGAGGCATTCGCGGCAAATCGGAAGTGATGAGTTGTGGGTTGAAAGTGCAACGAGCTTGATAAGATTTGGCATATCGCCTTTTTTCTTTCGTTTTTGCCGGCAGTGTGCAATTTTTTGCTTAGCTGTGGAATGGTGGGAACTTAAACAATAAAACACAGCCGACAAGCGCCTGGCTGCCAGTTGGAAACAAGTTTCTAAGGTTGCTGCTCCAAAACTCAAAAACGGGTGCAGAATGTGGGCCAATAAAACTAAGCGAATTACCAGCCAGTGCAACATGTCTGTCAAGGCAACAGCAACAATTACAAAAACAACGCCAGCAACAGTAAGATTAACCAGAGCAACAACTACAGTTGACATTAATGTGGACAAGTTCGAAAAATGTTCGCGTGAAATTGTTACGTACATCACGGCGAATGCGTAATTTTCAAATTAAGTATAATGCATATCTTTAAAGCAAAGCGCCCCTCATTTGTCGATCAACTTGGAAGCTGGCGCAAATGTGTCGAAAACAAAAACAACATTACACATCTAACAAATTTTTGACTGTTTATGTTTTTTATATAAATCGTTAAACTTCACGTAATGAGCTCGTAAAAGCCAACGACAGCAAACGCCGTCAAGCAACAAAGCACTACTCCAGCGATTTTTGAATGACAAATGGCCTTGAAATGTCCTTGCTAATGGCATGCGAAATTAAAGGACAGACACATTAGAATGGACGCAACAGAGAAAATTCCGACAGTTAACTCGATTACGTGTAAAAGCTTGCTTCCATTTAGACAGTCGAAGTTTTGTAGACTATTTTACTATTACTATTACTAATTACTAATTACTATTGTAATTATCATATTCTCAGTATTGTTTCGAATAATTTCGATTGTTCGTAGATTATTACAAATTGTTCTGACATATATTTCAAAAGACTGAAAGGCAATTTATATTTTAATTTTAAAGCTTTGCTGTTGCCTCTGTTGACTCTTCATGAATTGGCTTTATTTTACTGACCTTATTTGCATTTCAATCAATGGCAGTTGCAACTGCAACCGGCAGCTTTGCCTGCCTTGGGCTGGGTTTCCTCAGCTTGCCAGTTGCTCAGATTTCATTTGTCAAAATAGTATTGCGCTTAAGGGCGAAATATTATTTTATTTCTATTGTTGTGCGATTCGTGTTGCAGTGTTGAGATTGTCTTGCCTCTGGGAATTTTAAATATGCATGTTTCACAGCTGTTGCTCTTGCACTCAGTCGGCGCCAGTCAACCTACCAACCGTCCTAAGCCTGCAAACAGCAGTGAATACAGCGAATAATAAAAGTCGAAGCTAAAGTGAAATCGCGGAATTGAATATGTATGTGTGTGTTTGGATGCTTTAAATTTAAGTTGCAGTCGTATAATTCGTATTTACTGTGGGAATGCAAAGAGATGGAGCAAAAGTCCATGAGATCGCGGTCACTGTGGCTTTTTGTTTTTTTTGGGATCAAATGTGAATCTCTAAAAAAACAAAATTATATATTTTATGAAGTTCCCTTATCACTATTGAAATATAGTTATTACTAAATGAATTAATATGAAGATATCATCAACAAAGCATTCCTTGTGAAAATCGGTTGAGTTTAAACAAAGTTATGGCTGCAGAAAGTTTTGCCTAAGAAAATGTCATAAATTTCAAATGAAAATATTGTCTTCATACTTAAGTGTAGTAACCAAATAAACAAAGTCATAATTTATAATTTACAGTTTTGCAATCGCAGCATCAAAGGGCATTATTCATTCAACAAATAACTGCGGTATTATTTTCACATTTCCTGGGCTCAATTCTTTGAAATTATCTGGTAATTTTTGAGGTGTTTCAACGCTTGCACGTGCCCAAACGCACAGACTCTCCACATTCAACGGCAGCAGCAACAATGGCAACAACATTAACAAAAAAAAAAAAATTAAGAAAAATCAACAACATTTGCATATCTGACGAAACAACTTGTCAAGACAACTTCAACAACATCAATTCCTCCCCCTGCATCAGCTACATCCAAATAGCCCGCATCCCTGAGCCATTCGCCGCGTTGTGAATATTTCGTGCAATTTGGAGAACGGACAACTAAAGAAGATAATGCAAATGGTCATTAGATACAATGTCTCTGACCCACTGATTGCAGCAGCATCGACTGACGTACTGACTGACTACGCCGCTCCCCCTTCCCCTTGTTGTTGACTAGCCATTATGTAAGCATCTGTTTGTGCAAATCGAGTGGCTAGAAGAAACCACAATTATTTACATAAATGGCGTTTGAAAAATGCGTGGCTCGTCCACAACAGAATGGCCTCTTACTTCTTGTAGTTGTTGGTCAACGCCAACTAGTATCTGTATCTGGACATCTGTTTATTTTTTCTCGTTAGAGCAGCACGTTCTAGATGTCGTTTTTAATATTCAGTCCAAGTCGAAAACGTTCCCTAAGTGACCATTGCCAGGTCTTTGTTGTTCTGGAGATAACTGTTTAATTTATTTTAGAGCTTTGGCGCAACAGCTTCTCTTCTATATTTAGTTCTGGTAAAGCCCTCATGAAAATGTCGTATCATTTGCTCAAGGACCTTGTAATTGAATTTGTTAAGCGAAATCCAGAAATACATACAATACATATATATTGGCATGGGCACAAAATTTAATTAAGACTCTTAACGAATCTTGACAAATAGCATCACAGACGTTTTTGTGCGATAGTTAGCAAGAACTGAAATTAAAGTCAAGCCAAGGCCAATATAATTTAAAAAGCAGTCCTACAACATGCACTTTCATTGGACTTTAGTCTTAACACTATTGGCTCAAGTGAAGCTGCACAAGGTGTGGGCAAACCAACAATCAAAAACAGGCTACCAGAAGATTGATTAAGCATGAAATGGGCTTAAAGAGCCAACTGAATGGAAAGCAAACCAATTAACCAGGACAGATGCGAGCCAAGGCCATTTGGTACTAACTTAAAAGTTGGCAGCAAAAACATAAAGAAAAACAGGAAAACAGAAAAAGAGAGCGAAAAATCAACTAAGAAACGTATCCAATAAAGACAAGTTATCTAAATTAATTAAGGCAACGTAAATAAAACTGAAAGTCAAAGAATGCGAGACGAACTGACAGGTTGCAAACCGCAACCGCAACCGCAACCGCAACCGCAACCGCAACCAAAAATCCAAAAATCTCTGCCCATCATGTGATTACATAACATTTGCAGAATGCAAATGAAAGATGGTACAAGTGTGCCAAAAAACATAAATAAATATTCGTATCTGTTCGACATGGCGATAATCAATGCGATTTATGGCGTCTACAAAACGCGTGGCAAACACGACATATGGATGCCAGTGCATGGGGCAGTCAGAGACAAAGATGCGCTCGCTTGCTCGTCCGCCTGCAACCCGTTGCACGTTGCACGCTCCCCTCCCTCGCACGTACAATCCCTGATTAGGTAAGAGAGCGCTGGCTTTGCGCAAATTGAGCCAAAGATAAATGGCCATTCGACGGGACCGAATTGAGATTCCCACCACAACAACAAAAAAACAAAAAGAAGAAAAAAACCAAAAAATCGAACCGAACATGGCTAAGAAACTTTCGCTTTTCATCTGCGCAAACGCAGAGAAGTAGACGCTGCGGCAAGCTTTACTGTTGTCCAAAAAATTAATTTAAATGTTCGGCACAGGATCCGCTGTCGACTGCGACCAGAGTCAAATGAGTTGCGGTGCTGCTTTGACAGCCGTTTGCGATTTATGCCCAACACTTAGCCATGCCTGTCAATTGAGATGCATCTGGCATGGAAAATGTTATTGCCAAAGTTTCGCATTGAGTTCATAAAACGAATTTTAACTGCCGCAACAGGACCTATGACCAGGGCAGAAGAGCAGAAGAGCAGAGCAGAGCAGACCAGAGCAGAGCAGAGCAGACCAGGTGAAAAGTGATTTTTGATGTTTGATTTTTGTATTTTGCATTTTGTTTTGTATGCAAAAGTGTACATTGTCGTTGCTCTTACGCTGTTGTTATTATTGCTGTTGTTGTCATCGCTTGGCCAACAGCAACTGCTTCAATTGGTAGCATAAATATTAATGAGCAAACGTGTTTGAGTTGTGGTAACTGCTGTCGGCACGACTAAACGAATACGGCCCCAAACGGTTATGCACGAGGGTCGCATCTGGACTTCTGTTATGTATATCATTGAATTGATTGACAATTGTGCCTTAACGAAATTACTTCACGGAGAGGCCGGAAAAGCGCTGTTCAATTGACTGTCAAAGGAAATGATCAAGTCATGACACTGCCGAAAATTATATGGCATTTCAGCTGTGGCAACAATGTGGCAAGGTCGCATCTGTCAAACGGATGCAGCAAATTATTCTGCGTGATGAATTTGCAAAACGCTTTTAAACATTTTGTTTTGTTTGGTTTTGATTGGGCTTCTTCTTCTATTTGTATAAGTGTTTAGTTATTGATAGCTCAGGTTACGCCTCTGTCGGCTCACACGCACCTGGCTCACGGCTTGATTAGAGTTGTTGCATTGCGATTATGAAAATGATGTGTGGCATGAAAAGGTCAGTGGTTTAACAGGTTTTTTAGCTATCGCAAATTTGGACAATGTTGATGTTGTTAAGCCCCCATTCCGCCACCGCATCTCTAAGCTTGCACAGCAGTATCAGCAGCAAATATAACTAAAACTCTAACCGCAAGTGGTTACCAAAACTAGCCGAGCAGACAGCACCAACACACTTAACCTTGTAGGCCTTGCCACAGCTGCATAAAATAACAACAAAAACAACAACAACAACATCAGTCGCCACAGTTAAAACCAGCCAGATTGGCAGGCCAAGGCGAAGGATGACACATGAAGGGCTCTTGACGCTTTTCTTGGCTGTTAACCTTTCCAGAGGGGCCTGCATAACTTGCCAGGAAATACACAAATCAAGCACGAGGCTCAAGGCAATACCGATTTGAAGTAACTTTAGCTTGCCAACGATAAAACATATACATTTCTTTACCATGGATTTCGCAAAGACATTACACATATTTCGTTATTGGAAAGACTTGCCAATAAAGTGGAAAAAATACACATTTTTATGGACAATCAAACTATAAAAGAGCTCGTCTTGGAGCGTCCATTAGGGATTGAGTTCGAACATTTCACAATCTTTAGATCAGCATTGGAATATTAAATGGTTTAGATTTATTGTAATATTAAAAATACTGTCACGGCAAAGTACTTTCAAATACCATTACATATAGAGAAGGACGAAAATCAATAACTAAAATAAATTCTTAGAAACTACTATGATTTTCATAGTAAATTATTGTTACTTGGAATAATTGCATTATTATAAAAACTACAATAATTTGTGAACTCTCTCATAGGAAAGCCATATCAAAATATATATTTATGAATGTACCACAATTAAAAGTTAGTGCACTCAAAGGTGAAAGGATAAATGATTGCTTCTACAAAGTATTGATTACATCGGTTTCAATTGCTTTCCTCAAAAAAGTAATTTCGAAAGATTAAGAAACCTTTCAGATACATTTAGCAGCTGACCTTACTGATTGCTTTGCTGTGGATTTGCGGCTTGCGGTTCGTATTGGATTCTCATGCATGTGGCATGTGCTGCACTCTGAAGCTTCATCGAGATTTTCGCAATCAATAAAGATTGCGAGTGGGTTTACTTTTGAGTCATATACACACAAAATGTACCCATGGATGCTTGGACAGTGACATGTCAACTTATGTAATATGCTGTGGAATTACTATGTTTTTACACGCTTATGCTAAATGCTTGGTTTGTCAAACCATTTATAATACATGCTCTAATTGGCTGCTACCACGAACGCATCATTAAATTGGCCTGGCCACTTGCTGCGTGAGCCTCCCTTCATGTACACCTTGCTAATGAGTCTGGTGCAACGGCTGCAACACCTGTAATCAGCCGTGCAACTCATTAAGGCAATTGCTCACAATTTAATTATACTGACTGCAAGTTTGCAGACTAGTTTGTATGGGCAACCATTATGTGGACGCTGAAGTGCGATTGGGGGATGCACATACCCATTCCTGCTGTGGGACTTTGCTCTCTGCTTTTCATATGCACAGCCACAACTGGTAATTACTATTTCTGTAAAATACCATAAATTGGTTTAACTGGCGACAATTCAACATTCATTCCAGCTTACAATTTTGAATCAATATCAATAATTATTGTCAGAACAAATGCTCTTAAGTCAATACAAATACAATCGTTATATAAGGAACATATATTTTGTGAGAAAAGTTACACTGCAGAAGTTACCTTCGTCTTGATATTTGTCAACTGCTTGTTTTCCCCATCTTGCACATGGTTTGGCCAAGATAGTGTGCTTTACATTGTCATATATGTAGCTACTAAATATATTTCACTTTGTACATTATTGCCAGTTTAACTCATTGTTTTGTTATGTATATTGCCATTTTGTTAGTTTCGATACGCAGATGCCCGGGAGCTCAATAGACATACGACATCGCCCTAATATCTACATAAAACGTGCCAGCAATAGTAGTAACATAAAAACGACAAAGAAGCTAACTGACAGTGCAAGTTCCTGTGGAAACCACTTGAGGCCAACAGCATTTCAAATACAGCACTTGGCCACACACTCTGTGAAAAAGGTACGGCATTAAAATGGCAATGATACAACCACATTATTTCCGTCTAGAGAGCAACTAGCCAAACAGACAGCTGGATTAAGCGTTGTGCGAATTAATGTTGTAAAAAGTGCAAACTGAAGCGCCACTGGGATCTACGAAGCCGAGAGCATAATTTATGCTCTTATTTATAAGGCGAGAAATTACTTTTGCCATTTTGCCATTGACTGGAAAATACCGGGATGGCATCGTTTTGGCTTTAGCTCCATCGGTCTCTAATGCAGTTCATTTCGGTTGCCACAAATCCCAGTGCCACACGGCACAAAAGTGACTCTGCCGCTATTAGATTCACGTTCACAAATCATTTTGCAGTGACGCGTCGCGTCGCAACGGATGGGTTGGTATAATGCAGCAGAAGTCTGGTCTGCTTTTGGCTCTGTGAAGGGATGGGCGACGTAACAAAGTTGGCATTTGAGTGCAGAAGGCAATTGTGGGGATTGTGGGGATAACACAGCTGGGCAAACAAAACCGAAAAGTCATCACATGAAGATAAGACTTGCCTGTGTGTGTGTGTGAGTCTGTGTGTGAGCCTTTAATTGTATTACGACATTTTACAGCTAAAGATTTATGCCGCAATTACCGCAAGTGTAAACTAATTACGGGTTTCGAGTGGTTACAGCTAAAATACTGCCAACAGACAACAAAATGAATTCAAGTGAGCGTTAACATAACTACTGCAACATGGCTAAAAGCAACACTTCTTTTTCTTCAACACACACTGCCTCAGACACACACACGCACACACACACGCACATACACTCGCACATACACACGCACATACACTGCCTTGTGTCAGTTATAAGCTAGCTTACACAAATTACACAAATGCTAGCTGAATGCCTGCATCTGAAGGTTTTAAGTAAATTTGTAAGTAAACTAAAAATATTCTTGTAAGAGAATAAATCAAAATTCACGGCTGGTTTTCCTGACAAAGTGTTTGGGTATATTCAATTTAACAAATACAACAATTCGGTAGCATTTTCTTAATTTAATGGTGCTGCAAACATTTCAATTACAACGATTTTGACTCGACTGGGCGGCAGTTTCTGTCAATGCATTTCTTTCTCTCGATTTTGTCTTTGTTGTCATGCTTTTGGAGAGCCTGCTGCCACAAGGATAGAGTTGTGTTGCAACAAAATGTTTTCTAGATTAAAGCGGGAACAGCTAGAAGATTTTGTGTTTGCTAACCATTTTATTTTCATATAATTACCATTAAAAATTGCACACTCAAGCTTGATGAGAAGATCTGTAAACTGTTCGTCATTACGAACGCATAGACTTCAAGCTGAGCTGTTTAGTGCGTCACTGACCCGAATTTAGCCGGAGTAACAAACCGAGATCTCAACTAAAAGACCAAAAACCTTTCACTTTTCGTTGTAGAATAAACTTGTTCGCGCTGCCAAACAAAGAGACAAGATTTTTCTTTATGTAATACAAACTACAACCACAACCACAACAACAACAACAACAGAAACAATAACAGCAAGAGCAATAATAACAACAATAACAACAGCTGAAATGGGCAGATGCAACAACAAATGCACAGACAGCTGACAGATAAATGTTGCCACCAAAGTCGCCGCTGTCGACTCTGTCATCTCTCAGGAACTGCTCCTTCATTGCAATGAAGCAAGTCATGTTGCATGCAACTTGACTGAGGCAGTGATGCAGTGCAGAGCACTTTTACACCGAATGCAAAAATATACCCAGAGAATACTGATATAAGTCTTAAGGCTTAAGACACTATTTAGTTAAGGGCCCATTAATGACCTAATTTATAACCCAAATTTCGTAGGCAACCCAGCGGGTTAATTCTATTTATTTAGGCCATAACAAAAGGTTAATGGTTAACAGATAGCTGGATAGGTGATTAATTATAATTATTCATATTTATTGTCCGCATGTCTAAATAAATATGTACGGCAATTATACTCCAATTTGGATATTAAGGAAAACAATGATTATAAAACTCTATTGTATACTTAAATTAAAGTGTTTTCGCCGTATAAGTGTACCTAAATCTGTAAAAGGTCTTCTCATCTAAGTGCGACATACATTGATATTCATTATGAAAACTGTTATATAGTTAAGATTCAGTTTTGGATATGTAAGTTTCATTTTTAGTTATCATAAAAAACCCGTGACTGTCCAATATAAATCCAGCATTTAAGTAAATGGCAAGCAATTATCAATAAAGTATGTCACAAATGTCCAGTTGCAAGCCAAAATGTATTCCCAGAAATACAGAAATACATGTCAGTATAAGCGTAATTGACACTTCAATCTAATTATAGTGAAAAAAATTTGTCAATTAAATTTAAATTTAATTATTATGTAGTTGTAATATATAGGTAATAAAAGTTTATCTTTTTTGTATCGCGTGCATCGATGGACTTGATTAAAAAACCACAAATAATTTAATATATTCTCTTGCTGATGAATTTAACTTGGCAGACTTTATATCCCAGATAAAATTCAAACAAATATTTAATTACACAATATCACTTGACAACGCGTCCAATGTTACAAAATAGGATAAATAAAATTTGTATAAAAAGTGTTATATTTGAGACCCAACGTGTTGTAAGTGTTTTAAGTTATTGAATGACTCAGCTCATCAAAATTTAACGTACTTAAAATATGTATGTGCACATGTACTTATTTAAGTATATAAGTAAGCTGATACATCTCTCTGATTACCAACAACTTTGCACATCGCTCAAATTGTCAAGTAGCCCGTGGAGCTGCATTCAATGGCTTATTTCAGAAATGCATTAAATCGCTGGTTATTTTCGAGAAGATTAATGGGTGTAATATATTGAAGTCATAGTACAGCTATGCAAGGCTGTTAGTTATTTGCACAACTTTACCTTTGACAATTTCACTCAAACAAATTGCTGTGAAATCAATCAGCCAAAGCCCAAAAATTGTTTACCAAAAAGTTCTTTTGAAGTTACCAGCAAAGCGAATCAACAGCAATAAACAGAAATTTGCAGACTTTCAGTTAAGTAGAGATAAAATAGCTATTTTCGATGGAGGCTGCAGCTAATTGCAGACTGTGTAACTAATGTCAATTATTTGTTTGCTACCGCTGCGATATCTTTTAATTTGCCACAAAACGCACAAGAAACGCGAATTATGTGCATGTGCTTGTGTGTGTGCGTGTGTGCGTGTGTGTTGTGTTGTTTTGTGTTATCTGTGGGTGTGTGGGTGTGGATGCGGGTAGTCAGCGGCCAAGCCTGGGAATCCTCTCACTTTTTTTCTCAACCACTCGCTATTGTATGTGTGTGTGCAATGATGATGAAGATGATGCGACTTGCGACTGCAACAACAGCGAACACAGCTGCCGCTGGCCTCCCCGCTGCCCTAGGCCCCTCGTCATTCCATTGATTCGATGCCCAGCTGCTAGCTTGCTTGATTGTTGGCTGGCTGGGTGCCTGGCTGGCTGGCTGGATATGACACAGATTACGTAATATGAAATTAACATTTTAACACAATTCAACTGAAGTCTCCACGTTGCAGCAGAAGAAAGAAACTGCAGCCACGTGAAATGCAAAAAAAAACAAATTATATTAAAAAAAAAACAGAAGAAAAAGTAAAAGAAGACAAAGACGATGCATGAAATGGGGAAGCCGGTTGCTGTGTCTGTTTTTGGCATTTTGCCATGCCTGGCGGCTCATCAGTCTTTGTTGTGGCGTGGTCAGTGAACGCCCAGCAACAACACCTAGGATCAGGGGCTTACCAACTGGCTCACACACACACACACACACACACATACGCACACAGGCACACACATACCGGTTGTAGCTGTTGCAGTTAATTATGCAATTAACGATTCACATTCGAACAAGTACCAATTGAAGAGATGTGGCAAATTTCTAATGCGTCTGTGTTCAGTTGACAAAACGAAAACTTTACATCTCCTACAGCAGCATTATGCATTGAACTGTGTGGCAGTCATTCCATTAGGATTTCTTTATTTTTTTCTATTTTTGTTATTTCAATATTTTGCTGACAATTGACTATGTGAAGCGCCATTGCCGTAAGTCGTCAATTTAATGATTCCATTTTGTTGATTGTGTTCACGGACGAATCAATCTGTGATTTGCAATGTTACGGCAATAACTGAGCAAAAGGATTAAACATGTTCATAAGCATATAATCTATTCAAGCTCACTAAACCACTTGCTGCTTAAGTAAATATGCTCACAAATTACGTATGCGCCACGTGTATTATTATCCCAAAATGTCAGATCAATAGAAATTATAGATGAAAGTAACAAAAAAATGTTTAATTTATGTCAGCTTTTAGCATCGGCGATGATTACGTTGATGCTCAGTCTGTTAACTGCCATCGTCCCCTTAATTATCATTACGGCGAACATGATTATCTCGTTGTTGGGTCTATATTGTTGTTGTAACTTGCTAATCATTTCAGCTGCCACTTGGTCAGCGACTTGAGGCGATCAACTAGGAAGACATTGTCAACGGTGGACAGTTAGATGGACAGTCATGAGAAAATGCCAAAAAATCTACAATGATGCTTACATATTTGGCGCTTCAAAGGATGGCCCGATATTGACCAACAACAAGAGTTAACATCAGTGGAAAAGTGAATGGCAGATGCCCTGGGCTCGAATTGGGCAACATCTGTGAGGTAGCAACAGTGGGCGCAACGTCTGCCATTGTATTGAGGGAATCTGTCGCTGCTATTGGCATTTCTTTTCATATGGTGCTCAATCAGACGATGTGCCTACATGCCTGACTGGCTCCGAAATATGGTGGACATAATTGCTAGCCAGCCCAGACAAATAAATAAAAATAATAATAATAATGAAAAGTAACTGCTGTGCCTCACGATTGACATGGCTTAATTAAGCACTTGAGAAATTTTAATTAAAATCTGGCAAATACCAATTTTGGGCAGCTGTCTGACCATCTCTTCATATTGGCCAGGTGCGTTGATGATGTGCACAGGTCACAGTTAGTTCGATTAATAAATTTTGTATCCTAACTGGCTTGCTTTCACGGACAGACGGAACGTCCTCATCTATGGAAATTCCACAATTCAATTGGCCATAGAGCGATAAGGCCCGTTTAACAACTGGTTACGTGGTCGATTGGTTGGTCGGTTGGTTTTACAGCGCACCCGCAACGCTGCTGCGCCTGCTGTGTGACCCAAACACTTCCTGGAAAACGCTAAAACTGATCACTTTTGCGACGTCGCCAGAAAGGTGGCATCTTTAGATGCAATTGCTAGCTGGTTACTGCATCAGCTGCTGGCTGATAGGCAACTCACGTACTAGGCAATAAGCTGCAGACGCTGCATGCATATTTCTTTGCACCTTTATTTATTTAAAATATGCACATATTGTATAAATGCAACCAGTTGCTGCTGCGACTCTAAGGCTTTAAATGCGATTTGTACGGCTGACAAGCTTCACCTCCACTTAAATTGTTACCCCTAAAAAAAACAAAATAATGTCGCAGACGAACATATGTTGAACTCCCACCCAGGATACAATTGGCAAGCAATCGCTTAATGCATTGACTTGTGACTAAGCAATGGCATTTAACGGAATTAAATTCCAATTGTCAGTTCCAGCATTTACATATGTCAGCATTAACTTTTGCAGCAGACTTATTATGCATTGCGCCCATCAAATTCCCTCGGTTTCTGGCAATTCGTGTTAGAATGCGGAATCTCTGGGACATTTAGGAAACAAGAGTTAGAAAATATTTTGAATTTAAATGAAATACTCGTTGCTGAAGTAAATGCAAATATATAGAAAATTGCTGAAGCGAGTGGGCAGCAATTGTTTTTCAATGGCACTGAGTCATTGGCTAGGAAGGTGCGCAACCTTCTGCGCTGGGGCGTGGTGGTGGAGTAGGCATGAATATGCTAAATATTTTAAGCAAATTTTGAGCAGGGCGTCTGCATGGGCACTGGGAAAGGGTTAAAAGGATTCCGAGTGGGCATTTGCATTTGCCATTTAGCTAATACAATTTTTGACAGCGTTCTACTAACAAAAGCATTTCTCCACAAATTAGTTTTTGTGGTCGCTATCTGAAAAGTGGATAGTTCTGACTTACCTTGCGCTTGGAGCGCGCCATGCGCTGGTCTCTTGAATTCTCCGCCTCGCCAGGCGGCCTCTTGCCCCAGACGGCGATGGCGATGCGCGTGTAGGTGAATATGAGCACCAGCAGTGGCAAAATAAATTGCAGCGTGAACAGCGCCAGCGTGTAGTAGTATTCCTGCTCACCCGAGGGCCAGACCTCACGGCAAATGTATCTGATGGTCCAGTATCAAAATGTTGTTGTGCGTCATGCAAAAACACAAAAGAGCAAAATGACCGGAAAACGGCACAAGATAGCATTAGTATAATGGAAAGCAGCAGAGTGAGGGGACGAACAAGCTGTCAAATGCATGCAACCACATGCAGCCACACCACTACCAACACACACACACACACACAGCCACATCCTGGCACATTTAACTTTCGGTTTAAGCAAAATTGTGCACTCTGGTTAAAAGGATATAATTTGCTAGTGTTTATATTTATTTTATTTTCATTTCATTTATTAAAACTTTTAATAATAATAATATAAGTTGGTATTTTTATTATTTGACACTTAATTATTTATCATTAACACGTATGTACTTTTTTCATGTTTAGCCCATAGTGCAATGCCAGCATTTGCCTGATTTATGAGGGTCCACGTAGTGAAAGCTTCTTTGGCCACATGACCACATGTTGTGGTAATTAGGCACGTTCTTTTAAAGCACATGCCGGCTGCATCCGCAACATGACAACGTGCCACACATTTTCCCATTTTGAAGCTAATAACGGCAATTGAACATGGAATGCGCTTCACTTGCCATTGAATTGACAACTCGGAATTGGCCAAATTAAGCATGATACTGGAATGGCACACTTAAAGTCATTTGGGACCATTTAGGGCGTTGCTTTTGTACCGTATTCTATTTGCATCTCACTCGATAGCGTGCCACAAAATGCAGAAAATTGACATTCACCATTGACTCAAAGTATGCTTAGCTTATTTTGACCTGCAATTGATGCGGTCTGATATGCAAATAACTTACTGTACCCAACAAATAATCAATCTCGAATTGATTTAAGGGAAATTATCGACACGGAGATACCTTCTACTCAGTTTATTATATTTTGATGGAGTATGCATCATTCAAATATATTTTTTAATTATTAAAATATATTTTTCTTTTTCGCTAGGCCTAACTGCAAATTCACAGTTTACACACATTTTTGGTAAATGGGCAAATTATTTCATAGAAAAAAAATCATAGAAATAAATTTAGTTAATTAGTGATTAGAATATAGTCGAAATCATCTTTTTATGGCATATGTTATATTACATAAATTGTATTCAAAGTATTGTGTCTCTATGTCCTATAGTCTGTGAGATTGTGGAGCTTATACGGTAGATCAAATAGACGTTGAGGGCTATATTAACACGTCGAGATTATGTATAAATGGACGAATGGGTCTTTTTCTTGCATGTGGCATGCATTTCATCATATCCCATTTACACATTTTGAATGAGAACAGGATATAAACAGTCTGAAAGTGTTTGCTTTCTGGCTATCGATTTCAGGAATGTTGTTTCAAGCACTCGAGATGCCTGCCACCACTGTTATGTTTTGAAGTTCTGGGTCATGTTTTCTCGGAGGCTTTCACGCACTGTAAGTTACTTGAATGTGACCACATTTCACGCTCAAGTGCCACTCCACTACCAGACAATGCCATTTTTAATGCCACACTCGAAGCACGCACACACACACAAGCACACACACACACACACACACACACGCACACGAAATGATGATAGTGTAATACTTGTGTAGGTTATTGTTAGAGATCCAATGGGTTTTGTACTTACTTCTCGCACTTCTCGTGCCATATCGAGCCGGGCACAACGAGGCGTGAGACGACCGGTATGGGAAATGCAGTCGCCAGCGCAATAAACCAAACGCCAGCTATAATAAATTTAGCATAGCTGCCAAATAAAGCGAAAAGAAAAAGAGTTGTGTTAATTGTCTAAGGTATGCAAAGGTCAAATTAAGAATGAGCTGACGCACGAACATATCGCATACGCACAGTTTGGCAGCAATATCAGCTTGTACGTGAAATACAGCCAGGCTCTATAATTATAAACCTTATTTATTTAATGACTCACAAATATTTGCACATGCCACGATAGTCTCGCTCCTTAGCGCTCACACTCACTCATTGATAGGGCGTGACACAAATACTAAACCCCCTCCCCAACCACCCGCCACAGCTAACCGCCATTAAGCAGAGGACAAGCGAGTAGCTAAAGTCAGTTAGTTCGCTGGCTGCACAGCTCGAGAGCTGTTAAGTGAGGAGAAGTGTGCTCCTGTATCCTGTTACAAAGCAAATTGACGTTCAATGGCAGCCAGTGCGGGACTCGGACTTGCAGGATTTGCATCAGATGCCCGCCCGATACCGTTTTTAGGTCTTGGGTTACTGTTTAAACCAATTAACACAACACAGCCGCAGGCGTGAGAAGCGTTGCGTGTTCGAGTCCCTCGGGTGTGCCGCCCTTTTTGTTTTTGGTCAAGTGGGACTGTGTATCTACCAGGAAAAATAAGGCCTACAGCTGCCCAGCCCAAAGCGTCAAGCAATGCAAATACGCCAGCGGCCACTTAACGGCGCCATGGCACGTATCTCAACAACAACTTGGCGAGCTGCCGACGGGCTTTCAATTAGATTTTATGCGACTTCAATTAACTTGAATGCTAATACCCAGCTTTGCATATTTGACGGAAGCTAAACAAAGAAGAGGATGACGCTAGTAATCTTCAAAGTGTCTGACGGCATTAGTTTAGCGACACTTGAAAAAAAAAACCAGCCCTGAATTTCACAAATTCGGCATTGTATCTTGGCAGAAAGCGGATTCCAAAGTATATTTGGCTAGATCAGGATTTGTTCTTTTTTTAGATTCAGAAAATATATGTCTAATTTACAGAGATTATAATATCATATAATTTCATTGGCGAAAACTTACAATTTGATGGCACTTTGAGCTTTGAACTTTGAGCCCACAATGTGTTTTCTAATAATAGAGAATATTTCTAAACAGAAATAGAACTATACTTTTGAGATTGTCAAGTAAAACCTTGAAATTCCTATTGCGATTTTCATTTTCTTAAATTCAGGTCAATGGTTTTTTTTTGAGTGTATCCATCTGTCCAAGGTCTAACCAAAATACAATTACAACTAAAAGAACAGTTAAAATATCGAATTTAAGCTGGTAATAAGCAATAATCATTGCTCGTATTTGATTTGTGTAAGTAGGTATACTAAAAATATACTTAATACTTCAAGTATAGTTACAGTTTTGGCCTGGCTACTTACCGCTTTGTGATGCGGGGCCGCAGCGGCCACATTATGGCTATATATCGATCAATACTGATGGCAACCAAAGTGTAGGCGCTAACCAGAACGGAAACCACTTGCGAATAGTTGACAAAGTGGCAGAGGACAATGCCAAATGGCCAGTAGTTAAGGATATACTGCGAGATGAACGAGGATGGCACACAGAACAAGGACATGAGAATGTCGCCCAGCGCCAAATTGGCTATAAAATAGTTGGTAACGGTTCGCATGCGTGGCGTAGACTGTACAATGTAGCAAACGATGCCGTTGCCCAGCAGGGCAAAAATAAAGATGGGTATGTAGAGCAGGTAGACGACGCTCTTGAAGTAAACACTGGACCACAAATCATCTGAATGCGATTCCACATCAGTGCAGCTGAAGTTTAGCAAGACCGTCACATTGAACCGTTCCATGGTGGGTAATGATGTTGTTGTATAAGCGGCATCCTCAGCAGGCATCGGTAGCTCCGTGGAGCTTGCATTGTACATTAGCGAGGCAGTCGCATCCTGGTAATCATCCTCATTGCGCAAGAAAGGATCCTGTGCCGCTATGTAATACAATCGTTCGTCGTTCAGCATAGAGCGCTCAAAGTCCATGCCACGCCTGTGCCAAGTCAGTTGGCCAAAGTCCATTTTGTGGCTCAAATTTTGATAAGCAAAGTTTGTTAGCTTAATTTCAGCTTTTTCACTTGAAACCTAATCTTAGAACAATTTGCCAAAATCTAATGTTAATTGCAGCCTCATTATAACTCCTACGCAACTAAACACAGCTCTCGTTCTTGGTTTGTGCTGTAATTATTTGATTTGATTTATATTCCGCTGTAAAGACAGTTGTGCCTGTAAATAGACGGAAATGAAATTGGTTAGTCTTTTAAATAGCACAAAAGTATCTCTGGGGATTTCCCATAAATGATAAATGATCCACTACTCTCGAGCCAAGTCTTAGTCCATTGCGGCTGGTTATAACAAAGCTATATTTATATAAAAAAATAACAACAAATCGCATGAGATTTTTATTCATATCATGCGATAGAAAAACAAACTGTTGTATACTTTTAGGCTTATGATACTAAACAAAATTTCCTGTTTATTTCAATGCAGACAAGAAACTGATTTTTCACTTGAGTAAAACAAATAAATTTAGCATTAAGACTCATGTAAGATTTAAATAAAATTAAAGTACGAAATTGAATTTTGTTTTCAAATAGAAAAACTGTTGCATTATTTCGGGCGAGACTGGTAAAAGAGTAGCTTATAAATGAGAAACTGAATGAATGACATGCGGCAATTACTTTGGTAAATTTAAAAATGTGTATGACATGCCAACAGACAAAAAAATATATATTAAAAAGAGACAAAAAGTACTTGCAAAATGCTTGAGGGTATGGAAGTGATTCTAATGACAAATGTGTTGAACATATTCGATTTTTATGATATGCTGAACAATAAATAACAAACATAAAAAAAAACGAAAGCCTTTGATATAGGAGACAAAAAGTATTTGAAATTCACAGTTGAATTTAGCTGTACTGATGGAGTTGTTTGTGGAAAAAACAAAAATAAAATGAGCAATATTTCTGAATTTTGATTTGGAGCAGGCAGGCAGGCAGAGGATGATGTGGCTTTTAAGTAAATGCAGGCAATTGAAATGGTTGATGGTTTCGCTTAGCTCAAAGGCTTACTTTATGTATCCAGCCGTACATCAGTGTATATTGAGGCATTGCATTAAATAAATTAAAATGATAAGATTTACGTACGCGAACAATTAAAGCTTGGCAACAAAGTACAATTGCTAAAGATAACATGTGCCTCTCATCACTAGGGGAATTGTGTTCTGTATGTGAAAAGAAGTAATTTCAACTTTTACTGACGCTCCGCATTTAATGTGCCGCTAAATAAACTCTGACACTGACTGAGACAACGCCTCCAGTGGCAGACATACACCCTGAGCGGCTTTTCGTATGTGGACGCTCGCTGTAAAAGCCGGATAAGGATATCAAGCAAGTAAATTGCTTATCTCAGCACAATAATGAGGCACTTGCTGAGGTTCATTCCAAAACTGGGCGAGTGTTTGTGTGTATGTGTGTGTGTGTGTGTGTGTGTGTGTGTGTGTGTGTGTGTGTGCGTGGCATGTGTGTGTATTCGTCATTGCTATGACGCAGAGTCTCCATATGGCTTTCTTCCTGTTGTTGCTGTACTTTATCAATTATCTGCCCCCCAAATACCTAAATCTCTGCAAAGCTTCATAAAATTTCACCAGTCGATTGCGTGCTTAAGGATTTTTTATTGGTATTTGCCAGACATGCAAGATGGAGAAAAATAAAGGAATACTAGAAAGTCTATTAATTTTTAATTTAAATGTCGAAACAAGGTGCAGAGCATTCGCATGTAAATGAACATAAAGAGGAATCCCATGACATGCAAAAAATAAAAATAGAAAAATAAAATAATATATAAAAAAATGCGGGTGAGTTGTGAACAGCACGTGGAATGTGTGAAGGGTATCCTTGATTTGCTTTTGACTGACAGAATGATCTATGTCCTTTTTTCAACATGAGAAACACGTTTCAATTAAATTTCAAGGAATGCTTGCAAATACTTAAGCATGACGAAAATCTAATGCTCATACAGACATATTTGCATGTTAATGCTAATAACTAACATGGCATACAAAATCTCAAATATTTCCTTATTGGAGTGAGGGAAAAAATGCGTCATCAAATTTAAAATGAATGCAAAACCCGCTATGCGTAGTCAAGTATAAATTTCCAGCTTTTCAAAAACAACATGGAAGAAGAAAAACAAAAAAAAAAACAAAAAAAATGTCAAATTGCAAACCAAGGGAAATAATCACGTGCCAAACATGAAATCATAGCACGTTGTTCAGCCAAGGGCTGAAGCTGGAAAACGGTGGCTAACGAATTTTACTCATTCTAAGTAATATATTTACATAGAGAAGTTTTTTTTTTGTGACTGAAAGCGCGTCGGTAAATCAGATTTGATCGGCTTAGTTGCATGTGAATTCGTTTAGCGCGCTTTTAGGCTGAGCGCTTAAATGAAAAAGCAGAAAATGCAGAAAAAGCAGACAAGCGCAGAGACGACCTAAAATCAGGTACTACGCACATAAATTCAATTTAGTGAAGGGCGCCACACCAACAATATGACTGCTAAAAAAAAAAAGCCCAAAGCGAATATACGGCAGTAAATCTTCAAAGAGAGTTGGCTAATATTTTCAAATTTGCTTTGTACTGTACGATTTTTTGTTTGGATTACAGGCGGTCGTTTTATGTCCGGCTGCAACAACTTTAGAGAATGGCACATTGCTGGAAGCAATCAACAGTATTCACACAATCGCAAACAATGCTAAATGCATCCGGGCCAGCTCACAGCTAAGGGCCAACACAGTCAAAACAGTTTAGACCACTGAATGGAAAGCAAAACCACCACAGAGTAAACCGAGACGAAGAATAAGAAGAAGAAGAAGAAGAAGGTATCTGAAGTCGCAGTTGCTGAGACAAATATTTTTCCATCTGTGGCTTCTCTGGTTGTGTTTGTTAGCAGTCAGTAAGTCAGCTGTAAGTCATGTCGCTAACCGCATGTCGCTGTTTTGGTTATAGCTTCCAGTATGCTACAATTTCCCATTAACTGACATGCGGTTTTTTCTGTCGAGTGCTGGTAATTATAATTAATAAGTTATGTCAAGCGAACATCGCTGACAAAGCCAAGACATTAATCAAAAGTAAGGTTGCTATTTCCACTCGCGGAGTCGGGAATTACAACTCAAACTAGATACATTTGAATGCAAATTTATTCAGCAAGAAACTCCTTTGAGCCAAAACCGCATCCAAATTCTATTTTTAATTAGAACTTTCACATAAGGGATTTCAGGATGCCTTAGACCTTAGTTCTGATGATGTACTCTGCAAATGGTATCTAGCCCATCCCTATTTATTTGTTGCCGCCTACACCCATGCCATCGTATTCATTGTCAGTTGTGGACGGGGCCGTGCACTTGTTGAGCCTGATGGCATACGCTAGTTTTTCCCATTTGGCAAATACATAAATACCAAATTAATATAACCAGCCACTCAGCAGGAGCCACCCTTCATTTGGGCTAATTATGCACGTCTGAAATGACATATATTGCTATGTACATATACATATATATATATATATATATATATATATAATACACTGTGACTGTGTGTTCATTTGAGTATAACTCATTGTCATTCTCCTTAAGTTTGCAAAGCAGACTTGGTTACCGTGTTTGTTGTTTTTTCATTGACTAGAAAATATTATTTTTGGCAAGACCATTTAGCCACGTATGAATTGGACAAATACTCAAAGCTCGCTTTAGCATCACGTAGTCCGTGGGGGCTGCTATTTATTTGCTGATAAGTCTGATTTATGTGCTCCGCAGATTTTCACAGCTTGCTTTGGCTTTAGAAAATGCAAAATTGAATTTTATTTGTGTTACGAAGTTCAAATGTGGTCAGACCGAGATTTCTGTTTTGTAAGGATTTTTAAGCCAAATGCGATTTAGCAACTTAAATCGTTTGGAAACGGTTTGGGTCGTTGCTGGGCTCATTTTTATTGTGTCCCTGCTTCTATCAAATACATATAATTCTGACATCAACTCTCAAATTTCACGTAATAAATTAATAAAACGAATAAATTTGAATTGAGGTGGGTGTATATAACATGCAAAATGCCGCTACCCCCTACCTCGTTGCCGATTAATTTGGTTAATCAAATGGGGAAAGGCGTTGATAAAATCGCTTGGCAGGCTGCCAAATTTTTAACCGTTTGAAATGTGACACTTTTAAAAATGCGAATAATATGAATTCCATTTGAGTATTCTACCCGACTGTTTTTCTGCTTTTGCAGCTGCCATTTTTGCTGCCACTGTTAAAAAAGTTAACAATGGCAGCTCCATAAAGTATTCAACATAATTAAGCACAGAACCCTTTAGGCAGATTGCTGACCACACGCAGGTTGGAGCACATACATAAATTAATTAAGTAATATATTTAATGGTGAATGGTGCGCAACAGTAGGTGAAAATTCAAGTGAAAATGAGTTAATTTAATGATTGATGCATACAATGCCATAATATTTTATGAACTCGCTGCTTTTGCTTATATTACAAGCGCCGGTTACAATTTCAATTAATCAAGTCATATACATATTTCACAATTATTACTATGTAATTCAGCCGTAGCTGAGGCAGAATCTACGCTTCAACAATTAATTTATATAAAATCAAGAGTTTATATCTGTCCCTGATACCCAAGAACTTATAATCTGGACTCTTAATCCCTATCTTTCATATTCTTAGTAATCAATGTATTCATACAGATGAACTAACTTTGAGAATGATAAAAAAATATTAGCAATGATGTGGATACTATGATGATATCTGCATAAATCTGACTTCTGATTGTCAAGGAAAGTAGAAACGGGAATTCAATCAGGTATTGATTGTAAACGTGTCATTTAACAGAGTGCTCGAATAGTTTGGCAATTTTAGCAACTCAGCCAATTTATGTGATCAGCGAGAGACAATTAACGTAAACAGCATAATCAACTTAGAGCGCTTGGAAAACTCATTAGCGGCACAATGCAATGCCTGACCTGATATTCACGATATAGGATAGGGGGATCTGTAGATGGCAGTGGAGAATATGTGTTAGTTCGCAAACTCTCATTGTTAACTGACTTTTGTCGGCTCAGCCGAGCAATTGTTTACTGTTTTCATTGACACTGACTGCAAGCTGAAACCAACTAAAATAATGTAGAATTCATTTAAGGCTAAACATATTCCAGCTAATATCAACTAATTAGTTTGAGAACCCACTTATACACTGAAGTGATACGTTAGTGTTAAATTAAGGGTGTCGGTCAATTAAATTTACTTAATGCTTGTAACAAAGATTATGGGTATTAACCATGGAACGAAAAAATGTAATCGATATTGATATGAAAGTCAGTTTAAAGACACGGGCGAGCCATGTAATGTTGCCAACACTGATAAGGCACAATCCCCACTTTAGCTACTGTTTGCGTCAGTTCACATTGTATTGTTGTGCACACATATATGAAATGTATTATAGTCAAGCTATAAATAATAACACTTAACCGTAGCTGCTTAAGAACTATATTTTGCATATATTCTAATCAGTCTGGTGCACTCAAATGTGTACTGGGGGCAATGTCTGCTTGCCTGATTTGGAATATCAATTAGATTATATATAAATAAATATAGCAACTGGGCAATTTGAGGTCTATCATATACTAATTAAGACCTCTAAGTCAGTTATCGAAACGGACACCCTGATTAGAACGTGTGCCATGCGATTACTTTTTTGGCGTGCCCTATAAAAGGGCACTGTTGACCATAATCCCCTATCAGTCTGAAGATCCCCAATATGAAGACTATATTGCTTTTGGCATTCTGTGCGCTAGCGGGTAAATAATAATGCTTTAATAGCTTCGAATATCACTTATATTCTTGCAACTGTGCATCATCAACAGCTTCGGCCTACGCTTTGGAGGAGTCGGAACGCGTGAATGGAGAGAACGGTTGGTATGTGCCACAGCAGGATGGCTCCTTTGAGTGGTTCGACATGGACGAGGCAGAGGAATGGCTGGACAATCAGGAGATGCTCGAGAGTCGTGGACTCTCCACCACTCCTGTTAAGTTCTATCTGTACACTAAATCGAATCCCACCAAGGGCACTAAGATTACGGCCACCAGCAAGTCCATCGCTAACTCCAACTTCAATCCTGCTAACCCCACCAGGTTAGACTTATATTTACATACATAGTTTCACTTTCCCATCACTGAATGCCACCTCTGTTTGCAGATTTGTCATCCACGGCTGGACTCAGAACTACAAGTCGGGCATGAACAAGAACATTTGTGCCGCCTGGCTGAGCCAAGGTGACTACAACGTTATTGTCGTTGACTGGGCTCGTGCTCGATCCGTGGAGTATGCATCCTCTGTTGTCGCTGTGCCCAGGGTGGGCAAGAAGGTCGCCAGCATGGTGAACTTCCTTGTTTCCAACAATGGCATGTCTCTCGACGATCTGTACGTCATTGGTCACAGCCTGGGTGCTCATGTGGCCGGCTATACTGGCAAGAACACCAATGGACAGGTGCACACCATCATCGGTCTGGACCCCGCCCTGCCCCTGTTCAACTACAACAAGCCTAACAAGCGTCTCAGCTCCACCGATGCCTGGTATGTCGAGTCCATCCAGACCAATGGCGGCGGTCTAGGTTTCCTCAAGCCGATCGGTAAGGGCGCCTTCTATCCCAACGGCGGAAAGTCGCAACCTGGCTGCACATTGGATGTTACTGGTGCTTGCTCTCATGGTCGCTCTGTCACCTACTACGCCGAGGCCGTCTCCCAGGACAACTTCGGTACCATCAAGTGCGGAAACTACCAGGCAGCAGTTAGCAACGATTGTGGCAGCACCTACAGCAGTGTTCGTATGGGTGCCGACACCAATGCTTACATGGTCGAGGGTGACTTCTATGTGCCCGTCAACAGCAAGGCTCCATTCGGCAATATCAACTAAGCAATTGTGTCACAATAAACGTGTTTCTGAAAACAAAAAGATAATAATCCATGTTTTGTACAGCATTGCTGTATGAAGTATATTGTCCATTGTTGATTGTGGTTGCTAATCTCATGGGTAAACCGTTTAATCTAGCTGTGCTTCCAACTATCAATGTCAAACCTTAAAAGCTAAGCCGGCAATCGATTTTACTACTTATTATTTATAGGTGGCAAATAAAGTTGTCATATTAACAATCGCTTCAATCAGAGTAATATAAAAATTTAAATTTCTGTTATATGCGCAGTTCATAAATCAGCATGAGATTGCACTTATATTCCGTTTGATAGACAATTCTATTAAAAATATTGTCAAAAATAAATGCAATCGACATTTTAATCAACGCACTCAACTTTATCTAGTGAAATTTAATCAAGTTTAATGTGCTCATAAAACAGTGTAGATAATTTGCTAGAAATATTAATTTATGGGGCCTATAAAAGGTTCTGAATTGCATACCATATGTCAGTTGTACTTCTGATTCCAAAATGAGAGCTGCTATAATACTTGGACTAATTGCGCTTCTATCCGCAGGTAACCAATCTTGTTAGCCCCAAACTCTTCATAGACTAAGGAGGACTCCCACATCTTTTCAGTTACCGCCCTTCCAGTCGATGATCGCGTTAACGGCGAGAATGGCTGGTACATTCCCCAAGAAGACGGATCCTTCGAGTGGATGGATCTGGACGAGGCCGAAGATATGTTGTCTAAGGGCGAACAGTTGGAGGGACGTATCAGCACCAACGCTGTGTCCTTCTACCTTTACACTAAGTCCAATCCCACCAAGGCAGAAGAAATCAAGATGAAGGGTTCATCCGTTGCCAATTCGCACTTCAACAAGGATCATCCCACTCGTTTTGTTATTCACGGCTGGACACAGAGCAAGTCGGATCCGATGAACACTCAAATTACTAAGGCCTGGCTCTCCAGAGGAGACCACAACGTCATCGTTGTTGACTGGTCCCGTGCACGTTCCGTGGACTATGCCTCCTCCGTGCTGGCTGTGCCCGGCGCTGGTGCTAAGGTCGGAGAAATGGTCAAGTATCTGGAGAGCAGCCACGGCATGTCCCTCAGCACTCTGTATGTCATTGGACATAGTTTGGGTGCCCAAGTTGCGGGTTACACTGGAAAGACCGTTGGTGAAGGTCGCATCCACACCATTATTGGCTTGGATCCTGCTCTGCCTCTGTTCAGCTACGACAAGCCCCACAAGCGTTTGTCCTCCGGCGATGCCTTCTATGTCGAGTCCATTCAAACCAACGGCGGCAAGCTGGGATTCCTTAAGCCAATCGGCAAGGGTGCCTTCTACCCCAATGGCGGCAAGAATCAGCCCGGCTGCGGATTAGATGCCACCGGCTCCTGCTCCCACAGCCGCTCTGTGACCTACTATGTTGAGGCTGTCACCGAAAATAACTTCGGCACCATCAAGTGCGGAAACTACGAGGCAGCCGTCGCCAAGGAGTGTGGTAGCACCTACAGCAGCGTTCGTCTGGGAGCTGATACTAACGCCTACATGGTCGAAGGCGATTTCTATGTGCCAGTGAACAGCAAGGCTCCATACGGCAATATTCACTAATTACCCTTGTAGCAATAAACTCAAATATTTGAAGAGCAAATCTTTCTGTGCATTGGCTTATCATATTTAAATGTGGCCCGTGTGGAATGTTGACCAAAATCTGATGCTACTATCACACAAGAAAAATGATTATTAAGCATTTGTATTCAGTTGAAGCAATGAATTTCTCACAACCAGTAGAGATGAGTAGAAATGTTGAAAATTACTATGGTTTCTCTAAATTATGTCAATCAAGTATGACGATTTTATAACGGAATGAAGATAATTACCATCTATTATAACAAGCACCGTAATTCCACATGCCACTTACAGCTGTGAATCCATATGGAGAGCTGTACTTATATGTACCTGTCTTGTCAGCACATTATAAGTTATATGTGCTACTCGTGTTACACTTAGTGAGTGCCCTATATTGAAATACTTGCATTAGTGGTTTCTATTGACTGATTAATACAATCTCACACCTAAAAAGGTGTATATGGACAAACCAAGAATGGATTTGCGTGCTGTGACTGACGCTGGACAAGGTGGTACAATGTATTCATTGACTATTGCCCTACACTGCTGATTTAAACACATATCAGTGAAGTGGGCCAATGCAGGTGGAAGATTAGAATTGTTGACATGAAAATACTTGATTTTAACATTTTAACTGCTTATCAATATCAATAAGTGCGCTGTCTTTAATCAAGTGTTCCTGCTATAAAAGGGCAGGAAATTTATAAACCCTCAGCAAATATAGTTGATATCACAGAATGAAAGTATTGTTTGTTCTAGCAGCTCTGCTGGTCGCAGGTAAGAGCTAAAGTTCGATCCCTCCAATCAAATATATTCTCTAACGATCAATCTTGATCTCTCAGTAAGTGCGCTGCCTATCGAGGAACGTATTCATGGCGAGAATGGGTGGTATGTTCCCCAAATAGATGGCACCAGCGAGTGGATTGATCGGAAGGAAGCGGAAGACATGCTGTCGCTGGGTGATCAGATGGAGGATCGCAGTAGCGGGAATGCCGTGGACTTCTATCTTTACACCAGCTCAAACCCCACCAAGGGCAAGCAAATCGATGCCAGCGATGCGTCCATTCGAGATTCTCACTTCAACAAGGATCATCCCACTCGTTTTGTTATTCACGGCTGGAATGGTCGTCACACCGACTCCATGAACACCAAAATCACTAAGGCCTGGCTGTCCAATGGAGACTACAACGTTATCGTTGTGGAATGGGCGGGTGCACGTTCCGTGGACTATGCCTCCTCCGTGCTGGCTGTGCCCGGCGCTGGTGCAAAGGTCGGAGAAATGGTCAAGTATCTGGAGAGCAGCCACGGCATGTCCCTGAGCACCCTCTATGTAATTGGGCACAGTTTGGGTGCCCATGTTGCGGGTTACACTGGAAAGACCGTTGGTGACGGTCGCATCCACACAATTATTGGCTTGGATCCTGCTCTACCTCTGTTCAGCTACGACAAGCCGAGCAAGCGTTTGTCCTCCGGCGATGCCTACTATGTCGAGTCCATTCAGACTAACGGCGGCATGAAGGGCTTTCTTAAGCCGATTGGCAAGGGTGCCTTCTACCCCAATGGCGGCAAGAAGCAGCCCGGCTGCGGAGTAGATGCCGCCGGCACTTGCTCTCACGGCCGCTCTGTGACCTACTATGCTGAGGCTGTCACCGAGAATAACTTCGGCACCATCAAGTGCCCCGATTACATGGACGCTGTGGCCAAGGAGTGTGGTAGCACCTACAGCAGCGTTCGCATGGGAGCTGACACTAACGCCTACATGGTCGCCGGCGATTTCTATGTGCCAGTGAACAGCAAGGCTCCGTACGGCAATATTCACTAATTATCCTTGAAGCAATAAACTCATATATTTGAAAAGCAAGCATTGCCTTATGATGCTGAACTTTGGACTGTGTTGAGGGCTGATCGAAATCAATTGTTTCTATCTCTTCAGCGTTTGGCTCAAGTTGAAGCGATGAATTTCCCACAACCAACAGAGATGAGTAGAAATGTTAAGTGCAGCTAGTAATGACTGCCGCTTCTCTAGCATAAGCTAATGTCAATCAAGTATGACGGTTTTATAACAGAATTAAGATAATGACAATAACATATTTTAAGATAGGCTTTACTTTTATTCTAATTAATGAGTGCCCTATGTCGATATGGCCTAAATAGATGTACATATATGGACAAGCCAAGATTGAATATGCAGGATGTCTCAGAAGCTGGAAAAGGTGAGACAATGCATCCAAGGTATTCAATATATTGATTTATACTGCTGATATGAAAACATATCGGTAAAGTTGGAAAATTTAGGTGGAAGATTGGAATTTTTAATATAAAATCTGATTTGAACAGTTTAAGTGCTTATCAATGTGATTAGTTGCCATTATTCGAGTGTCGCTGCTATAAAAAAGCAGGAAATTTCTGAATCCTCAGCAAATATAGTTGATATCACAGAATGAAAGTATTGTTTGTTCTAGCAGCTCTGCTGGTCGCAGGTAAGAGCTAAAGTTCGATTACTATAATCAAATATATTCTCTAACGATCAATCTTGATCTCTCAGTAAGTGCGCTGCCTATCGAGGAACGTATTCATGGCGAGAATGGGTGGTATGTTCCCCAAATAGATGGCACCAGCGAGTGGATTGATCGGAAGGAAGCCGAAGACATGCTGTCGCTGGGTGATCAGATGGAGGATCGCAGTAGCGGAAATGCCGTGGACTTCTATCTTTACACCAGCTCAAACCCCACCAAGGGCAAGCAAATCGATGCCAGCGATGCGTCCATTCGAGATTCTCACTTCAACAAGGATCATCCCACTCGTTTTGTTATTCACGGATGGAATGGTCGTCACACCGACTCCATGAACACTGAAATCACTAAGGCCTGGCTGTCCAAGGGCGATCACAATATCATTGTTGTAGAATGGGCGCGTGCTCGCTCCATTGAATATGCCTCATCGGTGGTCGCTGTTCCCGCCACTGGTGCCAAGGTGGGTGAAATGATAAAGTATTTGCACGATAGGCATGGCATGTCCCTGGAAAGTCTGATGGTCATTGGCCACAGTTTGGGTGCCCATGTTGCTGGATTCGCTGGAAAGACTGTTGGCGAAGGTCGCATTTTTGCTATTATTGGCTTGGATCCTGCTCTGCCACTGTTCAGCTATGACAAACCCAGTAAGCGTTTGTCCTCCGAAGATGCCTTCTATGTGGAGTCCATCCAAACCAATGGCGGCAAGCTGGGATTCCTTAAGCCAATCGGCAAGGGTGCCTTCTACCCCAATGGCGGAAAGAAGCAGCCTGGTTGCGGATTAGACCCCACCGGCTCCTGCTCCCATGGACGCTCTGTGATCTACTATGCCGAGGCAGTCACCGAGGATAACTTCAGCACAATGAGGTGCCATGATTACGAGGCAGCTGTCAAGAAGGAGTGTGCTAACACCTACAGCAGCATTCGCATGGGAGCTGATTACAATGCTTACATGGTCGCCGGCGATTTCTATGTGCCCGTGAATAGCAATGAGCCATTTGGCAAAATCGATCTGAGGGAATGATCTGAATAAAGTGTCAAGTCAACAATTGAATTGTGATAGTGTATACTTGTATATTGATTATTATTACTCGTATCTCAATCAAGATACAATGTTCGAACTGGCCACTTGGGGTGAGTTTTGTTTGCCTGCTGGCTGTTGAACGGACTGGCACACGTCAGAGATTAGCTAGAGGCTCGTCCAGGAGGGGTGATATTGAAAGGGGTTTGGTCTAAGAGAATCTTATAAATACGATAGCCGAGTTGTTTACGTATGCATTGCTCGTCATATCATTTAAATTGATTGGTTTTGAATTCATCAAGTGCAGAGATTTCTGATTGCAAGCTTTGAGAAAGCGGGGTGCTGAATGGAAGGAACGATTGGGTCAATACCACTTAACTGGGCCTAATCGAAAATGAGACAATGCTTGGTAATTCGCTGGAATGTTTTCTTCCATTATTCTGGCAGGAACGACTCCAAAGTGCCTCAACTACTCAGATACAATGAACCAGCGATTAGCTACTTTCATTTTGTTTGTCATGCATTTTTGGACAGGTGGCTACAGGAATGCCATTAAAGGGTGCCTGGATAATATAGGTCATCTTCGAAATAATCGTTGTCGATTGAGAGCTATGTGAATGCAGCAAAGGCTCAGCCTATTGCTGTGTCGCTCTGCTGTGGCCCAGATGATTGAGCTCTGGCGAATGAAGCAAACATGACGATGGACATTCGATGTCATTGGACAAGTTCTGCTCACAGTTTGTGGCTTTTGCGGCTAAAACAGTTGCCAAACCACTCAGCAGCAACAAAGTGAGAACATATGTGGCTAGATAAGGATGCTCTTCAGATTAGATTCAATTTGGTCGCAAGAAGAGTGTGGCAATTTTAAACAACAAACTTTAATATTGAAATTTAATTGTTGCACACAATGACAAAACCAATCATAAAGAAACCAACTGGCTGAAAAACTATTTACAACTTTTTAGGTGTCATCACAAAATTGTATTTTATACAAATTATAATTGTTTTATATATTTAAATTTAGTATTATTTAATTGTGGAACATGTGCTATTTATGAATTTAATTTTCATCATGACAAATAAAACTCGATCAAAATAAAATATATTTGTTTTGGCTACACCAATGTTTTATCAACCCAGAAGTATTGAGATTTTTTAGTAAGATTTGGCGAAAATCGCACGTCACAGCAACTGATGAATGAATGTAATTCTAAACTTAAGCAGTTATCTTTAAAGTTATATTTCGATTGCCTCTCAACATTTTATACAATGAGCAGGGGGCAACAATCTTATTATTAAGTGGCTGGTCATATCTCAGATATTTTAATCGCACACGAGAGTAAGAAAAGTGGTCAAAATAAAACGACAGCACATATTTGCTGGCAATTTCGTCGCCTTATCAGAATTGGGAGGAATGATTGCCAATCAATTGGCCAAATCTGAAGTGCATCGCAGAGCATGCCTGAGATTTGATTACCGCTCGTCCATATAAAGCTCTCGTCTGGCGCAATTCTGACCATCAGTTGAGTTTTACTTTGTTGAGCGACATGAAACTGTTTTTAATCTTTGCATTCTGCGTCGTGGCGGGTAAATGGTTTAAAAAGGCTTCCTTTGAATCTATACAAGCTAATTGAATTTTCATTTTTGAATCACAGCCAGCGCCGTTGATCATAAAATCAATGGAGAGAATGGATGGTATGTGCCTCAGGCCGATGGCACCTTCGAGTGGATCGACAAGGATGCCGCCGACTCCTATCTGGAAGCCCACGCTGATCGCGAGCGCTCTTTGTTGAACCCCGTTACCTTCCTCTTGTACACCAAGTCGAACTTGAACTCACCTCAGGAAATCAAGGCCAACAAGGGTAGCATCTCCGGATCGAAATTCAACCCCAATAATCCCACACGCTTCACCATCCACGGCTGGACTTCCAGTGCCGATGACTATGTCAACTATGGTGTCCGCAACGCTTGGTTCTCTCACGGCGACATGAACATGATCACAGTCGACTGGGGACGTGCCCGCTCCGTGGATTATGCATCATCCGTCTTGGCTGTGCCCGGAGTCGGTGAGCAGGTTGCCGAAATGATCAACTTCCTGCGCTCCAACAACGGTCTGTCTCTGGACAATACTATGATCATCGGTCACAGCCTGGGCGCTCATGTGTCTGGCTTTGCTGGCAAGAACGTGAAGAACGGTCAGGTGCACACCATCATCGGTCTGGACCCCGCCCTGCCCCTATACAGCTACGATAGCCCCAACAAGCGTCTCAACTCCAACGATGCATACTATGTCGAGTCCATCCAGACTGACGGCGGCCAGCTGGGTTTCCTCAAGCCCATTGGCAAGGGTGCTTTCTACCCCAACGGCGGCAAGTCTCAGCCCGGCTGCGGCATTGATCTGACCGGAAGCTGCGCCCATAGCCGCTCTGTGATCTACTACGCCGAGGCTGTCAACCAGAACAACTTCCCCACCATGCGTTGCGGAAACTACGAGGCAGCCGTGAGCAATAGCTGCGGCAGCACCTACAGCACTGTCAAAATGGGTGCCACTTCCAACGCTTACATGGTCGCCGGTGACTACTATGTTCCCGTCAATAGCGGTTATCCTTATGGCAAGGGCAACTAGACTAAATTTGACAAACATTAAAGATATATTATGAAATTAAAATCACATTTCTGAATTTTTTATTTCACACCCAGTAGTTATTTTCAACTGCACAAATTTACCCACACAGTCGTATGTATGTATACGTATATACAGATTTCAATTGCTTTTACATCGTATTACTCTTCTTTACCAGCGGTCGATTTGGAAAATCTTTCTCTGTATTTTCAGTCTAACTGATTTGAAGTCGAAGCATAATTTTAAAATATTCATTGAATAGTTGGGTGAATACTTGTTAGAAAAAGTAAACGACAAGCAACATTCAATATGTTGTAACTGAACATTTCTAAATCAATAATTAACAGCAATTAAATAGTTAGATTTTTGAATTCAAAACTAAGCGAAAGCATTGCAATCAATGATTATCAATGAAGTGTTTCATAAGCCATCGACACTCATTACATAGACAAAAACATACCAAATTAATTCCAATTAGGCCAAGAATCGAATGTCACGAGCATTGAACATAGCCCTGCTCTTATCCCATCCAGAAGGTAAATTTTCAATAACTATAATTTAATCTCAGAGTTGCTTAACCTGAATGAACACAGTGCACAAGCAATATATAATAACTTTTATTTTCACGGGTAATATTTATAATTAATTCTTGTTAAAATTAAACCATGCATATATTTATTACATGAATATATTTATTATTTATAAAGTACAGTGTAAACATTCCCTATTAAGTTAACCACTATATGTTAATTCAGCAAGATCTACAGACTTACTATAAGTAGTCGCAAACACAAATAAAACAAGAAGAGTTCTGTAGTCGAGTGAACTCGACCTTTAAAAAGATTTGCACTAAAATGCGAGCAGCTCTGCAAGCGCCCTCTGCCGACAAACACACGCAGAATACACACAAAAACATATTGAGGCTCGCGTCGATTATCATGCCATCATTAGAAGATTCTGCCTTAAAAATTGTGACGTTTATTGCTATCGGATTTGTAAATGTATCGATTTCCCATGAACGGATAAAATAACGCAAACTTGATCTGCGCCTGGTATACGAGAACCTATATTCTAGCTCTTATAGTATTTGAGATCTGCGTGTTCATACAGACGGACGGACGGACATGGCTATATCGACTCGGCTTTTGACTCTGATCAAAAATATACATATATTTAATGGGGTCGGAGATGCTTCCTTCTGCCTGTTACATACATTTGCACAAAACCATTATACCCATTTTCTTATCAGTTCAACGCAAAATCTGAATAGCATACTTTCAGGATGGTCTTGAAATATCTGTGGAGTTTATTGGAAATAAATTTCATGATATAATACATAAAATACATTATGCATATTTCATGTAAAATCAGTAAACCCAATCTAGCTCTTATTAAGCGTGACTTGAATTTAAATTTGAGTTCTAAATATGTGATGCAGAATGTTAACATGATTTATGTTCATGATGCTAATCGCTATCTAATCGCGCTGCTAATCTGTTCAAAATATTTCGATTAGGATTCAATTTACGGTATATAAATATAATGTGTTGTAGCAGCACAATTAAACTCTTTACAATGGAAGGCATGATATTGTGGTTATTCCTATCGAGCTGCTTGCTAGCAGGTGAGTAAATCTCCTAACTACGATGAGATCAAAGGTAAACGAGGAAATCACGATTTTAGTCAGTGCTTTGCCCATCGAGGAGCGGGGAGCAGATCGTATTAATGGTGAGAATGGATGGTTTGTGCCACAAGTGGGTGGGGAACTGAAGTGGATGTCCTTAGACGAGGTCAACGGGCAACTGGAGGCCTATGAAACACTTAATTATCTGGATCTCGATCAGCGTTTCTCTTTGAACGATGTCACATTTTATTTGTATACTCAGCGTAATCCCAAGGAGGGACAGATCATTAAGACCACCAGGGAATCCATTGATGAGTCCAATTTCAACTCTGCCAACCCAACTAGGTAAGTAGGAATAGTTACTGTTGAATGTAAACGCCTGAGTGGTACTTTTAACCCAGATTTACCATTCACGGCTGGAACTCGAACTACAAGGATGGTGTCAATACAGGAGTGCGTGATGCTTGGTTTCGCGCCGGCGATTACAATATGATTGCCGTGGACTGGCAACGTGGTCGATCGCTGGAATATGCCTCCTCCGTAGCCGGTGCTTCTGCTGCAGGCAAAAAGGTTGCCAAATTGGTAGACTTTCTAGTGACAGAGTATGGCATGTCCCTGGAGACGCTCGAAGTTGTGGGTTTTAGCCTTGGCGCACATGTGGCAGGATTTACGGCAAAACAAGTGACTACTGGAACGGTGCAAAAGGTTGTGGGCCTTGATCCGGCATCGCCCCTTCTCAGCTACAACAAGCCAGAGAAGCGCCTGTCGAGCAGCGATGCCTTCTACGTGGAGACCATTCAGACAAATGGCGGCATCTTGGGTTTCACTAAGCCCATCGGCAGGGCTGCCTTCTATCCGAATGGCGGTAAAACACAGCCTGGATGTGGCGTCGATCCGACGGGCGGCTGTTCCCACACTCGTGCCGTGTCCTACTATGTGGAGTCCCTGAGAATGAACAATTTTCCAACTATGAAGTGCGCCTCGTATCAGGATGCCAACAATAAGAATTGTGGCACTACCTACAGCTCGATTCGCATGGGTTCGCCAACAAATGATATGGTGGCCGTTGGTGAGTACTATGTGCCCGTAAACAAAGAGTATCCCTACGGATTGGGTGAACCGTTTGAGAAGACCACAACAACCCCGCTGCCCACAACGATATCTACGACTACATCTGATGACAATGTCTTCAGTACCAGAACAACAGCCACTGCAGGAACACCAACTCCCCCGCCCGAGAAGGAGACTGACGACGGCAAGAAAACGAACATTTATGTCCTGAATTTAATGTTCGTTTATACCCAAATTAACAAGTAGAGTAACTAAGTCAGAGGAAATCCCTCGGGCTTTTACTCTGACTAATAAAGTGCAAATGAAATATAACTTCCCGTCTTAATTGCAGACTGTAGCCTTTGATGTGAGTTCCGTGCTACAAATGTGCCACGCCCATCGCCCACCTTTTGTTATCTGTTTTCATTTAATACGGATAAATTTGCGTCTGGCCTCTTCGCTGTTATCGAAAGCACTTTGATGTATTTTATTGCAAGCCCAAAGGCAGCAGTTGGGATATAAACCTGCACCACGGGAATACTCTTAATTAAGAGCAGATTTGTTCGCATTCACTGAGTACCAAGGGAATATATAGTCGCCTACATTTACCAACAGCAGTCTGCCATTCTGCCATGTCTGTTCCGATATACATTGATTCCTTATTCCTAATTAGGCTAGAGTTAATTTAATGCCGAGCGTATTAATCTTCTTACAGTTAAATTTTGTTTAAATAAAGAAAGATATTTAGGTAATTGTTAACAGCTAGTGAAAGCCATTTGATTGCGAACAAATGTTATCATTATTCCATTAACAAAATACAAACTACTAAAGGCGCAGCTGTTCCAAAAGCAACGCTATCAAAAACTTTGGCCTTTAGCTCAACGACCATGTGATACTTTCCGACAGACCAATGAGCAAACTTATTAATGCCCATTAGACCAAAAGAGCATACTTTTGGTTTACATACGTGAGTGTCAGCACAATCGGTCTCTAGGCATGCATTTATTTGACTGTAACTTAATTGGTGTAACTGTGTGAAAAGATAATCAACTTGGATGGTTTATTATTAACTACTTTTATTAATAGACAGGGAATAGGATGTACCTAATAAGCCATTGGACTAACACTCATTTCACCTTTGATACACAAACAAAATTCTCATCGGCAATACAGGTCTTAATGCTGCTGTCAAAGTAGCAAGCACTTGAACAAGTTTGTTTTACGAAATCTTCATCGATGCACTCCAAATAAGATGCACAATCTACAGATATGTGCTCCGCTCACCCTCTGCGCAATTATCCGACAACGGAGCACGAACCCCTTCAGTTGTTGGATCACAGATTCCATTCTCATCGATTGAAATAGCTACCATCGGCACATTTCAAAGCTATCAGTTTTCCATTAATTAAACATTTGAAGTAAGCAGCGCAATCATTAGGGTCCTCACCTTCCAAACATATCTTATTTGTTGAGATACATTTGAAATTCGCATCAATGAGGCAAAGCTCGAATGTTGAATCGAAATAGCATTAATCTAGGCACTTCTGTTTTATGACAATTCCACTCAGACATTGGAAATAACTACCACTGCACATTCATCACATTCGCCAATATTATTGATTGATAGGGGTCTTTCAACAGATGTGATGAGCAATATACAAAATACTATCCAATAGAGAATGTTATTAGAAGTCTCCTTTCTGAAGTTCCACAAGTTCCTGCTCACCATGGTAATTTATCCAAACTAGTCACCTCGGCATTTCCCTAGATTTAGAGAGATATAATTGTGTTCACTTCGACCTAGGAGCTGCTTTTATACTTCTTAAAACAATTAGCAAATACTTATGATGATTAGCATTGAAAAGTAAACAAATTGTTCCTGTGGAATTCTACCGATAGCAACTAATACATTAAACAATAGCTAACAAAATATTAACTTTTCTATTCCCTTGGATAATAATAAATAAAGTGCTTGTAGGGAAAACAAACGTAAATTGTTGAAGCAAATAAAAAATTAAGAGAAAGTTCAATTACACAGCAAAACTTAATTCTGTTTTGGAACCCTTAAGACACAGCAAAGTCTTACAAAAAAAAAGAGGAACCACTAAAAAATTGTTCAGATTCAATACCCGAAAGACAAAAAAGGTTATGAACTGAAAGGGAACTTATGACTTTGGTCGTCTTAATAAAAAATTCATTTCAGGCAAAAGAAATTCAGAAAAGAGCGAAATTGTGTAAATTACATGACATTTGAGTTATTTACATATTTCTTTCTTTTACTATTTCACTTAGCACAGCCGAGCTGGGGTCGTTGTCTCCATTGGTCCGAACGACACACCTTTATCACACCAACTTTCCCTGGCGCCAGACCATCAATAATGCATGCCACAATATTAACATGCCTAACGGCACCGCCGAGCATTTGTTGCTTTCGTCGAAAAGGTCAACCAGCCCAATAACCCAAAGGCTCTCTGTGCAACGCACAGGATCAGGCGAAAATTCACCCCATGAACAACGGGTTCGACGCTTAAGAGTTCATTATTCACATTGTCCGGAGATACGTGTGCTTTAAACGGATGTGCTTACGGCATGCTTAAGCCTGTAAGCCCAGCTGGCTCATACCACCTCATTGTTGCCAATTTTCATTTATCAAAACACAAGAAGAACCTTCATTTCGGTATCTCAAGTTTTTTTTTCTGACAAGTGGCTTGTCAATCACTTGTAGCTGTCAACAGGCATCTAAAAATCTCTCCTCACTGATAAGGAAACATAAAATTACGTATTTTCAGTAGGATGTCAAATAGAAAAATTGAGGATTGTAAAAAAAAGGATGATTTTAATCTGTGACTGCCTGTCTATAATAACGAAAAGTCGATTTTGTGAATCAATAATTTGGTAATATTTTGAAATAGTCTTACTCTAAATCAATGCATATGTCTATACTCAGTCCTCAATAGCTATAAAACCTAAGTGAAACTAAACGAAGGATTGGTTTATTTTTGTATTTGTATGGATTTATATTACAACTGATTTTCACAGACACATAGAAAGCCCCGTAAGTTTATGTTTTACTACATTTTATCTTGTTGGCTGCACTCTCAGAACATTGGATGACTTGAATGTTATTTCTGGTGACGGTGGCGACATAATATGACAAATCGATCATAGGAAGAGGTTCATCTTGGAAGTATATTTCGTTGCTCATCCGTGAATAACAAATCACGTTTTATGATTGCTGTTGTAGTTCGAAGTAAATCCGGATGAATGCGTTCGCTTTATTTCCTGCCCAATAGTGGGAGTGGACCTTGTGTAAAGTGAAAACTCTACAGTATCATAAAAAGCGAACGGTTACCAATCACTGTGCTTCGCAATTGCTCAAAATCTACTTGATGCCCTTCCATTCACTTGAATGAGCTACTCATTTGATTCTCATCGGCATCGGCATTCACTAAAAGGTGTAAGCATCTGTCTTAGGACGTCGAATGATGGCAAGTCCAAAAATTAGAACAGCTCTCATATTGCCAAGGTTTAAAATATATATGGAAAGCAATATTTGATTGTTAGCATTGCCAGACATAAAGAAATTTAAGCTGATTATAAGTATCTTGTCTTAAATACTTCAAGCTCAGATTAAATTGGCTAATGTTAATTGTGCTGATAAATAAATTCCATTTCACAGTACAACTCTTAATTGATGTCTAAATTAATAAATATTTACAGGTACTTATTGATTTGCTGTTCTTTTTACTTTCAGCTTCTCAAAATTAGTCTGATTCTGTGATAAACATATATACTGAATTTTCACTCATCATTAGAAATTATTTTGTGGCCAATAAGTTAAACATCATATAAATTCCATATAGTCTATTAAATAGAATGATATTAAAGCGAGTAATATTAATTAAAATAAATTAGAGCACGAGCAGGAATGTAGGATATAAAACATAAAAAGTACGGGACTGCTCTATTAACCTCATATGCACTGGGAACTGGGAAATTAACTTGCAACGAGTGAGAACTTTATTTAAACGCCTCTGGTATTCATTTCTAGCATTGTTGAGAAACAATCTGTGTGATTCGTTAGCTTCGGACCGTGTTGCACCGGCCTCCCTTGAGAAACACTTGCGGCTTTTAAGCTCTTGCTGGTTGAAACCATAAATTGTCCCTTTTTGGCTTTGGTCGCAAAAGTCAGGCAACTAAACGGACGTAATAAATTCGAATGCTGTTGGTAATGATTTTTAAAACGAAGTAGTCTTGCTACTTCGAGAGCTTTTGGGTTTATGTTGTTTCTTGGTTCCCTTATGGCCAACGGATGCGATTGTTTCAGTGCCCCTGAAGCTAATGAGGGTCGAAATAGTCTGCCACAGTCTGGTCATTGGTGGCACAACTCACACAAATGTGTCAAATGTGTTATTGTGCTTTGGTCCCCATTGACCTGGCAGTGGGATATGGCCAAATTGCAATGGTTAAACTTTGTATGGAGAACATTTGCAGCAAAAGAAATTGCTTGCTGCCCTTTTAAATGAATTGTTGTGGTAAGTGATGCTTAGATAAAGGTAATCAGACTCTAGATTTATATTATTATGCTCGACCAATTCTTGGGACAATAATAAAATACAGCTGAAGTCTCTCACGACACACCCAACAAAGTCGGCACTTGTGAATTTTGCCTACTCATGTCTTCAGCTTGGCTGAATCTCAATGGAAAATAAAAGCAGTGAGAAACCAACTATTTATGCTTTTCAAAAGGTGCTGCGAACCAAAAATATGCTCTTCAACGTGCGTACAAATTCTATAAAATATCGAATTTACACAAATAAATATATGATTATTCTTTATTCTAAAGAAAGCAACTGGCCAGCAACGTCAGTCAAGTGTGCAGATCAGGGTTATGTGCCTCACTGCCCCTCAACATATTCATGATGCGTTGGAATAATGTGAAATGCCCGAGAGGAATATTTGGTTTATATACACAAGACTTTGTGAAAACGGCATTTCACAAAGGAAACTAAATAAATTAAATAATAAGTGGGGACCAAAGATATATTCAAAGATGTTTTAACGTAGCTGAAATCCATTTTATTCATTTTGCAAGCAAGCTCAGCTCAAGTCAGATAAAAGCGTCCAACCCAAATATGAAACAATACAATACCGAAAAAATGTACTTATGCTTATTTTACATAGCACGAGTTACCTACCCAAGACTACACAATACACAGAAATTTATTTTCCTAACCAGATTAAAGAAATATTAAAGTGAATTTTGCTTCAAATGCTGGCCAAGAAAAATGCTGAAAGTAGACAGCAAGACTTAGTTTGTTTGGCATCAAAAGCAACGCAGCTAGAGATAAGAATCACAAATTGAGACGAAACTTTGGCACTGCCAGGCAAAAACCAACAATCTTGAATTATGCAGCACAGCAAAGAGTAAACTTTGTCAAGGAATTTTTAATATAACCGCTTAAAACTTATTTAATTTTTGGCTCTATTATCGTATTCCTTTGCATCAAAATACATCAGAAGGGCATGCCGCATGCATCTTGCAGATTATCTTCGCTGATATTTTGAAAGCTGCTCAAAATAGTCACGCAAACTATGTAGAAAATAGTTAGATTTCTCCCTCTCTCTATCTACTCTATCAACTATTTTAAAGTTATTTTCACTCGTGTAGGGAGATTCAATTTGTTGCTGGGTGTCCAGCTAGCTCTCAGATTTCAAACGTGTTTTCACATTGTGTTCAGGGTTTGCAAAAAAAAAGCCTAAAATAGAATAGTAGTGACAAAAAATACAGATGACAACCAAACCATTTCGAATAAACTCCGCAATGTGTGTAAGTGCTATGAAACACAAAAATTCGATAGCTGAAATTACAATGAGTTGTGCTCCAAACTTTAAAGTTTAACTGAACTTGCTGAAAATATGATAATTTATGAAATTTCTATGGAAACTTAAGGATGGGGCAATTAATTATCTAGTTCATTTCGATGAGCAAAGCAGCTTACGTACTTGTAAATTTTATTAAATAAACACAAAGCTGCATTAAGTTAATTCATTAATTAAATAATTGCAAGCTTAAAAGTCATTATTGCATATGAATGTTTATTTAATGTAAAAGTTCAGTCAACTAAATGAAATTAAATTCAATAATTTGTAAATACATTTTCGTTGCGAAATATTCAGTTCCCGTTGAACCTATTCAAATCAATTGTCACGATCTTCCACTTAAATGATTAATACACCGAAAACGGAAACCGTGCATCAATTTTATTTTCTTTTTATACTGCTGGTGAAGTATTATTCATAATACAAAGATGCCCAAAGATTTGGAGTGAGTTGCAGGAAACGCTATAACATTGATGGAGTATTTTATTGATTTAAATAACGAGCGAGATCTAAATAAATTAAAGCAACAGTTTATTTGGTAAATGTAAAATATGCAACAGCATGTGGGATCCATTTATTTGCAGGCGTGGCGTCAAAGAGGCATGCGACAAGCTGTAAAATCGGAGGCAAACAGATGAACGCCCTCATGACACGCGTTGACATTAAAACGATACATAAACCAACAAAGTGTCGGGGCTTCCAAATAGCTCTGGCAAGCAAAACAAAAGACAAAAAAAAAAAAAACAGCACAAAAGGCCACTTAAACCGAGCGTTGAACGCTTAAAGCTCAAAAGCCAAAAGGGGCATTGACTGTCGTTAGGCGCCAGTTCAGCTGAAACTACTGCTGGCCATTAGCTGGAATCAGCTGGAATCAAAGGGTAATTGCTGATAAAAATATATACGTTCACCTGCAGCACCAAACAACAACAACATAAACATATGTGAGCGGACTCACCCAAAACCACAAAAAAACAAATTAGAAAAAAAACAAACAAAATAAAATTGGCAAAGCAGCGAGAGCGGCGAACTTTTATGTGTCGCCCCAACCTCAAATCATAATTTATAATTAGCTAACTGTACACTTTCTGCCAGCTGTCACCGAACGCGGCACACATGGAGGATAAGAGCAATAAAAAGGCTCATTTTATTCAGTTCTCAAAGCTTGAGTGGGATCAAAATATAAAAAGTATCTAAATTTGCAACGCCACGTTGCGTATGTGTAATATTTCCATCCACATTTACTTTATCTCACTTCCAAAAAATTTAAACAAAATTCAAGTGAAAAACTTACTATAAATCGCACGTTGCTGATTGAAACCTATATCCGGGATGCTAAACGAGCTCATCAAACTCACTTTACTTACACTTAACTTTACAATAAAAAGCAATCAATAAATGCTTATTTCTGTGAATTTTGATCAATGAATTTTTCTAGTTTGGACAGCAAATTTATTGTTGGATTGAATTGATTCCTTTTCAAACAATTGACAATATATGTACAAAGTCGAAGAAAACACTGTTTATGCTAGCTTCGATTTTAAAGCTGCTTGCTTCCGACACATTTACATTATGTAAACAGAATATCAAATTATTTATTCAGTGTTTTTGGCCTAAAGCGTTTCATACTTTAGTGGTTGAAAAATTAGACACTTAATAAAACACTACAAATTATTTTTGATACAATATGATATGTTTGAGTTTAGACAATTTAGTTTCGTAATAAGTGGTTCAGTGACACGGGTCGAACATAAATGTCTGTTCGTTTAGGTTCTCCCTAGGAGCCGCCTTAATTTACTAATCGAGACATTTAAATGGGAGACTGGCACGTGTTAACTGCTGACAGCAAAAGGAAAAACTAACTGACAGCTGTCAACTCAAATCTCACGCAAAATCCCCGACGGAAATTTAAATTTATTGTCTTTCGCAATGCGTGATGGCAACAAAGTTCGCGAATTTTCATTGAAATATGATGTGTTTTGCGAACATATTGCTAAAGGCCAGCAGACCACGGTAGCAGTTAAGTTACCCTTATCAAACTAAATTCATGACATTTACATAGTGCCATAACAACCAAGGGAAACACTAAATGAGAACAACCGAGAAATATCGCATCAGGTGGTTGAGTTTGTTAGCACTCGAATAGTGTTTTTGGAAAGGTGTTAGAGGAGTGTGTGATTGTGTGCTTTTACTTACCCCTGCTGGACACTACTGAGTCAGGCTGCCGGAGTCCCAAGTGACGAAATTAGCATTAAACGACAATGCCAATGCCAATGTTAAACAATGTTTGCCAAAAGCAAATAGCCAACTGACCCGACAATGACATTCAGATAAGTAAGTAAGCAAGTAAGTACTACGTGCACAATTTCACACTTGCATTTGCAGCCATTTATTGAAAATACGAGCGCACAACAAATTGTTGCACACACACACACACGCACACTTATAGAAGACACACACACACAGACACAGACAAAGGCACATACGCAGAACACGCATACGAAGCGTCGGTCGCTCGCACCTTTTGGTAATTGCAGCGTCTTGATAAACAGTTAATTAATTGAGGCGTTTATTGTTCGCATTGTTCACATTGTTCACATTGTTCGCGTGCTGTGCCCATTCAAATTGCCAAATCGCCAATGTGCCACTCAAAATAAACAATTCGAGGGAATTGCGCTCTTATGCGACTCTGAACAACAATACGCAGAAGGCAAACGTTGAAAAACGCGCTAAACGGCTAACGGCTATGCTGCTACTTGCAACTTGGGGCACAGCCAGTGGCAGACTTGACGTTGCGAAGCGCACGAAACCAAAATACGAACTAAGTGGAAATTCCGTGACTGGCGGCAGCGGAAGCGGCCCCGTTGACTGTGACTGGAGATCAGCCGTCAACGAAGTTCTAAACGGCAAAATGTGGCACCACACGAAGTCGGAGGCGCGTTCGGAAAGCAGCCTTCGGTCGAATGTTTGGCAACACACACGCTGCGCAGTTCCTAGAATTTTGGCGCCAAAACCAATGTTGCACAGCAACATGTTGCATCTGCAATTAGAATATTGGCAGCCAAACTCACTTGATGTGTTTAAATATTGGCGTGAAAAATTGTGATTTCGAATGCTTTGAGATGTGTAAAAAAACGTTGAAAAAAAACGTGAATTCTTAATATTTTCGTTTGCTTTTTAAACACACCCCGAATATAGTTTACTGGGCATTATAAATCAACTTTTGTTTGTTTATTAAACGGCAATGATAAATGAATCGAACAAATAATATAAAACGAATTAAGCGCAAAGCAAATAAATATTGGTGCCAAAAGGTTTTCCCATTTTCAAAATAGTTCAGAGTTAATATAAAAGAAAAGCTGTAGCAAGTATTCGAAAGTAAATTGCACAAAAAAGAGGAAGTCGCAATTCAACATTTAAATCGCAAAGCACAAACATTACATAAAAGTCTGTAAATCTCGATGCGTGAAATGGTTTCAAAATTAACAAATCGTAACCAATTAAACGAGCTGTAAACGATGTGGCTTCAAAGCCTGAAGGTCAAGTTTTTAAATAGCAGCAGGGTCAATTGTCGTTAACGTGTTAATGAAAGGTTAAACACAAACATGCTTTGCAAAATTACCAAATAAAAAAAAACAAAACGAAATCAAATAAAACTGCACTTGTGTCTTTAGTAAATTCGAATTTTATTGTCTATAACATTTTAACAAACAATTTAACAATTTTATGAAAAGCAACAACAAAAGGGAAGGGGGTAGGGGGTGGGGAGTGTAAGGGTTTACTTGTGTGTGTGTGTGTGTGTGTGTGTGGGAGTGTAAGTGAGCGTGTGCTGAATGTGGGCGTGTCTTATGTGGCACACCATTTAGACTAAATAGTAATAGTAGAATTAGCTACTGCCAATTATTACTTGACCTTCTTGAGGAAATAGCGGCTGGGAGGACCGTAGTTGGTGGCAGGCACATGGGCAGATGTGGGAGCGGGCGCATCGATGGATAGACGCTGATCGGGCTCCTCGACAATGATGGGCGCCATGGAGGGTTCCTCGATGCCGAGGGCAGCGGGTGCCGTTGCCGGGGGCAAATATTGATGGGCGGGAGCGGTTAGCGTTGTCTGGACTTCCTCGCCAGTATAGGCAGCAGCTGTGGGCAGACCGTAGATGGAGGAGGGCACAGCAGCTGGCTGTTCCGGCTCGGGTGCAAGAGTTGTGGGCACAACATCAGCAATATCAGCCAAGGGCGCAAAATTGTCGGCAATGGCCTGGCGGGGATCCATATCGGCTGGTGGGGGTCCATAGACGGGCACCTCCTCCTTCTTGGTCTTGTACTTGATGAAGTAGACTTCGGGCTTTGAGGGCTTGGTGGGTGGCGGCGACGGAATGACAATGTCCTGATCCTGATCGGGCTTCTTGTGCAGCACATAGATAAGAGTCTTCTCCTCGTTTTGTGGTGGCGGTGGCACAATTGGTGCACGCAGCGCCGGCGCCGATGGTGCCTTGATGAACACAATCTTGTAGTGCTTCTGTTTAGGTCCCACCTCATGATGCACACGCGGCTGCACAGCATCCTCCTCCTCAAAGTCCTTGGGCGGCACATGCACATAGATGTGTTTATGCACCCTCGTCTCCTGTGGTGCATTGTTATAGCCACTGGCATGCTGAACGCCGGACAAACGATGCGCCATGTTGTAAGAGTCATCATAGGAGCTCAACGAGTCCACAGCCGGTGCCAGTTGCTCATCCAGCTGCTGCTGCTGATGCTGCTGCTGATGCTGCTGCTGTTGCTGCTGCACTGGAGGCAGATAGTTCATTTGTGGTGCAGCTTGTGGCACGGCAAAGTTGGCAAACGATTGCTCCTGTGGCAGCGACTGATAGATGTGTGACGCCGCAGAATGAGCTGTCAAAGGGAAGATAGAACAGAATATTTTATTCACATATCTGCGTTTCTGGGTTTCCCCAATGCTAACAACAAATGTTGCAAATGTTATATTTTAGATTACTTCTTGACATTTAACCATTGATTGATTGATAATTTCATTTGAAAATTGAATATTCCTTTGAACGTTTTTTTTTTTTCAAATTTGTTGAGTGTGCATAGTCTGCATTAAATAAATAATACTCACCATTTAAGGGCAGCGCACGCTGGCTCTGCTGCTGGGGTAATCCATAGTAGGGCGAGGGAGGCTCAGGATATGCCTGGACAGAGCCCAGCAGGGCGATGAGGCCACCAACAAAGAGCGATAACACACGCATGGCAAACACTTTAGTCTTTGGATCTCTTGGTTATTTTTTCTTTCTTTTATTTAGATTGGTTTTTATTGCTTAGTTTAGATCACGTAATCCTTGTTGGCTGTTTGACTGGTCGGTTGCTCACACTGTTTGTTTGTTGTGGTTCGATTGGAAAGCGCAAATGTCGACTGATGCCCCACTGAACTTGGCGTCGAGCATTTATATGATTCGATTGGAAGAGAAGCAGCCGCAGTCGCAGCAGACGAAGAAACAGCCAACTAAACAAGAAAAAGCCAGCAACACGCTGAGCGCAGCAGCGACGCAGTCAAAAATCTCATTACAAAAGGCCTCAGCCAAAATGAATTTAATTATACATCAAAGAGGCACACACACACACACACACACCAACACACACACTCGAACAATACAATTACGCTCGCTCTTTGCAAAGATAACCACAACACCAAAAAAAAAAAAAAAAAAAGAGTTTTTTTGGAGCAGAGCAGGAGCTAAGCTGAAGCTGAAGCTGAAAAAATGAAAAATGAGAGACGCGTTTCTTTTGATGTCGCCAAACTGCTGAGCAATTGGAGCAAGTTGAAAACTAAATGGCATCAAATGCACAACAATAAATAAAAATACATTTATCTGACGCTAATCGAGTGTTGTTGACTCGGTGTTGGGTCAATCAAGTGTGACCAGGGTGGTCAGCCTGACGTAGCAACGCCACCATGGAAGCTACCTCAACCTCAACCCCCATAGTCGTAAGGTCGCCTCAAGACGCCTCATCGGTGGTAAAATCACATACACTGAGAAAACGTACCCTATAAAGGCACTTATAAGTTTTGATACAACTCGAGGAATAGTCACAATAGATCCAATTGATTGCAAAATCTCGAATTAAATTGAACTTAAAATGTATATAAATTGCTTTTTCTCGTAAGTTTGGTCAAATTCGTTTTCCACTATTTTAATTCAATTTATTATACACATGTTTTGTTTAGCTCTGGGAACGAAAGGCGTATCAATCGAAGATTTCCAAGTTCGAGTAATATACATTATAGTTTTTAAGTAAGTCTCTTAAGTCAGTCATGTATTGTCCCATTCAATTTATAGTTGGGCTCCTTTGTACATAAAATTACAATGTGAAAGAAACAAGTAGAAGTACTTTTATATACCGAATCCAAATTATTCAATTGTTTATTATTGCTATCAGTGTTTATAGGATGACATTTTTACTTAAAGCCAATGTTATTCTCTGTGTGTAGCAGATATATCTTACGGATGTGCACAAATCAACCTTCGCATGAGTGTGCCAAGTGTTATTTTCACAATTGGAGCGCACTCGAAAATGTTGTCTTAAAAACGAAAGTGACCCACGATTACAAATACAGCACTGCTGCCAACCCCCCTCCCTCCCTCCCTGACCCACGTGCCGAGTCAGAGTTCCCTCCATTGAATAAGTTCATTCATGTTGAGCCAGCTTTGACTGTTTGCACCGATTCAATTGAACCGATAATCAAATATTTGTATTAAGCAAAACTTTGGCTCCCTCTGCCTCAATGTTTAACTCGAAGACAAGTGTTTGGCAGAAGATTGCTTGTTAGACAAGGCCGTTGAGCAAACGCCAAGTACGCCCAGCTGATTTTCAAAACTGTCAACTTGGCAACACTCACTTTCAACACCAACAACTGTTGTTGCTGGCTGCTGTCTGCTGGCTGCTTTACAATTACGAAACAATCAAAACAAAATCAACAACAGTTTTATAATTGCAGGCAAATAATAAGTAACACACACAAAACAAAAATAAAGCTACCAAAACAAGCGCAACACGAAATACTTAGATTCGAGAGTTGAGGCAGCCAAAATAAACGAATTTAAACACTTGTCATCCACGCTGGCCACAATTTATTAATCGTAATTGCCGGTCGTCTTTCGATTGCGAGAGAAATTGTGCAGAGTGGTCCCCCAATGAAAAAAAAGTTAATATTTATATATAAATATATATGTATACATAAATGCAGGCAACAGGTCTGTGGCTGCTTTACGTCATCGACATGTGCGCGAATCATTGAAATTGGTGCACTTGGACTCACTGAGGTAGCCAAGAGTCCGCAACGGGCTGAGGGCGCTGAAAGATCGCTCCAAAGGTAGACAGCAGCAGTAACAAGCGCTGCAGCTGCTGACAAGGCGTCGATTGCGACATCTCATTTTTGGGGAGAGCTAAGGAAGGAAGGAAGGTAAATCAGGTCATCTGTGCAGTAGCCAACAAGTGGCAGCCAACGCACTGTGTCTGTGTCTGTTTGTTTCTGTTTGTGTGTCTGTTTGTTTCTGTTTGTGTGTGTGCCTCAACGCATTTGGTTGTACTTAGCACTACTTATTGGCATTTGCGTTTGCCCTTCGATCGATCGAAGAAGATCGACGATCGTTTGGGTATTTTCACGATCGCATTGGCTTAAAATAGACGAAGAGGGCGCTCTGAAGAATGCACTTGAGGGCATCGTTGTTGCCACTTGTTGCACTCAAGTGCCAACTCGCATTGAATTCGTTTCGTTTTGACATTGCCACAATAGCGCATTTGCTGTTTGTGAGGGAGCTGACTTTGGATGCTGCTTGGCTTTGGAGGCCCTGTCATTGAAAGACGACCCTAAAAGTCGATTAGTTGGTCAATGCCTTCCAACAGCACCAGATCGATGAACGCAAACAGATCAGATCTCTGTGAATCTTGAGCTACTCTCGGCTAATAGAATTAGAAGAGGCTTTATCAAGGACTCAGTTCAAGGCATGAGATCCAACTTGGCAACTATTTACTTATCAAACTTCACTTTAATTTGCTAAAAGTACTCGTCATATTTATAAATTCCCCGAAATATAAAATGATTGAATTATTTTTTAAGCTATATTTCGACTGTTTTTTAACAGCATTGAAATAAAAAAATAATGCAAATCATGGCAAAGTGTGTGCTACACATTTAATGACTTCAGCCTACATTGACACAAATTATGACAATTTGTAAATGAGTGTCATGCACCCGCCCCCGCCACTCTCAGCAACTGAATATTTTTGTTGACAATCTGTGGAATCAAATTACTTAATGGCTTAGCCAGTTTATGATGACAATAATGGACAGGTATCTGCTGCTGCTGATGCTGCTGATGCTGATGCTGGTGCTGCAGCTGTGTGCAGACAGTTGAAACATAATTGAGTATTTGTCTGTGGTTGGTAAGCTCTCGTTTCAGGCTCACAAAGCTGATGCAGTGCTTAGTTGATAATTAAAGATTGGTTTGAGCCACTTTGAAAAATATATAATTGTTTAGTAAATATATCATTATAATTTAGTATATATATTTTTATTTTTGTTGCTTTTTCTATATTTGGAATCAGTGTGCAACGTCTCCATCGATTATCTTGTTAATTAACGTTCATCGCCAGGTAATTGGTATTTGATGGTTTTTGCTATTTTTTTTTTGTTTCGTGTGTTTCTATTTTAAATACTTTGCGTGTATTCGCGCCAAGGCGATTGGGCCCAGTGGGCGGGTGGCTGATTGGGCTGACCAAAAGGCAAACGATGCGCAAGGTCACCCAATTTGCCGCTAAGCGAGCACAATTATAAAGCAGCTATCGCTGTAGCGTCTTATATAACGCATACGACTCGTAGGATGTAATTTAAATTGGAGTTGCACGCGCGCTTCTTTTTCTCTTTTTTAATGTGGTGTTGGTGGTGCTGTTGCTGTTGCTGGTGGTATTGGTGTTGGTGTTGGTGTTGGTGTTGAAGGTGTTTATGGTGGGTGTGCGACCAAGTTTTCTGGTTGGCTATTGCTGATGTCATTTTGGGTATCCATGGCTTTTCAATTACAGTGAATAATGAGCCTTAATAGGCCACCCCATAAACTCAAACCAGTAGCTCTAATGGAATTATTATTTTTATATTTTTATTTTTGACGTAGCATTTTCTAGAAGTGGCCGGCCGTTAACAGGCGATACAGTAGGTGATAATTGTATGTATACACTTAACGAAATAAAAAAAAAAACAATAAAGATGCATGCATCTTATTATTTTACACAACTTCAAAAATAAATATTATTACAAACATAAAAACAAAAAACCTATACGTACATAAAAAAAAGACAAATTTTTGTATTTTATTTATTTATTTTTTGAGCTCCACAGCTCCACCTAAGAACATTTTCCGATTGGCTTAAAAATAAAAACACTTGACCTGGAGCCATAAAAAATATATTTTAGAAATTACAAATTAAAACACTGTGCAAATATCAACTTAAGTACAAATTTCCAGCTTTGTTTGCCTTTTATTTTATTGTTTTTAAATTATTTTATTGACATTCTGAAAAATATCTTACCAATAAAATTAAAGTCAGAATTACATTACTCGAGTAATGTAATTCCAAAGCAGATCAATAAACTTTAATAGCTCGCAGTGACGCAGAATTGGGCTAAAATTGCCATTTAAAAGGTGAAAGCTCAGAAGGCTTCTGCACGTGAATATAATAGCGCAAGGGACAACAACTGAAAGGGTAATCAAACGTCAAACTGTAAACGACAGCAATTAAGAAAGTGAAAACATTGACATTGAATTAAGTCTAATGCGAAGTAAAACGCACAATAATGATGGACAATTGCTGTATAAGCGCAGTAAGTGCTGCGTTAAAATAAATAAATATCAACAAACACGCACCAAGTGTGCTTTATTTCTGGCCATCCAACATCAAATGAAAACCACAAAAGTCACCCTCAACAAATCAAAATACATATGCAACAAAAGTCGACAACAACAACAACAATAACAACAACAACAAATAGCCCAAAAGCCTTACCACTGACTTTGTCGCTTGACCCAGACAGCTGCTATGACAAAGGCAGCCATCGTTCAATAAGCTTCCACACAGTTGCAAATCGATTAGATATGTATCTGTATATCTCACGGATGCCCAATGCCAGTACCATTGGTGCGTATGTGTAATACTCTCAGTTTATCTGTGTATGTGTGTGTGTGTGTGTGTGTATTTGTCATGTTTCATTGAATAAAATGCCTAGTTAAATACTGCTGCCCGCAATTTGTATCTTACACTTTGTTTATTTACGCTGTCATCTGCTATTGTTTGGCTCTACAAGTTAAACCATCCCCCACCCCCCAACCCCGCCCACCAACTACCCGCCATCCCCTCCTATTACTTATGGCCCAGTGTAAACTAACACACACACAAGCACACTCCGTTCACCAGTCAGCATTTTGTTAGCTATTTGCAGTCAATCACATTTGTTCACCGCCGCCTTTGCAATTGCCGTTTTAATGTAAGCTGACCCCACACACTCAAGTTTGCTTGTCAGCACCCCTGTTTCTTGTCGACTGTCGTTTCAGTATTTACCACGGCGCGTTTTTTTTTTGGCTTAACTGGCAATTATACAAAATATATACATATATATATTTGCTGGCAGTATGCCACTTTGGCGTGCAGCAACCACCAGCACTACAATGTGCGATGGCGTAGGCAGAACTCGTCTCGTAGACAAGAAAAGTTCTAATACCCTCTCCAAATTCAGCACCTTTTTACCTTTGCGGAAACCTGCGTAAGTCATTTGGCACTAAGTACACTTAAAAAGAAGTGTTGACAATCAACTCAGCCAGCCAGTAAATCATGTGGTATTTAAATACATTTAATGCTAATCAAAGTTAAGCGCACATGCTGTATACGTAATGCATTTGAGTTGTTTAAAGTTGCAATAATTTGATTTCATTAAATTAACTGTATCGATTACAGAAGCTCAGAGCTTGATTGCACGTAAGAGCTAACTGAGATGAAAACTTTGTAACTTTATGATTTTAAAGAAGTAGAACCTTAAATAAATAAAATAAAATAAATAAAAAATAAATAATAAGATATAGAATTAGAATTAAGCTCATGTATTAGCAAATAATTATTAATTAAAATATTAATTATAATAACGTATTTCAACTATGAAGCATAGATGATCTCATATATTTTTAGCACTAAGTAGATGATCCATTAGTATTATATTAAGGTTTTATTCTCTTGATAACATTATTTCTACATTCAAATTAGCATTCACAGCCTATTCAAAGTTAATAGTTGCTGCGTGTAAGCGAAGTAATTATCCATGTCGAGCACTGGCGCCATCTACAAGTCGTGTGTTGCAAATTATCCAAACTCAGCTGTTAGCTCGTCATTCAGTAGAGCAAGTTCAGAGGAAAAAGCTTCGCCTGAGGCGCCAGCGAACAAACAAGAAGAAGCCAATGAAAATAAACAAAGCAAAAAAGCAAGCAAAGAATAAAAACAAAATTAAACGTAGATTGTAAAACCAAACCACAAATGCGAACAGTTATCAACTGCTATTCAACACGAGAAGATCAACTGATCAAACTAAAGAGTAGAAAGTGGAAATGAAAATGGAAGAATTATTTGATGACGACGGCTACAGTGACAAAGTGAGTACCTGAAACCGAAGCTTATCTCGTTAAAAAAAAAATGCATTATTTGCAGCTGATATTGGTGCAGCAGAATTTGCGTACGATGCCCGTACAGATTGTGCAACGGTATGCAGAGAACCTTGAACATTTGGATTTGAGTCACAACTGTCTCAAGGATCTGTCCTGGCTGGCAGATTTCGAACAGCTGCGCTATCTAGTGTTAGACAGCAACCGTTTGCACGAGTCACAGTTGCGCACACTGAAAAGGCCGCTGCCTCAGCTGGAGGTGCTCATGTTGAACAAAAATGAGGTTCATTGAATTAAAAGCGCCCCGTGCTCTGTTATTGGCTATTGAAATTATTTCATTCAATTTGCAGTTCAGAGATCTGAAAACAACGATAATGCTTATCAGGCGGCACTTTCCCAATCTGCAATATCTAAGCCTGCACGGCAATCCCATTTGCCCCGATGGCCTCAATTTGCAACCATTTTCCAGCTACTTACAATATGACTACAAATACTACAGGTATTTCTTTACTACATTTTACTACTATTTTCTAATTGCATTTTCATTAATTTTGCAGTAATTTAATTGCGCAATCGCTTAGCAAACTGAAATTTCTGGATCATGGTATGGTGCAGCGAACCTACGACTATGAGAGTTTTTCAATCGCAAATTATGACAGGGCCGACAATACACTAGTAAACACCACAAGACTTTGAAAATATTTTTTAAGTTTATACTACTTGCTCAAATCTCATTGGAATTGTATGACAACCCTGGTTTTTGTTTTTAATAAGCTTATAGCGAAGACACGCACCCATTTATATTGATAAAAGCACAAGTCTTATACGTAAATTAGCAAGCGAAACTGCGCACAAAACAGATGGAATAGTACAAATAAAAAAACAATCGTATTCCAACTTGAAGACACCTCGCATTGACTTACAGACATAGGGAATACAACACCAGTTGCAATTGATAACTTTATATATAGCGTACATCTGTATGACATTTGAATTTTATAATTTTCAAGAATTCAGTTGATATTAAAATGAAATTCAGGCGAAAATTTAAAAATAACCACAAGCCTTAATTATTACAGGGTATTAATGTGTCTGTATTATTATTTGTGTCACTATATTTTCGTATGTGTTGCCGGCCGGTAAAACAGAAACGAAGGGTAGAAACTGAAGCGAGTAAGTGATAATCGAGTGCACAAAGCAAAGTGAACACACATTATCAAAACACATCAAAGTATAAAATGAATTAAGAAAACGCAAGAAATTTTAGTTGACAGCGAACGCTCGAACAGTCGCCAACAGTTCGATTCTTCCTCAAGCAGTGCAGCTCTCAGTTAAAAATTCACCCAATTGCAGCTACAGAATTACATATTCAATATGGCAGACTCCGACGCGCAGCCAAAATATACAAAAGTAAGTAAATAAATTGATATATATTTGATATGTTGTTATGTTAATACGAGTTACAAATAATACGAGTATTTGCGAGTGCTAAATTTCAATTATATGACAACAATTGGCAGCAATCTGTATACAGTTAGATGTGATTAGCTTAATGCTGCTAATTCTACAATCTTTATAGAACAATTTGCTCATCTTTGACAGACTAAATTTTTTTGTTGGAGTGCCAGTTGAAAACTTGTTTTTATTGTGTCGCAAATGTCAAGATATATGTATGTGTATTCGTGTGATATACATATATACTGATATGACTACATATACTATATGTGTGTAGAGAACGGAATATGTGTAAAGTATTATATTTATATACATTTCTAGATTGTTATTTAATCTGGCGTTTTATCAGCTGACAGTTAATAAGACTCAGTATACGTAAATATTAGCGAGGATGACAACCTCAATTCATACATTAATAAAATAACTAAGTCAATCTTGTAATACGACCAATAAATTTGATTTATAGTACAGATTTCTCATTAAGTAATTCAGTAATTAAATATTAAATACATTGTAATAAATATAGAATTTCTTTATAAGTACAAGATTTTTGCTCCGATAAAGACCGTGCTGATAAGAGACTATCCGTGCTGAGCAAGCATGAGATTGCAAAAATTTAATACTAAACAATGAGATTGCATTCAAATTATTATCACTTAACTTATAATTTACTCATCTTGTAGTGAATTGTCGGCACTTTACCAAATTACCTTAAGCATAGATCATTTTATTATAGCTATTTGAGATCAGTATTTCACTGACAAAGTTATATTCGTCAAACTCGTTTCTGTATAAATCGTGACTGAAATTTTAGTTTTGTTTACATTGAACAAAACTGTTGCGTGTCTTGTAGCAAAGGCGACAGACAACTTGATAAGTTTTCATAATTATCCACAGCCAGCACAGGCCATACAGTTGTCGAGTATGAAGTGGCACAAATTATTGGCACTCCCGCTACTGCGGTGCAGGTGCAGCAGCAACCACACAGGCTATGAGAACTGCCCACCCTCGCAAAGTGAGGTGAGGAGCACAGTTTGGCAAGCACTGCGGAGAAGCCAAAGTGAATATATATGTGATGATCGGTGTTAGGGGTACATTTTAAATATGTATCAGAAGATTACAGCTTGGAGAATAAGTTAATATTTAATGTAGCGAAAATGGAAATACGTTTTAAAATCATTTTAACATATCTTTGAGCACTACTTTAATTACGACTATGTGGGGAATAAATAACTCAGAAATTGCCCCAAATAAACTATTTAGGCGCTTACGTTTTACATAAGTTAATTCTTTATTTATTAATATTAACCATTACAAACCACTATAAAACATACTAAAATAATTATCTATTTAATTCTAAAATATTACAATTAATAATGCGACTTTATTCTTGTTATAAATAGATAATATATGAATAATTGTTTGTTTAATCTCTTCAATGTGTGCAGCTCTTTATCAACAATGAATTCGTTGACGCAGTTTCTGGCAAAACCTTTGCCACCCACAATCCAGCGACGGGCAAAGAGATCATACAGGTTGCCGAGGGCAGCAAGGTGAGCAAATGGAACTCTGTTTCTGTGAAATCTCTCTTTATGGGGTGTGTCGCTAATTTCTAAACAAATATAACCTGTGCAGGCTGATGTAGATCGAGCTGTTACCGCTGCCAAGAAGGCATTCCATCGTGACTCGGCCTGGCGTCAGATGAGTCCGCTGCAGCGCACCAATCTGATGAACAAGTAGGTGGACTGCAAGTCAGTCAGTCAAAAAGCTCAGATTGGGAATAACAATTGTTTTTCTTTCCCTGCAGGCTCTGCGAGCTGATGGAGCGCGACAAGCAGTTTCTGGCCAGCATTGAGACACAGGATAATGGCAAACCGTTCGCGGAGGCGCTCTTCGATGTGACCATCTCGATAATGACGCTAAAGTATTATGCCGGCTGGACGGACAAGTTCTTTGGCGACACAATTCCCGCTGGCGGTTTCATTGCCATGACGCGTAAGGAACCCATCGGCGTTGTGGGCCAAATAATACCGTGGAACTATCCGCTGTTGATGTTGTCCTGGAAATGGGGTCCCGCCTTGGCTGTTGGCTGCACCATTGTCATGAAGCCGGCAGAGCAGACACCTCTGACTGCCCTACACATGGCTGCACTGGCCAAGGAGGCCGGCTTCCCGGCGGGCGTGATCAATGTGATCAACGGCTTTGGACCCACCGCTGGCGCCGCCATCAGTGAGCACCCTGACATTGCAAAGGTGGCGTTCACCGGCTCGGTGGATATTGGTCGCATTATCATGGAGGCGGCAGCCAAGTCGAATCTAAAGCGCGTCTCTCTGGAGCTGGGTGGCAAGAGTCCCGTGGTGGTGTTCGAGGATGCGGACAGTAAGTATAAAAGCAAAGGAATATATATAAATGTAAACATATATAATATTTTATCTTGTAGTTGACTACGCGGTGGAGACCACTCATGAGGCATTGTTTTCCAATCACGGCCAGAGCTGCTGTGCCGGCAGTCGCACCTACGTGCACGAAAAGATCTACGACAAGTTTGTGGAAAAGGCCGCCGCCAAGGCCAAGGCACGCAAGGTGGGAAATCCCTTCGAAAAGTCGGTGCTCCAGGGCCCGCAAATCGATGAGGAAATGATGACCAAAGTGCTCGGCTACATTGAGAGTGGCAAGCAGCAGGGCGCCAAACTGCAGACGGGTGGCAAGCGTATTGGCAATGTGGGCTTTTTCATTGAACCGACTGTCTTCTCGGATGTGAAGGATGACATGCGAATTGCCCAGGAGGAGGTTTGTTTAAAAATTGAAGAACTAATTACTGAGCAGTTTTAACATTATATTATATATTGATCATTTAGATCTTTGGACCCGTTCAGTCCATCTTCAAGTTCAGCTCCTTGGAGGAGATTATCGATCGTGCCAATAATGTGCAATATGGTCTGGCTGCTGGCGTCATCACCAATGACATCAATAAGGCAATGAAGTTTGCCAATAACGTCGATGCTGGATCCGTGTGGATCAATTGCTATGATGCCGTGCTACCCCAGACACCATTTGGTGGCTACAAGCACTCGGGCATTGGCCGTGAATTGGGCAAGGATGGCCTGGACAACTATTTGGAGAACAAGACCATTACCATGAAACTTTTGTAAACAATTGTGTTACTTGTATATGGAATATGTATTTGTATTTTATTTGCACCAGCTGGTTTTACGGTTAGACTATTGCATTTCAATTAAAACTACTCATCAAACACTAAAAATCGATTTCACATTCACATTGAAACGAGGCACGAGTTTTTGCTTAGCTTACACTTAGATAATATTGAATTTTGTTCGAAATAATATTTTGTTGTTGTTTCTGCTTACATCCCTATTATACTAAATATATAAAAATAAACCTGAGATTTCTGTAGAGGCACAGTGAAAACCTAAGCCACAGTTGTTAAGTGCATTTGCTGTTGATGGTCCGGTTGCTGTTGTTCCGGTGCCTTCAGCTCGAGTAGCGGCACAGCCAAATCACTAAGACGCGACTTGGCGCTCTGGTAATCCTCCTCGGATTTGGGTATCGCCTGCTGCTTGTGTTGTGGACTCGTCTGCAGCACTTCCGTATAAACTGGCTGAATGGGCTGCATGTGAGCTCGACGGCCATCGAACATATCATCGATGTCAACCAGTTGGAAATCGACGGCAAAGGCACAGCGCAACACCATCACAAGCAGTGCCAAGATCCATAGTATCATGCTAATCACATAGCTAAACCGGAATATATCCAGATACGCATCATGCGAGACACTGTGCTCGTGCATGTAGGGTCGGAACAGGGCAATTGCATCACCACAGCTAAAAGTGTAATTACTTAATTAATTAACTCATGGCACATTAAAGCCGAATTGTGGACTAACCTAATGGCCAAGGGATTGCTAAGACCCTGGCGCAAATTGAGACACAGGCGCTTCAAGTAAGCATCGGTTAACATCGTATAGCAGGCACTGAGCAGACTCATCAGCGTAAAGATGAAAATCGACGGCACAACAATGCGCCACGGCTTGGGCAATACTCTAAAAATGAAATAAACAGAATAAAAGACAAGTTATTAGTTGAGTTGGTATAGATTTAATAGCCTGACAGTCATATATATATATATATATTAAATCATCAATCTTTAACTAGATTTCAGCTTTTTACACAGTTTATTCAATCGATATATAATTTATAATTTTCAACAATTTCATGAAATCATAGTCTATGTGATGATATATATTAAAAGTACGTAAATTAACTCAGACAAATACCATTAATTAATATATAATTATAATAAGTTAATGACTAGCATTTTTCTTAAAGGTGAGGTGGATTTTAAAATACAAACAACAAAAACAAGTAAAAATGTTCTAGTCTAAACGATCGAAACCGCTTTTGATACTGATTAAGAATATATGTAAATTATGGTGTCGGGTTGCTCTATTCTGCTTTTTACTAATTTTTAATCGGTTTCGAGTATTCAAAATTGTGGATACAAGAACACAAATTACCATAAATAATAATGTGGTCAGAACTGTCTTGTAAAAACGGATAGTTATTAATAATTGTTTTTATATCCTCAATTTAAAGTACTTACGATGTTTTTTTGTTGCCCGTTTGGAAGATGATGCACATTGCTGTCCAAATGATGGCCACCACCTCCGAAATCAGTGGAAAGGCGTAGACAAATTGTGCACCAAGTCCGTGACTCCAGCGTGTGGCATGAAGATCGATGGATTCTGAAATAAATCAAATCAAATCAGATTTGGCATGATTGAAAAGATGCCTGCTGTTTGTACTCACTATTTAGAAACTTGCGATCCGCTTCGGCATTGAACACAATTTTGGGTGGTTTGCTTGTGGTTGTTGTTTTTTGCAGTGCATTTAAATTCTGCTTGTGATCGCTGATAAGATGCGCCAGTCGCAGATCAATTTCTTTTGGCTCATAGATATGTGCGATTTTGTATTTTGGCTTTTGTGTTTCTAAATATTAAGGATACAAATTTTGATTTGACGATGTTTATCCAGAAATCAACAATAGACTTACGGCTTTCGATCTCCGGCGATTGCAACGCTTCCTTCGAGACATACGAAAGCTGTCCCACTTTTTCAAAATACTTATTGCCAATTTCGTTGCTCCTATTATCGATGTGGTCGCGTTCCTTAAACATAATTTTGGCACTGATGAATCCATCGTAGAAATCACCGGACAACAAGTGCAATGAAACGCTCCAGATAATAGAGAAAATGGCCACAAGCACCATAAGACATATTACTATATCTATTAGAATTACGAAAGATAAATATAACAAATGCCATCAATAAATAAATTCTGATTGTAAATTAATGCATTGTTAAATGAGTATCAAGGTAAGTTAATGGTTATGTTTTCTTAAAGATGAGAACAGAGTGTCAAATCGGAGTTGGGATCGGAGTTAAAACCTAATGAATTTCGCATCTCCCGACTGGATTTTGCTCATTATTTTTTCAAACTTTTGTATTAGAATATTACGCAACGGTAGTGCACCGTAATAGTCAATGATCCAATGCATAACCAAATATATATCGGAATATTTACCGGAAAAAGTAAACTCAATTCGATTTCACCCCTTGGATGACAATAAATATGAGTAATAACTATTAAAAAGATCTTAGCTATAATAATAGCTACACTTCTTAGTGATTATAATGCTTATCACACTTTTAAATTAAAGCTTTCTATAATTTAACTGGCTTAACCAAAACTTGATGATAAATACAAAAAATATAAATAACTTCAATAACTTCTATGCCGTCAAAAATAATTATTTATTACAATCACGTCGCCAGACCAAGGCATAAACATTTAAAATGGTTAAACATGGACAACCACGCATATTGAGTATATATATATTATGATATATTATCCATTTACAATAGAATAGAATAGAATAAAATAGAATAGAAACTTTGTACAAAATACGAATATAAACATAAGAATTGCATGTAATATTGAGTTTGTATTACAGCTATTTTAAGGCATAGTTTATTGTTGATATATAAATATTTCCGATACATATGTATGAATTTTAAGCACATTTGATTAATTGTTGTGTATATGTTTTTGACAAAACACCGCAGCATCTTTTACAGCATTCTACAGGCAAAGCTGAAGGCGGCACTCGGGGCGAGACGCGACGGGTTTTTCTTTTGTATACATATACGTAATTTACTAGAAGACATTGTGAAAACATACGCCGTCGATAAACTAGCATTTGGTTTGCGGGGCTGAGTTTATATTGGAGGCATGATATCATGGCAGATGTTGAATGGCTTGGTTAACGAGCCACGAACGCAATAACAATAACAACAAACATTTGCCGATGACGTTGAAATTAGCGACGAACCTGCCCAATAAAATCCATTCCAATTGATGCTTAAATTCAGTCATGCCGAGTTCAAGGAAATTGCGAAATGTTGTGGAAAATTAATTTTAATAAACGAATTTTCGCAAAGCAAAATGAAAAATGCATTGTGCCAGAAGGCAACAAACAAATATTCGAGTTGAAATATTTTCCATCATAAAAGTCGAGAAATAAATACGATGATTTTTTCTGATTCGGTTGAGCAAAAGTATTATATTATTTTGGATCTTTATTGGTTGCTGCCATTTTAATGATTTGTAAGGAGTAATTAAAGCGTGCACATTATAGACAGACACTTTTACAAGTGGCACACATGAATTGAGCGAACAAATGAATAATGATTAATAAACGTTTTTATGCCTAGTGCATAAACGCATAAGCTAAACATTTTTTAATAGTAATTAATGCTGGAGCGAGTCTCGCTTATGCTGAATTTATATTATATTTTTGTTGTTGTATTGTATGGCGATTTATTCTGAGAGTTGCATGTGGCACTTGAGAGCCGCAGCAACAACAACAAAATGACATCATACCCCATCTCCAACTGTGGCTGAAACGCCAAAACGTTAATAGACACAGCGCCATTGGGCCATTGTTCTGCCACTAAGAGACTGCCACTCAACTGTGCCGCTGTTAGGGGGCGAAGGGGAAGGGGAAGGGGCGATGCGAAACTAGTGAAAATGTTAGCCTAGAGTGTCATTAGCGCTGCGGACAACTACTATTTTTGGTCAGTCAAATTGCCGATTTGTGTAACTGAATATGGCTCCAGGGGCAGCGGCACTTTTGGCTGATGGCGTAATTTTCTGAAGCATCGAGCGAGTTATTAATAAATATTACGACTTGAAACTTGATATGAAACCAGAACAATTCGAATCGAGTGGCAAATGAGTAGTCAATGTAATCTTAAAATACTTTAATCTACTGAATTCAAGATATCTCAGCTGTATGTCAGAGTAATAGCTATATCTAAACAAAAGTTGAAGCTCTAGGAGATTTTTTTGCTCACATAATTTACCTTAAAACCATTTGAAATTCAATTGAAGCTCACTTAACATTAAATATATACAGTTTCTCGCGGAAGTTGTTTGTTTCTAGCTATTTGTTGATGCCATTAAAAATTAACCACATGGCGTATGCGCATTCCTTTATAAACTGCGCCCACTCACAGCACTTGTGCATAAAACTCCACAAGGCAATTGTTTATTAATACTTCAGCAAACACAAACAAACAGTGAATTATCTCAGCAATCCCTATGATATATAAATTGCCCGATGGGGCAAAATCATTCAGTGGCCAATTAGCGAGTAGCAAACAACACAAATTAACACTTTTCCTAAACCCTTTATCCATTTTAGCACATTCAAATCTTTTCTATCACATATTTAATGTCAATTACACTTATTACAACTAGTCAGTTTATACACATTATAAATGAAATTTGTATAATCAAATTTTTTGATTTCAGTCAAAAAACTGAATATCGTCTTTTGTGTCTTGGCCTTGGCTACTGTCAGAGTTAATCATGAAAATTGTGCAAAACATTATTGATGAAAGACGCATGCCTCACAAACGCTGACAGACGATATACAGACAGATTGTTGGACAGGCAACATGTTGCCCTAATTGATAAAAATATTTCTGCTGTCAACACGATATCTAATTGGGGGCCAGTTTCTATAAAATTCAATTAGCATTGTCAACTTCACATATATAGAATTAGAATTCTGTTTGGCCAGTTCAGTCGAAGGTTGTTATTTATTTGTACAAAGGCCCTTTGCTGACTGAAAAACAATATATTTAAATTTCATTATAAGAATACGAGAAATAGGGAATAAACATACGGTTCAACAAGCGTATATCGCCAGTTGTCAGCTTTCCCTGTTTGTATTTTTTTATCAGCTCCATTGTCGCATGTTTTGTTAAAAAGTATTCTTCCGGTTTTTTTTAGGATTCGTTGATTTTGCGGAAATACATATGAATAAATACCACTTGTAGCGAATTTATTTTATATATATTTTTAGCACACTGTTACTCACGCATAATTCTTATTTCAACAATTATTTACATTATCGGTTTATTTATGGAGGCACAATTTATGTTGGATTTCCAACAAGTGTTCTCGTTTTTCTTATCGAGGCGCAGCATTTATTAGTTTAACAATTGTTTAATTTTACGATTTTTTTACGATTTGCTGACTTAGCTTTTAACAAGCACTATAATATTTTGTGTGTGGATGGCAAGAAATATTGACAAGAGTCACAAAATAATGTGAAACTTGTGCTCATTCTATTTTATATTCAATTAAGCGGAACAAATAAGAAATCAGTCGACCGCAAAAACTCAATAATAAGAGAAAATTTAACAGTTTGGTACCTGGTAAATACCAATTCAAAAATACACGAGTTTGATGGTTTCACTAATATTTGTATAGATTTGAATTTGTTTGGCATATTACGTATACGTCACAACGAAAATTAGCACCTATTGTTAATAATTTTTTAAGGAACTACAATAACTGTGTACGCTAGCGTGTTGTAGGGATATAAAAATAGAACTTTATGTAGCAAGACTCCAACTCCCGCAATGCACTACGAACCGGCAGAAACAGTTCACGGTCACGCCCAAAAGGCAGTTTCATTGAATATTTATGTTATTTTCATTATTGTTCTATCTAACATTTGCATAGACGCGCTCAAGCGATAAAAAAAAAGAAACAAAACACAAAATAAACCAAAACGATTGGAGAATGAATACGTAGCAGGAATCTCTCTAACTCTCTCACTTTCTCGCAGAGCACGCACCGATATCGAACCAAAGCCAACCGCAGCTGCTCAGACACTGAGGCGGCGGCAGAATTGGATTTAGCTGGCCAAACATATATTTCCAGTATTTTATTGTTCGCTCTTTTTTGAGGCAGCGATTGAGCAGAAATAAAGATTTTTAAAAGAGAGCGAATGAGTAGCGAGTTTCTTGTGTTTTGTTTTGATTTTCTCAAGTTTGCAACTGGTTATTAAAGTTGCTCTGTTCGTTTTTCTGTTTTGTTTTGATTTTGTTTCTCATTTGTTTTTCTGTTATTTCTTTCATATCTTGTTGTTTGATGTTTGTATTGTTCTCGACTTTTAGCAGCATAATTTTATGAACTTCTGCCGATTAGCTCAAGCGAAGCAAGATGCGGTATCAGAAAATTGTATATTTTGTTGGGTTGTCCTTCAGCGCTTTTCCTGTTATGAAATCATGTTCTTTAAAATCGGTCCGTTAGTTGTTTTCTGGTTATACAATTATCGGCGATGACCTTGAAAACGAAAGCCGCTTTCAGGGCTCAAGGTGAGCTTAATTAACAACCACAATGCCCCTAGAAGTTGCCACATTTTCTGTGTGTGTTTGTGTGTTTGAAAGGAATATGTATTTAAATCGCGTGCTTGGCAGGCATCTGGTTTTCTTTCAACACAAACTTCATCTATGTATATGCCGCAATAATGTTACCATCTGTTTTCATTCGGGTGCTATTTGATGAACAAAATGCTAATTTAACAACTTAATCTAATCATTTGCACTTTGTTTAACCAGTTCTTAAGCAACGTGAGAAATATAAATATATTTGTTTAGTGATAATAACTTTAAAGGATTATTATACACTTGTAAATGATTTTTGACATAACATTTCCTCGGATTATTATGTTTAACTTGTAGCAGTATGTTCAGTCAAGAAAGACTTTCAAATATAAGCTTTAGCAATTTAAATAAGAACTAGTTTAGTCCGGAGTTTGCGAAGATCATTTATATTTTAATATCGTTATATTCTATCATCTTGTTTGCATTCAATATCTTATCTAAATAAATTCTATATGATGAGCTCATTTGTGAACATTATTATGATATGTAATCTTTGTAGGAGCTATTACACATTTCTACAAAACCAATATTACTTTTTCCATTCACTAATGGAAATTTCTAAGAAAAAGATCCATATTTATATTTTAATTTTTTTAATTTTATTTTGATTTTTTTTCCAATATTAACCAGCGCACACATTTGAAAATGAAACGTAGTTTTTGTGTGTTCCCTGTTTAAATTAGCGATGACGTTGTCCGCTTATGCAAATTAGCAATCGCTGCCACAATACAGAGTCGCCTTTGATGTGACGTTCCATGAATTTATTACAACGTTACAGGCAATCGACATAGATATATTTACAGATAAAAAATAAACAAATAAGGCGGTAAATATATGGTTGGTAATCAATCATATTGCTAATGCAACGGCTGGACAATAAATGAGCTGACGCAATCAACAAAGGCAATGTAACAATAACAAAGCATAAAACTTGTAACAACAAATTGGTTTTTTTAATTTTAAATATTTGACTTAATGTTTCAATTGAGAATGAAATTTACTTGAAAGTATTTATTTATTAACAAGCTCGCTACTCGCTTTAAGCTTATTTTATAATTAATAAACTCCAGGCAAAGATAACATTTAGAATAAACTGAAACCTAGTAAATTTATCATTCTTTCATTTTAGTGAGAAGTTACTTACATTCACAGCGCATCACCTCGCGATGCGCCTCTTTGGTGAGCATCTGCAGGCTTTCGCCAATTTGGCGTATCCTTTGCGGCGTACTCTTTAGCGTATTTACCGTCATTCTCTGTCCGATGTGACCTCAGATATAGTAAGGCTTGCCAAGGCATAATTCCCAGTTTGATGCTCCAATTGCCAATTGCCCTCTACATTAGACAAACAATTAACAATATGGCAATGCAAAAACTTAACACTTGACTGCGCATTTCCAAAGTGTGTCAAAATTAGCAAAGACGACAACTATTCGATGCACTACTATTATTAACTTATAGACCAAACGGCAACTGGCAGCGAGCGCGCTCAAATTGACGTTCAAACGAAGCGAATGCTCGAATAGAACTAAGCGCAATCCAAGAAGCTCGACAAACGATTACGAAAACACGACTAACAATGCGTTTGTGTGTGTGTGTGTTGCACATAAATTTAAATTTGATGGCGTCACTAGCCGGTGGTAAGAAACTGAGCATAGATCCCAGTCAGCCAGTCAACCAAGGAAGCCGCCAGCCAGCCAGCCAGCCAGTCAGTTAGTCAGTCAGGCTGTCTACATTCTTTTGGCAAAGCAGCTGTCTATGGAATATGTGTGTGTATGTGTGTGTGTGTTTTTTTTAGCCACAATTCACCCCTAATTGAAGGTCCTGCACGCAGCGATGGCAATGACCGACCCAGTCTTCGCTTTGGGACACCTGAAAACAAATAATGTACGACTTGCATTAGGATTACATTTTTACACGTTGCGTGCTCAGCTGAGTTAACGGTTAATTAGGATAAAAGTACAGGCCCCTAAATGTAACACCTGGCGTCCAATTTTTCGGGGTGTGACATTAGATATAGGAAATGTTGTCAATGTTGAACTCACTCACTTTGAATTGAATTGCATTTATTGTTTTATGAAAAATACTCGTTTGTTTCTTAAATAAATTAGTATCGTATATAGTAGAATATAGTAGTTTGTATATATAATATGCACGTACTTGGTGTTAGTTACAAAAACATTTGTCGCTCGCAATTTGTTGCTTAATTTTGTACGATTTTATTGGTTTTGTATACAAAAAAGTCTTACACACATAGGTAATTGCTAAATATTAATGGTGTTAATTAGACTAAAAGTTCATAAAACATTTGTGCAACAAAAACGCATTGCAATTAACTTCTTCTTTTTTTTTTACTTGCCCAGTAATATAAATAAATATAAAATTAACGTATGTATATATATAAATATATATATATATATATATGTGTATATATATAAATTTGATCAATTTGTTGAAACTATTCGCTAAACAATACAAAATGAAGGCTCACATTTCTTATTAAATCATTTAACAATTTGTTTGCTTTTGTTGCTGTTGTTATTGTTGCAAATATATAATTACATATAATTAAAACCCGATTGCTTGAACAATATTCGTAGATATTTAGATCGAAAGGGCACAAGGATTGCCCACAATTTTTAGTTTTTAAATACTTACAGCTAGATTGCCCATACATAGAGCTCGATTACGTAATACTCCTAGTAAATGTTTCTTATTGGGCAGATTTATATATGTTATTTGGATTTCAGAATTAAAAATTGTATAAAATAAATTTTGATTTTGATTGCATTGTGCATAACACTTATCAACGAATTCTATGAATTTGTATCTCAAAGCATCTTCAAAATTAAATTAAGTAGAATAATAAAATATTAATGTGCTAGAAAAAAAGGGGGCGTGTGTTAGTGAATTTTACACAAAATTACAACAGACAAGTGAGTTGAGAATATATATAAAACTCAAGTTAATTATACATTGTGAAGCTTAATACTACAATTATGCACTCTTATGGGTAAAAGCTAACAAAAATAAATAATTAAAATTTGATAAATTTGATTAATTAGTGGACGTAAGTAACATGGAATCGCATTTGAATTTGAATCGAACAATATTATTAATATATATAAATACGTAACTTTCGTAATTCCAATGCGTTTTCTTCAATTGGTTGGTTGGAATTGTGGCAAATAAATAGTTAAATACAGTGAGTAGTTAGACTAAATAAGCATCGATTGTGAAATAAATTACAATACAAATTAGAAGAAAATAATAAGAATAATAATGGTGATGATAATAATAAACATAACAGGAAACGTGTTTTGCAATACTATTCATTTTCAATAAAACTCCGCAAAGTTGCTTGGCTATTCGAAGAGCCGCGCCTGGCTCTGGTCTCTTGCAGCGGGGAATGAGTTGAGTTAGGGGTAGGAATAGTAAGTAGTTGTATTAGTAACCATGGACACCCAGTAGTAGAGCAATGGGTCTATTTGATGCGTCGCAGCGGCAACGTCGGACTCTCGGGAGGTGTGTCGCCACCGGCACTGCCACCCGAACTGCCGCCGATTACAATTTGTTGCAGCGAATGCTTCTTGGTCACACTCTTGAAGGGTGCACCCAGTTTGCGGGGGCCGCGTGGCGATGCCGAGGTTATGCTGCTGTTCGAATTGGCCTCCATGGCCGACGTTGACCCAGCCGACGCGGATGGCGCAATGCCAAGCGCTGACGTCGCATCAATGGATGCCTGCACCCAACCTGCAAGCAATCAAATACTTTCGATTAGATAAAACTGTTCCAACTATTTTTAGTATGTGCACTCAAGTTACCTTTGACAGAGGCGCGATTGTGATCGATTAGGGCGGCAGCAAGCGGAGCACCAGCGCTGCTGGCATTCGATTCTCGTAATGTACTCAAAGTGGACAACGGCATCGGATTGTAAATGCGACTGGCAAAGTCCTCGAATGTGGTGCTCTCCTTGTAGCGCGTCGAGACGCTGTCCAGCGATCGATTGCGCTCCTCGTAGCTACAACAAAAGTAAGGCGTGAGTAAGCAATGACTTGCGCACTTTACAATAAATAAATGAATCTTGAATTTCCCTGTGTGGAAATCTGTGTTAAGGTTACGGACATAAGAAAGCGTATTTAAGTGTTGTCTTCTTTTTTTTCAACTTCAGTAATTGAAAGTGACTTTCAGGGTTTCTTTCGTGCAATTAAAAGTGGACTTACAATTGCTGGTAGAGCGGCAGGGCGGCGCGCTTGGTGCGTCCCGCATTGATGGCCGTGGCGCGTATAAGGGTGGCCAGGCAGGCGCCGCTGACGACACTCTCGTTGGCAAGTGGCCCAAACCAGGGCACCTCCGGCTTTCGGTTGACCGTCACACGGAACAGACCATTGCGCAGCGGATACACAACGATGAGCACATCGCAGAACTCCGTCGGCAGAATGTCGCGTCTGTAGTCGCGATGATGTTCGCTCCAGACGATGTGCACCTCATCGTTACCCAGATGCCGTGTCTTCAGCAGCATCGCCTCCGATGAATCGGAGGGCATGCGCGTTGCCACATGGTAGACAACTTCGAGGAAGGGTGTGGCATAATACGGTGCCGTCGCACCACAGCCTTGACGCGGCAAACCGCCCAGAAAACCATTGTGCGTTTCCAGCTCAATTTCCCAGCCGAGCGCTGAGACAAACATTTCGTACATGCTGCTGCCGTTCGTATTCCGCAGAATGCTCGACTTATCCTCCTGCCCGGCGGCCACATAGATGACGGCCATTTTGTGAGTCTCGCGGCACTTTTGCACATCGACGTTGCGCAACTCGCGCAACAATTTCTCGCTGCGCTGCAGCAGATGAGTGCGCGAGCGTCGCTCCCAGCCGGCCAGACCGAGATGGGCGAACAGCAGGCGACAGTATTGGAAGGGCGTCTCGACCCGTCCCTGCAAGCTGCTAGCGCCAGCGCCCGTAAATGAATCAAACGATACGGAGGCACTGTGCAGCGAACGCTGATCCTGCTGCAGGGATGAACTGGAGCCGGCATGTCGCAAAGCGTGCGCCGATGCCGATGACGATGCTGGCTGCTGTGCCGTGTGCGCCACAAACTCCTGCTCGAGGACACGCTGGCTGAGTATGACGGAAATGGCCTGTGCCTCCTGAGCGCTGCTCAACGGACTGGCACACGGTGCATTCAGTTCCGCAATGCAAGGGGGCACACACTCGGGACTCGTGTGCCCAATGTACGAGAGCATATCGTCCAGCTGGTCCAGATCGGGTGCCACATCCTTGGCCAGCGGCAACACGCCCAGCGGTCGATGACGTAGCGTGTGTCGTGTGTGCAGCTTCACCTCCTGCCCCTTCATCATCGAGTCCATGGCTCCATGACCCGCACTCCTCGCCGTCCTCGCTGCTGCATCGTGGCGTTCGGAGTTGGCGAACGGCTCACATTTGCGCGGCTCCGAATAGAGTATGGAGGCATCCCAGCATGCCTTCCCATTGAGGTCGCGCATCAGGACACGCACCTGTTTCTCGGCGGTGACCAGGCCAGCTGTGATGCCGCCGCCCGGCAACTTTAGCGTGGGCAGCTCTATAAAACTGGCCACCAGACCCGTGTTGAGCATAAAAAGCTGCATGTTCTGGGCACTGACCACCGAGGGTAGCTCCATTGAATCGCGTCGTTCCAGCTGACTGCCAGCGATGCTGCCACTGTAGATGTCATCCTGCTCCTCGACCATGGAGCTAAGACGCGACGCGCCAATACCCATGGGAAAGTGTCCCAGATGGGTGACCAAATGCATGGCCACCGCCCGGGCACACAACCGAACCGCTGAGATGCAACCCTGAATCGTTTCCAATGTTTGATAGCTGGCCTCCGGCAAACGTCCATCGCCCTGCAGATCATCGCTGGCAATGTGCATATCAAAATCATCGTCTGCGGTGAGCTTGACGCGTTCGTGACGCGGTGCACCCGATGCTACCTGCAACAGGACGCGCAGCACTTGCAGCACCAGAGTGTCGCCCTGATCGTTGTAGGGCGCCAGCATTATGGCTGCCGGAATGGCCATGCAGAACTCACCGAGGCAGAGCATCAGAGATGTTAGCACCACTTTATCCGCATCCTTCAGCTTGGCCACATTATGGATCTCGAGCGCCTTGCACAGAGCAGTGATTATCAGTTGAGGCAGACGTTCAATGGCCGCCAATTGACGTCCACGTTCCGCGCACAATTTGAGCGCATCGACAGCGATGACGGCGATGGTGTGATGCTTGAATTGTAACGCTTGGAGCAGCACCTGGAGCACTTCACGTATTCGCGGATGATAGCTGTTGGCTGTGTCCTTGGCCAATGGCACATCCTTGGGATGTGGCACCGACTGATGGAACGGGGTACGCTGACCGGCCGCTGTCGCCGCCTTGTCGGGCTTGCTGGGCTGCGAGAGGCGCAGGAGCAGCCACTGGCCCAGCTGGCAGAGGGCAATGCAGCGCGCCTTGGCGGAGGGTTCGCGTCGGGCGCAGCGCAGCATAATGTTGAGTATGTGATCCTGCAGATCAGGGCATTCCATTAGCTCGAATTTCTGGGGCGTCGGCTGCAGCACCGGACGTGGCAACAGCATGGCCGGATACGAGAGAAGCGAACCCAACAAAGCGGCCACCTCGGCGCGTGGAGTGTTCCGCGTTACCTCGAGGGAGGTGAGCAGAATGGCGCTTGCATGCACCAGATCCAACAGCAGCAGCGTGTGTCCCGGCAACAGTAGGCTGAGCAGACGTGGTCCCTCCAGATACTTCATAATCGCATATATCAGATCCCGATCCTCGCCGGTGAGCAGCTGATGCAGTGCATGATAGAACAACGCCAGCTGCTGCATATTGACGGCACCCTGCAACGCCAAAGCGCTGAGCAGCTGCAGCGCCCACAATTTGCCCTTCTTGAAGGAACGATCCAGGGTGAGGGCACCATAGCACCAGGGTGCCACAACGCCAATCGGTGGCACCAGTGCTGGTGGTGGCGGTGTGCTTTGGTTATCCGTCGAGATGCCCTGATTCTGTTTGATCTTAATCAGATTGTGGGTCATCTCCAGCAGATGCTTGAACACCTGCGCATGCAACTCCGATTTGGGTATGCGATTCACATCGCCCAATGCGCCCAGCATCCGTTTCCACATGATCGATGTGGAGTCGGGCAGCCAACCAGTGGCAGTGCCGCCCAGCATAATCGAGCGACGCTCCGAGTTGCCATAGTTGCCGCCGGCAACAAAGCTGCCCGAGCTGCCATCCTCGAGGCTGCCTGTGTCCGCAGCGAGGACATCGATGTGCAGCTGGGCATCCTTGATGGAACCGCCCTCGATGCCGCTGCTAGCCGTCGGCGATGGACTCCGTGAACCGCCACCGGCGCTCTCATTGTCCGGATCCACCCCAACCTCATCCGCATAGCCATCCACATCGTCGACGGCCAGCTGTGAGCCACGTCGCCGCCGAATCTTACGTACGGGCGCCGCCAACGAATCCAGTGAGATGGCGCGTCTCAAATCCTGCGCTGCACTGCCCGACAAACTGATGGGCGTCGTTCGGGTTGCGGCATCTGGTTTGGGTGCCGCAGCACGTCGTCGACGCATCCGGGAATTGCGTGCAGCCGAGGCGAGACTTCCCTCGCTGTAGCTGCGGCTCAGCATCGGCGTAAGTGGGACCGGACGCGTGCCGTGTCCAATGACGCCACCGTGGGATTGCGAGTGCTGGTGATGGCTGCGATGTGAGCTGGCCTGCAGCAGTGGCGCCTGGCTATTGCTGCCGCCTGAATGAGAGTTCTCATCGGAGCGGCTGCTGCTCGATTCGGCAATGCTTTCACGTTCGCGATGCACATTGTTGCCAGCGTTGTTGGTGGCGTTAGCATTGGTATTGTGTGCACCACTGCCCGATCCCTGCCAGACGCTGCCGATGCGTCGCCGCTTGCCACGAGTCTCGGCCACACGATCCAGCGGCAGATCGAGCAGATTGATGCCGTACGTGTAGCGTGAGAAGACGCGCGTCAAAGTCTGAATGGTCTTATTCCATTCGACGATGAGTTCCTCGCGATGCGTCAACGACTGGAGCACGACGAGAAACTTCTCCCATAGCACCACGTTGACGGGCACATTGGTGTGCGCCCGTATCCAGGTGACGATCAGCGTCTGAATGATCGCCGAGCCGAGTATGTAACCCAGATTGGCGCTCTTTGCGCCACTCGCCGGCGGATTCTGATGGAGTACAATGGACGTCACTTGCAGAAGGACAAGCAACATTTGTTCCCAGGTGCGCGTCTCCATGCGTGTGTTCATCACCATGGTGCGATAAACATTCAACACCTTCTTGCATATCTCCGTCTGCTCCTCCAGCGGCGTCGAGCGATAATCTCGCGAGCGTGTATTGAAACAAATGTTGAGATTGGCGGTGTTCACGAGAAACACATTCGCCGCATTCGTTACAAAGACTTGGAGTACATTCTGCATGCCGGCACGCACCATCTGCTGCTGCTCCTTGGTGCCGCCCTGGTGCATGGCACCCACATAGGAGGGTGTCCTCAGCCGTTGGCTACGCGGTGTTCCACCCGCATTCGATGTGGTGGTAGTGGTCAATGGTGAATATTGTTCATCGTTTGGCTCGAGGAGAAACGGTGGCGGTGTGCTGCCCGTCATCCAATCCCGATAGACAGCGATGGCCGTGCGTATGGCCTCGATTTGTGTTTTCGATGTGAAGTTGAGGAGGAACGCCTGCCGATAGACCTCATGCACAAAATTGATGTTCTCCCGGCTCACATAGAACACATCGCGCACAATGAGTCCCTGCTGGTAGCCAAGGAGCCGGGCGTGATCCACACCCTCGATGTGCAGGGCGCAGTCCAACCGATTGCTGAGCAGACGCTCGTGTGTGAAGCGTGAGACCCAATTGATGAGGACGACCACACAGGAGGCCATCACCTCCTCCTTTTTGTGGATGGAGCGCATGACGGGCATTTCCAGGCGCGGATTATAGATCGAGGTGCTCGCATCAAAGCTGGGCGAGAAAACCGGCAGAAACACATCCTTGAAGCGTTGCAACAGAAAGGCAAACGCTCGATGATCCTTCTGGGCGCGATTGTCGCGCCAGCGCAGACACGCCGCCGTTTGCACCATGCTATTGAGCAGCACTTCGAGACCGTCTCGAGGATCTGGCGGCGCCGATTTCTCGCTGGACGAGGGCGGCAGCAGGGCAACCACCTCGGAGCTCTGCACTGGATGCGAGAAGGCATTGTCATGGAAAACGGAGGCCATGCCACCATCAGCCTTCATATTCGGATGCGATAGAAAATCTGTTGAACTGAATTCCGTATCGGGTCCAACAACTCCTCCTTTTTGCGGCACTATCAATCCGGGTATCAAATCCGCATACATGGCATGCACATAGCCGGGCGCATTGTCGCCGAGTGTCTGGTACCACAGCAGAAAGTATCTGTCAATTGAAATGGGATTTAGTTGAATCTCAGCTGGTTAAAATGTTAAATCATTGGGACTCACTTGACACCCTCGCGCCTCAGCTTGGGCGAGTTGCCCAGGTGCAGTAGCTTGGCCATAATGCGACTGAGCGAGTGACACTGCCAGCGACGGGCCAACAACTCCGGCAGCAGGCACAATATCTTCTCCAGCAGCCATAGCGAGCCATCCAGTTCCTCGCGATGCGCCTTGTGCACTACGATTGACATGCAATTGTAATTGTATTAAAAAACTTATTTCTTTTACACAAATTGATTACTCTTTTTGCAGGCAATTAAAGAGTCCTTCTAAAGCAGGCAAATGCGGGTGCAAGAGAGAAAATGCGAGTGGACCAGGAGTCGATGAGCAATCTTATAAGATGAGCAGATTTACATGTAAAGTTTCGCCATGTAAAGTATCGCCAATAAATTGCTAAATTTACCTCGAGTGAAACAAAAATGTTCTAAATGAAAATGGAAACTGCTTTAATAATGCGCTGACGCGTTCATTGTTGTGTATCCTATAAGGCCGGTTCCAATTTAATTTATCGTCAAAGAAACGCAGAAAGCTCTTTCGACTAGATCATATTTCAGTTAAGCAAATAAGTATACTTGAATTTGGTAAAGGAAATATGAAAACTGCATAGCTCAAGTTATTCAAATGAAAAACCAAATTTCAAAAGGAAACGCTAGAATGAAATAGGCAAGCATTCAAAAAGGGAAATGCTTAATATGTATATGAATCAAAGGAAAATGAAAAACCGAATGCATCGCAAAATATGGATGTGTGTGGAAAATTTGAGATCAAAGCAAAGTTGGGAGGATATGTGGATGTTGATGGATTACCCAATGAGTTCAGAGTTAACACACAAACTTACCAATGTGAAACGGAAGTTCTGCCGGTAAGGGTATACAAAAGAGAAGGCATAAAAATAGAAGGAAATAATTTTTGTTTAGCCGTTTAGCTATCTCTGAATAACATAATAGGGGCACCAAAACATAATTAACATAAGACATAAGATAAAAGACAACACACAAAAAAAAAAAAAAAAAATAGAAGCAATCATAAATTTGAAGGCGATTCGCTTTCTTAATTGGTAGACGAAAGTTGAAACAAAAGAATACACAAATAAGTGTAACTATAAAAAATGTGTGTATAACTTAAATGAGTTACTCATGTACTTGTGTATATTTAATTACCTTTCTGCTTGAGATTGGCCTCGGCCTGAATGAAGGTGTCATATAGTATAAAATAGACATGACTATAATTCGTCTCGAACAGCGACTTTGACTCCTCATAGTCCACATTATCTGCAATAAGCAAGAGATACGAATATTATTTTATAATTAAGTTTTTAGTATTTGTTGTATGCATGTCTCCGAATCCCAGTAATCCCATTCTGCGATTAGCTGATAAGAGCAGCCTGCTTCCTACTTGGACAACACGTGTGTGGGACGGTGACGCAGCACACTCATCGATTGGCCAACAAACAGTCGGCATATGCAAGTACAGTGGTCCCTCAATACTGTCAAACACTTGTGTGATTAAAGCGAATATTTTTGATTAATTGTAATGAACTATTTTTCAATATGTATATGTATTTTACAATAATGTATTTTATAAATAAATTGTAAAAGTTTATAAAAAAACAACAAGACAACGTTCCTAGTTCCTAGTTACAGATTTAATAATATGGAGATGTTCACTGTACCCCAATAACGATATTGACTCCATAATTTCCATAATTATGTGTTTTCTGCTGCTGCAGTCTTTGGTCAAAAGAATAACCGCAAATGACGAATGGGCAAAAAACCACAGATTGTCGAGATTTAAAAAATGCGTTGAAAACAACCATTTGATGAATCAGTGCGAGAGCATTGGAAATGTGAAACGGGAGAGGGGAACTTGGGGGGAGGCAAGGCGGCTGCCGGCATTGCTGTCATCAGCGAAACGCTGCAAAACAGAAGAAAGCTAAACGTTGAGAGAAAAGAGTAGGCCAAGAAACCTTTAAAACTGGTTTCACATAGAAGGCCAACAAACGCAAAAAAATAAAATAAAAATATACAACACACTACGCTGAGTTAATGTTGATAAAGTTACAAACAATTGGGCAAAAATGAAGAAAGAACTGGCTATATCACTTTGTTTACAATTGTATGTGAATCTGTGTGTGTGTGTGTCTGCATGTGTGTGTGTGTGTCTGTGTGTGTGCGAGTAGCACAAACTGCGTCTAATTTGCCAAGTAACAACAATAACAACAACAATCAACAATGGAGAACTGAGCGTGCACCTGTTGGGTGGTTTTCGAAATAGCTCCGTTCAATGACACAAAAAGAAAGTTACACAGTGCACCCCCTCTACCCCCTGCCATTGTACATAAATATATTTATATAAATATAATAAATATGTGTTCAAGTGTGTGTGTGCACTTGTATGACTGTATGTATTTGGCTGGTGTTGAAATTGTAGCAGCAAAGTTGCCACTCAGTCAACAGTTGCCGCCAGTTGGTTGGTTAGCTTCGTAATAATTTTTTTTTTCTGCCGCGTTTATCATTTGACGTTTTTCACACATTGCGCGCTATTTGCTATTTGCATTTAGATGTGTGTGTGTGTGTGTGTGTGTGTGTGTATGTAGGTATGTGTGTGTGTGTGAATACTTTTTGCATAAATTAATGTGGCCGCCATTTGTTGAGCTATGCTTTTGAGTACATATGAGTGGTATATTTGTAGTACTATGATTAACAGTACAGAAATAACAGCAGCAGAAATAGAAGTACCACAAATAGAAGGCATGCATCCGCTTCAGCTTATTTGTATGTCAATACAAATGTATGTATGGATGTGTGTGTTTTATTGTGCTTCAACAGGAAATAACTAGATATGTAAAAAAGTAATAAGCAATAAAATTGGTTCATTTGAATGGTAACATTCATGGCTAAAACGCCCACCTGATCAACTAAAAACCAACCAACAACAACTACCACATATATACAACCCGTTTTCTTGTATGCATAGTTTATTGTATTATTATTTTTTATTTAAATCTATAAAGAGGCGTTAAATCAGTGTACATTACCTAATATGGTGCGCAGGTGTCGCAGGCGGGAGGCCGAATCCTTTTTGCAATCTTGCAGCTTGGCTGTCGACTTTTTGACATCGGCATGTGATTTCTTCGTAAACATTTTTGCACTTTTGCGTTTCTTATACTTAATATTTGCACACAAACATTCTTAAACTAAATTCTTTTGATTTCGCTTAGTTAAACAACATAAATAAATCCGCATACTCTCGGCACACGCACACACATACACACACACACACTTTCTTCTCGCACTTTGTCCAGCGGAGCACCCCGGAGAAACTAATTGCGACGACGAGCCGAGCAAAGCAAAGCAGAAATTTATCCGTCCGACCGCAACAAACGTCGAAGCTGACGTTGCCTCTGCTTCTGTTTCTGCTTTTCGCTTGTTTGTTGTAATTTTCTGTTTTTTTTTTCTGTGTTGGTTTTATTTTAGGTCTACACATTCGCTCGCCCAGCAGCCAATTGCACTGCGGAGTCGCGCAATTACCCGAGCATCTGTATACATTATGATTGTTATAGCAATCGTTTCACTACACATTATTATTAAACATTTTTCGCTGCAGCAAGTTTTATTCGCTTTTAGGAATTTTAATATTCATCTGCGACGCGACGTTTTGTGTGGACTAAAAAAAATTCGGCCAATCAACCAGGTGGAATGTTATTTAACAGCGTGTCATAACATTGGCAATAACATTAACGTGTAGTCTGCTGTTGTAGGGAGAGAACAACATTTGATTACAACGCAAGCTTTTCTTTTCTTATATACATATGCAATTTTATCTACGTTTGATGTCATTTATTGCATCAGTATTCACTCGATATAAAGAATACGTCGCATTTCTCATCGACTAATTACAATTATTTGAACTCCAACAGACGCTGCTACAAACTATCGTTTGTTATTAGCCCATACCACTTTAGAACACCTATCGATAGTAAGTTCTTGTATAGTATATATATTTATAACGGAATTTATTTTTTATCATTAAAAACATTTAAAAACTCTTAAAATTAAACCTTAATTTCTAAATAAAACTGTATAGTAGCATGAACTAAACACTGCATAAAATTAACTTAATAATTGAATAATACAAGTGAATTTTGGACGTTAATATTAATTTGATGAAATGCATTGAATATCAGTTTAAAATTTAGTAAACTAAAAACATTCTAGTATTTTTACACTGTTAAATCCTTACTAGCAGAAGTTATTACTGTTTTTTATAACTACTTGGCAACCCTGTAACTTGGCACATTTGTTTTAAACATCAAATTCGTTAGACGTGATTTGCAGTTTTGACGCAGTGCTTCAACGTAGAACATTTCAATTGCAATTACAAAATTGATTTCAGGCCTGAGAATGACATCGAATAATGCACTTCCACCGATGGATAATGAGCGCATAAGTGCTTTAACCTCGTATCGCACTAAACTCTTGGAGCACCGCGAACTCGAGTCGCGCCTGAAGGCGATGCGAGACAAACACAAGGATCAGCAATCTGCCTTCGATAAGTCGGAGGATGATCTGAAGGCGCTGCAGAGTGTTGGCCAAATGCTGGGCGAAGTGCTCAAGCAGCTAACGCCGGACAACTTCATTGTCAAGTCGACCCATGGGCCGCGCTATATCGTCGGCAGTCGCCGCCAGTTGAACAAGGAGAAATTGAAGGCTGGCACTCGAGTGGCGCTGGACATTACGACGCTGACGATAATGCGCTATTTGCCGCGCGAGGTGGATCCCCAGGTGTACAATATGTCGCACGAGGACCCCGGCAACATTGACTACTCGGCCATCGGTGGCCTGGGCGATCAGATTAGCGAGCTGCGCGAGGTAATAGAGCTGCCACTGCTGAATCCCGATCTGTTTGTACGCGTGGGCATCAGTCCGCCCAAGGGCTGTTTGCTGTATGGGCCGCCGGGCACTGGGAAGACGCTGCTGGCACGCGCCATTGCCTCACAGATTGATGCGAACTTCCTGAAGGTAGTCTCCTCGGCCATCGTGGACAAGTATATTGGGGAGAGTGCTCGTCTCATCCGGGAGATGTTCAACTATGCACGCGACCATCAGCCGTGCATCATTTTCATGGATGAGATCGATGCGATTGGCGGGCGTCGCTTCTCGGAGGGCACCTCGTCGGATCGTGAGATTCAGCGCACCCTTATGGAGCTGCTCAACCAGATAGACGGCTTCGATGTTCTTGGCCAGGTCAAGATCATCATGGCGACCAATCGTCCGGACACACTAGATCCGGCGCTGTTGCGTCCTGGTCGCTTAGATCGTAAATTGGAAATACCGCTGCCCAATGAGATCGCTCGCCTCGAAATACTCAAGATTCATGCGGCTCCCCTGGCGAAGCGTGGTGAAATTGACTACGAGGCGGTCGTAAAACTCTCCGACTTGTTCAATGGCGCCGATCTTCGCAACATTTGCACCGAGGCGGGTCTGTTTGCACTGCGCGAGGAGCGTGAATACGTCATCCAGGAGGACTTCATGAAGGCGGTACGTAAAACGGCAGACAACAAGAAGCTCGAAACCAAATTGGACTACAAACCTCTCTAGAAACAGTTGACACCCTTTCTTACAGAAAGCTGAAACATTTGTTAATTGCTGAAACATTTTAAATTGTACTTAAGCATTTAACAGACAGCAAAAATATTTATATATTTTTAATCAGAACCTTAGTCGGATATTTGTGTCAATTAAACGTAATTATAACGTACCTTAAGGATCTCAAAATTAGAATGTAGTTTTGTCTCTAATGATAGATATAACTTAAGATACACAAATCAAAATTCTCAAGTTGAGAGAGAGCTGTCAATTATTAAATACATTGAATCGATTAAACACATAATTAAATTCAATGACCCAAGAAAATAATCGTTATTTTTTTGAACTCGAATTATCATGTTTCCATCTCTATGACAGAAATGTCAAAAAGAACATGTAAACAGAAGTGCAGATAAATAAAGTAAATAAATTCTTGAGCGTAATTCTTAAATAATATCTTTAGTTCTTTAATATAATATTTAAAATTAGTGAAACGTGATATTATACATACATATATATAAATGGATTTGTAAGAGGACACAGAAAGTAATCGATCGCACATCAATTTAATTTGTGCTACATTCTAGAATATTCTGCCTAAAAATTTTATCATCAGTCTTCAACTGAAGAAAATTAATAATGGATAGCACGAAAAAAGATTTCATGCCGTGGGAGAAAAAAAGCGAGTGCTTTAACAAAATCGTGCGTAAATCTTACTGAAATGCATTTTGTACACAATTTAACGTCCGTTTAACAGAAAAAGATCGGTGACTGTTGCTTCAAATCGAGGTCGATGAATATCAGAGGCGAAGCACTGTGCAGGAAGATGGGCATACTGGATGAACTGAACAAATTGTGGCCCGTTCAGCTACCGTCGCAATGTCCCTGCAAATATGTTGTCCAGGGCATCGATCCAGACAATATAAATCATGGCATCAAGAATCGAGCGCCGGATGACATCAGCTCGCCCACAAATCAGCTTGCCAGTGGGGATGAGGAGGTTACTTATGAACAGACCTCAAACGGAGAAGAGACCGAACTCGATGTCGTCTTTTGACAGCTTACATAACATAACCCAATTACAAATACTTTACATATATTTTCAATTTTATTTGTAATATACAAATTAGAGCTGGGTATCTGCTAGTCGGGCACTCTCACATAAAGCACTCTTAATTAGTATGTGGCCCATTTTGTGGCAGCTAACAGGTTGCATGTCCTGTGAGCGATAAGGACGACACGCTCGAATTAATAAGCAATTAAATCAAAGTTTATCCTTGCCAGTGCCATGCAATACGTGAAAGCGGCCGGACGCCGCATAAAGCTCAGCTGGAGCAAGCCTCGACGGACTGACTCCTGGATACTGACCAGTAAAGTTCTGCTGTGTTGGTTAGCAGTTTCAATAGTGCAGAACATCGTTTACGGATTGTATCCATGTCGGTTTTCCTTGACACAGAACCAGTTTGTGTTTAACAAGTTGATGGGCATTTATTGTTTGGCTGTTGCCACATTCTTTGGCATATTCTATGCGAATCGCATATGGGAAGATTACGATGACGGGCATATCGATCTACGCAATCCCATTCAGATTTATTGCTATATGAATGCCTGTGTGGCACTGCTCAACTACGTCACTCAGTGGACCATAATGCCCGACATATTGAATTTTCAGAATAATATACCTTTATTTAGCACCATAAACTTTTTAAACATCTCGATAAGATCGATGGGACGACCACTGGTGCTGGCCTGCCTCAAATGGTTCGTTTGCCCGTTGCTGTTGCAATTGACTCTGATGCTGTACAATTGGCAGCTAAATTGGATGAGCACCGTTAAGATAATGATTCCCATTATTCAGGCCAATCAACTGAATAACTGTTTCTTTGGCGTCGTTGTAATAACCGAGCTTGTGATCGCCGATATTAATAAAAAATTATGCAGCATTCTCGCCGAAGTCAATAGATTGCAGATGCCGTCGGAAATGATCCTGCAGAAGCGCTTCTATCGCATGCAGCGTTTCTGTGACTTGGCCGACCGCGTGGACGAGCTGAGGAGTAAATATACGTTGACAACGGGTTACTCGATGAAATACTTGGAGCTCACTGCCTTCTTGCTGGTCTGCTCGATGGCCATCAATCTGATCAGCACAACTCTGGGTTGCTATACACTTTATCAGGCTGTGGCGGATCATATTATGCTCGAGCAGCCATATAATATGATTCAAACCTTGGTTTATTTGGTGTTTATTGTGGTTCCGTTTACGGAAATGTATTTACTAGCGCGTGTCAGTCAGAAAGCAATCGATAAGGTAAATACCATGATTATATATATATTGGTTTTCTTACAAAAATAACTCTGATTTTGCTGCAGGCAAAGGAGACAGGTAATATCCTGCAGCAAATTAATTTGGAGCACGCCGATATACGTTTTGAGCAAGTGGTGGAAGCATTTTGGCTGGATGTGTCCCTGATTAAATACAAGTTAGTGCCGATGGGTCTGCTTGAACTGGACAGCTCATTGATCAATATTATTTTGTCAACGGTTGCCGGATTTTTATTGTTTCTCATCCAAAACAATCTTACGCTCAGATTTTCGCTCAATTAAGAATCCAAATTTCAATTAAAAATACTGTTGCAACGGTGTTAATATCTCGATAAAAAGCTTTTGTTACTGTGGTGGTTAAGCGATAAGTTGGATACGTTTTAGCGCACTGGGTTTTTGCAGCGAACAGCTGACTGTAAACAGAAGCAATAAGATGCACTTACGATGATTTATTTAAAATATATTCAAATATAGATTATTTAAGCTTAAAGTATTTTTCAATGGTGCGTATTAAATGGCGCCTTGGCGCCAACCAAAATTTTTCGTAAGTATAAAGAGAGATATTCAATTTTGTTGTTGCATATGAAGCCTTTTTTTTTTGTTGTTTATTTCATATGTTTAATTTACCGGCAGCACATCTTTTCGCCTACGCTGGTCTTATATGAAGCACTGCTGGCACTCGCTGACCATCAATGAGCACATGAATTCCAGCTATGCCATCGATGTGTGCATGACACCGATCTTCTGGATAGTGGACAATTATACACACTGCCTGGGCCCAGTAAGTGATTAAGCATTTGAGGAGACACTGTGCAAGCAGAAAAAGTGGAGAACTCTGCTTCTCGCCGATATTGAGTTTAATCTTTACTTTACTTCCAGTTCTTCGTTGTGGGTGTTGCTATTTTGACCACTGTCGTTGTCAGCATTGCCTATTGGATTGGACTGCCCTTTTGGTGGGCTAAAAGCCAATTGGCAACGATTTTATTGCTCATCTTTGGCAATTGGCTGCTGTTGAACATCATCTTCCACTATGTGATGGCTGTAATAACGCCACCTGGCCATCCACCTGAGGGTGTCTCCCAGGTGGAGGCGGTCAGTATGTGCTCCAAGTGCATTATGCCAAAGCCGCCGCGAACTCATCACTGCTCCGTGTGCAATCGCTGCATCTTGAAGATGGATCATCATTGTCGTGAGTACAAATATGATTTCATATCCCATAATTTAGTTAATAACATAAACTTATATTAAGCCTGGCTTAATAATTGTGTTGGCTACGCCAATCATCGCTACTTCTTCCTTTATATGCTGTACACAACGATGGGCTGTCTGCTACTTATTGTGGCTGGCTTGGAGATCGGCCACAAATATCTTTGGCTGGATCATAGCGAACCTTGGACAGAGTTAGAACCGCTCGAAGGTCATCCAGTTCAATACAATCTAAGTGGACATATAATTCCTGTTGTAAGAGCATTGTTTGACATATTTTATTACAAACTTATTTATATATAGATATATTTATTTGGCTGACAGACGCACCCACATGAATATGATGACATCTTGTTGCCAGCAGCTGTCCACAATTTGCCCACACCTTCTGTGGACACGGATGAGTGTTCGCCCGCACGGCGTCGAGTCTTGTGGTTTATGGCCGTTACCAATGTGGCTGTGGTGATTGCCTTGGGCAGCCTTTGCACCTGGCACGCCAAGCTGATTACACGCGGCGAGACAAGCGTCGAATCGCATATTAATGAGACAGAATCAAAACGCTTTCTGCAGGTCAACCGCATCTACATCAATCCCTACAATTTTGGTAGCAAAAAGAACTGGAAACTGTTCCTGGGTCTCGTGCGTGGCAGGTAATTTGCTTTAAACCAGACATATTACTTTGATATAAGACTAGCGCATTTCCCTTAAAGATCCTTTTGGCGCACCGTGCTTCTACCCTCATGGCATCGACCCGAAGGCAACGGTCTCACTTTTCACACTGTCCATGATGCTCCCTTTGAGGATGAGTGGCCATAGTCCTTGGCCTACGTTTGTGCGCAGAACTGAAGTTTTTGTGATGTCTTCATAGCCAACTAGTTGATTTTCTTTTACTATTAAGTGAAGCATTTCCATTATGTTAGCATTTATAAATAGTTATTGGAATAATCTCAAGATTAATTTCATCTCAGTGGTCAAAAAGAAATATGCAATCAGAGATTATTCTAATTTCCCAATTTATGTATTTAAAAAAAAGGATATTAAAAGATATGTCGTAATATCGTTAATATCGATATTGTTTTAAATTTATTAATGTATATTTTTTTATATTTTGAGAGTTGTTAAATTAAATGCGGCTTTGAACTTGGTATTTACCGTTTCCATGGATATACGGATATAGAAACTACATATGTAGCCTGTAAATAAACAATACTTAGCTCAATTCATGAACATTAAACTTGTTGAGTGAATTCGTTGCCGTGGAGCCTTGTGCCGGTATGGCAACCTGTTGCCAGGATGCAAAATTCAAACGATTTTAGGTTTAGTCGATAAGCAGAACTGGAGAAAGGTGAAAGTCAAACCATAATTATCAACTAAGTCATTGAAAATGTCGAAAGCTTCTGGATCTGAGGATGAGCCGTTGGTGCCCGAGGACTTTGATGATGACTTCTTTAGGGAGCTCAGCGAAAAGATACCCGAAGTGAGATACTTCTAATCTTGGCTCAAGGTGCTGGCATCACAATCTTTAATCAATGTAATTCATAGGCAACAAAGGCGCTGCGTCAAAAGGATACGCCGAACAATGCGGACAATGTGCAGCGTCTGCTCATCTGTGGCACTCGCTACAAGAATGATCTGCGCATGGAGGAGAGTCGCTCGCAGGAACTGCGCGAACAGATCACCGAACTAGAGGCACGTCTTGAAAATGCCGCACATCTGAGCAAACTGGATATGGCGACAATCGAACAGCTGCGTGGTGTTATAGGTTAGGTGAAGTGACATCCCCGCAGAGTACTTGGAATTTACACATTTGTCTTTTTGGCTTTAAATAGAGGGCGCCTGGAAGCAGAAGGATGCTGCTCAAATACGCGAGCAGTCGGCTCAGGACGAAGTGCTGAGTCTGCGCCAGAAATTGGATGCCGCCGAGGAAATGGTGGCATTTCTAAATGAAAAGGGTCGCGTCATGAGCAACAAGCGGGAGGATAGCAAGGAGTGCGAAAGACTCCAAGGCGAAATCAAAGAACTGAACAAACGCCTCCAGATGCAGCGCACCTACTCCGCCGAGGTGGAGACCACCATCCAGGCACTGGAGGGCAAAAACAAGGAGCTGCTCAAGTTGCTCGATGTGTGTAGTATACATTTTTATATGATCCAATGGAGTTTTAAATGAATTTTCTATTCATTTTTTTTATTAATAACTATTTTTTTCTAATGAGAAAGATACGTTTTTTTTTTAATGTTCTGCATTTTGAAACAAGTATTGCTTTATTAACCTCAGGAAACCTCCAGCGATGCCTGCAATTTGAAACGGAAGTGCGATGCGCTAGCCAAAGAGCTGAGCACGATGAAGAGCGAGGAGACAAAATATCTGGAGCAAATCGCGCACATCAAGGCGGTCAATGAGCATTTGACCAAGGTGAAAGTGCGTCAGAATCTGCAGATACTCTCACTGAAGACGAATATGGAGCATTTGAATACGCTGCACAACAGCACCTGCAATAAGCTGGCGAAGATTACGGTGGATTTGGAGTACACCGTGCAGGAGCGGGATAAAAACAGGCGTGCACTAAATCAGAGGATAACGCTGCTCAAGATGCGCGAGGATGAGCTTATCAAGGAGCGACAGGATAACGCCAAACTGGCCAAATCGCAGGAGACCATCGCACGCAGATATGGCGGCCTTGAGATGGCCAAGCACGAGGTGGAGCAGGAGAACATGCGTCTTAAGTGAGTTCCAAGTAGTTTTGAGCAAACACCAATGCTAATTGAAATGCTTTGCAGAACGCAGATGAGCACACAGGATAAGGAGCTGGAGTCCATGCGGCGAGTGGTGCATCATTTCGAGAAGAACAACGAGAATCTGACCAAGGAGCGGGATGTGCTCAAGCGGGAGGTGAAGGGAGAGCATCAGAGTGCCGAGAAGAGCAGCGCCCTGTTCCTGGAGTCGCAGCATGAGGTGCGCGCTCTGAAGGACACCGTCAGCAGCACGGATCTCAAAATGAAGAAACTGCAGGAGGAACTAAAGAAGCAGAAGAAGGAGAAGACGAAAAAGCTTGACGAGATTCAGCAGTGGATTGAAAAAATCGATTTGCTGCAAAGTAAATATATCCATTCAATACTCCCAATCCGGCTTGCATTAAAACCCATTTGAATCCACAGATGAGATTCACCTCAAGGAGAACTATGAGATTGAGCTGAAGCGCACCATTAGCGATCTGGAAGCCAAGTGCTCCAAGTTTCTGCATCAGCATGAGACACTTACGAATGAGCGACAAGGTCTGCAGCGTTCGTTGCAAACCTTGGACGAGGAACGCCAAAAGCTGCGAGATGTGGTTAGCAATCTGCAGGCGCAGATCGAGGCGCTCAAGAGCAAGATTACGTATCGGGATGGGGAGCTGAGCAAGCTGCAGCTGCAACTCGATCGCATGGAGAAGGAGCGTCGTCTGTTGCGCAACGATGTGCGCCACGCCCAGTTGGGACAGCAGCACACCAAGGCGGAGCTGCTGGACAAGCGAAAGGAGAACGATCGGCATTCCAAGTCGCTGCAGGAGGACGAGCAGCGGTTGGGTCGTCTCCGCAAGGATGTGGACAACCTGATGAACGAGAAGAACTCGATCAGTGCGGCGCTGACCAAGCGCAATGACGAATATGCTCGATTGCAGCACACGCTGGAGAATCTGCAGACCATTCACGATCAGACGGAGCGCCAGTGGATCCAGTGCCAGGACGATATGCGTCTGATGGGCGTCGAGATTAAGAATTTGCGCACCGAGCGCAATGTTCTACGCGCCGATCGTGAGAGTGCCGCCGACTTGCGGCAGGAACTGCTGCAAATGCAGCGACTACTCAACCAGGAGCGGATCAAGGCACGTGCTCTGCAGGACGAAATGATGACGCCGATGAATGTGCATCGCTGGCGCCTGCTGCGCGGCAAGGATCCAGAGAAAATGGATCTGCTCGAACGCATACACGTCTTGCGCAAACAGCTGCTCGGCCAGAACGTGGCTGCATTGGAGCAGGAACGTGCCCTGACTGAGGCCCAACAACTCTATGCGGCACTCAAGGAGTTTATGCTAAAGCTACCCAGCCACAAGGTGCAGGCGGAGCTCAACACGGTGAAGGTGAGGCGTGCCAGGTTATTTAACCTCGCTTTGCTGCTTCTATCAATGTTGAAAGATCGAAAGTAATATTCTTATATGGGTCACATCCTGACAGTACTCTAATCCCTAATTCATATTTCAAATATAATCGGTTTGTAATAAATAATATATAATTAATAATTGGTTTGATTGCAGGCCAGCCTATCTGCCAAGGATCGCAGACTGAAGGTGCTCCTGGCCGAGCTGAGTGCGCGCGAGTTTGGTGAAAAGTCCAATGCGAGGCAGCTGGAGGAGTTGCGCGGCAATCTGGCGCAGACCAAGACACAGCTGCTGGAGGAGAAACGGCGCAAGCAGAAGCTGCTCGAGGAGCGTCAGATGCTGGAACAGATGCAGGCACATTGCTACTCGGCGCCGGCGCAGCTACCACGAACATTGGGAGCTGGCTTCAAGGTCATCAGCTCATTGCTTTAGATACTCATTAAACTCAAACTCTTTGAATCTGTTGTGCTCATCTCGAAGATCGATTTGCCGAACTGTTCGACTTGTGGTCTGTTGGTATCCGTGTGAGAGTGTTGCTGTAGCTGGTGCTCCTTCCTAAAGACCTGCTGATACTGCTCGATGATGATCTCTCGTGACTTTAGGTCGATCTCATTGATGGCCAGTTCGGCTTTCATGGCGCGCACTTTGCGACTCTGGCGCTGATTGAAGCGTTGCTGAAACCAGAGGCGTTCAACGACCTGTGGATTGGGCATACGTTGCAGCTGCTTCTTGAGTGCATCGTACAATCGTTGCATGTCCTCCAATTGCTGTTCAAGATTGCCACGCAACACGGCGTGGCGAATGTTGCGCTTGAGCAGCCCTTGCATTTTACGGATAAGCTGATATTTGGATGGATCCTTGCCAATGAGGACACGCCAGCGATGAATGCGATATGGGTGCTTCATCTCCTCCGTGAACGCCGTCACGTGCAGTCGTTCACGGATGAGCTGCCGCTCGAGCCGCATTACCTCGTGGCGCAAGTTGGCCGTGCCGCTAACGGCTCGCTGCATGCAATCGTTGGACATGCGCAGATTGCGGATCTCCGTCTTGAGCAGACGGATGTCTTCGATTCGCTGATTGTACTGCATGTTGCCATGCTTAATGGCCAGCTTCATCATGGCGAGGTTCTCGCGCTGCATACGCAGCTCGGAGTTGCGTCGCACCATTTGATGGCCCACCAATGTCTTCTCCTTTCGCACCTCGTCCAGGCAAATGGTGATCTGCTTGAAGCGTTTCTCATCCGCCTCGGTGGTGTGCTGCAGCTGATCATTCCTGATCTTCAGCTCGCTGAGTTCGGTGCGCATCCGCTGCAGCTGCCGATCCAGGCCATGTATCTCATTCTGTTTGTGCTTCACAGTGCTATCCATCTGATCGATGCGATTCTTGAGTCCGATTATCTCCTTCTCATTGGTGGCCAGCTGATTGCACAATTGATTGTTCTGAAAGCCCAGCTTAACGTTCAGATTGTGCAAACTCTGTCGATCCCTGGCGCACATCTCGAAACTCTTCTCCAACACCTTCTTCTCACTTTGTAGGTTTTCCATTTGCATTAGGGCATTGTGATAGCATCGATGCTTCTGCTCCATCTGCTCGGAAACATATGCCAGTTTCTCTGTTCTTTTGGCCACCAGTGCTGAGGGCACAATAAATATTAGTGTGTGTAGGTGTGTAGGTGGGCGTGTCCTTTACTAACTTTCCAGGGATTCAATTGACTTTACCAGCCCAGTGATTTCCGATTGCAGTTCTTGTTTCTCTCGGTTAATCTTCTGGATCTGTTGCTCCTTCGTGTCCAACGAGTTGTGGCATCGCTTCAGATTCACTTGCACATCCTGCATACGACTGCGTTGCACGAAGAGATCGTGACGCAAGCTGGCCAAATCATCGTTCAAGCTAGCCAACTCGCAACGCATCCTCTCCCGACTGCGTTCCCCGTCCTCTTTCTGGTGCACCGTCTCGTCCAGTGTCGCTGTGGTGATCAACAATTTCTTGTTAATCTCAATCAGTTCATTGCTGGTTGCAAATGGAATCGAGTCAATATATAATATTGTATCTATAGTAAATGCATGCGACTTACTCTTGGATCAGTTTTTGATCAGCGTAGTCGCTGTTCTTCTTGGATAATTGCCGGAGTCGGCGTTCGAGCATCGCTTGCAAATCGGCATTCTTTTTTATTTCGTTGCAATTGTCTCGATTTAATCGGCTTAACTCATCCCTTTCGCTCACCAGCTCTCGATTCTCAGTTTCCAAATCTTTGGCCACCTTTTTGCAGCGACGCTTATCGTCCTGGAGCGATTGAAGGCTCTTCACCAAAGTGTACTTCTCCTGCGAAAGACGTTCGATTAGACGCTTCATTTGCTCGCTCATCGCCAAGGCCTTTGCTAAGTTTTGCTCGGACTTGCTCAGCTCATGTTTGACCGCATAGAAGCTCTCCAAATCTTTCATCAGATAGTCTATCTTGTCCTCCAAGGATGCGACAGTGATACGATTCTTGCGATCCATCGCATACATTTCCTCTGCGATCTGGTTAACGCGCTGTTGTTGTTTTTGAATCGTCTCGCGCTGTAATTCATTCATATCCTCCAAGGACACAGAGTAGATACGATTCTGTTCCAGACGCTTTTCATAGTCCCTCAACTCAACAGCCAGGCGATCGCGTTCCCGAAAGACAATGCCACGGATGCGCAGCTCCTTGCTGCAAGCGAGAAAGAATTATGAGGAGAAAGAAAACGATCATCAGAGTTTCAATGTTAACACTTACGGATGTTCACCTCTATGTAAATGGATTTGCTTCGTGAACATTTGATTATCCAGCCTTAGGGTCTCCCGCAAGTGGACTGCATCCGCTGCACACCAGGCCTCGGCCAAGGATTCTCGCAGCTTCCCCATCATATCCGTTGATATGGCAGTCGTTTTTATGGCCAGCTTCAACTTTGTGTCTGCAGTCTGTATTTTAGTATGCATTGCATTGGCCGCTGTCACTGCTTTGGTGAAACGCCGGTGCATCCTGGACAGAATATCCACGTAGCGTTTAATCTTGCCCGCCACGAAGGCGTTCAGCGGCACAAGACGTTGCACCAGTTCATAGGACGTGTTGAAGAATGCTTCGTCCAAGTCATCCATCAAATCTAACTGTGCCACCTCAATATTGTCAACAAACTTGCCATCCTGCAACAGACTCCTCCAAAGCACAGTTTCTGCTGTTTCCGGGCATTTTTTCGATTTCTTGTGATCACCCATTTCCGTATAAGTTTCAACTAATCAAGCAGCAAAAGACCAACAAAAAAAAAAAAAACACCTATAAATGCAACTGGGCGAAATTGTGGGAAAAAAATAGGCAACTCCCCAGGAAAAAATTTCAAAACGATCTGAGCTAAAATTCGAAATAAATTTGAAGTTAAGCAAAAACAAAACAGTTCAAAATGTGTTCCTACGATTTAACATAATGTTTGAAGTCTTCTCTTTTAATGTGCAAAAATTTAATTAATTTCTCTATATTTGTATGGCAAATATGAAGGTTTTTTAAAATTGCTTAATTATAAAATTTATAAATAATTATATGAATCACTTAAGGGCAAAAGCCTGTTTTCACTAAATTTAAATAAAAACTATGTTATTTATTTTTTATTTTTTTTTTATTGATTTAAGCAAAATATCATATATATATATATATTCATTAAACTCAATTTACAGATTTTTTTTGTAATTTCTATTTTTGAAGTCAGAAAAATATATATGCGTATATATATATATATATATGTTTGTATATTATATGTAAAACTGTGTTTTGATAGGTTTGAAATCAATTTCCTGCTAGCTTATAAGGTTAAACATAAAATGGATTTCGTATAAGGTAAGAACATTATAGCCGTATCGGGCCGACTATATATTTATATTCCCTGTAACGTACCGTCGTATGTTAATAGTAAATTTACTTAAGTTTACTTTTATTGGCTTTCTAGATCTAGGTATCTGCAGACAGTTTGATAGAAAAAGAGAAATGAATTCAACAAAGAATTGTTGTTTTTTGATTTTGTTTCGTTTTTTTTTTTTTTTTGGAACATACAGGGTATATAAATAACAATAAATCACAATAAAGTTTTGCAAATTTTCGCTAGAAATTATGTCTATTATTCAGCTCAGTTTGCTGCACTTGCTACAAAAATATATATACACTATGTTCTAGATCCTAAACGTGTTGGCTGCTAATGAACAGAACAATTGCAACATAAAAGCTTACAATATTAGCTACGATCCACTTTTATGTTTCTAATGCAGTCCCCTCCTCTGTCCCCATAAAACCCAAAGAAGATCTATTGAAATGCAGGCATACATATGTATATAGTACTATATATAGTATATGTTGCATTGATATTAACGTGTATCTGCATATGCATGATATGAGCTGAAAGCATTTTTACAATTACAATTAACGTTTACACGTGTGAATGGTATGTAGCTAGATGAACAGTTGCGTATATGATATAATACATACATAGATCGAAGTCAAAGTATTTTATTGTACAGCTTTGATACGACACTCAGAGTTGGTCAGTTTGTGTGTGTGTGTGTTTTTTTTTTGTGATTAACATTAAATTTCAAAGGGCTCATCATGTGTTAGCGAATCAATTAATAATTGATACACCTGGGAGAACTGTGCCGTTTGTCGACGAATTTAAAAAATGTTTCGCTTGTTTTGCGCATTAAAAAAAATAATTTTGAAAAACGATTGCGATTCACAGTTTGCTTGTTTTCCATCCATTTGGATTTGGTCAACGGTTGGGCACGTTTTTGGTCTCACTGCTCTGCGCCTGACTGCCAGCGCCAGCGGCCAATCCTAAGAGGCGCTTGCTGCCTGCGGCCTACTGCCTGCCTGCTGTGTGGGGCTACGAATCTGACTCTGTCCCTGACTGTGGCTGTGACTGTGACTGTGACTGTGACTATGAGCGTGACTGTGATTTTGACGCACCTCGCGCATATAGCACTCGCGACAGACGCGCACCGCCTTGGTTAGGCCATATTTGGGTAGCGGTGCCGAGGCATTGGAGCAGACGCCACAGAAGACGCCGCCACAGTTGCGACAGTGATGACGTCGCCGCACCACTGTGAATGGCGTCTGGCAGGACATGCAGCGTGGCGCTTTGCCATCGGGTATCCAGGCAGGTGGTGACATTGTTGTTGGTGTGGTTACTCCTGTCGTTGTTGCTCCCGTTGGTGTCATTGCTGCTGTGCCAATCGACGGCAGTGTGGCGGTTGTGTTGCTCGGCAAACGGCGATGGCTGCCACTGCGCGTGCTCACCGGTGAATTGTGTTCCGAGTTGGAACTGGTCGATGAGGCGCTCGATGGTGAATTGCTGCCAACGGAATTATTGCGATGACGCTGCAATTGTTGCTGCATCTGCGCCTGCTGCTGCTGTTGTTGCTGCAATTGCAACTGCAGCTCACGTTGTTGCTGCTGCGAGCTGCTGGTCGAAGCCTGATCGTGATCACCCAAACTACGACTACGCGCCACATGATTGCGTGCCGCAGAGGAGCTGCTGCTGTTGGATGAGCTACTGTTGCCGTTATTGCTGTTTTGCGCCGTCGCCAGATCAATGGTATTATTGCGCTGCATTGCTGCGCCAGCAGAGTGACGTGCACCGTTGGTGCCCGTGTTGTTGTTGAACACATTGTCCAGCTCGGGATTGACCTCCTCAGCGGAATAAATGCTTTGATTGGAGCCGGCGCTCTCTTGTATCACATCGTTTTCCGAGGCTCGAAACTCGAATAGCTCCGATTCCTTTGTCTTTTCGGGTATGTCAATGTCCTCCTGGGCCGAGGACATGTTCATAAGGAACACGCTGCGCAATATCTGGCGCAGATCAGAGGCAAAATTTGTCTGCAGCTGATCGGCGACGCCAGCAATGCAAACGAACAGACGATGCAGCAGATTCTCAGTACTCCTATATAAATGGAGAAAAAAAAGATAATGCTAATTAAGATTAATTCGCATTGAAATATTAATTGATTTGCGCGAATTTGTCAATGGAAAACAAAAATAGCACCATAAGCAATAATTTCAAATGTGTATTTTTTTTTAAATTTTTTAAGTTTAAGTAATTTTTGAATACGCTCTTAGAAGTGGAACACTCTTTCCCAAAAAAAAATGCGAGAATGGAAAATTTAACAAATTTTTAACCGGTTTCAAAATATTCCTAACATAACGATTTCTATAACGATTTATATTATTTTTTAGATACTTTTTGGCACTTTTTTCTTCAAATGAAAAATTTAGGAATATATTGAAAAGAATTCCAAGAGCAGAATTCACTTAAATTATAAAAAAAAAAAAAATGGTGAATAGAGGACTATGAAACAATATATTAAAAATCAAATTTAAAAAGGTTTTTTTTTTTTGTCTTTTGAATTGTTAGCAATTATTTTGCAACTACATAGCAGCAGTGTGATGCTCACTTAAACTTCAGACGCGCCGTGGTGTTCCGCATGGCCAGCGAGACATCATCGGAGAGTGAGGAGGCGGTGCTCGTATCCAAGCTATCTTCCGTCTCTTGCTCTCCTCCGGTTGTTGTGGTTGTTGTCTCGCAGTGCTCCTGGCTGCAGCGCTTGCGAGTGCTTCGATTTGCACGATGCGGATGCGACTGATGATTATGATGATGATGATGATTGCTGCTGTGACTGTGACTGTGAGGTTGATTGTTATTCTGTTGCTCGTCCTGTGCTGCTGCTACTGCTGCTGCTGACTGATGGTGGTGATGATGGTGACTGTGATGATGACGATGATGATGATGGTGACTGTGATGCCGATGGCGATTGCTGCTGCTGCGCGCTGTTGTCTGCTCGCTCGTCGATTTGATTGTCGTCTGGTCGTTATTGCTGCTGGGCTCATTGTCGCTGCTGCTGCTGGGCAAACGGAGACGCTGCAAAGTGCGTCTGGCGGCCAACATAGCAGCGCTTGTACTTGGCTCATCTTCTGTATTTTGTTGTTGTTGCTGCTGATGCTGCTGGTGTTCTTGTTGTTGTGGCTGCTGATCGACCGCAGTGGGATTGCCAAGCTCATCGTCTTCGCTGGCCACGAAGTATTCCGTGAGTGGCACCTGTTGCGGCTGCAGCATATTGCCCAGATTTGTGTTTGATATTAAAAAGCCAGAGGCATAATCCGGTATTAGATAGCCATTATCGACGATTGCCAGAATAGTATCAGCGAATTCGCTATCGCTGTCATCATTTAAATCATGCTCATCGCTATTCAAAATGCCCGACTCATCCTCATCCCCTTCCACATCGGCATGCACGTCATCATCATCATCATCATCATCGTCCTCATCCTCATCATCATCATCGTCATAATCGCTCCAATGGGCTGGCGAATTTGTCGAAGTGGTCGCCGCCGATGATGCAGACGCAATTGAGTGCGACGGCGTCGGCGATGGCGCTGGCGATGCTGTCGGCGTACTGCTTGCCGATGATGGGGACAACATGGACGGAGGAGTGCGAGTGCGAGTGCTTGTTGCCTGTGTGCTGCTGTTGCCAGTTGCATTCACACTGCAGCTGCTTGTCTGCTGGCTATTGGAGGTATTGTTGTTGCGATGATCCACCAGACGCTCCACGGGCTTGTGCGTGTTTGTTGTTGTGCTTGTGTTATCGTTATTGCTGCTGCCACTGCCACTGCTGCTGTTGTTGTTGTTATTAGTATTGTTATTGTTGTTGTTACTGCTGCTGCTGTTGTTCTGCTCAGGACTAGGCGCCTCAATGCTGCTGGATCCCAAAGGCACCTGCAAGAACACAAGAAGTGAGTAAATTAAGCAAAAAAAAAAAAAAAAAATAGAAGAAAGATTGAATCGATCAAAAATACCTTTGTGTTGATCTCCTCATTGGTGCAGAGCAGCTTCTCCAGCTGATACAGCTCCTGTTTGCTTAGGTTGCGCAACAAATCCCTAATCTTGATGAGGATCGTGCGAAATGGACGGAACATCTCCGACAGCTGATCGCCCGGCATGTCCATGTTCAGCGGCCCCTTCGCATAGACAACGAGCCCGGCGACAATTGCCAATCGCGGTATAGAGAACATTAGACCCGGATCGAAAGTATCCACCATGTCCTGATCGAGCAGACCGACCTTGAGAGAACGCTGCAGCGTCTCCGAGAAGAGCACACCAATCCACTGCTGCATCTCGTACTCGTGTCGGGACTTCACCTGCACCATGGCGCTCACATAGCTCAGCTCGAATTCGGCGAACAGATGATCAAATATCTTGAGGCTCTCGTACAGCTGCTCCGTATTTGAGTCGTTGAAGTCCAAGTGTAGCGTCTTGCTGTTGGGCACATTGTTGCGCAGACATTGATCGCGCAACAGGACACGCACATGGCCCAGACTCTTGGTAACGGCTTGGGCCAGTGGACGCATCTCTTTGCTCTCCGACTCGCGATTCAGTATTGACGAGCCAGCGGCGAGGCACTCGGCTCCAAACCACAGCTGACCGGCCAGATTCTCTTGCAACACCTCTTCGGGAAATTTGGCGCGAAAGGTGCGCGGATCCCGATCCTCGCCCAGCAGCTCCTCCATTATCATGTTGGTAATGGCCAGAACTTTGTCCTAAACATCCCAAAAACCAAATCAGTTTAGTTTATCAGTTAATCGGTTGCCAGGTGCCAGCTGCCAGCTGCAAACTTACCTGATTCTGACGCAGTCTGCTGACCAGACGCGTACAACGATCCGGTTCGGCGCGTCCATCGAAGCTGTCCAGCTCACTGGCTACGGCGGTCAGCGAACGATCGGCATGGTAGAAGCGTGCCAACAGCGATTTGTCATCAGCCTGCAAGTCAATGATTGCCACAATAAGGATGTAATCAGCAAGAGTTTGATGCAACTTAAGGATATTATGCATATGCAATGTGAGTGATCAGCAGTCAGCAGTATCTATTTTTAGCTTGAATTGTTAATTGAGGCAACAGAAGCTGCTTACTGCAATTATATTACAAGCTCATGCAATCAGTGCCAATAAGTGGCAAGTGGGCAAATAACAGTATTAGTGTGAGTAATAAGTATGACTAATTTTTCAAATTACAATTTTGTAAGCCTTTCAAATTCAAACTTTCTATTTATTGACTTGATGTAATTGTTATAGAATATTATTTTTACGGTTTTCCATAAAAAAAAAATTATATATATATATATTTATATATTTATTTATTTATATATATATATATATATATATATATATATATATATATATATTTATGAATAAAGATAAAAAATTCTCGCAGTTTAAAACTGCGCAACATTTAAAATTGCAACTGCTAAATTTATTTTAATTTAAAAACTTTTGTATTCAAAAAAGAAAAAAATCCCATTTGGCATACATTAAGTATGCAAATAAGTTTCAGCACGAAGCTGCCAACTTGTTGCAAATAAAAAGCTTCATTGGAGATCGAACGGGCTCACAGAGGGAGAGAGAGAGAGGGAGAAAGAGAGAGAGAGAGAGAGAGGAGGCACTGTGCTGCTCTCTCTTTCTCGCTCGCTCGCTCTCTCTTTCGTTCCGTATCTTGCTCTGTTGTTCAAGATATCAAGTTAACGGGCAGCTGAACTTGTTTTTTTTTTTGCTTGCTTTACTTTTGCATTTGTGAACTGTTGTTTAAATATGAAATGGAATAAATAAAAGCGACCAAAAGGCAACAACCAAATCTAAATGCGGTGGAAGGAAACGAAATGTGCTTATTATAAAGGCAAACACGTCAAAATGCGTTGACTTTGCCGTTGACTCAACTCCAAACTGCGCAGTTCGACACGCTGCAAAGAGTTGCGACAAGCGGCAGGGGGCAAGGGGTATGGCGGACGAGAGCAGCGATTAAGGGCGAACGCTCCAGGTAATTCCAGAAAGTTTTACAAGCGCAAATATTAAGGGAAAACACAAACATTGACAGACACAGCTTAATTGAGAAAAAGTTTCCAGTTGGTTTTCCATTTTATGAATGATTCACAACAAGTAAATCGATGGCTGCCGAAGTGTGAGGCGTTTTGTATGAAATCACAACTAAAGCGAATTCGTTCCGAGTTGAAAGCGGCAAGCGCAAAGCTCAATGCCAACGTTGGTGACTGCCTGCCTGCTACAACATGTGGCAATTCCATTTCCATTTGTTTACACAACATTGAAACGTGCAATGAGCGAAATACCCCAACTAGCAAACACACACACACACACACACACACATGTGTAGGAGGGGCAGGCAGCAGCTCAAAGCTGGGCGTTCTATTGGGCCATGTCTAAGGTACACATGCAAGGCCGTGAGTAAATAGTTCAATGACTGAATGCCACCCGCCTCGCTCTATTCTTACCCCTTCGCTATTTCACTTATATAAAGTCGTCGCAGTTGATCGGCAATTTATTGCTTAGCGCCGCCAGTTTTATTGCGGCTTATTTAAGTTCATTTTTGCGACTTGACAAACAGTTAACAAAGACTCGGCTCAAGCAAACAAAAACTCAAACATCAATAAATGGCTGTTTGAAGACTCTCTTCTGTTGATCGAGCGAGCTTCTTTTGCGTTTGCTTGCGTTTCGATTATGCACTGAAACCGGTCATTGACCGGCCTTGAGACCAGGCCAAAACCACTAAAAATCTATAATTATAGTTAAGTTATTTCTACCTTAAGTAACACTCGCTTTAATGCATATTCGTGTGCGACAAATCTCAATTGTAAGTAAAATCAGACGGTCGCAAAGCAAATATGCAATTAAATATTCCAAGTTCGTTTCGGCCAAGTTAATTGTGGTTAGGGACGCTTAGGTTAAGGCGCCGTCAAGGATACAACCGCTAATTATTACAACGCCAATGGCATTTCAATGTAATATTCATATATAATATTTAATCGTATATAATTAAATCTATACACCAATTTTGATATGAAGATATACAAGTGTTGACCCGATATTGGATTCGTCAAACATTTTTTAAATAAAAATGTTCAACTCTTCTTGGTTAAGTTTTATTTGTATTATTATCCATTAATGTGTTACGCAAGAAATTACGCCGTTTCACTTATAAATGACGAATGTGTAATGTGTGGGTCGCTGAAGTGTATTTATTTTTGATAGGTGGTCATTTTGACAAATGCGAACTATTTGAGAATGGCAACAAATGGTTCCATGTTCTAAGTCACTTTGGGCAAACCAAGTAAAAGTTTCTCCAAGTTTGTTTTAGCGTTGGCAGCAGTTGATTTGTCATTGCTAATTCTATTCAAATTAATCGAAGAAAAACTTCGTAGACATTCCGATAAATAAAATAGCATTTCTTCGCACTGCTTCAAGTTCATTTTTGCTGTGTTGGTTTTGCGTGTAAATTAAATATCTTAATAATTCAAATATGGTATCGAAATTCCTTATATATATTTTATATATCACCCGTATTTAAGCGATTACTGATTTGTTTCTCACAAATATTTTTTATGTCGCATTTGAATTATTATTTTAATTGTTCAGTTTTGGTTATCGCAGAAACGAAATAAAAATGCAATAGTAATAAATTAAATGTGATTAATCGCATCGAAAATTGCTGATAACACACACACACACAAGTACAGCTAAAACTCTCATTTGCTCATATTCTGTAGCAGACAGACAGGTGTTTTTGTGTGGGTTGCGGCAGCGAGGCGACTCCGGCTATGGTTGCAATTTCAAGGTGGAATTAGAAAAAATGTTGAATGCCAAAACGTTAGTCAATAAATTACAAGCAGCAGCAGCAGGTTTTAAGGACACAGCGCCTGACGTCACGAAAGCAGTTAAAAATAACCTTGCTACAGCAAATGGCAACAGCAACAGGCGGCATCAAACAGTATGGCAAATGCCACAGTCCTTGAGTTACCCAGGACGAGGACGAGCATGAGGATGAGCACTGGGTGCTTCTCTACTCGACGACGACGAAGGTTGGCCCAAAATAGATGCAGATGGAATCGAGGTGGTTGCATGAAGACCGACCACTCTCATAAAGTGGCTCCACATAGGCTGCAATTACCCCTTCTCTACTCTGCTAGCACACTCATCTGTGGAAGCACTTGACATTGAATATATGCGGCATGAGGTCGCCTCATTTCTAGCACTCAATCAATCCGTCCATTAATTGAAAAAAAAAAAAAAAACTGAAGACGAAATATAAGCAAATGAAAGCGTGCCTTGATTAAAATTCAGAATGCGGTGGAGACCCAATGTTGACCCCACAACATCACCTTCTTGAGGGTATGACTGACTGCACATATATACAGTATACATATGCATATATATATATATATACATATATATAGATATATATTTATATATATTTATATATATATTTATATATATATATATATATATATATATTTATATATATACATATATATATATGTACATATATATATATATATATTTATATATATACATATATATATATATATTTATATATATACATATATATATATATATTTATATATATACATATATATATATGTACTTATATATATATATATTTATATATATACATATATATATATATATTTATATATATACATATATATATATGTACATATATATATATATAGACATATGAACAATTGTATATTAGAGGACTGAAATGTTTTCTTCTTCCCTGTCCGGCACCTGACGCACTCGGGGAGGTGTTTGACATTTGAATACCTCTAATGATGTTTCAATTGAATTTAATTACTGGCCAATTGATTTCCAAGTGAAGTGTTAAATTAAATAGACTAACAAACGGTGAGAAAATGATCAGAACACTAACAGCTGTTCCTTTCAGTCTGGCCCACAAGTTCATGACAATTGATTTTAGTTATCAGCAATTATACTATATATATACAAACGTAGCTGTGCTTTTATAATCGACATTCGAGCAAAACAAAGTGCGTCGAGTTTGGTAAACACCTCACATGAAATGGCCACATAACCATAACAAGATAATTTTGAGGCTTTACCTATATAAGCGTTACTAGTAAAAAAAAAATACATATATATATATATATATATATATATATATATAAATGCTAACAGCAAATAAAATGCGACGCAAATATAAAGCACAGGTAAAATTAAATGTTGAAGCACAATTCCAACTTAGGAAGTAGAAACAAAATGGACACATGTGTTAAATAAATAAGAATTGAGAATGTCTATTTACAAAACATGATAACTATTATTGAAGAGTGTAACTGAACAAAAGAATAAAAAGGCATATTAGATTATTTCTGAAAATTTATTATTCCTTTTACTTATAAAATCAGAATATGTTTATATAGAATTATCTGATAGACTCAAATAGCGGTCTTATCAGCAATCACACAAATTTTCATCATTTTATAGTATATAGAAAGGCCGACATACCAAAGCTATTGTTCGTGCATATATCGCAATTTAATGAGGGCTTCCCAGGAATTTAATTAGCTTTACAATTAAAATTAGACGTATTAAATGTCACGAAAAACACGCTTAAATTGCATTAAGTGTAAATGGTTAATTAAATATTTATTTTTACTTTAAGGCAATGCACGAATTCGAATTGCTTGTAAAAAGATTGTGAATTGGTGTTGCTAATTGGGAAACATTTTAACAGGGGAATCTGCGCAATTTAATGAGGCGCTCAAAAGTGAGTCATGGTCAAATTAATTACACTCATAATTGATAATGTACGTGTATGTATGCAAACATATGTATAGAAAATGAATCGACAGTATAACACACTGAAAGCTATTGTATAAGATTGACACAAAGCAAAATCTTGCCCTGAATTTTAAAAGCAACTTATGAAGTCGCCATTTTACACACAGTTATTCTGATAGCAAAAAGAAAGAAAATAATTTTCCATTGTGACAGAGTAAAATCTGACGAGTGAAATATATATACATAAGCGCATATACATCTGATAAATTGCATGATTCAAACGAATACTCATATTAAAAATTTAAACAAACAATTTTTCTTTTTTACTTTTTTTAATTTCCGGGTAATTAGGGGAATGCAATGGCCGAAAGTACATTCAACTGCCAAAATTAACATAACTTCCTTAATATTCTGCAAGCATCAATTAATGGTTCCGGCAAGTCGCTGAAAGCGGAAATGGATCCTCACATTGGATCAGGTTCCATTCGATTGCAGTTTGAACGAAGTGGCAACGCCCGCGTTTAAATTGAATTTATTATTATGTCACAATTTATTCAATTTGTTTACAAAACATAAAATTAACATACGTTTCCAAATAACAATGGACAAGAGAGAAAGAAAGAGACACAGATAGATAGAGAGAGTGAGAGAGAGAGCGAGAGAGAGGGAGGGAGAGAGGACAAGAGTGGGGAGCAAAACAAACAAACTGTATTAAGAGGAAGAGGCAACAAGCCAACAAACTAACAAAACCACAACAAACATCGACAACAAAAGCCATTCCAACAAATTGGCTATTAATAGACTGCTAGACAACCGAAAGCAACTCGTTTAGGGCGATAGAAACTAGACTGATCCGATTACGTATTCATGCACCGACTCATATATGTACATTTGGACGTAACCCATCCCCGTCCATCCTCCTTACATCATTTGATTTAATTATCTTAATGTAATCTGATTCGAGGCAAACGTATTTTTAAACATTGATTCACTGATAATATATATGAGAACTTGTGATTTACAGAGATAAAATCAATGGTATAAATAAACATCCTAGTCATGTACATGATTAAATGGGCATTAATGAATTGTCTTAAATGTCACTATATGTTCCATAAATAGAAAGTGATTAATCAGAAATTTCTCGTTTACTCGTTGGCATCTTACTCGACATTTCATTTTGATACGACTGTAATCGAGAGAGTTATGGAATTTTCTCGATATCGAATCAACACTCGGAATTGCGATTTAGTATCATTTATCAGATTTGAGTACCAAGAACAACACACGTACCGGAAACTTAACACATACCTAAGTTTAAGTTTATAAACGAAGGCACGGGCTTTCTTCGTTGCCTGCTATTAGATTTACGCTGGGTATTTCTAGCCCAACAGAAGAGAGTATTGTTTTACCAGCAGCAACAAAAAAAAAAAACAAAAATAAACACAAAAACCCGTAATGTGACCTTCCCATACGCAGTATTGCAACCTACTTTCAGAGATGCGATTGGCTCTTCATAACCCATCGAAGCTAAATAAGATACTTTTGCAATCCCGCGAGAAAAGCGAAACCGGGTTAAAACCCAAACCAGCATACAAGCTCGTTCCCAGGTCGACCCACGGATGTGTTACGGACTCTTTTTTTTTCTTTTATAAAAACACTTGGTTATTGTTATTATTATTATTATTGGGTATGGGCGCCACTGGTGTTGCCCATTGATGATGACAAAGACAACAAACCGCAATCGCTTTCACTTTTTTCTGTCTTTTCTGTATTTCTGTCGATTGTTTACTTGTTTCCTTTTCTTTCTGTGTGTTTGTTTGTTTTTTATTGTTGTTGTTTACTCCCACGCGCTGAGGTTAGAGTGCAAGATACGCCGGGCAGACGACAAGCGTTTAATCATTCGATAAGCGTTGTCCGCGCTCTCGGAAGTTACGCGTCACTAATTGAATAAGCAGCCATTCTCAGCTGGCCAGCTAAGCACACAGAAAGAAATCACCAGTTCAAATCTATAAATGGTTTTATAGTATATAGTCGCTTTTTTTTTTAATATACTTTAGGCCAGAGTGTCAGACCGGAATTGGAAACGGAATCAGAACTTCTTGTTTACCGATTGAAATTCAGAATCGGAATCGTAATCAGATCCTATATTTAACTTTTTTTTATTAAATAAATTGGAATTATTTAGCTCTTTGACCTATTTGTTCATACAGACGGACAGACAGACTGACATGATTATATTGACTTGTTCATGCTAATGAAGTACATCAAATACCATATGATTCTTTCTGGCATTTACATACTTTATTATTCCCTCTCACCAATTTTTAATGTGTATAACGGTTTGATTAATTACCCTTGGATAAACCTGCTCAAACCTCCATATTATTAACAAAATCGAGCTATATGATCTAAATATTTGTCCAATCTTGGTAATTTTTTTCTCAAATGATATCAGAATATTTAGCATTTATTTCTTTGAAAGTTTTGTACATTAACTTTCCGTATAGGTATCATCTTTACCGAATTAATAATACTTTACATAACAGAACCGGAAACGGAACCCAAAATCATTCCGGTTTGACACCGGGCGTTAAAACGCATTATATACAAAATATGTTCTTCTGTACCTTTTTATGTACGCAAATTTCATGAGAATTTCTTTCAGTGTAAGGTGAATATGCAAAGGGGGCGTAGTCATGAATTTTATTCCGCAGCAGCGCAAAACACGCGCCGGTTTCAACTGCCCCTCTCTTGGTCTCTGTTTCTGATAGAGCTGAGTAGTCGGCTTTCGCATCTCATTGATATGCTGGGGCGCAGTTCGCGTGGCATTATGCAACAAACGCTGCCTTAAGCTATTGATAAGCAGTAAACGAACACTAGGGCTCAACTAGCGCCGACTAAGCACAGCTGGATGATGATTAGGTAATATGAGAGTGCCCCTCCAAAAGTCGCCTCCCGCTGCTGCTGTGGCTGCTGCAGTTGCACATTCGAAAGTAGGAGATTGGCGTCTGGCCAGTCAGTGCATTGCACTGCTCGCAATGCAGACGACGACGACGACGGCGATGCGACGAGATCGATTCGATGTGAATGGGAAAATTTCACCGCTTTTACTTTTTTCCCATTGCACGCGTCGGTCAGCGGTCTGTTTGTCTCTAGGTACACATTATATAAGTGTACAATTATATATATTGTATATATTTGTGTCTATATATTTATATTTGTGTCTTTTAGAAAATGTAGCTGTCAACGCCAAACCCGAAAGCGTAATAATTGACACATTGTCGATTGTCGTAACAAAACAAACACCTACAAGTGGTTCAAAGGGGAGGCGATTATAAGGAGGTGTGAGTTAATGTGTCAAATGTGCACATATTAAATTGTAACATCGATTGCAGTCCATTTTTTCTGACGCTTCTAATCAGATCCACAACTAAGTAGTCACCACCAACAGCTGTCTGAGCGTAACACGTTCTGATAACATTGCTGATAAACCATAAAGCTAACTGTCAACCACACTAAGGCAACATCAAAAGTTTATGGCATACAATATATATTTTTTATTTTTCCAGAACAAATTACGATATTTACTGTAAGCGCAGCCAACTTAACGCACACATCAAATAATTTCGCGTTGCCATATCGTTTAAAAAAACATCTTTTATAGCACAGACGTATAATAAAACTATTTTATATTATAAATTTTTCTTAAAGCACGCTGTTGTTGCAATTGTTGCATTATTAGACTGTAAAAACTAATAAAAATGTCATGAAATCGTTATTTAACAATAAGTTTACAATCTCTAATTTACGAAACAACTTTCATACCTTCCATTATCGTATGAGATTTATGTGAATAGTGCCAACAAAATCGAATTGAAAAGAGCCAAGCCAATTAACAGTCAAAACTTTGAGTCAATGTTTTCACCCGTCAATCGTTCGGCTCGTAACTTACATATGCGCTCTCCTCTATTATAGATTAAACAACATTCACACTCTGTTAATTTATATGTATGGCATAGACTATACATATAGATATATATATATATATAGATATATATATATATATATATATATATATATATATATATATATATATATATATATATATAGATATAATATATATAATATAAATATATATATATATAATATATAATAAAAATATATATAATATATAAATACATACATCATATACAACATTTTCTAAAGTGTTCAAGTTTGCGCGTTGCGTTGCTTTGATTTACTTAGTCATGTAATCAATTCTCAAATACCTCCCCACTCTTCTACACACTCCAGGGCGTGTGTGTATTATCACTTGTTTTAATGGCTTGGTTTGCCGCATACATAGTTATATATTTGAAGGTGTTCATTTTTAACAAATTGTTTTTTTTGTCTCATACTTTTCCAATGATTTTCTGCGGGTTCCCAAAAACCACAACTATATTCCTACATTAAAAATTAAAAAAAAAAAAACAATAAACTGGTGGCTTTTATTTACGTCATGTTGAAATTAAAATACCCTAATAAAACTCAAAATATCTCAAGATATTTTTATTCACAAAAACATTCTACACATGCTGAAAATTTCGACAATATTCTCCAGATTATTTAGCTCAGACAGTTCCATATTATTACTATGTCCAATCGGGTATATTTGTCCATTAGTAGTAATTGAATCGTACACATAAGTATTAACAACAAATAAAATGTTGAAGCACAATTGCGCATAAATTTCCAGTGACAACACATCACGTGCAAATCATTTGCGATAATCATCTTAATAGCGAGAATTACTTTAAACGATATTCAAGTGCACACAGCACAGCATGTGTTGTGACTGAAATGAGAAACGTGGATTTTCCAGCTAAGCTGTTCATCTATTTATTTGGACCATGTATTTATTTATGTGTCGTAATACAGCATTTGCTGTGGCCAGTGCTAGAAGCAAACCAAAATGAGGCCACAACAATGACGACGACGACGAGCGCAAAGCAAAAGTTGTTAACAGCAACAGTGGCACATGTCAATATGGCCCAAATTTTATGAGCCAATGGAGAACAGGTTGTTGTTGTTGACTGTAGCTGTTGCTGCTGCCGTTGGGGGCACGCGCAACAGGCCGCGTCCGCCATTCACTCGACGACACCAATAACACACACACACACACTCACCAACAGAGATTATTGCAGTGGTCTCTGCTACGTTTAACGGTGCGTATACACGTCGGACTCATTCATAAAGTATTTGCAGTTGCACTGTAAAAGGTAGTGTGGAAGCAAGATCAATACAAATAATACTATTGCTATTGCTACTGCTACGAATTTAAACAGAGCAATTGCAAATTGCTGCTCAGTTATTTTCAAAAGCAATAGTCGCAGCTGGAGTAAAACAAAATGCCATTGTGCTCTCCGTATTTGTTGCAATAGCAGAAAACAACAAGAACGGAGCGAGCCTAGCAGTCGAACTATACAGCATGTGCTACTGCTCTTTAGTAATCGCATAATTGGTTTTCTCTTTCGCTCCGCTGCTACCTAAATTGCTATTGCTATTTTGTTAGGTCATATTTAATGACATTCCTTATGGGAATTTTTTTACTCTTGCTACGCAAATAGCTATTGCAAGTGACAGGCCAGAACAGAGTTGAGCGAAAGGGCATTCTTTTCAATTTTTGATATTGGCTCAGCTGCTTTTGCTCTGTGAAAGTTCGTAAAGTTCTAGCACTAGTGAAAATTTCACATATCGTTACTAATATGAAAAGTTTATTTGTTGAAGATGCACGACTAAAGCATATATAATATGTGACACCTATGCATAAAAAAGTAAATATTATTAATATTTGAAAATCAATTTGAAAAAAAAACTTAAAAAAAAAACAAGTAAATAACTGAGTAATGAGAAATGTCAAAATAATTTAAGTACCGTGAACGCTCGAAAACTAGAAACTTCAAATCGATGAACGCATTTATTAAGTTATAGCTTGTGTTTATCAAATGCTCAGATAGTGACCACTCCCATTAATAGAGTAACATTTTTGTTGTTGTTTTGAAGACTGCATTATTCAGTATTGTCGTCTGGCATAAATATGCATGATATATGTTTGTGTGTGTGTAATTAGAGTAGCCATGGGATTACAATTACCCATATTAAGCACACAATTAGCAACTGTACTTTGCCACTGGTGTTGGGTATTTCATTTCATTTCACTTTAGTTTTTAGTTTATTTGTATGCTGTTTACTTCCTCGACACAAGATGGTCATTGAGGCGGTTTTTTTTTTTTTTATTCTTCTTTGTAGTTGTATTTTCTTAGGGTTAAGAAAGCGTTACGAAATATATATATATATGTATATATATTTTGTAACGCTGCCGCACCGTATTTTGAGTGTCATGCAGACGGGTTCGACCTCATCACCACCCCACCAAGCCCTAATCTCGGCCAGCCTATCTCTTTCTTGTACAGCTTTCTTTAGGCCAAACATTGATGTCAAAAATGACTGTTAAATGTTTTTCTCCTCTTTTTTTTAGTTTCTTATTGTAATTTTTAAAATGGCTGTTTGCAATTTTGCCTGCTCATGATGTTTCCTTATACAACACAACCTTATAATCGAGGCAACCAGAGTTTACTGTGTTAATGGACGGTTGGTGCTCGTGGTGCGAACTTTAAGTGTTTTACCCTTGCAACACACTCCGAATACAGCCAAAAATGGAATTGTAATTGTTGAAAAGTTGTATAAAAAGAAACACTGACATTAAATACCAATTTTTTTTTTATTATTAAAGCAAAAACTGACAAAAACAGAAAAAAGCAGAAAAATAAATACGCTGCCTCAAAAATAGAGTTAGTTGCTGAAAATTTACATTTCAAATAGATTTTAGACAATTACTCTGCTCAAACGTTGAATTTTAGGTATGCTTTATAACATTGCTAATAGTCATCCGGTCTGCCAAACTCAACATACCCTGTAACAACAAATGTGGTAAGAGTATGTTCAAAGATTTCACTTTTAATGAGTTGATAGGTTTTTTTTTTATATTTTTCTTTTTGATGGCAGGCAATAAAGCAATTCAATGCCAACTTCAAACGAGTTAATGACGCAAAATTGTTTGTTCAGACACGCAAAACTCCAAAGAACAATGCAAATATCATTAAAAATAGTCGAACATGTATCTTATACAAACATAAATACATATATCACACTTAATGAAATCAGGCACAAATAATTGCGAATTGTGCTTATTTAAGATTCGCTGTATTCCGTGTTTCATAATTTTTTTGTTAACAACAGGTATGACGCTGGTGTCTCTGAGGTGGGTGAATTGGCACATCTATATACATATAAATATATATATATATATATATATTTATACGGAAGATTCAGAATCAACACTTCCAAAGGTACACAGCGAAACTTGCAAATAAACAAACAAATAGAAACAGCCACGTGTGTTTAATAAGCGCACACACATACACACACAAACACATAGAATTTACAATTTACATATAAACACATGCAGAAAATACAAATAGCTTTAAGCGTTGATCTTTAATATTGCTTCCGTTAATTTCAGTGTTGTGTAAACTTTTAGATTTATGCACAAACATATATATATTTGATCCCCCCACTTTTATCCACTATTTCGGGCTTATTTGCTTGCCAAATGATTTAACTTGATGATGCAGATTCGCTACCCTTTTACTTCATCTCTCCCTCTCTCTCCTTCTTTCTTACTCTCTCTGTTTTACATAAATTGACAAGTTTTGTTGCAGTAAATTGCATGCCACGAATGAATTTCGTTGTCCTATTGTTGTTCTCTTTCTATCTTTAGATAGAGCGTTGCCATATTGTTTAAATATGAGTTAGATTTCTGCGGCGAGCACTAAGAAATCAGGTAACTCTTGTGCCATGCACGAATATACAAAGAAAATGTATGCATATAAAATTTTGTCCACACCTGCCTTGATTCATTAGGGCTCAGACCAGACAGGCGAATACAAAAGAAAATTGCCGCAAGCCAAACACAAACAATGCTTTAGCTCTCCAGGAAGCAACTGGCGGATTACACACACGTGATGTGTGCAGTTAGTCAGTCAATGAAATAAATGAAGAGAAGAAGCAGAGCAAGAGGCAGACACGATGCACAACACATTAATGCACATTTTCTATTTCATTCACTTGCTGCTGCTGTCGGCGACGACTCTTCTTATTTTTACTTATTTTTTGCTGCCATTGTAAGCGTAACGTTTTTTATGAGGTTTGCGAGCAGGCGGCAGGCAGACAAAGAAGTGTGTTAATGGACACACAACAAAGAAAAGAGAAGAAAAGAAATTGCACAAACTACACAACACTAACCAACGATCGAACGAACGAACGAAGCAACCGGAAAAAGTGAAGCAACTAAACTCAAAAGCAGCTTGGCTTGATTTTGTTATTAATTTTTGCTGTGCAAAAACCAACAAGAAGGAAAAGCATTTCATTTACAGATACACATATAATATAAATATATATATTATAAGTATGCTCGTTCCTATGTCTGCACATTAACAGCGGCTTATGTATAAAATGTAATGCATTTATTGCAGTGCACCGAGCGTAGAAATTTTCAATTAAACGCAAATTAAAATTGCACTATATATAAAAAAAACGGCTTTATTGGGGAAGTGGGAAACGCAAAAATCGATTGAGCCATATATTTATTTGGAATTTGTTTCGAGCTTTGCCCAGATTGAGGAGGGGGTTATACCAAATGACGCCGTCAGGTAATAAGTAAATGTGGTAAAAATAATTGCATTTGCCATTTCTTTGGATCCTTTAATTTGATGTTGATACTCTCATAATTTCTATTTATTCTGCTTTAAAATAAATTATATTTATTATTATCCGATATTGTGACTGGGAAAAAACACATATTTTCAATTAGGTTCGTTGAATTTGTTTATAGCGCTTAACATGTCTTGAATACATTTTTGACTAGAATTAAACACACATTATTTTTTCGCCCATTTTCCAGCCCTTAATATTAAGGTTATTCAACAATTAATCGTTCAATCAGTCAGTCAATCACATAAACAAGTTTTAAGCACGTATTGTGAAATTATTTTTGGATCCGCCAACTATCGATTGACACTGACCTTTAGTTGAGACGGAGAGAGTTCAAGGGTCAAGCTCAAAATCGATCCGATTTGTTAATGGATTTTTTGTGTGTGTTGTAAATCGTTGTTTTTAATTTCATTTTTATTGCGTCGCTTGCAATGTAGTCTGATTTACACACGAAATGAGCAGCGGGCCAATCAAAACATCAATCAGATTGATGGATTGACGGGTGATCCCCAGCAGCAACTAAGACAAATTTTTCTCCCCACTGCACTTAAATTAAATTTGAATGGAGATTTATTTTTGGAATCGCCCCAAGAACAAGAACTTCACCGGACTCTCCTCTTGACAGTTCCAGACAACACCAACAACAACATCAATTGGGAGCGTTTTTCGATTTGTTGTGCTGGTTTAAATTTAGATTTCAATGAATTATTTCGAGTGAGTGATATGCTAGCTAAAATTACGAATACTTAAATCTTAAAGCATGTATTGTTTGTATATATGCAATCTACCGATATATGGATACACAATTAAGGTTGAAATGAATACATGATAATCGCACTTGTCTTTATGGAAATATGTGTTACAAATTATTCCATTCCATTGAAACGAGCTGTTTTGCTAAACAAAATAAAAATTTTCCCATCGAAAGCTGCCATTTTCAAAGTCGTCTCACACAATTACAAACGTAATACCTACAGAAATATGTATGTGCTCATATATGTATATATAAATATATACATAAGTGCATATATATATATATATATATATATATATATATATATATACATGTTTCTACAGACATTCACGCCTTTATTAAAATCAAGAACAGCTCGTAATTTACAACACGAACAGAGACTGGCGCCTGCTGCTTTTGTGGTTTTTTAGCATTTTTTTTTTTTACATTTTTATATAGTGTTTCCAATTTTTTCTAAGCTTACGCTAAATAAAAGCTATAGGTTTGTAGAAAACCCCTACTATTTATTTCGATAGCATCAATAACAAAACTAATAAAATGTCGAATAAATTACTCATAATTAATACTTGGAAAAACTAATTTGGTCAACACTGGCATTATTAAGTATTGTGTTTCGCACATTTTGGTAATTCGAATAGTGTGTTTCCACTATGTTAATGCAACAGACATCTGTGTGTGTGTATTTGCTAGCTGTTATTGTTTAAATGTGTTAACTGTTTTTCCAAGTGCTGGCAACGTCAGCGAATTAATCATGCAAGCCCCGCTGCTAGCAATTTCTACAATGCCCACTACGAATGAGGAAAACAAAAAAGAAAATGCGGTTACAACGCAGCTGGTCGTGCATGGGAGAGCGAGAGAAGGATAGAGCGGCACTTACATACATCTATACGCATACGCCAGGGCCAAAGCAACGCAGCGATGACGTCACAATGTTAGCAAAGAAATATTCGCTGCAGCGCTGCTTGCTTTTGTCTGACACCATTTGCGCTATTGCTTTTAATTAATTACAGGTCTGCTGCTCCATTGTGTTATTTTCTTTGCACCAATACAATAAATATATATATTTAGTTGATAAGACGGAACTAATATACTGCGTGTGTGTGTGTGAGTGCACACAAATGCAAATGAGGTTATCAATGTATTATTGTTTACCGTTTGTTTGCATACGCACCTTGGGTTTATTGAGCCATTTGCGAAATGTATCCATGGTTGTTCAGCAGCAGCCGTCAACGTCAGCTTTACAGCTGTTGACACGCTGTTAACAGCTCAGCCACCTTCCTCGGCTCCCCTTCTTTGTGTACAACAAAATTATCAGCACTGTCAAATGATTTGCTGGCGACGATTTGCTCCAATATATGGCGTCCTCGTCGTGGTCGTCGTCCTTGCCCAACGCGTGCGTCTCACACACAACACAACAATAACATAAACGTAAAGCGCGTACGACAAAAACCGAACAAAACAAAAGAAATATGCAAGTGAGAGACTACAATAACAACGATGTATACGTTCTGCTTGCTGCTTGGCCACACTGAGCCCAACCAACACAAGTATGAGTATGAGTATATGTGTGTGTGTGTGTTCAACTACTGTTGCATTCGCGTTCACGTTTGTTGTTGAATTTTCACTTTTTGGGCATTTTAAATGCACTTTTAACGAATTTTACACTTTTTGTATAATTTAAAATTGGCTCGTCTCATGCTTCCTTCTGTTCATTTCCAAGTGCTAATTTTTTATTTATTTATTTTTTTTTGTAATGCCCGTTTTGCACTTTGCTTCGTTTTTGACTTTGCCTCGTCGTCGAATTCGTATTCGTTTTTGTATTTTTGGTTTTGCCTTCAACAATTTTAACACACACACGCGTGACTCTTCGCGTGCTCTTTCCACTGCTCAGACATATCACATGAACTGCATTTCTCTACGTTGAAATTGCGTCGATTTGTTAAAATTTATAAAAATATGTTAAAACTGCATGGGAAAATGGTTTTAGTGCTGCGAAAAAACCATTAAACTCGCGCAACACTTATCCGCTCTACCGTCTGCACAAGCGAAGCGTGTACGTTGCGTTCAAAGATTTTTTTCGACTAACAGATCTTAACCTTTTTTTTTATTATTAAAAATATGTTAGCCAACTGTTAACGAGCGACAAATCATCGATAACTTATTCGACAGCACTATCGATTGGTGTTGCTTAAGTTAAGGCTGGTATGCTGCACACAAAATGGCATAAGAACATTTCCAAACCAAAATCAGGTTAGTCACAACTGTGTACATAGTAATATAATAGAATTATAATAAAAATTAAGTCGCTTTTAGTGAGAGCAATTTTACTCATTTCTAGTTAGCAGGGTAACATGTTCTTTTTGGCGTTAGCATGAGTTAATTTTTTGCGCACCTAGTTTCATTCAAAATTTATAATTGATAAAATGGATATTCTTAAAAAGGGATTTATCTGTGCACATTAAATTATATAATATTTAATTGTACACGTGAATAGCACGCCATATAGCTGACATATATTACGCATATCATGATTTTGAGTTCGACTGAATAAAACTGCATAGAGTTGCCATATAGCTCGACTATTAACTTGTGTTTCATTAGTCGTAAAATTTAAAAATGGTTAGAGTTGCCATATGGCTCAACCTTATCATTTTTTCCGAAGGCGGCAAAATTTTAAAGAAATGTAAAATAGTGCGGCAATTAAATGTATTTTAATGTGCAAATTGTGTGCAAAATATGATTATATGACAGCTAGAACAGCCCCTACTGCAGGGCAATGCGTCGAAAGTGATTGTTTAGGGGACCCTCGTCCGAGTAGCCAGCGATCTCCTGCGGAATAATGCCCGACTCCTCGATGGAGGTGCACGGACGGCACATGCACTCCAGCGGCGCCTTAGTCAGCACCTTCTTGAATTTGCGCTCGCCATGCTTGACTTTAGGGCAGAACAAAGAGACGGCTGCCTCGCGCTCCCCCGACTCCTGGCAGCACATGCAAGAGCGTTCCATTTGCCAGATTTTGCTGCCCGAAACCTAAATGGATGAAATGCCTGATTGATTGATTGATCGATTGACAATAGGAATGGTCAGCCTGTGTACCTGTATGTAGCTGGCACAGCGACCCACACAGGCAAACGATGGAATTGGCTTGGGCACACAGCCCGGATATTGCAGCACATGAATCACTGGCGTCACCTGGCAATCGTCTCCAAGATGGCCAATATCTGCAAATGCCATAAATGCGATAAGTGCCAAGCGCTCATTGATACAAATACCTTTGATACCATTGTCGCTGCTGGACACCGCATTGTCCGCCTGCGCCATGCACAGCTTCAGTAGACTGACCAGGACGCAGTACAGCAATATTAGCACAAAGATCCGATTGTTCTCGTGACGCAGCAAATGTGGAAGCATTTTTCGTTGTCACCCCCAAGTCGCGACTTGCCCTAAAATGGAAAACGCTCACAGCCGCCCGACGCCTTTTATAGATGGAAACGTGTCCATCGTTGTCGCCTTTCTATGACTTATTGTCCAATAATGAACACTGCCTGGCTGATGAACAAACAATGGCTTTTTCGCTTAGTAATTGCATACATGAAAACAGCATTTATCCCGCTGCGTCTCGAACAGCAGCTCATTTATTTGACCACATTGCTATGCACAAATCACTGCTGCTTAAGCACAAAACTGACCAGTGTCGACATCATCATCATCAACATCAGCAGCGTCGTCGTCGTCGTCGCGAGGCCAGCAGCTCCGTTCCTCTGTGCCAAATACTTATTGAGATCGCCCAAACGCTTTGAGGCCCAGTCCAGATTCGTGTCCACATTGGTCAGCGCCTTGCTGAGAATCTCCGCTGAGCTGCCGAACAGCGCATGTTTCTCATTGTAGAAGTCGGAGAACAGTGTCCGCTGCTCACTCGTTGTGAAATAGTCCGCCATATCGCTCAGCGCCTGTGCTGCCTTCGGCCAGCTTTCCAAACTGTCTCGGTTAAAAAACATTTATTAATTATTACACATTTTCAAGAACTTCTTGGTTTGTTTGTCGAATAATTAAATTGAACTTACGCATTTGCCAACTGGGTGATGTCCTCGATTACCATTTGGAAAATGGGAGTTATCAAGTCGGGATTCTGCTCGTACAGCTGAGCGAGGGCGATAAGCTTGAGAGAGGCGTCGGTGGCTGTGCCGTTGCCAGTGCCTATAATCTGGTTCTGGTAGTGCGTCCGATAATCTCTTGTGCAACTGGAGGCGCGCAAAAGAGGCTCTCGATCTATGGCGTTAGTTTCTTTCTCATAATACTGCAGGACGCTGTCATATCCACCGGCTCGTGAAGCTGCACAGTAGAATGTCTCGCGATAATCTGGCGTTGGTTTCGCCGAGTCGGCTTCAAACTTTTGACGCACCTGGTTGTTGCAGTCCTCCGATTGGTATTTGCAGAGCCAGGCCACCTGCAGGTTGCGATTGTAAACATCGAGCACCTTGTCCGTGGAGCTCCAGCTCACTCCCAGCTTATTGTAGACGGCGGCTGTGATATCACTCAGATATTTGTTGAAATTGGTCAGCTGCTCTGGTGTTAAACGCTTTGAGACCCGTTTCAAGCCCTCATAGGCCGCATACCATGGAATGTAATCGGTTTCTGTGCTCATATACTCCATAAATTTAAGTACATCGACGTAGTCAATCATTTCCGCGTGGGCAAAGTTGAAAAGATCATCGATGAGAGCTGCACGATTTTCGACGGGAATATAACTGTGATTGATCTCTGTCAATGCCTTTTGGATGCAGCGCAACAGCTGATCTGAATACTTTACACGATGGTAGTTGGACTGCTTCTTATTAACGATAATCCACTCAATTGGCTTGCTAAACGGGTACCTATACATTCCTATTCTAGGCATTAAAAATTCTGGAGTTAAATCTTCAAAGTCAGGCGATAGGTTTGTGGTAAAGGTGATGGGCACCGTATACGTCAATGTGTCATCGCTGCCGTCTTTGGGATTGAGCAAGAAGCGCTTCTGCTCAAAGAAGACTTCACTGCCAATGTTATCAAGGCTCACTATTATCACTGGGTAACCCTCCTTTACTGTGAAGTCACCAAAGAAGTAATTTTTCTCGGTTAAACTGAAGCCTTCCCAATTATCGCGGAGATGGCTAATCAAATTAGTGGGACCTGTGTTTTTCAAATGGCTAAGCGAGGAGATAGAAATGAGATTTCTAGAATTGAGTTAATTAAACTAGCACTTACAACTCTTTCAGATAGTTTCGTATGGCTCTGTCAAAGTTTTCGGTGCCCATCGCATTTCGCCACATGCGAACAACACTGGCTCCCTTCGCAAATGAGATGCTCGAAAACTTGTTGTAGATGTCATCGGGGGTCTGAACTCGCCACTCCCCGCTGGTCAACGCCTGTGTGCCATATAGAGAGTCGGTCGTAAGGATATGCTGAAGTTTATGCACAACAAATTGTTGGTCCAACTGATATTCCGGGTATAACTGCAAATATTCGGAATATTTAAGTCTCTTAAAATTGCGATCTTTACAAATGAGTTCGACTACGAATCACTCTGCACTCGAATCTTATGTAACCTTAATCTCTTGAATATTTCCCCAACTTTAAACCTATACTTTCTATAACCCTCTAAATCTAAATCTCAAAAGTAATAATTCCCATTAGGGTCTAGAGCCATATTCTTTAATTATTAGTTTGGGGTCACTGGGCTCAATATCATGATGAGGCTAGAGATTTACCAAAAGTGCTTAAAACAATAAAGAAATTACAAATGGATGAATTCTTGCTTAAATATTTGAAGTATTATATAAACTTGTGCAAATTTAGTAAGAAAATATTTAAAATTTATTTGTAAAATATGTAGACGAACAGAACATTACTGAGACATTGTATAATTCGACAAAGATATGAAAGTCCAGAAGTTGTGAAGAGTACTATTATTATTATTAGTATTACACAACTGGCATATCTGCCATCAATTTGGAGAGAGGAGTAGATTTATCAAAAATAATAAATAATGTTGATCGACGTTTCATTGTTATCTGAATCAACTAAGTTAGATTACACATTGCACTTGTCCGTTATCTAAGGTAATAAAAAAGCTAAGTCAATAAAAACCACATTTTGTATATATAAATCGATGTTAACACCAACTTAGTTCTATATTTGTAAGTGCAAGTTTTTGTTCGATTTTAGTTTGAATATCTATATTAAAGGTAAAACGGGTAAAGAGTTTAATGGGTAAAGAGTTAAAACATACCTCGTGTCCAATAAAGAACTCATAGTAGCGAGCAAATCCCTCTTGCATCCAAAAGAAACCCCACCAGCTGATTGTGACACTGTTGCCAAACCACATATGCGCATTCTCGTGGACAATGTTGCGAATGGTGAACTCCTTCTGTGTCCAGCCGTCCGTATAGCCAGGCTCCTCGAGAACAACCTTATCTCTGAAAGTTCAATTACAGTGTTACAGTGTTACAGTGTTACAGTGTTACAGTGTTACAGTGTTATCTGCAATCAATGTGCTTTTGTTCGGCAATACACACTTGAAAATGACTAAGCCCCAGTTCTCCATGCTGTTGTGGCGAAAGATTGGAGTTGTCGCATACTGGAACACATCGTTGCCAAGTTCCTGGTAGGGCTGCTGGAATAGCTCATTGAAAGCGGGAAGCGCCTTTTCTGCCACACTGTAGCTGAACGAGGTGAGATCGTAGTACGACGGTCTTGTATAAATGGCCAGATCGCTATTGCCCCGTGCCTTATACTCGGATATGATGAAGGCCAATAGATAGCTGGACATTATGGGCGTCACAGCAAACTGATCCACATACCGATCCTTGCTACAATTCTCATCTAGTTATAGTTGGTAAAGTCGTAAATTATATTCGAATACTTACCCCTCGTCTGTGGTTTTGATAAGTTTCGTGTTGCTGATTGCATTGAATCCACTTGGCCGTTCAATGTTAACCTGGAACTTGGCCTTGAAGATTGGCTCGTCAAAGCAGGGAAAAACGAGGCGGGCATTAATGGCCTGCATGTGAGTTATCAGCACCATTTTTGTCGTTTGCGTCGCTTCGTCCAAGTAGCTGGTGGAGAACAGGCCCTCCGGGCGAGTCTGTACTTTGCCCGAATACTTGAATTTCAATACATAGTCCTGATTGACAACTAATGCCTGAGCCAGGAGCACAGTTAGCTGCTGAGTCTCCTGCTCAAATGACATCTTGTTGCTCGGAATGTTCTCCACCAGCGCTCCTCCATTAGTGTAGAGTGCACAAGTTGTTATGTCAATGTCGTCCTTGTGTAGTGTTATTTGGGACACATCCGCATCCAAAGACTGCAGGGTGATTTCGACATCGCCATCGAATTTGTAAGATGGCGCAGCTGGATTTAAAACATCCTGTTGAACACTTATGCGCAGGTTGTAGAAAGATGGTTTTACACTGGTTCCGAGCCGATAATTAAGACACTCTGAGCTGCCTAGCCAGGACAGCAACAGCAGGATGACCGCTGGCAAAGCTCTGTAACCACGACTATTCATGTCGAAGGCGAATTCAATACTGACCTGCCTCCCGGCCAATTGTAAAAATATAGACTCAACACGCCCAATACCTGGAAATCGGTTATTTTCCGCATAGATTAGATTTAATATTACTTATGAATTGTGTGACAGTTTGAGAGATTGGAACGCCATAATTCTCTTTATTTAGTGTCGAGCATGCGTAACTCGACAATAGGTGTAAAAGGAATCCCTTAAGAGAGAATGTAGAGGTTAGCAACAAATTGGTTAGCAATTTCTTGAGTTTTATTCAAATCTTGGCTATTGTTGCAATAGTTAGTGGAAAGTGATTCATTTGCTACATTTTTTGAATGAGTACTTTAAATCTTAGAGTCTGCTAGCCTTAGTTCATCAATGTGGTCAAGGACACCAGCAGAAGGGTGAGAAGGCTGAAACCGCTGAGCATGGCGCTGCCGTTAATCTTGGCCAAATAGACGCGGAAGGTGTCCAGTTTGGATTCGGCCCATTCAAGGTTCTCTTTGACGGCTGTCTCCGCTGCCTTCAGTGTGGTTGCCGAGCTGCCAAACTTGCCACTGTTCGCCGCGTTGAACTTTTTCAGATCCTCGTATTGCGATTGCTCCGTGAAGCGTGCAGCAATGTTAGAGATGACCGTAGCGACCGCTGAGTAGCCACCCATGCTGTTTCAAATCAATTTAAATTATATATTAATCAAATATCATTTACAGTTAAGAATATAAAATATATGAATTGCTTACGCGTCCGCTAAATCCTCAAATTGTTTGCTGACCAACGAAAAGACGGGACTAACATTCTCGTTATTCTCAGTGTAGAGGGTGCTGAGCACAGATGATTTGTCTTGCCTGCGTATCTCATCAGACAGAATCAGATTGAAGACTCGTTCGATGAGCGCCTGTTGCTTAACGCAACCGAACGAGTTCTGCAGCAGCATTGCCTCGGTGGCCACCTTTTCATCCTTGAACTTCTGATGCAGTGTTTCGAACTCAGTGAGGCCACCCTCGCGCAGTGATACACAGTAGACCACGGATCGTAGGTTCTTGGGCACCGATCCGAGTGACTTGAAATATGTCTTGGCATGGCTAATGCATTCGGCATTGCCAAAGCGACATCTCCACGACAGTACCTTTGTCCTCAAATAGATGTCGAGCGCCTCGTCTGTGTCGTCCTCGAAGAAGCCCAGCTTAAGATAGGCCTTAGAGGTCAGCTGCTGGATGTAGTTGCCGAAATGGGCGGTATCCGTACCCAGGCGTATGGCCAGGAAGTCAAATCCGTTAAATGCCGATGTCCATGGTATGTAATTGACTTCCGATTCCAAATACTCCAGCACCGACAATGTCAGATCATAGTGAATGTGCCCGGCGCGTGCCAAATTCAATAAATCGTCAGCAATCTGGGCTCGGTTGACTTCGTGTATACCGCCCCAGTTGCTGCTGCCGACGAGCTCGGTACGAATTGCACGCCAATTATTTTCAGTGTAATTGACGCGATAGTAACCAGTTTCCTGAATGTTGGCAATCACCCAACTTGCCACACCCCTCAACGTGATCGTTTGGATAGCGGTGCGTAATATAAGCTTTGGCCTAGTATCCGTGAAATTCTTCTCCTGACTGGTGGTGTAACTAATGGGCAGCGTGTAAGCCAGCCTGTCATCGGATCCATCATTCTTGAGCAGGAATCGCCTTTGGCTGAACGTGATAGTCTTGCCATCGTCGGATAGCTTGGCATTGATCAGCGGATAGCCCACCTGGGTGGTAAAGCTCTGAAAGATCTCAGCCGAACTGCTATTGAATCTATCTTCTGGCCAGTTCTGGCGCCACGCATTCAGCAGGAACTCCGGCACAGATGACTCATATTTGCTGTGACATCACAATGTGAATGGGAAACAACATTAAATACAAATTTGGCTCGAGTGAACTCGACTACGATATACCCTGAACCCAGTTATTAAATATATTCTATTATTCCTCTTTGAAAAGATTTGCACTAAAATGCGAGCAGCTCTGGAAGCGCCCTCTGCCGACAAACACGTGAAACACGCTATCAAACATATTGACGTTCGCGTCGATTATCATGCCATCTCTTTCTCACACATGCGCTCGCATATTTATGCATACAGAAAATGCTTGCGGCTGCTGATAGAAATGAGATCAATATGAGAATATATTTTCGACTGTAACTTGGGTATTTCTTATCCGATCTTTATGAAATTTGGCCAGTTGATCAATAATACGCATATGCATATTATGTATTAATTAGATTAGATTCTGACTTTTAAATTGTGACATTTATTGCTATCGGAAATTTAAATATATCGATATTCGATAAATGGAGGCAGTTATCGATTAAGTAACGCAAACTTGATCTGCGCCTGGTATACGAGAACCTATATTCTAGCTCTTATAGTGTTCATGCAGACGGACGAACGGACATGGCTATATCGCCTCGACTGTTGACCCTGATCAAGAATATATATATATTTAATGGGGTCGGAGATGCTTCCTTCTGCCTGTTACATACATTTGCATAAAACCATTATACCCATTTTTAATGGGTTCAGGGTATAATGACATCGATCATTAACTTATCAGTAATCAAACCACATCTCATATTTTTTTTAACACGATACTTACTATTTAGCGAGATATTCTTGTAGGGATTTCTGGAAATTCTCAGTGCCCATGGTGTGCTCAATCATGCGAATAAATGAGGCGCCTTTGCTGTAGGAAATGCTATTGAACATACGGCTAAGATGGGCCGGCGTATAAGTGTTCTCATCACTCAATGGATTTGTGGCAATCGTCGCGTCCATTCCCATTACCGGCTGGAGTTGAGCGACGACAAACTGTTTCTCCAGTTCCCAATTTTTCTCGACAAGGGCGGTGCCAAAGTATTGAAAGTATTGGGCGAAACCCTCATTTAGCCAGGTATAGCTCCACCACTTACAGGTGACCAGATCACCGAACCACATATGCGTCTGTTCATGGGCCACAAGTACGGCAATGGACTGTTGAGATGAGAGCGTTGTGGCTGACTCATCGACCAGCAAGCTGCGTTCCCTGTAGGTAAGGAGACCCCAGTTCTCCATGGCTCCTGCTGAGAAATCGGGTATGGCAGCCATATCCATTTTATTATTGCCCAACGAATAATAGTCCAATTTGAGATAATTGCCCATCTCATCTAGAATTTGGCGACCCACATTGAAACTGTATTGCGTCTGTGTGTAATATTCGGGACGTGCGAGAACACCGAATTTGTCGTCAGAGCGCTTGGTGAACTCAGATATGATGAAGGCCACCAAATATGTGGACATTTTCGGCGTTGTATGATAAACATCCAAATAGTAATTCCTAAAGCGAACAATTGGTGAAGTTGCCCAATCCAAAGAGATACAAGACTTAGGTACAAGACTTACGGATCTTCGGTTTGTGTGCTGGACTTTTGCCTTGTGTTGCTAGCGGTGCTGAAGGTGTGGTGACGCTTAAGGATCACATTAAAGGTGGCCTTGAACTGCGGCTCATCAAAACTGGGAAAAGCGCGACGGGCATGATTTGTCTGGAACTGTGTGGACCCCAGCCATCTGCACACCAACAGATACCACAAAAGATACCACTTATTAATGACCAATGATCAGATACTGAAAATGATCTCATCAAACTCACTTGGTCTCATTGTTGTCATTCACATAGGAGCTGCGATAGAAGCCGTGCATATCATCCCCCATCAGACCCGTATATTTGAAATGTAGAATGTAACGCTGTTTGCCAATCAAATTTGAAGCTGAACTCATATTCCTGATGTCTGTTTCAGCATTCTGTATGGGTTTAGTCAGCTGTTGGATTTGGGGTGTGGCACCTGCAGCTGGCTTTGCCCAGTATTCGCTGAGCGAGTAGTCTAAGTTTTTCGAGTGCAGCGACACGAGGTTTGTAGTCTGGACAGGTTCGATTTCAATCCATACCTCACCATCGAAGGAGAAACGCATTTTGCCATCACTTTCCAGCAAAAAGGGACGCAACGTTATATCATAATTAATGGGATTTATGTTCTCGGACAATCTATATTCCCAGTTCTCAGCGGCAAAGGTTGTGGGTGGCTGAATGTCCAGTTTCCGAGTGTCCGCCAGGACCACAGATAGGCATGCTGCGCAGAGGACAACCAAGCGTAGGGCCAACATGACGACTGCAATCTGGAGCTAATATTTAGCGATAAGCAACCAATGGTCAGGCACCGGAATCGTGATTTGACAACTGAACTCAGTCAGCCAGCAAATGGTACTATATCATAGCATTTATTTACTAAACCAGCCTTTATTTCAACCAAGTGTAATTTGGTCATAGATTATGAAATGATTACGCTGGTTCAGCCGATAAGAGCTTATGGCGATGCCATATACCTTCAAATTATATATTGATAACTGTGGACTACAATCTAGGTAATATCAGTTATAGTAGTTATTAAAACATAAGTTCATATGGTAGTTATTAATGATTTAAATGACTTAAAATTATCAGCTAGTAACTTATAGTAATCCCAGTTTATAAATGAATGGTATAATTAATAAGATTCTATTATTATTATTTTTATTATTATTATTATGTTTATTATATATTTTGTTAGTATTCTATTATTGCTGTTATTGCAGAACAAAGAGACGGCTGCCTCGCGCTCCCCCGACTCCTGGCAGCACATGCAAGAGCGTTCCATTTGCCAGATTTTGCTGCCCGAAACCTAAATGGATGAAATGCCTGATTGATTGATTGATCGATTGACAATAGGAATGGTCAGCCTGTGTACCTGTATGTAGCTGGCACAGCGACCCACACAGGCAAACGATGGAATTGGCTTGGGCACACAGCCCGGATATTGCAGCACATGAATCACTGGCGTCACCTGGCAATCGTCTCCAAGATGGCCAATATCTGCAAATGCCATAAATGCGATAAGTGCCAAGCGCTCATTGAGACAAATACCTTTGATACCATTGTCGCTGCTGGACACCGCATTGTCCGCCTGCGCCATGCACAGCTTCAGTAGACTGACCAGGACGCAGTACAGCAATATTAGCACAAAGATCCGATTGTTCTCGTGACGCAGCAAATGTGGAAGCATTTTTCGTTGTCACCCCCAAGTCGCGACTTGCCCTAAAATGGAAAACGCTCACAGCCGCCCGACGCCTTTTATAGATGGAAACGTGTCCATCGTTGTCGCCTTTCTATGACTTATTGTCCAATAATGAACACTGCCTGGCTGATGAACAAACAATGGCTTTTTCGCTTAGTAATTGCATACATGAAAACAGCATTTATCCCGCTGCGTCTCGAACAGCAGCTCATTTATTTGACCACATTCCTATGCACAAATCACTGCTGCTTCAGCACAACACTGACCAGTGTCGACATCATCATCATCAACATCAGCAGCGTCGTCGTCGTCGTCGCGAGGCCAGCAGCTCCGTTCCTCTGTGCCAAATACTTATTGAGATCGCCCAAACGCTTTGAGGCCCAGTCCAGATTCGTGTCCACATTGGTCAGCGCCTTGCTGAGAATCTCCGCTGAGCTGCCGAACAGCGCATGTTTCTCATTGTAGAAGTCGGAGAACAGTGTCCGCTGCTCACTCGTTGTGAAATAGTCCGCCATATCGCTCAGCGCCTGTGCTGCCTTCGGCCAGCTTTCCAAACTGTCTCGGTTAAAAAACATTTATTAATTATTACACATTTTCAAGAACTTCTTGGTTTGTTTGTCGAATAATTAAATTGAACTTACGCATTTGCCAACTGGGTGATGTCCTCGATTACCATTTGGAAAATGGGAGTTATCAAGTCGGGATTCTGCTCGTACAGCTGAGCGAGGGCGATAAGCTTGAGAGAGGCGTCGGTGGCTGTGCCGTTGCCAGTGCCTATAATCTGGTTCTGGTAGTGCGTCCGATAATCTCTTGTGCAACTGGAGGCGCGCAAAAGAGGCTCTCGATCTATGGCGTTAGTTTCTTTCTCATAATACTGCAGGACGCTGTCATATCCACCGGCTCGTGAAGCTGCACAGTAGAATGTCTCGCGATAATCTGGCGTTGGTTTCGCCGAGTCGGCTTCAAACTTTTGACGCACCTGGTTGTTGCAGTCCTCCGATTGGTATTTGCAGAGCCAGGCCACCTGCAGGTTGCGATTGTAAACATCGAGCACCTTGTCCGTGGAGCTCCAGCTCACTCCTAGCTTATTGTAGACGGCGGCTGTGATATCACTCAGATATTTGTTGAAATTGGTCAGCTGCTCTGGTGTTAAACGCTTTGAGACCCGTTTCAAGCCCTCATAGGCCGCATACCATGGAATGTAATCGGTTTCTGTGCTCATATACTCCATAAATTTAAGTACATCGACGTAGTCAATCATTTCCGCGTGGGCAAAGTTGAAAAGATCATCGATGAGAGCTGCACGATTTTCGACGGGAATATAACTGTGATTGATCTCTGTCAATGCCTTTTGGATGCAGCGCAACAGCTGATCTGAATACTTTACACGATGGTAGTTGGACTGCTTCTTATTAACGATAATCCACTCAATTGGCTTGCTAAACGGGTACCTATACATTCCTATTCTAGGCATTAAAAATTCTGGAGTTAAATCTTCAAAGTCAGGCGATAGGTTTGTGGTAAAGGTGATGGGCACCGTATACGTCAATGTGACATCGCTGCCATCTTTGGGATTGAGCAAGAAGCGCTTCTGCTCAAAGAAGACTTCACTGCCAATGTTATCAAGGCTCACTATTATCACTGGGTAACCCTCCTTTACTGTGAAGTCACCAAAGAAGTAATTTTTCTCGGTTAAACTGAAGCCTTCCCAATTATCGCGGAGATGGCTAATCAAATTAGTGGGACCTGTGTTTTTCAAATGGCTAAGCGAGGAGATAGAAATGAGATTTCTAGAATTGGGTTAATTAAACTAGCACTTACAACTCTTTCAGATAGTTTCGTATGGCTCTGTCAAAGTTTTCGCTGCCCATCGCATTTCGCCACATGCGAACAACACTGGCTCCCTTCGCAAATGAGATGCTCGAAAACTTGTTGTAGATGTCATCGGGGGTCTGAACTCGCCACTCCCCGCTGGTCAACGCCTGTGTGCCATATAGAGAGTCGGTCGTAAGGATATGCTGAAGTTTATGCACAACAAATTGTTGGTCCAACTGATATTCCGGGTATAACTGCAAATATTTGGAATATTTAAGTCTCTTAAAATTGCGATCTTTACAAATGAGTTCGACTACGAATCACTCTGCACTCGAATCTTATGTAACCTTAATCTCTTGAATATTTCCCCAACTTTAAACCTATACTTTCTATAACCCTCTAAATCTAAATCTCAAAAGTAATAATTCCAATTAGGGTCTAGAGCCATATTCTTTAATTATTAGTTTGGGGTCACTGGGCTCAATATCATGATGAGGCTAGAGATTTACCAAAAGTGCTTAAAATAATATCGGGGAGGTTGAAAGAATTAAAAATGGATGAATTCTTGCTTAAATATTTGAAGTGTTATATAAACTTGTGCAAATTTAGTAAGAAAATATTTACAATTTATTTGTAAAATATGTAGACGAACAGAACATTACTGAGACATTGTATAATTCGACAAAGATATGAAAGTCCAGAAGTTGTGGGGAGTATTATTATTTGTTATTAGTATTACACAACTGGCATATCTGCCATCAATTTGAAGAGAGGAGTAGATTTATCAAAAATAATAAATAATGTTGATCGACGTTTCATTGTTATCTGAATCAACTAAGTTAGATTACACATTGCACTGGTCCGTTATCTAAGATAATAAAAATGCTAAGTCAAAAAAAAACACATTTTGTATATATAAATCGATATTAGCACCAACTTAGTTCTATATTTGTAAGTGCAAGTTTTTGTTCGATTTTAGTTTGAATATCTATATTAAAGGTAAAATGGGTAAAGAGTTTAATGGGTATAGAGTTAAAACATACCTCGTGTCCAATAAAGAACTCATAGTAGCGAGCAAATCCCTCTTGCATCCAAAAGAAACCCCACCAGCTGATTGTGACACTGTTGCCAAACCACATATGCGCATTCTCGTGGACAATGTTGCGAATGGTGAACTCCTTCTGTGTCCAGCCGTCCGTATAGCCAGGCTCTTCGAGAACAACCTTATCTCTGAAAGTTCAATTACAGTGTTACAGTGTTATCTGCAATCAATGTGCTTTTGTTCGGCAATACACACTTGAAAATGACTAAGCCCCAGTTCTCCATGCTGTTGTGGCGAAAGATTGGAGTTGTCGCATACTGGAACACATCGTTGCCAAGTTCCTGGTAGGGCTGCTGGAATAGCTCATTGAAAGCGGGAAGCGCCTTTTCTGCCACACTGTAGCTGAACGAGGTGAGATCGTAGTACGACGGTCTTGTATAAATGGCCAGATCGCTATTGCCCCGTGCCTTATACTCGGATATGATGAAGGCCAATAGATAGCTGGACATTATGGGCGTCACAGCAAACTGATCCACATACCGATCCTTGCTACAATTCTCATCTAGTTATAGTTGGTAAAGTCGTAAATTATATTCGAATACTTACCCCTCGTCTGTGGTTTTGATAAGTTTCGTGTTGCTGATTGCATTAAATCCACTTGGCCGTTCAATGTTAACCTGGAACTTGGCCTTGAAGATTGGCTCGTCAAAGCAGGGAAACACGAGGCGGGCATTAATGGCCTGCATGTGAGTTATCAGCACCATTTTTGTCGTTTGCGTCGCTTCGTCCAAGTAGCTGGTGGAGAACAGGCCCTCCGGGCGAGTCTGTACTTTGCCGGAATACTTGAATTTCAATACATAGTCCTGATTGACAACTAATGCCTGAGCCAGGAGCACAGTTAGCTGCTGAGTCTCCTGCTCAAATGACATCTTGTTGCTCGGAATGTTCTCCACCAGCGCTCCTCCATTAGTGTAGAGTGCACAAGTTGTTATGTCAATGTCGTCCTTGTGTAGTGTTATTTGGGACACATCCGCATCCAAAGACTGCAGGGTGATTTCGACATCGCCATCGAATTTGTAAGATGGCGCAGCTGGATTTAAAACATCCTGTTGAACACTTATGCGCAGGTTGTAGAAAGATGGTTTTACACTGGTTCCGAGCCGATAATTAAGACACTCTGAGCTGCCTAGCCAGGTCAGCAACAGCAGGATGACCGCTGGCCAAGCTCTGTAACCACGACTATTCATGTCGAAGGCGAATTCAATACTGAGCTGCCTCCCGGCCAATTGTAAAAATATAGACTCAACACGCCCATTACCTGGAAATCGGTTATTTTCCGCATAGATTAGATTTAATATTACTTATGAATTGTGTGACTGTTTGAGAGGTTGGAACGCCATAATTCTCTTTATTTAGTGTCGAGCATGCGTAACTCGACAATAGGTGTAAAAGGAATCCCTTAAGAGAGAATGTAGAGGTTAGCAACAAATTGCCTAACGCCTGAGCTGTCTTTTTTCTAGCTCTTCTAACTGCAGGAAAGGTAGAGAATTTAATTTAGGTATGATTACTATGATTATGATGTCCTCTATCATCATTTTGAAAGTGGGAGCTATTCAGTCCGGTTTCTGATCACACAAAAGTACGATAATTCGGATTAGTTTACTTTAATCATATTTTATTATTATTATAGGCGCATGGCTAGGATGTCGAATCCGTTAAATGCCGATGTCCATGGTATGTAATTGACTTTCGATACTAAATTCCCCAACATGACAATTGATTAAATAAATTTATTTAAAATAAAATAATAAGATTCTATTATTATTATTTTTATTATTGTTATATGCTTATATATTTTGTTATTAATATATTATTGCTGTTATTGTACTATTATGCAATAAAGTGAGCTCGACTAAAATATACCCTGAACCCAGCTTATTGTCAAATGTCTCTTTAAAAATTTTCTCACTCAAATTTAAGTATGCAGCGCAAATTTTTATTTACCAACGTATAATTGATAAGAGTCTCTTTATACTTTATACATGTGTTTTGAACATAAATAAAACTCTTTTATCTACCAGAAATTTTATTGCTGATTAGCGTATATATATAAAATGACTAACAATTCGGTCTAGCTCAAGAAGTTACATAAAATATATCAATAAATTTAATTACACAAATACATAATCAAACAAGTAAGAGTGCTGTAGTCGAGTGAACTCGACTACGATATACCCTGGACCCAGTTATTAAATATAGGCAGTTATCGATTAAATAACGCAAACTTGATCTGCGCCTGGTATACGAGAACCTATATTCTAGCTCTTATAGTGTTCATACAGACGGACGGACGGACATGGCTATATCGCCTCGACTGTTGACCCTGATCAAGAATATATATATATTTAATGGGGTCGGAGATGCTTCCTTCTGCCTGTTACACACATTTGCACAAAACCATTACACCTTTTATACTTATTTTTAATGGGTTCATGGTATAAATATACAGTTACAGATAAAAACTAAACAGTAATACTTATAATTGAGACTTAATGTATGTATTTTCAGAGAATCCTTTCGGTTTCAGCATGTTCCATTTCATAGTAGAGATAACGTGGCCTAAAATTATACTGTTCTCCAGAAATCGAATGTTTATCTTTCTTGTTTAGATTGCAGGCTTTCATGAACTCCGCCTCGCGAAAATTTGAAACTGTAGAATAGAGATAATATTTACATAAGTAAGCTGGTTATTTAGAATCGATAAGCAAATTTTTGGCGTCGTAAATTATTATTATTACTATTTACATTACTTACCCAAAGAGCTCATGGAGGCGCTTAGATTTGGTGCTGTGCTGGAAAGAGCAGTTGCCTCGGTTGTCTCATTGGGCGCACTGGGCGCACTGGGCACGCCCACTGCCTGCAGATCGCACATCGAGCGAGCCTTTTGAGGGCCAGCGTGTGAAGGTGTTGCCTGGATAATGATGACTGGAATTTGGGCAGCAATAAAACGAGCCGAAGATTTGGTTTGGACCACGACCTCCACCTCGTAGCTCAACTGTAGGCAGCCGCAGATATCAGCGCCCAAAGTTGGTGGTGTGTGTGGCACATGCAAAGTGTGCAGATGCCGAAAGTGGAGCAGTCCCTGGCGTGGCAACGACTGCAACTGATGGCTGCTGCTGATCAGATTGCGACGCTCCACTTGACTGCCGACACGCTTTGGCTTGTCAAATTGATGACCCACATATGTGCTGACCACATTCAGCTTGTAAACGATCGATTGCAGGGGCAGCTGTTGCGGATTCTGCAGGTGCGCATGTACCGATATACCCGCTCCCAGCTCATAGCTACTGCGTGGTATATCCAACTGCAGATGCAGCGCTCTGCGCCAGAACTTCAGCGATGGTGTCTGCTCCAATGCAGTCACCTCACAGGGCGCCTGATCGCTGTTTGGCTCCTGGTTTGGCTCCCAGCGCTGCTGCACATGTATTTGACATATCAGCGCCGGCTCCGGCGGCATCTCGGAGCTGCGTCTCAGCATCAGCTGCAGTGTGTAGCGTATGTGTCCGTGCTCAGCCTCATAGCTGCTGGGGCAGTTTGCCGGCAGCTGCACGCTGAAGTTGTAGCGATAGGTGCCCGCCGCCATCAGCTGCGGCAACGCATCCTCCGAACCCACAAAGTAATCCACCTTGGCAAAGTAATCCACACGCTGACCATAGGCAATCATTGGCTTTAGCACTTGTGGCTTATTTTTCCCCTTTTGCTTCTTTTGTTTTTGTGGCTTCAACCAGTTGCTGCACGCATATCCATTGGATTCCAGTGAAATGGCTTGAAAAATGTATATTATTATTAGTATTTGTATTCAGACAAGTGTGAATAGGCCTAATTGAATCTAATTTATTATCTGAATAATTAAATAAAAAACACAATGAACAATTTATTTTAAACTAATTTACTACTCACAATCCAAACTGTTCCTTGTATAAGTCATTTTAGTAGCATGTGTTATTTATTGTGAAATAAAAGTTTTGTTTTTTTTTCTCTAATTTGTTTACTTTTATATGGTCAATATTTGTTGCTTTCTATTTCTTGTTTACAATCTTTATCGATTATAATACGTAAATAAAATTGTGGTATCTTTGATGTTATTAGGAAAATCGCATATGCTTATCTATTAAATCTAGAAGGCATGATTCATGCCTCACGCATTGGCTTATCACTTGGTCAAAATCGTGACTCATTGGCAGTTACCTTTGATTAGCGCACGGTCCGTAAGTGTGAGATTGATAAAGCCATTGACCGTCTCACCGGCATGATAGACTCCACTGGGCCGCTCCAACTGTATATCACAAAATTGGCTCATTATGTTTTTAACGATCTTTAACGCAAGGCGAACGTTTACTGTTTGCCAAATTGTCGACAATGTTTGGCCTATAAAACGCTGCTGGGCCGCCGGCCTTATCAACATTCAGCTTGTTGGCCTTTAGTAATTATGGCGTTTATCTAATCGCAAAGTGTTTCACACTCACATGCCATAAACCATAAGGCAACTAAATTAAATGGGTTGTCAATTGCTGCCTATTTTCAGGCGAATGAAAATAAGCCAACAAATGCGTAGAAATGTCAGTCGTATGCTTAAAAGACCATTAAATATTAGGGACACTATTTACATTAAACTTCAAACAATAAAAACCTATTCCCAATCAATGAATCAACTTTAAGCCAATATGAGTAAAAAGTATTCATTTTTCAACATGATTTCGAAAAATTAGGAAATTTCTTTTTACTGTTTACTTGGAATAATTTTTGATATTGTTTTTTTGTGTATACACATTTATTGGCCAGTTATGAACATATTAGTCGTAGCTTAAAGTTAGAAGGTATAACTACATCTCTATGCTTGTATATGTATATTTATTTAGTATTATATTATAATCGTAAAAAGTAGTTTGCATGTAAAAAGCCATGGAATAATATACTAAGAAATTTTGTTCGCCACATAATAAGTTCTCTTGGATTAAATTTGAATTTGGATGGCAGTAAAGTATAAATATGAGCATTGAGCGCTTCCAATAAGACGGATAATGATACACTCTAAAAAATATTTTGAATTCTTACACCTGCACACTTAAGTCTATTACAATCTTACGTATATATGTATATTACCACCATGGATTAATTTAAGACACTTGAAGTTAGAATTGATGCTCCTCTTGGGCCTGCAAGGGAGCTGTTGTATGCACTTGAACTGTCACATCCAGCACAGCCAGCTCCTCGACCTCCTCATTCTCCTCAACTTCGACGAGCTCACCCTGCTCAGACATGGGACCACAGAGCGAACCGAACGTATCCAGACTGCGACCCGTGTGATCTGTGTCCAGTGAGCCATACGAGCGATAGTGATGCATTTCCAGTCCAGAGTCCTCCATTCCATGTGCCGGCGCAGTGCCTATAAGCGTACTAAAGCCCGGGAATTTTGGCAAGACTATGCGCGGCTGGGGAAATTGCTGACTCTCCAGTGTCTGCTGGCTGCCAGCCAATGTAGCAAAACTAAAGGAAGGCGGCACTGTAATCAAAGCCAACAGAAAATGTAAAAATAAATAAGATCAGTCATTTTCGGCGAGTCCACATTTAATTATTATTCTTGTAGACACTTCATGCCAAAGATCTGTAGATCTTTAACTGTATAATTATAACACTTACGGCAACTATCATAGGATGGCGGCTCATCATCCTCCAGAACTTGATGCGCCTGTTCGACTGTCGTTTCGGGCTCCTGTTCGGTCTCCTCAGCCACCGTTGCGGGTCTCGGCTGGACGCGTTCAATCAGACGCTGTCGCTCCGGCGTCGGCGTCGGCGTGCGTCGTACTGGTTGATTGGTGCGCACTGATCCACGCAGATGATGCAGGGGTGTGGTGCCGACCACAATGGGCACAGATAGATCAGTATCGTAGTGAAAGTAGCCTGTTTTCAGCTTCACTTGCAACGAATAGTGTACGAATACAATGTAGTTGGGATTCAGCGTGGAACGGGGCGTGTCCATGGGCACCATTATGGTCGACTCGTACACCCGCTTGGACAGTCTCAAAGTGCGATCCGTGACGACCTCTTTACACAGCGTCTTCGTATAGAAGTTTCGTTTGACCGGTTTCCGTGAGAGGAACACAAAATGCTGCTTAATGGACACCTCAACAGCAACGATATCATAATGTGGCGATTGGTTGTCGACCTCCACGCTGAAGGGCACATCCTGGAGCGGTGCAAAACCAGAAACGGGCAGCGCCAAACTGGTGCTAATCGGTCCCGAGATGCAGGGCCAGTGGCAGAGGTATTTCACATTCTCATCCTTGACGGGTAGCTGTGTGAAATGGTGGTCAATTTTTAATATCTTGCTGAAAAATACTTTTTTACATAAATTGAATACTTGATGAAATGTTGGAAGTATATATAAACTAATGTTCATATTTAAAAAGCTCTAAAAATATTCTTTGTGTAATGTTTTTTTTTTTTTTTATTATTTATTATAAAATTAGCTCAGAAAATATTGATTGCGATACACAAATATACCTATAAAATAGTTTTTAAATTTAAATATCGATGTCAAACAAAAGCTGGTGGATTTGTGTAAACAAACGAATTCGTGCATATTTTGAGCAGCACAAGCACTCACACACATGGGTGTGCAGCATTTAAGTGTCGATTATTTGTGCCACGTCACTTTGGACAATTTGCCACATGCGACAACTACGTACCCCAAACTCAGCGTTATAATTGAGATCCAACGTTTGCACAACCATAATCGGTTTGCGAAAGACTTCATCGAAGCCCCAGAGTTTGTCGATGGTCAGCGAGATGGTGTACGCAATATAGCCATAGGGACCCTTGCAGGTGCTGGGGCAGTCGGGGGGAATGCGCAGTGTGAGAACGTAAACATGGACACCGGCGCGAAACAGCGAATTATCGAAGACATTGGTGCGGGTGTGCAAATATTGCTGATGTCCCGAATAGTTTGAGGTCTCACTTTTGCCGGTCATGGACCACTGAACCTTGGCCTCACCCTCCAAGGTCACATATACAGCTGTGAAGGGGAGGTACGTCATAATTATTATAATGGCTATTTGATTTGTATTTATTTTTCCCCCCTTATTATTGTTTACTCTTTTTTTTGTTGTTGTTTTTGACACACACCATTTACGCGCTTCACTTTGTCCGTACGCAGCAGAATGCGTCCGCTGATGTATTCGCCGCTGTTGTATATTGGATTTAGGCGATCCAGCTGAAAAACACAGGTGGTGGGCATGGCTATAAGATGCTGTAGGATGCTATTCACATCACAACCAAATAAATTGGGAACAGCACACAACAAAACTCAACTGAACTTTGGCACAGCCAGACGCGCACTGAGCTCCTTTGTTGTGCGTCTGTGCGTCTCCTTATCTCCCTGTCTCTCTCTCTATCTGTCTGTCTCTCTCTCTCTCTCTCTCTCTCAAAGTTGCACCCAGCATCCGGGTGTGTGCTGGTCGCTGTTGCCAAAAGGGGGCGGAATCAATAAGTTGGCGCCTTGCGTCTGTGTAACCGTCTACTGTCTGCTTGTGGTATAATATTTCACAGCGAAACGTTACCAAATTGAACAACGCTTTGTTGCTTGCCCCCATTCAGCGTCTTTGTTTGTGCTACTATGCGACGTAAAATAGAACCCCCGAAAAAAATAGCGAGGACATATTAAAACAGCGGCGAGGGTCAGCACCATTTTCTAAGAGTTCACCAAAATTTGGTTTGATTGTTTTTGTTTTATTCGGTTTTTGCGCATGTTTTCCAAATCGTAGGCGAAAAGCATTGTCGATGTTATCAACATATATTTTTGGCGGCAATAAATGCTGCTCAAGCCACACGCATTTGATTTAAATGAACACCATTTTGCCAGCTCCATGGCTGCCACAAAATGTGTCAACAAAAATTTACAGCTTCACTGAGCCCTTTTAATGTTGAACATTTTGGGTTTCTCAATGGGCTCCCCAGTTAGCCCACGCAAAATGTTCACTCAATTTACTGTATATAATTGCGGCAATGAGTTCGCCTTGACCCGTTCCGTAAATATGGCTTCTGCATTTAATTAGGAAGCAAACTCACAGGCTACAAGTGGATTCCTGGTTTGGTTTGTTTATGGAAACAATGCAAATCACAAACAATTTAATTGCTTTGTAATAAACATTAAATTTAAATGTTATTTTGATTAGCAAATCAATATTACTTTTATTATTTATAATTACAAAGTTATTTTCACACCATACATTTTATGTTTAATATTGGTATTTAAATGTATTTGATATAATTCAATTTTTTTTCGTATCTTCTTCTTGGTCTCTATAATAGCATAAAAATCAAGTCATTATTGTTCACTGCAATAATAATAATAAAAAAAATTAGGTGTGGTGTAATTTGCATCTTATCTTAAATGGCTTAAGGAAAGCGTTATTAATTAAAAATGTTGCTTAAAGTGCGAGCGTATAATAACTTAAGATAATTTTGAGAGAATTATCTTAAATGGGTTAAGAAAAGTATCATTTGATTAAATTTTGTTTTTTTTTTTGCATTAAATGGGAACAGATAATACTTGCTTTTATCAAACGAAAGCATTTGCGCCAGTTTTCAGTTCCTGTCCGCAAAAAAAAAAAAACAACAACCTAATCAAAACTCAAGCTCAAAACAGACTTCGACCTGCACGTATTTATTTCTAATAATTAGAAGCATTGCAGCTAATGGGCGGGTAACAGGTTTTTATTGAAATATCGCAAGGCTAGACGCAGGTAAGACTGTTTCTTCTGGCGCCGCAGCAATTTGAGGTGGTCGCCTCGCCTGGAAGCACTTGGGGCATTGTGTTCCCGGGAACAGCTGTGAGGCAGCCGATGATTGACAGTTGAAATCAGTAAATCATTTTCACACAAAGCTGAAAAGTAGAATAGTAGAACACTATAATTATATTATATTTGCTTATGTAAGTACGTTATAAAGAAAAAACAAATAAATTCAAATTAAAGTCTGGTATGTAGTTATCTAATCTTGCACGCCAGAACGTTGAGAAAACAAATCAAAAATTTAGATGTTAGCAGTTTAACTCCTATCTAGAAGGGTATTTCATCTTCGGCATACCAATTTTAAATCTCACAAAATAATCATTCATTTACTGAGCAATCAATTAAACCGTAGAAAAAAAAACACCTGATTATATATATACATTTGAAATACTTACCCAAATTGACAAATCCATGAGTAGAAAAATCGATCTCAACAGGTGGTGCCACAGTGCCTACAAGCAACGGCAATCGCAATGGTTCATCGCAGCTGCTCCAAGTCTCCAAATAGTAGGCAATCGCAATGAGCTCACCGGGCAAGTGACTCATAATGGGCGCGGTCAAAGGCAGATGCAGTGCAGCCTTGAGGTCGCGGCTCTCATCCAGCACAGTGAGGACCTGTTTTGCCTTCGTCGAGGGTTGCTGACTCTGATAGGTAATGGATTGACAAAGGCGTGTAATACATGGGGCATGCGATGTAGTTGCCAGTTGGTATGCAACACGTTGTCCAGGCGCATAGACGGTGCGCGGCAAGCTGAGTTGCAATGTGGTCGTTGCACATTTAGCCGGTTGCAAGTCAGTAAGCTCAATGCGATTTCTAATGTACAAACACTGTTGAAAGCATTTATCATGCTTGCCACGCCGCTGCAGAGTCACTTGCAGCATGTAGCTAGTCGAACCCAGTGGCAAGCGGCAGCTGCCAGGCAAAGCGGATGGCAACTCAAACTCAAAGTTGCAGCATTGCGTGCAGCCCGGCGGCAAAATTAAGGCTTGCAACAGCTGCTGCGATTGCAGCAAGTGTGTCTTGTTGCCATCAAACTTGAGATGTTCTGTTTCAGTGACGACTGTGCTATCATTGTGTTCAACATGTGGCATCAACTTCGACGGCTCCCTCCAGCAGACTGTGCTGCAGCCTAACAAAGTGATGCTCAGTGCTGCAGAGAGAAGCGATAGATATCAGATATCTAATCAGTTCGGTGGAAAGAGGTTAAGAGTGCCAAAGACGAAATCAACCGACTACGGGATACCCTATATGCAGCCATAACATATATTTACTATTACTTGAAATTCAAATCAAAGAAAAAAGCGTCCAATCTTCGTTCTGAATATAAACATTCTAAAGTCATTAAAAGTCACTTAGATCTTCGAATTCTTATAAGTCGATAACAATAAATGTATATATAGTTTGTGAAGTCATCGGTGTCATGTACCGTCTTCATTGACCCATTTTTAAAGGGAACTTGATACACGAAATGTAAACACAGCATATCAATTTCCCAACTGATTAATTAAACTCACCTTCTAGTTGTAGGGCCTTCTTTTTGCTGACTGTCAAACTGAAGCTGCCCGAAATTTGTTCGCCAGTGTAATAAACCGCTGAAGAGCGCGGCAAATTAAATTGACAATTTACGTGCATTGTTCAAATTACAGGGTATTAACTATAATTTTTTGCAGCTTATTTACGGCACGCGACTAAATTTGAAGTGCGAACTGCTCAGGCGACGACGTGCGAGTGACAGCGACAACGACAACGACAACCACAGCAACTTAGGAGCCACAGTAAACTTTGTCAATTTGTTGCTTCAATTGTTGTGTGCTCTTGGCATCATAGAGATAAATTCTGTTTACGACAGCGGCTAAGTTTACTGAGTTTTATTACGAATAATATCATTTTTAATTTCCCTTATTTTATTCTGTCCCTTGCCTAATCCCAAGTCTCTGATTGTCACTCTTTGCTTTTCACAATTGTGCACCAACCTGTTGCGTTGCCAACCTGAATGCAGCAAAAAAAAAAAGAAACAAAAACAGGTTCTAATATTTCTGCGCCTGTTTTTCATACAAAAAAGGAATTTCTTATGTGCGACTAGTTGCATGGCACAAAATGTTGCAAGTGAAAATTAAATTTGCGTACATCGCTTCTATTTAGCTGATTCTCTTATAAGAGTTTGAGACTAAACAATACCCTGTTTATTATAGTTAATATAGTAAATATATGGTAAATAATAAATTTATCTTTATTTTCTGAGTCGTGTGCATAAAATGTTACAAATGCCAAATTCGATGGCATCTTAAATTAGTAAATTACAGGCTATTCAATACCCTGCAGCTATTTTTTAATTGATTTAATTTACGTTTATCAATATATATTTAATCTGTAAATTGTCGAAATACAATCGTTATTATTAATATATATTTACGAACAGGTGCTTTACTTACACATCCAAAGACAAGTTCCAAATCCAGTCTTAACAAGCTGAGTGCCAAAATTGATTTCGTTATTACTTGTAAAAATAAATAAATAAAAGGCATAAATTGGGTATACATTTAATATATTTATATAGATTGCTCCTTGTGTTTTTGTTTATTTTGAATTAATTGAAGACAGAGTATTTCTTAAGAGTATATCTGGTTAGACTGGTTTGAAATCGGGGGAAGTATACATGAGTTCGTAATTATAGATTTAGAAGTAGATTTAACGATAACAAAAATTGTATGTACGATGATGATGTGATAGTAGTACAATAGAATTTTATTCAGAATTACATTTAATAAGTTAAGATAGAACATAAAAACAATTTAATTATAATTAGAGGTACTTCGCTAATTGTAGTGTTGTGTAAATTTCTCATAGGCATTATAAATACTAAAAATGTTAAGTTTGTTGTTGGTAAAATTGTGCAAATTGTTATTTATTTTGCTTAAGCCTAAAAGTTGTCTAAATGTGTTTTAATTAGGTTTATCATATTATGTATAAGCATGTATATCGTGTGCTGACAGTGCAAGTATATATAACCTTTTTTTCCATATCTTTCGAAATAAAACTCAAACATATTGAAATTGTTAATTCCAATGAGAAGCGTGATACTTCATAAGGGAAAGTAAATTAAATCAAAAGGCGGAGTTGCAAAAGAAAGTATTGTTAAAAATTAAGTATCACTTTAGGGATTTAAAATATTCGTATGCAGAACTGTTGTGCATTAATATTTTGTTTAGATCAGACTTAAAAGCTATATTCGCGCCATGATTTTTAAACGGTTGTATAATTATTTTTGAATTGTTTGGATTTTGGTTAAATTGGTGTTATTATTCATCTATGCAGCCATCATTCATTTATTTCTTCTCGCAATTTAGAAAACTATCTGTTCCTCGGTTATTCGCATCCTCATCCGTTGCCAAGAAGGGTTCCTGCTGCAATGCGAAGCGAAATTGTGTATTTGAGGATTCACTGTAGAGCGTCTCTGTGCGATGTTGAAATCAGGTAAAATGTTGCATGTATTTTGGGGAGGGGGAGCGGTAATAAGAGAACAAATTTGCAATTTAAGTATGGTTGTCAAACCCTTTGGGCTGGCTTAAAAGCTATAAGTAAGTTTTGTTCAGAAAAATGCAAATTATTTTATGAAATCGAATAAAGTTAGGATAACATTTTCCAAATTATATATTTAAATTATATAATAAACTTAATTACTATAAGTTATGATACTATAATTTTATTTTGAATATAAATATTTTTTTGAATATAATTTTAAAATGTTTAATGAATAAAAACAGCAACAGAGCATACACTTATTATTGATATATGATTTAATATAGATTTTGAACATACAATACATTTATATTTATTTAAATTACACGTGCAATACAAAATGTTATTTTATGGAATAAAAAGTATTCAATATGCTCTGCAAAGCGTTGAGTTACTTATAATATGAATGTTTTAGGAAACAGAACGCACGACGAAGGGTTTTCCCTATATACACAACTAGGGGATTCAAAATCAGTTAAATTTTAGCTAAACATAATTAGAAATTACTTTAGACTAAAATTTACCGAGTATTAAGATGTTGGATGTTTAACCCCTATCAGATTAGTACATATTTAAATGATATCTGCGGACAAGTATTCTAGTATTTATAGTATCGGATACAAAGCATACGTATCAAATATCGGACAAGGTTAAGGCATCATATTTAAGCTCAACACTTTGCAGTACTTAAGCTTATATAAAAATGTGAACTAACTACTTGAAATTAACAGGAATAAAAGAAACAAATTGGAATAAAACGCCACTCAGCCATTCAATTTGTTTTAAGTTTTGCTTTGCTTTGGTATTTTTTTTTTTTCTTTTTAAAAGTCTGGGTTTCTTTTTTTTTTTTAACAATTTGGGATTATGTGTCGGATTCAGTGGAATCATCACTACCGGGCGGTATGGTCGGTGTCTCATATTCGTAATAGACCGGGTAACGCGGTTTAAAGGGCTCACGCTCACTTGTTACATCGCCCTGAGCGGACATAATGCTGCTCATGCTAACATTTGTCAAGAATTCAATGTCATCACTAAATTTCTCGCTCAGAGCCATGGCATCTTCATACGAGGGCGGCACTGTAAATTTAAATAAAGAATTTATATAAATATGTGAGAATTCCATAAATTATACCATTGCAGAGTTATTTTCTTTACGAAAATTCAAATATCTTGACAGAATTCAAATATTGCAACAATCAATCAAAAAACCAACTTAAAAAATATGTCTGCTATGGTTAAAAAAACAAAAAACACTTCGCTTACTCATGGGTATATAATCTGGGGGACTATCACTATCGTTTGTCACTAATATCGCTGGCATGGCGGCCATGGGCCTTAGGGCGGCAGTCGTTGGCGTTGACGAGGGACTCGTTTGGCTCAGCAATGTTGCAGCTGAGCGTTGCATTGCCTGATTGTTGTTGTTGTTGTTGCTGTTATTTTGTAGGGGATGCTGTTCGGGCCGCGGCCTTTGGGTCTGTTGAGTGGACAATTGTAAATGTTGGCTAACTACTTGATGCTGCTGCTGCTGACGATTAAAACGCAACAGGGCATCGGGTCCATCCATGATGGGTATGCTACCGATGGTAAGCGGTATTTTGAGTTTCAGCTTCCAGTGGAACTCGGTTGGATTCACAATAATCTTAATCGAATAGTTAACGCTAATTGGGCAGGTCGGCTTCACCGATGTCGGCGGTATCGAGGGCAGATCCAAATAGCCTCGATACACCTTTCGCGACCAGCGCAGCACATTGCCGAACTGCTTTAAGGCAATCAGATGCTTATCATAGCGATACTCGTGCTGCGGATCGTGCGATTCGTAGCTGACTTCCTGTTTCAGCTTCACCTCGCATTCGGTTATGTCGATCGACGACTCGTTGTTGATATATAGCACGAAATGGATCTTCTGGCCGGGTGCGTATCCGCAGTACGGCGTCGAGAATTTAACAGTTAGCGGTCCCGTTGGACAGCAAAAGCTCCAGAAACGCTTGCGATCGACTATTTCGAGCGGCACCTATAAGAAATATATATTTACAATGTTAGCTGTTTTGTACTGCAAAGATTCAAATATTATTTAATAACATAATGGACAATATTAGGGATCATTAATATTAAAAGCACAATTTACAAAACAACTCAGAAAAATCAATTAGATTTGTCAAGTAACGATTCTACTTACTCTGTAGATGGCATCGGCATTTAGGTCCAAAGGTTGTATCACGGTAAATGGCAGCTTGAACACTTTCGGATAGCGACCCGATCGCTCGATCGTCGTTATGATCTCGTAGTGTATCTGGCCGTACTTGCCATCAAAGGATGTGGGCAGATTGTCGGGCAGTATGACGTGAAACGTGTACGAGTATTCTCCAGCCAGCCAGTCGATGCACGAGTTCCCAGCACACGAGCCGAGGACATACGATCTCGATGACAAATACGATCGATAGGCACGGCACATGGCGCGTTCGCTGTCCCGCGGATATCCCTTTTTTATCCAGCGTATCTTAGCATAACCGCTAACGGTGACATGAATGCCTAAAAGAGAGGAAGAAAATAAAGTTGAGAGAATATCAAAAAGGTGAACTCTTAAAGTCCGATATGTTATACTGAAAATCTTGTGGAAAGTCTGATTAATTTTAATTAAAAAATATTACTGTTTAATTAATTTAAAACTTGAGACATGAGTTTGATTTATAAACAAAGTACAGCTGTAAGGAATGTTAATAATTAAAGGTGAGCAAAGAAATATTTAAACATTTAATTTTTTAAAATTTATTTTAAATATTTTAAGTAATTAAGAGAACAAGTATTAAATCTACTCTTATGTGTATAATTTAATTTCAAATGTAAGCACTTATTAAATTGTTGAAATTCTAGTGAAATAAGTTTTCATAAATTTCCACATCACTCCCTACCCTCTCTGACCTAATCATCTAAAATGTCAGACAACACAACTTATTACCACAAAATTAAAATGCACTGCACACTTTATCGCCATCATAAACAGCAACAAAAAAACACAAGAATACAAAAAAAAAGTGGATTGCACTTACCACGCCTTAAACGAGTTCATGGATAAATAAAAATGGCGGCATGCCAAGACAGACGCCACACAAATTGACAACAACAACAAACATCGAGTGGAAAACGAAAAAAAAACAACGAAAATAATAAGAAGAAAAAAGGCAAGCCTCTAACTGTGCAGCGCTAAAAGAACTGTAACGAGCTGGTCAACTCAGCAGGGACATGCGACAGAAACAACAAAAACAATAAAAACAGCAGCAGCAGCAACAATTAATTGCATAGCACATTCAAAATGGCGACAACTATTTGGGGAGGTTTGATATTGGTGGGCTGCAGATACAATTTAACGGGAAATACAGGCGCGTGTCCTTCGACAATTCAAATGTAGATTGCGGTGCAAATGTACAATGTGAACAGGACTTTATTACTCATACGCCCCGTGAGTCATGTGTAAAATGAGCAAAGAGGAGGGAGGACTAGATTGGACACGACATACCTTTAATGCGCTTGTTGGCATCGACGCTAAGATCAACAACGCCAGATAGCTCCTGTCCGGCATAGTAGACACCTTGTGGATTATTATCAAATGATATAAGGCACTCAATGGGCATATATTGCTATATAGTTTGCGTGTGTGTATCTGTGTATTTGTGTTTTTGTATGTGTGTGTGTTTTGTTTTTGTTTTTTTGTTATACTGTGCTAAAATCAGGCGACAGTATTATAAAAATATCACGTTCGTTTTGTTTTGTTTTGTGTGTTTCCAATTGAAATTGAAATGTTAAATATTTGTTTGCCTATCCAGCCATTTGATTTGTTTGGTTTTTGCTTTTGCTGCCGCACTGCATTTTTTTCACTGCTGCCCCGCCGCATACACACATGCAGTCAACGTCTGCAACGCTTTTTTCACTACTGAAATGCTTTTTACGACCGACCTCCAAAATTAATACAAGAAAAGCTTCTCTCTGACTCGTTGTTGTTGTTGTTAACCTAGTTTTGCGAAAACGAAAACGATTTAAGCACGCACAGACAACAACTAATAATAATAACCGAGTGACTATAAATAACTGTAATTAATATTGCCTTTTCAACTTGTTCCTATTCTTTTTTTCCTTTTCGAAATTCAAATTATTTTTGGTATTTGCCCCGCTTCAGCCTTCCTCTATTAATTCTCGCTTGCGCTCCGCACTCGTTTCGCCGCTTTGCTTTCGCACACGTCCAGCAACTGCTCGTGTTGGATTTGTTCTGTTCGCATTCGCAAACCATCCATCCACACAGGACAACCGACCGCCAACAGCGGCGGACGTCACGAAAGCGAAGAACAAACAAAAACAGCAATGCTCATACTCTCTCTCTCTCTCTCCAGAAAAAGACACACTCACACGTTATTGTGTGTGTGAATTGTTTTTGTTCACATTTGGCGATTTGTTTGGTCGTAGAGCTGTCAAGTTGCTTAAATTAAATTTAAATCTGTCTTAATTGCAGCAGTTGCCGTTATGAAACACATTTATAAAGTGAACTATGAAATCAGTAGCTACTTTTGTTTCAACTGTTGAGCAACAGCTACTTAACGCATTTAGTATTTTTTCGTCTCTTTTAGACATCAATTTCGAACCTTCTGGCAACGCTGTAAGCTGCTGTAAACAGCTGTTTAGCATTATCAAAATTTGATTGCAGTGATTGCAAGAACAAAGAACTTTCGATTTACAATTGCATTTAAGTTTGAATAAGTACGTGGCTGTTGCTTTAACTAAAATCCAAGCACTAACTTATTAATTACACAACCTAAAACACAGTGATACTGCTGCAAATCGTGCGCAAAATGAGCCAAGCGCCGACATCCATTGAGCAACTTTCGGGTGAGTATTTTTTTTGTTTTGCAATCAGAAATAAATATATTTGAAATATAATTGCTTAGCGCTGCGCATGAAATATCATGAGCGCAAGGATGCTTTTCTGGAGCAGAACATTAAGATCAAGGATCCATTTTGCGTATTTCGCGACTGGCTAAACGATGCGCTGAATACGAAGGAGATCATTGAGCCAAATGCCGCCGCTTTGGCCACAGTGGATGCGGCGGGGAAACCCTCGAATCGCTTTGTCCTGGTCAAGGAGGCCTCCGCCGAGGGCTTCACCTTCTTCACCAACTACGACAGCCGCAAGGCTGAGGACATTGCAGCCAATTCGAATGTGGCAATTGCCATCTACTGGATGCCCCTGCGCCGCAGCGTTCGCATCGAGGGCATCGCCGAGAAGATACCGCAGCAGGCGTCCCTCAAATATTTCCATGAGCGACCACGCGCCAGTCAAATCGGTGCGGCTGCCAGTCCGCAGAGTCAGCGCATCCCGTCACGCAGCTATCTAGACGATGCGGAGGAGGCTATAAAGCAGAAACTGGGCGCAGACGGCGAGGTGCCGCTACCCAATTGGGGTGGCTATTTGGTGCGCCCCTCGACCATCGAGTTCTGGCAGGGACAAACGGATCGTCTGCACGATCGCATCCGCTTTCGACACGGCCCAGCAGTCGCCGCTGAAGTCGATGGCAAGCTGGTGCACGAGGGCGCCAATGGTTGGGTCTATGAGCGTTTGGCGCCCTAAACGCAGCTAGCAGCTGAAGCAAAAATTAATTGAGTACTGAGTGCATTTGTTATGTCTTCCAAATAAGCATCCTTGATATTATAAAAATTGTTAAAACTTATTAAAATAGGAGGAATATAGAATGTGAAGAACGAGAAGCAATAAATATTAAATTTGTGGAAAACAAAATTATATATTTATATTTCTCATATGGCTCTTATCTACACATAATGTAAATCTTAAACATTTTTCGTATAATCACAGAAAATTATAAATTTTTCTCAAATGATATTACTTATATATGTATGTAGTTCTTATCTATGAAATTTCTTAATAAGTTTGTTCAACAAACTCATTTACAGACAATAGTTTTCACCTCGTTCTATTGAAAAAGTGTCATTTACAAACTTTGTATTCATGTTTATTGTTATTATTATAATTATTATATATTATTATTAATATACGTCTAGAAATACATTATTATTCATTTGTTGAGTAAATAATTGTTGATTCTCAGGTTAAATTCACAAACATTATTATTATTGTCATTATTATTTTTGTTACTATCATTATAACTATTATTACTATTATATATTATTATTACACGTCTTATTTACCGACTAATTTTTTATTATCAGGTTAAATTTAAAAACTTTTACATAGTAAATTCGGTTTTATTTATCAGAATTAATTTATACAAAAACTGTTTTTTGCTGACACTTTTATATATTTTATAGTATTTGGTCTAAATTCGTTTGAGGCGTGTGAATATCAATCGATGGTGCTGTTGCCAGCTCTGAGGCAACGGCTGCGGGGTGTCGCATTCTCGAAGCGTTCGCAGACACCCCGTTGCCGATCGTGTTTGAGGCGCCACAACGCGCCAGCTCGAGCCGGATGCGAGCCGATGGATCAGCAGAGGCAGAATGTGATACGGGAACCGTATTGTATACTAAGACAGTGGCTATCGGTGGCATCGCATGTGGCGCCGGCGTCGCAACCTCGTTGCGCCTGCCTGGCCACCGTGGATGCGGCGGGGCAGCCCGTCACGCGAATGACTAACGTCTGGCAGATTAATGCCGCCGGGCTGACGTTCTACACGACGTTGGGCAGTCGTGCGGCGGGCGAGATCGGCCACAATCCGCATGTGGCGCTGCAGTTCCACTGGCCGCAACTGAGGCGCAGCGTCCATGTCTCGGGCACTGTCAGTGGCGTCAGTGCGCTGCGGTCACAGCTCCAGTTCGCCCGCTATCCGCGCGAGGTGCAGCTCGGCATGCATGGAATTTGGGCGAGCGAGAAACGTTCCCTGTGCAGCCGAATCATTGACTGTCTGGTTGGACGATGCATCCGTGGACAGGCGGAGGAGGAGCCGTTGCCTTTGCCTCGGAACTGGGGCGGTTTCCTTCTCCAGCCGTCGCTCTATGAGTTCTGGCTCGACAACTGCGACTCGGCGAGCAGGAGGTGCATGCGATTTCAGCGCTGCATCACATTGCCACGTGTAAGTCGAGTTTTTCTTGTTGTTGTCGTTGTTTGATTGGATTGTTTGATTTCATTTTCTGTTGCAGGGCAGGCGAAATCGTCTTGTCACTGCGGATCGTTATGATTGGGTCTTTGACAGCTTCGTTAAGTACGGGTGCTAACAGGTTTTTTTTTTTCAAAATCTTATTAAATTAAATTTCTTTGTGCGAAAATGCATCCTTTTTATTTGTTTAGTTGTAGATTTGACGAGTTTTTGGTTGATTGCTCCTTATTTGGTTTATTGTATTGGATAAACTGCCTTTAAACAGTGAAGACTTCGGCATACTTTTAGGCGCACATTGCTAAAGAGAAAGGCGGACCAAGTTTGGGTTGAAAACACAATCAATCTTACGATATTACTCAAATTGGGTTGTTGTATTGGATAAATTACACTTGAGCAGATATATGAAAGACAAAAATACGGCCATATCCTTAAGGATATATATATAAAGGACGTTATCGTTCATAAGAATCGCAAACATTAACTTTAAAATATTAAAGCTACCTATGATGCACAATTCACACAGACAAACCTAACTAAGAGTTCAGATAAATTGCTAAAATTTTAGTAATCCTAACCTCAATATAAATACGGTTAATTCGCCAATTTTGACTATAGCTAAAGAATATATTTTAGCAAGGAGTATGTAGCTTTAAAGTGAAGTTTACGTATCTTTGGTAAAGTGAAGGTTAGACCAACATAATTTAATCAAAAGTTGTGCAAAAATAAGACACGTTTTGCTGTGGGGCCAAATCTGCTTTTGAATATTAACTGACATTCAGAATGATTTTGCTGCGAGTGCAACAAATGAAAAACAAACAAACATTTCGTCATTTGTAATGTAATACAATAAAGACTCCAAGGTACCAGCGCACACAAACCCACACACACCTGCACACGCGCACAGAGCATAGCCGGCACAAGCTTTCTTGGCGAACTGCAGCCAAGCGTAAAGAGTAATGCCCGACGGGATATGTTAGTCGAAAACAACAACAGCAAGAATATCAATGACAACAACAAGACTGCCTATCCCCAAAGTCGACGGCTAAGTACATAACGAAAGCCGAAGCGAAGCGCAATACCGGAAAAGTTAACAAGAATAAAAAAAAAGAAGGAGCGTAACCCAAACTGTGAGCGTAGCGGCTTGTGACTTATTGTGCACCCGCAATGCCATTGCCTTGGGGTTTTATGCTCGCCCGCTCTCTCTTTCTCTCTCACTCTCTTGCATGTGGACATTACTGTTTACTTTGTTGTCATCTATGCTATGCCTCCAGTTCCGTTTTGCGTACTTTTGTTTTGCTCGCTTCATTTGTATCTGTGCGAGCTTCGCTTTGCAGTTCGCTTTTAAAGCTTCTAGTTTATAAGATAAACTTGGGCTTGGGGTTTGTTTTCGTGCGAGAAAGTTTCGCAAAGGTAGAGAGCACAAAAACTTGTTGGTTGAAGGCTATTGTGCTCTCACCGTACAGAGTTGTCGAAAGCTCTGAGATCTGAGCTCAATTCATATTTGTTATGCATATTTTTGGTAAATTATTTTTTTTTATGTTTTTTTGTTGATGTTGTAATTTTGAACGACTTACGGTCAAATTGTATTTTATTTTTGTTTATCTGCAGATTGCAGGTGATTTGTATGTTAAGCTTTTAGTGGTGCACCTGACAACCCAGCAAGGATAACGGCGCCCGCTGTTTGTGCTAGCAGGCCAAACTCTACGCCGTTCTCGCTGGCCGCCAGCAGTGAGGGTTGCCGTTTCGTTCAGTACGCCGTGCGATTCAGACTTAGCTTGCTGTTCGTTGTAGTTCTTTCCAGCGGAAAGAAATAAGAACAAAGCAAAATTTTAACAATAATTTCCAGCGGCATCGCATTTTTGTATATTCCTTTTTTTTAAAGAAATTAAACAATAACTATTCAATTAAAATATGTAAATGTAACTGTGAAATGTTTAATGTTTTACAACGTACAATTTATGTTTCTAAAAATGAGTGTGCATTAGTTAAAAGGCTTTTCCCATACAAAAAAAAAAACAAAACAAAAAAACTAGTTAGTGTTGCTTAATTAAATCTATAATATAAATATACATATATATTTACTCTATATACGTGTACTAAAGTTAATGTGCAGACACTTTTTGTCAAATTTATTGTTATTGCAATAAGCGCGTAAATTTATACACTTTACTTAGAATAGCTATCAACAATTTTTAAATGATATTAACGTAATTTAATAAGCACAAGCTACGAAAATAATAACTGTCAGTTAAAACAGTTAAACAGGAAGTGGGAGGCATGCCCTGAGAAACTGCTATTTGTGTGTGCGTGTCTGTGTGTGGGTTGCTTTGTGTGTGTGTGTGCGTGTGCAGAACTTTTTACATAAGCAGCGCAGCATGGGAAGCAACGGGAACAGTGGCATCAACAGCAACAGCAGCAGCAGCAGCAGAATAAACGGCCACCTGCGGCTAATTGGCGGCTACCCTACAAAGGGTTCTTTTATATAACAGTAAGCGCCATGGCCCCGGCAACGTGACGGCTAAAAACGTAAAGCGTTCAACGTGAAAAGTGAAACGTGCAGTGTGAAACTTGCCTGCAAGAATGCGAAAGTATTTTACAAAGCAACAGCAACAGCAGTAACAACAACAATAACAACACAAATAACAACAACATCAACGAACTGAGAGCTAAACAATGTCCAATTTCTTGAAGCCCAACACGCTCCACGTGGACAGCCTGAGTCCGCGACAGCGCAGTCTGAGCAGTGGCCTCAGCAGCGGCCTGAGCAGCGCCTGCAGTTCGGGCAGCGTCTCGCCCGTGCCCATCATTCCGATCATTGCGATAAGTCGCATCCGCGATGGTGACGAGTCCGAGTCCGAGTCGGAAATTGAATTGGAACCGGCCCGCATATTTCATCGACGCATGTCCATCAAGAACAGTGGCAGCAACAAGCGCACCACCAATCTGGTAATTATCCTTTGGACACGTGTCGAATTTTTCCCACACGATATTTGTAAACATTTTGAATATTACATATATGTATATACATATTTTTTAACTATGAAGTTGTAGTTGATCTATGAGCTTGGAATCATTCTGGAAGGAAGAAAATATGCGCATTAGCGGACATTATATAAAAGTTATTCTGTTTTACGAAATATTATTATTAAGTGGAATGATCTTTGAACATGATCACGACAAAAAAAAAAAGAAAAGAAGCACGACAATTATCAAAGTATGAATTTGACTCTGTTTTTATTATCCTGTTAGGACTTTCGTTTCACGTCTATGGCCTATGACGAGGCAGTGGAGCGCGACAGCAGCAAAAATTTCTGGAGCGGAAGTTACATGCCCTGCCATGCGAACGCACTCATGAGTAGCAGTGGAAGGGGGCTGGGGGTTGGGGGTTGGAGGATGTATGAGGTACTGTCCGTTGCTGGTATTTGTTGGAGTCCTTGTGCTCTTCAAAAGGTCAGCTCGCAGTTGTTGAGTTCAAGTGGTTAGTAAATATTTTAATAGTCGCATAAGCAAACGTGCTCCAACTGTTATGGGATACAGTACGTGAAGTCTGGCCATAATAGGGAATGGCTCAACGAATCTATGAAAAACACTTGCTCGACTTAAGCGAACTGTGACTAATGATTTCGCAAATCAAAATTCTCGTATTTTAAATTAGAAGTATTTTCGAGGAATGCGTTCTGACAAATATTTTTGTTTCAAATTACACACTAATCGATGTGTCTTTAAAAAGAAATGGATATTTTTTAAAGCATTATAATTACTATTTAATATAAATGTTGCATTTAATTTTTATGGCTTTTCGTTTTATAAAATTGTTGTTATTACCAATAACAAAATCTGATAAGATTTGTGCATATTTATTTGGAATGCCCAAAATATTTCTTCTTGAAAAATCCCTTTTAAATTATATTTTAAAATTTCTTTAGCATGTAATTACACACCCAAGCGAAGGAAAAAATAAAACAAATTAATTAGCGCGAGACAAAAGGCAGAAAACCCAACAAATTATCTAAAAATCGTGTACTTATATTTTTTAATTAAAAGTAACCATAGTTGCAAAGTCGAAAGCGTAAAAAAGGAAGAAAAAGCCAGGGTAAATGTGAAAGCTTCTAAATGCAACAGGGGCCGCATTTGAAACCAAACGCCTTAATTAAGTTATTCCAATTTTTCCAGCAGTCCTTGCCTTTTCTCTATTCATTGCCATTCGTCAGGCGGACAACGCGACGTATGTACAATATGACCATTTGATGTTAATTATACGCATCGTTGCATATTCCACTTGGGGCTTAGGATGTTATGTTTCTTTTAGAGCTCTATAGATATTGTACACATTTATGGCTATGCTTGAACTGAATAGAGGAGTATATCTACAATTTATTAATTGGAATACATGCAATAATAATATAATATTTATTATAATTGACCCCCCAAAAACCCTTTTAAATTCCTCATGGGTTTTCCCGTATGCCCGCCGCAATTTGTACAGAAATTGAGCGCATTTATCACTCGGCTGGCTGGCAAGTAAGAGTCATAATCTATTTGTTTTCATGTCCCCATTCTGTTTTGAACCCACAAAGTACATTAGCCTGATTGTGACAAGCTGCAGCCAAGTGCCCCATAAGCGGGGCCATGCCCTATTCTACCCTATACTAAATGAATTCCATGTGAGTGCTTTTTTCTCTTTTACATATGTCAAACCAGAAAACAATGAGCGACGCTAAACAATAGCTCCTTAATGTCTGATGGTCGCGTGTGCCGCCAACAACTGCAACAATAACAATAGCGAGTATAAAGCAAACTCCCTTACATACATTTATACAGATAGACACACACACACTTACGCAGCTATATGTATCTGGGCAAGGACATGAAATTGACGATACTTGTGTAGAAGACTCGCAGGTGTTAAAAACTAATCTAACAATGCGCTTACTGGTATCCATGCACCTTTAGCTTTGTCAGATTGATCTGTTGCTTTAATTTTTTATTTTAATATTTTGTATACATATGTTTTTAAAATGATTACAATTTAATTATCTTAAAATGGTACTTTAATTATAAATTTAATCGCATGATAATTAAATTATCGATCTGTACTAACGTTGAGATTGCAATCAGTAGCAATCATTGGCAAGGTTTCGAATAAAGCTCAAGAAATCGTATACTGATAATCATGAGAAGCCAGTGCAGAATTTTAACTTAACTTCTCCCTGTCGTTGTCTGTTAGCGCTTTTGTTTTCTCTGACACACTCTCAACCATTTAAAACAAAAGAAAACAATAATAAAAAAATAACAGCATTAGCCGCCTTTCGGCTTCAACAGTAATTTTATTGCCGTACATTGTCTGCTACTTGTAGGCTTGCTGCAGTATCAACAGGATACACAGACTCTCAGACACAGCCACAGCCACAGCACACGAAATACACATTCACATATATGTATGTCGGTTTCAACGTATGTTGTCTGTCTTTGTGTGTGTGTGTGTGTGTGTGTATGTGTGTGTGTGGATTGCATAGGAAACTTTGGCGCCTTCTAAAATATTTACGACTTTTTACACAGCCAATTTGCTGCGCCGTAGCTCAGCTCTGCTCACGTGACTGCGAACGCCATTTCATATATTATTTCCAGGTCGAAATATAATTTAATGTTTCGCTTTGTCTTTCCCATTCGTAAATAATACGAAAGTCCAACAACAGTGGAAGTTCGCAGTAAAAGCATGCGCTTATAATAAATAACGCAGCAAAGCGTAAGTTGAAATAATCAAAGCGAGCCATCGGAACAGTCGGAAGTCGAGCGAAAAGAGGGCGTACCAATGTTTACGTTATGCTCAGGTTGTACACACAATATACACACATATATGCTGTGGAGTGGGAGTGACAATACCCTCATCGTAACTGTATCTATATCAGTGTATCTATGGCAGGGACTGGCGATTATTTTTCTTGGCCGGCTTAACTTAAAATCAATAACCGTCTAGCGAAAATTTCAAATACGTTTATCATCATCATAAGGCTCGTTGCGCTCGCTGATTTTTTTTACCCCCCCGACAACATGACGTATACGTGATGTTGCCTGACTTGGCCCATGATAGCCCATTCTGTGCGTGGCCAATGAAAAATGATTGATGGAAGTGAGCTGATCTGAAACGAAAGTCAGGGAAACTTTGATTCTTAGTTAAACTAAACAGGCCAGCAAAATTTAAGACAAAGAGCAAAGAAGAGAGAAACACAGTGAGAGAGAGAGAGAGAGAAAGAGAGAGCGGATGCGGCTCACATTAATATAAACTTTACGATTTCACTTGCCGGAGTCCGCATAAATTTGGAGTTCATTCAACCCTGTTATGAGTTATTCCTGTTGACATCTAATAATAAGCTTCCAGAATATAATAATTGGAATTCATATTTTTTATTATAAATTCCACCAATATGTCAACGAAATTGGAATGCATAAAGCCTTAAAGAAATGGCTTCAATAATAAAAAGTTATGGGCAATCAACTGTTAACATAGAACAAAATCAGAAAAAAAATCGAATGGAATAACGAAAGATTCAAATGGATGCGGACAAAAAGAGAAAACAAAATGAAGTCGGCTTAAATTTGTAACAACACCAAGACAGAACACTTAAGTACAAATGCTGTTGATAATTTATATCTTAATGTTTGATACTCATTAAGAAACCTTATCATCAACCTTATATCAAAACATTTCAAGAATCTTACATTTTTACATTGAATTTTTTGGTATTCATTTATTGAACTGAAATACAGAACATTCATAGAATATCACAAAACATTTGTTTGTTCTTTACAATATTCAAGTATTTATCATGATCAAAACACTTTTTAAAGCAATAAAGACAAGCGTTTGAACCGTTTGTAAATCAAGGTCAAACAGAAACTCGAATGCAGCAAAGCAACCATTTCCGTTTCCGCTTGATTCGACGAAAGGCATGAAAAAATGTGCAGCATTTTATATACTTTGTACAGTAATTGCATTGACTGATCTTATTAGGAGCCAAGTTTCTGTTAGCGATGGCAAAATGCATTGGCGTTTGAAATTAAATTGAATTCTGATTGAGTGTCGTAAGTGGGCATAAAAAGTGTGATCAAATTGTAATCAAAAACATTTATTTGTCAATATAATTGAACATGACACAGTGTGAATTGTGAACGGCAATTCGCTTGTCGCTAACTCGCACTTTCATAGTCAGAGAACAAACAAAAAATGAAAGCGCAGCTAAATCAAATAATAGACTGGCCACCGAGGTGACAATGTGCCATTTTATGTGTGTATGTGAATGCGTGTGTGTGTCTGTGTGTGCGTGTGTGTATGTGTATGTGCGTGTGTGTGTGTGTGTGTGTGTTTGTGTGTGTTTGTGAGTGTAGCACATTGTGATTGTCCTTTGTTTGCACAATTGATTGCCAGCCGTATGGATGCCACACCCAGCTGCTTTTGTTATCCTGCAGCCAATTAATGTTTACAGACCGTTGGAGAATTGGAAGTGTGACGAGTCCGCCGTGTGTCAGCTGTTTTGTGACTTGTCTTGACTTGACTTAACTTAACTCTGTACACCGTTTTCTTGGCCAATGAGTTTCAGTTGCAGTCTAATTGCTTGGCAAATGTGATTGAGTGTTTCTTATGCCTGCGCTACACTTGATTTGCACTAACTTTGATTTCCTGCTCTGTGTGCTTTCATGTCTAGGCGTCCATTATCAAGGAGGGATATCTAATGAAACACACTTGGTCCTTTCAACGCTGGCGTCGACGATATTTTCGCTTGAAACGTAATCATCTATATTATGCCAAGGATGCTAAGGTAAGCTATTTATTAATATTATTCACATATCTCAAGATAATTTTTGCATACCCAAAATTTAGTTCGTATTCTGTGTATATTATCCATTATATAAAATACCACATATCCACATATTAAATACATTCTGCTTTCCAACTTTAAATTCACACAGGCCGTTGCGTTGGCAACAAAGTAGGTCAAAACACATTTAAGCTCGCTGCGAGCTGCATTCTCTGGCCTGTGTGTTCTTCGTAAATAAAATAACGAACAGAACATTTCCATTAATGGCATATATAGTACTAATTTCCAATTGTGCACCTGCTCCACGCGCAGAGTACGTAACATAGTTGCATTTGTCCCTGGGGGGAGGGGGCCGGGGAACTTTAAATTCGTTAGCTGTGGCTTATGCGATTTCCTGCCAACAAGGAAGCACTGCAAATTCCGTTAGCAAGAAACGAAAGTGCACAATTTGCCATTGATTGATTCCAGAACCGCTGGCTCAGCTGACCTTTAACATTTGCCTGGCTCATTCCACGTTTCCAAATTGCCATAGGATAGAATTACGAAACGAAATTACAGCGAGTTGGAAGCAAACAATGACAAAGGGTGGGCTGCCTGCCTGCCGGGTGCCATTCACAAGTGGGGAAACTTCAGGTGACAGATGCGCTGGCTGCCAGGCAAATTGGTTAATTGGTTGCGCCGTTCACAAAAAGAAATGCCTTTTAAAAACAATATAATTTAATCGGCCGCCCCAAATTACGTGAAAAGCTTCAGTATGCAACATACGTAAAATAATTTTACTCTAGTGGCATTAGGTTACCCGCCAACAATATCATTAAATGCTTTTAATGCCCCGAACGCGACTCCAATTTCAATGCGTTGAATTGATGCCTAATTGTTAATTTGTTTGCCCAAGACATTAATCAACATAACGAAGCTAATTAGCAGACAAATCTACTAGAGACTGATACTGGATACCCTGTTATCATATACCCGTTTTGCCCATTGTTAGTTGTCCGTCAGTTCAGCCAGTTCAGCCAGTTTAGCTGTTCGTCAAATGGGGGGCCGTCAATGCAATGTTCATGGTTTGCCAGCAGCCGCCTGTTGCCAATATTGGCGGGAGGTTGCTTGGTAGGCGTAAAGTCTGCTGGCCAGACTCATTATACAAAGACAATAGGCAGCACAGTTTGGCAGTAACTTGTCAAATTTTCAGAAAGCACAAAAAGGGCTCTAATAGGTATTAATTGTGAATGGGAAAAGTTATACTATGTATATATATATACATGTATACAAAATATCGAATTCAAAAGATAGTGCTACTTTATTGTCTTATATTTCCCCTTTATTTTGCCTTATATAAACTAAGAGTTAATGAGATCATTCCCTTCCCTTAAAGTTCATGTCTCTTGACATCAACAAGGCACTTAGTTGTCACATTGCCCTTAATTGTAATTGATTTTCGCATCACCTTTCGTATAAATTACGACTGTCTGCGAGCATTTCTGATTTTAATAGGATTGCACTGAACGATAACAAAGTAAACATTCACAAAGATTGCGAGAACTTTCTTTTTAAATTGCATTGATCCTAAAATAGAAATATATGCTGATGTCAAACAGAAGTGCGTCATTAAATATCAAAATATTGCGCATACGTCATGCGAACAATGCGTTTTTGTTGTTGGTGGGCAAGTTAAATGCGTGTTTGTCGTAAGACGTGTGAGTTATATGATTGACTCGAGTTATGCTATGCAATATTTTTGCATGTACGCAGATGATGCATATGACATGTAAGAAATGAATATGTAAGCTCCTGACTCAAGAATAACAACAAAGCTTGAAGCCCACATAAGTACATTTTAAGTGGTTGATTGATTACCACATGCAATATATTTATTTATGGAAATTACACAAGCCTTTGCGTTCAATTAAACAGACTGAATTATTTATATTATGACATTGCATTTAAGTTCCAATTTTAAATTGGTCAAATTTAAGCTAAAGCTGAAATTAAATTTCTTCAAATTCCTAATGGCATTGGTGGTATTTATATAATTGAACAAATGAAAACTCACATTTTAAATTTTACATTTAACATTTTAATTTAGGTAAGTTATAAAACTAAGCTTGGCTTAAAGTGCCTGCTCTTTTTATGGCAACAAACAAATAGATTGAGTGCGACGCTTTATTAAAGGGTTAATATCATCTGGCAAACAATTTGAAAACCGGCAGCAGTTGAAGACAGCGGTACTGCGACCCCCAAGTACTTAGAAACTCATTAAATGTAGGCACGAAATTTTCATTATAATTACGCATGCACCATGTTGTGCCATGCCACAATGCCGAGTTGCTTAAATGGTCGGTAATTTGTTGCTTAGCGCTCGTTTTTATCTTCATCTTGGCAATTCGAGTGCAAGTGTAAAACTACACAAGCACGGACAAAAAAAGACCCTTGCCGGCAATGGCTAAGCCTTCGCCTAACGAGGACAACCCGAAAAAGGATATACCAAAAAAGTACACACACACACAAAGTAGACAGGCAGAAAGAGCGCAGATATAATGACAATGATGAGCAATGGCAGGTTCCACTGAAATGACATTGATGTTGATGTTGATGTTGATGTTCATGTTGATGATGGTGTTCGCCATCGTAAAAGCGCAAATATTTGTTTGCATTGCATTCGTTCCTTTCTTTTTTGTTTCGGCTTAGCCCAAAGCTGCTGCTGCTGGATATATTTCTGCTTATGCTATTGCTGCTTTTTCTTCTTCTTAAGGAACATCGCGCGCCACACGCGACCGGAGCCATTAGAACAACAACAACATTTCCATATTCACCACAGTTGTAAATTGTATAACATGTGCGCGATTCGGCGGGTTTGTGTGTGTGGGTTTTTGTTTTGACACGTGAAAGCTGCTCTGTTGGTGCAGAGAGCGCCAGGACAAGAGCTTTCGGCCAGTGTTGCCAGACTTCGCATTGCACTCAAAAAAATAATAGTAGGAGCTAAATGGGAAAATTCAATATTTTGATTTAATTTAGCACAAATTTAAATATACCTAAAACACATCGTATTTAATATATTGAGATAAAGTGTAAATTTTAAATTTTGTTTTTTAAAATAGATTAAAAATTTAAAAGTCACCGCATTTTAAGCCTTTTAAAATCACAAACTGTCATAGATATAACTTAAACATTCTTAGTCACATTATTCCCGTTGCATTCAATTGTACTAGAGTTAACCTAAGTGTTCTTGAAGTGTAGGCCACTTCAGTTGGGAAAGCTTTCTGGGGAGCCCATTGAGCAGCCCTGCTACCCTATTGTTCACCTGTAAATATTTGTATCCTTCCAACAGAGACAGGGCAGAGACTGCTGCTCAGCCAGCCTGTCTGTGGTGAGTTTCAGTTGGCCGCCAATAAAAGCAACTGTCACGCCGAAGACGAGCTCAGTGCAAACTCAACAAAGCAACGTGAAACAACACTCAATAAAGTAACAGCCGTAACAGCAGTTAAATCAAGAAAAGCAAAATAATATGACAAAGTTTAAATAATTATAATTTAAATAAAGGACCTATAAGCAATCACTAAACACTATTTTAAGTAAGTGTCTAATAATCATCATTAGCTTAATCAAATTCAATTAAAAACTCTTTGTGTAAAACAAAATAACTTGTAGTAAACATTGTGTGCTTCGTGTTGAAGCAACCGCATATGAGGCGTATCCTTCTGTGTAAAATGTAATCCACAAAACGCAATAGTTTCTCCCAAAAAAAAAAACAACCATTTCTTCAATCATAAACTGAAGCAACAGCATAAACCGTTGTCTTAAAGTTATCGCCGCCGCAAGGACAATTTTACTCATTTCGAGGTAAGTTTTAATACAAGTTCACTGCGTGTTTAGTTAAACAACAAGCATTTTAAATCCTATGTATGTATTTCGCCCCATTCATTGGGTGACTGTATTAAGGACACGGTTCTTGGGCCTTAAACTTTGTATTCTGATAAAATCCATTTGGAAATTTTATGTCGCTTATGCTAAAAGTTTCAAATTGATTCATTTAATTATTGATGCTGAGTGCCTCGGCATGTCAGACTCAATGATTTTTCAGTCTGTGCTTTTAAATTTAACAGACGCTGAACTAATTAATTTAACAATCAAACCCTGGGAATTCTGAATTCAGTAAATTCATTTGGAAATAAATAATTGTTAATTATAACATGTCTCTCAACTACTCCCAAGACGAGATAACTAATTGAAAGCATTAGTCTCAGAGATAGAAGGGATGATTAGATAACCAAATAATTTATCATGTCATGAATAACTATAGAAAACTAAATGCATCTCTCAAGACCATATTATATACATTAATTCAAGAACATTATTAATACCCCTACTTGAATCTGTGCACAAAAGAAAATGAATAGATGTGGGAAATAGGAGACATATTCAGACAGCAACAAATAAATAAGAATTACTTTATAGACAGTGGAACGTTTACACATACTTAAGTATTATCCTAATAAATTGAACACCGAACTCGAACATTGACCTTTTTTTTGTGTATGGTCTGTCAGAAGTCGACTTTACCGTTAGCTCATGCCCTAATGAATACAGCAGCACTTTGTGGCTAATTACAACGTCACACGGACAGAGACGCGACAGAGAAGGCAATTGTGTTTTTGGGGAACAGTTATAGAGGCAGTCTAGCTAGGAGTCTAAGGATACGTTGTAAGTGCGACAATGTGAAGGGCGGTGCTTTTGTGGAGATGCCTAGCAATTAGCTAAAGTGACATTTATACCGAGATAATTACCCAAAATTGTATGCACACACACACACATACATACACACCCTCATACACAAAATATAAGAAGACAAAGAGAATAAGGAATAGCATATATAAAATCGCACAAAAAGTCAGTAAGTGTAAATTGAAAAGATGAGAAATTGATGAGCGGAAAAAAAAAAAAAAAAACGAAACATGTGTTTTTTTTTCTACAGTTAAATTGCAGTGTGTCCTGCGCTCCAGCGATAATAGACTACAGCATAAGCACATAATGTCCTTTGTGTTCCATGAATGTGTGATTCTGTGTGCAATTGTTGCGTGCTTTGAATGGAAACAGCAAGGGTTGTTGTCCTGTTGTCCTGGACAGCTTACACTCACAAACAAACACACACACACACACACTCACACGATGCTATCCAGCAAATATTTATTGTGCTTACTGTGCCTGCAGCAATTTAAATGACACCACACACAATAAGCAAGTAGGACAGTATGCTCCATGTCCATTTACATATCCGAGTTCCCGTTTGGTATACAGGTATTTTCCTTTCGCTTTCGTTCTCTTTTTGAAAAAGCGATTAGGCAATCATTTTATGGTCGAGCCAGCCTGTTACCATGTTAGCTAATTTGGATCGTGACTCCATAATGCCCAATAAAATTACCAACACATATATCCTGCTTATTTTTTGTTATTGTTATTATGAACGCAGCGAGCTGTGTACTTAAAGCCTTAGCCACAGGAAAAACTCGAAAGTCATTGACCAGGGAACACGTAACGTAATTGTTTATTGTCCATGCAGACGGGACAATAAACAATTGCAGATTTCAGCTGAACAATAAAAGCTTTAAGGCCAAGAGGATTTTCAAAATGAACAAATGCAGAAATCCAGATTTTCAAATATTATTAATATTAAAGTATTATAGTCATAATTTACACAAGATTTTAATTTTGGCATTTTCATTCCATTTATTAAACAAAAAAATTGGTTAAGTTAAATAAGAATATCTCCAAATTTGAATGTGCTTACATTTACCCCGGAGTCTTGATTTAGTTAACAACATAATGATGCATTTTCATTTGTTATTTTATAGTTTTTCGTTTAATTATCACAAAACTTCCATTCATCAGTCAAAGACAAAAACATATTTCGATTAATTTTAATCAAATATTATATACATATTAATGTACATTGTATAAATATATTGTATTAAATTCGTTAACACCAAACAGCTTGAAAAATGTTTTCAATTTTTAATCTTTTATTTTTTTTAAGTTTTGCTTATTACCGCTGCGCAGATCGATATATGTAATATGCATACCATATCCTTTCGAATTAAAAATTCCATTAATATGGCCCACAAAGCATAACAAAAGCCAATGGGATTAAATATGCAAAGTCATTTAGTACGGATTTACGTCAATTCAAATAACGTGGTTTTCGATACATATTCATAATTGATCGATGGGGTCCATGTATAAATACTCTTTTGTATAATAATAATAATACTAATCAAAATAATAATAATAATAATATATCAAATATGACACCTTAATCCAAAGATGAAGTTAGGAAATGCTCATTTTCCAAATCTATTTATGTTTCCATTGTTTTTTTTATTTCGAATTAGAAGTTTATTCCTTTTAATAAATCTTAAAATACAAGCCGATTATATTAAAAAAAATCCTTTTAAATAAAACAAAATCTGTGTTTAATAAACAAGATTAAATTGATTCAGAAAAATCAACTGCTCAGTATCGCATAAGAACTTTTTGCAAAAAAAAAAACCTTTTGAAAAGAGTAGCAGAACTGGCTTAACAGCTTCACACATTTGGTCCTGCTGGCAGGCATTAAAATTTCATAAGCAAATTCAAAAAATGGCATGACTTGTGCTGGCCTTAATAAGATGTAAAGGTCAAATGTGAGTACATGTTGGCATCCATTGAAGGCCAACATAAAAAAGCGAATGCACGAGCCCCTACACGTCAATTTGATGTGAAAAAGAAACAAGTCAAGGTCAAAAGGCAAGAATATGAGGTAGATTTAGGATATAAGTGTACGATGTACGTACATACAGTCAAATGAATACAAAACAGCTCGACTACTAAGGGTTATATAATATTGGAGCAATTATTGCCTAAAACATTGATTAAAATAAATGCTACATCTGATAGTCCAAGAATCTAATTTAATATTGACAAACTAAGCTCAACTTGTCAATTTCATTGATTGCATCTACGTAATTCCTGATTACGTGGCTTACGTGGCTATTTTGTGGCATAAACCCAGGCGCATTTTGGTCACATAAAATCCAAGCCACACGCACATGCAGGCAGTCAGGGTGAAACACAGTGCGTATTAGCAACGTGCCACTTAACTGTGTGCGCAGCGGGAAGGGGACCGAGAGGCTTATCAAAACTTAGTCAAGCAGTTGACTTGCTGACACTGCATTCTGCAAAAAGAGTGTGTGAAAATATTTACACGAGCATTTAAATAAATGAAAAAAGCATACCAAATATTTTCCCAAGCAAATTGCAAATTTGAAAATTGCTCAGTTGTCTAACAATGCCCAATTTATGAGCACATATGTTTATATATGTCAACGTCACAGCTGTGAGCTCTATAGTTTTGGGATACTCTTGCGTATTCTTGTATTTGAGCTTCTCCTTAATTTATGTGACACAATGCCATATGAGGTCGCTGCCACGAAAGTCACGTGCCACAAAAAGGGCTCAGTTTTTGTGAGGTCGGAGTAAAATCGATGGAACAGCCTTGATGTGGGTACCAGGTCAGTGGGCAGCAGACGCACTGATTTGAAACAAAAGTGTCCAAACCACATGTTATACACACTCATACATACACACACACACACTCACATACACAAATTGTGTTTGTATAAAAAAATCATAAATTTTGTATTAAGCTCTGAGCGTCAACTTTTCAACCAAATTGTAGTTTATGTTTCGTTATGTGAAAAATTAATACAAACAAAGGTAAATATTTACACGACTAATAAAATATTTATTATCAAATTGATTTTCAGAAATTGATTCCTGTGCAAATTAATTTAACAACAGATGAAATATTATGTCAATTAGTGGCTGCTACAGTATATTTCTTTCCTTGATACTGATGCACATAGGATAGAAGTAGAAGTCGAAAAGATTTAAATACATAAAACGCTTTGAAATTACATCTCTACTTCAGTTTTAATTTTGCAACCCTTATCATTTTAGTTATTTTGAGTCCCTGTTTAATTTACTACAACACTTTAAACTACAACCTAGAAGACAAACTTATTCTGTAAATTGTGGGAAATAAATTATATACATATATTTACTTAACATGGCTAAAAGCCTTTATTCAGAGTATATTTTAAGACCGTTTCATTAAAATCATATTTAATATGCATAATAAAACCAATATTATGCATTATATCAAACATTCAATTATATTTAAATTTCAATATATTTAAACTGCATATTTTCGCAATCCTTCCTACAAATTATCTCATTGGCTGCATACGCAGCTGGCTTTCAACAGACGACGTTATGTCTAATCACCATAAACATTGACAACATATAATGTTTTGGGTGCTGTTTTGCATAGTTTGGTTGCTGGCCTTTATTAACATTACTGCCAAACATGTGCACCGTTTGAACGTAAACTTGTGCGTCTCTAGACTCCCCGAAACTGTTTGCTCTGCGCTTAATGAACTCGTTTATTTGCTGAACGTGTACTGAATGAAAGCCTTGAGCAGGTCTCACTACAAATATATATATATATATATATGTATACATTTAGTATACCTTATTTCTATATTTTTACAGCCAATGAAAGCGACGTGTGGTGGTTGAGACAACTTTATAAACATGTTATTTAATGATGATTCAGAGATGTGCACGTAGCTGACATTGAAAACAATTTCTTTGCTCTTTTCCTTTTGAAGTCTTTCGTTGCTTTTGGTTTTTATTTATGGTATGCAAGTATATTGTTTTCTTTTTCAAGGAAAAAGTTAGGAAGGACATTAGAAAATTGTAAACTTTGAATTGTGCTCAAATAGTTACTAAAAACACCTGAAATTGTATGTAAAATTCCTATATTAAACTGTTTCTTAAATACGAATATGATAACCTTATCAGCTGAAAGTTGAGCAGAAAATAAATCTTTATACTCCTGGCCTATTATCTTGAAGGGCATATTTGTGATAGCTGCAGTGTAAGCGCAATGTAGACAAATAAAAGTATAAAACAAAATAGGGATATTAAGAAACAAATTCATTACCATAATTAATTAAATAAAAGTGCATTAAATCAAATGATTCTTAATGCTTAATTTTAACACCAGATAATTGATGCTGTTAGGAAAGATTCACTTACAACCATTTATAATCAGAATAGAAAAAAAATGTATTCTATTTAGCTTAGCTATGGGCATGTTGACAGAAATATACATCTAAGTGTCCTCGTCATTGTCATGAGAATAACAGAAACACACTGACACACACACACACAAAGACTTGCTGGCGGCTATCCCTGTCCCTGCTGTATGCTTCCGCCTGTCCCTGCAAAAAGAAACAACTTTTTCCCCATTTTTTTTTTTATCTTACTTTGCATTGAACAGAACAGAATTGTGTGCTGCATACAAACGACAGATTAGTTGGGCCCCTAGCGTTAACAAGACGAAGATGTGGGTGTGACTGTGCCTTGGACGTTTGCTCAGTTCCCATAGATATAATCTAAGGCGTAGGTTAAGCAGGGGGCGCGGTCATGGCAATTGACCGCTTGCCAAGCCACAGCTGTGTGCCTCGTATTGCGATATCTATCTATAAGTATACTTATTCGGTTATTGACAGTTGACAACGCGTGGTATGCGTAATATTTTTTGAATGCAGATTAAATTGCTACCCCAAGTTTTTATTGCCTTTTTCGTATTGTTTTTACTGTATTGTTACGTTGATTGTGCGCAATTATTTATTTGATGCCAATCACATTTAAGCATATGACAACAATGAGTCTGACAACTCCAGTATTCTATCACTTGAAGCCTTGTCTTGTGTTTTATTAACAACGCATTTCATCTCATTTGTTCTTTTGGCTCAATGTCATTTAGGGCATGACAGCAACACGTACAAAACTTATGCTGGGTTCCCACATGTATACAGTCTCACAGAATTAGACACAGCTCTCGGGAATAGTTAATGCGTCTAGCTAATTCTACACAAATGTGTGCAGCCCACATTCCGAAGTGGGAGGCCGCCGTAACAAATATTTTCTCTCAACATCAGAATGTATAGTCTTAGTTCGGGGATTTTTTAGAAAAAGTTAATCGGATATTTGTTTATAATATATATTTTTGGACACTTCGAACACTGGACAAACTTCTGAAAGTAAAAAGTTCTGACAGAGATTTAATCAACAGCTTATGTAAATGCAAGACACATGTTTGTCATGCAGATGTGCACTAACATGCTAATGCACTATTTCGCACAATTTGCAACACTTGCTTACCAAAATTTGCATTTTGATTGCAGCTTATATTTTTCTGCATATATGATGACAAAATAAACAAATATGCAAATGCAAAGCTGACAATCAGCTAACCACCAAGGCCATAGCAGCTCTAGATTAATTTCATACATTACTTAACGATAGTTAAGCTGCAAAGCTGGCAGAGCTCAACTGAGACTTGAATGTCTATATAAGTATTTGCCTCAATAAGTGCAGTATGTGAATAAGCATGTGTCACACATAGAGACAATTTCACATGCATCCACTGTCTCCAGGGTACATTTAGCCAACAAACGTACTAAATGTATTACAGAAGCGTTGACAGTTGACATTGAAGTGATGTGTTGCCAGCATATGAAACTAAGTGCAGGAAAGTGAAATGCAAACTTGTGCCACAGTCCAAATGGCGTAAAATTGAAATGTCAACATTCCAAAAACTAATTTCCAAACGATTTTCAGATAAAATTAAATGATATACAAAATTTTTTTGCAGTTAGACAAAACAACAAGAGTGCAGCACATATGTATTTATGCTGTAAGCTGACTTTTACTGAAAATGCATTGCTGAGGGTCGCTTGTAGGCAACGAATTGTGGCATGCGACAACATCCGACAGGTACCGTACATTCAAGGACATCTGTAGCATGTACTTATATGTGCAGCTGAGGGCAGCAATTTTAATGCTACAATTGTCAACATGGTGAAGACATAACCAATCTAATTGTGAGTTATGTCCGGCCAAATTGACATATCACCTTGATTAATGGCCGACATGAATAAGCGACGGTCAAACATATCCACAGGTATACCACAGAATTACATACACCCGACTCGCACTGACAAATATCACGAGGTCATCCATTGTCTTAAATTTATTGTAACGCATTTACAGACACAACTGAATCGACATTTTATATTACGATCTTCATACAAATAGCTGGAGACCCATTTAATAAATGATTTTGTACTTATACATTTCGGTTTACTTATTAATCTATTTCTATTGAAAAAAATAAACGATATAGCTTTATAGCATTTTGTAAAACATTCCTGTAATTGTATGCCAATAAAAGAAAATTATACGCCAGTATGAACAATGGCTGGGCAGCCAACAACAAAGGGCCATTTCACAATTTCTGTTCTGATTTTACCTTTGTTCTGTGTCTGCCTGCTGAACTAAACTTACCAGCATATTCCACAAATTGTGAAAAGATTAGTTTACCCTTGTCGAAGTATGCAGTATTGTTGAAGACAATGGCAAATACTTTTCAATAATGTGAATATATTCTTTTTGTATACGTATTAGTATTTTTCTTTGAATGTAAATACAATTTATATTAAAGCAACATTTAATTTCGATATTTTTGGCCTAAAATTTAGAAAAAATATTTATCATTGTTTCAATAATTCCTTAGCTTATATTCACTCTAAAGCCGCAAAAAAATAAAAATCTAAAACGAAACGCAATTTTAAAAATTGAAAATGACCGCTTAAAATGCAAGGAAGCAGAAGTCTCCTTTAACTTAGAAAAGGTTGAAATATCTTTGTAGGCTTAATTTGTTTTACCTTTGCTAAATGAGGCACTCGTGCGACAAGACAACATTTAGTTGAATGCTTTGAATAAAAGGCAAATTCAACCTTTAGAATTTATCCAAAGGACATTTTCCCTTTATTCTCACATTATTACATTCGATAGGTAATAAGGCAATAGGAAATGGCAAGAACGATTTTAGGAGCCCACTGAAACCTTTCCTGTACACAGCATTTCCAAAAAAAAAAGAAAATTATAAAGAATTGACAGACGTCCGCCTTCGTTTTATACAACAGCAAGAAAACAAGTTGGTAGCACTCTGTGTGTGCCTGTGTGTGTGTGTGTGTGGTAGGAGGTGTTGAAGACTGAGTCATTGAGTGGGGTGTTGAGTGACGCACTTGAAGTGTGTTCGACGGTCAGCTTTCAATCATATGGCCATTTAGTATAAGTCTCCTCCTTGAAAAGCTCGTTGGCATGGCACACATTTTTTTAAGGCGTGGGGCTAGCAGTCATTATAATTGATTTATTTACTAAATTCTGTATCCTTAGACAACATTTTTTATGAAGCTGGCGTAAATCAATCACACATTTTCCCAAAAATTTGACCAATTTTTTGTTGAACTTTATATGTGTTTAATCATATTTCCAGCGACAAATCAATTTACGACAACGCCATTAACTTTTTAGATCAAATTTACTTAAGTACATGAGTGCTTTATAATACACGAGTTTATTAGAAAACTCAATAAAGGTCATTTTGTCCACATCTAACAAAAATATATAAAAAAAAAAAAAAGTTGTGTAACCACAAGGTAACAAAAAAGCCATGACAAAAACCTTGTAAACTTTTTCATTTGCATGGGAAACAAAAAGTGTACAACATTTATTAAAAGTCTTTGGAGCTGTGTAGCTGTGCCAGCTAACCATAAAAACAAAGAATACACATTTTGGCAAGAGCATAATTGAATTCCGTTGGAAGCAAAATGGATGTGAAAAATAAATGACAAAGAACTCAGAACGAAAACTACAGGTAAACTTTAAACATTTGTGAACTTTCAATAACTTTAAAATGTTCGACGAAGTAAATATACAGCATTTTGAAATGTAGCCCTTTCATAGCACTCTACTCCGTTCAAAACTTTCTCATATATGTATGAGATTTATTTGATTTCCATATGAAAAAATAATTATTTCTGAAGTGCTTTTACAATGTTTCCTTAACTCCAACACAACCAACCTTACACAGATAGAGAATGGGAAACCCAAAGAAAGTTTGCTACATGCGTTGCTAAAATGGACGCGTAATCATTAACACCTCGCTGATCCAGCTTAGGACCGAAAATTCACAGCCCGCACATTTTTGCCGCAGCACGAACTCAAACCCATGCCTTATGGACTAAAAGGTGTTGGCAGTCTCCAAAGGCGAATGATGCTCGAATTGACGTGTTACGTTAAGGTTAATGTTACGTCTCTAATGTTGTGGCCTGTTACGTGGCCTTAAAATTTATGCACGGCTTTATGTTAAATATAAATCTTTCACGCGCATTATAAACAGGCGTCTTGGTTACAGCTTTTAGCCATTGGTTGAAGGCTTTTAGGATTTGTAACTGATTTTGTCTTCTACCCGTACTGTTTATGTAGTTTTGATAAGACATGTTTTAGGAATATTAATTTTATAGCCAAAATAAGCAGACCAAGTAAAAATTTTAGTTAGGCGACATATGTTAGCCAAAAATGGTGGGCAACTTGGTCAAACAATTGAAATATGCTTGCACAATAAATATCAGATCAATATTACATATGTATATACAAATTATATGTGCTCCACATGTATGGATTATAATCTTGGGTAGTATGTTTTTAGCAACTTGCCGTCGGGCTCGGCAGACTAACCTAATTGATCTATGTTCAATATAATTTTTGTGGTCATCAGAGATATAAATATATTTGTATTGATTTTCGATGTTGGAACACAGTACTAAATATAATTTCCTATGTTCTACCAAATGATTATTTTTATATACAAAACAATTTCTTAAGTTCTTAAGACATTAAAATATGAATATTTAAAACATTGTCATGGTGTTAATAAAAAGATGGACATTTATTCATGAATATTGCCTAAAAACTTTTCCATCGCTGTAATTGCGCTAAACATTTATTAAAGTGACATATACGTTTTTGATTGCCTGAGTGCAGTGCAGTGAAACTTTCGGGCTCGACAAACGCCTTCGACGTCAATGTTAAATTTATAATGCCTGCGATTTCAGCGACAGACAGGCAGGCTGGCAGGCAAAAACTGTTACCCTTTTTGCAAAATTAATGAGCGTACTTTTGACATCTGGCAGTTCCATATAGAGGAAAAGCGCTGCTTTCCGACAGTAAAATGAAAAAAGGAAATATTAGATGTGAGCTGGACAGCCCGCATGGGGAACACACATGTCCGAGTTTTGCTGGCTGTCAGTTGCCATTAAGGCTTGATCGGTCCTGGCCGGATATCCGGCACTGTTTTCTGACTCTTATCTGGCTCTGCTCTGGTGCAGGCTTCTGAAAGATGGCGAAGAGCTGAAACATCATTTTATCAAACGCAAAACCAGGTCATGTGTGTGTTTTGTTCACTGGCTCGCTGCTCAGAAAATGTGTTATTTGAAAAATGTGCTACTGCGACAGGGTCTCGTTTTCACTTTCTCGCTGTTCAATCCGCTCCCACAAAATGAGACTCATAAATTATGTTGCATAAATCACGCTGCAAGCCATACTTTGGATGTGTGGGTGTAGGTGTGTTTTTTTTTTGTTTTTTGGATAAGAGTATTTGCGTTTTCTCAGAATGAGATTAAGTAATTAAGGTGACTTTGCTATTTGGGCGTAAATAGGCATTATTTATGTGATTTTATGTGCTAAGGATAATAGAAAGAAATTGGGTTACCTAATTAAAAACAACACAATAAATATAATAAATGCACAATTATGAAAATTGTTACAAAAACTTGGATATAATACTGAGATTAAGAAACATGTTCTTATCCGTACATAATATGTAAACGCCAACTGTAGCGATGTGCTTTTATAAAAATATTTAATACATGCTAAATTCTATAGATAGATAATGTGTAAATCTCATATAGTATTGAGAGCTATATATTTGCAATTTTCATTGTTTTAACTAATAGATGATATAAGAATTTTCAATTACTTTCTAAATACCCTCAATACCCTTATATACCTCGAGCCCCTATGCAAAACAGTTTGGCGTTTCAGTCACATTTTGTGCATTTGACCGGATTTACTTTTTGTGGCTGAAAATATTATTTTAAGTGCTTATAAAAGAAAAATGAAATGGCAAAGAAAATCCATTTAAATGGCATCGAAATGAAGACATCAAAGCATCTATCCGCCCGACGGCTGGCATGGCCATTTCCATTTAACAGAACAAAGTTCAGAAAGTCAAAAATCATCGACCACACTTTGGGCCAAATCAAACCTGTCTTAAGAGCGCTCGCGATGGCTGCATATTGTTCTGGTAATTGTTGTTGTTGCTGTTGCCCGAAGGCAAAAAATACACGAGTGTATGTGAGGAGAACATATTTCTTTGTTAGCTGCCACTACTTAAGTGTTATTTATGGATTTTTTTTCGCTGGCAAACATGCTCACGCACACACACACACACACACGCATGCAGTTCCGCATGGTCCTAAGTGTAAAGGGTAAAGTTGAATGTACGCCAGCTTTATGTGAATGGTCCTCTAGACAAGAGCATACACACACTCAACACGCATACAGCAGCCTAGCTGGAACACAACGAAGGCAGAGACAATGTCTGCAAAACGTAGCTTAGGGCTTAAGTAAAAGCCTTTACATTTACATATTTCGTAGCATACTTTTTGGGGGCAGGCAATTACTTATGCGAGAGAGAAGTGTATGTGTAAAAGTATGCTCACAAGATACTGCTTATAAATTACAATGAAAACTTTGACTCGTTGAATTTTTAGAACTTGCCCATCGCTTTTATTTCATTATTAGTTTCGATATTTGTTGAATAGCGATACACGGGCGTATACTTAACATACCGAATTAATATTGCATTTGTTTCCCAAAAAGCAATTTGCCAACATACGGCAACACAAAACGAACCGCAATTTATCACAATTATTGCCAGTAAAACTGCCAGAATGCCGTCTGCCAAATGTGCCAAAAAGTCAGGCCAAAATTACACACATGACGCTTTCCCCAGGGCTGAATGGCAAACTGTGGCAGCGTGTAGTGAACTGGTCTAAGATGCCCTGTGTCATTCACAGCTCGTGCCATATCTGAGTACTAGTAATTGACGTAACATTTCTAGGCATTTAAATAATTTAAGAAGAAAATGAAGAACATTTTTCAGTTAAATATAAGTGCTTAAATTGTATTCATTTAAATTTCTGCTTAATTTAATGCCCATTTATACAAATGGAAAACCTTTATTAATTATGTGTTTCCAGCGCGACATTCGGAATGAATAATTTCCCCTGAATTTTACACTTTGCTTAATTAATTGCGCATTTTCCTAGAGTATACTTACATGGCAAAGCTTTGGTTTTTATATAATTGAATAGCTTATATTTTTTCCTTAAAATTTCTACTTAATTTGATGCATATTTTGTAAACTGAATTAAATTATGATATTTATTTTTTGTACAGTATTAGGGCTTTACTTTTTCCATTATATTTTAAGATTTGTTCAATTGAAAGCGCGTTTTGAATGTGCAAATATTATTTTTTTGTAATTTACTAGCTATATTAACCAATCATACACATTTGGCATTTATGTCTTTCAATTAATAATGGTTGTTCGTTGTGTTTTTCTAGTGAATCATAGTGACGGTGACAAAATCCTTCCCAATTAATTTTTCACTTCATTGAACAAATTGCGAAATTATGGCAATCATTTCTATAGCCAATTGAAATGTAAAACAAAGCTAAATTTGTGTGTGTTATATTTGCCTTTCATGTAACCCAACATGGTATTAAATGCTTATTTTCCAATTCTCAGCGCTTTTGCAATGCTAATGCGCTTTTAGACCACCCCCCACCATAATCAAATGCCTAATATAGAAATTCTAATTTTAAATGGCAGCTTAAATTCAAAAGGTGTCCTGCAATATTAAGAGTCATTTCAATTTTGTGTGTATATGTATTCAAATTTAGTGCACATTGATTTCGGAGGAAAATCGTGGTAGAAGGACAAGGGGCACAGGATAGCAGAACCCACTGGTAAACAAGGTGTGACTAATAAATATAAATATTATGGCACATTAATAACTGGCTTGAGGGCAAATTTAAGTGTAATGCCACTAAAATGCCAACAATTTCTAGCCACGCAACTTTCGACACGCCAAATGAAATGTAACACGCCCACGCAAAAACATTCCACGCCTACTGCCACCACCGTGGCACGTCCCCTTTTCAATTTTAATCAGTTCGAGCAATTCAAGCTATCTAATTGCTTCAAATTACACTCGAAATCGTTGTCAGTCCTGTGAGATGCTTTTATTTCTTCTGTTGTCATGACACTTCGCACTTTGCATTTTCCACTTTAAATTTGCCACTTTACTTCAGCCATCTGTAAGCCTCTTACGTCCCAAATGGACAAGTACAGTTTTTTTTTCTGCTTTAAAAGTAGAGTTTGTGTTTAGTTTTTCTCAGAAAATTTGTTAAAGTTCTGCTTTCAACTTTCAATGGATGAAAATTGCGTCATAGACAGCGCAAAAGTCATTTCAAAGAATATTGTTGACGTTTGTTGCTAGCTTTTTCTATTTCCGTTTTACTACAACATTTTCCAAAAGAAAAGTTTTTGTTAACGAGTTTATTTTAGTCTTGTCACAGGACTGCACTAAATTAAAGACAGCATTAATATACTTAAGAGCATTCAATATCACGTGGAAAGTGCAAAACAGTAAAGACAGTTTCAGAAAGTCTTCATTTAACAAGATACAGGAAAGAGCATTTGTCATACGGGCCTAGACGATAAGGATTAAACTTGCTCGGAGTTTAAAATATTACTATAATTTTGTACGTTTTACATACGTTTTATTTATAGGTTTAATTTTTCACGTGTTGCCGCGAGTTGAATATCTTACATTACGAGATATTTCAAAGCAAACAAGGTTCGTTTGAACAATCTATCAAAACACAAGTAAGAGTGCTGTAGTCGAGTGAACTCGAGTATAAGCAAGCATTTTCCACACATTTTTATCAGCTATGAATGCTCTTTTTAAACCAATTAAATAAATATATTTGAAAGAACAATTAATTGTCGCGCATTCTCTATCGCAGGTCAATAATTCTTGTGAAATATGCATAGGTAAAGTTTTTATGCAAGTTCCAAAAAGGAAATTTCTAGAATAAAAAAAACATTTGATTTTCTAATTGGGTAATTTCCTCGAATTTATAACCCATTGGCCTTTTTATAACTTTAAGTCGATAATAAGGACTAAGATTCAGCTTTTTCTATGTCTCATTTTGAATATATTATGCTTAATTAGTTTTACGCTTTCATCAAAGCACTCAACTGTTTGGTCAGCACTTTTTTTTTACCTCTACTAAGTTCTTATAACTTCTTGGCCACTTTTCTTTTACCTTCCTCAGCCTACAGCCACGCGCGGCGAAATGTGAGCGTCATTAAATGATTTTGCAGAAAAAAAATAAAGGAGAATCAGAAAAGCAAAATGGGGGGGGGGGGGGGGGGAAAAGATATGCCGAAAAATAAGGCAAAGAAATTGATATGAATGGGCAAAAGTTTTCTGCAATACCGAATTGAAGCAACAAAAAAAAGGCAAGAAATAAGTGGAAACTTAGTCTTCTTCTTTTAATCGTCCTGTGCCAGGTGGTTGGCCGGTCGCCGAAAAGTGCCAAATTAATGATTATGCCTCGCAGTTTGGCTCTCAGATGAGGTGTGGGCAAATCTCGTCATAATGCAATCAAAGTTTTTCACCTCCAGGGCTTATTGCCCGCACAAATCCAAGGAAAGAAAAAAACAATGTACCAATTTGCTTAATGTGTTTGTGATTGACCTGCGAGTAAAAGACGAAGCACGAATCCAAACAATTCCGTAGGAATGTCTACATCCACTTTGTGCCCATTTCCCCAAAGGTCAAAGGGATTGGCCAATAAAAAAATACAAAGTAAAGGAAAATAACTAAATGGGAGAACGTGTTTTACTAGTTAATGCTCTGGGGAATGTGTTCCGAATAAACCTGGTAATGTTTAAACTTGTAGCTGCTATTTATTTTTATCGAATTGGGTGCATACGATGTAGTGACTAAACAAGATTTTTATTTAGTAATCGAGAACGTATTACAAAATTGATGACTTTTTACATTGTAAGTACATAACAAGTTCCTCGAGAAGTTCTCGTTATTCTCTTTATGTATCTTAAGTGCAGAAATTAAAATTACAATTGACTAAAGCATGTTTAAGTGCGTCTTCTATCTTCTCATGACACATACTTGTGTAAAGTTAAAGGGCTTATACAAGTAGTTAGGCACATCATCTTTCTATATTGTATATTCAGAATTCTATGATAACTTTTTAATGTTTGCCCTTTTTAATGTTTACTAGGTACATTTTATCGCAGCCTTCCGCTGAATTTAATGGTACCCGAGTACAACAAAGTTTACGTAGTCATATTTTGTGTACTTATGCCCACATTTGTATGGTGACTGTGTGTGAAACGGCATATTGCTTTACTCAAATTGCTTTTCATATTTGCTTATGGTGGCTGAAGTCTGAACACTCCGTTTACTTTTTAATTGCGTATACTTAATTATTGATTTCTTTTACATTGTGCGCTGCACAGCCGCCGCACACTCTCACACACAAATATCATTTGATGGCTCTTTATAATTTAAGCAAGAACTTAAATGACAGCAGAAAAAGATTTATGATAACCATTCAAGCGAAAAATGTTTTGGCCAAGGCAAACATCTCATCCAAATTGGGAAATATCGGGATACAATTCGAGCAGAAATTATATCTACAATCATTAAACGGCACCAAAGGAAAAAATGAACAAGCTCAACCACATCACAGCCACAAAATACCAAACACAAACAGCACCTTACCCCCACTCAACATTGAACCTTAACAGCGCTTGAAAATACTGGTGGATTTTTAACGATTTTTTCTCCTAACGTCCTCACTGTTTAACGATTCACTCAGCCAACTCCTTGCCGTCTGCTGATGCTTGACTGACACTGACGTTTGTTGCCTCACGTTTTCCGTGCAATTTTCGGAATTGCTGGCAACAAGCCGTTCATTACACACACACCCAAACATATCTATATGTATGTGTATAATTTCCAGAATGCTCGAATTCACATTGTGAGGTTAAGTTGGGTCTGTGCCCTGCCCAAGGATATTTATTCATTTACCATTTGAGTGGTTACCGAGTTTTCAATCAATTATGCTTAATTAGCGCATCCATTTTGGTTGCCGCGCATTTCGTTATATCAAAAATTTCTTCAGTATTGACAGAGAGAAGACTCAACAGGGAAAGTGTATTTGTTTTTTTTTAGGTATAAATACCCTGAATAGAAGTATTACTTATTTATTCCGAAAAGTCACGAAAATAATGACTGAATATTGACTTGTTCATAATACGATCAATTATATTGTAGAAATCATTCAAACAAAATTCTTGGAAAAGAATATTAAAACCAAACACATTTAAAATTCGTAGAAATGCAGACACACAAAGTTAGCAAGTCAAAAGTTTAAATTTCTGAGAATTCGTGATATTTAATATCAAAAGACAAAATCAAAACAATTGTGTTAAATAAATAGGATTTCACAAAAAAATTTTAAGCAGAGCTGAGCGTCTTTGCGGTTGCAGACACATAGCGTATCAGCAATTTTGAATTTAGCTGGTGGGGAAAATTTGTTTAAAAGTCATAGTCACTGTGAAAACAAATGCTTAAACCAAATAAACAAATTTGGAATTTCAATTGACACAAAACTAAAATGCAAACAATACTCAAATATTAATCGAACTGGCGTGAATTGAATATCTATTTGAATTTGTAAGCAAAACTTTACATTGCATGTTTTCCACTTCGCTGTTGAAGAGGCGAAAGAAAACTTTGTGAAGAAAACCAATTTTCTGTGTGCTCCAATTCGGTTTGAGTACGTAAGCCTTGGCATAAGTTCGTCGATTCAGTTTTTCATTGTCACACTTCTATTATACGCCAAAGAGTTGCTGTTGGCTTTTGTTGCCACGTAAATATATATTTATATTCCGTCCATGTGTACTGTTGTTAATGTGTGTGTGTGTGTGTGTGTGTGTGTGTGTGTGTGTGTGTGTGTGATCAAACATTTCAATTTCCGTAAGGACTGCCAAGTATGCGTATCCTTCATGCACATATCAAGTCGTCGTCGCTCAGCCAACAAGGCCGAATCAACAAACAATTTGCCGCTGGGTCTTCTTTTGTGTATTTTATTAAGCAACAAAGCGAGGTCCAGAAAGCAAAGAACAGTGGAGAAAATAATAGAAAAAACTATACGGTTTGTGGCACATTGCCAAGTAACATTTATGTGGCCATTTACCAGGCGTTTGTTACCAAAACAGAAAAACCAAAACAAAGCAAAACAGCGTAAATCATGAATATTTAAAAGCTTATATTAAGATACCATAAATTAATTCTACTATTTACTTTAAATGAAATGCTTTAAATTGGAGTAATAAGAACTACTCAAAATCCAAAAACTGTGCAATTAAATTTAAAATATTTCCATAAACTAAATTAATGAAGACAATTTCAATCCATAATTTAATTTGTGCTATTTACAGTGCGATGTATTCGATGAGATTGACCTATCGGAATTGTGTTACTTTGAGTGCAGCATTAAGAACGTAAATCACAGCTTTCAGGTAAGAAACACTTAACTGTACGATCTGTAATATTTAAATATTAAGGAGAGACATACAATTTAGATGCTTCACAGCTTTAAATATAATTTCTGTAGTATTATAATGTACATGTTATCCATGCTATTGGTCGATTTTCAGAACTGTTAAGCAGAGTTGTATTTATGTTCATCCCCATACCTTCTAGAGGAAAACAAATTTTCACAAACAATAGATGCTAATAAAAACTTTAATTTGAAAACTTTTCACTTAGCTCGTAACGTAAATATTTTATTTGGCACTCGTGTACGCCATTAATTTTTGCATTGTGCCAACAGTTGCTGTCAAATATAAATAATTGGAAGGCAGGTTTTTTAAATTTTCACATAACATAAAATTACTGTGGTGCTTTAACATATACGAAGTGTGAAAATCTAAAAGACGAGAGTAAATAAAGAAGCTCAATATGCACTTTATTTTGGCAGTAGGTTGTCTCAAGCTGTCTGGAGCTGTCTGGAGCTGTCTGGAGCTGTCTAAGATGACAGAACCAAACTCATTTCCTGTTTGCCATTGGCTTGCCTCATGCAAATATGTTATGGAGAAGCAATCTCTCATGCTGAGTCGTATCCTCCTATGCCCAATTACAGAGGCAACGGCTGAAAAGCAACCTTTATTTCTATACAAATACCATCAATATTAGTTGTCAGAAACAAAAGGGCGAAATCTAAGCAAAATGTTTACATTTGACGCGCTCTGCATGCCAAATTAGCATAAGCCGTCAAATTCCCTATACACATACTTATATTCCACACAAGGATCCTGAACATTGGCAAGAGCCTAAACCAAGTTGCTTCGCAAACCTAAATATTTAAATTTATATTTCTTCATACACGAATGCGCAGCTTTTGATGCGCAAAATTAGGGCATATATTCGACGGTTTTGTGCAATATGATTTAAATATACACACACATTTGGGTGTGTGTGAGCGCTTGTTGTACCCATTTTATAAAAGGGGGATGTTAAGAATATTTGAAATACATATGTTTCCCTTCTGTTACCAGCTGCAATCGCAATATCTTTTTAAAATATATTTTATAATAATTATAAAAAATCGGAAAATAAACTCAATAATATATGTATATCAAAGTTAATTTGCCTTCCTGGGATCTTACAGCAGGGCATCAGCTAGTCGAGTATATATCAATGCGCAGTTCCTATCAAGTACAGCTCCTGTTGTGTGCCTGTACGCCGCAATAAAAGCTCATATAGGCATATATACATACTTATATATTTTTGATATTAATAATAAATGTACAATCCTGCACTCAGGATAAAGCCACAAGCCTTTTCTACGAAATTGCCTTAGCCGTATTTTATTATGTTTTATAGGCTGAAAATAAAAGGTGCTTTTGCTAGACAATCCACCCATCAAAGCAATAAAGTAAGGTGTAATAAGGTGTAATGTGGATGAAGGCGAAAGACTTTAAGAGATTGCGACATATTCCAAATAACCTAAAGTTGAACGCCGAAAAGCTAAAAGGTTTTTTTAATATGATGTAAATATATGGGGCATATATATATTTTGGTGTAAATATATGTATGATAAATACATTTTTATTGTCGTGTCTTTTTTGCTCTCTGTTCTTCGAAACGAACATCAGAACTGCTTATGGAAGGGGAGGGAATTTGATACTTCAAATACAATTTTCAATTCGAGCTCTTGTGCTGACTAATTACATTCTTAAAATTGTGTATTTGGAAATGCAAAATTCCATAATCAACAAATAAATAAATGCATTTCCTGCGTTCACATAGACACCTCAAGGGTAAACTTGCTTACTACATCAAACTGCAGCAGGCACCAAAAACTTACAGTTTAACACATACATTTACAGATATAAATTATTACTCGTACCTGCAACTGAAGAGCTCTAAGACAATATGATCGAGACGAGTTCTTTGAGCGTTGTAAGTGGTCTTATAACAAAGCTTCTTATGGTATCCAGTTGCCAGTCGCTTATATCATATTTGAAGTAATCCGACTTAAGACCCTGCCACAATGAATTACAGCATTACTGCATTTATAACTACTTTAGTTTCTTTCTGTTGTCCAAATGCATTTTGAATAATTCGCTTAAGAAAAATTAAATTTATTCATTGCTATATATATATATATATTAGCTGTTCATAATCTTACATTTAAATTTAATTACATTTAATAATATGGAAACGAATGTTTTCATTTATTTTAAAAGACTATTTATTGCCTTAGGATTTTTTCCTGTATAAATTAATCATTTAATATACATAAAAGCTCATCCACAAGTTGAGAATTTCCATTCATGAAACAAATTTCTAAGCCTTTTCGCAAACTTGACAATATCGCCATCCTTTTTATCAGGAAAGCAAATCTCTCATCATGTGCTATTGTTTGTAACTTTTGCACTTTTCTTAAACAATCTAAAAAGGCGAAGGGCAACAAAATTGCTGGTCCCCAAATTATGCTGAGAGGCGGGAACAGCAAAACTGTTTGCATTGCTTGCTTTGCTCGTTTAATTTATTTGAAGGACATTATAATTATGGCATGTCAGTTACATTTATGCTCCGACATAAACTTGATAATGTGCAAAAAGCAATTTGTGAAAATTACAAAATTTAATTAATAACACGGACTTGCGTATGTTGCATTTGATAATGCTTATGGAGTAATCCCAAACTGAACTATTTGCAAATTGCTGCCAATCAACAATATGAAAGCCTAGCAATCAACTTTGAGTTAAGATATAATTTGCATGCACGACTAAGCGTACAATTTTCAAGTACAAACACATGCGGGGATCTCAAGTAGGTAAATTTGTAAGAGTCAATCAAGTTGATTGATTGCCCTTGCATCTGAAATTAAACAAATGTGTGAGGGTGTGTGCGAGTGTGCGAGTGTGTGCTACTGTATGCTTGTGTGTGGCTGTATGTATTTAGGGGGTTACATCAATTACGCAAGGCGCTGGCAGTTGATGAGTAAGAATATCAACAGCGGCTCCTGTTAATTGCGTCGCCGCACAACATGCCGTATGCGCAATGCGCAATATTTGTAATTCTTCTATATTAGCAGCAATTCCAAACAGTAATATTCTGCCAACAAGTACATGTTCACTAAAGCACAACATAGACAATATTGCAACTGCGACTATTTAAGATAGACAAGCTAAAAGCAAACATTTTAGTCCAAAATTTATAAGCTTAAACTTTTTCAGAGCTCTGTCAAAATTGATTTTTGTTCATTAAGCAGAGTTTGAATAATAAATTTTCACAACATTTTATCAATGAAAATTAAATCGTTTTCTCAGTGGTTTTTGCTTGTCAAACGACAGCCGCAAATTCCATTTATTTAATTATTGGCTCTTGACTTGATTGGTCATATTTTCTGACACTGTTTTATTTGCCCAACAATAAAAATATAATTGCTTAATATTTGCAGCTTTCACAATTAAGTAAATTAAACAATTAATGAACTATTATTAAATACATTTATTTTGAAAATTGTGTGCGATGAAAACGTGGTGGTTTCGCCGGTGATTTGTATTTGGTAGCATATGAAACTAAAGCACAAATCAAGTTCACTCACTTGTCAGTTTCTATTATCTTCAAGCTAGATAAAGTACTGTGTCAGTGCTAGTAAACTCATTTAAACAATCATTCGGTATTCACATTTATTGGTATTCTTCTGTTTCATATTCACATAAGCTTTATTGCATTTTCGCTTCGGTCGCTACTCTAAAAATGCTATTCCTTTTGTTCTCGGCTACAAATCCATTTACACATCCTCCTAACTCTTAACTCTGAAATCGTTCTACATGATTACATATTTACGATTTCCATTTATTATGCCATAAATCTCACATTTGGTGTATCAAAGTTCAAGCACCTCCAAATATATGCTTTCATATTTTGAATTCTAAGAAAAATGCTCAGCACATATTGCAGAATTGTTAGTTCCTTAAACAGCAGGATGCAGGCCAATGTCCTGTGGTGATGCCAGCAGCTGGCAAATATGAAATTTTATACAATAAAAACAAACTGAATACAGACATTTCTCTTTTGGTATTACTTTATTGGTTTAGTGGGCTAACAGGTACCTGACAAAACGCACACTCATACACACACACACACACACCCTCTCATACACATGTCCTTGAACTTTTAAATTTGACTGAGCTCATATAAAAATTGCTATAATAATATTTGTGGTGCTAAGTCATATGTGATGCTTTCGCTATACCTGCCGGTATTTTGTTTTCTTGGTTTTTGTTATTCTCTTTAAGTCACAGTTTTAAAATTCGTTTATTTTCAGTTTCAATCTAAAGCTTCAATGCAAATCATGCAGTAAGCAAAAGAAAACTTATAAATATTTATGGAGGTATTACATTCGCTTCTTGCATATTACAACTTTTGGATGAGACGACGGAGTGTCATGAAAAGTTTTTATATGCCCAAATATATATGTATATATGTTTATTCAGTTGAGGCAGTAACGTTAACTTCGCACAGTTGGCGAAATAGCCGCCGGCCATTAAAATTTCAAAAGTAATTTCAACATTGCGCTGGGCCGCTCAGCGTGATAATGAAAAAATATGCAGGAAACGTGTGGCTTGCATTTGGGGATACACACAGCGATATAGAGAAATACTCAGAAAGCAAAAGTACCCAGAAATTATTTCACTGGCTGCCTCGCTCCGACTCTCTGTCAGACAATGTTGCCAAAAACAAATAAAATTGTGATGAGCGCGTTAGAGGACAACAAGGCGTATGTGTAATTCGGCTGTTGCTTTTGGTGGTGCTGCGATACTGCTGCTGCTGTTTTTTTTTTTTTTTTTTTGGACACGACTCCTCCAACTCATGCATATTTTTTTGGCAAAATGAAATGTTGTAGCGAAAGCCAATGTCGACAGCCTCCTGTCTTTAGCGTAATGAATTCTGGCAGCGAGCGCTTGCCTTGTTTTTGTTTGCTTATTTGATTGGAGAGCAGAGTGCGCGTATTGTGGCTTGTGTCTGTATCCGGAAGCCAAGTACAGTTAAGCTAACATTTACTGCTACATAATAATTTGAAAGATACATATACCCGAATTTAATATTATAATGTCTAAGCTTTGGCAAATCAAATGTTTAGTGTGTAGCTTTAAACACAATCAAAATACTAAAGGGTTATAACTTTCACCTTAGCACCTTTAGTCAATTGAAATATAAAAAGCGTTTATAAATGAGAACAATTAATTAAATGATTATTGTTTAAATATCATTTATATACATCGATCATTGGCTTGTAATCAACGAATCGTTGAAACTGTTTAGTTCTGTTTATCTTGCTTATAATATGGAAGCATAACTTAAACTCAATTTTATTATATTCGATTTGGTATCCATTACATCAGAAGCTAATTAAATTACTATGTAAGCATTATCTACTTTAAATAACATTGTGTCACAAATAAATGTAAATAAACTCATTAAAAACGAAGGAATTCTGTAACCAAATGCATAAATTACAAAACCTGATTGTTTGCACATAAATTAGCTTGGTTTTAAACGCAAGTCAATTAGAATACTAGAGTGGTAATTTAAAATGAAGAAAAAGTTGACAAGTTATGTTTCATTTTTGCTCCATAAAAAATATATATATTGTAAGCTGTAAGCAATTTGGTTATACTTAAATAGTATCTATTAATATTGAAACAATATAATAAACTATAATTTACTTTATTATTTAAAAGAGTTAAACTCATTCCCATTTTTGAAGAGGGCATCGTGGCGCCAGTCGCTCCATAACCAAGAGCTTAAACTACTTTGGATCTGTTGTTTTTATTCACACATCTCGTAGCTTAAAAAATTTTCATGTAACGAGACCATGGTAGTGGAAGCGTGTGCTATCGAACACCAAATGGATTTTCCAGTGCGGTTTATGAAATGCGAGAAATGCAACCAAGGACAAGAAAAGAAGTTCGAAATACTCGCACTATCAGAAAAAAAGCTCCGGGGATTCAAGTTGCATTTTAACCAATTACCAAAGTGTCACACAACGCTTTCTCCTTACTGCTAACCAGAGTCGCATTTATAATTAAAGAGTTCTTATAATTGTGAATTTATACAACTTAAATTTTTGCGAATCGTTGAATTACGGCTCATTCTCTGTATTGAACTAGCATTTGTGTTTAAGAAAACAGATTACTTTGCTTCAAAGCTCTCGGAATTTAATTAATAAAAAATCGAATGGCTTTAAATACTGCTTTCATTAATATTAGAATATCGAGAGAAGGCTTCAGTTGCGTAATGACTACGGGTGCAAGGGCAAACTTGAAAGTGAAATCAAAATTACCAGGAAATAAAATGCCAATGCAGCCTTCCAAAGTTGCAGCAGTTATTTGAAACAATCAATTCTGAGTTCCTCGCTTCGTTTGGTTTCTGAGAAAGCCCAAACAATGCCAGCCCATTAAAACCCAACCTGGGTGGTGTTGGTTTCGATGCGGCAGGAAGCAAAAACAGTGAATGTGGGAGTATATGTCAAGCAAACCAGACGCGCCACCCAAGCTTAAAAGCAAGTTCATGTTGCAAGTGATGCAGACAGGCGGCAGGACTGAAGGCACGTGCACCTGTATACTAATTGAATATAAATTTAAGATGCAAAGCCACAAACCGTTAAAGGTCACAAATTGAGAGGGACAGTTTAATTAAATGCAACAGCATGCGAAATTTCTGCGGTTACAGAAAGCAACTTGACAATTTTGTATAATTAATACACATATAAGGCTATTTAGTCTTCTGGTTGACTTGTTAGTTTATCTTTGAAATAACTCAAGCAGCGCTGTAATCAAACTTCACACTTGATCTCTTTTTAAAGTTAGAGACGGATACGTGTCGAATAAATATATTTAATTGAAAAATGATTAAGAATTACTTCAACTTAAAATACTGGACTAGACATATCTGTGCATGTGTTTTTTTTAACATAAAACTTGCGTTTCATGTCAAGGTTGATTTGAGATGTTTGCAGTTCGTTAAATGTGCTAAACATTTTGCTTACACAAACATTTCGTGTGAGTTCGTGTCACGTGCCCAGCATTTATTTATCGAGAATCCTATCTCGTCCAGGTGCACCTAATGCAAACTTTTTTGTTGCAGTCGACTCTTGGATTAGCCCTTCCTTGTGCCTGTGCCTGTGCCTGCGCCTTTGCCTGACCATTTGTGGTTAACTTTTGTCATCACTTTGGCCTGACCATATTGTCTGCCATCGGCTTATTTCACTTTTGCTGTCATTCCAACTGTGTCCGGTCCACTGCAAGTAGATTATGATGTTTATGTGGTCAGACCTCACTCTCACTGCTGTCCATTGTTACCATGTTGTCGTTGTCGTTGTTGTTAGTACTTTCATGTCATCTGGCGTTGAGTTCATTCATTGTGCTTGAGCTATGAGATTGGCATGTATTGCACGTCAACTACCGTTAAGTGGGTCAAATGTGATTGCACAACAGCATTGAATGGGTGTAGGCATTGATTCTGTTCTTTATTTGTATAAATAGATTAGTAAATCTTTATACACGAAAAACATACATAGATATGTAATAATAGCCATCGCGATAGCTTAATGATATTTGAAGCTATACAAAATATTTATTAGTATTTCCAACAAAAGAATATTGATAGAATAGATATCAAATATCTATATAAATTGTGAGATTGGAAGAAAATGTATTTAGTATATTGAATGTACCGCTACCTTAAATATGAAATACCATTTGTAGTCCACATTTAAATATAACGTAATAATAAATAGCTGGCATGCAAGCATCATATTATCCACAGCAACTCATAACTCAAGGTCAACTCATTAACTTAATAATAGAAATAAAATGTGAGAGCAAACTTTCTGACATCAATTACCTAAATGAACTTGACCGCAAGATGCACAACAATTTTTGACATATAGCAAGGATGTTTAACTGAAGGACATGTGTGCCATAAATTAGGCAACACGACAAGCAAATCATAATCAGGTAGCAAACGGGTTTTAGCTGGCATTATCATTGCCATTCGCCGTTGCCACCGGCCACAAAAGGTCGTATATTAATAATGTCTGTACTGCGTACATTATGTATAACTGCGAGGTGGAATGAGGTGAATGGGTCAGTGGATTGGGTCAAGGATTGAAATACGCCCACCACAGCCTTTGTTCCACTTGAGGGCTTGCCGCATTGTTCTGCTACATTCCATTTGAAGGAGTGGCTGGTCGCGCCTGTCTGCGTATTAACATTAATATGAGAGTTATTTGCATGTTAATGAGACCATAGAAACTAATAGACCCCTCTTTGATTACACAACTAATAAGCAAACGCCGTACCGCCCAATTGTACCCTCAAAAGATATGCGTAATAAGGCCACTTTGTGCACTTATTACAAGCATACACATTTATCGAAAGACATTTATAATCATTCACTTCTATCTGTCTACTAATGAAAGAGTCAGTTAGTTAGTATATTCACATAAAAACATTTCTTAATTAGTCTGACATGGGTTTGTATTTTTCTGATCTGTGATTAATAAAACAATATATCTGGGTTAGTAAAGTAATGCAGAAATTTGTGAAGCTATTTCATTGAATTTAAGAACTCAAAAAGTCCACCAAATTATGTTTATAATACTGAAACCATTTTTATGGAAATATATTGAATGAAATATATGTGTCAGATGAGTTGTTTTGACTTTGAAATACTCCACAAGCATTTGATCGAATGTTTTATAAAACTATAAATTTTATACTTGAATTCGCAGATAATCACACCGACTCGGTCTGTGGTGCTCTGCGCTGATTCCAGACGCGACATGGAGGATTGGCTGGGCTCTCTTAAAGCGGCAACGGCGCCGCAGCGTCCGCGTGGCGATAGCATTCTGATTGATCAGCATGATATACTATCGAATCACCATCACTGGTATGCGACCTCGCATGCCCGACCCACCTACTGCAATGTGTGCCGGGATGCGCTCTCCGGCGTCACATCGCACGGACTCAGCTGCGAGGTGTGCAAGTGCAAGGTGCACAAGCGCTGTGCCGCTAAAGCGATAGCCAACTGCAAGTGGACAACGTTGGCGACTGTGGGCAAGGATATCATTGAGCAGCCAGATGGCAGCATCATAATGCCGCATCAATGGATGGAGGGCAATCTGCCCGTCTCATCAATCTGTGCTGTGTGCAAGAAGACCTGCGGCTCAGTGCTGCGTCTGCAGGATTGGCGTTGCCTCTGGTGCAGGGATACAGTGCATGTGGCCTGTCGTCCCCAAATGGCGATTGCCTGCCCCATTGGACCAGCCAAGCTGTCAGTGGTGCCGCCCACGAGTGTGCATTCAATCAGCACCGATGATGCCTGGGATGTGGCCAGTCCGAAGGGTAACTTTTCCCCACTGCTCGTCTTTGTCAACTCCAAGTCTGGCGACAATCAAGGTGTCAAGTTCTTGCGACGCTTCAAGCAGCTACTGAACCCAGCGCAGGTCTTTGATCTGATATCGACGGGACCCAGTCTGGGCTTGCGTCTCTTTCGACACTTTGAAATTTTTCGCATACTCGTCTGCTCAGGCGATGGTTCCGTCGGCTGGGTGCTCAGCGAAATTGATCGATTTAATATGCATGTATGTATAAGCCAGTTAACAATTGTTCGGCATGCCGAATTTCATATACCCTTGCAGACTGGACTCCAACTTGCAAACATTTCAATTTAAATAGTATTTATTAAATGCAGACTTTTTTTTAATAGAGTCAGGCAGACATGGATAATTAAAAAAAAATATATATTTATATTATTATTATTTATATATATTATATATATTTTATTATTTATATATATTTTATATAATTATTATTAAAAAATTTACTGCAAGGGTAAATAAAGTGGAGACTCTATAAAATTTCACTAACCCTGTTTATTTGGCCAAACAGAAACAATGTCAAGTAGCTGTCATGCCCTTGGGCACTGGCAATGATCTCGCTAGAGTCCTGGGATGGGGATCTAGCTGCGATGATGACACACATTTGCCGCAAATTCTAGAGCGCTATGAGTCGGCTAGCACTAAAATGCTGGATCGATGGAGCATAATGGTGTTCGAGAAGGCCATCAGTGTGCCCAAAATACCAAAGATGTCAATCACAACGGAACAGGAGGCGGTGCTCACGGGCATGGTTACCGCGGCCAATCAGCATCTGCGCTTAATAGTGGAAACCAACGATACCCAAACTCTAATCAGCTCCACGCGCAACTTGTGCGATACCATTGATGATCTGGTTTCACGCATTTTTGAGCATCACAAGGATGACGAGCAGTTGGCTATCAAATGCGACATCCTCAAACAGAAGCTGACAATGCTCCTGGATGCACTGCAGGAGGAAGAGATTGGGGCGCACAGCGGAGACGATTTGATAGCCACCATACGCAGTCTAATTGCACGCAGTGTGCCCTCAACGAATTCCGCTCGTCCATCGTTGCTGTAAGTCTATATATACTAATGTATATGTAATATTTATATCTCAAATTGAATGCTATAAGGAATCGATAAACTTAAGATTCTATTCTATTATTCTATCTTATCAATATTTAAGCCATCTTTTTTGAACATTTTTTGTTTGCAAATATTCATTTATTACATTTATATATGTGTACTAAGTAAAGTTGAAAATAGTTTCAAACACTCAATTTTGTTCAATTTCTTCATTCTACTAGCAATCCCAACATCTCGATAGAGAAAACCGAAAAGGATCATATTAACTCCAAGGAGCGACGCAGTAGCCGTTCCCTACGCTCCAGCGAGAAGGAGGCACTGCAGTGCCGAGCCAACAGCGTCAAGCGTGCCATTTACAATGTGGTGGAGCACTCGGAACCGGGTCGCCCCAAGCGCTATCAGCGCAAGCTGTCGATAACACCCTTTGAGGCGCTGAAATTACCTACGAACTCTGGTGAATCGACGCCCTGCAGCTCGCCGTTGCCCATAATACCACCCATCAATATTATATCGCCAACAATGGAGACATCGCGCTTGACTTGTATCTCACCGTTGCCAGATACGCGCCGCGACTCAGTTGATGAGAACTTCTTCAACAGCATCAATTTACCGGCGCCGCGACAATTTGCTGACAGCCGTCGCAGCTCTGGTGTGCCGGAGGTGATACAGGAGCTGGAGGAGGGCGCCAACGGGGAGACAATTTATCGCATTGGGCGACTCTCGCTGAGCGGCGGCGCCAACATTGACGATGCTGGCAATCGACTATCGCCGGTCAGCGATGGCGGCGATAATTCGCCCATCGATCGCAAATTGGACTTTCTACGTGTGCCGATCATCACAAGCGATTCGATTGTGGATCCACTATCCGACTATCGACCCATTGAGGTATTCGAGCGCACCTACTACATGACACGCGAACTGGATAAAGATAAAGATAAAGATAAAGATAAAGATAAAGAGCGTAAGCAAGAGGTGGTACTTGAGGGCGAAAAAGAAGAGGATGCCAGCGGCAATGAGAAGTGCGAAGAGCAAACGTTGCATCCACAGAACGCTCTGGTGCACACTTGTAACCTGCAGGTACCCGGCATTGTCGTAACCCCCCAATCCCAAAACGTTTACACAAGCGATAGCCTAACAATCATTGATACCGATCAACAGTTCAATACTGTATGTAGCATTCCCCACCAATTAAGCGCAACTCAAATCATTTCCTCCTTTCCAGCTGCAGGAGCAGTCATCGTCTGAGGAGCTGGGATGCGATGCTAGCGATGTTCTGTCGGCCATTAGCAATGAGGAATGCAGCGTTGCTTCCGAGATATTTGATAAGGCCGAAACGGGTCAAACCTTAGGCGATATTATTCAGGTAAATCCAAGTGGGGTTATTGAAATTACATGCTCAACATAAAATATGGTTTTCAAAGAGAAGGATTTTAGATTTAATGCGATTTATATCTTAAACCAGAATCTCGATGCCAGCAACTTTACGCACATTGACTCGCCGGAAACGAGCGATGAGACGGAGGCAATGCCCGGCGAGAGTTTAATGGATGACATTAGCTCTGTGCTGGGGCATGATATAACCAATGCACTACAGGACAACACCATAACGGATGACACCACCACCCTCTGCTCCGAGCATATCGGCCCACCCAAGCCGCCGCGCAAGAAATCGATGAGCGCGTTGAGTAAATCACAAATACATCCACGCAGACGAAACTCATCGCCGCCGCGGATGGCTCAATTGGCGCGAATGGACAGCGATGATAATCCGCAGCAGTTTGGCTTTGAGAATATTGTATTTGAGATTGATAATCGCTGCGATGATCAGAAGATGAGGGAGCCACCGCGTTACTGCAGCCTGGCCCAGTTCGTGGAAGGTAACGATATAGCGCGTCAGAGTTTCAAGGTATGTATTTTAAGCAGACTGGTCCAGCAGTAGGTAAATTGTATATACATACATATATATAAATATATATATATATATAGAGCTATAGCTATGTTTCGTTCATCGGAAGTGCACAGACGTGGCCACTTATGGTAAAAAATCTTTGTTGCTCTCTGTTTGCTTCTTTCTTCAATCTTGTTTTCTATTCGTGTGCTTGCCTATAAATAAAACTAAAATATATTAAAAAACCAAATTCAATTGACCAACTAACCAAACAAACAAAAACTCCAAACTCCAAACACAAATCAAAAATATCAACTATCTCAAAACTAACATCCTGCTCCTGCTCCTGATCGACTCTCTAAAATGAAGCGTCCCAAAAAGCGCATCTCACTCAAGAAATTGAAAGAAACTACAACAGCAACAATCGTATCTCAACAGCAGCTAATGCTTGAATGCAATAGCAATAACAACAGCAACAACAACAGCAACAGTAACAACAACAACCACAACGATGAGCTGGAGACGCCCACAAACACGGTGATAACTCTAGCCCATTCACAATTGACAACGACTTCGATTAGCGATGAACTGGATGAGCTATCAACGCAAACTGCTATCAAAATAGAAATACACGATGCTGATAGCAGCACAATGTGCACAACAACAGCAACAACGAAGCCACTTGAATCGGCAATGGCCTCATCGACATCGCCCACGAAGAGATCGGGCCTTGGACAAGATGTAAAGCGCATTACTTTTGATGAGTCGTGTAAGAAAGAATCCTTTGATGATGTAAATCCCAACTATCCACAGATAAGTGTTGTTGTAAGACCGCCAACGCCATTGCGCGGCGATTCCATAAAACCGACAGCGTCATCGTCATCCATATTGTCGTCGTCACTGCTCGGTGTGCGCAGCCTGAACTCCTCGGAGATCAGACGGCATTCGAGTCATGCGCCCAGCTTAGCGGTGCGCGAATATGACAAGGATAAAGATCGTCGCCATTCCGGTTTCAATCCGAATTATCTAACATTGGATCCGGAGCATGCGCGCTTCCTCAGCAGTTCACCAGCGGCTAGTCGTAGAATTAGCTGTGGCAGCCTCTTCAAGGTAAGTTCCCCTTCTCCACAATCAGTTCCTTCCCCCATATTATGATATACATGATCTAACATTGGCACTGCCTCAGCAAGTGAGCAACCAATAATGTGTCAGCCGAGCAATGAGAATGCATCAAATCAAATCACACAAATTCGATTTTTTAGGTAATTGGTTCATTATCTTATTTATCGAAATATTTGTCGCGATATTAAAAAAGGAATAATTGTAATACGGAATACCTTCGAACAGCTGTAACTTTTCGTTTAAGCGAACACGATTTTAATTTGAATTATTTTCGGTTTGCGTTTTGTTTGATTCACATGGAAAAATAACATTAGACTAAGTCCATCAGAATCTTAAGTTCAAGCCTGCAAGTTCGTCCAACTATTTTGAAGGATAATTCAGTTTTCGAATGCCAAAAAGTTGTTCAGGTATATATGTAGGTTTAAATAGTTTGATATCAACTTTATAAACCCGAAAGCTTCTTTAATATTTATATCCAAATATTTCAATATTGCAATATTAATATGCGATGTTGATAAATAATATTAAATTAATATATAAATTAAATGTTGATTTTTCTTACTACTTCTTCTTAAACCTTTTTCGATCAAATATGTAAATACCAAATCTTTCTTAATATTAAAATAAAAATATTGACAGAATATTGTTGTCGGAATTATGGAATCTAATTAATAGAACATTTGCAGCTTGGCTAAAGAATGAAAAATACATTTTTATTGTGAATTAATCAATAAACTTACGTATTGCATAGAGGTTATATTATTATTTGCCATATTAAATATATTTTAATTATATAAAAACACAACAAAATCAACAAAAATAATACAACAAAAATACAATATAAAAATATATATATTTATATATATGTATACTTAATTACATATACATACAATATATGTATGTTTTACAAAGCACAAATCAATTGGTACGTATTTCAAAATTATGTCAACTACTTGTATGAAATTCATTTATAATTTCGCAACACTCTAAAAAGCTCTAAACACATTCCAAGCATTCTATATTTAAACATATGATATAATAATAATCACATAGTAATATATAAAAATATTAAGAAAACACACACACACACACACCAAACACACACATTTAAAAAAACAAAATAAAAATGAATATTTCAATTGTCGAGGCACTATTAAATACATTTTTTTAAAAGAAAAACCAAAAACATTACACTAAACGCACCTATGGACTGTTCAGAGTGCGTTTCTTTGTGGTCGCCGAACCAGATATACGGCTGGCAACTCTGGCGCTAATTAGGCCTCTAATACCGCTGGTAAGCCCGTAACCAGAGGTCGGGTCCTTCCTTCTACGTACCTACGTTCCTACGTTCCTGCGTTCGTTCGTTCGTTCGATCGATCGATCGATGTGTATGCGTAACCCCAGCAAATGATTAACTCTCTCTATATATGCAATATTTAATCATAATATCCTCTGTGTAATGTGCCAGTTAAAGTGCCAGCTTATGTTTCAATTTATGGTTCTAGCACTCGCGACAGTTGGCTTTTAATTTATTGAATTGTGTTGTCGTCTTTTATAGTAGTGTTGCATAATACCCAAAAATGTACTCGTATAAACTATTGCTAACCAATACTAAACAATTTCCGTAAACAACTGCTAAAAGAACATGCATACGTATAGCCACTGCTTACTACTAAATTATTATTTATATTTTCAAGTAGTGCTCTGTCTCTTTCGCTCTCTCTCTCTCTGTCTCTCTCTCTCTCTCTCTCTCCTGTCTCTGTTTCTTATGCTGTTACATCCCTGCGACCGTTCTTACACAAAACTGTTATACGCACATACCTAACGATCACTTTCTAACTCACCCACACACACACATACACACACGCAAGATACACACACACACACCCACACACCCAGACACCCAGTCACCCAGACACCCACATGTTTCTTTGTATCGTAGTTAGTGCTGACTTTCCAGTTGCTCTTTGACACAAGCTACTCTCTCATCGATCGTAGCCCAATCTAATCGTGTCCTCTTGCTTGCAGCCGAACGAAGCTTTGCCCAATCTGCAGACGCTCAAGGGCTCAAAATCGAGCCTATTTATGGGCTCCACACTCTTCGGCTTCGAGCACTTTAGCGATAAGGAGGAAAAACAGGGCAAGGATAAAGAAAGGACACCTCCAGAAGAGACCAGTCGCAAGATGCCTATTATCAATCCTATAGTTCGCTTGCCCAACTGGCCCAGTAAGTAGAGCATTAATATATTTTGCCATTGCTCAACTTCACTTTCGCACTTCGCTTATACTGTTCAGATCTGGCCAATGGCACTGGCTTCATATCGAAATGTCTGCTCGCAAATGCGGACACCTTATGCGCTGCTGTAAGCCCACTGATGGATCCAGATGAAACTCTTCTGGCTGGCTACCACGAAAAGTGTGTGATGAACAACTACTTTGGCATTGGCATCGATGCGAAAATCTCGCTGGACTTTCACAACAAGCGCGAGGAGCATCCGGAAAAGTGTCGTTCTCGGGCGAGGAACTACATGTGGTATGGTGTGCTCGGCTCCAAGCAGTTGCTGCAGAAAACCTGCAAGAATCTGGAGCAGCGTGTGCAGCTGGAGTGTGATGGTCAGCGTATACCGTTGCCCGAATTACAGGGTATTGTCATCTTGAACATACCCAGCTTTATGGGCGGCACTAATTTCTGGGGCAGCAGCACAAAGAAGGATGACATCTTTCTGCCGCCCAGCTTTGATGATCGCGTGCTGGAGGTTGTCGCCGTTTTTGGCTCCGTGCAAATGGCTGCGTCGCGTTTAATCAATCTGCAGCATCATCGCATTGCACAGTGTCAGAGCGTACAGATCAATATACTGGGCGACGAGGAGATACCCATTCAGGTCGATGGCGAAGCCTGGCTACAGCCACCAGGCATGATACGCATCCTTCACAAGAATCGAGTTCAGATGCTATGTCGCAATCGCAGCCTGGAGGTGTCGTTAAAGAGCTGGCAGGAGAAGCAGCGCCAACACAGCATTTCCATACAGCGTGACGCCTCCTCAACAGCCTCCGAACATGCCGTCTCCACGGACGATGTCATATCGGAGCGGGAGTGCTATGTGCTGCTCAATTTCATCGAGGCCGTCAGTTCGCTGGTGAAGTGGGTCAAATTCCTGATCATCTCGCATCCGGCACTGCAGCATGATCTTTATGAGGTGGCCTGCCGCGCCAGTGAGGCCTTGGAGTCCATACATCCGCAGGGCAAGCTACTGGAGGGTCCCTCGCTGCGTACCAAGTTGGTGGAAGTCATAGATTCGTCGCGTCAACTTTACGATGATGCCTGCACTTTGTTACGAGATCGTGGACACAGTTTGATACTGCGCGAGGATCTGGAGACCAAGCTAAGCGCTGCGCTGGCCAACATGGAAATGGAGCTAAAGAAGTGCTCCGTGCAGAAATGCATTGATGGCAAACTGCGCGCTTACTTTAATGTTCTGGCCCCCAATGAGGAGGTAAGCAAAATATAAGAATTTATTTGTCTATATGTCCATATGAAATAATAAATGCTAGGAGCATAAAACGACTCCTGGTACGTAAATAGAGAACAACTACATGATTTAGTAGTCTGATGCTTATGAGATCCGATTTGTCTTCTACATTATGAAAACATAATACATAACATAATAGAACTGTAATAATATAAAATTGCTTTAACATATATTTATCATTCCACAGTCCGATGGTCGTCGAAAGTCGCGTCCGTTTTGGGTACGATTGCGATCCGGTTCCACAGCCGGTCAACAGCAGTTTAAGCCACCGATGACGAACACACGGGAGGCCGCCAGCAACTGGAGCGTCAATGAGGTTGTTACCTGGCTGGAAACTATGCAATTATCGGAATATGTTGATAGTTTCCTTAAGAACGATATTCGCGGCAAAGAGCTGCTCACCCTGGGACGACGTGATCTCAAGGATTTGGGTGTGGTCAAAGTGGGTCATGTCAAGCGCATTCTGCAAGCCATTAAGGATCTGAGCGAGAATTAAGCAATTAGCAATTGGTTCCTCACAATCAACAATCGGCTAGTACAAACTAAAAAGGTAGTCTTCGAAAATATCTATTCAGAGAGGCGTTTGCTGTGCTTGCTTTAGGATATGTGGGCGTGGCTGTTTAGTGTGTTAAGCGAGCTATTAGAATGTTAATAATATATGGGATAAATGCATACAACAATCACTATTGATAGACTAGCTTAGCTAAAAGTTGAAAACCAAATCTATAATATAAAATCCACAAACGAAACAAATATTTATGTATCTGTTTTCACAACTAAAAAACATACTCTATATATACTATACTAACTTCGATTTTCAGCAACATATATATGTATATATACATACATACACACATATATCCAAATGCTGTTTCCTTTCTGTTCTAGTCACTAAAGCGAACTGAATTTAATTTTTGGATATGTACTTATGTACATTACATACATACATGTACATATATGTATGTCAAGATGAAAAAATTATTTGGCAGTTAAACGAATTTAATGTAGTGGCACATGCAAAACTTAATTTACAAAAAGAAAGAAATTAGTTTTTAGATACAGTTTGAAATTTAATTAACGCTTTCCACATGTAACTTTCCACATGTCACCCCCCCCCCCCCCCCCCCCACAAAAAAAAAACAAGCAACATCTAAAGATTATTCTAAATTGATAAGCAATTTCAATTTTACAATTGTAAAACCTAAAAGACAAGCATATATACATATAAACCAAAAAAAAAAAAAATCCATAAACTTGGCATATTATTAATTATAGTTAATTGCAACTAAACTTAAATGTTTACCTGCCCCTAACCCACACTTTAGTAACCAAGCAAATATTATAAGTAACAAAGAAAAGTCTGTTAACTGTGTCATTTTATTGTGTATAATCAAAAAAAAAAAAGAAGGAATGCAACTCTTAACTGGTTTATTTCAATTAATTTTAATTTAGCTCTTAAGCTTAAAGTTAAGCATAAGGGTATAATTTGGTGCGGGGCGCCGGCGCCCTATTTATTTTGTACATTTGGTACTTAAAAAAAATTTAGCTAGCATGGAGCACAGTGTCTTGTGCTTAAGACCTTTTTGGAATACCTTTTAATTGTTTACTAAACCGGTAACAACTTTTGTCTTAGCTGATATGTTTAAGAAATTGTGCTAAATTTTGATAGTTACCTATTTTCAATTAGCAAGTGTATTTATATGACTACAAAGCATAGCAACTTATATATATAAATATATATATATATATATATATATATATAAATATATATATATATAAATAGCTGCATATATGTAAATGTGTTGTTGTGTAAGGACCACTCCAATCATTAAAATATCAATCCCATATATACATACATATATATTTACTTGCGTTACTTTCAAAATGTTTGCTCAATCTGTCTCCAAGGTGAGTGAGTTTTGACAAGTCACATTAAGAAAAGAAATGTGTATGAAATATACATATATATAACAAATCTCTTGAGCGACGTCTATATATTATATTTTTAGATATTCAAGTATAAATGAGCCCAGACCAACTCGATTGATTTGTTGTACTACTTACTTATTATACCACAAATTTCCATGTATTTATGTAGCACATCCCAAAAGTTTGACACATATTTGTGAAACTATTTACGCTTACAAATAACCTTTGTGTAACAAGGAAAAATCCATTTAAGAATTAGATAAGCAAAACTCATACAAATAATATTATAACATTTGTTTACACTGCATAAAAAAAAAATATCAATCCAACTAAACACAAAACTAACCCAAAAACAATTTAAACATTTTTTCGATATATGTATTTTCGAGAAACCTTTAGAAACAATTTAAGTAATTGGAAATTTTAAAAATATTCATTTTGTGTTCAGTTAAAAAAAAGTTAACAATTTGATATAGATTTTCCTTATTGTATACATTCCAGCATACAAAATTATCCTTATGCATTTTAATTTCTTTTTAACAATACTGTGATAACAGCTCTCTTCAAAACACTCTCCCTCAAAACTAAATTTAATATTACTAAAAATAAATGAATCAAATAACTTCAAGGTTTTTAATAAAGCATAACATATAAAAAATGAAAAAAAAAAACCTAATATATGATAGCAATCAATCATAAAATCTGCTCCTGACAAATTCCGGTTATTCTCAAAATAAGCAAAATCCCAAATATCCAAATAAACTGCATGTAATGTCTTACATTTTTTTTATCTAAGACTTATGAACTTAAACGAAAATGTTAACTGACACAATCCAATAACCTTAAATAACCCAAATATAATATGCAAATAATAGTAGACAAACATTCTCTTGATTGTAATAATAGCAGAAACAATAAAAACAAAACACAAAACAAAATTGGAATGTATTATTTTCAATGTTATTCTAAGGTAAGTAATTCCCGCTTAGTTTTCTGAAATGAATAGCCATGGAACATTGTTTAAAACGTTTATATGCATTTTCCATTTATTTGACTCATACAATTGTTTTAATTTTATTTTTTAACCATCACTTGTTTTGTTTTAGTTTTATAAGTTTTTGTTACACTTTATGTAGGTATTCTTTTTAAAGTTGGTACATACGGATGTCCTTTTATAGGTTATCATTTTTAATCTTTGCATTTTCAAGGCTATTTGGTGTGCCTTAGTTCTTAGGTATGACAATTGGGCAAAATTATTGATTAGTTTTAAAGTAGTTTTCTTTAGATATTTCTTGCGTTTTTGGTGTTGTTCTTTTATAATTTTAAAATGCGGGCGCATTTAGGTGTGATAGTTAAAATTTAAAATTTTGTCTCTATAGTAAAACAAAATGTGTAAATTTTTGAAATATCATGAATCGCAAATGCTTGAGCCTCGCTTAATAGCACACCAATCGGATCGTAGTGTATGTAGTATATTTATTCGATTTATTTGTATACATCTCATGTTGAAAACAAGCTAGAATATATATATCAAGTTTGTTCTTAAGTGGATTCATATTAAAGTTGCCTAGAATTTGTTAAGTACGATAGTTAAAACTATATGAGTTCTTAATGTTTTTTTTTATTTATTTTTTTTTTTTATCAAACTTTAACTGTAAAGAGACTTTTGAAAGTTCTGTGAGTGTGTCTGTGTGCTTTACTATTATTGGGGCTTACTTCAGTTTCACCAAGGTTTTATTTAGTTAAGATTTTGCTTTTTATCGTGTCTAACTAATGCAATTTGGAGTTTGGTGTTTTATTTTCTTGTGGAATACATATATGAAAGCTCATAGATTGCGCATAATAAACAATTGTTTGTTAAGTTTTATGTTTGGGGGGGGGGGGGGCATTGGATAACATTGGGTTCTTAACTGTGGAGTTTTTAACTTCAAGACTTATTTTTCAACTCAACATCTTCAACTAACAGACAAGCCATTTAATCAAAACATATAAAAATATTTTAACTGCTTTATAAATACCACTGAAGCTTTGTTTGTTTTTGTTTACATTTTTTAATTTTGTTGTTTTTATTATGTATTCATGTATGTATTTGTAATAAAAATATGTATATGCAAGCAACAATTAAGCTCAATACTGAAGTTAATCACAAACTTATGGGTAGTGAAAATTTAACTTCAGTTATTTATTAAATACTATATATTAAGCAATACATTTTTTGAAATAATATAGACGATATAAACTTAATTCTTGAACCTAATATTTCATTGTAAAACTATTGCAAATTTGTTGTAGAACTTAAATTTGTTTTGTTTTGTACTCAGAAATAATTAAAACGCTGTTCGCATATTAAGCAAAAAACTTCTTAAACACTTTTGCTTTCGGGAAAGCCTTTTTAGTTTAGTTTGCAAACATTTTTATTTACGCTGAAAATTCTAATATTCCCATATTGTGTAGGGCTATTATATAATGCCATATAAGTATTATAAATGTATGTCGCAAAAGTAGTTTCACAGTTCCTTATATCTGAACGCTTCACAAAATGGTAAACGTATCTCAATTATCGTATAACATTTCGCATTTTGTGTTTTACAGTACATTTGTGTTTGTTTCTGTGTGTGTGTGTGTGTGTGTGTGTGTATGTGTATGTATTGGATTGTGTCTGTGGGAGTGTGTGTGTTATAACCATCATTGCCAAAAATGTACTTAAAATATCATTAATATCATTTTCATTTGTTGTATATGTAGTTCATGTGCAAAATCTATTTTCAAGTTTGTATTCTATTTTCCGGATCAGCTTAGATCACCCTATGCATTACCCATTATACTCAGCTTAAGTATTTGCCATTGGATTTTTCCAGTGTTATTCTCGCTTAATGAAAATTACAAAAATTTGAGGTGTTTTCCTAAAACACTATTTTTAATGTTCACTTTTTTTTGGACGGGTCTCTGCGGTGATTTTGTCCTTGCATTTATGTTATTATAAGATTTTTTCCTTGAAATATTTCCAATATATATATTTTTTTTTTTGGAACAGCTTGTGTGCTTTGCGAAATTCTTGTGTTTATTTTTTTCATTTGGGGATTAGGCAGTGAAAGTAAGTGATTTTACTTTGTTCTTCAAAATGCACGTGCAGCGCTGGAAATTAAATAAATTACAGAATACGAATGATTTCCTTCACTAATAATTATTCTCTAAGTTAAATTCAGCTGAAATCCTAGTATACTTCTAATGGAAACATTTACGTATGCGTAGTCTCGCTTTGACAATAAATTAAATATTAATTTGGGGTAATTAAATATATTCATTGGGATTTGTTTTCTGTGTTTTGGTATTGGTTTAAGCATAGACGAGAGATGAGCATAGTTAGCTGTAGAGGTTAGTCCTGCAAAACTATCGATTCTGAGCTCTCCTGCTGTCAGCGATGGTTTTCGATCATTTTTCGCCTTCGATTAAATGAAATAATTAAATGCAAAACTAGTTATTTATATTATCGACTATTGGGGGGCTTAATTGTCAATAGTTCTGCAGTACTAAAAGAGATTTAGAGTATGTGGTTTCTGCATGATTGAGGCGGCATTCGTGTCATTATTGGAACGCACTTTGGTTAATTGAATTTTGTTAATTGTTTTTTGCCAAATACATTTTGCACTTGAAACACGCTCACACAATTGCTTAAACACTCTCCTCTTTGGTGGCGGTGCTGGTGCTGCTGCCCCAAAAGCGATCGAAACGGTCACGTGCCTTCTCCAGCACATCGGCAGCGGCTGAACGTGCCGTGGACGCCGTTGCTGTCGATGACGATGATGAGATGCCCGGCTCCGGCTTAGCACCGCTCGTATCGCAGCGGACTGCGACGCCCGGTTGGGTGGGCGTCAGCATTTTGCCATAGGCAGCAGCGCTGGTTGTGGGGCTGCCGCTGGACTTCCAGGCTGTGTGTGTGTTTGTTGAACGTTCAGTGGATGGCAGTGGAGGGGGGAAATAGTTGTGGAAATAGTGTTTTGTAATGTTACGCAAAGGAACTACGTATTGATACGCTATGTGGAATTACGCATTTTGGCTTAGCAATTTTTTATTTTGTTTTTGTTTTATATGTTCTTTTTTTTTTGTGACTTTTTTTTTTTTGCGAAATATTGGCTTAATACTGAGAGAAGGAAAAGTTTTTTGCATTATATTTACGCTTAGTTTTGAGATTGGCATTTGGCTGGTGTTGCGATTTGGTATTTTGACGATTGCTTAACGATGATTTAATTTTTGGTTGGATTTTGGTTGGATGATGGTTGTGAGTAGCGATACATACATATACATATACAGATACATATATTTAAATACGTGTTAATATAGAAATATTTGTAAAAGCGATTTTTTGGTTTTTTCTTGTGTGTTCATTTTTTGTTTACTTATGTCGACTTCATATTTTGTTTTTTTTTTTGTTGGATTTTATGGAAGTTGCGTTTATTGAAGCGTGCTTATAGGCTTACCGTCCATTTTAGCCTGTTCGGTTAGTTGCGGCGGTGCCGATTGTGGTGGCGGTGGTGGCTTTTCCACCGGTGTCGACGCTTTTATCTCGCTCTGAGGTCGGCTGTAGTTCTCGCCTAAAGAAAAGGCGTATAGACATAGATTGGCATTGATTAAAAATAAACTTTTGGATATATTATTTAGCAGCACGTTACCCTCTTTGACATTTTGTGTTACAGTGAATGTCTTGCCAGTGTCCAAGGGTACCGTCCAGTTGACTGGATCGGGAGAGCGCATTATAATCTGCTCGGGCGACTTAACCCTTGTGGGCTCCGGGGGCGATTTAACCAATGGCTCATCGGGCACCTCGGGCACTGGCTGTGGACTGCAGCTAGAAATTGAAATAGCTGTTTCACGGCCATCTTCACCCTCGTCTGTTGGCATTGCAAAAAAATTATAAAAAAAAATGTACCAAAATTGTTTATTTGATTTAATAAATATAAATTTGATTTAAACATTTTCAAAACACGCATTATATGTTCGTTTAATTTTATGCTGCTGCAGCTGTTGAGTTGGTTTGGATTTGTTTCTTTTTATTTCGTTAAGCAAACTTTGTGATCGAGTTAATATAGGTTAGTAGTTGTAACTTAAAATCGAAATGTATATTTGAAACGTTTTCAGTTTTCTTAAACATAAAATTATAACTTAGTTTTAACTTAAGCTTAATGGAACTTAGTGAAAATAAGCTTTGTATTAAGCATAAAGCTTAAAAGGCAACCAAATTCGTTAGTAAAAATTGAATTTAAATTATAAATTTTGCTTTGGTTTTTCTATATTCATTTTTTTTAATTATAAAGCGCACAAGAGTAATAAAGAACATGCCACATTCAAAAGACATTTAACATAGAAAGGCGGCAACAAGTACAGTCAAATGCTTATACAATAGAGTTACTACTTGGAGTATGCATACAAATAAGGAGCAAAATAGTTTTGAGTTGAAAAAAAAAACGTAATATAGAATGTTTGAAATTTAGCATGGAATGCCCAAATGTGAATGTGAAACACGTAACGACGACAGCTTGTAAATGGAAGAAAGTCGATGGTTAACAACTCCTTCATGTACTTTAAGTTATTTTCTTTGTATATATGTTATTTTCATGTTTTATTTAAAAATATGCAAAGTACCTGAAATTTTCTTGGACTAACCAAAATTGCCCGCATCAATTTATTTTGTCATGTAAGAAATATACTTTTGTAGTATTTAACGAAATTAGAATATAAAATAAACAGACTAAAAATATGTACAATTATTAAACCCATTTTTCTGTTATAAACTCTAAGTGAAAATGTAGAAAATGAAAAATTACTTCTTATATTTACTGGCTCTACTAATCTATAGATTTAAATTTTTAAACGTGCATACGTAACTCATTATGTAGCCTCAATTATGTAGAGTGTTTTGGTATAAAGATATATTTAAAAAAAAAATAGTTCTAATTTTATAAATGACACTAGACAGGCCGACTATTTAAGAAACCATATATATATATATATATATATATATATATATATATATATATATATATATAGCACACATATTGCAGAGTAGTAAGTAAAAATCAGAACAGTTGTGTTAAACAGAAATTAGATTAAATTACTACAAATGATATGAGACAGAGATGAAAACGATACTTCGGCTGACTTAGACATACGGCTGAAAGACAACATGTACAAACATTGATTACAACAACAACTAACATTTAGTAACACGTAACGCTTTTGGGTAAACAACTTTGCAACAAATACTAGAATTTTGAATTTGGTTTTACTTGGACAACCCTGTGGAATAACGAGAGACACAAACACAATTTTAACAATACACCAGAACTATGCCAATCTTAATACATATAAAAATACAATTTTCTTTTTCCAATCAACTAAGATACACACACACACACACACACACACATGATTCCACATGGTTGATATAACATAAAAGGAGAAAATGTTTGGTGCCGCCCAATTGCAATATGCGAATTCGTAAATCATAATCATAATTTCATTACTCAACACTAGTTCGTGTACAACACAGTTTTTGACAAGGTGTAAAATGATCAATTAGTTAGTATTAATTGGTATTTGATTTATGTGTTTTTTTTTTTTTTTTTTTTTTTTGTTTACAAAAGTTGCAACACAAACATTTCGCGCATCAGATGTCATTTTACAGCATTTCCATTTTAGATAAGAGATTTTAAGGGTGTATCATATTGTTTTTTTATTGCAGAGAATTTTTTGTTTTTTAATTTTTTTTTTTTTGTTCAAGTTTTGCGGACAAACTCTACTCACTTTCAGCCAATTTTCTATCCTGACCTGGTACCGTTAGCCGTTTGATGTTGATGGTGACAGGTCTGGTGGGTGCCGTTGTTGTTGTTGTTGCTGTTGGAACCGATGTTGTTGTTGTTGTTGTTGCCGATGTTGCTGCCCTGTCAGTTGTTGCTGTTGCTGTTGCTGCAGCATCTTGTAATGGTGGTTGCTTCTGTTTTTGTTGCTGTTGTAGCTGTTGTTGTTTTTGTTTGTTTTGTTGATGCTTCGCACTATTTGCACTACTACCGCTACCAGCACCAACTTGACTACCATTACCAATGCAACTAATATTCGATCTATCTTTATCTTTCTTACGCATTTGCTGCTGTTGCTGCTTTTGTTGTTGCTGTTGCGCTGATGTTGCGGATGATTTGCTGTTTATTTTGTTGGAGCTCTTGCATTGTGATAAATATGATTGATTAGCATGATTAGCATTGGATGTAGCTGCTGCACGGCCGGCTGTTGCTGATGTTGCTGCTGCGGTTGCTGTGGCTGTTGATGCTGTTGGCGCTGCGGCTAATTTACCGTTAGGCGGTGGTAGGGAACTACTTTTAATGCGGGATTGGAATGTTGTGGATAAGGTGGCTATTAAAACGTAATTGTTTTTTTTTTGTATTTTTTTTTTTTTGATTTGGTTTTTGTTTTTGCGACGAGTTTGATATTTTTGTTGTCATATTTTTGTTTTTAGACCAAAAACAAAAGGCACATGGAAAAACAAATTTGAATATGAATTTTTGTTTTAAATATATTATTTTCATTTCTTTCTTTTCATTAACGGCGAATTAAAAATGCAACACAAATAAAGGCAAAATTAAAAATTTAAGTTCATAAAATATATTAAATAAATTAAAATACGCACGATTGATTTTGGCGTCGATTTAAAAATCTTTTTGTTAGATCATGTTGAGAGGTACCAAAATGGGTTAGTCTACTTATCAAAAGTTACCATTCCGAATTTGTATGTTAGTTAACAAAAACATATAGAAAAGACAATGATTTAACTTAAGATACCTTACGTGTTAATTGATATTACGTGCCCTGAAATTTTAAAACCGTAATTTATGTTTTCTCAGGGATGGCAAGAATTGGGCTTATTAAACTTTTAACTAACCGTTCGATGCTTAACCAAACATTTTTTACATATTATTTACAAATCTTGTAGCCCTTCAAAGGTTTGCTCTTAATTTTGTCGAAATAGCTCCACGTAATAATACCATTGCAGAGAATAATAAGTCATATTCATAGATTATCCTCTTTTATTTCGCTTGATATTTATTGAACCCTTACACTAAGTGTGCAATACATGTATTATTGTATTGTGTTCTTAGTGCCCCAAGTTGACAGTCTAAGAATTTGTATTTAGTTTAATCATCTAGTCTGCAAAGGTATTTAAACTTTGGCGTGCCAAAGACGGTTTTTTTTTGTTCTTTCGCTTGTATATTATTCGATTAATTTATAATCAACATATGGTACACATTATACATTATTTCCACAAACATCAAAGCCAACAACAACACATTGTTATTATTACAGACAAGCGTATGGCATAGTTGGAAATAAATGTATTATATATGGGTTAGAGTCACAACACGCACAACTTAATGAATATTTTTTTTCTGGGTATTCTTAAACACCTTATTTTGTTAGTAATACATACTTACAATTTTGTGTTAGTAGTTTATAATGGTTTTTGAATGGATTGGTTTATGGTATTTAGCTTTATAATTATTTTGTTCACTCAACATGCTAAACTATAGAATGTTTATTCGAATGACCAATCCAACGCTTCATTACAGAACAATAAATAAATGTTGAAGTTAAGGAATACGATTGAAATTATAATATGGAAACTAAACCGCATGACCATAGACTAAACTAACAGAGAGATTTATGAACGTACTCTAGACGTATTTTTTTTTTAGCTATTAATTTGTTTTGTTTTTAGACACTTAACTATGTAAATTTCCAGTTGAAGTAAGTTTCAAAATGAACGTACAAACTTGCGGTGTGAGGATAATTACTAAAAACTATAGTTGATAAGTAAAATTATTGCAAATTAACCGAACAACGAACTGAAAACCAATCTAATATTAACTAATGATATATGCAAACTAGGATTAAATTAATTTAAATAAGAAATAAGTCAAAACAAAACACAAGGCAATTAACTAACGTACGAAAGATTCGTGCGTTTAAAATATAAATATATATATTTTTTTTTTTGGCTTTTACTTTTTTTTTTTGTGGGTGGCTCTGCGCAACGTTTAGCTACTTACATGGGCGTGGCTTACGTTCAGTTCCGGCCGATGTCGTCGGTGGCCTTTTACGGCTTGCGGGTGCTTGACTCGCCGAGCGTATCTGACGCTTTGGTGACTCATTCTCAGCGACGCCAGGACCCACAGATTGTGAGCGTGCTGAACCACGCAATACGAAGGTGAAGAGATGTGATTTTGATTTTTGAGACGGTTTTTGGTTTTGTTTTCAGTTTTCGATTGGTTTGATGATAAAAGTACGAGTTGTATGTTTTAATTTCGCATTGAGATACACTTGTTAAGTATGAATGAATGTGTGAATTATGCATTTCTACAAGTGGTTTTTATAAGTCACTACAAATTATATTTCTAATTAAGGTTACGACTCTACCTAGCTTTTGATTTACAATCACACTGTTCACGCATTAAAAGTGAATTGGACCTAAGCTCAAAATAATTTTGTGATTTGTGATATTCTACCATAAACATAATCATTTTCATATAAGCAAATATTTTTTACATTTGAGCTGTGCCCCATTGTGCCTTTCTTGACCTAAAGAATTTTGATTATTTATATTCAGTTTAAGTGCAGAATAATTAGATTTATATTTCCTAGATTTTTAGTTCCTTTATTGCCCCTATTATTCCCCAGATTATTCCTAGAATGCTTTCAGTTAGTTTATTATTTTGTTAAGAATATATTATATTCATATCAATTCTTATTCATATTTTATTCATTTTATAGTTCAATATTTCAAATCTTTCTGTAAATCACCTAGTTCCTAGAAGTTTATGCTTATGTTTTGTAGAATTACAATTTACCTTAACCGTAAGAATAGTCTCCATGGCATAGACTTATATATTTATATGTAAGTATGTATACATACATATATATATATGTAGACATTCTATACAAAATCGAATGCATATTTATAAAATTAATATGCAAAAAACAAACTCTTTCATAAAAATAAAATGTTAATGAAGGCAAGCTAATCTTAAAAAAAAATATATATATTCTGTACATAAATCACATAATCAAAACATTTATTTAGTGCACTTTAAGGTATATTGAAAATTCTTTGTAAAAAAAATGTCCAACTTTTAAGTAGAATGCAAAGCAAACCTTAAAAGCAGTTAAGCAAAAGATTTTGTGATACGTATAAATAAATAAGTTTAAAGAATAAGTTTAACGAGTGTATACTTATTGATTTGACGTATAATATTGTGACCTGCATCGCTTAGTAAGTACTAAAAGTGCTTGTGTAGATATGTATTAATTGTTGCTTAGAAATAGATTTCTATTAAAATGTTATATGTGTAGTTGTCTTGCTAGTCAGTCAGAGTTTAAAATAAATACATAGTGCGAAAATTGGCAATTACTCACATTTGAGGACCTTTTTGGGACTGCCCTTCTGGGGGCTGCCCTTCTGGGGCGAACCGTGACGCGAAAGGGCCGTCTTCTTGGGACTTCCACGCTGAGATTCGGATTCACGTTTGGTGATGGCAGGCATCAGTTTCTCCCGCGTGGGTGAAGGCAGCAGAGCACCCTCCTCAACATCTGCTAAATAAATGGAATTTTGAATTAGGGAACTGCAGCTACAAACTAGAGTTGGGCGCGTGTCACTCAAAGTCGACAAAGATGATAAAAGGTGCTACATAATCGTAATGACCACCTTGTGAGTACTCAATGGTAGTTGTACAATTTTGATTGGTGACTCTAAGGTGCACTGTTCGAATAAGACATGCGCCCAACTCTAGTTATCATCATCAGAGCTTACCCGGACCCGTGGTGCGCTCCAAGTGATGGCGTATGTTACTAAAACGTGCTGGCAGTGATGAAAACTCATCCTTGTTATCAATCGAATGGGCTTGGCCAGGAACTCGTGGCTTTTGTGGCTGTGGCGTTTTTTGCAATGGCGTTGATTTTTTATTGTTCTCCTGCTCCTTCTCCTCCTTAGTGATAGGCCTAAATAATGCTTAAATCAGTTAAAGTATATGCAACTATAGTAATCTGTCTGAATGACTTCACCTGTGCACAGTGGATGCTAAGGACAGTGCTGATAGCGAGCTGCGCTTGGAAACCTGATCCCATAAATCTTTTTGCTTCTTATACAATTCCGGATCGATTTCTATGCCCCAGCCGCGACACTTTACATAAAATAATTATAAAGTATTTATATTCTGAGAAGAGGGGCTTATGTGATAGGATAACTAACCTTATATTCGCCTGCCTTCTTGCGCAGCTCGACCATCTCCTTGAACCACAAATCCAAATTCGGTTTCGAATGCGGCGGTGCGCTGCCATTCATGACAACAAGCTGACCCTGGTCAGGAGCAGCTGCCACCTGCTGTTTGTTATCATCCTTGGCAGCTGATGCGGCAAAGCCAAAGTTCTCCTTTTTCGTTATGAAGTGATTGAGACGCTCGTGATCTATTGCTTGCGAAAACGGACGTGTGGTAATTTTGCGCTCCACAAAATTCACTTGTCTACATAAAAACATATTTCAAATCAGAACACATATATAAAAGCGGAAAAAAAAGTGTATAATATGTAGATGAATGTTCGTGACAAGTGCGACACATTTTGCAAGTGGGTTATTTTTTGCATGGATGGAAAATGGGTGGGTCTATGATGATTGCCGTTGCTTTTGGGTGGTTGGTGGTGTTGGTTGGTTGGTGTCATCTCTGGTATGGTTGAAGCTCATGAGCATATGATAGATATTGATATTGAGAATTTATTAAAAATCTATGTATTCTATTAAATTGTTATCATACTTCTCATGTGTTTTTCTATCATCCGTATCGCTAACCAATGGCTCCAGCTCATGCAGAGTAGCTGAAAGCACACAGATAAAAGATTTAAACAACTCTGTACCATCTAAAAACAAACGCAATTCAATTGTTCTTTGCTGACTTTCATCATTTACATAAAGATAAGAAAAATATATAAATATACGAGTAATTAATTTGCTTCAAGTGTTAACTAAAGGACCAAAGGTATTGATAGGATATTAAAAGTATACGTTTAAGTTTTGCAAAAGTGTTTCGAATACTCTCAAAACAATTTCAACTGAGAACTGGGTGAGTCTTTGTACAGCAAATTAAATGAGCAGAAGAAGGCGCTAAGTTCGTGGTGGTTTGGTGGGTGATTGTGGATTTTTAGTTGTAGTTAGTGGTGTTTCTGGCTAATCTGGCGCAAAATTCAGAATTTTCAACAAATGAACCAAAAAAAAAATAAATAAATAAATAGCAGCCTTTATTTTATTTGATAAACAAAGGTAACCAAATATTTGTATTCAATTTGTTTGCATGTTTTGAAGCGTGGTCGGTGTTTTGGGCTATGTGGGGGCTGGGGTCACTTTTTGGAATATAGAACGAAATTCGAACCAATTTTTTTTAATATACATACAAAAATATAAACAGTTCAAGTTCAATGCAGCGCAGTGTTATATTTTATTTAAATTTTGTTCATATTTATATTTGTGTTTTCTAAATGTTTTTTTTTTTGTTTTGTTTTTTTGTTTTTGTATTTTGAAGCACTACTGCCAATTGTTTTCAGGCTGCACTTAAAAAAGCTCCTCAAGCTCGAGGCTTAAAGGCAAGACTTAAAAGCTTTGCAACGGAAGCCACTTTTTCAATTTGCACTTGCATTTCATATGATATACATATATATTTTAGCTATATAAATTATGTAAATTTTTTATATGAGTATATTTCGCTTTTGGGGTTTACGTTTTTTTTTTTTTTGTCTTACCTATGATCTTGGTCTTAACTGTAAATTTGTGTTATGTTAAATGTGTCTGTGTTTTTTAATATTGAAATTGAATTTTGATATACATATGAATTGAAAATATAATACATATTTTATAAATCTGGAATTGTTTACATAAGATTCTCAATTTTATTCCCAATATAGAAAAAAAAATATTAAAAATCTATCAATTTTCAATACCCTGTCAGTTAAAAGATTAAAGCTCTCTTAAACGCTCTTGAATATATTAAAATAATTAGAATTCTATTTATCACGCAAGCTCTGTTATCAATTTTTAAGTAGCTATTTTAGCTGACTACAGTACCTTGATATGAACGATAAATGCTGATATAATGATGTTGAATAATGCATGATCCTAATTCCATTTGGTCGTTTCACGCATGCAACTAAAACCAACAAAACTCCTACGCTTATAAAAAAAAAAATAAAAAATAAATTAAATACATTATATGTAAAATATATAAAAAACAAAATAATAAAAAAATAGAATGTCACACAACCTGCGACCGCATGCTCCAACTACACTTAGCTAGTTCATCATTTGCGTAAAATTGCATTGATACGTGATATAGAGGCGTATTTTTTTAATGCCATTGACATGTACATCCTTTCTTTTATGGTTAGCCAAGGCAATTTAGTTTTTCTTTCATTGAATTAAACATCGATCAATGGAATTTTACGTTTAGCATCAACGTAAACGAATATGTCAGGTAAATTACCGTGTAGTTCTTGTTGTTGAATTTTTTATTATTTAGCACTAAGAAAAATGAATTTAGGTCAACACTTACGTCAGCATTTGGCTATAAAGATATTCTTGTGTGTGTGTGTATTTCTTTTAGGAAGGAATTTAGCATAATTTCGTTCTATATGAAATAGATATTAAGACTTCCAAAGAGAGAGAGAGAGAGAGAGAGAGAGTAAAGATTGCTAACTGCTTGAAAACAAATAATTATTATTTATAAAAGCCATAAATAAAAATATTGCCTTAAGAAATTAAAAATAAATGTGTGTACCTATTCAAATTTGTAGACTAAAATTAATAAAACATATTGTGTTTAAAAATTATGTTAATATCAAGGGTGACTTAAGCTTAGAAATTGGCTCGCAAATGCGATATATATATTTATATATATAATTATTAATATAGATACGAAAGTTGAATTGAATGTACATCTAATGAGATTATTGGATGAAAGCAAAAATTTACGACGACCAGTACATAAAAAACTTGATAATCGTTTTCTTTTTTTTAAACATTTTTGCAAATATTTAGCTTTTTGGCAGTGTTGTGAAGAGAAATGTTTTGACTACTTGTAATTTACCAACACTATTCAACGCATCAAAATATTAGGCATGAAATTAGTTTTAAGATTAATTTTATTCATTTTTGGAAAATTGAGCTCAATGCTGCTGCCACTGCGAAAATTTTATTTTAAAATGTAACTAAATGAAAATATATTGAGTTCTTCAAAAAAAAACTGCGCGCTCATCAATTACTTTTCAATAAAGGTTAGTTAATTAAAATGATTCGAATATTAAAATTAATTATTGTTATTTAAGAATTAGTACTTGGAAAAAAACTCAAATATAAATTATTTATTTTAGTACGCTTTTTGTTGTTTTTAGTAAGTACATACATATACGAGATATTGAAAGAAACTATGCGCTAATAGGATAATTATGTTGTTGGTTTTTTTTTTATTTATTTTTGTTTTAGTATAAGTATGTATGTAAATGCTTAGCGACGACATATTGCTGTCGCACCTTCTTTCTGATTTGTTGTACGTTTTTTATGCACCGTTGGCAAGCCGGCACCTATCGTTTGATATTGATGTGTGTGACTGTGCTGCGGCTGGCCCGGCTGGCCGGAACGGATCGCGCCCAATGATATTGACTTTCTTGGGTAATCGCCGGCCGCCGCCCTCGCCGTCGTCGATACGTTTGAATCGGCGCCCTTAATGCGTCGGACATTGGGCCAAACGAATTGCAGGCGATACTCAGTGCTCAATTTTGTGATGGTCTTTTTCAATAGGCCATTTGACTCACCCGCCTGCGAAAGAGAAGAGCAGAATCACAAGAGACGAGAAGACCAAACAAACAAATGAGAGAGACACAAAAAAAATGGAAGAGAAAACGAGAGAAAAAAGGGAGAGATAGAGAGAGCAATTGCAATGACGCATTGAGTGTATTTTTTTTTTAAAAGTTACAATTTAATTTAATTATTAGCATTAGCATTTAATTAGTTGTCGATTGGTATGCGTTAGATATGTTTAATTATGGGGCCGATCAGAGCACAGTTAATATAAAGAAAAATACAGAGAAAGAGAACGTGTTAGTTAAAGAGAACGAGAGAACGAGAGAGAGAGAGAGAGAACGAGATAGGAAGAGAGGAAGAGAGAGAAAAATACACATAGTACAAGTATAATTTGTAAATTTTCACATATAATTCTAATGAGTTCAAAATATTCAATACTTAAACTTAACATACTAAATTAAAGCAAAGTACTAAATATACACAAACAAAATTAAAATGCATATACATAAATAAAAGAATTAGTAAAATCAATACCTAGATTTAATAAGTTTATTAATCAGACTAAGGTTTAACTCTCAAAATATCCCAATGCCATGGCAGTTTGTTCTCTAGATTAATTTCATATACAATATACAAGTATTTAGCTCACAAGTTAATGTTTAAGTTGTTACAAAAGGTCGCTGAGCTAGTTAGTTTTTCTGTCATGAATAATATCTTCAAATCTACCATTTAAGTCATTAAGTTAAGTCAAGTTTCTTGAATACTTCATTGAAATTAATTAATCGATTAGCTATTAAAGAACTCTAAATATATTTAAAAAAAAAAGTTGTTTAAAACAGAAACTGAAAGTTAAATATATCGCAAAATATGTGATTGACGTTCTATATTTGGATTCATATTTCGAACGTATAATAAAGGCATGCAAAATGAATGTGACAGATATCTAAAAAAAATAAAACAACACCTCCCTCGTGCTCTACATACATATCATAGAATGCTTTAATTTTATACAAACAAGTATCTAGGATATACCCATATAAAAAAAACAGTAGATATATGGAGAGAGAGAAATGGAAATCAATAAACAGCGGTAACGCCAACTTATGCAAATGCTGATGAGTTTTGCAGATTAAAAATGTACATTCAGGTCGAGTGTCTGTCTGTGACTAACTGACGCTCTGACAGTCAACTCAATGGCACTTCTACCACACACACACACACATGCACATTTCCGATGGCAACAATGACGCGACAAAAACCAGTTACAAATGTAACGACATGTGTACAAAATACACAAGCACACATGTGAAAGAAATTGCCTATAATGCAAGGCGCAGCTAGGCCGGCCATTGTGAAGGCAGGCGTGGGGGCTATCAGCAGCTGCTGATAGACAGCAACAATGAAAAATACTAATAGAAATTTTTGCGCGTCGCTTGGTCGACGGTTTCAATGGCTTGGTCCATTGGTCCAATAAGTCGCACACTATCTACGATCTGTGGTTGGGGGGGGGGGGGTGTACGGGCAGTTGTTCCCCTATTTTTTTATTTATGTGGCGCCATGACAAGGCATAAAATCATAGTGGTTAGCAATTTTGTTGGCTGACAACTATGAGGCCGTGTCGCAACTAAGAAAGGGCGTTGCCGTTGCAGATACTCACATTTAGATATACATACAAATAGGTAAAGACATATAGATATATATATATGTACAGTCGTACGACGCATGCACTAAAGTATTATACAAGATGGCAGTCTTAGAGGGAACTTAATTCTTTGCTTAAGAAATTTTATGATGAAAATTAGTTCAATTATCAGTGACAATAGCTGAAAGGAAATATTTTAAATTTATGTATATTTAAAGCATGCATTTCAAGTATTTAATCTGAAAGTTTTATATATATTTTTTAAAAATATTTTCCATTTTCGGCTATTGTCATTGAGATTTGAATTATCGGCGACACATGCATAAAATAAGCCTTAAACATACTTTATAGCATTACTGCAGGCGCACATAAAATAATTCGTTTATACATTGTTAGTTAAATGCATATGGGGGGTACAATATTGGTTGATCATCCCTTATTATAAAGGCATTAGATGCAGCATCTATCTAGCTGACAATTGTGTACCTGTTTTTTTGCTGGTCCATCGACCTCCGTTGCCATAGGATAGGGGCGTCCATTGGGCACAACGGGTGGTCCCTCCGATTTGCTGCGGCGCGAAGGTGTGCCGCGCTCCTCCGACTGCAAATAGGGGGAGATAAATAAAAACACACACACACATATATATATATATATATAGGTGTGTATGTGTGCTTGAGTTAATTAGCAGCTCATTAATATTACGCATACGACATGCTGACGCACATGATCAGGTAACACAAAAACAGGAACTACAGTCTCCACGACAGTGGCCCAAGTGAAACTCAATTAATTATTTATTGCCATTGTGTGTAATAAAGTCCACCCACAACATTACGAAAATACGTACGCATATATACACATAACTACATATATATATTTAGTCCTTGATGTCCTTGTGTGCAACATGTGCGCATTTTTAATTAGCGGTAACACCGCAAACCCGTCGGCAACCAACCACATCAGCCTCGCACCTACAGCTTGCTGTATTTTTATGCGGCATTCGACTATGGCTTATGGTCACATACACATATATAACACGAACTTCTGCATAAATGAATTAACCCTAATGGCAAACTAAGCAAAAAGTAAGCCTGCCTTGCTCTTTATTAAATGCGCATAATACAAAAAAAAAAAAAATAGAACATAACTTTTAATTCTGCGCTAGTGCACTTTAAGTTTCAGCAGAGCATGAATTTTTATGGTGGCAGCTTAAATTTGTTCACCACATACGAAAGTGCACATTGAATTTATTTTATTCATTTTTCAAACATTTTTTTTCCATAATTCTCACCATCTCGAAGACCAAGAGCATTAAATATGCGTTTGCGACGTGACAGCATTAGAAAAACCACATATGTATGCAATTGTGAACTTAAAAAAAGTTTTCTTCCTCTGAAGATTTTTTATGTAACTATTATGTAATAGCATATAGTGAGTTCTTGGGCACTACGTTATTTTACTTTACTTATTAAATAAGTAAATGCATAAGTAAATATATAGAAATAATCGCTTATACATAAATTTATTTAGTTTTATTATTTACATGTCAATCAGTCAAATTGGTTATAATTTTACTATATTTTTTAAATTAGGGGGCCCACATCATGATTATTTTCATACAATTTTTACCGCGTTCATCAGTCATCCCTGAGTTAATTTTTCATCTGTAACTTAAACAAATCTTTCTACTCTTGTATTTTCTATATATGAAAATAAGTATGCCTACATCTTTAAAGTGTTTCACGAAATTTTGACTGAATGCGCTGTTGTTGCATAATACATTCACGTAAAAATCCATGTGAGCCCTGCATGTTTCTATTTTCGAATAACTCATGCAAAAATGATTTTATACCACAATTTCCTAGAAGGCAAAGTTATTGCAATACCATGTGGCGTTGGGCAACCGTGCTGACTGTATAAAATGATTGTGTGCGCTTTTCGCAAGGTCAAATTAAAGGTGAATGCTAGATTGTGATATTTACATATATGCACATAATATATATATATATATATATATAATATAATACTCACCCTCGCCGAACGGTGCGCTGTGGCATCTCGACGTGCATCTGTATATTCGGATCCTATAATAAACTCGTGCGATTTATATGCTAATTCGGGGCATTTTTTTCGACGTGGCAATGGCGGCTCATTTGTTGCACCTGCGGGTAAATCGAACAAAGACGTATTAATAATACATTGCCATCGATATGGCAAAGTTAGATGAGTGGACAACGCTGATTGGATTGATCGAATTGGATTTGACGAATACGCACCAACAAATTGACTTGGATTAGGGGCTGGCGCTCGGCGCACAACCTCCGGCCTCGAATTGCCCGTAAATTCATGCCAACGATAAGTGCTCCTGTACTCGGAATGGAGCTGCTGAAAGATAAGGAAAATCAACGCAGTCACACAAATTTGTGTGGATCGCAAAATTAATTATTTATTTTATGCTTGGAATAACTGTGATTGATTTGGAGATAATGAATTGTAGGCATGCGAGTCTTAAATAGAAAGTCGGCTGCATCAAAAACGCAAATGTTTAACAGTGTTTTAAGGTTGAGAATATAATTTTCAAATTCTAGTACCATTTATGTACACATATTTATTTATCTGGTCGAATTATATTATTATTATGTTCTGGTGCCTCATGCACTGCCTAGTGGATCTATTGTGCCCCTTACTGAGCATATAACTGCTGCATTAATTCTAATTCAAGAATTTGTGTCAAGTTAAGCGTTTCTATGTTTGCTGCGCATAAGACATGTTTCCCAAGTGATTGCATTTTCTTCTGGCTAAGGTGATACACAGCGCTATGGTGTGATTCGATTAGTTTAGCTAAGTGACTTCTGTGTCTACAGTGACCTGTCAAGAGAACGATAAGTATTCTAAGTCTGTTGTTAATTCGTTTACTTGCTTAACTCTTTTCTGATTATAGCTACCAAATAGACATTTGGCCTGTCTCCGATCTAATGGCTCTGCCCAATTTAAGTGACGCAGATTTCCTTCCTCGTTTCTCAGATGTTGCCTTAGTGTATGTGTTTTCTATGCCACAATACGCCACTGGACTCTCTGCGCTCCTTCTTGCCTTTTTGTATAATAATCTTGCTCTTTCGAATGTAAAATTTTAGCTGAGCGTGACTCTTGTGTGTGCATTAAACAATTGTCTAAGTTAAACAGAATCTAAACAACTTTATTCAAATGCGCTCCCGCCAAGCAATCAACATATTCCTTTTCAAATATCATGACAATTAAAATGAGCACTGCCAAAACGAAATAATTAGACAAACGCACTGCCCACAAGTAATTAAGCTAAATAGAAAAAACAAATGCGCATCCAACTCAACTTTTAAAATAAATATAAATGAAAATATTTTTTTAGCAGGGTCAGAGCAGGGCAGGGGGAAATAGTCAGCGCCGAAGCCAAAGCTGGTGCAATTGGCCAGTTTGGATGGCAAATCGGGCGCGTTGCCAAAACGTGGTTGTCACATTTGCAATGCAGCAATGGTAATCGTAGTCATGTCCTTATTCCACTGCTTCTGCAAACATTTGATAATTGCAGAAAGAAGAAGCTAGCACAAAAAAAAACCAGTACGTATGTCCAATGTGTACAGTCAAGTCTATTGCTTAATGGCTATGACGAAACCAAAATGCGTTGTAGCGCTCGTAAAATTCGTATCGATTTAAGTGCAGCAACTGCAAACGACTAAGGACTAAGGACAAAGGACATTTTCAAATTATATTTCGCTGCAACTAGCTGTAAATTGTGTTAAACTCGACAAAAGTCGCAGCGACAGCCAGACAGTCAGTCGGATAGTTGGAAGTGGAGTTAATTATGGCGTGAGTTGTTTCTGTGTTTTGGGGTTTTTGTTTTCTTTTGTGGCAACTTGTCCAAGTCGTTTTCGTATCAGTGGCAGCTTATGGAATTTACTTAGCTGCGCTACATGTGCGCATTGCTACTTGAAGGTATTTTATCGTTGCCATTCCCTGGTACTGCGAAAGTAAAAATAATTGCAACTTAGCACGCAAAGACAATGTTAGTTTACCCGGTTGGCTAGTTCACCTACTTCGCCATTTGGCTTTCTTAATGCATTTTTCATTCAAAATATCGCTTTTTTGTTTCACTTAAATCTATAAGTAGGTCTCGACCCTTAGCACTTAATCGTACCTGATTACTAAAATGCTACTCAATCAACCTATGTAAGATTTGTCATGTTGCTTAATTTACTGAAGTTAAACAATTATTTATAGATTGAAGGACAATCAGACAATTGTAAATTGGTAAAAAGAGTCCTTTTTTAGATCAGTCATAGAAAACGACCAGTTTTGCATTTAATAATGAAGTACGCACATTTCTGGCTAAAGCGTATCTCACAGTTTCGCACTCCCGATTTAAGCATTCTTACCATTTGCCATTAATTTGAAACACATTTGATTTATAGGATGCCACACCTATTAAATCACAATTAAATACAGAACTGCAAATCGAGTTAACAACCAATTAACCTAATTGCCGGCAATACTCTAAAAGAGTGTAAACTGATGCCCGACCCAACGACTCAAAAACCATTGAGGACTTCATTAAAAATCAATTCGCCAGAGAATAAATAACGTTTACAGACAAGAGACAGTTGCAAGCAACTTGTGCACCGCGAACAATTCCCTGAAATAGGTTTGCAATGCCACAACTTATGCATAATTTAGTCGATGAACTGTAGCTGAACGCACTTTAATCGATTAATTGTAGGCGGGCCTCCAGGTATGTTTGCGAAGAAGACCAGGGTGCTTATTCAGTTGAGTAGCTCTGTTGGCACGTGGCAGCAACACCTTCCCCAATTTATTGCTCATTTTTTATGCGGCAACCATTTATCATGCGAACTTGCCGGATGGGTTCAGAGAAGCACGATAGCACAACATTAATTTTCGCCTGATTTATGTATGTTGTGCCAAATTGATTGCTTCGAAATGCATTGCGTATTGGTTTTTTTCTTTTCAATTTAATTTTTATTTTTTCTTTGTCATAAACATGGATACAAGCATATTTCTCAGCTGTCATGTCACAGTTATTTTTATATATTTTTTATTTTAATTTATTGTTTTTGTTATTATTATTTTTCATTCGATGATTCTTCTTTTTGTCTCTTCACATTAATTTTTCTCCATCAGCAAACTGTGGTTCAATGAATTTGTGAACTTTGAAAAGCACTTTAAAATTTCAGTTTAACTTGTTAAACTACTATTATACTTTTCAGTGCACTGACGTTGAAATGCTGATAAGCCGGTTGACAGACAGGCCAGCCTGTCGTTCACTACAATCACAGCTGGTGCGTCTCATTGACTTAAAATCTTAATTGAGTTAATTAAAATAGCTTTTGACTTAAGACCGACAGTGATTGAGCAGGCTCAATATGCTTGCATTATACATATAAGATTACATTTTAAAAATGCCTTCTTGCAATAATCCAAATTTATAACTCAAATATTCATTGAACGACTTTCGGCTTATTTACGATAAGCCTATTATGGTAAATTAGTGCATTTTTTACTACAACTTAAGAATATGCGCAGAGTTCTTCGCAATTTCTTATTGGCCATAACATTTTAATGTGCAGCACTTCCGGCAAGACCGTAGCTCAAGCTGCCAGTCAAAGACTCGCTCTATAAAATACCCAATTCGCAAAATTCCACAAAATTTATTGCACAAAGTATGTGTAAGTACAGCTTGTATGAGATTGGTAAATCTAGTGCAATCATTTTCATAGCATAGTTGCCGGCGTTAGTATACACTGCGCCATAATCCCAAGACCCACACTAAACTACACATGTTAGATAACTTTACTGAAACCGCAAACAAACTACATATATATATATATATATATTATATTATATATATATATCAACGCATATAAGAATATATGTATACATATATATATTTACACATAGAGTTTTGTGTGCGTGTTTAATCTACCCAAAGGGACCTTTCAAGTTTTATGCGAACAAAGGACACCTTCAGGCAACACAACACTTGCAGTTATCGCCTGAAATGGGCTGGACTGTCTGCGGTCTTCCGTATTGCTTGTTGTGTATTTTTGTGAAGTGCAAGAAAAATGAAGCACAAACAAGCGCATAAAATTTAATCGCACAATGGGGGTTCTCTTTTGTCCTGGTCGGTGCAATATGTTTCCAAACTATAATAAGACTTTATAAGTATAACAATGATTTAATAGATTTCATAAAAAAAAAGGTATTTTGACAAGAAATTAGCTATTAATAAAGGCCAAACAGTCTTTTAATAATAATAAAACCAAAAGATCATTAACTCAACTTATTTAGCAGATGAGAAAATTTGATAAGCAAACAAACCAGCAAACATAATCAACAAATCCTTTTTCGTGTTGAAGAGGACAAAATATCCATATAATCAGAATATAAACTGGCTGCGAATAGTTTATAAAAAAAAAAAACAAAAGTATAGATAGTAAAATCGATAACACGAAAGTCTATAAAAAAATGTTAGAAATAAATAAAATGACAGCTCTATATCATCTGTTTATCTATTCCAGCATTAAGACACACATTGCGGATATTCTATTTGATTCAAGTTTTCCATCCGAAACTAATCGTGCAGCCCACCTTCAAGTTTTCCCATTTGCTTTTATTATTTTTGGCTTACGATGCATTGTGTCATTTGACACCATTTTTGTCTGGCGCAGACGGCATCAGGTGCATGTGCAGGTAGCGTAGGATAGTTGCTTCTATGGTTTCCCATGGCACAGACCGAAAAAACCTAACCTCACCCAACCAAGCCAAACACAAACATCTGGTGTGCCCGTGCCCACCCAGCCCACTGGGTGGCCCATCTACATATGTGCTTCCATTCTGACTGACATGCTGTCTCTACAATGCGTAGTTCTGGGTCGCAACGGATTTGTTTGCTCGATTGCTCAGCTAACCGCGCAATACAATCACACTTTGCAAATAAACATGTGTGTGTGTGTGTGTGTGTGTGTGTGGGTGTGTATGAGTGTGTATGTGTATGAGTGTGTATGTGTTTGCTTGGATTCTAGCAGCAATTAATTTACTCAACATGGCCCCAGACGTGTTGGAATGCTTAGCCTTTTTCAGTTGCCCGGCAGTTGCCTAAAATCATGTGCCGTGTTTTAAGATGACAGCAACGAGCAATGCTGTCAGCTTGACTCTGACGCAGATTGACTCGTAACTGTGGAGGGGGTCAGTTGCACCACTAATAAATAGCCGGGCTGTTGTCAGTGTCGTCCCTTAATGAGGCTACCGGCGACCCTCTGAAGCAAATGCACATTAGCCACAACATCAAACAACGTGGCCAGCTCCTTGGGGCCAACTTCATTTAATTAAATAATGCTGCTCATTTGCATGGGCGCATTTTTGTAGAGTCGTGCTGGGTATTGCAGCTATGCCTTTTAGTTGAATTAAACTGTACAATTATAATAAGATAGGACTTAAAAATATAATTTACTTTTAAACTAATAAACTATATCATAATCAATAGCAATTTGAAAGCTAACGTTATTTTTTTAATTTATGTGATTTTGAAATTATTAAGTGCACATATTAACTATGCGAAGTCATTTCTAATAATAAGTTTGAAAGAGTATACACGCAGCGGCGTTGTCTGTCAATTCAATTTAGTTGTTACAAACCTTTTTTTCATGGTGCTATAAATGTGTATTAGATTGCAGGATGCGGAGACTGCGCAGAAGCCGCGATTTAATTACAGACAATATTAAATTAACTCCAATTAAGTTGCAGTTGTAGTAAGAATTAATTAAGCATCGCATAACCGTAAGAATTTTACTACATAACAAATTATAAATATATTATTATGTATATGTTATATTCTTATAGTAAATACTATACATATATGAAAAGATTTAAGTGCCTTTTAAAATGCCATCTTAAACTTATGTAATGGAATTTAGCAATTGGCAACTGATTTTTGAAACTATTCGACAACTCGTTGAATAGGGGAAAGAAAAGTTGTTGACAGGTAAATTGCGCAACTTTAAGCAGTTGGATAAATGTCAATACATACAGATAAACACACACAGACAGCCATCTAGTCGAAACTCATTTGTATGTGACCACAAATCGAGGGACATTAAACTTTTAAGACCCTTTTATTGCACATAAGCTCAACTCCCGGGCTCGCCGTCAATCCCTCTCCAGTGGCCGACTTGCTCTATTCAATTTGTATCCCTTTTGGCTTGGCTTGGCTTTGGCTTTGATTTGGTGGCTTTGCGTTGACAGCTGATTTATTGAAAAGACCCAATGGCACGGCTTAGTCTACAGCTCACTGGCTGGCAAAGTGGCGTATGCATAATATCCTGCATTCCCGAGTTCATTCACGTGCACCAACAATGGCACAAATTCAACCTAAATACATGACTTGCAAATACATCTGCTACCCAACACGTTTTGTTTTTAGTACCAGCTACATAAATGCCTTCAACACTCCAGCCCTTTACATACAAAGTGCATTCAGCATGAAGTGGAATGTCTTCTCGAGAAAACAGCCGAGAATGAAATATTAAAAACACGTAAATAATTTTCTTTGGCTGTGCGCATTTGTCACTTGTAGTTGAAATCTGTTTCCTTCACTTTTACACATGTTTATCGTTGTGCGGCAGTCGTTTCTTGTAAATGCCACAGTTTGTTGCACTGCGCATCCCTGCAAATGGTTGACACTTTGTTATACTGTCTTCGATATCTGAAAGTTATTTTTAAAGTCATTTTTGATGTAAATTACAACCCAATTTGAATTTCAAAACTAAAGTGACTTAAAATTGCAAATGGAATTAAAAAAGAAATAAATATATAAACATTATAATACTACATAAATAAATGAGAAAGTATTCAATCGAATTTGTCTTTGTACCTAGCTACTCTTGTTTACTCTAAGTCTTAACTTTTAAATTAATTAAAAAAGTCGTGCTAGACTTATTAAATTTAAATTTGCCCAAAGTAATAGGTATTAAGACAAACAGGAGTTTGGGAAAATATGTGCACACAGAAAATGCAACACTTCCGGTGTCAAATGCATGCCACACAACCCGGAAAACTTTTGCATGGAGCGCCACCAGTGGAAAAAAAAAAACATTTTTTGTGCATATTATAAAGCAGAATGAAATTCGAATTATGCAACACCAACAACAAAAACAACAAAGACAACAAACTGCTGCATTTAATTGCATTTTCCTGTCTCTGCGCTCCTGAAACTCAAGAAACTCTGGTTGTCACTGCCACTGCCAGAGGCTGCCACATCATTAATCTGAGTGAATGCAAATGTTTATGTAAATGCATCTGTATGTGAGATATTCAAGTGCTTAAATGTTATACACATTTCAACAATTATCATGAAACTCGGTGATATTGTGCAGTGGCCTTCAGAAACTAAGTATTTTTGCACCAGACGTCTGCTAGCGTGTTTTATTTATATTATTTGCCGCACGACTGCATTTTATTTGTATGTGTGTGCGTATACGTGATTGTGTGTATGGGTGAGTGAATGAGTGAGTCTTTGTCGGCTTTGCTTGCTGCACTCATGTGAATAATGACGATGCGATCGATGGCACACGCTTTGTATAGTGCATCTTAAGTGCTCACGGCTTAAATTACAATGATATATAATATTGGGAACCTTAAGTTTAAAATATCTTGTATGTATATATTTTATAAGTTACTATACGTCGCTTGTAGGGAGAGCTTATAACTTCTACAGCCATAAGTTTGGAAAAACTCAACCGACCTCGCAAAGCGATGCTCTTTTTATACCCTGAACCAATTAAATATGGGTAAAAAGGGTATAATGGTTTTGTGCAAATGTATGTAACAGGCAGAAGGAAGCATCTCCGACCCCACAAAGTATATATATTCTTGATCAGGTTCAACAGTCGAGTCGATATAGCAATGTCCGTCTGTCCGTCCGTCCGTCCGTCCGTCCGTCTGTATGAACACGCAGATCTCAGAGCCTGTAAGAGCCTGTAGAGACCAGGCGCCGATCAAGTTTGCGTTTTTTTTTTCGATAACTGCCATCATTTATCGAATATCGATACATTACATTTCCGACAGCAAGAAATGTCACAATTTAAAAGTCAGAATCTTCTAATTAATACATAATATGAATATGCTTATTATTGATCAACTGCCCAAATTTCGTCAAGATCGGATAAGAAACACCCAAGTTACAGTCGAAAATATATTTTCATATTGATCTCATTTCTATCAGCAGCCGCAAGCATTTTCTGTATGCATAAATAGGCGAGCGCATGTGTGAGAAAGAGATGGCATGATAATCAACGCGAGCGTCAATATGTCTTTGTGTGTCGGCAGAGGGCGCTTCCAGAGCTGCTCGCATTTTAGTGCAAATCTTTTTAAAGGAGAATTTGCCAATAATAATAGAATATATAATAACTGGGTTCAGGGTATATTGTAGTCGAGTTCACTTGACTACAGCACTCTTACTTGTTTATCATGGTTTAGACCTTTTGGTCGAAATTCATTTTAGTATATCTCACATTTAGGAATGGGCCAAAACTTACAGCAACTTTCAACAAACCTGAACCAATTTTAAAATACAATGCAATTTTGGTAAATTTGCAACCATTATTTTGGCTCAAAATACATTCTATATTTCTAACCTTAAAGCAAAGCGTATTTCTATATTACGCATTCGAACCGCTGCCTGCCAATTAGCTGGTTATATAACATCAAGTTGCCAGCGGCTGACGTAAGCGAAGACAAAAATATGTAGAAGCACAAACAGTTCGCAAATGACGTCATTTCAACTTTCTTTCTCCCAATCAACAATCAGCATCTTCAACTTCTGTTTAGTCATTTTTATGTTGGCCTAGCGTCAATATACTATTTTCATAACATTTATTCCGAGCGAAAAGTTCACGTTACAAAGGAATACATAAGTATAAAGTTGTTTCACAAAGTTGTTGTCGTTTTTCAATTTGAATCATGTTTCCGAACTTGACTTTGACAAACGATAAATGTGACTGAGCCAGCTGAGGGCAAGCACACTTAACTATGCTTTGCCTGAATTCTATTAGCTTATTTGATTAATGACCATTTGCAATTATAGTTTGGAGAAACTAAAAAACTAGAGTGAAAAATTCTCAAAAATGTTACTACGTAATAATAGATTAAATGTAGGAATGTATGTATAAATTCTACATTCTCAACACATTTATTGGGCCTTAAGCGATTGTTTTCTAAACAGACCTCAACTTCCAATTCCTACAAAAAACGCTGACTGCAGTTTTCAACCATAGCAAGTGTGGCTATTTCATAAAATTTCCATACAACTGAACCTACAGCTCTAAGAATATTCGAATTTAAGTTTAAGCATCCTTTTTTACAGGTGGTACGAACATCCTTGCAGGAAATATGCAATCGGAACTATTAACTTAAGCCAATTAATTCCATAAAAAATGGATATTAAATTGAAGAAGGTATATAAAATAGATAGGAAATAAGCCAACGGAACTATTAACTTACGCAAATTTTTTCCATAAAAAATGGAAATTAAATTGAAGAAGGTATATAAAATATACAAATTAACAAGTGTAAGAAAATGTAAACAATCTGATTAGTCAATTGGTTTATTTTGCTTTTGTATTACAAGGCTTATATATAGTATTATCGACATAAGAAGATTCTAGAAAAATATGAACTGGAAAGGGATTTAAAGTACACATAAATAATAAATAATTCAAACTTATCAAAATCACAAAAATTCCACAATGTTTTCATGCAGTCAATAAAACCATAAGCAATTGTCATTCGTCAGGATAAACACTGTCCTTATTTGACCAATTGGATGAACTAACTTGACCTTACCTAATCCAAATGAACTTATCATGAATGTGCTGCACGTATATGTGTATATTTGCTCAGGCCACATAAGCAGCCAACTTGTGCTTGGCTTCATTTATACCGAGTTGAACTCGCTGAGCCATGAGTAAATCCTTCAAAGCCGGCAATTGAGAACTCTGGTTGAATGCCATTAAGACAATGCAGCATCAAATGGCCATGCAGCATACACAGTAACGACGACCTCACAAATTGCTATATAAATAAATATATATAAATATATATATTTACTCATACTTTTGCAAATAATTGTCTATTGTATGCGATTATTCCTCCTCTACTTTCATTTCGCTGCCTTGTATCAAATTGCCATTGCCAGACAATGAATTGTGCTGCATTCAAGTATACATATTTATTATGTATTATATATATATGCACATGTGTTGTTGAATGGTAGTTACAATAAAGTCGTTTGTGGATGGCGCTGGCTATGCACAACTTCTGCAACCAATCGCTATGCTGTTTTGTAAATCGACATTGCCATATGAAATTATAACCGAAAATCCTATAAAAGTAACAAAACAGAATATAGTGAAAAAAAATATGAAACAAAATTATTAATCAATATACAAAAAACTTAAATGTGTTTTTGTTTTATTTTGTGCTTTTTGGCAGAGAATTTTAAACAGCTAACGGACGCTACACGAAGCCAAGTCCCGACGAGATTCAAAGCATATAGGAGCACATAAAATAAATAAAAAACAATTTAAATTATAAAAAGAGGTTGCCAAACAGTAAACAATAAATAATAATTCAACAAATTAATTCAACTTTTAATGTTAAATAAAAATAATAAAAAAAAAAAACACTTATGATTTTATTCCTTATGAATTCCTAATTCATTGAAACAAACCATAAAGTTAGAAACTTAAAATACAAATTTTTATTAAGCTCTATAGAGTAGATGTTGTATCCACACTCGATCTAAAAAATCGACTCCCATAAGTCAAGCCTGGCATTTACCGTAATCACAAAAAAGAAATTGGAGTGAAATGTTAAATGTGCAGAGCTTTGAGGTAAGGAGCTTTCAGTCGCCACTTACAGAGCTATTGTAACTTTTTCACTTTGCTTTATGAAATCTGCATACATAAATATAATATATATGCATGTACATATATATATAATCCTCGCCCTGTAAAGCATTATATAACCTTTCCCCAATGCGTTTGCATTTTTCATGCGTTAGAAATGCAGCGGATAAAAAAAAACTTTAGCTTAACAATAGAAAAGCGTAAAATATTTAAGTGGCATATAGAGCAAGTGGCAGAAGCGAGTGGTGGCCTTTTGGAATTTTTGGCATTGCTAGGCATTTTGTGCGAGTAGCTCATATATGACCTTATTTGCGTATACGTAATGTTCGCAGATTTTTACTTGGCACAAGTACGGTTGTTGGCAACGAACGTCAAATAAAGCATGTTACAATTGCAATGAGGCTTAATGGATTTGTTGTTTGCCATGAAACCACACACAATTTTAGATGCATTCACCAAAGTTTTCCCAAAGTCAGGGGAACGTTGGCATATTAAGGAAGCATAAAATGATAAAAGTACGATATGAATACGATATGAATTTAATTTGAATTAAGCTAGCTTGTATTCAGTTTTATTTTTTTGCCGTGAGATCCATCATTTCCAATCCAAGGCAATTTCTAGTCCCCAAACATATTCCCACAGACCATTTTCAATCCACATTGCAGCAAACTGTAAAGCCAGTTCCCAAAAAAATAATAATAAAAAAAGAAGAATCTCATAAAATTACTATCAACGCTGACAGGCAGGCAGCTAGTTGGTCGCCAGCCAACTCAGAGGCAAACTGCAGCAAATGTTGCCCCAGAGCTCACCATGCCGCAGACCTGACGGAACTCATCCAGCTATAAAAGGCACCTGCCCTCTAATCCATTCACTTACGTGCGGAAATTATAATAATTGCATTAGAGCAGAGCCAGAAAATTGAAATTGAAATTGAAGTAAGTTAGACGAGTCGGCGACAGGATGTTGACGTATGCGTCCCGTCAGATTGACTCGACGTCACAGGCGAGGGCATCCAAGCGATGCAATGTTAAAGGCATCTGTCGCGCTAAATGTTGCAAATAAGATTTTAATTAAAAATAATTCCATTTTATGCTTCACTTGTGAATAAATTTTAAAGTAAAAGCCAATTGCTTTTAACTACCATTAGCCGACATAGAAACAGAACAGAAACCTCGTTTAATGGGAAAAGTTTCGTGTTGTTCTAATCGCATAGTGGTTTATTTTGCAACATTGTGTTAGTGGGGTTTTGACAGACATTTCGTGCTATTTGAAAAACTGCTTGGAATTTCGTGTTGGTTTTAATGAGTAGCAGAAAATCAATAATGGCTCTGATTAACACGCCAATTGCTAGTCAGAAAGTAACACATCGATTCCACTGTTCATCTCTTACATGTGTAGTTACAAAATGTACTCTAAAAAAGTCTATAATAATCAAACTTCAGCAGTGGAATAGAATTTCTACAAATTATATCTTAACTTGGAATATATTATTACTGAATATAACTATATATATTTTTAATTTTGTATTTAAATACAGAACACTAATTCACCAATCGTTAATTAAATCAATGTATATTGTTTTTATTTATTTTGCAGTCTATTATGTAATAATCTTAGAATTGTTTACTTACTTTGATTACGAGAGCAAACAATTTTATCACTGTTCGCGATCGTAAATCGACAAACAGTTAAGCGAATATTAAGGAACTCGTAAAGCCAACCAGAATAAATATTCAAATTAAACGCAAAAATGCACTTAAGCGCGAGAATTGCAAGGAAAAGTATAAGCGAAAAATAAGCTAAGAACTCTTCTATGTAGAAAAATTTAATACGCGGTCTGCATGCGATTGCCTGATTTCTGTTGAAAATATGCAAATATTAAAATTGAGTAACAAAAAACTATTGTACCCAAAATAAAAAAGGATTAACTGCAGTATTGTCGAGAACTGAATACTCTAATATGGAATATTTACGTAAATGTATTAAACTGTAAAAAAAAATTAGAACGGCATAGACTTTTCCCAATAAAAATGTATACGAAACAACTTATGGTTTCTTTTGAGATTAAGCAAAGGATATCTATAATTGTATCTCATGCTTTCAATAAGAAATATATGATCGTACATATGTAAATGTGGGATTTCGTATGGGAGACAAACAAACAAGAAGCGATCCAAGCTATCTGGCAACCTTGTTGCCATTGTTCCTATACTATTGAGAGCAAGTTATCGAGTCAGCAGCGATATCAGAAAATTATCGATATCTGATCGGCATCAATTGAGTTCGGTAGCAGCCAGCGGTGAAAAAAAGACATATTACATGACATATACAAGTAATTAAGTATAAGTACAACTTCATTATCAATAAGCACAAACATACCAATGTATATCGCATAGCTATCCTTTATACCTCCATAAATGTATGCAAAATTTAGATTAAAAATTTCTCTTTTATGATATATTTGATATACCTTCTGAAAGTGTATGATCATTTTGCTAACCAACAGTCAAAAGTCAGTTGACACGCGGCCACGTTAAGGCAATCAGTAAAATAAAAATGTACACTGCTGAAATTGTTCCCTGTTGTGTGCACAACAAAAAATGCAAATGTTTGTACAGTATCGTTGGCTTCCAGTGCAAGTCTGTACGTGACTGCACATACATATAGTTATGCCAATTAAAATTACCATGACAACCTTTGAAACACTAAGTGACAAGATTTGTGTAACTTTTATTATTATAATTGACTTTAGTAGGGATTTATTCTAAGCTTTCCAGTTGTTCTCAAAAACTAAAATTGTGAAATAAATATGTAATGAAAAAGTTCCATATGAAAAGTAAAATAACTATATATTTTCAAGATTGAGGAGCTTAGCATTCTTTAATTCAAGAAACACATTTTCATTCGCATGCATTCTGTTACCAATTATATGCAGTACTCTCGCTCGAAACTTTCTAAGAGTATCGCTTGGTTGAGTGTTCATTGACTGCAAAACAGAAACAAGTGCAAACAGCTGACCACAAATAATTACAAAAGTTTTCAAATGCTCTCGACGCTGTGCTCTACTCAGCTCTGCTCCATGGAGATTGACCACACAATTTGAGTAAACTTCCCATTTCCGTTTCTCGTATTTGTCTGTGACTCTGTGCATTTGCCTCGTGGGTTCCTTTATGGTTTTCGCCAGCAGTTTGGAGGAGATTAGAAAGCAGCTTTGGGAGACGGGCAGTAATGGATAAAATGTGCAAATCACTGTGGTCAAACTGAGTGCGAACTGTTTGGTTGACGCGACTTGAATGAACAATGGACATTTTCATTGGGATTGGCCAAGAAATGTGCAAATTGAAATGCCAAGCTTTCAGTTATATGTGAAAAAATCGAAAACGATTAGGGGAGCACTCTGTGAAGTGCGTAACTTAAGTAAAGTGTTTACAATAATTTTATGGACATTATTTAACTCAGTATCCGAAGATTCTTGTAAAAACATTTTTTATGAAGAAGATGTTCGTAAAATAATATGCAATTTGATTAACATATTAACATTAAAAAGTATAATTAACATAATTAACAATAACGAAATCAAATTTTAATATTATTTTCAAAATTTTTTTTAGCAATTGTGTACATCATGGTGTTGAAATTTTATTGATACATCGCACATAAAAAACTCTAATTTATTTAATAATATGCATGCTGGGAGCAGGTGAGAAAAGAGGGTTTTTTTGTTTTTGTTCAGTGCCAGCACGTGTCGTAAATAGTTCCAAAATAGTTCAGCAATGCTAACGAGCATACCATAAATACTCGAACATATGGGAGTAGAGTTTAAGCCCCGCTTAAGGTATATGCGTGTATGTGTGCTTACGGTGCATAGAACAATGCCTGTTCGCTAGGCCACAATGTGCATATTGATGATGTGGGCCGATAGAGCACATAGCACACGCAGTAGCAACAGCAGCGAGACAAAGGATACGT